>CM046659.1:39020301-40220301 GCA_025594165.1 Tamias sibiricus | reverse complement strand
GCAACGTAAATGACTTTTGTATTTAAACTTAGATCTAATCCCCAAGATACCATAGTATGTATATGTAAATATTCCAAAATTTTAAAGTCTGAAACACTTCTAGACCCAAGCATTTTGGATAAGGGATATACAACCTATATTTGTAGAAGGCTAGAAGGAGGTAGGAAAAACTCACTATGGTTTCTTAGAAATCTCAAGGAGCCAGAGGCTTCACTTTTGTCCCTGTTCCCAATAACAATCTAATTAATGGACACACTTTCCCCTGAACTCCCACAGTGTACCATTTGTGACTGAGAAATCAGTCTCTGCTTTATTTGAGCTCTTTGTCCACATTTTCTCTCCAAACCATCCCTGTGGTTAGGAGAAAAGATTCTGCCCCTCATAGGGACAGTAGGACACACAGCCCAACAGATGCACCATTTCAATCATGGCCGAGTGAAATCTGGCTTTAGTCAAGTTCTATCTCTCCGCCTCGGTTTCCCTTCCAACCCATGGGCAGTCCTGGGAGGCCAGTCCTCTGCCATAGTCCACATAAGCATTCCCTAAGTTCTTGGGCTTCCTGAGATGCTGGTGTTGGAGAAATTGAGTCAACTATGTTCCTTGTGTGCCTCAACCAGCCACTCTCAGCCGTCACCAGGAGGGACTCCTAGCAGCCAGCTGCAGCTTGACGGAGGCTGTCTCCAAGTGGCCATTC
Organism: Tamias sibiricus; assembly: GCA_025594165.1. Classification (NCBI taxonomy): domain Eukaryota; kingdom Metazoa; phylum Chordata; class Mammalia; order Rodentia; family Sciuridae; genus Tamias; species Tamias sibiricus. The sequence continues at coordinate 40,219,607 of CM046659.1, read as the reverse complement.
CTCACCTCCCCACCCAAGGCTGGTAGGGGACAAGGGGACAGTCAGCTGTTTCCCTCTTGCAAGATCTCTAATAAAAGATTGATCAGAAGTCAGGCACAGTGGTGCACACCTGGAATCCCAGCTACTCATGAAGCTAAAGCAAGGGGGTTGCAAGTTGGAGGCCAGCACGTGCAACTTAGCAAGACCTTGTTTCAAAGTAAACTTTTTAAAAAGACTGGGGATGTAGCTCAATGGTATAGCACTTGTCTAGCATGTGCAAGGTCCTGGAATCGTCCTCCCTGCCACCCCCAACCCCATACTGAAAAACAAACAAACAAACAAAATCTGCCCTGGAGTAAGCAGAATTTTTTTTTTTTTTTTTTTTTTTTTTTTTTTTTTTTTTGTACCAGGGATTGAACTCAGGGGCACTTGACCACTGGGCCACATCCCCAGCCCTCTCGAAGCTTCTGGCTATGAAGTTCTGAGCAGTCACCTAAGAATACCCTTCTCAGACTCCTCCTTTATACCTCTAATGACCACAGGGTTGGAATCTTTGGAAAGTGTTTTGCCATTTCAATTACTAAGTTTCTTTATAATGGATACAAATCCTCACAGGTACTTAATTTTCGTTTTAAAGTTCCTCAAATGTATACAAAAGCAAAACTAGGTACAAACTTAAGGTTTTCCGCTTACCATCAACAATAAAATCAAAACAACCTTACAGATTCTGTTTAAAAGAAACAATAAAACCAGTAAGATTCAAATTAGCCACATTAATTTAAATGGGATTGTTGCTATTTGCTGAAACTAAATTGCTACTCCCAGGGTGATTTAGGCCTGACTGTGATGGAGCAGGTGGTTCTTTGCACCGGATGCTTGTATTACTGATGACTCAAGTCTCCTACAGCTTTCTCTACTTGAACCACTGTATCAGGGCATCATTTAACCTTCACTTGGTGGGAACACACTATAATGCACAAAGTTCCCCTCTGTTGTTTTCTCATTAACACTCAACAATTAATAGTTTCAAAAGTGGGCTGGGATTGTGGCTCAGTGGTAGAGCGCTCGCCTAGTATGTGGGCGACCCGGGTTCGATCCTCAGCACCACATACAAATAAAACGCATTGAATAAAATGCATTGTGTACAACTAAAAGCAAATAAATAAAAATATTTAAAAAAAAAAAAAGAGTTTCAAAAGTTCTTTTTTAAGTCTTTGTGCCAACAGGATCTTTCTCTCGTCTCAGGGTCCTTATCTTTAACAGGAGAGCAGCCTTCATCCCACCTACTTCACAGGATGGCTGTGCACACTCATTCATTCATTTAATCATTTATTGAGTGCCTACTATGTGCCAAGAATTGTTTCAGGTACAGAAGATGTAGCAGGAGCCAAAATGAACAAAAGTTCCCACCTCCGTGAAGCTGTTTTCCTTCCTTTCTTTTCTTCTTCTTTTTTTAATATTTATTTATTTGCTTTAGTTATACAGAAAGCCTTTAGTTTTACATGGTGCTGAGGATCGAACCCGGGCTGTGCACATGCTAGGTGAGCGCTCTACCACTGAGCCACAACCCCAGCCCTCTTTCTTTTCTTTTCTTTCCCTCCCTTCCTCCCTCCCTCCCTTCCTTCCTTCCTTCCTTCCTTCCTTCCTTCCTTCCTTCCTTCCTCTTCTTCTTCTCCTTCTCCTCTTTCTTCTTCCTCCTTCCCCTCCTCCTTCCTCCCCTCCTCCTCCCCCTGCTCCTCCTCCTCTTCCTCTCTCTCCCCTCCTCCTGCTCCTTCTTCCTGTGTGTGTGTGGTGGTACTGGGAATTGAACCCAGGGGTGTTCTACCACTGAGCTACACCCACAGTGCTTTTTGTTTATTTTTAAATTTTGAGACAGGGTCCCCCTAAGTTGCTGAGGCTGACCTCAAATTTGTGATCCTCCTGTCTCAGCCTCCCTAGTTGCCTGGGGTTACAGGTAGGCACTACCATTTATGGCTGGAGCTTACATTTCAATAGGAGACTCTAAAAAGAAAATAAATAAGTAAAATACTATGTGCTAAGCTCTAAGGAAAAACAACTGCAAAGAAGGGAAATAGCATTCAGAGAAGTAGAAGGAGCTTACATTATTTAAATGGGTGTTCAGGAAGGATGATACTTAAGACCTGAATAACACCAGGAAGCAAAAGCATTCCAGGAATAGCGGAGAGATCACAGTGGCTTGCTGGAATAATGTGCCCCAGGCACACACCGAAAAGTACAATATAAATGCAGGTATAATAGATACCTGTTGTTTTGCTGCCCAGCAACCACTTCCCCCTCCAGGCAACCGCCTTGATATTCCTCCGGGGAGGCGCCTCGCTGCCCTAGTCCCTGTGCTTCTGTAGAGTTGACCCCACCCCCAGCACTAGGAATGGGCAAGTGGCAGCTGACCAATCAGAGCACAACAACTGGTTTATGAATGGGCATGGGACCCAATCAGAATGGAGGTCACACAATGAGATGCCTGCAGGCACTTAGGCGTGAAAGGCACACAGTCCTTTCCCCTGAATAGCCCAGCAGTGAAGATGTACCTGGAACTTTCAAGAATCATTACGTGGACGTTCTGGAAAAAGCCGCAACTGCCGGTTTGGTGGCACACACCTGTAATTCCAGAGGCTGGGGAGGCTGAGACAGGAGGATCGCGAGTTCAAAGCCAGCCTCAGCAAAAGCAAGATGCTAAGCAATTCAGTGAGACTCTGTCTCTATAAAATACAAAATAGGGCTGGAGCCGGGCGTGGTGGCGAACGCCTGTAATCTCAGCACTTGGGAGGCTGAGGCAGGAGGACCCCGAGTTCAAAGCCAGCCTCAGCAATGGCGAGGCACTTAGCAACTCAGTGAGACAGTGTCTCTAATAAAATTCAAAATGGGCTGGGGATGTGGCCCAGTGGTTGAGTGGCCCTGAGTTCAATCCCCGGTAAAAAAAAAAAAAAAAAAAAAAAAAAAAAAAAAAAAAAAAAAAAAAAAAAAAAAAAAAAAAAAAAAAAAAAAAAAAAAAAAACCAAAGAACAAAAAAAGCCACAACAGAGGAAGACAAAAGAGAAACCAAGTCCATGTGACATCTTGTGGTCCCTGGCATCCAAGACTTCTCAGTTGTGTGCACTAATGATTCCCTTTTTGCATAAATTGTGTATTAGTTATCTATTCCTGCTTAATAAATCACCGCAAAATTTAGCAGCTTAAAAGAACAAACACCGGGTGTTGTGGCACACGCCTGTAATCCCAGCACTTGGGAGGCTGAGGCAGGAGGGTCCTGAGTTCAAAGCCAGCCTCAGCAATGGCAAGGCACTTAGCAACTCAGTGAGACCCTGTCTCTAAATAAAATACAAAAAAGGGCTGAGGATGTGGCCCAGTGGTCAAATGCCCCTGAGTTCAATCCTCAGTACCACACACACACACACACACACACACACACACACAAAAATCACAGCTTCTGTAAGTCAAGGAGACAAGGTCTCAAAAATAAGTTGTTGAGGCTGGCTGAGAACTTGAGATCCTCCTGCCTTAGCTTCCTGAGCCGCTGGGATTAGTGGTGGGCTCTGCTCATCCCTTAAAACGCAACTTAATTGTCACCTCTCCAGTGATTTCTTTGACTTCACCCTCCAAAATAATAATACTATTTTACTGATGCCTACTGACCATCAAATGTTTCTTATTATCTCCAATTCATGAATGCATAACCCTGCATTTACATGCTACTTACATCATCCCATGTTAAAATTAAGAAAATTTTGGCTCCTCTAGAGAGGTTGAGGAACTGGCTTATGGCCATCCAGCTGGTAAGTGGCAGAGCAAACACTGGTACATCTTAGTTACTCCTTCCTCTGCTCCAAAACCACTTTGTTCAGACCCACTGCGTGTCTTTGCTCATGAATCTGGCTCCCCTGAGGGCCATGAGCTTCTTGAGGGCCTGGCTCCCATCTTGTCCAGCCACATTTCAAGGTGTACTCACTATATGTGTTAGGCACATTCTTCCAGATGATGAAATCAAGGCTCTGAGGGATGAAGTGACCGAGGTCTGACTCTAAACCTTGTGTTCTTCTCCCCCATGGGTGACAGTACATGAAATGTAATAAGCGCTCAAAAAGCATTTGCTGGAAGGCACCACTGGGGTGAATGTGAACTGGGTAGTCTCTGAGTTTCCTGTACCCCACAGCTGGGGGCTGTGAGGCTGCTATCTGCTGCCTCAGATGGAGTAAGGGGATTGCAGATGAGGTAGAATAGAGATCCTCCAACTGGAAGCCAAGACTGGTCGAGGCTCAGCCTCCATGGAGTTGGGTGAACTTGGGCCAGTCTCTCTGTTAGAAAACTGCTGAAACATAGTTAACTTAGCTGGGAACACCGTGTTAGTGAAATAAAAGGGTTTATTGGGGTGCCACATGGGCAAGGGTAGGGAAAGGAAGGGAAGGGAAGTGGGGGGGTAGGGATGGAGGGGAATAGGGACAGGCAGGAACGGAGAGCAGGAACAAAAGGCGGCAGGAACAAGGGCAGAGTTCAGTCTGGGGCTGGCTTAAATAGAGTAGGGGCCATAAAACCCCCTTGGAGTGAGTCCTTGTCCTATAGGCCAGCAGAGGTCATGGGGGGGAGGTAGTGGTAGTGGACAAGGGACTTGCTGGTCAGGTTTTTGGTCACGCTGAGGATCCTGGGAGCTGTAGTTTTTCACAAGGCACCTGGGGAGGTGTGGCCTTCTGCCTGGAAAGTGCAGCCTCTGCCTAGAATCCAACACTCTCCACCTCTAAGGGCCTCCTTTTACTCATGTAAGATGAAGGGATAGAACTGCTACAATCCCACTGTTGTAGGACAGATAAGGCAAGGCACAGAAGATAGCAGGAAACAGTTTTATTTGGCTGCAGCCGGGTTCAGAGGGTATAGCTCTCGCTGTAATCAATTAATCCCCTGAACCCCGAGTTCAGGTAGTTTCAGAATTTTATAACCAGCATGTAATGGGAGGGGCTCAGAAGTTCACAGTTTATAGAAGTTCACATAAAAATAGCTTTTTCTTTCACTGTTCTAGGCAAGTTAACCCTTCAAGGACAACACCTGAGAATGGGAGAGCTGCTTCCCCCCTTTCTTTTCTTTCCTTTCCTCCCCCTGCCAGCTGTTACCATGGAGCCCAATTGGTAACTTCTCTCATCTTAGAAATGTAGAAATGTAGACATCTCTGTGAAGTTCCAGCTCAAGGCCAGAGGCCTTGTTTTTGGTACTGGGGATTGAACTCAGGGGCGCTCAATCACTGAGCCACAGTCCTTTTATGTATTTTATTAGAGACAGGGTCTCACTGAGTTGCTAAGTGCCTCCCATTGCTGAGGCTGGCTTTGAACTTGCAATCCTCCTGCCTCAGCCTCCCAAGTGATGGGATTACAGGCATGCCCGGCTAGAATTTGTCCTTTTTATTATCACACTTTGTATTCGCAAACACACTTCTACAAACTACTATATTGGATACATATTTGTGAAAAACAAGTAAAGGGGTGTCCAGAACCTGGAGTGCTGATTTCTTCCAGGCCAGTGGCCAAGTAATAGAGCAACAGGAAAATAGGAAGTTTATCTACATTGAACTTTTTTGTAGAGACTCTTTTGCTGACAGTCCTAAAATCAGCCATGGGTGAAGATTTCTAGAAAAGCTTAATTAAGATTTTCTGTGGAGGAGGGGGTGCCACTACACCACCAAGAAATTCCAGGTGGGATCTGAGACAACTCCAGATAGAAAAGGGCAGCCCTGACCTCTGGGGGTTGGGGAAGTGTTCCAGAGGAGAGCCCAGAGCCCTCCCCCATCAGGTAAGCTGGATGCTCTGGTGACTAAGGAGGGCCTCTGCCCTGATTGGAGTGAGTGCTCCCTCGCTGTGGCTGGTCCTTGCCTCTCAGGGCTCCACCCTGAGTCCTACAAGATGAGATGAGCTCTGCATACCTTACCTTGTATGTGTTGAGTTAGATTTTAGCTGCCATCCTTGCCTGGGGCCCAGAGAAGATTAACTCCATCTGGAGCTTCTCACAGGCCTCCACCGCCTTGGCCAGCTGAAACGTGTTTGGATCAACAATCAACTTCATCAGCTCATTTCCGCCTCCAGCCCTTACCGAATGCATTAGGCAACAGGAGCCCCAGGGTTGACCTTTGCAGCATATCCATTGTCATGGCTATTATTACAGACACAAGTAATAGCCAGGATAACAACCCGTGGATAAATGGTCCTTTAACTAGAAGGCTCTGCGTACTCTGGGAACATTACCTCATGGCCCTCCTGACACACCCTCCCCACACACCTTTTCTTCAAGTCCCTCTTCCACGCTCCTGCCTTCTGGAAAGCGCTCCTCCATGCTCCCTGTAACCCATGTCGGCTGCCATCACAGGTCTTTGCTGAGAGCTGCCTTGAGAAGGAGCCTCGTGGATTCAGGCGTCCAAGTCTCAAAGGTCCTCCTGGCTTCCTCGGCATTCTATCCTCCTGTGTCCCTTCCCTGACCTATTGCTCCACAGAAGCAAGAAAGAGAATTATTAACAGTGAACGTGTTGACATGTTTTCAAATACTAAAAATGGAAAAGATGGGTACATATAATCTTGTAGCTGATCTGTCATTTGCTGCAACTGGTAGTCCCCCCCCCCATTCCTGGTGGGCCAGAGGTCCCTTTGTATTATTTGCAAATACAAGCTATTCCTACAAAATTATTGCCATTAATGCACGCATAAGCTTAGTTGGTGGGTATTGTTTCTTTAATGCTTTCTTTCCTTTTTTTTTCTTTTTTTTCCCACCATCTAAAGTCAGGATACAGTCCAGGAGCAGCAGCACATACCTGTAATCCTAGTGACTCTGGAAGCTAAGGCAGGAGTTCAAGGCCAACCTCAGCAACTTAGTGAGACCCTGTCTCAGAATAAAAAAATAAAAAGGGGTGGGCTTGTAGTTTAGTGGTAGAGCACTACTGGGTTTAACCCGCAGTACCAAAACTAAAATTTAAAAAAACAGGATGTATTTACTATCATAACAAAACTACCCAGTTTCTGGCCAGAAAGAAGCTAACCTACCCCCTCCCCCAAAGAATCTCCAAAATATTTTGGAAAGGACAGCAGATCAAGTGTATGGACATGTTTTTCTTGACATGTTTCAGAATTAAACCTGTAGACAAGAGGAGATTATCTGGAGTGAAAAGGGAATGTAGAAACAGATGAGGAGATATAGCAGAGTCTCCTGTCTAAAATGATGGTGTGCACTCCTAGGCATTTATCCTGAAGAACTGAAGTCACCATGCTATGGTGATACATGCATACCTGTGTTTATAGCAGCACAATTTACAGCAGCCAAACTATGGAACCAGACTATGTGTCCATCAATAGATAAAGAAAATGTGGTATATATAATATATATATATATACATATATATACATATATATACACACACACCAAGGAGTTTTACTTAGCTATGAAGAAAAATAAAATTATGTCCTTTATAGGAAAATGGATGGAACTAGAGACCATCGTGTTTAGAGAAATAAGTCAAACTCAGAAACTCAAGGGGCATATGTTTTCTCTCACATGTGGAAGGTAGAGAGGAAAAAAGAAATGAAAGGTGTGGGGGGGGGGATCCCATGGAAATCTGTAAGGAAAGGGACCAGGGGGTGGGAAGTGGGGAGAGAGGGGAGAAGTGCTGGGGAGTTATGTTGGACAAATTATGTTGTTATATTGCGTGCATGTACAAATAGGTAACAACAAATGCCATCATTATGTACAACTATAATGCACCAATAAAATATATTTATATATAACACAAAAAGAAAAATAAGCTGGGTACAGTGGCCCACACCTGTAATCCCAGCAACTCAGGAGGCTGAGGCAGGAGGGTCCTGAGTTCAAAGCCAGCCTCAGCAAAAGCGAGGCACTAAGCAACTCAGTGAGACCCTGTCTCTAAATAAAATAGGGCTGGGGCTGGGGCTGGGGCTCAGTGGTCCAGTGCCCCTGAGTTCAATCCCCAGTACTCCCCTCCAAAAAAAAAGTAAAATAAAATAAAATGATGGTGTAGATTTATGATGAAATGGAATAATGTGGGTTACAAGGTATTTTCAACTGTGTAAAAAGGAAGTGACAACAGAACCAGAGGTGGCCAGCTGTGTTCAAGTCATCCGTTAACACCCGTGGGACCAGCTCCCTATGAGAGCACCATCATGAACTAGCCCAGCTGGGGAAGAGGGCTGGCAATGGAGCCTCCACCTTAAAGTCAACCCAGGCCCACTAAGGTGACTGTTTAGAAGTGCGTATTTGGATGCATAAGTCTGAAATGTCATGGAACCAGCTTCTCCCCTTTCCTGCTCCTTGGTCACACTCACCCGTGGTTCAAGACATCTGTCCAGGTGGTGGGCTCTGCCATCTCCACGCCTGCATAGCTTGTCTGGGCGTGAGAACAGAGGCCAAGGAAATGTTTGCTTTGGAACAAAGAAGGGATAACAATGGATTTCTGGAGGCGTTTGCCATTTCTGAGCAAGAAGTTGTCTATTTCTCATAAGATGCAGGACAGGAATAGAACCCATTTCCTGAACTGTCTGGTAGCCCCTTGGTACTCTAACCACGGCTCCTCTGGGCCACAACCAGGCCCACGACAGCCAGGCCTACACTTTGAAAATGGGTTTGAGTTTCTTTCTCTCCCATTATAGGCTGAAGGCTGCTCCTGTTGATCCCAGCCTCTCCTCCATAACCAGAAGGAGGGATGTGTCCAGGAGTGGGAAGGCGCTGGTGGGAAAGGGGTCCAGGTGAGCAGTCCTCATCGCTGCCTCTGGAGAAAGCTGCTATTATACTGATTTACCTGTCTCAGGCCTCTTGTTGTTGTTGTTTTGTGTTAAGACCAAGTCTCACTATTTGCCCAGGCTGGCCCCTAGCTCCTGAGCTCAAGAGATCCTCCTGCCTCAGCCTCCTCAGTACTGGGACTCAGCACTCAGCTCTCTGCCACCACACTGTGCTAAGGGCTCTTTAGCTGCTCTACTCCCTCTCTGTAGGATTCAAGAAATTGCTTTCCTACTTCAGGATCAGCCTGACTGCAGATACTCCCAAACAGAAACGTATTTCAGACAACCCAGGCCATTCTGAACAAGAGAATGTTGCTTTCCACGTGGTTTCTTTTTTCTCCCCACTGAGGTTTCATGGTCATGGTTTTCTCCCAGCACTGCCTCCATTTCATCCAACTTTGCTTACAACAACAAAAAAATAATAAAACACGAGCCGGGTGCGGTAGCACATGTCTATAATTTCAGTGACTTGGGAGGCTGAGGCAGGAGAATCACAAGTTTGAGACCAGCCTCAGCAAGTTAAGGCCAGCCTGGGCAGTTTAATGAGACCCTGATTCAAAATAAAAAATAAAAGGGGCTGGGGATGTAGCTCAGTGATAAAGAACCCTAAGTCCAATTCTCAGTGTCATAAAAATAAAACAAAATAAAATGTACCCATGGCTCAGATTTTTGTTTTTATTATTTCTCATTTATTTTGTTTTGATCAGTAGACTCAAGGCAAGGACAAAGTGAAGCTTAGAATTTCTGAATGCTGATATTCCAAAATTTTTATTTTGTGTTTCTTGACGCTGAGGGGACAGCTCATGGCAAATGAGACAGGAAGTTTCCTTCCCTACCTCTTGGTCCTCTAGTCCCCTCTCCACCAGCAGAATGAAGGCCAGTGGTGGGTGGAGTTGCCACAGCTTGTTGCAAAGGAATGGTGGATATCCCTGGCTGTCAGCACCACTTCTCTCAACAGCCCCAAATTACTGCCCCAGGACTTACATGAAACAAAATGGGAAGTGTAGACAGACAGAACTATAATCCCTGCTGCATAATAGAGATTCTGTATCTGCTTCCACAAGGAACTACTGACCTCATTGCTATGTCCATCAGGCTATGAAGAGGACTAGTCAGGTGGGCTTATCTGCCATTGCCAGGAGTGTACCATCTTGCTAGAGGAGGGCAAGATTCTGACATTTAGTGAGCTCCTTCCATGAGCCAACACTGAGCTAAGAGCTTGGCCCACATGTTCTCCTTAAATCTTTACTACAAACCATGTGAAATTGGTGTTATTATTTGAGAGGAAGGGAAACTGAGATTCAGGTTGTATTAGGCAGATAGGCTGTGTCGTGCTGTAGTAACAAATAGTCCCAAGAATCTCAGTAGTTTTACACAAAACTCACATGTATTTCCCCTTAATACAGCTGCCTTCCAAGCAGTGAGTCAGTGATCCTGGCTGCTTTTGACCTTTTGACCCCTACGTGAACACATGGCCTCCTCCACAACTGACAGGGATGAGAGACTGGAGAATCATGTGGGGGTGTTTCACTCCACCTGGTAGTGAATTTCTTCTGTGATTTCATTGTCCAAAACTGGTCCCAAGGTCCCAACCATCTTCAAGGAAGCTGAGATTTATAGTCTCCTATATGCTGGGCAGCAGAGAAGAACTGGAGATTGATGAACCAACTTCTGCCTATACCAAAGCTTAGGGTCTGTCCATGACATTCAGAGCTAGAGAGGAGAATCCCTTCCCTTCAGATTCAGCCAGTAAGCATTATGTGTATGCATCCCTCGTGTGTTGACACCCCTGTGGACCTCTGCTGGGCACACTTGAAACCATTCAGTAGCAGCACTGGGCCCTTTATAGGTCTACAAAACTTGCCATTTACAAAGCTTTTTCATATACATTGGTTTGCCAATTTCCCAAATACCATAAGCAAGTGGGCAGGGCAATTAAGAGACTGAAATCAGAAGCCAGGTGCGGTGGCTCACGCTAAATCCCAGCACTTGGGAGGCTGAGGCAGGAGGATCATGAATTCAGCCAGCCTCAGCAGTGGAGAGGCACTTAGCAACTCAGTGAGACCCTGTCTCTAAATAAAGTACAAAAAAGGGCTGGGGATGTGACCCAGTGGTGGAGTGCCCCTGAGTTCAATCCCGGGTACCAAAAAAAAAAAAAAAAAAAAAAAAAAAAGAAAGAAAGAAAGAAAGAAACTGAAATCAGGAAGATTACAAGACTCAATGTGCTCAGAGCTAGTAATTGAAATCCCCCTAGACTAGGTCCTAGTTCTTTGAAAGCCTAATTTAAAGCTCTTCCCAACATATCCACAACTTCATAAAATTTTAGAATCTGGAAAGATCACCCTCTCCCCTAAATTTTTTTAAAATAATTTTTTAGTTATAGGTGGACACAATACCTTTATTTTATTTATGTGGTGCTGAGGATCGAACCCAGGGCCTCACACATGCAAGACAAGCACTCTACCACTGAGCCATAGCCCTAGCTCCTCTCCCCTAAATTTAATTTCTTTGACCTGCTCACTAATGGCTAGATTCTGCCATTGAGACTCCATGCCTTCACTGGACCCTCCTCTGAAGGAAATGACAGTCACAGGGTGGTTACTATTAATGCACATGGAAAAATGAGTATGTCAAATCATACATCCTTAGGTTCAAAAATATTTTGAGATGGAATTTAGAAAACAGATGAGGGTGAATCAAGGAGTCAGGGAAGGCTTCAGATATGAACATTGCAGATGAAAATCCCTTCCCTATTCTCTTTGTCTATTGTATTCTACTGAATTCAAAACTTTGCGGAGTGCTTTCCCATTGGCTATTTTATTTAATTCCGTGAATTGGAAAGGATGGATAGATCTTTCTTTATGTTTGACAAAAAATGAAACCTATGGAGAGTCAAGTGACTTAAATCTAAATCGAAGCAAAACAGTGACTGAACTGGAACAAAGAAGCAAAAATGAGACAGGCATGCTCATTTTTACAAAGTACAGGCTGGCACATGCCTGTAATCCCAGCAGCTTGAAGGCTGAGCCAGGGGGATCACAAGTTCAAAGCCAGCCTCAGTAGCTTAGTGAGTCCCTGTTTCAAAATAAAATAAAAAAGTCTGGGGATGTGGCTCAGTGGTATAGCATTTCTGGGTTCAATCTCCAGTACCTCCCCATCTTCCCCACCCCTCCAAAAAAAAGAATAAAAATTGTTAAAGAGTATGGTGGTAAAACTGTCACATTTATAGCTACGTGGTGGCATACGAGTTAGAACTTTTTGGGGGAGGGGGTGCTGGAGATTGAACTCAGGGGCAGGGCACTCGACCACTGAGCCACATCCCCAGTCCTATTTTGCATTTTATTTACAGACAGGGTCTCACTGAGTTGCTTAGCACCTTGCTTTTGCTGAGGCTGGCTTTGAACTTATGATCCTCCTGGCGCAGCCTCCAGGGCCACTGGGATTACAGGCGTGTGCCATCGCACCCAGCCAATACATTTTATTAAAAAAAATACATCCCAGCACTTTGGGAGGCTGAGGCAGGAGGATCACGAATTCAAAGCCAGCCTCAGCAATGGTGAGGCACTTAGCAACTCAGTGAGACCCTGTCTCTAAATAAAATACAAAAAAGGACTGGGGATGTGGCCCAGTGGTTGAGTGCCCCTGAGTTCAATCCCTGGTACCAAAAAAAAAAAAAAAAAAATACAGATTTGTTATAAAATGCTTCATATACAACAGAATTTATGCATATGATATATAGAATAGTAGAGTGTTGAATCTAGCATTCCTGCTTTTTACCAATGTTTTAAAACTCTAAATCCCTTTGTTTTTTTCTTTTTTTGGTACTGGGGATTGAACTCAGGGCACTGGACCACTGGGCCACATCCCCAGCCCTTTTTTGTATTTTATTAGAGACAGGGTCTTACTGAGTTGCTAAGTGCCTCTCCATTGCTGAGGCTGGCTTTGATCTCACGATCCTCCTGACTCAGCCTCCCAAGTGCTGGGATTACAGGCATGCGCCACTGTGCCCGGCTCTCTAGATCTCTTTAAGTTACAAAAAATAATATATACTCTTGGTAAAAAAGAAATTCAAAACATGCAGAAGATGGAAACTAAGTTCCTTTTCCTTTCTTGCTGACACTTGAATCCCATTCCCCGAGATGACTGTTAACAATTGGAAAGCAATCCTGCAATGTATATCAAGAGTCATAAATGTGTCCATAACTTTGGTCCTATCATCCCACTCTGGGAATTTATCCAAGGAGAGGCCTTCCAGTCTTCCCTATTTTCCTAGAAACAGCCAAGATCATTCCCACATAATTCCTCCATTTGGATTTTTCCTATCTGGAACCCTATTTCCCCAGAGTTGCTCATGATTTGATGTCTTATTTTATTCACTATAATGAAATACCTGAGGCCACTCAAACAACAGATGATGTTTGGTGAGGTCTCAGTTCCAATGTCACCATCTCCAAGTGGCCACATGTCTAGATCTGTTTCCTCCTCCCCCACACCACTGCCTTTCCTTTTACATTTGCATTATTTCCTCCCTGGCACCTGCGAGTCTCTGGTATCACCTTCCTTCATTGTTGGTTCACTAATTTGTTCTGTCTCCCACAGACCCATCATGAATCCCTTGAGGGAAGGCCTTGTCACCTGCCTGTTCTGTACCCCCAGCCCCTGGCACACAGCAAGAATGCATGTCTTAGTTGAGAAGACAAACGTCTATTCATGAAGCCACCACCTGGTACTTAGGCAGGAGATGTTATTTGACTCACCTTGAAACCCAGGCAGCTACTTCTGCAAACAGTTCTTGCTGGCCTTCAAGATTGTAAGGAACCTCTGTGTGGAAAGTCAGGCCTACTTCAGGGCCAGCTATCATTTCTACCAGCAGAAAGGCTGCCTTTCAGAGAAAGTACATATTGCAAGGCCCTCTATCTGCCCTCCCTCTAATTTTTGGCTTCTAAAATACAAAGGTGAAGAAAATCTCTGGGCTGAGGCTCTGTCAAAATAACACCCAGGCCACTTAATTAAGAAGGGTAATTTGAAGACTCTCAAGTCAGACAATGGAAACACTGAGAGTTTCCACTGAAATAGAAACTTGGCCAAGTGGGCTGGGTCTCCAGAAGCCTGGGCAAACACTCTCCAGAGAGAATGTTTCCCTAGAAGCTTCTTGCTTAACCTGGGGGTAGGGAGTGGGGCTTGTGTGGGGAGAAGAGGGAGAAAGGAAAGCCTGGGTCTTTTTTTTTTTTTTAATATTTATTTTTTAGTTGTAGTTGGACATAATACCTTCATTTTATTTATTTATTTTTATGTGGTGCTGAGGATTGAACCCAGGGTCTTGCACATGCTAGGTGAGCGCTCTGCCGCTGAGCCACAACCCCAGCCCCCCCCAGCCCCCAACCCCCCCCCCACCACCACCAAAGCCTGGGTCTTAATCTAAATTTTATAAACATAGGGCTGGGGGGCAGGGTGAGTTGGTGGTAGAGCCATTGCCTGGCATGCATGAGGCCCCTGGGGTCAATCCCAGCACTGCAAAAAAAGAAAAGAAAAAAAAAGGTAGAACCACACTAAAATCTTACAAAGAGATATTAGCCAAATTAGATTGTTAAATTAAGTGCATATACAAAGCTATAACAACAAATCCCACTATTATGTATGATTATAATATACCAATAAAAAATAGGAGAAAAATCATAATGTTCCAAATAAACAAGTACATTGCTTTAATTTTTTTTCTCAAATGAATAAAGGATGAGTGGCCTTTATTTATTGACCCTATTTATTAGAATAGGGAAAGACTTTCATTGTATGTCTATTAATACCCTATACCACTCCCACAGAATAAAATATGAGTAAGCTCTATCAAAATAAAACAAAACCAAAAAAATCTCAAACTCTTACATAATCCTATCATCCAGGAAGAGGATTGTTTTTTTTCTTTTTTTTTTTTTGTGGTACTGGGGATTGAACTCAGGGGCACTCGACCACTGGGTCACATCCCCAGCCCTTTTTTGGGATTTTTTTATTAGAGACAGGGTCTCACTGAGTTGCTAAGTGCCTCGCCATTGCTGAGGCTGGCTTTGAACTCATGATCCTCCTGCCTCAGCCTCCCAAAGTGCTGGGATTACAGGCATGTGCCACCGCGCCCAGCTAGTGTGTTTTTTTTTTTTTTTTTCCTTACTATATACTCTTTAAATAACTGGGCATGATGGCATGTGCCAGCAATCTAAGCAACTTGGGAGGCTGAGGCAGGAAGATTACAAGTTCAAGGCCAGTCTTAGAAATTTAGTAAGAACCTGTCTCAAAATAAAACAAAAAGGTCTGGGCTAGGGGTGTAGCTCAGTGGTAGAGTGCTTGCCTAGCTCATGTGAAGCACTGGGTTCTATTCTCAGCACCACATAAAAATAAATAGCTGGGCGCAGTGGCACACGCTTGTAATCCCAACACTTGGGAGGATGAGGCAGGAGGATTGCGAGTTCAAAGCCAGTCTCAGCAATGGCAAGGCACTTAGCAACTCAGTGAGACCCTGTCTCTAATAAAACACAAAATAGGGCTAGGGATGTGGCCCAGCAGTCAAGTGCCCCTGAGTTCAATCCCCGGTACCAAAATAATAATAATAAATAAATAAAGGTACTATGTCTATCTACAACTAAAAAAAGTCTGGGGGTATAGCTCAGTAATAGAGTGCCCCTGAGTTCAATCCTTGTGGGTCCCTCTGATGGATTACCAAAAAAACAAATAAACAAAACAAAACAACAACAACAACAACAAAAAAACCCTTAAACAATAAAAATGTGACTATGTTATATCCTGCCTTATACATTGATTTTTTTTTTTTTCCTTGAGATAGAGTCTCAGTAAATTGCTGAGGGTGGGCTTGAATTTATGATCCTCCTGCCTTAGCCTCCCAATTTGCTGGGATTATAGGCATGTAGTTATTTTATTTAATGATATAGTTTTTGAACATTTTCTCATGATACTAAATACCATCAAAAACTGTTATTTTTGGGCTGGGGTTGTGGCTCAGCGGCAGAGCACTCGCCTTGCACGTGCGCGGCCTGGGTTCGATCCTCAGCACCACGTAAACATAAATGCATTGCATTGTGTACAATTAAAGTAAATAAATAAATATTTTTTTAAAAAATTGTTATTTTTATGGTTGTATAGCATTCCGTTGTATGACCATATTGTCTAACCCATTCCCTATCATTAGCCATTTAGGTTATTTCCAATTCTTTTCTAAGCAGCTAGGCAATGACTGCTTCTGAAATACATCCATGATTATTTCCTGAAGACTAATTCCCAAGAGCAGAATTTCTGCATTGAGTGGTTTTTATAATGTAGCAGCTTTGGATAACACATTTATTACTTTATTTTATTTCATTTTTGGAGACCAAGGATTGAACCCAGGGGAACTTAATCATTGAGCCATATCTCATCCCTTTTTTATTTCATTTTATTTTTATCCTAATTTGTTATATATGGCAGCAGAATGCATTACAATTCATATTACATATATAGGGCACAATTTTTCATATCTCTGGTTGTATACGAAGTATATTCACTCCATTCATGTCTTCATACATGTACTTTGGATAATGATGTCCATCTCATTCCACCATCATTTCTAACTCCCTGCTGCCACTCTTCCCCTCCCACCCCTTTGCCCTGCCTAGAGTTTGTCTATTCCTCCCTTGTTTCCCCCTCCCTAACCCGCTATGAATAAGCTTCCTTATATCAGAGAAGATATTTGGCATTTGGTTTTTGATATTGGCTAACTTCACTTAGCATGATCTTCTCCAACTTCATCCATTTACCTGCAAATGCCATGATTTTATTCTCTTTCATTGTTGAGTAATATTCCATTGTGTATATATACCACATTTTCTTTATCCATTCATCTACTGAAGGGCATGTAGGTTGGTTCCACAGTTTAGCTATTATGAATTGTGTTGCTAGAAACATTGATGTGGCTGTGTCCCTGTAGTATGTCTCCAGCCTTTTTAAATTTTTTTTTTTTTTAATTTTGAAACAGGTTTTTGCTAAGTTGCTTAGGGCCTCACTAAATTCCTGAGGCTGACTTTGAACTTGCAGATCCTCCTGCCTCAGCCTCCTGAGCTGCCAAGATTACGGACATCTGCCAAGGCACCCAGACACATTTATTAATTTGAACAGCATTTATAAAATGTGGTCTATCACCTTGCTTTTTGGTCTCTTCACCTATGTCTTTACTGAGTTTTGCAACATTGACCTAGGAACAATACACAAAATTTACATTCAAATAAATGCAAATTCCGGAATTCAAAGAAAATCTTTTGAATTTTTTTATCTGAACATAAAGCAAATCAATTAACCAGAAAAATAATAGATCAAAATCAACTAACAACAGAAAATTAATAGAAGATCCTGTTCTTTCCTGTTTCCTCTATTGAACAGTTAACTGATTAATGATTTAATTTGTCAAGTTTGCTGCGTGTGCATTTCCATTTCCTGTGTGCGTTTTATGGCACACACTGATAACTGGCTACTTAGTAGCCCTTTCTGGCTGCTTTTCAATGTGTTGCTTTCTACCATAGAAAACAAAAAGGCCAAAAGTTCATTTTCTCAGACTCCCTTGCAGCTAAAGGTGATCTATCTTGCTCAGTGAGAAAAGGGACCCTCTGGAAGTCCTCCCCCCCCCCGCCCCGGCTAAAAATATAGGCCACACTAGCCATCCAGAGACCACATTTTGACTAGCAAGAGTCACTGTGATGCCGGGCGCAGTGGCGCACACCTGTAATCCCAGCACTTTGGGAGGCTGAGGCAGGAGGATTGCGAGTTCAAAGCCAGCCTCAGCAATGGGGAAGCACTTAGCAACTCAGTGAGACCCTGTCTCTAAATAAAATACAAAAAAGGTCTGGGGATGTGACCCAGTGGTCAAGTGCCCCTGAGTTCAATCCCCGGTACCACACACAAAAAAAAAAAAAAAAAAAAAAAGTCACTGTGACTCCGGCTGGAGGTGTCCTAACTAGTACATCTTCTTCCTGAATACAAAGGTCACCCTCATATTTACACACAGGGTGGGGGGGGACTGTCTTCCTACTGAGACAACCAGAAGGGCTCCTTCCTGCCTAAGGTCCACTAGCAGCTTTGTGTCACCAGTCCCCAGCGATAGCTGATGGGTTCATAAATTAATACATTAGCTGGCAGAAAGTAAAGTCCCTGGTCATGAGGCTTCAAACTGTTTGCCAAAGTCCTGTGTCCTGCCTGTACCTGCCGCCTCAGTCAGGCCATCTTTTCTAATCCGATGTTCAGTCACAGGCCACAGGGGCTTTGCCTAGAGCTCATCCTTACGTTTGGGTCCTGCCATCCCCAGCTGTCACTTTAGCTGCACTTAGCTGGCGATCAGGAGTAGGACTTCAGGTGGGTTGTTCTTTTTTTTTTTTTTTTGGAGTTACTACTCCATGATTGCATTTTTTTTTTTTTTCCCTATGGTGCTGGGAATTAAACCCAGGGCCTTGTGCATGTGAGGCAAGCGCTCTACCCCTGAGTTACACTTCTAGTCTCCATGATTCTAAAAATCCAGCTGGCAAGAACAGTGATGGTGAAATTTCAGGCTGGCAAGAAAGAGTTCTGATGGGGCAAAGTGGCACGTGCCTATAATCCCAGCGGCCCCAGAGGTTGAGGCAGGAGGATCGCGAGTTCAAAGCCAGCCTCGGCAAAAAATAGCGAAGCTCTAAGCAACTCAGTGAGACCCTGTCTCTAAATAAAATACAAAATAGGGCTGGGGATGTGGCTCAGTGGTTGAGTGCCCCTGAGTTCAATCCCTGGTACTCCTACTCCGCCTCAAAAAAAAAAAAAAAAGGAAGAAAGAAAGAGTTCTGGCAGAGGCCCACTATCCCCTACCAAGTCCTTGATACTTTTATACCTTAAAGTCCCCTCTCAGGGAGGACATACCTACTCCTGACTGACAGCATCCCACAGGCTGCTCAGTAGCTCTGAAACCTCACAGCGAGGCCATTGGCAACCACCTGGGTGCCAACCTGCTGGTCCTTGCTAGTTGGTGCATTGCTTCATTTCTCTGTTGTCTTTTTTTTTTTTTTTTTTGTGGTACCAGGGATTGAACTCGGGGCACTCGACCACTGGGCCACATCCTCAGCCCTTTTTTTTTTTTTTTTTTTTTTTGGTACCGGGGATTGAACTCAGGGACACTTGACCACTGGGCCACATCACCAGCCCTTATTTTTATTTAGAGACAGGGTCTCACTGAGTTGCTAAGTGCCTCGCCATTGCTGAGGTTGGCTTTGAACTCTCGATCCTCCTGTCTCAGCCTCCCAAAGTGCTGGGATTACAGGCGTGCGCCACCGCGCCCGGCTTTTTTTTTTTTTTTTTTTAATATTTATTTATTTGCTTTAGTTGTACACAATGTGTTTATTTTTACGTGGTGCTGAGGATCGAACCCGGGCTGCGCACATGCTAGGTGAGCACTATACTGCTGAGCCACAACCCCAGCCCCCCAGCCCTTTTTTGTATTTTATTAAAGACAGGGTCTCACTGAGGTGCTAATTGCCTCACCATTGCTGAGGCTGGCTTTGAACTTGCGATCCTCCTGCCTCAGCCTCCCAAGTGCTGGGAGTACAGGTGTGCGCCACCGCACCCAGCTTCTCTGTTGTCTTTTACAGCAAAATTCCCCAACTAACTTGCCTGTTCTGCATCTCCATCTCCTGTCCTGTTCCCACCCAGGCTCTTCTCAGGTCTTGGTCCCTACCACCCTCTGAGTGGCCCAGTCTTCAACTCTCCAGGTGTCACGAGCCAGGTTGTTCGTGTCTCTCTGGACCTGTCATCTCACTCATGAACACTTGAGCTGTCCTCTCTGTGTGCACTTGCCACCCCAGTGGCTCCTCTTCTTCTTCCGTCTCTTGGGCTGGTTTGGCTTCCTCTTCCTGCCCTCTCCATGTTGGAGGTCCTCTGACCTCTTCCCCTGCAGTCTGCAGTTGGTCCCACATAAAACCAGATGAAATGCGTTTCTCCAGCCTCACCAGCCACCATGGCCTTTCTCAGCTCCAGACTCATAGACTCAGCTCCTCTACTGCGGTGGCTACAGGCACTTTGAACTTCACAGGTCCCAACAGAATTTGAACTCCCCCATCGCTGCTACATCTCCTCAGAAGCTCACACCAATGACTTAGGAGTTGAACTTGACTCCTTGCCCCTCACAGGGCACTACCTACTCTACCCTCAGCTCAACTTTCAAAGTACAATGCCTGGTTCTTGATCCATCCCTGTAGCCACCTCCAAAGCAAATCCCCAAGCTGTTGCCTCTTCCTCCTGACCTACTGCAGTTGCCCCGGCTCTCCCTACTTCCGGCCTGTCCCCAAGCAGTCTGTTTCCACAGAGCAGAGCAATCCTTGTCAACCTGTCAGGTTACCTCACTCCTCTGTCCCAAACCTCCACGGCCTCCTGTCAGACACAGGGAAGAAGGTAAACCGCACAGACCCCTGTAATTTGGCTCTGCAGACCCCTCAGCTCTGGTCACCACAGGCCTCTGATAAACCAGCCTAATTCCATCTTAAGACCGGGAGCCATCCTGTCAAAAAGTTATGAAAAGCTCACTTCAGTTTTCTATGAAATGCTAGGATTCCTATTTGGCCTGAGCTTATTTTGATATTTTAAAATTGTTTGGCATTCATGCCCAGGCCTTGAGCTCACTCAGGCCTGGCTTTCCTTGACCAGATAACAACTCTCTCTCTCTCTCTCTCTCTCTCTCTCTCTCTCTCTCTCTCTCTCTCTCAAACTAATGGTGCCTCATAAACTTTTGATGTGGGGTTTGACTATACTCCCTTTCCTTGGAATGCAATACCATGTAGATTATTAGTTTGCTACTTGCTTTTGAATTACACATGTCTGACCTTGTTAGCTATAAGTTCCCAAGATTTTTTGTAACTTTTTGAACTATAATAAGCTTGTCTTCCCTGAGAGCGGGGCTGACCCCAAGCCCAGTGTTTGGGAGGGGCAGCCCTGGCCAGCTCTCTTTGTGTGTATACAATATAAGCTTGCTTTAATTTAAAATTGGAGTTGGTGGTCTTTTCTTTGCATCTTGGATCAACAGCCTCTCCTTGCTCCACCCACTTATGCCCTTTGACCTTCTTGTTATGTGTCTCACACATGCCAAGTTCCTCCTGGCCTCAGGACTGCCATACTCGCCATTCCTTCTTGAAATGTTCTTCCCCTTAAATCTACTTCCTTCCTCCATTTAGGCCTCTCTCTGCCCAATGTCTTCTCTTTAGAAGACTTCCCTGAGCCCAGAGCGAAAATAGCTTACCTCCTTGCCCATCGACTACTCTGTCTTCCCTAACTTACTTCATACTTCCTCCTGACCAACCAGTAGCCTTGACTGTTACTTACCAACTTCTTTCCTGCTCTGTTGGCTGCTGCCCGACCCACTCAGATGAGAACAGGGCTCTTCTGCCTTGTTCACAGCCAACCTGCAGAGCCCCACACGGTGCCTGACACAGGGAAAGAGTAGAGAGCAGTGAACAGGAGTTGCTGCAGACACAGCTGAGAGGGAGGTGCCTAGGAGGCCACCTGTGCCCCACAAAGCTGCTCTGGGGAGGGGGCTGTGTTGAGTCTGTGGTCACCTGAATCACTGCTGCTTCTCTGTGTCTGATTCCCAGGAACACCCTTGGCCAGCCCCATGGTCCATTTGGACCCCAGTCTCCTTCATTCCCATTCCTGGGCCTCCAGAGGCCTAAGATAAGAAGCAGGGCTTCCTTGGGCCTGGGGTTGTGGCTCAGCGGTAGAGTGCTCGCCTAGCACGTGTGCAGCCCGGGTTCGATCCTCAGCACCACGTAAAAATAAAATGCACTATGTACAACTGCAAACAAACAAATAAATATTTTTTTTAAAAAAGAAGAAGAAGAATCAGGGCTTCCTCTGCCTCCCCCAGGCCGAATCCCTGAACTGTGAGCAGGAATCTAGGTGCAGTAGGGGGACTGACAGGCCGCTCTTTACCCTCTGCCACTTGGGCCTTGTTTCCCTGGAGAACTCTGTAAGCCCTGCATGGTTCTTTCGGCCTGGGCTGAGAAGCCCACTGCTATAGACTTAATTGTGTCCCCCAAATTCCTATGTTGACATCCTAATCCTCAATGCAACTGTATTTGGAGATAGGCCCTTTAAGGATGTAGGTAGTTAAAAGAGACTATTAAGGGAGGGGCCCTGATCCAGTAGGGTTAGTGAGGGTCACCTAAAAGAGCAGTGTGGTGTTCCCACTCTGCCTTCCTCCCCTTCTTTTCCCCACTGCCTTCTCCTTTCCCTCTTCCGCACAGAAGAGGCCATGTGGGCACACAACAAGATGACTGCTGCCTATGAGCCAAGAGAAGTGACCTCAGAATGCAACTTACCTTGCTGGCATCTCTGTCTTGGACTTCCAGCCTCCCAAACCATGACATGTAAATTTACATTGTGTAAGGACCCAGCCTGACTGGACATAGCGAGGACACCTATAATCCCAGAGACTCCAGAGGCTGAGGCAGGAGGATTACAAGTGTGAGGCCAGCCTCGGCAATTTATCGAGAACCTGTCTCAAAATAAAAGAGGAAAAAAAAAAGGGGGGGTGCTGAGGATGTGACTTAGCAGTAGAGTACTCCTGGGGTTGACCCCCAGTGCCCCATGGCCTAGGTTGTGGTATCCGGTAATGGCAGCCTGGGTAGACTAGCACCCCCACCTTGGAGGCTCTAGTTGGAGTAAGCAGATGAACCCTGGAGTGCACTAAGGGAAATAAATGAATAAATGAATAAATAAATAGATGTTCCACCTGCCCTTTTTATTTACTACCCTTGAAATCCTACTCTTAGAAATTCACCCTTAGCCGGGCGCGGTGGCGCACGCCTGTAATCCCAGCACTTTGGGAGGCTGAGGCAGGAGGATCGCGAGTTCAAAGCCAGCCTCAGCAATGGCGAGGCACTTAGCAGCTCAGTGAAACCCTGTCTCTAATAAAATACAAAAAAGAAAAAGGGCTGGGGATGTGGCCCAGTGTCGAGTGCCCCTGAGTTCAATCCCTGGTACAAAAAAAAAAAAAAAAGAAAGAAACAGTGAAGCCCAGCCTCACCCTCAGGGACCTCGGGTTGTCTGTTCCGGGTGTGTCTGGGGCATCAGAATTGTGAAGGCCTCCCCCATTCCCCCAGGTCTCTTCCTGCTGATTCTGCCTTGCATCCAGGTCGACAGCCCCTGGCTTACCAGGCGCTGACCTGGTGAGTGGCTGGGCAGATGCGGACAGGCGGGCATCTTCCCGGGAGGGTGAGTCATTTGTGGGACTGCCAGCTGTGAACAATTCAGTCTGGCAGGCCTTTCCCTAGGCGCCTGGCCGGGCCTCTGCTGGTTGCTGGGGAAATACAAAGAGAAATGGTTCCTCTCAGAGTTTCCATTCCCCATGGAAGCAGGGCTGGAAAGTGGTTAGCAGCCAGGCTGGGCGCCAGCCATGAGAGCAGGGGAGGCGAGAGAAGGGCTGCAGGTGAGCGGGCGAGTGGGCGTCCACACTGCCAGGCCCGCTCCAGGCTCTGGCCGCACCTGGGCTTGCCAGTCTTTCTAGAGAAACTGTGAGGAGGGGGTATTACGGATGAGAAAATGAGGTCCACAGAGTTGAGGTGCCTGGCCTTGAACTCAGTTGTAACCAATCTCAACAAGGTCCTCCCTCCAAGAGCAGAAACAGGCTCAGGTTTGCTTCCTGAGGACTGTGGGGACCTTGGGAGCTTACTGACCCTCCATCAACTGGGGGCTCCATCATGGACTCCAGCACCACCACCCCAGTCCTCTTATGTCTCATTCCACCTGTCTGGCCTGATGTCTCCCTGACCTTGAGGTCCAGTGGGGGCAGGGAAGGGGTGCACATCACTGCCTGACCCACCTCCCCAGGGCAGAGCAGGCGCTCAGTAAATTAGGCACCAGGGAACTGTGAGTGGTGGGGGAGTCCTGAGGTGGCCCAGGGGCTTCAGAGTTGGAAGTAGCCTGGGATTAGAGAGAGGCAGCACAGAAAAGCTCGTGGTCAGAGCACTGTCCCCCAGCCTAGCTGAGTGGCTCTGGACTGACCCCTTAATATATCTGTGCCCCCCATGTCCTCATCTGTAAAATGAGAGAGAGTCACTATTGTACCTCTCTAGGAGTGTTGTTGTGAGAACAAATAAAACAGAGTAGGCACACACGCCTGTAATCCCAGCACTTTGGGAGGCTGAGGCAGGAGGATCGCGAGTTCAAAGCCAGCCTCAGCAATGGCGAGGCACTTAGCAGCTCAGTGAAACCCTGTCTCTAATAAAATACAAAAAAGAAAAAGGGCTGGGGATGTGGCCCAGTGTCGAGTGCCCCTGAGTTCAATCCCTGTACCAAAAAAAAAAAAAAAAGAAAGAAACAGTGAAGCCCAGCCTCACCCTCAGGGACCTCGGGTTGTCTGTTCCGGGTGTGTCTGGGGCATCAGAATTGTGAAGGCCTCCCCCATTCCCCAGGTCTCTTCCTGCTGATTCTGCCTTGCATCCAGGTCGACAGCCCCTGGCTTACCAGGCGCTGACCTGGTGAGTGGCTGGGCAGATGCGGACAGGCGGGCATCTTCCCGGGAGGGTGAGTCATTTGTGGGACTGCCAGCTGTGAACAATTCAGTCTGGCAGGCCTTTCCCTAGGCGCCCTGGCCGGGCCTCTGCTGGTTGCTGGGGAAATACAAAGAGAAATGGTTCCTCTCAGAGTTTCCATTCCCCATGGAAGCAGGGCTGGAAAGTGGTTAGCAGCCAGGCTGGGCGCCAGCCATGAGAGCAGGGGAGGCGAGAGAAGGGCTGCAGGTGAGCGGGCGAGTGGGCGTCCACACTGCCAGGCCCGCTCCAGGCTCTGGCCGCACCTGGGCTTGCCAGTCTTTCTAGAGAAACTGTGAGGAGGGGGTATTACGGATGAGAAAATGAGGTCCACAGAGTTGAGGTGCCTGGCCTTGAACTCAGTTGTAACCAATCTCAACAAGGTCCTCCCTCCAAGAGCAGAAACAGGCTCAGGTTTGCTTCCTGAGGACTGTGGGGACCTTGGGAGCTTACTGACCCTCCATCAACTGGGGGCTCCATCATCTGGACTCCAGCACCACCACCCCAGTCCTCTTATGTCTCATTCCACCTGTCTGGCCTGATGTCTCCCTGACCTTGAGGTCCAGTGGGGGCAGGGAAGGGTGCACATCACTGCCTGACCCACCTCCCCAGGGCAGAGCAGGCGCTCAGTAAATTAGGCACCAGGGAACTGTGAGTGGTGGGGGAGTCCTGAGGTGGCCCAGGGGCTTCAGAGTTGGAAGTAGCCTGGGATTAGAGAGAGGCAGCACAGAAAAGCTCGTGGTCAGAGCACTGTCCCCCAGCCTAGCTGAGTGGCTCTGGACTGACCCCTTAATATATCTGTGCCCCCCATGTCCTCATCTGTAAAATGGAGAGAGTCACTATTGTACCTCTCTAGGAGTGTTGTTGTGAGAACAAATAAAACAGAGTAGGCACACACGCCTGTAATCCCAGCACTTGGGAGGCTGAGGCAGGAGGATCGCAAGTTCAAAGCCAGCCTCAGCAATGGCGAGGCACTTAGCAACTCAGTGAGACCCTGTCTCTAATAAAATACAAAAAAGGGTTGGGGATGTGGCCCAGTGGTCAAGTGCCTCTGAGTTCAATCCCTTGTAGCAAAAAAAAAAAAAAAGAGTAGGCAGACAACATTGAAATAAATTGTCAAATTTCTGTTCTATTGTTGTCGTTACCAATATCAAGTTGCTGTTAATTGTTGCCTGTTTCCCAGTTTGGCTCGGGGCCAGGCCCAGTTACAGATCTTGGACTTGAGAGTTTGGGATACTCCTCTGGGTTTCTTTGGCCCTTTTCCTAATCCTAGGGATAGTCAGACTAGGTGATATTAATAGCAGTAGACCTAGGTGGGGTTTTGTACCATCAGTGGTGCTCAGCCTTATTTGTATGTTAAAAATCTTCGGGGGAGTTTTTACCATATTTCACCACATAATTGTCACAGATTTTATGCCACTTTTTTTTTTTTTTTTTTTTTGCAAAAAAGTTAGGTGGGATCATTATGTGAATAAAGCCTTTTTCTTTCTTTCTTCTTCTTCTTCTTCTTTTTTTGGTACAAGGGATTGAACACAGGGGTGCTTAACCACTGAGCCACATCCCAAGCCTTTTTTTTTTTTTTTTTTAATTGAGAGGCAGGGTCTTGCTGAGTTGGTTAGGGCCTCACTAAGTTGCTGAGGCTGGCTTTGAACTTGTGATCCTCTTGCCTAAAGTTCCTGAGCTGTTGTGATTACAGGCGTGAGCCACCACGCCCAGCTCTTTTTTCTTTTTTAATTGTGCCAGTATTACTTAAACATCATTTATTACTAAACTGTCTTCTGTGCAAGATTAGGATGTACAGCATACTCATAAATATACACTAAAATAGAATAGTCCACCTTGACCCACATCATTTCTTCATGACAATTTAGTGAACATTTTTTTGGCCTGAAAGAAAAGTTAACACACTAGTTGTTATTGATTTGTCAAAATATTACACTTGAGAAAATTTAGTACAGTGTTGCACAAAGTATGGATTTGCAAAATCTAATCTTCTGTGCTCCAAGATTCTGTGCTGCTATCATTTGTTTAATTGTTTGAAGTGGTGTCCTCCACTGGCTCTCAGGTGAGATGGGTTTTTCTTAGTACCACGGCGCTCTAAACAAACCACGCCAGTCGGCTTTCAAATATAACTGACCACGTGCAAACGCTGAGAACTCCAGGCTTGGGACTCCAGTGCCTGACAAATGTGCATCCACATGCCACTGGTGAAGATGTTGCAGCTGTTGACCTTTAAGTGGTGAACCAACTGAAACAAATAGGGTTTGGTGATTATGTGGTGAAATATGATAAAGATTGATACCCCAAAATTAAAATCTCTGGGAGTAGGACCATGTGTTGCCTTTTTTGTTGTTGTTGTTTCCTTTTTTGGTACTGGAAATTGAATCCTGGGGTGCTTTACCACTGAGCTACATCTTCAGGTTTTATTTATTTATCAAGAGAGGGTTGGCTGGGGTTGTGGCTCAGCGGCAGAGCACTCACCTTGCACGTGCGCGGCCCAGGTTCCATCCTCAGTACCACGTAAACATAAATGCATTCCATTGTGTACAACTAAAGTAAATAAATAAATATTTTAAAAAATTAAGTCTAAAAAAAAAAAAAAGACAGTGTTTCTCAAACAGAAACACTAGGGTGCTTGTTAAAAATACAGAGCTGGGTTTGCTCCCCAGCACTGGGGGTGGGGGGGTTAAGTGCAAATTCTCAGTCCAATTGCAGACTTTTTAAAAAAGAGAGAGAGAGAGAGAGAGAGGGTCTTGTTAAATTGCTGAGGCTGGTCTCAAACTTGTGATCCTCTTGCCTCAGCCTCCTGAATCCCTGGGATTACAGATTTGAGCCACCACACCCCAAAGGCATCTGCATTTTTTAAAAGCTCTTAAAAGCTCTCCAGGAGATTCCAGAAAACAAAACTGGGAACCAGTGCTCTCAACTCATGTGTCATGTGCTAGAGAGGCAATCGTTTGGTGGCTAGAAACTAGCCTTGCAAATCAGATGAGGTTGGCTCTTGACCTACTAGCTACTTGCAGGCGGGGATGAGTCAAGATTCTTCAGATTGTTCAGATTTGGTTTCCTCATTTATAAGTTGGGGGATGGCATCCACCTTACAGTTGGGTTTTAAAGAAAAGCATTAAGTTAAATAGGGTTCCTGACACACAATAGGCATTTCCCTTTTTTTTTTTTCAGTACCAGGGATTGAAGCCAGGGGCGCTTAACCACTGAACCATATCCCCAGCAACCCCCTTTTTAAACTTTTTTTTTTTTTTTTTTTTTAATTTTGAGATAGGGCCTCACTAAATTGGTGAGGCTGACTTTGAACTTGCAGTCCTCCTGCCTCAGCCTCCCAAGCCGCCAGGATTGCAAGTGTGTACTACCATGCCCAGCTAAAATAGGCATTTCTTACATGTTATTATTATTATGACCTATAGCTCAAAGTTTCTCTTTGGATCTCTTTCCAACATGTCCAAGGAGATGTTACAACAAGAACACATATACACTTTTCTCTCTCTCTCTCTCTCTCTCTCTCTCTCACACACACACACACACACACACACACACACACACACACACCCCCATATGTTCAATACTGTTTCCCAAAGTTATCTAAATACAAACCTTGTCGGGCATGGTGTAATCCCAGCAGCTTGGGAGTCTAAAGCAGGAGAATCACTAGTTCAAGGCCAGCCTCAGCAACTTATTGAGACCCTAACCAACTCAGTGAGACCCTGTCTCTAAATGAAATACAAAAAAGGACTGGGGATGTGGCTCAGCCTTTAAGCACCCCTGGATTCAATCCCTGGTACCAAATCAATCAATCAATCAATCCAAGCCTGTCAGATCTGCTCTTATCTCCCACCACTGCTGACTAGTTTCTTTGGATTATAGTGTTTATGAGGCTGCCCCTGGGTAACCTCATCTTAGAACCCCTTTGGGTCACCCTTGGATCCCACTTGCTGGAGGGTTCTGCAGGGCAGGACTTTCTCCTTTAGAGTCTTCAGCTACCTGGGAAGGGAATGTGGAGGGGTCCCTAATGTATTCACCCAGCAAAAACTGCACCGCCTGATTAAAGTGTCACATTTTCTTGCTTTGGGCTAAAATTATTTGACATCATGCTGATTGGAAGCTCTGGCAGCTGAATGTCTAATTCATTGAAATACAAAAATAAATCAATTATTACTTATTACATGTGTTTATTTTTCTCAAGAAACTTCCGAAGTATACGATTTCTAGAGAAAAAATCCTGGCAGTACAAGGGATCACTGTTAATAGCATGGTCAGGGACCAATCAGAGGGTGGTTCATCTTTAGACAGAGGGGCTCTGGTTAAAACCAAGATGCTGTGACTGTTCTGGTAGGAAGGAATGACCTTGTACTCTGGGGAGAAGGCTGGAGGCCGCACCCACAACCTGCCTCCTTTCTAGGTAGGTCAAGACTCTGGTCAGGGGGAAGCTGAATCAGATAAGCCCTCATGGTGGAGCCTGTGTGTGTGTGTGTGTGCGTGCGTGTGTGTGTGTGTGTGTGTGTGTGTGTGTGTGTGTGTTTTAATTTTTTTTAATAGTTGTAGATGGACAAAATGCCTATATTTTATTTGTTTATTTTTATGTGGTGCTAAGGATCAAATCCAGTGCCTCTCACTGAGCTGCAGCCCCAGCCCAGAGCCTTTGTTTTAATAGACAAAATTATTATAAGAGAGAACTTTTCTACCAGACATGGTGGCGCACACCTGTAATCCCAGTGGCTTGGGAGGCTGAGACAGGGGGATCACTAGTTCAAAGTCAGCCTCAGCAACTTAGCAAGTTACTAAGCAACTCAGTGAGATCCTGTCTCGAAATTAACGGGAAAGCAAGGAATGAGAGACAGGTAAGGCCGAGATATACATGAGAGTTTATTTGTCAGAGCTGACAAATAAAGGCCATCTCTCTATAGTAGAGAGAGGCAAAACAGGCGTGTGTTCTGGGACTTTTATGGGGCAGGCTCAGGAATCAGAGCCGGGCAGATCCTAATGCGGGCCGTTGGGGATTAGGTTGGTTTGAGGGAGTGGTGAGCCTTTCTCAGAAAGGCCCTTGGGCCAGAAGGCAAAACTTTTTCCTTAAAATGGCAACTGTCATTTAAGAGGGCCATCCAGATGCTAAGCAAGGACCTTATATAAATAAAATACAAAATAGGGCTGGGGATGTGGCTCAGTGGCCAAGTGCCCCTGAGTTCAATTCTGGTACCAAAAAAAAAAAAAAAAAAAAAAAAAAAGCTAGCTTTTCTGAACCTCCACCGTAACCAAGCATGTTTCTTATTCTTTTGCTATATTCTCTCAGCGGCCATCAGAATTAGGTATTCACTTTCTCAGAGAAAGTATCTTCATTCATTCATAAAAAAACATTTTGAGTCCCCACTGTATGTTCAGTTCTTTTTGGATGATGGTCATCCAGCAAAAGTCCCCGCCTCACGGAGTTTTTTGTTTTCGTGGGATTTTTTTTTTTTTTTTTTTTTTTTTTGGTACCAGGCATTGAACTCAGGGGCACCTCACCACTGGGCCACATCCCCAGCCCTTTTTTGTATTTTATTAGAGACAAGGTCTCACTGAGTTGCTAAGTGCCTCGCCATTGCTGAGGCTGGCTTTGAACTCGTGAGCCTCCTGCCTCAGCCTCTCAAGTGCTGGGATTACAGGTATGCGCCACTGAGCCCCGCCCACCTCCTAGAGTTTATAGTCTAGAGGAGGGGCTGACCCTACCAGGAAAATCAGATCAGCACAGCAGAACACTTTCAGCAACGTGCCAGGCTGAGCTGTTCCTGACAGGCCCCTCTCTTCCTACTTTACAGAAATGCTGCAGAATATACAAGAAAATCACTTGAAGACACACAGCTGAGCTCAAATGAAACTAAAGGAAAATCCCCTCCAGAGAGAGAGAGCAAAAACTCCAAGCCAGAAAAAAGAAGTGAGGCTGAGTCTGGGGTTTGTAGGGTTTTGCCTGGATAAACCTTGAGGTTCTTCTAGAGATAGGAGGCAGCTCCAGCTGTTTGAATCAGTGAAGCTGGAACTCATCCCCCTGAACAGAGCTTAGGGCCTTCAAGAGTCAGGGAGAGGAAGCTGGGAAAATTACCAAACAGGCCTGCAGAAGAAGCTATCTCCAGTGGCTCACACCTGTAATCCCAGCACTTGGGAGGCTGAGGCAGGAGGCTCACGAGTTCAAAGCCAGCCTCAGCAATGGCGAGGCACTTAGCAACCCTGTCTCTAATAAAATACAAAAAAGGGCTGGGGATGTGGCCCAGTGGTCAAGTGCCCCTGAGTTCAATCCTCGGTACCAAAAAAAAAAAAAAAAAAGAAGAAGAAGAAGAAGAAGAAGCTATCTCACTGTGTAAGGCATGGGTGGGAGAAGTTTTTGTGGAAGATGGAGAGCCCAGGCCTTCCCCACAGGGCGGAGAGGTGTTTGGCATGTTGTTTTGGCCAGCTTCTTCACTGCTGTGGCCAAAAGACCTGCCAAGAACAACTAGAGGAGGAAAAGTTTATTTGGGGGCTCATGGTCTCAGGCTCCATTGCTCTGGGCCCAAGTGAGGCAGACCATCATGGCGGAAGCGTGTGGTAGAGGAAAGCAGGTCTGGACATGGCCACCAAGAGGCAATGAGGGAGACTAAACTCAGCTCACAAAATATATGCCCCACCCCAAAGGCACACCCCCAGGGACCCACCCAGCCACACCCTGCATGCCTATAGTCATCACCCAGTTAACCCCTATCAGGGGATTAATGCACTGATTAGGTTAAGGCTCTCACAACCCAATCATTTCATCTCCAAACCTTCTTGCATTCTCACACATGAGCTTTAGGGGGACACCTCACATCTAAACCATAACACGGGTCATTGGTCCCAGGACTCCTGTGGCAAACAGTTAACATAAAAATTAGTACGGGGGGCTGGGGTTGTAACTCAGTGGTAGAGCGCTCGCCTAGCACGTGCGCAACCCGGGTTCGATCCTCAGCACCATGTAAAAATAACCGCATTGTGTACAACTAAAAGCAAATAAATAAATATTGAAAAAAAAATTAGTATAGGACCTAGGCTCCTGACAGAAGCAAAACCCAAAGTACTCTGTAATGACCTTTTCACAACCCAGGGCTCACAGACATTCCACAGCAAAAAAGTGACCCCACTGAAGATATTCTGAAACCAAACTTATAAACTACACAGGGACATGAACCACAAGATGATCAGTAAAGACAAAAACAACTTAGTATGAAAGAATTCATGGGGCACTGGGTTCAATTCTCAGCACCACATAAATAAATAAAATAAAGGTATCATGTCCATCTACAACTAAAATTTAAAAAAAAAAAAAGAAAGAATTCACCCCTGAAGAAGTAGAAGTAATAGAAAAACACAAAAACGTAAACATTTTAAATGATTATAAAGTGTTTTTTAATAGAAAAAAATGAAGAACAGGCCAGGCGTGGTGGCGCATGCCTGTAATCCCAGCACTTTGGGAGGCTGAGGTAGGAGGATCAGGAGTTCAAAACCAGCCTCAGGAAGGGCAAGGCACTTAGCAACTTAGTGAGACCCTGTCTCTAAATAAAATACAATAAAAGGGCTGGGGATGTGACCCAGTGGTTGAGTGCCCCTGAGTTCAATCCCTGGTACCACAAAAAAAAAAAAAAAAAATGAAGAACAGGATAATGTGGGAAAAGTTTATGGAAAGCAAGCCAAATAGAAGTTATAAAAGTAAAAAAATAAGTGTTAAGAAGTTATTTATTAAAATTAATGGATTTCCAGGCTCTGTAGTGCATGCCTGTAATCCCAATAACTCAGGAGGCTGAGGCAGGAGGATTACAAGTTCGAGACCAGCCTCAGCAATTTAGCGAGACACTCAGCAGTCAGAAACTTAGTGAGACCATGTCTTAAAAAAATAAAAAAGACTGGGGGTGTAGCTCAGTGGTAAAATGCCCCTGGATTCATTCCAATCCAATAAAAGAAAAAAAAAGTTCAAAGAGCAGAACAAATGGAGCTAAAGAGACATCAGCAAGTTTGATGGATAATGCCTCTGAAAAAAATCTCCCTGCCACCAGCGCACCAAGTAAAGAATAGCAAAATATGGAAGCAATAAGTATAAGAGACATAGAAGGGGGCTGGGATTGTGGCTCAGTGGTAGAGCACTCGCCTAGCACATGGGTGGCCCAGTTTGATCCTCAGCACCATGTAAGAATAAAGGCATTGTGTACTACTTAAAAAAAAAAATAGAGAGAGAGAGAGAGAGAGAGACATAGAGGGGGAAATGAGATAATTTAATGCACCTCAGCTACCAGTTCCAGAAGTAGGGTAGAGAGATTAGGGGCAAGAAGAAATATTTAAAGAGATAATGGCTGGGAACTAATCAAAACTGAAGGTGAGCCGGGCGCGGTGGCGCACGCCTGTAATCCCAGCACTTTGGGAGGCTGAGACAGGAGGATCGTGAGTTCAAAGCCAGCCATCAGCAATGGCAAGGCACTTAGCAACTCAGTGAGACCCTGTCTCTAATAAAATACAAAAAAGGTCTGGGGATGTGACCCAGTGGTCGAGTGCCCCTGAGTTCAATCCCCAGTACCACAAAAACAAACAAACAAACAAACAAAAAAAAAAAAAACAAAACTGAAGGTGTAGGGGCTGGGGTTGTGGCTCAGTGGTAGAGCGCTCGCCTAGCACGTGTGCAGCCCGGGTTCGATCCTCAGCACTACATAAACATAAATGCATTGCATTGTGTACAACTAAAGCAAATAAATAAATATTAAAAAAAAAAACTGAAGGTGTATGTCTGTAATTCCAGCCATTTCAGGAGGCTGAGGTAGGAGAATCGTAAGTTTGAGGTCAGCCTCGGTAACTTACCAAAGCCCTTATCTCAAAATAACAAAAAATAATAAAAAGGACTGGAAATGTGGTTTAGTGGTAGGCATCCCTGGGTTCAATGCCCAGTATTAAAAAAAAAAAAAAAAAAAAGACAGCAACATAGAAGGCTTGACTGTGTTTACAGACTGCTGCCCTGCAGATTTTAAATTCAAGACTATAACTTGGACCAGGCGCTGTGGCACATGCCTGTATATCCAGTGGCTGGGGAGTCTGAGACTGGAGGATTATGAGTTCAAGGCTAGCCTCAGCAATTTAGTGAGGCCCTAAGCAAATTAGTGAGACCCTATCTCAAAATAAAGTATAAAAAAGTGCTGCAGATGTGACTCAGTTGTTAAATGCCTCTAGGTTTGATCCTGGGTACCAAAAAAAAAAAGTATAACTTTGGCACCTGGGAGTGTAGCTCGAGACAGAACATTTGCCTGGCATATATGTGAGGCCCTGGATTCAATCCCCACTACTGAGAAAAAATAAAGGGCAGCAACCTCGACTCTTACCTGAACTTCCAATCTGCTGGCCTGCCCTACAGACGTGGGACTTGCCAGTCCTTGCAATTCATGTAAGTCAATCCCTGTCTCTGCCTCTGTCCCTCTCATAGGTACTTAGGCATGTGGAGGCCACAAATGGGCTCTGAAAGCTGTGGAGGTATCAGCCACACAGAAGAGGGCATAGCAAGCCTTGCAGACAGGACAAATAGCTCTGGTTCAGGCCCCAATTCAGGGACAGATCACACAATGAAAGAATCTGCAATTTTTTTTTTTGTACGGGGGATTGAACTCAGGGGCACTTGACCACTGGGCCACATCCCCAGCCCTATTTTGTATTTTATTTAGAGACAGGGTCCCACTGAGTTGCTTAGCACCTCGCTTTTTCTGGTTGGCTTTGAACTCGTGATCCTCCTGCCTCAGCCTCCCAAGTGCTGGGATTACAGGAGTGTGCCACCACACCTGGCAGAATTTGGGATTTTTTTTTCCCCTAAAAATCTAGATGAGCCGGGCACGGTGGCGCACGCCTGTAATCCCAGCACTTGGGAGGCTGAGGCAGGAGGATCACAAGTTCAAAGCCAGCCTCAGCAATGGCGAGGCACTTAGCAACTCAGTGGGACCCTGTCTCTAATAAAATACAAAAAAGGGCTGGGGATGTGACCCAGCAGTCCAGTGCCCCTGAGTCCAATGCCCGGTACCAAAAAAAAAAAAAAAAAAAAAAAAAAATCTAGTTGAGGGGCTGGGACTGTGGTGGCTCAACACGGTAGAGCATTCGCCTAGCATGTGCACAGCCCAGGTTTGACCCTCAGCACCATGTAAAAATAAAAAGGTATTATGTACAACTAAAATAAATAAATAATTTTTTTTTTTTAAAAATGGCTTTGGCAAAAAAAAAAAAAAAAAAATCTAGTTGGATTTTTAGTGGTGGATGTTCACAGTTCTAGAGCCAAATGTGCCAGCACTGGGTCTTAACCCAGGTTTCCTTGGTCCCTGAGTGGGTGTTTCTTTTCTTTCTTTCTTTTTTTTTTTTTGGTACCGGGGATTGAACTCAGGGGCACTTGACCACTGGGCCACATCCCCAGTGCCTCGCCATTGCTGAGGCTGGCTTCGAACTCGCGATCCTCCTGCCTCAGCCTCCCAAAGTGCTGGGATTACAGGCGTGCGCCACCACGCCTGGCCTGAGTTTGTCCCCAGCACCACCCACCATCCTCCTAAACTGGTTGTAGGGAAGTTTGTTATTTGTCAATCCAGCATATATTCTGCCCTTTTTTTTTTTTTTTTTTAATCCTAAAGGCAGCACTTGAATTTCATTTTTAGGGGGAATCTTTGTCTCTCCTCCTTCCCCAGGACTCCAAGTTCTGAGCAGCCATGAGGGTAAAGCCCCTCATTTGACAAGTCTGTCATTTGTCTCGGCTATGGTTTGAATACGGTCTGTCACCACCAAAACTGATGTTGAGCCATGGTCCCCAGTGTAACGATGTTGAGACACAGTGGGACTTTTTAAGAGGTGTATAGACCACGAGGGACCCACTTTCATGAATGGATTATAGTTTTCTTAATGCAGAAGTGAGTTCCAGCTCTCATGAGACTATATTGGTTATCTCAAGGGTGGACCATTATAGCCAGGCGCGGTGGCACACCTATAATCCCAGCACTTGGGAGGCAAAGGCAGGAGGATTGCGAGTTCAAAGCCAGCCTCAGCAATGGTGAGGCACTTAGCAACTCAGTGAGACCCTGTCTCTAAATAAAGTACAAAAAACGGGCTGGGGATGTGACCCAGTGGTTGAGTGCCCCTGAGTTCATTCCCCTGTACAAAAAAAAAAAAAAGAGTGGACCATTATAAAGTGAGCCTGGCACCCCCTGACACTCACACACATGCTTTTCCCTACATGCTTTTCTGCCCTGAGTTGATGCAGCCCAAGCTGCCATCATCAGAAGCCAAGCAGATGTTAGCACCTTGTTCTCAGACGTCCAGAACTATAAGCTAACTATATCTCTTTTCTTTATAAATTTTTCAGTCTCTGGGCTGGGGTTGTGGCTCAGCGGTAGAGTGCTCGCCTAGCACGTGCACGGCCCAGGTTCGATCCTCAGCACCACAAAAGAATAAAGGCATTGTGTACAACTAAGACAAATAAATATTAAAAAAAAAATTTCCAGGGCTGGGGTTGTGGCTTAGTGGTAGAGCGCTCACCTCGCACGTGCACAGCCTGGGTTCGATCCTCAGCACCACGTAAACATAAATGCATTGCATTGTGTACAACTAAAGCAAATAAATAAATATTAAAAAAAAATTTCCAGTCTCGGGTATTTTGTCATATCAACAGAAAACAGACTAAGATATTCTCCACTACATATTAAAATAAATCTCTATTAACGCTTTAGAGTGATTCTGTCTGTGTTCATTAAAGAACCACCAAGCCAGAGAGGAAGGCAGGTCCTGATGCAGAAGTCTAGGGCCTTCCAAGTGGCCCTGCAACCTAAGCTGGCACAGTCCTCTTGCTGCAGCACTGATCCCCCCCCCCCCCTTTTAATATTTATTTTTAGTTTTAGGTGGACACAACATCTTTTTGTGTGTGTGTGTGTGTGTGTGTGTGGTGCTGAGGATTGAACCCAGTGCCTCATGTATGCTAGGTAAGCACTTTACCTCTGAGCCACAACCCCAGCCCCTGATCCACTCTTTTTAATGTGAGGCCTCTTGAGCCATAGTAGCTCACAGATGTATTTGCCACTGTGAGGCCTACACAAGCCAATGGGGAACCCGCACATGGGCCAGGGCTGAGCTCCCCGTGTGCATGATGAGTCTGCCCTGGACTTGGAGCACTCTGACGCTCCACCTCCACAGCCTAGGGTTGGAGCCAGATTTCTGAGAGAGAATCTCTTAGGAAAGAAGCCTGGAGCTCCTCCAGGGAGCTGGATTATATTTTCCTCATATCTTCAGTTGCTGCTATTGTGCCCACACTAAAGGGTTCATTCAGTACACACACAAGGCGGGAGGGAAAGAGGAAGGGTCAGAGGGGGAACTTCCTCATCTTCTACCTCTGGGTGAAAAACAGGATCCCTTGGGCAGGGCTGGCACCCAGGCGGAACATGCCAGGGTGACTGAAATGTTGAAAGGCTTGCTCAGTAGCCACGGTCATGCGCGCCTCCAGTGCCCCCATTGCTCCAGTGCTCCAGCTGCTCCTGGGCTTCTCCAGGGAGCCCCCCACACACCTCCAGGGCCCTGCTCCAGTCCCTCAAGCTGAAGTCAGCTCTTTGGTCAGTGCCCTTGGGTGCCACCTGCCATGTGGAATATCACCTGTGCTGGTGGGTCCTCTGTGCCCAAAAGAGCAGCTGCTTCCTGGCTGAGGGTTTTGGCACATAATGGGCATCAAAACCACTTAACTGAGACCACATATGTGGGAACAGCATATGGAATCAGGGGGCGCCTGGCATGCTGGCCTGTTCTCACATCCAGGTAGTGGCTGTCACAGTGTTTGGGCGAGGGAGATGTTGAGTTGCCCGGGCTGTATCAGAAAAGCCCGTGACCTGCAAACCAGAAGACTTGGGTCCTGTTCTGACTCTGAATGTCCTTGGCTGTGTGACCTTGAACAATTTCCTTAGCCTCTCTGAACTCCTGTTATGATCTCCCTAGCACAAGCTTGCTTGGGGGATAAATGTATTGAAAACTTGGGAGCTCAGTCCCTCTTCTCAAGGTCCTGTGCTAAATCCAGACCTGCAAATATAGCAACGAAGGATCTTCCCCCGCTTGCTGGCTCCTGCTGTTCCCAGAAGCACTCCCAGTCCTTGGTGATGGTTACCAGGATGCAGGGCTGTAACTAGGTGCTCCCTTGGCCAACGAGCCTTCCCTCCTCCGGGAACCTCGGAGAGCAAGCAGGGACGTGGCTGGAGGGTCTTTGGCCCACATGCCTCCTCTCTGCCCTGCCTGGTTCCTGATGCATGTGGCTCTAGCCAGAGGGAGCGCAGCCCCAAGAGGACTCTTTATTGTGTGGACGGCCCAGTACACCCCCCACCCCATCTCCACCCCCCACCCCATCCCACACTGCGCTCAGTCGCCACCCTCTGGCACACCCTGTCACACATTCAGACACACTCACATACGTGCTCATCAGCCACACATACACACTCACACTTACATGCACACTTACACCTACGCTCTCCCACACACTCATATACATAATACCAAGAACAGGTGAAAACCCAGAGTGCGAGATATGAAATCCTTTTAGGTTGATCATGTGCATTTAAAAAAAAAA
The DNA here is from genome assembly GCA_025594165.1 of Tamias sibiricus. NCBI lineage: Eukaryota > Metazoa > Chordata > Mammalia > Rodentia > Sciuridae > Tamias > Tamias sibiricus. The sequence goes on along the minus strand of CM046659.1, from coordinate 40,181,682 downwards.
TTCTAATAGGAATTTATTTTAATATATCATAGAGACAAACGAGAATTTTATCAAGCTAGGAATTTTGCAACAATCATTGTTTAGGTTAATGTCTAAGTAGATAGGACAGAGTTTAAGGAAAAAGGACTGAGTTGCTTTGAATGGAAATTATAGGTAAATTACAAAAATTGTGCAAATGACACGTGCAGCCTCTCTGTTGGGGGGACATGGTGATGGGGTCCAAGCTGAGGGCTTTGCATGAGCACGGGGGTGTCAGTGCCAGAACTGCAGCAGAGCCTGCAGTTACAGAGGGAGGCCCAGGACCCACCTAAGAGAGGGAAATTTAATTCTTGAATGCTTACTTCTTACTGTGCCCTGCTTAAGAAATCTTCACCTACTCTGGGATTGTAAAAATATTTCCTACTATATTGGAGAGCTGCGAATGAAACAATTCCTAGAGATCATTGGAAGCCTGGAACAGCTAAACTTCTGTCTAAACCAAAGCAGAGGAACCTTGCTAAACACATAGGCATTCAATTGAGACGTCAGGAGAACTGCATCTTTGAAGTTTAGCTAAATTAACCCTGGAATAAAGGCTATTCTAGCTCATCCCTAAAAGAGCTTAAAGAGATTAAACTCATCTGCATGTGACTTAACTGCCTTCAGGAAAGAGTCCATCATTCTTTAAAGGAACAAAACAAAATCCAACATTCAACAATGTAAAATGCATAATACCTGGAATGTAATTTAAAATCACTGTATATACTGAGAAAGCAGGAAATAGTGACAAATAATATGGAGAAAAATTAGGTCATCGAAACATAACCAGAAATGACAGAAATGATAGGATTAGCAGATAAAGGGGCTGGGGACATAGCTCAGTTGGTAGAGTGCTTGCCTCACATGCACAAGTCCCTGAGTTCAATCCCCAGCACCACCAAAAAAAAAAAAAAAAAAAAAAAAAAGCAATAAAATAGCTATGATAGCCGGGCACAGTGGGCACACCTGTAATCCCAGAGACTCAGGAGGCTGAGGCAGGAGGATTACAAATTCAAAGCCAGCCTCATCAATTTAGCAAAAGCCTGTCTCAAAATAAAAAAATAAAAAGAACTGGGGATTTAGCTCAGTGATAAAGGACCCCTGGATTAGATCCCCAGTACCAAAAAAAGAAGAAGAAGAAGAAAGAAAGGAAAAAACCGATTGTTATTTGGGATTGAAAACAAAGGAAGGGCCGGGCGCGGTGGCGCATGCCTGTAATCCCAGCACTTTGGGAGGCTGAGGCAGGAGGATCGCGAGTTCAAAGCCAGCCTCAGCAATGGCGAGGCATTTAGCAACTCAGTGAGACCCTGTCTCTAAATAAAAATACAAAAAAGGGCTGGGGATGTGACCCAGTGGACGAGTGCCCCTGAGTTCAATCTCTGGTACCACCAAAAAAAAAAAAAAAAAAAAGGAAGGACCTCATTTTTATATATAAAGATACAAGCTGGGCGTTGTTGTGCATACCTGTAATCCTAGCAGCTCAGGAGGCTCAGGCAGGAGGATCATGAGTTCAAAGCCAGTCTTGGCAATTTAGTGAAGCCCTGTCTCTAAATAAAATATAAAAAGGGGTAGGGATAGCCGGGCGTGGTGGCACACGCCTATAATCCCAGCACTTTGGGAGGCTGAGTCAGGAGGATTGCGAGTTCAAAGCCAACCTCAGCAATGGCGAGGCACTTAGCAACTCAGTTGAGACCCTGTCTCTAATAAAATACAAAAAAGGGCTGGGGATGTGGCCCAGTGGTCTAGTGCTGCTGAGTTCAATCCCCGGTACCAAAAAAAAAAAAAAAAAAGGTGTAGGGATGTGGCTGAGTGGTTAAGCACCTGTGGGTTCAATCCCCAGTACAAATACACACACACACACACGCACACACACACACACACACACACACCCCACACCCCCCACATACACCCGTAGTTTAAAAGTGAAATAATAGGAAAATATATACCATAGAAGAGAGCACTCCCAAGGTGGTGCAGGGCTGTCATCCCTAATACTCAGTAGACTGAGGCAGAAGGATCACAAGTAATTGAGCAACACCCTTTCTCAAAATAAAAAAGGGCTAGGGATATAGCTCAGAGCCTAGCATATGCAAGACCTTAAGTTCAATTCCTAGTGTCACATATAAAAATTTAAAAAATAAAAAAGAACAATGGATCATGATGGTTTCATGGGCCCATACATAGGTTAAAATTTATAGGCTGGGCGCGGTGGCGCATGCCTGTAATCCCAGCACTTGGGAGGCTGAGGCGGAGGATCACAAGTTCAAAGCCAGCCTCAGCAATGGTGAGGCACATAGTGAGACCCTGTCTCTAATAAAATACAAAAAAGGACTGGGGATGTGGCCCAGTGGTCAAGTGCCCCTGAGTTCAATCCTTGGTACCAAAAAAAAAAAAAAAAAAAAGTCTGGGGGGTTGTGGCTCAGGGGTATCATGCTCGCCTAGCACATGCGAGGCTCTGGATTCGATCCTCAGCACCACATAAAAATAAATAAAATAAAGGTATGTGTCCAGCTACAACTAAAAAATAAATATTAAAAAAACTTATGACCAAATGTGTATTCTGAATATATGCAATTTATTATACCTCAGCAAAGCAGTTAAACAAAAAGAAAGCTTAAGCCAGGCAGTGGTGATTGCCTGTAATCCCAGCACTTGGGAGGCTGAGGCAGGAGGATCGAGAGTTCAAAGCCAGCCTCAGCAATGGCAAGGCACTTAGCAACTCAGTGAGACCCTGTCTCTAATAAAACACAAAAAAGGGTTGGAGATATGGCCCAGTGGTCGAGTGCCCCTGAGTTCAATCCCGGGTACCAAAAAGAACACTCCTGGGCTGGGGTTGTGGCTCAGGGGTAGACCACTTACCTAGCATGTGCGAGGCTCAGGTTCGATCCTCAGCACCACGTAAAAATAAAAGTATTGTGTACAACTAAAGCAAATCAATAAATATTTAAAGGAAAAAAAAAAAAAGAACACTTCTGGGTATGGTGGCAGGACTTCTAGTCTCAGCTACTCAGGAGGCTGAGGCAGGTGGATAACTTGAACACAGGAGTTTAGGGCCAGCCCGGGCAACACAACGAAACCCTGTCTCTTAAAAATCAAAATAAAACAAAAGTGACATGGTTATTGTGATGTCAGAGACATTACACTTTAGAATAACAACTATTATCAGGGGTAATGACAAACATTTCAAAATGATAAGAGGTTCATTCATCAAGAAGATTTAACAATCCTAATATACTTTCAAATCACATATCACAAAGAAATAAGGATGAAAACAAATTAATAACTATCGAGATTTCAACATTTCCCTCAATAATTGATGAAATAACAGTAACAACAAAAAATCAGTTGAAATATAGAAAAACATGACCTAATTGATATTTGTAATACACTCTACTTAACGGAGCATGATACACATTCTTTCATTCTTTCTTTCTTTCTTTCTTTCTTTTTTTTTTTTTTGGTACCCGGGATTGAACTCAGGGGCACTTGACCACTGGGTCACATCCCCAGCCCTTTTAAGTATTTTATTAGAGACAGGGTCTCACTGAGTTGCTAAGTGCCTCGCCATTGCTGAGGCTGGCTTTGAACTCGTGATCCTCCTGCCTCAGCCTCCCAAGTGCTGGGATTACAGGCATGTGCCACCACGCCCGGCTATGATACACATTATTTCTAAGTGCATAAGAAACAGTATGAAAATGGATCACATTTTGGGCCACAAAACAGTCTAAATAAATGTAAAGTGAATAAAATTAACCAGAGTGGGGCACAGTGGTGCACGCCTGCAATCTCAGCACTTGGGAGGCTGAGGCAGGAGGATCACGAGTTCAAAGCCAGCTTCAGCAATGGTGAGGCACTTAGCAACTCAGTGAGACCCTGTCTCTAATAAAATATTAAAAAGGGCTGAGGATGTGGTCCAGTGGTCGAGTGCCCCTGAGTCAATCCCTGGAACCCCCCCCCCAAAAAAAAAAAATTAACCAGAGTACATTCTCTTACTACAAGAGACTTTTATATTTTTATCTTTTGTAGTGCTGGGAATCAAACCCAGGGCCTCATGCATGCCAGGCAAGCACTCTACCACTGAGCCTCATCCCCAGCTACCCCACAACAGAAGTAAACTAAAACCAATATCAGGAAAATTTCTGGGAAAATCTTCAAATATTTGGAAATTACCATACTTAACTTGTGGGTCAAAAAATGAAACTGAAAGACATTATAAAATGTTTTGAACTCAATGAAAATTAAAGCAACTTATCAACATTTGTGGGGTTCAGTTAAGGCAATGTGTAATAGGCAATTCAGAGCATTACATGTTTCTATTAGAAAAATAAAAAGATCTCAAATCAATGAACTACATTTAATTTATGAAACTAAAAAAAATGAGGGGCAGGAAGCAAACTAACCAAAGTAAGTAGAAGGGAGGCAACAAATATGTGGAAATTAACAAAATAGGAAATGAACAAACAATAGAGAAAAACAATGAAATTAAAAGCTGGATCTTTGAAAAGATGAATATGATCAAATAATATCTAGATAGACTGGTGAAGTAAAAAGAATGGGGCTGGGGTTGTGGCTCAGTGGTGGAGCATTTGCCTGTCATGTGTGAGGCACTGGATTCAATCCTCAGCACCACATGGAAATGAATAAATAAAATAAAGGTATTGTGTCCATCTGCAATTAAAATTAAAATAAAAGAAAAAAGAATGAAAACAAAAATTACTTGTAGGAGCCCTAATTAAGGAGATGGCTAAGATTGCGGTTGGCTGTGAGCCATAGGGATGTTCAAGTATTGCCACCTTCCATGGTCTCATGGGACTTGGCCCGGGCCATTGTGGATCGGGTCGGGGCCATTTTGTGGTGTGGTTGGAGGAGTGTGGATGGCGTGTTGGAGTTGTTGTTGGAGCCGGACAGAAAAGCTAGCAGAATAAAGAGCCTGTTTGTTTCCAGTCTGCCTCTGAACTTATTCCTGCGGTGTTGTTGCTCCAAGCGGCAATTGCTTCAGGCAGCAAAAAGTGGTGGCCCAGACGGGGAATTCGGCTGGCAGGTAAGAACTGAAAATGGAAGTGAAAATAACAAAAGGTCGGATAATAAAAGCCATGGATGACTTTTTCGATATTGCGGACTCAGTGGATAGTGAGGAAAGTGATCAAGAAAGCATAGCCTCTGAGTCAGTTAATACCAGTGAGAAGAGTAGTGGTGTAAATTCAAAAGTAAGTGCTGCAAAAGCCATCAGAAACTTGTTGAAATTAGCCGAAGAATATGTACTCTCCTTAGAAGCTGAAATTCAGTATACCAGTAAAAGTGATAGTAGTAAAGAGGAATCAAAAGGTGATTCTGAGAGCACAGTCTCCAGTAAAAAGAACAAAAAGAAATTAAAAAAGAAAAAGAACCGTCAAGTAGAGGAACCACTTGTGTCCCCTACTCCCCCATGGGTGGAATCCATTACAGAAAATATGAAGGGTATTACTAGGCGTTTGCAAACCCTAGAAACAGAAATAAAAAGTCTTTCTGAGCGCTTATGCACTCTCGAGGGTACTCACAGATACATTGGGAACTGCCAGTATTTGAAAATGAAAATGGACAGAGGGTCCATCAGTCAGTAGATTTCAAAACAATAAAAAATCTCAAAGAATCAGTAATGACGTATGGACCCCAAGCTCCTTTCACGTTGAATATGCTGGAGTCCATTAACACCTTTAGCTTAACCCCCTCAGACTGGAAAAGTCTATGTAAAGCAGCATTAAATGGGGGGAAATACTTGGTTCGACGATCACAATTTCAAGAACTTTGTATAGAAACGGCTAAAAGAAACGCAGCTGCAGTGTTTGGAGACCATAATATAGAAATGCTCACAGGAGAGGGGCAGTTCGCAGACTCACAGGCTCAAAAATATTATGTCCCAGGTGTATATGCTCAGATATATGCAGCTGCCTTAAAGGCATGGAAAACTTTACAAGGACCTGGGGATCTACAAGGTAGTTTGTCAAAAGTGATTCAAAGCCGGGCGCGGTGGCGCACGCCTGTAATCCCAGCACTTTGGGAGGCTGAGGCAGGAGGATCGCGAGTTCAAAGCCAGCCTCAGCCATGGTGAGGCACTTAGCAACTCAGTGAGACCCTGTCTCTAATAAAAACCAAAAAAAGGGCTGGGGATGTGGCCCAGTGGTTGAGTGCCTCTGAGTTCAATCCCTGGTACCAAAAAAAAAAAAAAAAAAAAAAAGTGATTCAAGGACCTAATGAGCCATATGCTGACTTTGCTGATCGACTTTTGAGAACTGAAGTAGATTGTTTGGAGACGTTGATCAAGCTATGCCATTAGTTGTTCAATTAGCATATGAAAATGCTAATAAATACTGCCAGGAAGCCATCAGGCCATGGAGAAATAAAAAGGATATTTCCATATATATACAACTATGTAAAGATATAAATGACTCCTTTGTCACAGGAAATGTGATTGCAGCCTCAATGAGAGGTGCTTCCCCTCAAAATTTCATAAGGGCTCAACCTAGACATTATAATCAATCAGGATATTCCAGGCAAAATTATCATAATCAATCAGGCTATTCTGGGCAAAATCCCCAAAGAGAAATAAGACCAAGCTCTTACCGTGGCCCAGGCCGCTGCCCCAGATGTAAAAAGGGAAATCATTGGGCCAATAAATGCCATTCAAAATTTGACATCTATGGAAATCATTTGTCCAGGAATTCAAAAAATGGGGCACATGGCCCAATGCCCCGGGGCCCACAAATGTACGAGGCATTGAAGGAGGAGTATCCTCAAGCATCCACTCAGATGCTTCCCCGACACAATCCCTACTACCCATCCACTCCCTCGCCAGAGGAATAGGAGGAAATGCAGGATTAGACCTCTGTTCCACCGCCCGAATAGTGTTAACACCTGAAATGGGGGTTCAACTGATTTCCACAGGGGTCAGGGGACCTCTTCCCTCAGGGACTGTAGGACTTATTCTCGGGAAAAGTCCTAAAAGCTTATTAGGTTTGCAAGTGAACCCAGGTGTAATAAACTCAGACTACAAAGGGGAAATAAAAATAATGCTTAGCTCACCCCAAAGTATAAGTTCTGTTAATCAAGGAGATAGAATTGCTCAGCTGCTTCTCCTTCCAAATTTACATAATTCATTTAAAATGAGTATGCCTCAAAAAAGGAACAATAGAGGATTTTGTTCCACTGACTCGAGACCCATGGCTTGCTGGGTTCGAGATTGTTCAAGGAGGCCTATGTGTAAAATAAAAATCCAAGGAATAGAGATGGAGGGACTGATAGATACTGGAGCTGACTCTTCCATCATTAATCTACGGCAATGGCCCAAGCACTGGCCTCTGCAAAAAGCTTCAACCAGTTTAAGAGACTTGGGATATAATAACCTCCCAGAGAAAAGTGTGGTAATTTTAAAATGGGACGATGATGAAGGGCATAAAGGAACATTTCAGCCTTATGTCTTACCTAACCTACCAGTTACTTTATGGGGAAGAGATATTTTGCAACAAATGGGAGTACACCTTGCAACCAAGCCTGGAGATGTTAAATGTGAAAATCTACAGGGTAACCTTAACCCTAAAAGAAATCATTATCGAAAAGTACAGGGTAGCTGGGTGCAGTGGCGCAAGCCTGTAATCCCAGCACTCTGGGAGGCTGAGGCAGGAGGATCGTGAGTTCAAAGCCAGCCTCAGCAATGGCGAGGCACTTAGCAACTCAGTGAGACCCTGTCTCTAAATAAAATACAAAAAAGTTCTGGGGATGTGACTCAGTGGTCGAGTGCCCCTGAGTTCAATCCCCGGTACCACAAAAAAAAAAAAAAAAAAAAAAAAAAAGTACAGGGTAATCTTAACCCTATAAGAAATCATTATCATAAAGGAAAAAGATATTTTTTTGGAGGGGCCACTGACAAAATAATTTTGAAAATACCATGGCTTTCTGATAAGCCAGTGTGGGTCCCTAAGTGGCCCCTATCTAAAGAGAAATTACAAGTGGCCCACCTACTAGTTCAGGAACAACTAGAAGCAGGACATATAGAAACTTCCACCTCTCCCTGGAATTCCCCCATATTTGTGATCAAGAAAAAATCAGGAAAATGGAGATTGTTACATGATCTTAGAGAAATTAATAAAACCATGCAAATCATGAGCCCTACTCAACCTGGACTTCCTAATCCTGTATCCATTCCAAAAAATTTCCATCTTATTACTCTTGATATAAAGGTTTGTTTCTTTTTCTATTCCTCTACACCCTCTGGATACCCCCAGGTTTGCTTTTTCAGTTCCTTCTATTAACAATAATGGCCCTGATCAGAGATATCAATGGAAAGTTTTGCCACAGGGAATGGCTAATAGACCCACTATGTGTCAAATCTATGTAGATAAAGTTATTCAGCCTATCAAAAATAAATACCCAGAGCTTATGTGCCTCCATTATATGGATGATGTTTTGCTTGCTCATCCTAATCAAGAAGTCTTATTCACCATATTTAGTGATATATCAGAAAACTTGAAATGATATGGAATAAACATTGCTAAGGAAAAGGTTCAAATTAGATCTCCAATATTATATCTAGGATTCCAAATTATGGACACTTTTATCAGGCCTCAAAAAATATTAATTAATAAGGAGCATTTGGCCACTCTCAATGACTTTCAAAAATTGCTAGGAGATATTAATTGGCTTTGCCCTACACTAAACCTCACTACTGGCCAACTAAAACCTTTATTTGACATCCTTCGCAGGGACCCTGATCCATCTTCACCACGAACATTGACTCCTGATGCTAGGAAAGCTTTAAAGTTAGTAGAAAAAGCCATCGAAGGAGCTCATTGTGATAGATTTGATTTAACTCAACCGCTGATATTGATTATTATTTCTTCACAATATACACCCACAGGAGTATTTTGGCAACAAGGGCCTTTATTATGGATACATTTGCCCGTCTCTCCTAAAAGTATAATTGAGTCTTATACCTCCATGGTGGCTAAAGTTATTCTTGAAGGACTTAAGACTTCTACTAAAATATTTGGCATTCACCCTGCTACTATTATTACTCCCTATTCATCGTCACAGATTGAATATTTATGCTTCAATGATAATGATTGAGCTATAGCTAGATGCTCTACTTCTGCAAATTTTGATAATCATCTTCCTAAGTCTCCTATATTATCTTATTGTATCAATCATCCTATTATATTTCCACAGGTAATAAAAAATCAACCTATTCCTAAGGCATTAAATGTATTCACAGATGGGTCCTCAAATGGTACTGCTGCAGTAGTCACTAAAAAAGAAAATATAACTTACATAATTGCACACAAATCAGCTCAACTAGTGGAACTGGAAGCTGTGGTAAGAGCTCTGGAAAATTTTAGAGAGCAGCCCATGAACATTTTTTCAGATAGCCACTATATTGTACATGCCGTCCCAAAATTAGAGCTAGCAGGACCAATAGCACCTCATACTCCAGCCTTTAAATTGTTTTTCAAATACAAAAATTTTTGTGGGCAAGAAAAGAATCAAATTCGTAGGGCATATTAGAGCACATACTAACTTGCCTGGTCCCCTCCATGAAGGTAATCAAAAGGCCGATGACCTTACCCAAACAATCTTTATACTTTCAGCACTCCAGCAAGCTATTTTATTTCACTCCCAGTTTCACGTCAATAGCACCACCTTGCAGCGTAGGTTTAAAATCACAAAGGCGCAAGCCAGAACAATTGTAAAAGATTGTAAATCTTGTATGACACATTTGCCCAATCCTCATTATGGTGTTAACCCTAGAGGATTAATGCCCAATCATTTGTGGCAGATGGATGTTACTCATGAGCCAAGTTTTGGAAAACTGCGATTTATTCATGTGACCATAAATACATGCTCAGGCATGATTTTTGCTTCCTTACATGCTGGAGAAAAAGTTAAAGATGTTACATCTCATTGTTTGCAAGCTTTTGCTGCATTGGGCATGCCCAAAATGCTTAAAACAGATAATGGCCCTGCATATATGTCCTCATCTTTCAAACAGTTTTGCGCAAAATTCAATATATCCCATAAAACAGGCATCCCATACAATCCTCAGGGTCAGGGCATTATTGAAAGAGCAAACCGCACACTGAAAGTTATGTTATTAAAACAGAAAGGAAGCCGGGCGCGGTGGCGCACGCCTGTAATCCCAGCACTTTGGGAGGCTGAGGCAGGAGGATTACGAGTTCAAAGCCAGCCTCAGCAATGGCGAGGCACTTAGCAACTCAGTGAGACCCTGTCTCTAATAAAAACACAAAAAGGGGCTGGGGATGTGGCCCAGTGGTCGAGTGCCCCTGAGTTCAAACCCCAGTACCACACACACACACACACACACACACACAAAAAAAAAAAAAAACAGAAAGAAGGAAATTGGAAAAATCCTAGGGACAGATTGGCAATTGCCCTGTTTACCTTAAATTTTTTAACTTTAGACTCTAATGGTTATTCTGCTGGAGACAGACATTGGAACCCACACCAACAACATAAACCTTTGGTTTACTGGAAGGATGTTCTTTCAGGTACATGGAAGGGTCCAGATCCAGTATCAATTTGGGGGAGAGGATCTGTTTGTGTTTTTCCAAAGCACGAATCCTCTCCAATATGGATACCATCTAGATTAATAAAGCAGGTACCAAATCAAAAGGATCAAGATAAAGTTGTTAAGGAATCAAGATTAATAAAAAAAAGTACAAAATCAAGAGGACCAAGATGAAGGTAAGGAATGATTCCCTTAAAAGAGTCCTTCAAAATATTTCACAACTTAAGTGTCATTCCTCCCGGCCGGGATGAGGAGATCTCTCTTTAGTGTGCACACAATTGTATTTTTTCTTTTTTCTCTTTTTATATAAGTCTTTATGTCTGTGCATTTGTCTAAATTTCATGTAAATGTGACGTCACAAATATATGTTTGTAGGTTTGTGTGTCTGTCCAGTGTGACGTCACAAATAACAAAGCGCTTATGAAAAAAAATATATATATATGTATATGTTTATATACATATATATATGGATCCAAATAACTTTAATTCATTTAAGTTTAAGAGTATTCAGTTTGGGTAAATAATTTAATAAATGAAGGTACCTTCAATTTTGATTTATAGGTGTCCCAGGGATTTCTCTTTAGCGAAGAATATGACTAGTGCTGTATAACCTGATATTTTGGTGTTTTGACATAGGAATGTTTATTTGTAATTAACTTTATTTGTTTTATAGCTGATTAATTTGAGTTATTTCAACAGATAATCTCATGGAAGATTACAGAGACTCGAGGGTTCCAGCTAACAAATTATTTTTCCAAAGTGCCTTTAGCTTTTCTTTACTCTTTTTTTTTAAAATATTTATTAATTTGTTTTTAGTTGTACACAATGCGTTTTTATTTTTACATGGTGCTGAGGATTGAATCTGGGCCGCGCACGAGCTAGGCGAGTGCTCTATCACTGAGCCACATCCCCAGCCGTTTACTCTATCTTTAATGCAGTAAATACCCTCAGTCTTTCTTTGTTTTGTTCTGAATATGATATTTTGCCAGCTTATGTTTGTGGGAGCTCAAGCAGCAATGCGTGTGAGCAGAAATCAACTTTAATTTTCTAATCTAATAATTCTATTTTTTAATTTGACAACTCGCCTCTTGACTCAGTGCTGGAATAGCACTGCCTTTCCTTTAATAATTGATGCTTCAGTTTCTAGGTAGCGGGCCCTGGAGATTTGCTGGTGGCATTGTCTAGACATAAAAAAGACGGCTGCTGCTACAGCTGCAAGGATCACAGTTGCTGCAAACATCCCTGCTGTTCAAGCATCAAACAACCTCACCAGCAGTGTGGCCTCTGCTCTGCATGCATGGGGCCTCCTAGATCAACGTGTTATAACAAGTGGACATTTTGATCTTTCATTGTTTGGAACATTACGGGACAATGCCTTGCGAGTATTTGTCTAGAGAACTCAGTGTGTTACTTGATAGAACTCAGGGCAGCTGATTTGTTTAAAGAATTTGATATGTTATGCAACTTGGCTCATCGGCTGAAGGCTTGTCGCCTTAAAGCTGCAGCATTTCCCCACAATTGGACGGCTGTTAGTCATCATACACAGTCGATCCTGAAGGGCTCCATTGGATGGCTGGTAGCCAATGACGGGTAAGATCCCCAGAGGGGGACAACCTAAGACAGGCACAGTCGCATGGGACAGTCTCATGTGGCCGACATATCAACCTAAGACAGGAGTCAAGGGCACAGCCTTGATTATCCGATGATGGTTAAGAATGTTGGTTGCACATGGACGTCCTAGAGCATCCCCTCTTTTAAAACAAAAGGGGGGAAATGTAGGAGCCCTAATTAAGGAGATGGCTAAGATTGCGGTTAGCTGTGAGCCATAGAGATGTTCAAGTATTGCCACCTTTCATGGTCTCACGGGATTTGGCCCGGGACATTGCGGATTGGGTCGGGGCCATTTTGTGGTGGTTGGAGGAGTGTGGATGGCGTGTTGGAGTTGTTGTTGGAGCCAGAGAGAAAAGCTAGCAGAATAAAGAGTCTGTTTGTTTCCAGTCTGCCTCTGAACTTATTCCTGCAGTGTTGTTGCTCCAAGCGGCAATCGCTTCAGGCAGCAACAATTACTAATATCAGAAATAAAATTAAAGACATCAATGCAGATCCTATAGACCCTAAAAAGAGAATAAGGGAATATTATAAATACCTTTATGTCAATAGATGCCAGGCTCAAATTTTTTATAATACACACAATATCAAAGCTTACCCAACAAACAGAAAATCTGGACAGCCCAACCAAATCTGTGGTTAAAAATCTTTTAGCAACCTGAGTGTGGTGGTGCATGTCTGTAATTACAGCTATTTGGGAGACTGAGGCAGGAGGATCACAAGTTCCAGGACAGTTTGGGCATCTTAGTAGAACTCTTCCTCAAAATGAATTTTTTAAAGGGCTGGGAATGTAGCTCAGTGGTAGAATGCTTGCTTAGCATGTGTGAAGTACTGGTTTCAATCCATGGTACCACACACACACAACACACAGAGAAAGAAAAAGAGAGAGAGAGAGAGAGAGAGAGAGAGAGAAAGGGAGGAGCCCACTGTTATTACACAGGTAATGGCAGTGAAGAATGCAGAAGGAAAGTGTTGGAGATTTCAGTGGGCCTCTGTGACTGGTCAAATATAAATGTGACCGGGCACAGTGGAGCATGCCCGTGATCCCAGCAGCTCAGGAGGATGAGGCAGGAGGAGCACAAGTTCAAAGCCAGCATCAGCAACTTAGCAAGGCCTTAAACAACTTAGCAAGACCCTGCCTCTAAACAAAATGTAAAAAGGACTGGGGATGTGGCTCAGTGGCTAAGCACCAAGCACCCCTGGGTTCAATCCCCAGTACAAAAAAAATTATATATATAATGTCCTTATAATGTTAGTGTTGGAAAGCCATTGGAGGGCATGGAGTCTAAGGTTTCCATTTAAGAAGAGAAACAAATTCTGGGAGCACTGGTTGCCATGCTGTAGGTCAGAGGGGTATACTAAGACAGAGCCAAAAAAAAAAAAAAAAAAAAAAAAAGGTCTTTCTGAAGAAGTGCAAGACTTGCATTTTGAAAACCACAAAATATTATTCTATGAAATTAGAGGTTTTAGGCTGGGCACGGTGGCGCACGCCTGTAATCCCAACACTTGGGAGGCTGAGGCAGGAGGATCGAGAGTTCAAAGCCAGCCTCAGCAATGGCGAGGCACTTAGCAACTCAGTGAGACCCTGTCTCTAATCAAATACAAAAAAGGGCTGGGGATGTGACCCAGTGGTCGAGTGCCCCTGAGTTCAATCCCCGGTACCACCAACCCCCCCAAAAAAAAGAAATTGGAGAAGAGTAAAATGAATGGAAATGATATCCCATGTTCATTTATAAGAAGAGTTGATATTTATTTATTTATTTATTTATTTTACAGTAGAATGCATTTTCACATATTGTACACAAATGGAGCACAACTTCTCGTTCCTCTGGCTGTACATGGTGCAGAGTCACTCCAGTAGTGTAATCATACATGCATATAGGGTAATAATGTCTGTCTCATTTTACTGTTCTTCCCATCCACACAGCCTGAACGCCTGCCCTCACTCCCCTCTACATAAACCAAAGTTCCTTCATTCTTCCCTATCCCCACACCCCACTATGGATCAGCGTCTGCTTATTAGAGAAAACATTTGGCTTTCGGTTTTTTGGGATTGGCTTATTTCACTTAGCCTGATATTCTCTAGTTCCATCTATTTACCTTCAAATGCCACAATTTCATTCTTCTTTAAGACTGAGTAATATTCCATTGTGTATATGTACCATATTTTCTTTATCCATTCATCCATTGAAAAGTATCTAGGCTGGTTCCATAGCTTAGCTATTGTGAATTGAGCTCCTATAAACACTGATGTGACTGCGTCACTGTAGTATGCTAATTTTAATACCTTTGGGTATAAACTGAGGAGTGGGATAGCTGGGTCAAATGGTGGTTTCATTCCAAGTTTTCTGACGTATCTTCATGCTGCTTTCCATAGTGGTTGCACCAATTTGCAGTTCTACCAGCAATGTATGAGTGTACCTTTTCCCCCACATCCTCTCCAATGCTTGTTATTGCTTGTATTCTTTTTTTTTAACATATTTTTTTTTAGTTGTAGATGGACATAATACCTTTTTATTTTATTTATGTGGTGGTGAAGATCGAACCAAGGGCCTCACACATGCGAGATGAGCACTCTACCACTGAGCCATAGCCCCAGCCCCAATTGCTTGTATATATATATATATATATATATATATATATATATATATTTTTTTTTTTTTTTTTTTTTTGCCACATCCCCAGCCCTTTTTTATATTTTATTAGAGACAGGGTCTCACTGAGTTGCTAAGTGCCTCGCCATTGCTGAGGCTGGCTTTGAACTCGCGATCCTCCTGCCTCAGCCTCCCAAGTGCTAGGATTACAGGCGTGCGCCACTGCGCCTGGTGATAAACATTTTTTCATATGTTTGTTGATCAATTGTATTTCTTCTTTTATGAAGTGTCTGTTCCGTTCCTTAGCCCATTTATTGATTGGGTTATTTGTTTTTTTGGTGTTAAGTTTTTTGAATTGTTTATATATCCTGGATATTAGTGCTCTATCTGAGGTGTGTGTGGTAAAGATTTTTTTCCCATTATGTAGGCTCTCTCATTATGTTATTGATTGTTTCCTTTGCTAAGAAGAAGCTTTTTAGTTTGGATCCATCCCATTTATTGATACTTGATTTTACTTCTTGTGCTTTAGGAGTCTTGTTCAGGAAGTTAGGTCCTAAGCTAACACGATGAAGATTTGGGTCTACTTTTTTTCCATTAGGAATGTTTAGGTCTTTGCTCCACTTTGAGTTGATTTTTGTGCAGAGTGAGAGATAGAAGTTTAATTTCACTTTACTACATATGGATTTCTGTTGCCGCCTGAAGCGATGGCCGCTTTGAGCAACGAAGCCGCGGGAAGAAGTTCAGAGGCGAACTGGAAACAAACAGCTTTTTATTCTGATAACTTTTCTCTCTGGCTCTAACAACGACTAACACGCGCCACACACACCACCAAAATGGCGCTGACCCGATCAGCAATCTCGGCTCAAGTCACTCGAGATCCCGGGCCAAGTCCCATGAGACTACGGAAGGCGACAATGCCCAAATCTCCATGGCCCATAGTCAACCGCAATTTAAGCCATCTCCCCAAACAGGGCTCCTGCAGATTTCCAGTTTTCACAGCACCATTTGTTGAACAGGCTATCTTTTCTCCAAAGTATGTTTTTGGCACCTTTGTCTAATATGAGATAACCATACTTATGTGGGCTGCTCTCTTTGTCTCCTATTTTGTACCATTGGTCTACGTGTGCATTTTGGTACCAATACCATGCCATTTTTGTTACTATTGCTCTGCAGTTTAATTTAAGGTCTAGTATTGTGATGTCTCCTGCTATACTTTTCTTGCTGAGGATTGCCTTGACTATTCTGGGTCTCTTATTTTTCCAAATGAATTTCATGATTGCTTTTTCTAGTTTTATGAAGAATGTCATTGGGATTTAAATAGGAATTGCATTAAATCTGTGTAACAGTTTTGGTAGTATGGCCATTTTGACTATATTAATTCTGCCTATCCAAGAGCATGGGAGATCTTTCCATCTTCTAGGAAGAGTTAATATTAAGTTCAACTCTTTCCGTGCCTAGAGCAGCCATGGCTCGTGGTCCCAAGAAGCATCTGAAGCTGGTTGTAGCTCCAAAGCATTGGATGCTGGATAAATTGACTGGTGTGTTTGAACAGGCTTAAGTATGCCCTGACAGGAGATGAAGTAAAAAAGATTTGCATGCAGCGCTTCATCAAGATTGATGGCAAAGTCCGAACTGATATAACCTACCCCCCGCCGGTTTTATGGATGTCATCAGCATTGATAAGACTGGAGAGAATTTCCGTTTGATCTATGACACCAAGGGTTGCTTTGCTGTTCATCGGATTACAGGAGGAGGCCACGTACAAGTTGTGCAAAGTGAGAAAGATATTTGTGGGCACAAAAGGAATCCCTCATCTGGTGACTCATGATACTCGAACCATTCGTTACCCTAATCCCCTAATCAAGGTGAATGACACCATTCGGATTGATTTGGAGACTGGCAAAATCACTGATTTCATCAAGTTTGACACTGGTAACCTGTGTATGGTGACCGGAGGTGCTAACTTGGGAAGAATTGGTGTGATTACCAACAGAGAGAGACATCCTGGCTCTTTTGATGTAGTTCATGTGAAAGATGCCAATGGCAACAGCTTTGCCACCAGGCTCTCCAACATTTTTGTCATTGGCAAAGGCAACAAACCATGGATTTCTCTTCCCCGAGGAAAAGGAATCCGCCTCACCATTGCTGAAGAAAGAGACAACAGACTGGCTGCCAAACAGAGCAGTGGGTGAAATAAATGGTCTCTAGGTGACATGCCTAGAGAGTAGAGGCCTTTGTACTAAATTAAAGAAAATATAGCAGGATGAAAAAAAAATATTAAGTTCAAAATAGTCCTCAAGTTTATCTACAGTTTCAATGCAATTTCTATCAAAATTAAAATGGTCCTTTCTAAAGAAATTCAGGACAAGACAATCCTAAATTTTTATTGGAATTTCAAGGGACCCAGAAAAGCCAAAACAATTTTGAAAAGAACTTCAAAGTTGGAAGGCTAATTTTTAAAAAATATTTTTATTTATTTGCTTTTAGTTGTACACAATGCGTTTTATTCAATGCGTTTTATTTGTACGTGGTGCTGAGGATGGAACCTGGGTCGCCCACGTGCTAGGCGAGCGCTCCACTGCTGAGCCACAATCCCAGCCCGGAAGGCTAATATTTTGATTTCTAAATTTAGTTCAAAGCTACTGTAACCAAAATAGTGTGGTATTGATATATGCATAGATATTTGGATCAATAGAACAGAACTGAGAGTCCAGAAATAAACTCAGACATGTATGCTCAATTGATTTTCGATAAGATTGTCAAGTGTATTCAATGGATAAAGGAGAGTCTTTACAACAAATGGTGCTGGGACAACTGGACACCCACAGGGAAAAGAATGAAGTTGGACACCTACTTCACACCATACCCAAAAAATTAACTCAAATGGATCAAAGACCTGCATGTAGAAGCTAACAGTATAAAACTCTTCATAGCAAACATAGTTATATATATCTTTGTAACCTTGAATTGAGCAATCATTTCTTGATCATGACACCAAAATACAAGTAACTAAAGGAAAAAAGTTATGGCCTATCGTACATCAAAGAACAGAATTTAAAAAATGAAACTCAGCCAGGCACAGTGGCACACACCTATAATCCCATCACTTGGGAGGCTGAGGCAGGAGGATCACGAGTTCAAAGCCAGCCTCAGCAATGGCGAGGCACTTAGCAACTCAGTGAGACCGTGTCTCTAATAAAATACAATTGGCCCAGTGGTCAAGTGTCCCTGAGTTCAATTCCCCAGTACCAAAAAAAAAAAAAAAAAGAAAGAAACTCATAGAACTAGATAAAGTATTTACAAATCATCTATCTGGGTAGGGATGTGGGGGATAAGTCATATATCTGATAAGGGTCTAGTATCCAGAATATGTAAAGAACTCCTACAATTCAAAAATAAAATGCAATCAATTTAAAATTCAGAACAACATTTAAAATAGATGTTTCTCCAAAAAAAAAAAAAAAAAAAAAAAAGGTCCAATAAGCACATGAATACTCAATGTCATCAATAATTAAGGAGATACTGAATGAGATACTATTTCACACCCAGTGGCATGACTCTAATATTTTTTAAAAGAAAGACATAGGCAGGGCATGGTGGCGCATGCCTGTAATCCTAGCAGCTTGGGAAGCTGAGGCAGGAGGATTTCAAGTTCAAAGCCAGCCTCAGCAATTTAGCGAGGCGCTAAACAACTCAGTGAGACCCTGTCTCTAGTAAAATACAAAATAGGGCTAGGGATATGGCTCAGTGGTCAAGTGCCCTGAGTTCAATCCCCAGTAACCAAATA
This sequence comes from Tamias sibiricus, assembly GCA_025594165.1. NCBI lineage: Eukaryota > Metazoa > Chordata > Mammalia > Rodentia > Sciuridae > Tamias > Tamias sibiricus. Next base: position 40,163,120 of record CM046659.1, on the reverse strand, counting down.
AATAAATAAGTAAATAAATAAACAAATAAATAAATAAAATGGAAAATAATAAAAAGTGATGTCAAAGGTATGGGGTAGTTGGAAGCCTCATGTGTTGCTGGTGGGTGTGTAAAATGGTACAGCCACTTTGGAAAATAGTCTGGCATTTTCTCAAAAAGTTAAACATATTTGGCGCCTTTGTCTAATATAATATAGCTGAAATTATATGTATTAGTCTCTGTGTCCTCAATTCTGTACCATTGGTCTACCAGTCTGTTTCGGTGCCAATACCATGCTGTTTTTGTTACTATTGCTCTATAGTATAATTTAAAGTCTGGTATGGTGATGCCACCTGCTTCACTTTTCTTGCTAAGGATTGCTTTGGCTACTCTGGGTCTCTTATTTTTCCAGATGAATTTCATGACTGCTTTTTCTATTTCTTTGAGGAATGTCATTGGGATTTTGATTGGAATTGCATTAAATCTATATAATGCTTTTGGTAGTATGGACATTTTGACAATATTAGTTCTACCTATCCAAGAACAAGGTAGGTCTTTCCATCTTCTGAGGTTTTCTATAATTTCTTTTTTTAGTGTTCTATGGTTTTCATTATAGAGGTCCTTCAGCTCTTTCGTTGAGTCTCAGATTTTTTTTTATGCTATCGTAAATGGGGTAGTTTTCATCATTTCCCTTTCAGAGGCTTTGTGGATGTACAAAAATGCCTTTGACTTATGGGTATTGATTTTGTATCCTGCTACTTTGCTGAATTCATTTACTAGTTGTAAAAGTTTTCTGGTAGAGTTTTTTGGGTCTTCTAGGTATATTATCATGTCATCAGCAAATAGTACTAATTTGAGCTCTTCTTTTCCTATCTGAATCCCTTTACTTTCTTTCGTCTGCCAAATTGCTCTAGCCAGAGTTTCAAGTACTATGTTAAATAGCAGTGGTGAGAGGGGGCATCCCTGTTTGTTCCAGTTTTTAGAGGAAATGCTTTCAATTTTTCTCCATTTAAGATAATGTTAGCTTGGGGCTTTGCATAGATAGCTTTTATGATGTTGAGATATGTTCCTGTTATTCTAGTTTTTCTAGTGTTTTGAACATAAGAGGGTGTTGTATTTTTTAAAAATATTTATTTATTTACTTTAGTTGTACACAATGCAATGCATTTATGTTTACATGGTGCTGAGGATCGAACCCTGGCCGCGCACGTGTGAGGCGAGCACTCTGCCACTGAGCCACAACCCCAGCCCCAAGGGGTGTTATATTTCGTCGAATGCTTTTTCTGCGTCTATTGAGATGATCATGTGGTTCTTATCTTTAAGTCTAACAGAGACTAACACATATAATTTCAGTTATCTTATATTAGACAAAGGCGCCAAAAACGTACATTAGAGAAAAGATAGCCTCTTCAACAAATGGTGCTGGGAAAACTGGAAATCCATATGCAACAAAATGAAATTAAACCTTTATCTCTCACCATGCACAAAATTCAATTCAAAGTGGATCAAGGACCTAGGAATTAGACTAGAGACAATACGCCTAACAGAAGAAAAAGTAAGCTCCAATTTCCAACATGTCGGATTAGGCCCCAAGTTCCTTAATAAGAATCCTGTAGCGCAAGAATTAATATCAAGAATCAATGAATGGGATAGATTCAAACTAAAAAGCTTCTTCTCAGCAAAAGAAACAATCAGTGAGTTGAATAGAGAGCCAACTATTTGGGAACAAATATTTAAAACGTGTACATCAGATAGAGCACTAATTTCTAGGATATATAAAGAACTCAAAAAACTTAATTCCAAAAAAACAAATAACCCAATCAACAAATGGGCTAAGGAATTGAAAAGACACTTCTCAGAAGAAGATACACAATTAATCAACAAATACATGAAAAAATGGTCAACATCGCTGGCAATTAGAGAAATGCAAATCAAAACTACTCTAAGATTTCATTTTACTCCAGTCAGAATGGCAGCCATTAAAAACACAAACAACAATAATGTTGGAGAGGATGTGGGGGAAAAGGCACACTCATACATTGCTGGTGGGACTGCAAAATGGTGCAACCGTTGCCGGGCACGGTGGCGCACGCCTGTAATCCCAGCACTTTGGGAGGCTGAGGCAGGAGGATCGCGAGTTCAAAGCCAGCCTCAGCAATGGCGAGGCACTTAGCAACTCAGTGAGACCCTGTCTCTAAATAAAATACAAAAAAAAAAAAAAAAAAAAAAAAAGGGCTGGGGATGTGACCCAGTGGACGAGTGCCCCTGAGTTCAATCCCCAGTACCACAAAATGGTGCAACCGTTATGGAAGGCAGTATGGAGATTTCTTGGAAAACTGGGAATGGAACAACCCTATGACCCAGCCATCCCACTCCTGGGTCTATTACCAAAGGACTTAAAAACAGCATATTACAGTGACACAGCCACTTCAATGTTTATAGCAGCACAATTCACAATAGCTAGATTGTGGAACCAACCTAGATGTCCCTCAGTTGATGAATGGATAAAGAAAATGTGGTACATAAACACAATGGAATTTTACTCAGCAATAAAAGAAAATAAAATAATGGCATTTGCGGGTAAATGGATGAAGTTGGAGAATATAATGCTAAGTGAAGTTAGTCAATCTCAAAAATCCAAATACTGAAAGTTTTCTCTGATATAAGGAGGTTGATCCACAGTGGTGTTGGGTCGGGGTACATAGGAGGATTAGAGGAATGCTAGAAAGGTCAAAGGGGAGGGAGGGGAAGGAAGGGAGCAAGGGGGGAGGGAGGGGAAAAAAGAAAAGGTGGTTGAATAAGATGGATGTCATTATCCTAAATGCATGATTGAAGATTTGAATGGTATGAATATAAATTGTATACAAACAGTGTTTTGTAAAAAGATGCTCTGTATGTTTATTATGAATTATAATGCATACTACTATTGTAAATACAACAACTTTGAATAAAAAAAAAAAAAGAAATAATATGCTTATGAAGGCCACCACCTAAAATGTTAAATGCTATTTTCCCTGTAATACATATGTTCATTATGTTATTGGCTGCTACCTTACATAAAGCATCATAAATAAGTAATTTACATTTAATATACAGTATTTTGCTTAAAATACCAATTAATATTGTATAAATAAATTGCTGTTCTCATGAACTAATAAAAAAAAAAGTTAAACATAGAGTTACCATATGATCTAGCAATTCCACTCCTAGGTAAACAACCAAGAGATGGAAAATGTATGTTCACACAAAAACTTGGACATGAGTGATCATAGCAGCATTATTTATAACCAAAAATTGGAATAGCTCACTTTTCATTAACTGATGAATGGAATAGAATATTAACAATAAAGGGAATGAAGTATTGATACATGATACATATAGATAAAACCTTACAAAAACTATGGTAAGTGAAAGATACCAGACTACATATTATATTATTTAATTTACATGAACTTTTCATAGGCTAATCCACATAGACAGAAAGTAGATTAGTGGTTAATAGACAATTAGGAAAGGAAGAATTAGGAAATACAATGGAAATGTTCTGCAATTCATAATAGTAATGGTTGCAACTACAGTGAAAATGTCTGAATCATGTGCACTTCAAAATAGTTAAAATGGTGAATTTTATGTTATGTAATATTTATTTTAATAAAAAAATATTAAAGTAAATTGGACTAAAAAATATTTCCAAAAGAAAACTCCAGATCCAGGCTTCAAGTGGTAAATTCCACCTAACATTTAGGAAAGAAATAGGATCAAATCTCACAAATTCCTTCAGAGAAATGAAAGAAAAAGTGATGCTTCTAAGCTCATTTTTGAGGCCAACATTACCAACTCTATTCAAATTAGACAAAAGATTTGATTATAAGGTTACAAGAAAAGAAATTAATCCCTGACGAACACAGACACATAGATGCTTAACAAAATTTTAGCAAATCAAATCTAGTAATAGATAAAAAGGGAAATAAGGCATGACCAAATCAGATTTATTCCAGAAATGAAAGATTTGTTTACCACTACTAGAAAACCAATCAATTAATTCACCATGTTAACAATTTTTAAGGAACTATATGATCATCTCCGTAGAGTTAAAAAAAAAAAAAAGTGTTTGAAAGAATTCAAAAGTCATTTAGCAAACTGTGTGTGTGTGTGTGTGTGTGTGTGTGTGTTGCTACGGATTGAACCCCAGGGCCTTGTACATGCAAGGCAAGCACTCTACCAACTGAGCTATATATCCCCAGCCCACAAACTTTCTTAATGATTAGGAATATATATAACATAATGCCTAATATATTCCACCAAAGATTGGGAAAAGGAAAAAATATCTGCCTTTACCACTTCATTTTAGCATTTTACCAGATGCCTGTTATAGTTTGGATCTAGACTGTCCCTGAGACCCATGGGGTAAATGTTTGGTTTCCAGCCTGTGGTGTTAGTGAAAAGTGATAGAACCTTTAGGAGGTGGAGCCTCATAGAAGGAAGTCTGGTCATTGGGTATATTGGGGTCCCTTTCCATTCCTCTGTCTGTTTTTCACTTCCAGGCTACAGTGAGATGAAGCAGCCTCCTCCACACACCGTGAGACAGTACTCCTACCATGATGTACTGGGCAACCAAAGGCCAAAGCCCAGGACCAATTGAACACGAATTGAAACTGTGAGCCAAAATAATATTTCCTTCCTTATGTTGATTATCTCAGGTATTTTGTCACAGTAACAGAAATCTGACTAACACAATGTCCTAGGCAGATCCAGAGACACATAATACAAATGAAAGTCATATAGACTGGAAATTGTTCTTACTCAGAGACAACATGGTTTTCTAATTTGGAAGTCATAAAGTACCTACAAAAAGCTATCAAAACTAATAAGTGAGTTCAGCAAGATCACACTGGTACAAAGTCAATAAACAAAAATCAACTGTAAGCTGGGCGTGGTGGTGCACGCCTGTAATCCCAGCACTTGGGAGGCTGAGGCAGGAGGATCATGAGTTCAAAGCCAGTCTCAGTGGGGGCTGAGGTTGTGGCTCAGTGGTAGAGCGCACGCCTAGCACGTGCGCGGCCCGGGTTCGATCCTCAGCACCACGTAAAAATAAACACATTGTGTACAACTAAAGCAAACAAATAAATATTTTTTTAAAAAAGCCAGTTTCAGCAATGGTGAGGCACTTAGCAACTCAGTGAGACCCTGTCTCTAATAAAAATACAAAAAAAAAAAGGGGGGGGGCTGGAGATGTGGCCCAGTGGTCGAGTGCCCCTGAGTTCAATCCCCGGTACCAAAAAAAAAAAAAAAAAAAAAAAAGTCAACTGTATTTCTACATACTAGCAATAAATAATCTGAAATAAAAATATAGCATTTGCAATAATGTCAAGAAACTTTGTTTCATATGTATAAATTTAACAAAATATGATGAGGAACTCTATATAGAGAATAACTATGAAAAAATTAAGAATTAAAGAAGTACCATGTTTATGGATTAAAAGATGCAATTTTTAAGATGTCAATTCTTTTCAAGTTAAGGTATTTGTTCAAGGCAATCCCAATGAAAACTGGTTGTCAAACCATTTTTTTTTTTTTATGGTGGTAGAAGTTGACAATCTAACTCTAAAATGTATGTGGACCTACTAGAAGATAAAGTAGGTCCAATTTCTCCATCATGTCGGCTTGGGAACTGAATTCCTCAACAAGACTTCTAAATTGCAAGAAGTAAAATCAAGAATCAATAAATGGGGGCTGGGGTTGTAGCTGAGCAGTAGAGTGCTTGCCTAGCACGTGCACAGCCCGGGTTCGATCCTCAGCACCACGTAAACGCATTGTGTACAACTAAAGCAAATAAATTAATAAAAAAAAAGAATCAATAAATGGGATGGTATCAAACTAAAAAGCTTCTTCACAGCAAAGGAAACAATCAAGAATGTGAAGTGAGAGCCTAGAGAATGGGAGAAAATCTTTGCCATTTGCACCTCAGATAGAGCATTAATCTCCAGGATAGACAAAGAACCGAAAAAACTTAACACACACACACACACACACACACACACACACACACACACACACACTCCAATCAATACATGGACGAAGGAACTGAACAGGCACTTCACAGAAGAAGAAATACAGTCAGTCAACAAATGTATGAAAAAAATGTTCAATATCTCTAGCAACTAGAGAAATACAATATAAAACTACACTGAGATTTCATCTCATTCCAATCAGAAGGGCAATTAACGAGAATATAAGTAACAATCAATGTTGGCAAGGATGTAGGGAATAAGGCACACTTGTACATTGCAGGTGGGACTGAAAATTGGCACAACCACTCTGGAAAGCAGTATGGGGATTCATCAGAAATCTTGGAATAGAATCACAATTTGACCCAGTTATTCCACTCCTCAGCATATACCCAAAGGACTTAAAATCAGCATACTATAGTGATGCAGTCACATCAATTTTTATAGCAGCTCAATTCACAATAGCTAAGCTATAGAACCAACCTAGGTGCCCTTCAACAGAATAATGGGTTTAAAAAATGTGATGTATGTACACATTGGAATATTACTCAGTCCTAAAGCAGAATGAAATCATGGCATTTGCTGGTAAATGGATGGAGACTATCATGTTAAGCGAAATGAGCCAATTCCTGAAAACCAAAGGTCAAATGTTCTCTCTCATATGCGAATGCTAACACACAATAAGGAGGGGTTGGGGAAGAATAGAAGTTCATTGGATTAGACAAAGGGGAATGAAAGGAAGGGAGGGGAATGGGAATAGGAAAGGCAGCAGAATGAATCAGACACAACTTTCCTATGTTCATATAAGAATACATGACCAGTGTAAATCCACATCATGTACAACCAAAGAATGGGAAATCATACTCCATGTATGTATAATATGTCAAAATATGCTCTATTGTCATATGTATCTAAAAAGAACAAATAAATTTTTTAAAAAATGTATATGGAAGAAAAAATGACCTAGATAAACAAAACAGTTTTTTAAAGGAAGAACAAAATAAAGGAAGAACAAAGTTGGAGAACTTACATTGACCAGTTTCAAGACTCATTACAAATCTACATAAGGAAGATAATATGGTGATGGTGTAAAGGCAGATAGATCAATAGAACGTTATGAAGAGTTCAGAAATAGACCAATACATATCCAGTCAGTTTTTTTTTAAACAAACATGACAAGGGCATTTAATAGAGAAACAATGTTTTCCAGATGTAGTGCTCGTTTTCATATGAAAATGAGGAACTGCAAATCTTACCTCACACCTTACACCAAAAGTAACTCAAGATGAATTTATATACCTAAAGGTAGGAACTTAAATGCAAAACTTCTAGAATAAAACATAGGGAAAAATTTTGTGATATTGGGTTTGGTAGATTTCTTTTTTTCTTTTTTTTTTTTTAATATTTATTTATTTATTTTAGTTGTACACAATTCAATGCATTTATGTTTACGTGGTGCTGAGGATCGAACCCAGGCCACGCACGTGCGAGGCGAGCGCTCTGCCGCTGAGCCACAACCCCAGCCCTTGGTAGATTTCTTAGATGAAACTCAAAAATTGCAGATTAAGTTGGGCGCAGTGGCACGCGCCTCTAATCACAGTGGCTCACACCTCTGATCCCAGTGGCTTGGGAGGCTGAGGCAGGAAGATGGTGAGTACAAAGCCAGCCCCAGCAACTTAGTGAGGTACTGAGCAACTCAGTGAGACCTTGTCTCCAGAAAAAATATAAAAAAAGGGCTGGGGATGTGGCTCAGTGGTTAAGCACCCCTGGGTTCAATCCCTGGTACAAACCAATAAACCAAAAACAACAACAACAAAAAAACCCCTGCAGATCATAAATGAAAAAATGATAGACTTCATCAGAATTTAAACATTTTATTCTTTGAAAAAGATTTTTAAGAAAATGAGAAGACAAGTTACAGTATGGGAAGAAAGATTTGCAATGCATATATCTGTAAGAGGATTTGAATCCAAAAGATATAAAGAATTCTTACATCTCAACACTAAGAAAGCAAATAACTTACTTTTTAAAAAACGGGTAAAGACTTTTTAAGAAGATAAATGACAAACAAGCATATGAAAAGATGCTCAGTATCATCATCCATCAGGGAAATATAAATCATAATCACAAGGAAATACCACTACTCACTCACTAGAATGGCTACAATTAAAAATACCAATAATTCAAGTGTTGGCACAGATGTGAAGCTGGTAGGCAGGTAAAATGGTGTAACCTGCCAAGTGTGGTGGTGCACATCTGTAATCTTAGCAACTTGGAGGCCGAGGCAGGAGGATTGCAAGTTTGAGGCCAGCCTCAGCAACTTAGTGAGGCCTTGAGCAATTTAGTGAGACCCTGTCTCAAAATTTTAAAATAATTTTAAAAAGGATTGAGGATGTATCAGTAGTAGAACATAGCTGGAGTCAGTCTTCAGTACAAATAAAAATAAAAATTAAAAAATGGCACAACCACGTTGGTGGTAGAGTAAATATCTACCTCTACAAATTGACCCAAATGCACGTATGTGAAAGAAAACCAACATTTAAGAACATGTACTATAGTATATGCCAATTTTTCTCATATATTATTTCAATCATACCATAAGGCAGGTATTATTTCTTTCATGATGAGAAATCTAAGGGTCACAAAGGTTAAGGGTCTCTCAGAGAGGCAGATCAAGAGTGAAGTTTCTAGGGCTGGAGTTGTGACTTGGTGTTAGAGAACTTGTCTAACATGTGTGAGGCTCTGGGTTCCATCCTCAGCATCAAATAAAGATAAATAAATAAAGGTATTATGTCCATCTACAAATAAAAAATATTAAAACAAAAAAGAGTGAAGTTTCTAGCTGGGTGTGGTGGTGCACGCCTGTAATCCCAGCAGCTCCGGAGGCTGAGATAGGAGGAACATGAGTTCAAAACCAGCCTCAGCAAAAGTGAGGCACTAAGTAACTCAGTGAGACCCCGTCTCTAAATAAAATACAAAATAGGGCTGGGGATGTGGCTCAGTAGCAGAGTGCCCCTGAGTTCAATCCCCAGTAACCCCCCCACCACCACCGCAAAAACAGAGTGAAGTTTTTAGAATCATAATTCTTGGTTCAAATTCCAGTTCTGTCACTTGCTTTATAATCGGCATGTTATTTAAACTCTTGGTGCCTCAGTTTCTTCATCTGTACAACTGAACAATAACAGTATCTATGAGCAATTTTGCTAAGCAAAGGAGAGCATGCTCACATAATTCTCAGGATTTTATTAGGCACATGATAATCCCTTGATAAATGAGAGTTGTAATTAAACTGGCGAAGAAGCTCTATCAAAGGCTTCCAGGGGTTCCCATCAGACTCCAGTTGTCTTTCTTGAAAAATAACCAGAATGCCTCAGGAAGGCCATTATAGAAGGGCCATTATCGCCTGCTTAGGTTGACAGTGGCTTTGGGTTCATGCCCATTTGGGATTTGGAAGTCTACTACAGTAATAGTAAGGATTCCTTATTCTTTCATGGCACTTGATGGTTTATAAAGCACTTTCATAGACCCTCTCTGTGAGGAGGGCATTATTAGCACGCCATTTTACAGATGAAGAAGCTGAGGGGTGGAGGGAGGTTATACAGTTAGTAGAGAATGACCAAAATCCAGGGTGTTAGACTCCTGTTCCACGTGACTTTGCGCCTTCCTGGCAGAGGTGAGAGTTGTCTGCCTGTCGCATCACTCTCCTCCTGAGTGTCTGTGGTCAGTAGTCAGCAAGTACAGGAGGGAGGCTGGTGGGCCAGGCTCAAGGTCAGGGCATGATGTACATCTGATCAAAACAGAGAGTGGGGACAGCCCTGGTCTCACTGGGTTGTGTCCTTGGCAAGCCTGGTCTTCCTGGGGTCACCCAGCATGGAGGTGTGGGAAAGTCAGAGCCAAATCCCCCAGGAGGCTTTGCCTTCACATCATGAAGTTAGAGAACAGGAAAATCAATCTATGGTGGCAGCAAGTGGAAGAGTAGCTTCCTGGCAGAGGGGGGTGGAGGTGGAGGACGCTGGGGCAGGAAAGGACATAGGGAGTACCCTGGGTGGCAGGAATGCTTCACGTCTTGATTTGGGGTATAGATACACAGGTGTGTGAAAATCATGGGACTTTTTTTTTTTTTTTTTTTTTGGTCCTGGGTGAAGGGCAAAAATCACACCAGAGACAACCGTGTGGCCAATGTTATAAGCAAAGGCGACTTAAACTGGACTTGGACTGTCTCCACCTGATGGCCCATTGACCCACCCTTGATGACCCATTAACCCACCCTTAAACCCATCTCCACCTGAGGGCCTGAGGGCATATTAACCCTCTGCTTTATAAACCCTGCCCTTGCTATGAGCTGGCGCCATTTTCTACTATCCTGCTTTGTGCTGGACATAGTTTGTGGCCCTGGCCAGAATAAAGGCTTCATTGGCTATTACGTGAGTGGCTTGTGAGACTTTTTTTTCCTGAAAATTGGGTACAACACCAAGAGATTTATTCACCAGCCTTTATGGCTGGTCAGAGGTAGAAGTACAGGGAGACAAGAGTCAGGGAGAGGGGAGTGTGCGAGCTCTGAAGGGAAGATGGGTGCCTGGTTGCGCCAGCTGTGGTTTCTGGAGCTGTGGGCTAAGGCAGCTGTGGTGGGGCTGGAGGTTGGAGCTGTTGGCTGGGGAACAGGGCGACCTTTAAGCCCATTGGCTCCTGCCCAGGGAAAATGAAACCAGGTTGCTTCTCATGGAAATTTCCATGGGGGAGGTGGCCCATCGGCCCAAGCCTACCTATCACTGGGGATTGAACTCAGGGGCGCTCAACCACTGAGCCACATCCCCAGCCCTATTTTATATTTTATTTAAAGTCAGGGTCTCACTGAGTTGCTTAGGGCCTCGCTAAGTTGCTAAGGCTGGCTTTCAACTCTCCATCCTCCTGCCTCAGCCTCTTAAGCTGCTGGGATTACAGGTGTGTGTCACTGTGCCCGGCTCATGGGACTTTTAATTGGAATTTATCATTAAAGACAAGTATGCTATGTTGTTTACATGTTATGCCTCCAATTTTAAAAAGTCTTTAAAATGCCAAAAAAATGGAATTACAAACCAATTTTAAATTTATATATTTTTAAAGAAAGGAAGAAGGAAAAGAAAAGAAAAGGAGGAAGGTAGGCAGGTAGAGATCAGCCTTTCCAAAGAGCATCTCCCTTATCTTTACCTAAAGAAAAGAATCCAATTGAACTGGGCCTCCAGCAGTGGGGGGGTGGGGGGAGGGTGTCTGACTCCATTGTAGAGCACTTACCTAGCATGCATGAGGCCTTGGTTCCATCCTCAACATCACACACACACACACACACACACACACAAATTAACACTGAAGTTGAGGAATTAAGTATGAAAGGGTGGCTGAGCTGCGGGTCTAGAAACCTGCCCACTGCATGAGCCTCTAACCCTCTCTCCTGTCCCATGTCTTCAGTGTCTCTATGAATCACCTGTGTTGAGGGAGCTCTGTGGGTCCTGAAAGCTGCACGGAGCTTTCCCAGGTGACCTTAGGTGCCTCTGACACAGTTTAACAGTCATTCCTTGTGAAACCCGGATGCAGGCTTTTGGAATTTAATTCTTTCCAGCATGGGCTCAAATAACACTTTCATTCTCCACCTTCATTTTCACGGGCTGGTAATTTTGAGAACATTACCTTTCAGGCTGTGTTGTTCCCATCCTAAATGTAAATAGGAAGGGGATTTTCACTAGTAGCTCTGAGAACTGAATGGTTCTCTCTCTGGACCTATTTTTAACCAAAGTGCTCAATAAATGCTAGCCTGCAAGCAGCCATAAACCTGTGTGCACCAAATAGTAGCTAATTATAGACAGCAAATACTGTTAAAAATGCTAGCAGAAGTTTATAAAAAAAATGAAGGTGAGTGTTTTAGTTTTCCTCTTTTATAATTAGCAGAACTAGTCATTAAAGAAAAGAATTATAATGGGTTTGAATGATGCAATTAAAACATATACAATTTTTCATATACTAAATAGAATATATTTTTCCCCGTGATCATGGGGCATTTTCAAAAAATCAATCCTGTTTGGGATTTACTTCAAAATAATAGGAGGGGTGTTAGAGAAACAAGGCTGACACCATGAGTTGATGGTCGTGGAAGTTGGGCGATGGGGACGTGAAGTTTCATGGCAATATTCTCTCCTTTTGTGCATGGTAGAACTATTCCAGTATAAAATGTTTTAAAATTAAAAAAAAGAAAATGAAAATGAGTAAAAAGAAAACTTTAATAAAAACTTAAAAGCTGAGATGTAATGGGCCATATTTTCTGATCATAATCCAATAAAATTAGATACAAATATGATTCCAATATTCATTTTTCCCCCCTCAGTGCTGGGGATTGAACCCAGAGGTGTTCTGTTACACCTCCCATTCTACAACTCCCATTCTTTTTATTTTTATTTTTTCTTTCTTTCTTTCTTTATTTTTATGTGGTTACCGGGGATTGAACTCAGGGGCACTCGACCACTGGGTCACATCCCCAGCCCTTTTTTTGTATTTTATTTAGAGACAGGGTCTCACTGAGTTGCTAAGTGCCTCACCATTGCTGAGGCTGGCTTTGAACTCACAATCCTCCTGCCTCAGCCTCCCAAAGTGCTGGGATTACAGGCGTGCGCCACCGCGCCCGGCTCTTTTTATTTTTATTCATTCATTTATTTGCTTTTGTGGTACTGGGGATTTAACCCAGGGTACTTTCCCACTAAGATATACCTCTGTCTCTTTTTTAAATTATTATTTTATTTTTAGACAGGGTCTCCCTAAGTTTCTGAAGCTGGTCTTAAACTTGCATTTCCTGCCTCGGCCTCACAAATTGCTGGGATTACAGGCAGGTGCCACCTCACTCAGCCTGATTCTCAAAATTCTAATTATAGTTGTCCCTCAGTATCCTCAGAGGACTAGTTCTAGGACTTCTTCAGATACCAAAATTCACAGGTGCTCAAAAAAGTCCCTATATAAAATGGTGTGGCTGGGCGTGGTGGCGCACGCCTGTAAGATCCCAGCACTTGGGAGGCTGAGGCAGGAGGATCACAAGTTCAAAGCCAGCCTCAGCAATGGCGAGGCACTTAGCAACTCAGTGAGACCCTGTCTCTAATAAAATACAAAAAAGGGCTGGGGATGTGGCCCAGTGGTCGAGTGCCCCTGAGTTCAATCCCTGGTACCAAAATAATAAAAAATAAAATAAAATGGTGTGGTATGTGCACAAATCTATGAACATTCTCCTATGTAGTTTATTTTTAAATTTTTTTAAATTTATTTTTGTAGTACTGGGGATTGAATCCAGGAGAGTCTGCCATTGGGTTACATCCCTAGTCCTTTTTATTTTATTTTTCTTCTTCTTCTTCTTCTTCTTTTTTTTTTTTTTTTTTTTAATTTGGGACAAGTCTCCCTAAATTGCTGAGGCTGACCTTGAACTTGGGATCCTCTGCCTCAGCCTCCTGAGTGGCCGGGTTTATAGGCATGCATCACCATGACTGGCTGTGTTATGTAGTCTAAATAATCTGTAGATTACTTGCAATACCTAATACAATGTAAATGCTATGTAAATAGTTATTGTATTGTTTAGGGAGTACTGACAAGAAAATATGTTTGCTATGTGTTTTGTATGCTTTTTTTTTTTTTTTTTTTTTGGTACTGGGGATTGAACTCAGGGGCACTTGACCACTGAGCCACATCCCCAGTCCTGTTTTATATTTTATTTAGAGACAGGGTCTCACTGAGTTGCTTAGCACCTTGCTTTTTGCTGAGGCTGCCTTTGAATTCATGATCCTCCTGTCTCAGCCTACTGAGCTACTAGGATTACAGGGGTGCGCCAACTGTGTCTGATTTGAAAGCAGTTTAAAAAAAAAAAAAAAAAAGCTGGGCGCGGTGGCACACGCCTGTAATCCCAGCACTTGGGAGGCTGAGGCAGGAGGATCATGAGTTCAAAGCCAGCCTCAGCAATGGCGAGGCACTTAGCAACTCAGTGAGACCCTGTCTCTAATAAAATACAAAAAGGGCTGGGGATGTGGCCCAGGGGTCGAGTGCCCCTGAGTTCAATCCCTGGTACCAAAAAAAAAAAAAAAAAAAAAAAAAAAAAATGTTTTTGTAGTTGTAGATGAACAGAATGACTTAACTTTATTTGCTTATTTTTAAAGATTTTTTTTGGTTGTTGATAGACCTCTTTTTTATTTATTCATATGTAGTGCTGAGAATCAAACCCAGTACCTCACACATACCAGGCAAGTGCGCTACCGCTGAGCCCCAGTCCCAGCCCATTAAAGCAGTTTTTTAAAAATATTTTTTTATCTGCCATTGGTTGACTCAGAGGATGCAGAACCCTTGGATACAGAAATTAAGAAACATGCCTAATCATTAGCTAGGATAGGAAATCAAAACTAAAATTAAAAATTATCTAGAAAACAATGAAAAAGAATATTTTTATTCATTCATTAATATGTCCATTCATTCATTCATTTAACATGCCTATATTGAATGCTAATGGTGTGCTTGGGACCATGACAGGTGCAAGGCCTTGTCCATGTGGATCTCACATTCTCATGACACCGGGAGACAAAAACAAAGAAATTGGGGGACCTGCATTTAAAATCAAATACATTTCTAAAAGGAAGGAAGGAAGGAAGGGAAGGAAGGAAGGCAGGCTGGGGCTGGGGCTTAACGGTAGAGCACTCATCTTGCATGTGTGGGGCCCTGGGTTTGATCCTCAGCACCACATGAATGAAATGAAAGTATTGTGTCCACCTACAACTAAAGGAATATTTAAAGAAGAAGAAGAGGGAGGAGGAGGAGGAGGAGGAGGGGGAGAAGAAGAAGAAAAAGAAAAAAGAAAAGAAAGGAAGGAAATAAACAAACAAACAAACAAATACATAAATTGGAGACGCTTTGAAGCACTCTGTAGTAGGATGTGATCCACAGATCAAGCAGGCTGAGGCTGTCAGGATGGGGACAATGGGGTGTGGTCAAGTGTGGGGCTGGCTTATTCAGTGAGATGGGCAGGAAGTCCTCCTGGAGAGATGACATTTGGACAGACTTGAATGAGGCAGGGCAACAAGTCTAGGAGAGCTGGGCTTGGAGCTCTTGGAGAGGGGGTGTCAGTGTCCTTTCCACACAATGCCCAGGGCTGCTGGTCTGAACCTGTGCTCCGAGTGGAGGCAGCAGGGGCTCGGCCCAGTCCTGTCCCTCAGAAGCAGCCTGAGAGAAGGGACTTCTCCAGCGTGGGGGATAATCCAGCTGTGCCTTGGCACACCCCAGTTGATTCCAGTGGCGGGTTGGCTGCCTGGGGAAGTGGGTGCATACTGTCTGGTGGAGGGCACAAGGGAATCACTGGTCACTTCTCTGGGGTGGCAGTGATACCAGCACCTTAGCTCAGTGTCCAGTAGCCCCCTTCACAGCTGCTGGGACAGAGCATGTGTGGCTACATGTTACTTCACACATTCATTCACTCATTCATTCATTGTGTGCTGAGAACATGAGCTGCTTGGGGACAGGGACCCTCAAGGAGCAAGCAGGGTGGCTGCAGTTTGCACGTGGTGAGCTAGCTGGCAAGCCGTACCCCCTGCCCTGCACTGCTATGAGCACCCTGGGATTCCCAGGAAGAAGTCCAGGGGGAGCTGGTGACAGCCATGCACAGATGTGGTTCAGACTGTGGAAAAACACTGGAACCAGTGATGAGTCACGATTCTTACCTCAAACTGAGACTAGCCAGGTGTGGTGGCACTCACCTAGAATCCCAGCGACTTGGGAGGCTGAGTCAGGAGGAGCGCAAGTCCTAGGCCAGCCTTAGCAACTTAGCGAGACTACGTCAAAACAAAAAATAGAAAAGCCTGGGGGTGAGGCGCAGTGAGTGAGGGCCCTGAGTGCCATCTCCCATATGGAGGGGGCGGGGGTGGTATGTGGAGGTGGGGAGTAGGGTTTCAGTTAAGTATTCTTTACTTAACTTTTAAGTAGTTTTTAAAAATTGAAGTGTTTTGGTGTCTTGTGTGTGTGTGTGTGTGTGTGTGTGTGTGTGAAGCTAGGGATTGAGCCCACAGCCTGGAGCATGCTAGGCAAGCTCTCTACCACTGAGCTATACCCCCAGCCTTAAGTAATTGTTCACTGCCCTGTAGGGTAGATTATAGATTATATTATCCCTATTTTCCAGATGAGGGAGCCTCAGCTCAGGGTTTAGGTAACTTGTCCAAAGTCACATGACTAATAGAGGCCAAAGCTGCTTCTCTCCAGGAGACTCTGACTTTCTTTCTGCCCTCCTACCTTCTAGGAGGCAGGCAGCTGAGCTTTAGGAGCCTTTATAGCCACAGGGAGTTGTTGCTGCAATGGGGCAGGATGGTAGAGAGGCGTGGCTGTGGACACTGGGAGTCCTTGGGTAGGAGAGGACACTGGGGCAGGAGGACACTGGGACAGTGTCTTACCCTAGAACATGGCTACTCTTGAGGACCTACAAAAGCTGGTTGGAGTTCTCCTGCCCAAGGGCACATCCATTAAAATACAGGGAGAATCCTGTGAAAAGGGGACCATCAGCCCACCTACCTGGCCCAGAGCATCTGTGATAGCATACCTAGTGCACCTCTGGATATTAAGGTACCTAGCATGGAGTGTTACACATAGTAGGTGTTCGATCACTGGTTGCCATTTTTATAATGAAGACTTAACTTGCTTATGCAGAAATTGAATTAGAAACTGAATTTCCTTCTAGGTTGAGAACAGGAGAGCTCTCTAGGGCCAGGGTTGTGGAAACCAGATGAAATCTGTTTCTGATGGGGGTTCTGTGGAAGCTCAGCCAGTAGTTCTATCAAATTAGCAGGTCCAACAGACACAAGGGAGCAGATTCCTTCCTGAGCCTGGACCCTGTTATCCTTCATCCCTTGGAAATCAGATTATGCAGGGCCAGGGAGGAAACTGAACTAACACAATTACTACCTCCTGCTTGTCCATCTCAGCCTGGGAGCAGGGCAGGGAGGAGAGAGCAGAGGGAAAGCCAGAGCCTCTCTCAGGAAATGACAAATCCAAGAGCGGACAGGACGAGCCCACCCCTGCCTCACTGTGGGGCCCATCCTGGGATTAGAGGGTTCAACTCCATGGCGCCCCATGGAGTACCACGTCAGGGCCCCAGTCCTCCCCTGGAGATCAATGTGGCCTTCCTTTTATAGCCATGATGGCATCGCCCGGGCCTCAGGCTCCCCAGGGATGGGGTGTTGGTTTCCGTCAAGGCCTTCTATGTCATTATTGATTCAAAGGCAGCCAACTGACCTGCAGCCAAGACTGCTGATAGCTGGTCTTTGATTTTCCATAAACGAGATTTTGGACGTTGGGAGATCCTCAGGCCCAGTCTCCTCACCTGTAAGTGAGGCGTATGATCCTGTGGTGCCGTTGAGCTCCTGTTCTCAGAGTCTTCCTATCTTCCCCCACTGTGAGGTAGGTGGGGATCTCCCAGGTGGGCCCCGATGGAGCCAAGCCATCAGCCCGGCATGGTGCCTCCTGCCTCCTTGGTGTCAGGAGTTGTAGGCCTTGTCCTGGCTGTGGTGGTCCAGGAAGAGCCACCCTTCAGACTTTCCTCCAGGGACTGCAGGAAGCTTTTCTTGCCTTATGCCCAAATGGGAACGAGGCAGCATGTTGCCCTGGGTAATGGTGACAACCACAACACCTGTCAGGAAGCCAGCCCGAGATAAGGCAGACACACGTGGACAGCAGAGCCTAGAGAACTGCAGAGAGAGAGACAGAGCCGCCATGAATCTTGTGGCCCACCCCCCCCATGGCACTTTTCAGTTCTGTTGGCAGCCAATAAATCACCGTGGCTGTTTCATGTGGCTTGAGTTGCATTTTCTGTCACTTGCCCCCACCAGTCTCTTTATGGGCTGAGTGAGACTTTTTTCAGGCTTCGAAGCCCTGGGGCTCCCGATGGAAAATTGTCTTCTGTCATTTCCATGCAGTGACTGCAGTCACACCCGGTATGGCTCACTACAGACATACCCATTCTGATTCCACAGGAAGGAAGACATTTCCCGCTGATGTCAGTAAGCCAGGGACCATGGGAACTCTCCTAGGCTGCAGGGCAAAAGCCCATCCACAGAGAACAGTGTACTCGGCTCTGCTACTGAACCTCTGCATCCCTGTTGACTGCTACCAGTTTTAAATTGGGATTCTGTCACTTGACCCAAGAGAGCTGACTAATAAAATCACTTTATTCATCTGTTTCCCAGCACCCAGCACTGTCTGGCACGTAGCAGAATTTCAATCAGAATTATGACTTTACTTCCCACAACCTGAAACCTTTTACTGACCTCCCCAAACTCATGACTGTATTAGCGTTTTTGGTTCTCTGGAGAAACAGTATTTGGGGATTCAGAAAACATCCACCAGGTGCTACCTATTTAGGTACAGTGCTAGGAGTTTTCATATATATAGTTCTTCATTTATTATCCCAAACTGCTCAAGATAATTTAATGCCCACTTCCTAGAGAGAGAAACAGGTGCAGAGAGATTAGGGAGCATTTTAAAGTTGCACAGCTAACATGAAAAAGTTAGGAAGAAAACACACATCTTCTACTCATACCACTGATAATACACCTCTGGTCAGGTAACAGAACCTCAAAGGGCCTACCTGTCTCTCCCAACTTCCACTGTGAGGAAAGTCTCAGTCACAATCTGGTGGTGACTGTCTTTGGACGTTGGAGATAGCAGTCTGGAGACTGGCAGCAGGAGCATCCCGTCAGTTCTCCCATGGAGTCAGCTCTGAGTCAGTTCCAGGGAACCCTTGGCCAGAGCTTGGTTTTCAAACCTGAAGGGCCAGAGGCAAGTATGTGCCATTTGAGGGCAGTGGGCCATGGGCAGGGTCAAGGTAGGGGAACTTCACCTAGTTCCTGTATGAAACCAGAAGCATCAAGAGGAAGTACTCAAGAGAACCCATGTGACCGACCATTCTCTCCCCTTCTTTTTAACCATCTTTATTGAGATATAGTTTGTGTATCATAAAATCCAGGTGGATCATCTAATGTATACAATTCAGTGGTTTTTGGTTTATTTCCTCAGTTGTATAACCATGGCTACAATCCAAGTTTAGAACATTTTCATCATCCCCCAAACAGATTCCACATTCAGTAGTGCTCACTCTCCATTCTCCCCCCCAATTTTCCTTTCCCACCTTAGCAAACTGGTTTTTTTTTTTTTTTTTTTTTTTTGGTACAGGGGATTGAACTCAGGGGCACTCAACCATTGGGTTACATCCCCAGCCCTTTTTTTGTATTTTATTTAGAGACAGGGTCTCACCGAGTTGCTAAATGCCTTGCTATTGCTGAGGCTGGCTCTGAACTCACGATCCTCCTGCCTCAGCCTCCCAAAGTGCTGGGATTACAGGCGTGCGCCACCACGCCTGGCTGGGATGAAGATCTTGTCTCCAGATCCTTGCTACCTCTCACAGACCCACAGTGGACGTCCTAGTACATGTCCACTGCAGGACCCTGGTGGCAAAGCTTGAAACCAGGAAGGGGCCCAGGGGTCTGGAAAAACAGTTTACAGGGTTGGAATAATCTTGTTAGTTCTCCCCGTACTGGGATTGAGGAGCAGGAGAAGGTGGAGATCAATGACCAGAAATGGGCAAAGAGGATCTGGGGCACAAGGTCTAGTCATGGTGCGGACGCTGCTTCTTAATCTTTCTGTTTTTTTTTTTTTTTTTTTTTTTTGGTACCGGGGATTGAACTCAGGGCACTCGACCACTGGGCCACATCCCCAGCCCTTTTTTTTTTTGTATTTTATTAGAGACAGGGTCTCACTGAGTTGCTAAGTGCCTCGCCATTGCTGAGGCTGGCTTTGAAATCGTGATCCTCATGCCTCAGCCTCCCAAGTGCTGGGATTACAGGCGTGCGCCACCGTGCCCGGCTCTTTCTCTCTGATCTTGTTGTCCCCCAGTGTAGGGCCCACAGTGTTTGCTCAGAGCAGGAATTTTTTAAAAATATTATTTATTTGCATTAGTTGTACACAATGTGTTTATGTGTACGTGGTGCTGAGGATCGAACCCGGGCCGTGCACGTGCTAAGCGAACGCTCTGCCGCTGAGCCACAACCCCAGCCCCCAGGAAGTTTTAACAACAGAAGCAGCTTAGGAAATTGGGCAGCTAAACCCCTTCTGAGCCCTAAAGTCACATTGAGGGATGAGAGAAAGAAAGTCCTGACTGTGGGCCCATCAAGATTTCCCCCCACCCCAGTCTTACAACAAGCTGGCTGGTTGTGGGGCTTCCTAGCACAGAAGGCTGAGTGGGTAGTGTGCACACTCTGGGAAGGACCTGGGGTGCACTCATCATGGGCACTTGGGGGACAATGGCAGAACCCCTTTCTGCACTGGTGCCCACTTATGCAGCTTGAAGGGCTGGGGAAGCAGCGGGGACAGGTTGCACCTCCCGCGGCTCTAGGAGGACCATAGGCCTATCAGCCCCTGGGCTTAGGAACTACAGAGACTGGAGAAGCACATGACAGCCCTGCGCTCTGTGCCTAGGGATCACCCTAGAGGCTTCCTGTTAGCCTAGGTTTTGAAGGTGGGAACACTGGAGCTTGAAAGAAGTGAAGACCTGGCACCAGGAACTCCAGGAACTGAACAGGCTGTCTGTCTCCTGTCGCGAGGTCAGGCACTCAGGGTGAGGACCTGGCAAGAGATCTCCACCTTGCCTGCCAAGGCATTGCTTCTGGCCCCAAAGACAACCAGGGCAGAGTCCTCGATCTTTCACTGAATCAACAATCACAAGAGCCAATTCCAATTAGAATAGAAAGTCTAAATGATCTCATCTGACACGTATGAGCTGATCATGTTTTTAAATTTTTTTTTAGTTGTAGATGGACATAAGACCTTTTTTTTTTTACTTATATGTTTTTATGCAGTTCTGAGAATTGAAGCCAATGCCTCACACATGCTAGGCAAGAGCTCTACCACTGAGGCCCAGCCCCAGCCCCTGAACTGCTCATCTTAAATACAGACACACTTGGCTTCTTATGCCTCCTGCCCCTGCAATTCCAATTTGTCTCACAAGTTTGACTTCTTTTTGAAGGACACCATGGAGGCATACTCACCACTGGTCCTCTGCCTTTCCAGGGCTCCCATTCCTCCTCCCAAGTCACCCTTCCTCTGTCGTCCAGTGCACCAACATCAGGGTCAGCCTCCCCATCTTTTCCTTCCTTCCAAACAGAACTCAAGAACTCACCTTGTCTTGAATTCTTCATTTCACGTATGGTAGCCTGAATGGTGAAGGGGTGTAAATACAGTGTTTGGCAGGCAGAGGGGCTGAACACTCAAACCTCAGGGATAAAGAGTTATTTGCTGGTCTTAGTAGTGTTTGCCTATTGTACCCCAAATCAGGGGAGGAGAGTAAGTTGAAAGTTGCTGCTGACTACACTCAAGAGGCCTCCTGAGGAATACAAGGAGCACCTTGATTCAGGGGAGGTCTGGGCCTGGGACATCACCATGGGGAAAACGACCAGTTGGGGCGGACGGGGAGGGGGGGTTGTGGGATATGGATTCTGGTCTTTGTGCCTGCTCTTGGCTCCACAGCCAGACCTGAGTGGGTGTTAACCCACCTCCCCACTAAGGCCGAACTTGACCAGCTCCTGCCCATGGAATCCCGACCCAGACAACTGCTCAAGGAACAAAGCTCTGCAGTTCCCTCTGAGCAGGGATGTTTCACACTGGGATAAAGATAAAGGAATATGAACTGCAAACTGCTTATCACAGGAGTTTAGGAAAAAGATCTTACCAGGACCCAGCAGTCCAGAAGAGAATGTCGATTTGGCTTTGCCGCATCTACTGCGAGAATGAAGACCATTCTCAGCAATAAGACTGTCGACATTCCAGAAAATGTTGACATTACTCTGAAGGGACGCACAGTTATTGTGAAGGGCCCAAGAGGAACCCTCCGGAGGGATTTCAATCATATCAATGTAGAACTCAGCTTCCTTGGAAAGAAAAAGAAAAGGCTACGGGTTGACAAATGGTGGGGAAACAGAAAGGAACTGGCCACTGTTCGCACTATCTGTAGTCATGTACAGAACATGATCAAGGGTGTTACCCTGGGCTTCTGTTACAAGATGAGATCTGTGTATGCTCACTTCCCCATCAACGTTGTTATTCAGGAGAATGGGTCTCTTGTTGAAATCCGAAATTTCTTGGGTGAAAAATACATCCGTAGGGTTCGGATGAGGACAGGTGTTGCTTGTTTGGTGTCTCAAGCTCAGAAAGATGAATTAATCCTTGAAGGAAATGATATTGAACTTGTTTCAAATTCAACCGCTTTAATTCAGCAAGCCACAACAGTGAAAAACAAGGATATCAGAAAATTTTTGGATGGTATTTATGTTTCTGAAAAAGGAACAGTTCAGCAGGCTGATGAATAAGATCTAAGAGCCACAGAAACACGTTATCCAGCCACAGAAACACGTCCTGGAGTCAATTTGATATTTCAGTGATGCAATAAAAGATTCTCTATTGACTTTGGACTTAATCCTTTCCAACGAGTTGAATAAAACTTTAGTGTCCTTTCAAAGGAAAAAAAAAAAAAGAATGTCGATTTGAACCAGTTTTCTTGGGCCTGCAATTGGGCAGATTTTATTTTAAACTTGTTCTTCCTCTTCCTTTTTTTTTTTTTTTTAACAACTTGAAAGATGTTTTATTCTTACACTCCTACATACCTAAAACCTAAAGAATTCAGCTCCCACCCTCTGATCCCTTTTATCCTTTCTTCCAGTCTCCCAGTGTGTTTATTGCTCTTCTCTGAAAGTCATCCAAAGGATTTATTTACGTCTCCCAGCTGCTGAAACACCAGGACAGCGTTCAGCAACGCACAGTGGTCAGAGCCCACAGAGGTACAGGACCTGAGTGTAGGCCCTCATGTGGATTTGCTAGGGGAAAGGGTGGTACCAGCTTGGTTGACTCCCTTTGATTTGCCAAAGGCTCTACCCAGTTGAACCTGCCTCTTCACATGCCATTTTCAATCTCTTGCTAGTGCTACACGTTGTAATCAAAGCCCCAGCCAGAGTCACACTGGGTGTGAGTGGGGAGATCAGGTAAGCACCTTCCCTCACCAGGAACCACAGCCAGGAAGCAGCCAGCTGTGAGGAGAGCACTACCTTCAGAGGCCAGGCCTACCACTAATGGGCCCTGGCCTCTCCATCTCCCAAATGAAGGAGTGGAACCAGATGATGCAACTCCCGCCCTCCCCAAGTCTCCTTCAGGGCAAACTCCAAAGACTCCTTCAGGCCTTAACTCTTCTTCTATGCCTTCTCTGATTCTCCCACCACGTGCTGGCTTCTTTTCTGGCAGATGTGTTTTATTTGAAAAGCTTGTTCCCCTAAGTGGAATTCCAGTGCTTCTTTTCCACCAGCAATGCAAAACCCTTCCCTCTCACATTTCTCTACCTGCCCTCTCCAAGTGCCACGCCTGTGTGCCTGGACCTCCAGCTCTGTCCTGAGGGTTAGGGGGCCAGCATCAAACGGTGACCCTTTCTTGCCCTTGGCTTGGTCAGATTTCCCTGTTGGCTTTTTATGGCTTAGCTTCTTCTAGAATCAGATGTACAGAGTATCACACACACACACACACACACCCCAATCCTGAATGGAAAACTCCAGTCAACACTCTCCTTTGGCACACACAGAACTTTTCCATGGCTTACCCCTTTCCTGGTTCTCTTAGCACTGGCTCTGAGCCAGGTCAGAGCGAAGGCCAGAGAAGTTTGCTGTCCCAGCGGCTAAGGTCTGGGTCATCTCCAGCACCACCATATTAAGACTAGAGTTTAGTAAAATCTGTCATCCCTCACCCCAACCCCTGCAGATTTGCTGTCATAAGCAAGGATTGATGAGGCCTCTGTCAGGCCTGGCTTTTTTTTTTTTTTTTTTTAATCTCCCAGCTCTCAGATGGAGTTGGCTCTTCAAGTCAGAGGTAGTGCCAAAGGCTCCAAACTCAGCTTTGTCAGGTCCATTATAATGAAGATAACTTACTTTTTTTTTTTTTTTTTTTTTTTTTTTTTTTTTTTTTTTTTTTGGTACCAGGCACTCAGCCACTGAGCCACATCCCCAGCCCTATTTTGTATTTTATTTAGAAACAGGGTCTCACTGAGTTGCTTAGCACCTTGCCCTCACCGAAGCTGGCTTTCAACTCCTAATCCTCCTGTCTCAGCCTCCTGAGTTACTGGGATCACAAGCATGCACCACCACGCCCGGCAATTTACTCTTTCTCTGTGGAAGATTTGCTGATGAATAGTAAGTTCTCTCTCTCTGAACAGCTTACTTTCTATGTCCCTTGACAGACCCCATCCAAAAAAACCTTCTATGTGGGAGGTACATAGGTAGCAAAAAGCAATGAGAGTAATGATAACAAACCCTTCAGTGCTTTTTATATATCAGGGATTATTTTAAGCTTTAAATTATATATAATTTTAAATATTATACACAGCTTTTTTTTTTTAGATGGGATCTATGTTGTCAGGCTATACTCAAAACTCCTGGGCTCAGCCGGGCATGGTGGCGCACACCTGTAATCCCAGCACTTGGGAGGCTGAGGCAGGAGGATCGTGAGTTCAAAGCCAGCCTCAGCAATGGCCAGGCACTTACCAACTCGGTGAGACCTGTCTCTAATAAAATACAAAAAAGGGCTGGGGATGTGGCCCAGTGGTTGAGTGCCCCTGAGTTCAATCCCCGGTACCAAAAAAAAAAAAAAAAAAAAAAAAAACACCCAAAAAAACAAAAAACTCCTGGGCTCAAGTGATGCTCCCACTCCAGCTTCTCAGTAGCTGGGACAACAGGTATGTGTCACTGTGCTCTGCTATGTTGCTATGTTGATTTTATGTACAGTTTATGTCTTCATTCAATCCTCTCACAATGTGCTCCTGGTGTAGGCACTGACCCATTTTACAGATAAGTTTGCAACTCTGAGCAGTTGTAACTTGCCAAAAGATCTTGGTTTGTCAACTGATTCTGGTGGGCACTAAACAGATGTTTCAAGAATGAGAACTTGCTGGGCACAGTGGCCCGCCTATGGGAAGCTGAGGCAGAAGGAGGGCAAGTTCAAAGCCAGCCTCCACAATTTAGCAAGGATCTGAGCAACTTAGCAAGACCCCATCTCAAAGAAAAAAAAAAAAAAAATGGCTGGGGTGTGGCTTAGGGTTAAATGCCCCTGGGTTCAATCCCCTGGTACACCCCCCCCCCACCATCCCCCAAATGAGAACTCATCAGAGTGGGATCTAGAGAACCCTTTGATCACAGGGGTTGCAATTGAATAAATCATATTTTAGAATTAAGGGATCTATTTTAGTTCCCAAAAGGTTGGGTGACCTGCCTAAGGCCCACGCAGACCAATTCACTGAAAAACATGTCTAGAATTCTCTTTAGCTCAGTGCCATTCCCACTCCACTTACAAGTCTCTTAGGAAAAGAAGTTAACCATAACTATTTAAGGTGGGGTCTTAGAAAATATTGCCTCTGAGTCATAAAGAGAAAATAAGAAGTGAAAAAAGGAGATTGGGAAAAGCCTTAAAATTTTGTCATTGATCAGTCTAGGAATAATGAAGCAGGGAGATGTATGTTACCCTATGAAAGCCTATGCCAATCACCAACCACCACTCTCTCATTTTTTGGTGCGTTTAAGTATGCTGTGTTTGGGTCATTATATGCCCCCCCCCCCACACACACACAATTTATGTACCCTAGCAAAGAGGTCTATAGATAATTACTCCCAAACCAATATTCTATTTTTTGAACTCCATTATAAAAATTAGGGATTATACTTGGGGATTTTGGTTGGAGAATCTTGATGACCACGTGTTTTAGACCAGTCCAAGTGTGTTACACCATGCCAGTCCCAAGGCACGCTGAATTGCTGGTTAATATGAATCCAGGAAGCTCTTGAACCCAGCCAGCTCTTCATTTCTTCCATTGCAGTCTTCCTAACGACCTTCCCCCTAAATGTCTTCCCTCCTAACTTCCCTACACCACAAGAACTTACCTCACGCCTGAGGACTCTGTGAGAGCACCCAAGGATCTTAGTGTTTTACTCTTTCCCTAGTATTGGTGGAGTGCTGACAGAGGCAGATAAAGGCAGACTTGAAGTTGGCATTCTGTACTTCAACTGGAGAGTACATGAGCTGATGGCTTTGGGGCCATGAAAGGAGTCATTTTCCAACTTCAGTAATTTTGATTTTTTTTTTTTTTTAAACATGGTATCATAGCTCTGAACAACCCTTGTGTAGAGCCCAAGTAGACCTGTTGTGAATTGATCCTCCTGCTTGTCCCTAACCATATTAGTGCAGGGCCCGCTGAATCTTACCTTTGCCTCTGAACCTCCATCCTGAGAAGCATCTTACCACCTTTGTATTAACAATAAAAGCAATTAGGATGCAGATGGATCAGATTTTTCACTTACAATCCACATAAGAAGCACTGATTCTTTTAACAAATTCAAAATTGCTTTTATTTGAATTCATGTCATTTCATTCCAGCATGGGGACTCAAGGACAAATGAGCACTCTGGCTGGAATACCCCACCTGAGAGAACCACTTGTCCAAAGGCATGATTCTGCTGCTGGGGGCAAGTCTGGGACTCACTAAGCCTCACCTCACCTTGGTGTTTCCACCCTATCACAAGGCCTTGCTCATGTCATAAGAGAAGGACAACATTCCTTTGGAAGTGTCTGTTTTCCTGACAAGAGTATTAGTTGGCAAGAACTTTCTGGTTAACCGCAGTAAACCACTTTACAGGCAGGGCATATGAATTTTGCCACTTTTTTTTTTTTTTAAAGGAAAAAAAAAAAAGTCTGTGGGCTGGGGATGCAGCTCAGGGGTAAAGTACTTGCATAGCATGTGCAAGGTCCCGGGTTCAATTTTCAGTACCGAAAAAAAGAAAAAGTTCACAATGCATGCCTAAGACAGATCAGGGAAAGCAATTTGATATTTGGAAACATCAGAAACCATAATTGGGGTGAGGTGTTTGTTACATCACTTTAGTGCGATGTTCCCTAAGTTCCAACTAATACAAGTGTCAAAAGCTGGGGAGATAGCTCAGAGCATCCCTGGGTTCAATCCCCAGTATAAAAAAAAAAAAAAAAAAAAAAAAAAAAAAAGTCAAGTCAGTTCTGGATTTCACCATCCGGAGTTCTGGTTAGCATGGTAAAGGAAATCAAGTAGATATCCACCTTCCTATCCTACGTTTTCTTGTCAGATGTGACCTTTGTCCCCAAACCTAGAAGTGACAATGGCCATTGTCATGGATGTGGAGTTTGTCTTCAGCAAGGCTTTGGATCAAATTTCCAACTGGGCAAAAATTAAAACAAGAATTAAAGGAAGAAGGGTGTCTAGGCAACCAAGTCTTCCCAGGAAGAGAAGAGGAAGACAAGAGAAGTGAATAACAGGTTTATTTGCATATACACAAGAGAAGAGTTAACGTTGCTGGGTGAAAAGAGGCAGGGCTGTGAGGAGGTAAGGCTTCAGCAGAGGAAGGCACCTTGACAGACAACAAGAGACTCTCAGCTCATTAAATCAAGCACAGTTGCAAACTTCATTTGCCCCAAGCCAACAACTCATTTAACCCATTTGCCTACTGTCCTCAAGAATCATTTACAAAACCAGATGGGAAGTAGTGGAGAGACAGTTTTACATATTTAGACCTGCCACTTAAAACTTTATGTACAAGATGCAGAAAAAAACCCAAGAGGTACTTTCACAGAGTTCTTAATCTAATCAGTGCTATCTGCCCTGCTAGTAAAAATACCACTGTGGAAGAATTTGGGGATTAAATGCACCTCTAAATCTGGGGCCTCAATTCTACAACAGTTTAGGCAAAGAGAACCAAGAAGTAGTTCCTGCCAGGTTTCTAGAACCACAACTGCACATACAAGATCCCTGGAAGTAAGGATGGAGTGGCCACAGAAACATCCCTTCTCAGCCTGCTCCAGTGGGTATGTCATTAGGCCTGTTTCAGCTGAACCTGTAATGCTGGGAAGTCTCTCCCAAGGATGGAAGTCATCCTTCTAAAAATGATCTTTCTTACTTCTAATATTAACCAAAATGAATTTTGACTTCTCTTCTGAGTACCAAATGAAATAAAGACTTTTAGTAAGAAAGACCAGTTTTGCATTTGGCAACTATAATTACCAATAGCTAGTTCCCAAGGGAATTTTACTTCTTTTTCTCCAGGGAGATATGTGGATTGTCTTTAGAGAAGTCAGAAGAGGCTACCTGCTGATTAGATTAAAATCAAACAAAACATAAGGGCTGGGTGTGCTGGCTAAGAAGGGGAAGAGAAACACACACTGAGTGGTTTTATCTTTTTTTGTATATAAAGGATTAAAATTTTTCAATTTAATACATTTTGGAAAAGCAAATGTAAAATGACTTGGGCTTATAAAACCAGAATTTACAATTATCTGTGAATAGTCAAAGACAAATCATAGATCCATATTGATTACAAATCCAAAGTAATTCTAATGTTGGTTACAGAATCGCTGTCCCGCTCCTCCAGTAAGAGTCCAATTGTTGAGTTGTAAGCATCCTTACTTCTGCTCTCACTCCGCCTCCCTCTCCTAAAACAGTGCTAGTGTGGACCACAGTCACATCACACATATATTAGGCACATCTGCCCTTCCACGAAGTTTAGTGACATGTCATCTCCTCTCGACTTGCCAACCACTTTCCTTTTCTGAAGAACCATCTCCCCCAGAGCCTGATTTCATCCAAGTCTTCATCAGGTGGCCTCCCTTTGGTCCTAGTTCCATCAGGACAGGTCCTCGTCTAAGAGGAATGCTGGGTCAGTGAGGCCACATTAGTCTCCACTTAGGTCCTTATGCCAATCCTAGCTGGCTCCTAGGTGTCTAGCACCTTAGTGCTCAAGAAAGTTACATTCTTCTCTCTCCCTCATTTCTTGCCAGCATTCTACCCTTCGTGCGTGACATGTATCTAACAAGACATTTGGTCATTCCTAGGTCTTCCTGTCTCACACAAGCCTACCTTGATAACCAAGTGACTGTTAACCACCACAATGCTGAAAATCTCTTGGATTTTTCCTCTCTCAATCATTATCTGCTTCCATGGAACTCAGTCTCTTCTGGAAGCCAGTTGTCAAACCAGAGACTCCTCTCCTCTGCCTCCCAATGGACCTGCTGAACTGACACCTTGAGATGCCTGCTGCACTGTGATGTTCAGTCAGAATAACACAGTCATTGTCAAGGGCAAGCCTGGAAGAAAATGCCAGTCCCACCAATTCTGATGAATAGTTTTGGGTTGAATTAAAAGAACATAGTACCACAATCTGCTCTTCACTACACTTCTTCATTTACACCCCTCTAACATCCGCTTTAGTAGTTTGAGCACAAAGCTCTTGAGAGCTGTCCTTCCCCTTCCTTCAATATATCTTAACTCCATCACATGGAGCCAAGGAAGCACCTGCTGGCCTTTTGAGTGCCTCTTAGGAACTAGCACCTAACTGGTTAATGTGTTATCCACAACTAGTCATATTTTATGGCCTCCATACAGTACATATTGCAGAGTTGCTCGATTTGCAAACAGAGAAATTTATCAGGGATCTATATGCTCTTGAATCAGATCATAAGTGCTAACCTCCATTAGAATTAAAAATGTTTCACTTTTAGTACGTCCACATTAAATGCTCAATGAAGAAGTATTACTTAGAGAAAACATGGAAGATTTCTTTTAAGAAAGGAACCATGCTTTCCTTTCCAGCACAGCCAATGGGCTGCAGGCCTGTTGCACTCTCCTCTCCATGCTCTCAGCTCAAGTCTACAACTCACTGGCAGCACAATCTAATTGAACAGGCGTTCCTCGTTGAGACCAGAACACCTAAAATACGTGAACAGGGTGAGATGGCAAAAACTATAGACCCACAGGTCCTTGTTGATGGACAACTAAAAGAAAGGTCTCATGAGACAATGAGCTCACACACGCCAGTGCACACACAAACACAAAAGTCAAGCATCTCAACAAGGATTCACTTTCACAGAACCTTGCACAGGTACACTATGCTCACATCTCACTAGAAAAGGAATTACTTGGATTTTCCCCCCTTTCTTTACACAGCACAAGCCAATTGGCAGCCAGTTAGATATTCAGACCCATTGTTGAATGTTGAATAGAAGGGAGGAGCAGCAGCAGAAACGAAATTTTAGGCCCTGGTTTTATGTGCCTTTAATACTTTTTTTCCCTTTCCTCTGTGTTCACTAAACAAGAATTTTTTTTTTTTTTTAATAAGGCTACTTTTTGTAGCTTTTTTTCCCTTTGTATTTATCATGTTTTAAATTTCTTCTCTGAGGAGCAATTCTCTGAATCTGTGTCTTCCAATTCAACTCGGTGCCTTTTGAAGCCACTGTGGCCATGAACAGCCCTGCTGCTGTCTGTGGTGTCAGTGGGGTCCTCTCTTGTTCCAGCATTGGGAGTCTCACAGGTCATTTCAGACCCACAACAATCTTTGTGTAGGAGTGTCCCTGTCAGGGCTGAGTTATCATGGTCAGTGTCTGAATGTCCCGGGGAAGAGTAGGCCACCACCTCTAGCTCCCCAAAGTTCTGCCCATTGTTGTGGGGGTGAGGGGGCCGGGGATGCAAACGTCCATTGTTGTGGTTGGCACAGATGGTTTCGAGGCTCCTTTCTTCACCGTCATCAGACTGGGTCCTCGGACAGTTTCCAGATCCGCTGTTGAGTATGGAGCCAGATGCCTTGGGTACAGGAGGAGAGGGTGGTTCCTCAGCCCGGCTGCTCAGGGCCTTGCTTAGGGCCTTTCCATTGAGCTTCTTGGTTTCAAAAGAGTGTTCTACAGAGCCACCATTGTTAGTGTCCTGAGAGGTACCCTCTGGTGCCTCGGTCCAAGGTTGACTGCTGTGCTCATGGCCTGGGCCACTGCTAGGATTTCTACTGGAAGTCCCTTCTTTAAAAGCATCCTTACTGCAGCCTTCAGGTGGCAGGTCCTGGTTCCTCGGGACCATGGCTGTGTTTAGACAGGCTTCCTTACTGGATGAAGGTGCTGGGCTGTCTTTGTGGCTGGTTCCCGCTCTCCCTTCATCTGCCTCTCCTGTCACCAGGGAAGTCTCTCCATCTTTGTTATTTGAGTAGGAGATATAGGAATAGCGGAGCCATTTGTAAGCTTTATAAATCTTTCGCTCAACTGATTCTATGTCAGAAGTTGGTGACGCCCGGCTTGGCTGAATCTCCAGAGTGGAAGTGCTCCGCTCAGGGGAGGAGGTAGGGGAAGAGGAAAGGTCATCCACTTTGATCTGGGGGTAATCATAGTTGTCTTCTCCAATGTAGGTGTTGGTGGGCTTGGTCGGGGCACTGGGCCTCTCTTCTCTGGGTATCTTCTGTCGCCGCCGCATGGCATTTCGCTGTCGGGTGGAGGCTCGGCGTTCATTCAGCTCCTCCTCATCCTCTGAGCTGCTGGAGCTGCTGGAGCTGCTGGATTCCTCTTCAGGGCTAGGTGACCGTGGTCGGGGGAAGAGGTCTGTGTCCAGTTCAACCTCACAGGCATTCTCTTCAGAGTCAGACTCGTTGGACAGGGCCAGGAGGCGTTTGTCCTGGTAGCGACGCAGGGCAGACAGGCGCTGTTGTCGAGAGGCTGCATCCTCACATGTGGGTGGTGGCGGGGTTGATGCCACTGCATTTGTAGTGGTGACCCGCAGTGGCCCCAGGTGGAAGGCATTGTCAGCAGACTCATCTACTGTGGGAGGTGGGGAGCGGGGTAGTGAGGCTGAGGACTCAGAGTCAGTGTAGCCTGAGCGCTCGCTCACCCCTGCGTGCAGCTGAAGGATGGTACTTTCACTGAGGTCACTGTCTGAGTCAGAGCTCCAGCCCTCAATCTCTCGGCGTACCAGAGAGTCAAAGAAAGCCATCATCCGGGGGTCTTCTTGGACAGATTGGTTGGCATAGTCATGCGACAGGCCACTCCCGCTGTTCAGCACGAGGCTGATGTACTCTTCGTGGGTGTAAAGGCAGCGGGAATCGTCCTCAATTCGGCCATCCAGGTCTCCGGTGCACCCTGGCTGCTTGTATGGGCTCCAGATCTGCATAGATGAAAAACAAGACACCTTGAAGATTTTGGCCAATGTGTTAAAAACTTTCAGCAGGTTGAAGCTGAGTACAGAGAGACCACTTTTCCAAAGTGAAAACAAACCCAGCAGTCAGAACCTCTGTGACAGTTAATGTTTCAGCCTATAGTTCCACTTTTCAACTGCAACATTTCCATTTTGTTTTATTTTATTGAGATGGGGGTCTCTTTATGTTGGCTCAGACTGGCCTCGAACTCACAATTCTCCCACATCGGACTCCCTAGTAGCTGGGACTATAAGTGTGTGACACCACGCCCAGTCTTGAACATTTCTCTTTTTTAGAATGGGAATTGCTTACTGGTGATTGATAAGAATAGCCAACTGCTGATGCTATAGCTCCTTCTTGGATGGGCAGGCATCAGTTACCCAGGAAACGGGGTTCTCTTAACCAGGGAGCTACTGGGTTTCTCCCCAGTTATTCTGTTAGTTGCAAGAATAGGGGTCACTGCAGCCCTATCCCTTAACGTTTCCCACTCTACCGTCAGGGACATGGCTCATTGTTAAAAGATGGCAGAACTAGGATTCCAACTCAGGGTTGTCTGATTTAAAGGCCCAACTTTACAAGCTGGATAAGTTATGCAAAAATCAAGTTCAAGGTAATTAAGCTGTCACTGCAAATGAGAATGATTAGCTCCACCTGACTGCCAGACTGGTCCACAAATGGCACAGAGAAGCTCAGTTACATCAGCATGTAGCCATGGCAACTCAATGAAATTCCAGGAGACTTTCTTGCCTGACAGGCTGGTGTCTATCTTTAGATGGCATCCAACCCAGAGAACAGTGGTCTCTCATTCTCCATCTGCTACCAAGACAAAAGTTTTGTTGCCCTAAAGCTATCTGAGGACAAATTCACCTTCTTGTGGGAACTTTATGAAGCTAATTCCTGTTGTGCTTTACTTGGCAATTCCTGGGAGCTGGTGTCTCTTTGGAGTATTCTCAGTTCAAAGAACACTGAAGAAATCTTCTAGAATAGCTTCTCCCCACCAATTCACAAATCAGATTAATTCTTCCTTCAGTTTTATTCACTGTCCACAATTCCTCTTCCCAGGTATCTTCCCCTCTCTGGCTTCAAAGTCTCACCCAGGAGTGAGTGCCCAAGAATCTCCTGAAGAACAATTATAAGGTTGACTCTGAAAGCCCCACTCTTGGGAAACATTTAGACATGGTATCTAGCACAAGGCTTAAGCTATAGATGACTGACTACCTCTGTAGACAGGTACTTAAGGGACTAAAAGTTTAGTGGCTTAGAAAGGAAGCAGAGGGGTCCAAAAGGTAAACTTAGGATGTTTATTGTGTCTTGTTTTTTGGTTTTTGGTACCAGGGATTGAACTCAGGGACATTCAAGCACTGAGCCACATTCCCAGACCTATTTTGTATTTTATTTAGAGGCAGGGTCTCACTGAGTTACTTAGTGCCTCATTTTTGCTGAGGCTGGCTTTGAACTTGTGATCCTCCTGCCTCAGCCTCCCAAGGTGGGTCTTATTCTTAATTTTTTTTTTTTTTTTTTTTTTTTTTTTTTTGTGGTACCAGGGATTGAACTCAGGGGCACTATGTCCACTGGGTCACATCCCCAGCCCTTTTTTGTATTTTATTAGAGACAGGGTCTCACTGAGTTGCTAAGTGCCTCGCCATTGCCGAGGCTGGCTTTGAACTTGCGATCCTCCTGCCTCAGCCTCCCAAAGTGCTGGGATTACAGGCGTGCGCCACCGCGCCCGGCTTATTCTTAATTTTTAGCTAAGTCTCTCATCTCCACAGTTTTCAAATGGAAAAATGAGCCAGGCATGATGGTACACACCTGATATCCCTGTAACTCAGAGGTTAAGGCAGGAGGATCGCAAGTTCAAAGCCAGCCTCAGCAATTTAGTGAAGCCTTAAGCAATTTAGTGAGACCCTATCTCAAAATAAAAAAATAAAAAGAACGCTGGGCATGGTGGTACACACCTGTAATCCTAATGGCTCGGGAAGCTGAAGCAAGAGGATCGTAAGTTCAAAGCCAGCCTCAGCAAAAAGAGAGGCGCTAAGTAACTCAGTGAGACCCTGTCTCTAAATAAAGTACAAAATAGAGCTGGGGATGTGGTTCAGTGGTCGAGTGCCCCTGAAGTTCAATCCCTGGTACCAATAAATACATAAATTAAATTAAATAAATAAAAGGGGTTGGGGATGTGGCTCAGTGGTTAAGCACTCCTGGGTTCAAACCCCAATTAAAAAAAAAAAAAAGGTAAAATGTTATCAACGTTCCCTAATATGAAGATAAATCTGTCTGTACTTCAAAGAAACTCTGAATTTTTTTAACAGAAGTGCAAAATAATAATGGTGAGATGTTGGCCTAACTACTTTGCAAACCAGTTTTAAGGTTCCAATCTACCCAGCCCCTTGTCCCAATGTTTTAACTTCAGGAATGAAAATCATAACATTGAAAAATCAGCTTTTGTTTGGGCCCTGGAATGTATTCAACTGAGGCAGACAGTCCATTCCTGAAGACTGTGGTAATGGAACAAAACAGGATCAAGAGGTAAGAGACAAGTATAAGTTCCCATTCGGCTGCTAGCTTAGCTGGTGATCCTGAGAAGGCTCAGAGCGATCCTTCACCTAAACAGTGAATTAGATGGATTTTCATCTAATCCTGATCCAGAGTAAAACAAAACAGCCAGTCTTCACCAAGGAATTGG
This sequence comes from Tamias sibiricus, assembly GCA_025594165.1. NCBI lineage: Eukaryota > Metazoa > Chordata > Mammalia > Rodentia > Sciuridae > Tamias > Tamias sibiricus. The sequence continues at coordinate 40,128,376 of CM046659.1, read as the reverse complement.
TGTTACAGAGCTGCAGGATGAGCAGGAACTTTAGCCCCACCACTTCTCCTGACCCTGAGCAAATGACTTCAGTCTTCAAAGCCTCTATTTCTCATCTGTAGAAGTAAAATGATGAAATGATATAACCTATACTCAAGCACCAACAGATATGGTTTTTCTTCTTTCATTTGGTGATTGAATATCACAACCACAAAGATTTAGACCCACCCTCAGAAAGAGTTTTGTACATTAAAAATACTGACTGTCCCTATGATCTTGGTCTTCATCCTTAAAACATAAATTTCAACCATTTGTGAAATTGTTCATTTCTTTATCCTAAAAGTCAATAACTTTGAAATAAAGCAATGAAAAAAACAACTTCCTATTGCCTATTAGATGTGGCTAGGCATGCCTCTTTGTGGGGGTGACATTCTGAGAAAAGGCAGAAGAATGACAGCTTTTTTTTTTTCTCTAAATCTTGTGAAGAGTTTAGTTCAAGAGCTGAGAAAAAGGGTGAAGCTCAATTCTTGTTCACATATCATCCAAATGAAAACCAATTAACTGGCAAGTGAACTACTAAGTGACCACAACATTGATGTAGCAACTCAAAGCCCTCTGTTCTCCTTGAGCAGTTACACTGAATTTAGAATTTGTCTACTACCAAGGAAATGTACAAAGATATGGTCCTAAATTGTTATCCAAGGGCTTGCCACACTCAATGTGGCTTCCAACACTGACTGGGCCTGCCCACAGCCTGCCTTCCTGGCCTTATCTCCTAGACCCACCTTCTGGTCCTCTTCACTTTGCCAAAATGCAATAATTTATTCATAAGCACAATGCATAGTAGTTGAATTAATTCTTTGTTGGTCCAAAAATAAATATATATCCATGCCCTTTTTTGGAATGTTCTTCCCATCTTGCTTCTCTCTTTCCTTTTGAAGTCTTTAATCTATTCTTCAAAATAGATTTATTTAGCTCAAATATCTCTATTAGTGAGATTACCCCAGATGAGAAAAAATCTCTTCCTTCTCCCACAGAACTTTTATATGTCCTGTGAACAAACTGCATTTCCCATTGTCTTTATTTCTTGACTTTCCTACTAGGTCATCAATTCCTAGCCTCTGTTACCATTTTATGTTCCCCATAAGGCCTAGCACAAATGGCACACAGTAGGTATATCATAAATATGGGATGAATAATGAATATTGAGCTTTGAGGGGGGTGGGTAGAAAGCCAGATTTGTGTCATTCCTTCACATGTTTAACCATAAAATGAACCTCCTCTTTTTGCTTGTGTGGGCATTCAGTGGGGTTGAAGGCCTGTTATAGGTGAGAACAGACGGGCCCTGATAAGAGGGATTCTCTAAGCTAAAAAGGTAGCAGAACAAAGGATAAGGGCAAGGAGGGCTGGGGCTGGGGCTCAGTGGTAGAGTGCTTGCTTAGCATGCGTGAGGCACTGGGTTCGATTCTCAGCACCACATATAAATAAATAAAATAAAGGTCCATTGACAACTAAAAAAAACATTTTTTTTAAAAAAAGGATAAGGGCAAGGAGAAGGTGGAGCGGAGAGATAGAAGCAGGTCTCAGGCTGGACTAGAACATGGTAGGTGAGAACTCTTTGAACCTTTTGACTCTTTCAGAAGTGGGTCTATTTATTAAATTTCTACTTATCAAAATAGTAATTTCTATTTACTAAAATAGAAAATTTATTAAAATAGAAATTGTCATGCACAGGTCATTCCCAAGGCACTCCTGGGTGTCTCAAGCCTCACTTTACAGAGGGAGACTGATCCAAGGGTGCTGAGACTCACTGGCCTTTCAAGGTAATGTAGGCATGGGCAAGGGCAATAACTGCAGTGGAGAGAGGAGGCCAGCACTGTACTAGGTCTCATCCTCCTCCCTCTCACCTCCTCTCCTGCAATGCTTTTACCATTACACCATTCCCAACCAGATGGTGAACGGAGCAGACACTTGTGAGAGAGCAAAGCTGAGAACTCCAGAGCTTTCAGCTTTCAGTCTCACTGTGGTCATCTGTGCATACTTAAGGTTTCAAATGGCTAAACAACTCCTGGTTCCTATGGGAACCTGGGAGCAGTGAGCTCCATAGCTCAGTCTGGATAACCTCACAGAGAAAACATTTTCTTCTCTTTCTTGAGAACTTGGCTAGTTTCCAACCTATGACCTTTAGGGTAAAGACTTCAATTGACTAAACAATACTTGGGGAGACTTAGCATAGAAGCATCCCAGAATACACAGCCAAACAGGAATTCTCTCCTAAAGGAGATGCCCAAGCACAGAGCTCTCTGAAAGAAAGAATGACGTCAACAGGCCTAGAGAGGACATTACAGTGCCAACCTATTAGTCATAGGCCAAAGGAGAGGGAAAGCAATGTAAGGGGCAGGGCCATTTCAATGACAGCCCAAGTGAAGGAATACTGAGATGATCAAATCAGGCTGCTTGCTGCCTTCTCCCAGCATGGCAAACGTGGTGGAACAAAGGACACGGCTCTATCATAGCTTTATTACTAATTATCTGTGTGACCTCAGACAATTAATTCATAATTTAAATTTCATCACCTGTCAAAAGAAAAAGTTGGGAGAAATGACCTAAAAGACTCATTCTATCTCTCTGGGGAAAATATTGCAGTCAAGAAAGTCAGCCCTAATTCCCAGGACTAACACAGCCTATGTAGAGGAAGTTGGACTAAGAACAAATAAAAATATTGACCCACATGCCAATATAATATTTCTTATAGCTGTCTCTTGCCATCAAATACAACTTGATTTAATTCCAGATAGCTGAAAATTTACTTAATCGCCACAAACCAGTTTTTACTTTTTCTCTGAAACCACTCTCACATTTCAATATCATTTTAAGAAAAAATTCAAAAACTTTAAATTTGGGGGGGAGTATCATCTATCCTAATTCAACTCAAGTTATTTTACAGGGTCCTCAAAAATTTATCATTTTCCCCAAACCCTCATTTCCTCAGATGTGGAAAAAGGGTCACTAGCAATTGGGATGTGAGTGATGGGCAATGGGCTATCCTTTTGTGGACATAGACTAGGCTGGGTTCCTGGGTTCCCCTGTTGTTGAGATTAAAATATTCCTTGGCTGAGGGGCTGGGATTGTGGCTCAGCGGTAGAGAGCTCGCCTAGCACATGCGCGGCCCGGGTTCGATCCTCAGCACCACATACAAATAAACCCATTGTGTACAACTAAAGCAAATAAATAAATATTTAAAAAAAATATTCCTTGGCTGAGATGAGTTCATTCAACTGATGTGCAATTGATGTGTTTAATATTTACATACAAGTAGCCTCAATCACAACCACATACAGTAGTGTTTTTTGCTATATCCTGAGACAACTTATTTTGGTTCTGACAATTACTTAGTTATATCAGTGCCATATCAGGATAGCAATTAATGCAAAGTGCATTAATTGAGTTACTGAAGGGATAGTGGCTCTCCTAACCTCCAGGTAAGGTTGGGGAAGCAGAATTCAAAATCAAAGAGAGGCCAAAATAGGAAAGATCCCAAGTTTGAGACCAGCCTTGGCAACTTAGCCAGACCCTGTCTCAAAAAATAAAAAAGGGCTGGGGATAGAGATGCTGGCAGAGCACTCCTAGGTTCAATCCTCAGTCCCCACCCTCTAAAAGAAAATATCCAAAGGCCACTGGAAATGCTAACAGAATACAAGGAAGTGTCTAAAGGATACCACTTGTTTCAAAGTCTAGTGACTAGTTTTAAAAATGGTTCTGGAGTCATCCAAGGCAACAGGAAAGCTAGGGATCTTTGGACCAGCAGCTCTGGGAAGTCTAGATATGTCTATGAGGTCATTAATACCAGGATGAGACCTGTATGGCCTCCTCCTAAAAATAGCCATGTTTGAAAAAGTTAGCTATATGTACATGCAAAAAGAGATATTTAGGGGAACATATATACGCATATATCTAACAATATAAGTCCATATATATGTAAAATATAGAAATTTATTCACATACATATGTACTTCTTCTCACTAGTCTGTGGTCTTTCACCAAAATATGAGATAGAAAAGCAATCTTACGTTTTTTTTTTTATGGAATTATATACATGCATAGGCACAGATATTTCATATAACCTATATTGATTTCTTTATTTCTTTCTCTCTTTCTTTCTTTCTTTCTCTCTCTCTCTCTCTCTTTTTTTTTTTTTTTTTTTGGTACTGGGGATTGAATTCAGTGGCACTCTACCTTTGAGCCACATCCCCAGCCCTATTTTGTATTTTATTTTATTTTTTAAAATATTTTTAAATTCGGTATACATGACAGTAGAATGCATTTACGCACTGTGATATATCGTACATAGATGGGATATAATTTCTCATTTTTCAAAGTGTACATGTTGCAGAATCATATTGGTCATGTAGTCACATATATACTTACAGTAATAATGTCTGTTTCATTCCACTGTCTTTCCCATCCCCACATCCCCTCTCCCACCACTCCCTTTACTTCCCTCTACCTAATCTAATGCTACTTTCCCTTAGAGCCCCCTCCCCCCGCCTTATTGTGAATTAGCATCCACATATTAGAGAAAACATTTGGCCTTTGGTTTTGTGGGATTGGCTTATTTCACTTAGCATGATATTCTCCAACCCCAACCATTTTCTGGCAAATGCCCTAATTTTACCCTTCTTTAAAGCAGAGTAATATTCCATTGAGTATATATACCATATTTTCTTTATCCATTCATCTATTGAGGGACACCTAGGTTGGCTCCATAGTCAACATAGCTATTGTGAATTGAGCTGCTATAAACATCAATGTGGCTGTGTCACTATAGTATGCTGATTTTAAATCCTTTGGGTATAAACCAAGGAGTAGGATAGCTAGGTCCAGGGTCTCACTGAATTGCTTAGTGCCTTGCCATTGCTGAGACTGGCTTTGAACTCACAATTCTCCTGTCTTATCCTCCCAAGCTTCTGGGATTACAGGCGTGTGCCACCACGCCAGGCCCTATATTGATTTCTTTCTTCTTCTTTTTTTAAAATATATTTTTTTAACTTGTTATTGATTGACATTTATTTATTTGCTTATACGTGGTGCTGAGAATTGAAACCAGTGCCTCACACATGCTAGGCAAGTGCTCTACCACTGATCCACAATTCCAGCCCCCATATTGATTTCTTAAAATACATATTACAAATAGTTTTGAAAGGAGGATTTTAATATCAACTTTCCAATATTTTATAATAATGTCAAATATAAAATTTTTATAGACCTTTAATTTGTTTAGTTATGAGGTCATACATACATTGTTCCAGTTTCTTCTAATTATGAACTGTAATAATTTCTTCAAAAAGACAGAAGGGGAAGGTATCTCACCTTGATAATCTTTTCTACACCAGAAGAGCAGATCATGTAGGTGTGGGGATTAAATCGGACCTGGTTAACAATAGAACGATGCCCTTTCAGCACCATGAAGGCTCCATTGACCACCCTGCCAATGCCACCTGGAAAGACAGAATGAAACAAAATCAAACAATGAGATGGATCAAAGTAAATAGGTTCCAGTAATGGCTGACAAGAAGCTCTGAATAGGAGCAGAGATTTTCTTTTTGTTGTTGTTAACTATGCCACCAGAAGAATGCTTAATCTTACAGATAAAGTTGCTATGGAAAGAGGGCTAAAACATCCCTCAGCATATGTGCTCTTACCAAGAGCCTTTATTTAGCTTGTAAGCATTGCCCACACCCACCCACTGCAATTCCATTGTCAATGAAACCAAAGCCAGTTAAAATGTTCCTCAAGTTTTTGATCCCCAAGTTGGAATAAAGTACTACCTTAGAAAAGGCCAACTGAGCAAAATGAGAACTGAAGGGCTTCTGAATATTTGGGCTGCTGAGGCAGGGACAGGCAGAACCTGAAGCATATTATGACTTAATGCACAAATGACATCTTGGATTAATTTGCCCTCAATATCTAAGGTGAAGATAGGAAAAATGAAAACAAGGAAACAGCCCGCTGGGAAAATAATGGAGAAAATTCCCATTTCCCCTGAAAGCAGGGAGAACTAAAGATTAAGGAGATTTAGATCACTTCCATAATAAGCAAGGTTCAAGTATTAAGAACTGAATTAGAGAGTGGGCCTTAAAAATATCATGTATATGCCAGGTATTACAGTACACTCCTTTAATCCCAGCTACTCAGGAGGGTGAAGCAGGAGGATCACAAGTGTGAGATCAGCCTGGGAAATTTGGTGAAACCCTATCTTAAAACAAACAAACAAACAAACAAATAAAAATAAAAAAGGCCTGGGGATGTAGCTCAGTGGTAGAGCACTTGCCTACCATGAGGCAGGCCTGTGGTTCAATCCTTAGTACTGCGAAAACAAACAAACGAAAAACAAAACAAAACTTCCACCATTTATGGATTAAATTAAGCAGGCCACAGATAGAAAAACTATGTTTTAAAGACAATCTTAAAAGCTTTCTTCTTATGTGAATTTGAAAAGTACCAGAGGCCTGGAACTTTTTTTTTTGTTTTTAGTTTTTTGTACCGGGGATTGAACTCAGGGGCACTCGAATACTGGGCCACATCCCCAGCCCTTTCTTGTGTTTTATTAGAGACAGGGTCTCACTGAGTTGCTAAGTGCCTCACCATTGCTGAGGCTGGCTTTGAACTTGTGTTCCTCCTGCCTCAGCCTCCCAAGTGCTGGGATTACAGGCGTGCGCCACGGCACCTGGCAAGGCCTGGAACTTACAGTAGGCTAAAGATAACATCATTTATGAACTTGGGATAATTCAGAGGTTCAACTCCACTGGTAGTGCCATCACACTTATAGAACACAAGCACCCAAGTTCTGAAAGGTCGCTTCTGCACAATCATCAATAGTACAGCACACATAGGAGGCCAACTACACCCCTGGCCAAGGTGTAAAATGTGGTGCACCCAGACACATACAAATGAGAGTTCATTTAATCAATGACTACTTTCTTAGCCCCTACCAGGGATCATGGCACCACAAGGGTACAAAGTAATATTAGTATTATTAGTAAAAAGTATTATTATTAGGCACAGTGTCTGCTTCATGTGTCTCCATCCTACTCCCAGCTCTACCTTGTTCAAACATTAATTCCAAAGATTTCTTGATGTTTCCATGCCTGAAGAAAAAATGATTGGGAGGCTGAGGCAGGAGGATCGTGAGTTCAAAGCCAACCTCAGCAATGGCGAGGCACTTAGCAATTCAGTGAGACCCTGTCTCTAAATAGAATACAGAAAAGGGCTGGGGATGTGGCCCAGTGATCCAGTGCCCCTGAGTTCAATCCCCGGTACCAAAAAAAAAAAAAAAAAAAAAAAAAGAAAAGAAAAAGAAAGAAAAAAAAAAGGGAAAAAAAGAAAAAATGAGTAAAACAACGTCTCTTCCCCTGACATATGTAGTTGCAGAGGTGTCTTCTGCTTTGGCCCACTGATAAGACTTCTGTTTTGCCACAGGGTAGAGATCCTCTTTTATTGCAATAGATTTTCTGAACCAGGGATTGAACTCAGGAGCACTCAACCACTGAGCCACATCCCCAGCCCTATATTTTGTATTTTATTTAGAGACAGGGTCTCATTGAGTTGCTTAGCACCTTGCTTTTGCTGAGGCTGGTTTTGAACTCACGATCCTCCTACCTCAGCCTCCTGAACTTCTGGGATTACAGGTGTGTGTCACCTCTCCCGGTGCAATAGATGTATCATTTTTTTTTTTTAATTATTTGCTTTTAGTTGTATACAATGCAATGCATTTATGTTTACATGGTGCTGAGGATCGAACCCGGGCCGCGCACATGCTAGGCGAGCGCTCTACCGCTGAGCCACAACCCCAGCCCAATAGACGTATCTTTTTTTTTTTTTTTTTGGTACCAGGGATTGAACTCAGGGGCACTCGACCACTGGGCCACATCCCCAGCCCTTTTTTGTATTTTATTAGAGACAGGGTCTCACTGAGTTGCCAAGTGCCTCGCCATTGCTGAGGCTGGCTTTGAACTCGCGATCCTCCTGCCTCAGCCTCCCAAAGTGCTGGGATTACAGGTGTGCGCCACCGCGCCAGGCTTAGACATATCTTTAAAAATAAAAAATAGGGACTAGGGCTGTGGCTCAGCGGTAGAACGCTCACCTAGCATGTGTGCTGCCCAGGTTTGATCCTCAGCACCATGTAAAAATAAAGGCACTGTGTACAACTAAAGAAAACAAATAAACAAACAAAATTTTGACAGCAAAATTCAAACTGTACTGATTTGCTTCTTGGTGGTGCCAACTTAGCCCCTTCTAGGTGCATACTCAATTTGATGGATGACAAAACTGTCCTTTGACTAAATGTTTTCCCATATTTGGCTTCATTAATATTTTAATTATCCAGGATAGAAAATATATTTAAAGTTATTCATGTCTAAGCCTAACTTCATCAGGTTTGCTAATAAACTACAAAGAGGAAAAAAAGACTGACTAGGACACAGAATTGGAGGGTTTTTAAAATTTAATTTTTTTAGTTGTAGATGGACACATATCTTTTTTAAAAAATATTTATTTTTTTAAGCTGTATTTGGACACAATACCTTTATTTATTCTTTTTTTAGGTTTTTTTTTAAATATTTATTTATTTGCTTTAGTCATACACAATGCGTTTATTTGTACGTGGTGCTGAGGATCGAACTCGGCGCGCACGTGCTAGGCGAGCGCTCTACCGCTGAGCCACAACCCCAGCCCCCTTTATTTATTCTTATGTGGTGCTGAGGATTGAACCCAGGGCCTCGATCATGCTAGGTGAGCACTCTACCGCTGAGCCACAACCCCAGCCCCAGAACTGGAAGGTTTTTAACAGAGAAAAAGGATCAAGAAAGCTTAGGCACTGAGGTAGGATGCTACAGTGGGATCTCCTATTTTGAATGTTTCTAGAGTTTCTAGGGTATGTTTGGGAGGAAGGAAGGTGATTGGGACCTATCAAAATAAAAATAAACTTGAGAGAATTAGAGAAGAGGGATCCATGGGAACTAAAAACAGTTGTCTAGACACAGGGATCTTAGCAACCAAGGAACTCCTTGGGTCTCTTTCTTTTCTAGGTAAGGTTGATTTGACAGGGATCACTCCTGCTCAGAGTTCTCTGTATTCTACGTTTTTGATATCCTATTCTTGCCTCTACCCCAACATTGGGATGGCAATAGCAAATAAACTTTAGGTTACCCCTAATACCAATCTCTTGTTTAATCCTACTACCTTCAAGAAAGGAATTTAAGTAACTGAAAGGATTTATCCCAAGTCATACAACTAGCAGGATTTAAGCCACATTCTGTTTGGCTACAATGTCTAATACATTTTCCTTTCCACCATAGCAACTGCCTTTAGGACAGGGTTTGGTTTTAGTTTGAAGTCCTCTATAAAGGCAGCGTTCAGATTCTATCCAGTGGTATTCTGAGCTATAAAGTATCACCATGGGACATTTCATCACGCTGCCAACGCTGAATACTCCATTTGAGTACAGCTGTATCTGTCTTATTTACTCCCGCATATCTAGAACATTGGGTACAAACCCTAAAGTATAACAGGGCCACAGTAAATACTTGTTGAATGGAGCGTTCAATTTTAGATTAAGTAACACCAAAGGAAGATGGATAGAGGGTCTCATGACTGACAAAACTGAGCTTTCTGTCAGAGGTTACTTGGAATACAATCATAATAACTTCCAAATCTAAAGAATTATTAAAGAGTATCAATGCCTAAAAATTTGGATCAAGGAAAAACTATTTTATGCACTATGACCTCATCTCATTTTTCTTCTTGGCAGCAATTTTTCTCCCCCTGAAATGGGACCTCATGATCTTGCCCAGGCTGGTATTAAACTCATGGGCTCAAGAGCTTCTCCTGTCTCAGCCTTCCAAGTAGCTACCTGGCTTTAGGAGTGATTTTAATATGCTGTTTTTTCCTCCTCCTTCCCACCTAAACTGGTACCATTGGTACTGGGAAATCTAAAAGAGGATGAAGTCAACAGAGCCAAGGAATTGATGGCTGTATAAAACAGGTACAGGAAGCATTATTGCTGCCATTTGTTTCAGGTAACCAAGGCTCTGTACACAGAATCATAGCAGTGAAATGGCTTGAGAGGTTCTCTATAGTATCTTTCTTTTTAAAAATTTTTTATTTGTCTTTGGTACCAGGGATTGAACTAAGGGGTATTCCACCACTAGGCCATATCCCCAGCCCTTTTTTGTACTTTATTTAGAGACAGGGTCTCACCGAGTTGCTAAGTGCCTCGCCATTGCGGAGGCTGGCTTTGAACTCATGATCCTCCTGCCTCAGCCTCCCAAGTGCTGGGATTACAGGCGTGTGCCACCACGCCCAGCTTATAGTATCTTTCTTGGTACTTGTGTTTCAAATGACTGATTTGAGCTTAGATACAACAATTATTGAGAATAAATTTTTATTAGCCTTGGGGACATGAATAAACCAGAGAGCTTCTGTTTTAATCTGAAATGGCTAAAGTCAAGATGCCAATACAGTAAGAACCTGAGGTCTTTCTTTTTTTTTTTTTTTTGTGGTACCGGGGATTGAACTCAGGGGCACTCGACCACTGGGTCACATCCCCAGCCCTTTTTTGGGATTTTTTTTATTAGAGACAGGGTCTCACTGAGTTGCTAGGTGCCTCGCCATTGCTGAGGCTGGCTTTGAACTCATGATCCTCCTGCCTCAGCCTCCCAAAGTGCTGGGATTACAGGCGTGCGCCACCGCGCCCGGCTGAGGTCTTTCTTTTTTTACACTGCTAGACCCTCTGATAAATAACAAGGTCAAATTGGAAGGAGTTAAGAATTTTTCCCCCCATAAGAACTGTTACAGTCTACATAAATTTCTTCCAGGTTCATCTCTGAAGACCCAGGTGAGGATCAACCTCAGTTCATGGTTGTTGAGCCATAACCTAATTACTAATAATGAGCACCAATGAATAAAATATCACATATGGATCTCATTCTTCAGTTGTCATTTGTTTATGTAGTTCTGTATAATAGTCTTTTTTTTAGGGCCATCTACTCTGGCTAATTTAGTAAAACATGCTGGTACTTTAGGTTTCATTCAAAAGTCAAAGGTGAAGTTCTCATACAGTCATCTTTCTATGGTTTAGAAGGTGTATGCTAGAGAGGTGGGGAAGGCTATGAGTCACCTTATCTATTCTATTTCAAGATCCCAGAAAAGCAAAGGAGAGCAGGCCATCTCATAGAATTCCAGCACCAGGAATTCACTTGCTACCTTAGGGGACCCCAGGACATAAGCAACTCCTTGCTCAGAATCCAAACAAAGGCCTTTCTAAAATGTTTTGGCCACTGGGCACAGTGGTACACACCTGTAATCCCAGTGACTCAGGAGGCTCAGGAGGAAGATTTAGGGCATCCTGGACAATTTAGTAAGACCCTGTCTCAAAACATAAAAAGGGCTAGGGATATAGCTCATTAGTAGAGTGCTCTGGGTTCAAACCCCAGTAAAACACACACACACACACACACACACACCCCTATGCCCAAGCATCTCAGAGAAGACAATGGGGTAAGCATGAAGGTCCTGATTTCTCTTTTTCTCTATTCCTTTTTCACCACATTCAGCCAGAGATTTATCTTCTCAGAACACCACTCCCATTTCATTGCCATAGGTTTCACAAAGTCCTCCAAGTAAGATTATACTTTCAATTTAAAAACTGAAAGCAATGTGGTCAAGATTTTTTTGAGGCCTTGGTCTAATAGCAATGCATCAATCATGTTGGTTTTTTTTGTGGTACCGGGGATTGAACTCAGGGGCACTCGACCACTGGGTCACATCCCCAGCCCTTTTTTGGGATTTTTTTATTAGAGACAGGGTCTCACTGAGTTGCTAGGTGCCTCGCCATTGCTGAGGCTGGCTTTGAACTCATGATCCTCCTGCCTCAGCCTCCCAAAGTGCTGGGATTACAGGCGTGCGCCACCGCGCCCGGCTGAGGTCTTTCTTTTTTTACACTGCTAGACCCTCTGATAAATAACAAGGTCAAATTGGAAGGAGTTAAGAATTTTTCCCCCCATAAGAACTGTTACAGTCTACATAAATTTCTTCCAGGTTCATCTCTGAAGACCCAGGTGAGGATCAACCTCAGTTCATGGTTGTTGAGCCATAACCTAATTACTAATAATGAGCACCAATGAATAAAATATTACATATGGATCTCATTCTTCAGTTGTCATTTGTTTATGTAGTTCTGTATAATAGTCTTTTTTTTAGGGCCATCTACTCTGGCTAATTTAGTAAAACATGCTGGTACTTTAGGTTTCATTCAAAAGTCAAAGGTGAAGTTCTCATACAGTCATCTTTCTATGGTTTAGAAGGTGTATGCTAGAGAGGTGGGGAAGGCTATGAGTCACCTTATCTATTCTATTTCAAGATCCCAGAAAAGCAAAGGAGAGCAGGCCATCTCATAGAATTCCAGCACCAGGAATTCACTTGCTACCTTAGGGGACCCCAGGACATAAGCAACTCCTTGCTCAGAATCCAAACAAAGGCCTTTCTAAAATGTTTTGGCCACTGGGCACAGTGGTACACACCTGTAATCCCAGTGACTCAGGAGGCTCAGGAGGAAGATTTAGGGCATCCTGGACAATTTAGTAAGACCCTGTCTCAAAACATAAAAAGGGCTAGGGATATAGCTCATTAGTAGAGTGCTCTGGGTTCAAACCCCAGTAAAACACACACACACACACACACACACACACCCCTATGCCCAAGCATCTCAGAGAAGACAATGGGGTAAGCATGAAGGTCCTGATTTCTCTTTTTCTCTATTCCTTTTTCACCACATTCAGCCAGAGATTTATCTTCTCAGAACACCACTCCCATTTCATTGCCATAGGTTTCACAAAGTCCTCCAAGTAAGATTATACTTTCAATTTAAAAACTGAAAGCAATGTGGTCAAGATTTTTTTGAGGCCTTGGTCTAATAGCAATGCATCAATCATGTTGGGAAGTGGTCATCAATGGCACTTGAACTATAGAAAAAGACACTTAAGTATTTTGTACTGAAATCAATTCTAAATGCAACCTAGATAAAATAGCATCATTGATTTTCTTATCAGTCTTTGGATTTTTTCCCCTTTCCTAGTAACCCATTATTTAACAGATGTCCCAAGACAAATACTTTTGTGAGAATGGGAAGGAAAAGTATGAAGCAGTAGTGAGGGACAGAAACCTCACTAAAGGGCTGATGGAAGACAAAAATCAAAACAGCAGAAGATAAAATTTGTATTTCCAAGCAAGAGCACTGGTCATTGTGAAGGGGAAAATAACCTTTATTTTTTGAGGTACTAGGGATTGAACCCAAGGGTGCTTAACCACTGAGCCACATCCACAGTCCTTCATAACATTTTATTTAGAGACAGGGTCTTGCTGAGTTGCTTAGGGCCTCACTAAGTTGCTGAGGCTGGCTTTGAACTCTCAATCCTCCTGCCTCAGCCTCCTATGCCAACTGGGAGGAAAATAACCTTGATCCTGGAAGATTTAGATGCTGGCATATCAAGTTAGTAAGAAAAGAGTCAGGCATATAATGAGATGGACTTGACATGTGATTGCTAAGTGGAAATTAGCGAAGAAAACTGTTAAGAGTGGTGTAGAAAAATATACTCAGATAAAAGAGACAGATTATGATGGAGGAAATATTTTCAGTATTTCATGGAAGAATCTTATTTGGTATTTCTACACTGAGGCATCAAGAAAATCCTGCAAAACATATTGATAAGGGACTGGGGTTGTGGCTCAGTGGTGGAGCACTTGCCTCACATGTGTGAGGCCCTGGGTTTGATCCTCAGCACCACATAAAAATAAACAAATAAAACAAAGGTATTGTGTCCATTCACAACTAAAAATATTTTTTAAAAAAACATACTGATAAGGCAAAACTGTGAGCAAATAAATAAAAGGTGGTATAACTTTATAGGAGAAGTTGAAAAATCAGTTAATAATAGTTATTCAAATGATACAATGGACATCAATTCAGTCTTCTAACTCATCTTACTTGACCTATACAAGATTCAACATAGTTGCTTCCTTTATGCATTTCCTACCTCATTGGTCACCCCTTCTTGATCTTCTTTTTTGCTCTTCTCCTGACTTCTAAATATTGGCATGCTTTAGGGCTCTGTCCTTGGGCCCTCCCCTTCTCTTGACTAGCTACACTCACTTGCTTGGACTCATCCAGTCTTTTTTTTTTTTTTTTTTTTTTAATTCACATCCTTTTTGGGGGTGGGGCGGGAATACTGGGTATTGAATTCAGGGGCACTCGACCACTGAGCCACATCCCCAGCCCTATTTTGTACTTTATTTAGGGACAGTGTCTCACTGAGCTGCTAAGCACCTCACCATTGCTGAGGCTGGCTTTGAATTCACAATTCTCCTGCCTCAGCCTCCCAAACTGCTGGGATTACATGCATGCGCTACCATGCCCGGCTCTCATCCAGTCTTATTAGTTAAATGACTACCTGTATGGTACCAAAACTTGTATTTTTATTTCGAGTCCAGACCTTTTTTGTTTGGTACTAGGAATTGAACCCAGGGGTGCTCTACCAATGAACTACATGTCCAGCCTGTCCATTTGTTGTTATTGTTGTTTTGAGATAGTGCCTTGGCTAAATTGCCAAGGCTAGCCTTGAACTTGTGATGCTCCTGCCTCAGCCTTCCAAACTGCTGGGATTATAGGTGTGTGCCACCAAGCCTGGCTTTAGTCCAGATCTTTCTCTTACAAGACCTCCAAATTATTTATTCAACTTCTCTATCTGGATGTTTAAAGAAACATCTCAAACTATCTGACCCTCACCCATTGCCCATCTTTCAGGAAATCCTGATAGTTTTAACTCCAAAATATATCTAGACTCTAATCCCTAGTTTGTTGGTTCAAGCCACCACCACTCACCTATATTATGAGACTCCTAGCTTCTCCCCATTTCTGTCCTTGGCAGCCCTTCTCCGACCATCTATCCGCAATAAATAGCCAAAGTGAGCCTCTTGAAATAGGTCATATCATGTCACTTCTCTGGTCAATATTCTCTAATGGTTCCCCATTTAAGTTCCCCATTTACTTGGGGAACCATTAGTAGAGTAAATGGTTAGATACTCACCACACCATACTTCCCTTAAAGTCCATCTCCCATCATTCACCCTAGCCAACACTCTGCCTCAACACAATAGTCTCTTTATAAAACAGACCAGGCATACTCTTATCTCAGGACTTTCATGCAGGCTCTCTCTAAAATGCTCTTCCTCTAGATTGCTGCATGGCTCGCCCTCTCTCTTTCCCTCTGACGATTTTGCTCAAATGTGACCTTCTCAATGAGGCCTATATTGAACATTGTAGCAAAAATTATATTCCCTTGACTGGCTCCAACACCACTTTCCATACACCTTACTCTGCTTTACTTTTTTCCATCACATGTCCAACTTTTAAACATTTGTTTTGTCTATTTTTAACTGTCTATATCCCTAGCTAGACAATAAACTCCATGATGGCAGGATTCCTTTGTTTTTACCGTATCCCAAATCTCTAGAACAGTGTCTGGCACATAATAGGTTTTCAATAAATACCTAATGAATGAATGAAAATATGAAATATGAGCATGTAGAGGAAAAAACTCTTATTTGTGGGTTTTATTACCTAGCATGTGGATTTCCAAATGTGTTTCTCTGCCTCTATCTTCCTGCTGCCAATTTCAGATGTTTCTTTTATAGCACTTTTACTGTAGTATGAGCAGAGAAATAAAGCAGCTGAAATCCTATCTATTGTTCGGGTCCTTTAAAATGTTGATTCCATGAAAACTTTATCAATCGTTCAAAAATCTCTTCTAGCCCCCTCTTAATTTTATATTTTTTATAGACTTTGAAATTCACTTTTAAATTGAGTGTTATAATGGAAATTCTTTGAAGGCAAGTCTTTATCTTTTAATGGCCCACATAGCTTGGCATGATGTCTTGTCTAAAGATACTCAGTGAGCAAACTGAAGTAAATCCTTCACCATTTTCTCTGGAAGGAAGCTTGAGGGAGAAGGCTAAAATTACTACTTGTTAGGTTTTTAAGTAGTCATTGAAACAATCTATTTCATTCCTGATTCCACCAGTAGAATCAAAAGCTTACTGCTATGAGGAACAAAAGACTATTCCTCTTCTTGGTACATAAGATGCCAAAACAATCTCTTAGTACTTCCAAAAGCCCTGAGAACAGTTTCAGTGTCTTCAAGTTTCAAACCACACACAAGCAAGAGAACTGATAACACAGAGCAGTGGCTGCTTCTTGGGACCATGTAACCACTTAAGAGATGAGAGAAGTCAGATGGGGGCAGCCAGTGCTGTCAGGAAAGCTCAAAGAGCTCTATATGCAGCAATGCTTAGCTGTACAAAAAAGTCAATTCTATTAAGTTCTTTCATCATATGTACTTCACATATGTTTGCAACCAACTACTTGTAACCAATTAAAAACACTTGTTTTCTAATTACATGGGACCAAAAAAAAAAAACCAAACAAACAGATGCCTAGTTTAATTCATTTTAGAGTGAATACATGTCTAGAAAAAGGAAGAGGGACAAAGTATACACACATATGCCAGCCCACGAATACACATTTACAGCTGTTTCCAGCCTACTTCCTCAGCCTACTGCTAGTGGGGGTGGCTGCAGTGACTTGGCAGTGAAAATGCATGTTTCTCTCTTCCATTCAGGGAAAAATTTGTCAAATAAGGGAACCATTTAAACTAGCAATGAGTCAAGAGCAGTCTTCATGTAGGAACAACTCAACCAGCCATTCACAGGGGCACCAAAGGACAATGTTTTGTTCTCTAAGTAATTTTTAAAAGGGGTGTTAAAAAAAAAAGGAGAAAAGCCGGGCGCGGTGGCGCACGCCTGTAATCCCAGCACTTTGGGAGGCTGAGACAGGAGGATCGCGAGTTCAAAGCCAGCCTCAGCAATGGCGAGGCACTTAGCAACTCAGTGAGACCCTGTCTCTAAATAAAATACAAAAAAGGGCTGGGGATGTGGCCCAGTGGTCAAGTGCCCCTGAGTTCAATCCCCAGTACCACACAAAAAAAAAAAAAAAAAAAAAAAAAAAAAGGAGAAAGCTTTCTTAATGAGGAATAACAATCACTGAGTAGCTACTAAGTACTCTCACAGTAACCCTAAGAAGGTAGTTATTATTTCTGTTGATAATGTCATTATCTTTGTTTTACAGATGAAGAAGCAGAAGTTGGTCAAGATTAGGCAATTTTTTCAAAGCCCACAACTGGAAGATGAATGAATTAGGAATTGAAAATCAGGCCTACTAAATCTTAGAACATTAGACTTATTTCCATAAATAGTAAGGTCTTAAGAGTAGTAGCATATCTCAGGGAAAGTCACTCTATCTGTGAAAACCTTAAAGCCCTTTTTCTAACAAGAATTGGGGAAAAGTAAAGGGAAATATAAATGTTTTCAAGCGACACCCACCTCCCCCACTTTGCCAACTCTATCATTTCCATACCTAAGTTATTAGGGAGAAAATGTTTTGGAAATCATAGAGATACACCTATTTTACTACTCCTAGCAATAACATGTCTTACATTTGAGTGCACATAGTTTTTAGAAGGTTACCAACATACATAATACAAGGCAAGTGTGGGGGCAATTTATAGAAGAAACTAAGACTCAAGACAACCTACTTCAGAGGTACAAAACATTCTGATGGGCTTTTTCTTTGCCACAGCAAAAGTTCCAGTTCTATTTCTTCCTCTGATTTTTAAAAGGGCTCTCAGAAATGAGTTATTATTTGATATCAACTGAAAAATGGGACCCAAGGTAGCAAGTTTTATAGTGGGTATGGGTCTTATATCTAGAAATTATCTTTTTGGCCCACTAGGGAGTCCTTATATGAAATACTTAGCCAACTAAGTCAGAACTGTTTAAATAATAAATAAACTCTATCTCTTTGGAGTCTGTGTAGTATTGGGGAAAAAAGAAAAGAAAAAAAAAAGAAGGACTGATTGACAGTTTTTCTGAACAAGAGAACAGAGAAGAAAAAGATGTCCTTGCCTTTGGCTCACATTTAGGACTCTCTCAGCATCTGGTCAACATTGTGAAGCACACAGCAGGCACTCAATAAATGCTGACTGCTTGCCATCTATAGTCAAGTACTGATTATACTATTAAGGTATATAACAACAAGCCAGCTTCCCCTCACTGGCCTGCCTTAGTATTTTATATTCAATAAGGAGAGAGAGAGCAAGCACATATGAGTGCACATAGATGTGCTTATCCTCATCCAGAATTGTTTAAGTAACAGAGGGAGTAGCTTGAATTAAGAGCTTCCTGAAAGATCATCTTCCTCAAAGCATTCAAAGCTAGAACTCAAGGGCTACATATAGCTCTCTGTTGTTTTGTTTGGCTTGCTGAACCTTGCTGAATATTTTTGTAAACTATAAATTGATTGCTAACATTTGAAAATAGAGATACCAACATAAAAAAATAAAAGGTACCAAGTATCCCTGAAGATAGGATGAAGAGGGGGGCTGAAAACAGGATAAGTTGAAAACATGTACAAAGAGCAGTTACACTATTCATGTTCTTCATTGGAGCCCACCTGATCAGGAAATTGTGCTTACCCTACACAAGCAGAGGCCCAGGGGTTGCTAACTGAAGTTGATCTAAAAGGGTTTTAAAATTGGAACATGAGCCAGGCATGGTGGTGCATACCTATAAATCCCAGTGACTCAGTAGACTGAGGCAGGAGGATCACAAGTTTGAGACCAGCCTTAGCAACTTAGGAAGACCCTAAGCAACTTAGCAAGACCCTGTCTCAAAATTTTAAAAAAGGGCTGGGAATGTTGCTCAGTGGTTAGCACCCCAGGTTAAACCCCTAGTACACACACACAAAAAAAAAAAAAGCAGCAGTGGGTATGGGTGGCAGCAAATACCCTTCACATAGGAGACAAAAGATTCTCTTTTGGGAAACTGACTGATTTCAATAGTAAAAAAAAAAAAAAAAAAAAATCAAGAAAACATCTAAAATTAAAAATTCAAAAAAATAATTACAAGCATGTTATGTTTAGAGATAGACTGTTGTGGTGTTTTTTTCTTTTTTTTCTTTTTTGAAGCTTTATAATATTGATTTTAAAACTATGTATCTGTATTGCTGGGAAAGAAGTACTTAATTACAATAATCGTAGAAGAAAAAAAGAACAAGAAAGTGTATAGTGCATAGAAAGTGTAAAGATTTGTGAATAAGAAAAGAATGTGGGTGGTTTCTGTTAGAATAGTAGCAGGAAGTCTGAATCCCCAAATGAGCTGAGGTTTACTAAAAATAACCTAAAATGATGCTTCTGTTACATGCTGAGCAAGATGACGATAAAAGGAACAGACTTTCTGTGATTGATGATGTAATGTTGAAGAAAGACACAAGAGAAAACAAGCCTTTCAACTACCAGTTAATGAATCCAACAAGAGGGATAATCATAAGGTTCTGTCCTTGTGTACAGAGAAACCCAAGCACCAGGACCAGCCACAGCCTGTGTGGAAACAATGGGCTTCTAGCCAACTCTAAATATAATTTTAAGTACATCCCAGCTAAAGTGATACTGGGTATACTTTCTGAAATACCATGTAGCACACTTTAGAATCAATGACCCAGAGTTTTTCTCTAGTCTAGTCAGATTACTCTACTGAATTCATTCAGTTAATCTTTAACTGAGGTAGGACAACTTCAGAGGAGAGATCAACACAGCAGAAGAATGTAATTTCTTTGAGGAACTACCAAATAAACATGAGGGTACTATCACTGAAAAATATATAGTAGGGGACAAGACAGCTACCTTTTAAGAAAAGGAAGGGACACCAGGGATGCACGTCCCCATAGACAAATGAGGACACTGCAAGAAGGTGGCCATCTGCAAGACAAGGAGAGGGGCCTCGGGAGAAACCAAACCTGTTGACTCCTTGATCTTGAACTTCTAGCCCAGAATTGCAAGAAAATAAATTTATGATTTCTGAAAATAAATACCTGTCTATGGTATTCTGTTATTACAGTTCTGGCCAACTAGGTGGCCCCTCCCCTAAAGCAGTACTGAAATGACCAGGGAGAGGAAAAAAACTATTGCTAATTCTTTTGCAGTCTTTCATTATACAAATGTGAAAAAAAATTCCAGATAATAGTACCAAAGAAGAAGTGATTTGTCCAATTTCTATTTCAAAAGGCATATTGACTTAATAATTGAAAGCTTTCTAAGATAAGGTAAAAGATAAAATTAAGCCCAAAGATTACATTTGAGGGGCTGGGGTTGTGGCTCAGCGGCAGAGCGCTCACCTTGCACGTGCGCGGCCCGAGTTCGATCCTCAGCACCACGTAAACATAAATGCATTGCATTGTGTACAACTAAAGTAAATACATAAATATTTTTTTTAAAAAAGATTACATTTGAGCTAATCAATTGAAGATTTATAAGGGTGGGAGACTTAATCCAAAATGACACTTAGTGCTAGAGCAGCACCCTTTGTTCAGGTAGACTGCTGCTGTCCTATCTGGGAAGCTTCACTCATGCTTTCCAAATTCTAGAAAGAGAAAAGCTCTTCTATAACTTGTTTAGTAGTTAGGACAGACCAAATGGATAGTTAGCCAAAAGCGGGCCTCTGTTTTGAAAGACAGAGGTTTGGGAACAATATGGTTAATTCAGCAAGAGGCAGTCAAAAACTTCCCTCAACTCTGAGCACTAGGCACATTTTGTGTCATGCAGTTGGCATAGTCCTCTTTTCTGTTTCTAATGGCTGCTTTCCAGTCTGATGCTATGCGTTGCCCAGAGTAGAGGGCTGTACTGAGCTGTCCTCACTAGAAAAAATAAGACATTTTTCTACCAGTAACACTCATTCAGCACATGAGGATACTATTACCAAAAAAGAAGAAAGATGATCCACGCTATTTGAAAACTCAGATGGCTTAAATCCAAATTCTCAGAATATATCTAGAGTAAATGTAGAAATATTTGTTTCATGTCTGGAGTTCCAAAACCCCAGGAAATACACCTGTCAATAGAGAAAGCCTCCCTTTAGTTAACTTCACTAGGGAGGCCAAAAGAAGGGAAGACCCTTAACAACTGTTGACACATATGTCCTCTCAGGTACTGTAATGACAAAGATCAACAGAACCAACCATAGCAGTGGGTTCATACCACTGACATACTCACCTGCTTCTGGATCTGCAGGAATTCTCCACATGTACAGGTTGAAGTCATCAGAGCCTGAAAGGATATACTGTCGGGACAAAAAATATATATTTTAATATATTATTTAATAATTGGATAGATAATTATCCAATTATAATATAGAATAATAAATATAAAATAATACACACATGTAGATTTATAATACATAGCTATCTGTATAGAAAGAAGATTTTAAAAACTAAACAAGATAAGCTATCACACAGCAAATATCCTCATTAAAATACCTCAAAATCCAAAGGCTTGCGGCTAAAACTTAGCAACAAAGAAACAACCCAATTAAAAAATGGGCAAAGGGCTTGAACAAAAAGTACAAGCCCCAAAGTACAAGCAAAGATGTTCAATACGACTAACAATCAGGGAAATGCAAATCAAACCCAAAATGAAATACCACTGCATACCTATTAGGATGGCTATTTTGAAAAGAGATAGCAAGTACTGGCTAAGATGTGGAGAAAAATGGAACCCTTGTTAACTAGTACTGCTAGAGGGAATGTAAAATTTTGAGCCACTGAAGAAAACGGTATGGCAATTCCTCAAAAAGTTAAATACAGAGCTACAATATTACTCAGCAATTTCAAAGGTATACATATAAGAATTGAAGCAAGGATTCTAACAAATATCTGTACAGAACTCTCAAATATCTCCACATGTACAGGCTGAAGTCATCAGAACCTGAAAGGATATACTCTTGCATTCATAGCAGCATTATTTATAATAGCCAAAAGGTGAAAGCAATGCAAATGTCCACTGATAAATGAATAGGAAAACAAAATGTGATAATACATACAATGGAATATTATTCAGCATTTAAAAGGGAGGAAAGGGGCTGGGGTTGTGGCTCAGTGGTAGAGCGCTCACCTAGCACGTGCTTGGCCCGGGTTTGATCCTCAGCACCACGTAAAAATAAAGGCATTGTGTACAACTAAAGCAAATAAATAAATATTTTTTAAAAAAAAAAAGGGAGGAAATTCTGAAACATGCTACAACAGGGATGAACCATGAGGACATTATAGTAAGTAAAATAAGGAAGACACAAAGAGACAAATATTAAATGATTCCATTTTATGAGGTACTTAGAGTAGTAAAATTAATAAAAACGGTGAGTAGATAAGGGTTGGGGAGTTAGTGTTCAATAGGTATAAAATTTCAGTTTGGGATAATAAAAAATTCTGGAGATGGACAGTAGTGATGGGCACACAACAATGTAAATATATTTAGTGTCACTGAACTATACACTTTCATTATTATTCAGTTAATTACTTATTTCTTGGTGTTAGGGTTGGAACCCAAGGCCTCATGCATGCTAAGCATACTGTATCACTGAGCTACACCTCCAGCCCCTGACCTGAATATTTTTTTAATATATTAGTTATAGATGGATACAACACCTGCATTTTGTTTATTTAGTTTTATGTGATGCTGAGGATTGAACCCAGTGCATTACACATGCTAGGCAAGCATTCTAC
Source organism: Tamias sibiricus (assembly GCA_025594165.1). NCBI lineage: Eukaryota > Metazoa > Chordata > Mammalia > Rodentia > Sciuridae > Tamias > Tamias sibiricus. The sequence continues at coordinate 40,105,680 of CM046659.1, read as the reverse complement.
CACTGAGCTACAACCCCAGCCCTAACCTGTACATTTTTAAATAGTCAAATTAGCAAATTCATGTTATGCTTATTTTACCACAATTTGGAAAAAAAATTTAATTCAGAAAATAAAGAAGAGCTTCCCAGAGATCTTTCACATAAGGTCAAATTTCCCTCTTGCCAGGATATCTTTGAGCAGGAAGCCATTGCCAACCCAGCCACAAATTAGTGCCAGGAGCATAAACAATCTCCTTTTATGAGACAGCTTCAAATTGCTCATCTTAAAAATGACACTATAAGTCGGGCACAGTGGTGCACACCTTTAATCTCACCAGCTCGGGAGGCTGAGATAGGAAGATCTTGAATTCAAAGCCAGCCTCAGCAAAAGCGAGGCACTAAACAACTCAGTGAGACCCTGACTCTAAACAAAATACAAAATAGGACTGGGAATGTGGCTCAGTTGTTGAGTGTCCCTGAGTTCAATCCCAGGTACAAAAAAAAAAAAAAAAAAAAAGACAATATACGAATGGGGCTGGGGTTGTGGCTCAGTGGTAGAGCCTTTGCCTAGCATGTGTGAGGCACTGGGTTTAATTCTCAATACTGCATGTAAATAAATAAGATAAAGGTCCATCAACAACTGATAAAAATTAAAAAAAAAACACTATACCAGGTTTATTCTAATTTAGATTCATAAAAGTATTGTCTAACATTGTCTAAGAGCAACAAGTGAACAATTCTGGAGAGCTCATTTATTTCCAAGCATTAACACAACTGTTTTACTTAAGTTGAGGTTAGTATTACTTCCTCCCTTTTGGCCCAGTTTGCTTATTTCACTAGAAAAAAGAAAGGCCTACAATTTTCTAAAAAAACAAAAACAAATAAACAAAAAACAAAAAAACCCCACTTCTTACTCAATCAAGCTGTGCTTGATGGCACTTGCCTATAATCTCAGCTATTTGGGAGACTGAAGCAAAAGGATTGCAACTTTGAGGCCAGCCTCAGCAACTTCACAAGACCCTATTTCAAAATAAAAAGGGGGCCAGAAATATAGCTCAGTGGGAGAGTGCCACTAGGTTCAATTCCAGCAATCCCCACTGCTAAAACAAACAAACAAAATCTCTTACTCTGAAAAGTTTGTTGTGGACATACCCCCCCACAAATGTAAACTGTAAATTATATATATATATATATATATATATATATATACACACACACAAACACATATATATATACACTCATGCCTAACATAAATACTTCATTAAATACTTTGCAATCATTTTAAAATCGACTTATTAGCCTTCAAAACATTTGTAGGAAAATGAGAAAAGAGGCAAAGGCAGGTAGGTTTAGAGATGAAGCAAACACTATCCATAAGGGTTAGTGATTAGGCCAATACACAGTGGGAAAAGCTCAGATCCCTTATCTGCAAAATGAGAGAACTGAGCTGGTTGCTCTGAGGGACTATGGTGCTTACAAAAGCATGTAAGGTAATACCTGGGTTCCTAAGGAGCTTAAATCAAGTAGAAAATATAAAACATGTTAGGTATTCAACATGTTGAAGTTGCAGAAGTTCAAGTTGAAGGAGAAGTCGCCACTTGCCATTATGAGTAATAAGAGGCCTGATGATCCTTAGAAGAAACAAGACAAGATGGATTTGAGAACTGAGCCAGCTTCAGAGAAAGATGTAGTTTAACAGTTGAAGGGATGGAAGGAGAAAAGATAAAGCAATGGCTCTCATGAAGTCTACAGTTTTAATATAAACAGAAAACAAGGCGCAATCCCTCAGGCCTTACTGCTTTGTATACTTTGCCTGAACTCTGCCTAAATCCACATATCTGCCGATGGCATTCTCTACAGCCTATGAGTCTGTTTCCAGAACTGAACACTTCTGAACACTCCTTCGGAGTAGCCTTCAACCAATGGTGGACTGAGACAAGTTGGTATATCAACAGTCCACTTTTCCTGGCCCCAGACAGAAGAACTCTGATGTTTGTGTTCTATGCCCTCTCCTCCTCAGGGTCACCCTTTAACTGCCTACAGGTGTAGCTGGCCATGAACTCTTCCTTCTTTTCCTTGTCTTACGTCTCTAGTTCTCTGTTATGTCTCTAGTTCTCTGTTATAGGTTTACTGCACTTCCAAATAAACTGGTTGTACCTGAAACTTGAACCCAAATAAAGACAAATGGGGTAGGGATTACAGAACACAAAAGAACTGCCCATTAATTATTAGTATATATGATATATAACTTATTTATGATTCAACATCTTATAATTTCATGCTTAGTTTAAGAGAAGCTACAAATTTTGTATAGAATTCCTGTTATTTTGCCTCCCTACTTAAACCTTCACAAACCAAATGAACAAAAAATAAATATCAAAAAAGAGTGAGCCAAGTCTAGGCTTATGGGATGTTTTACTACTTTGCTGCAAAGGATCAGAGCTTTCCTATTTGTTCAGCTATTCACAAGGCAGAGCCCTGAAAAGGTAAAAGGGGACTTCCAGAGAGAATGCTGACTCAGAAGACTGCCTTAGAAGGAAGAAAACTCTCCCACAGAGTTCAAATCTGTTGGATTTAATATGACAGATCCTAAAATATGTAGAAAATGCATAGAATGTCCAGGCTTCCTCTCAGGAATAAAGGCAACTCCTGATCTCTCTTCCTGTTAAAACTACTCTTCTACCTACCACAAGGGAACAGCTCAGGATGATTTCCAAGGAGGGGGTCTTGACCCACTGATGTCTAGTCAGACAGTTTAAGTATTCACACACGCTAGAATCACAAAATGCCCTGAGGAATTAATTTATGGCATTTGGTGGTTGTCTGCTGGACCCCTGCCAGCATTAAAAGTTGGCTGCCTAAGATAATGCTGACTGTGAGAGACTGAAATAAAAGTGAGTTCATTCCTTTATTTACTGAACAAATATTTATTGAATGTCTACTATACTGGCTACTGTTTCAGGAAAGGGAATACAGAATTGATCAAAAGACACCCTGTCCCTGCCCTCATGAAGCTTACTTTCTATTGAGTGGAAGAAGAAAAAAAATCTATACACACATATAATGTGGATAAAGAAAAAAAAAAAGTTCAACAATGACAATAACATATATATATATAGTGTGTCTGGTGGTGGAAGTATTAAAAAGAAAAACTAAAGAGCAGGTTAATACATATTAGCAATGGTGTTGGTGGTTAGCTTCTGTTTTTATACAGGGTGGTCACAGAAGGCCTCTCTGATAAAATGGCATTTTGAGCAGAGCCCTGAAGGAAATGAGGGAGCAAATTATGTGCATATCTGGGGAACAAGTAATCCAGAAGAGGCAGAGTTCTGGTTTATTTAAAAATATAAGATGGGCCGGGCGCGGTGGCGCACGCCTGTAATCCCAGCACTTTGGGAGGCTGAGGCAGGAGGATCGCGAGTTCAAAGCCAGCCTCAGCAATGGCGAGGCACTTGGCAACTCAGTGAGACCTTGTCTCTAAAAAAAATACAAAAAAGGCTAAGGATGTGAGCCAGTGGTCGAGTGCCCCTGAGTTCAATCCCCGGTACCACAAAAAAAAAAAAAAAATATATATAAGATGGCCATTAAAAGCTCTTTGATCTGTGTGTGTGTGTGTGTGTGTAAATGAAGATTATTTCAAGTGAGCTTGGTAGAGATTTGACATCAAAGTAGGCAGAAAGATTCCTTTCTTTTAGCTGGACTAAGTGGCACACGCCTATAATACCAGTGACTCGGGAGGCTGAGGCAGGAGGATCCCAAGTTTGAGGCCAGACCTGCCTCCTGGACGCTGGCTGGTTATAGACTCAGACTGAGTCCTGCTAATGACTAGTGCTCAGGAGGACCAAGAGGGCACTGCAAGTCTTGGTGGGCTATCTCTCAAATATTTGCTATGGGATTCAAAGGAAAATAAGCAAAAAAACAAAGACAAAATAGTTCCAATGCAAACCACTACCAAAAGAAATTCAAAGTATAAAATTATATTAAAACATAAAACACACTAATTACTTGAATTAATCATTAAGTTGAATTTTACCTCAAGTGGTAAAAAATGGAAATAAAGATATTTTCTTCTCTCTTTTCCTCCCCCCCCCCTTTTTTTTTTTGGTGGGGGGGGTAGGGGGGGGGGGGACAAAGGGGTTGCTGGGTTGAACCCAGGGCCCTCACCCATGTGAGGCAAGTGCTCTACCACTGAGCCCTTCTTTTCATGCCTACCCCCTTTCTTTCTATCTTTATATCTAATTTCAAACAGTAGGGGCATATTCTTATCAAGGAAGTCTGATGTTTGGGGCCTAAAACTCACCCAAAGTAAAGGGCTTCTGGTCTAGATAACAGAAAAGTTTGGCACCAGATAGCCCTTTATAAATAGGCAAACTATAGAAAGATATGAGAAAAAATGGTTCTCCCAATTTCCTATGTTTAACATTTTCATGTCTTTTTGTGATGCAGGATGTCATAATCAATGTTTGCATTTAGAACATTAAAAAAGCCTAATGATGGGGGGCTGGGTTGTGGCTCAGTGGTAGCGCACTTGCCTGGCATGTGTGAGGCACTGAGTTTGATTCTCAGCACCGCATATAAATAAATAAAAATATAGGTCTATCAACAACTAAAAAAATAAATAAATAAAAGTAAAGTTCAAAAAGCCTAACGATGGCTGTTCGGTTTTAGAAAAGGCAAAAACTAAATTAAAGTGGTATTAAATTTGTGGCTGAGCAGGACACAAGTATGAAGAATTTGTTTCACTTGTCTAAGTTTTTAGTGTATCTCTAAATTCTAAACAGTGCGGGGTAAACCACAAATAAAAAACTCACTTTATATGAGTCTTTACCTTGTATCCTGACTGAGAACAACAGTGAGGCCTCTAAAGAAAGAGAAGAAATGTTTTAAAACTCTGTAATTAAGTCCCCACTTACCAAAAATGTTCTGAGTTGAGGGAGGAGGTAGAAGACAGAAGATCAGGGAGAAGACATACTTAATTTTAATTTGGGTTTGTGGGCAAGACGGAAGATACCAATGTAAAAATGAGCCTGGGTTGTTATGCAGATCCCTATTAACCATAATCCTTTCCAGCTGGCCACAAAGATTAATGGTTGGCCACACTCTGACCCACCTCACTGTTGATTCTGTGATCCAAGATCCTATTTACTGATCTGAAAGCATTCTAGCCATTTTAAGCAAAGTTAACTTGAGGCCAAAGAATGGAGGACTTTTAGCTAATCCACTGTCATTATGGAGATATAACTTGCTCAAGCATAGGGAGGGATAGACAGCAGCTCCTTCTTAATAGATTTCAAGAAGGAACACATGGGGGCTGGGGTTGTGGCTCAGTGGCAGAGCGCTCGCCTAGCACGTGTGCGGCCCAGGTTCAATCCTCAGCACCACGTAAAAATAAAACGCATTGTGTACAACTAAAGCAAATAAATAAATATTTAAAAAAAAAAAAAAGAAGGAACACACCACGGCGCTGTCACTCTCTCATTTGCCAAATGTCTTCTGTTTATCCATCAACCTTTATAGAAAACAGTTACTCAAGTAATACTCCCTGATCTCTGGTATTGCTGTAATGCCCAATGTTATGTTTTAGATATGAGGTGTCCCCCAAAAGCTCATATGTGAGACAACGCAAGAATTTTCAGAGGTGAAATGATTAGATTATGAGAGGTGCAGCCTAATCAGTGTATTAATCCACTGATATGGATTAACTGGGTGGTAACTGTGGGGTGGGGGGTGACTACAGGAAGTAGGTCACTGGGGGGCATGCCTTTGGAATTTATACTTTTCTCTGGTGAGCATCCCCCTGCCCTCCCTCTCCCCTTCCTGGTTGCCTTGTTCTGAGCTGCTTTTCTCCACCATGCCCTTCCACTGTGATGTTTTCTGCCTCACCTAGGGCCCAGAGCTATGGAGTCAGCTGAACATGGCTGAACCTCTGAAACTGTAAGCCAAAATAAAATTTTCCTCTTCGACATTGTTCTTGTCAGGTCTTTGGTCACAGCAATGAAAAAGCTGTGACTTCATCTCTTAAATTATACATGGTCTCTAGAAAGATCTCTTTCTATTTGCAGGGTATTTTGCTAGCTGGAATACCTGAGAAACAGTCACCCAAGACACAAAAATGGTTTAGTGACATGTAAGTTTAAAGAAGGTCAAATGTGGTCTGCCACAGAAAAATTATTAAATAGAAGCTTCCTTGGGAAAAAATCAAATTAATTAGTACCCTCAAGCAATGCAACTATTTGGCTTTCCCTAACACCTTTATTTAAACATTAGTGGTTAAACAAACAAAAAACCCAAAATTTGGAATATAGATAACTTCCCACTAGCATATTATTATAAGCTTTATAGGGTTTAGAAATAAGAATATAAACAAAAAATGCCCAACCCAATCTGAGTTGAAAAGAAAAAAATTTCAGAAGGGATAAACCATCTACGTGATATGCTCTAAGAATAACTCAGAATATGACTCAATAGAACCTTTGGAAACAAAAATCTCTCACTGCTCTCTGAATAGATGGTTGGATGGATGGACAGACAAATATACACATAAAGGGGTGTGTGTGTGGGGGTTGCATTTAATACTCTCAAATGTCAGTTGAAGGAGGTAATTTTCCTTGAGTACTGGTCAGCTTACAAAGTTCTCTCCAAAGGATCTTTTCCATAGTAATTGATTAATTATCCTCCAATAAATGGCATGCCTGTCTGATTAACTATTGACAAGGACAGAAAAACCAGACGGCTCTGTAACAAATGGGTTAGTAACAGAAAAGAGATTGCTATTTAACATTTAAATCAAACACAGTTCTTATTTCCCTTGACCTTTTATCAGAAGGGGAAAAATTTGACGGAAGAACTTTGTGATGTGCTCTCTAGAAGATCATTTTCAGAAAAAAGGTTAGATAATTGGTATAAAATATACCTTTGATCATATCATAGTATACTAAGAGCCTGCCATAAATATTATCCACAGTAATTTGCACATATTTTCTTTGGAAAGGGGCAAAACCTCAGATTTATTTTATTTGTGGTAAGAGAAACAGAATTTCATTGGCTCCCAATAAAAGCATATAAATATGCATGCCCATAATATTAATATTATTTTCACATGTGAAGTTACATTGTTCTTGCTTCTTTGGATCACTTGCCATTTCATCTCCATTAGGCTCCTGGAATCCTTTGGTTCATTAAAATAACCAACCTTTATGTATTCTGAGTAGGAAAAGTTCTATTAATAAAGAAATATTCCATAATGGCAGCCAACAATAGTCAAATAATCAGTAGGGAAGAAATTTAAAATGCTCTAAATTACCAACAGCTGCTGTAACAAGGTAGCTACTTAAAGATGAAACTTTATTTAGCAAAACTCATTTTGGAAACCTAGACTTGGATGGAGAGGCCATCAATCAAATGGCATTCAGCGCCCTGTCTCCCCTCTGTGGGCCTCCATTTTGGTATGTGGGGACTGGGAAGTAGAAAGATTGCATCACTTACTTCAGTCCATCTGTGAGTACTTACATTTTCATTCAAAGTAAAGGGCTCCAAGTATTCTAAGGAAGGAATATTATTTTACCTTGTTTCTCCAAAGTTTTTTTTTTTTTTTTTTTGTACCTGGGATTGAACTCAGGGACACTTGACCACTGGGCCACATCCCCAGCCCTTTTTTGTATTTTATTAGAGACAGGGTCTCACTGAGTTGCTAAGTGCCTCGCTATTGCTGAGGCTGGCTTTGAACTCATGATCCTCCTGCCTCAGCCTCCCAAGTGCTGGGATTATAGGTGTGCGCCACTGCGACCAGCTGAAAGATAATCTTAATCAAGGCTTGATAATACCTGAGCCTCTAGTGTTCCAGGAGTCCCATAAATCCCTTAATTATTATGTGTAAAACTATGTGGATATGTGCATTTTTCTGAGATGAATGTTTATAGCTTTTTTGTTCTTTCAAAAAGTTCCAGGAAGCTGGGCACAGTGGTACACACCTGTAATCCCAGCACTTGGGAGGCTGAGGCAGGAGGATCGCGAGTTCAAAGCCAGCCTCAGCAATGGCGAGGCACTTAGCAACTCAGTGAGACCCTGTCTCTAATAAAATACAAAAAAGGGCTGGGGATGTGGCCCTGTGGTTGAGTGCTCCTGAGTTCAATCCCTGGTACCAAAAAAAGAAAAAAAAGAAAAATGTTCCAGGGTTCAGAAAGAGTTAAAATGGCTGTTTTAATAAACAAATAATTTTTGTTCTACCTTTTCTCTATAAAACAAAAAGTTTCTTAAAATATTCACTCCCTAAACAATACATAGACAGAATTCTTCTTCCACAACTTTCTGTGTTTGGCTCTTCCCCATTGCCCGTAGAAGACCACATCATCACTTGATCTCATAGCACAGGTGGCAGCATGCCTATGAGGAAGAGGGTGCACTCATAAGCAAAACTAATCCTAAATTTAGTCCTAGTTTGGTCCTGCTACTGATTAGATCAGCCATTTCAAATTACTCTGGGCCTCAGTCTCACACGGAGATGAAACCCATCCAACTATTCCTAAAAGTCTGCAAGAGAATTTAAATATAATAGTGGAAAATAAAGTCAAGGAGATGAAAATAAAATTAGTCTAAAAACACAATACAAATCAAAGGATGGAACCCAAATTGAATTTTTCTTTAAAAGTATATTTTGAGCAGGAGGCTGAGGCAGGAGGATCACGAGTTCAAAGCCAGTTTCAGCAAAAGTGAGGCACTAAGCAACTCAGTGAGACCCTGTCTCTAAATAAAATACAAAATAGGGCTGGGGAGGTTGCTCAGTGGTTAGTGCTCCTGGGTTCAATCCTGGTATCCCCACAAAAAGCATATTTTTATTTCATATTTACATGTTATACCAGGCCCCCACAGAGGTGTCATCAGGGCTGCATGGAGTTTTTAAGAAAAACAAAGTTATAACTTTAAAAGGAGCTTCTCTGGCCTGGAGAGCACTTACTGGTGCATTCCTGCACCTCGGCTCTACCCCAGCACCACCAACACAGAGTTTGAGTGGTGATATGGCCACATATTCAAGGCCATTTTGCTGGATTCACAGAGTACAAAGTCAGCTGTTCAGGCGATGGGGCAGGATGGTTTCAGTATCATGATTTGAAGTGTCCCTGCCATCTATCAAGTTAAAAGAAAGACCTACGTAGATCTCAGTGCTCAGATGCTCCAGGTCTCAATCCTTTCAAGAAAACTTAGTTTTACTATTGTTTCCTTCATGATCCTTCTTTCAGCAAGATGTAGGGACTATCAAGCCTACCATTAGATGAGACTAATGCAAGAGAAATTTTTAAAATGATAAGCCTATCCACTTCCAGACACACATGCCACTAGCCTGAAAGACTGACTTCCCAGAAGCCTGAGCTGCTCTGCTGGACTCAAATCTAGGACAAGAGCCATTTAAGGAATTGTAAAAGAAAGGGAACAAAAGCTGAGTGCTGCCTTACAAGTATGTGCCAAAAAGCTAGCAGGTGGAAACATTCTTTTTCAACCCTGTTAAGAAACTGACTCACTGAAGGCACAGAGGAGAATGAAACTAAGAAAATAGAAAGAACATACCCAGCTAGGCTTTAGGGAGAAAAAAAAAAAAATCTAAGTATGATGTGAAAGCAAAGAGAACACCTGGGGTTCAGGAAATCTCCAGGGGAAGGAATGTTGTTTCACTGCAAGATTCCTCACTATATTATAAAACTAGAAAGTTGTCTGGATTTAAAAAAAAAAAAAAAAAAAAAAAAAAGTCAAGAAACTAGGCATGATGTGTACTTTATAGTCTCTGTTGCTTAGGAGATTAAGACAGGAGGACCTCTTGAGCCCAGGAGTTAGGGGCTAGCCTGAGCAACATGGTAAGATTCAGTCCCCAAAGTTCAAACATTTAGTTGGGATTGTTTCTGTTGATACCCAGCCAACCTGATGTTACTTCTCAATTCAATGGTATAAGTTATTAAACTTGAATAATTAAAATATTAAGCTAGAAATAAACTATGTATTTATAGCCACAAGTAAGAAAGACAGATTATATGTAGAACTTTGAATAAAAATCTCAAAGAGGGCCTGGAAGGTCATGTGACTGTCTACCACAGCATCTGGCATACAGTAAGTGCTCAGTAAAGAACTGTTTCATCTTTAGCTATGCTGTCAGCTTTGGAAAAAGTATCTCACTTTACCGTGTTGATTTGTTGGCACTGTACAGAAATTAACAACCATATTAGTCTAGAAACATTAAACTTAATTTTTCCCATTTGTACAGGGGTAATGCACTGTATTAAATATGTAAGGTCTTATCTACATGGGTTTGATTATAGAAACTAATAAAGTGTTCTCTAAATAATAAAAAAAAGAACTTCTTTCATATTTTAAAAGATGGAGGGCAAGAAAGACACAAAGTTAGGAAGCATTCAGCAGAAGTCAGGAAAAAAGAACTTGTCTTCACTCATCCATGAATTCATGACAAATCATGAAGCTAAACATGAGAAAAGGCATTCTATGAAAGAAGCACAGAGGTTTCAAATGGTGGCTCTAGAGCAGTACACAGGTTTGTGTTATCCATACAATAAACTTTGAATTTGTTGCAATAATTAAAAAATGAAACTTTACATAAAAATCTATCTTCCCCTTTAAGAAAACCAGAGCCCTAGCAACATGGAGGCTCACATGGCAACAACGGGCTTAAACTGAGTAGACATTATCCCACTTTGATGAAATGTGGGCTGTCCAGTTGGCCAGTTTCCATCACTCCTTACTGTGACTCCCAGCCTAATTCATTCATTTTTGCAGGCTGCCTTGCTACTAGTGGCATCAAATTATGACCATTTATACAGTGAAAAGTGGTCTCTACCAAGAGCTCAAAAATTGGGTTCTAGTCCTGACTCAGCTACCAACTTATATATGTGGTTACTTCTGTTACCTAATCTTTATGTGTCTCAGTTTTCTCGTGTTGAAAGGAAAAGTTTGTACAAAATGCTCTCTAATAGCTCTATGATTTGAAATCATCTATAATGGGGGCAATGAAAATGAAGAAGACACAAAGTAGGTTCAACATATTTCATACTTTATTCTGAAGTCCAATTTCTTGAAATTTAAATTTCATTTTGAGGGGCTGGGGTTGTGGCTCAGCGGCAGAGCGCCCACCTCGCACGTGCACGGCCCGGGTTCGATCCTCAGCACCACGTAAATATAAATACATTGCATTGTGTACAACTAAAGTAAATAAATAAATATTTTTTAAAAAAATTTCATTTTGAGGTTAATGAATTACCTAGCAAACCTAGGATAGTCTAAAAAGAAGCATAGGCCCTCTGGCATAATATCTGGATCCATTTGTGTAGCCTGACTAATCTCTTTGTAATTAAAAGCCAGAAGACTATCTCAGATAGATAGGATCACTTATTGCTTTTCTCATGCATTTTCATTCCTATTACAGAAATTCTCAAGATTCCTCTCTGGAATGGTTACCTAGCCATTGACTAAATGAAGAGTTTCAGAGCACAGAGTCTCAGGCTGTAGGCATTCCTAGTCTACCTATGAATGAGGTAGCACCTTGTAATCCCAGCTACTTGGGAGGCTGAGGCAGGAAGAGCATAGTTTCTAGATCAGCTGGGGGAATACAGCAAGCCCCCATCTCAAAATACATACATACATACATACATACATATCAATATAAGGAAAGGGTAGACTTTGGAATTTTAAAGCAGCAAAAAGGATCCTGTCTAGACTAGTCAAACACACATGTCAATTGTGCAGATCACACTGAACTGTGGCAGCTGCTATTTAGCCCAGAGTGTGGAAAGTCAGAGTCTATAAATCACCTGTGAGAGACATTTTCCAGGATTGGGACATGTTTGGTCTCCTGGGCAGCACTTAAAAACTATAAACTCAATTGATAGCTTCACTGTAAACCCATTATTAATTCATTCTCCCAAAAGTCTCTGAAAGTTGAACAGGAAATGTGATACTCATCAATCTTGATTTACAATTAGAGGAACCTTAGGCCCAGGAAACTAAATACCACACATTGACCAAAGTATTCAAGATTCACTTCAACAAATATTTATTGTGCTTTCACTGTATACCAGGATTTGGAGACAAGACAATAATGAATTAGCTATATTTCTTGGTCTCTAAGGAATGAATAGAAAAGCCAAGTTTAAATCTCTATATTTCCTATTCTCTTAGATGCCTCTGATAATCTACATGGGGGATAAGAACAGACTTAAGATTAACTGACTGGTCCAAAGTCAGAGTCAATGACTGCATTCTCCATCATCCAAGAAAAAACACTACCCCAACCAAAGAGCAGTGAGATATGATTCCCATAAACTCCCCCCTTAGGACAAAAGTCATAAATAATGAACTAGTCAAATCTGAATAGAGAAAAACCAAAAGGCCTCAATTTTTGTTTTTATCAGTAGATATAAATACAAGGCATAACTAACTATAATCTCAATGTACATACCCACGACCATCGCAAAATACCTTGCCCAGCTTTGCCTCTGCAACACCTGCCCTAATGCTTTCTGAGCAAAATCAGTAAATATAATCTAGATCAGAGGTTTTCAACCAGGGGCAACATTCCCTCCAAGGGACATTTGGCAATACCTAGAGACCTTTTTAGTTGTGTGAAGGACAACAAAGGATGATATTATTGACATCTAGCAAGGAGAGGCCAGGAATGCTATCACCTATCCTATGATGCACAGGACAACCCCACACCACAAAGACTTATTCAGCCAAAACATCAATAGTGCTAAGGCTGAGAAACAATGGTCTAGATGCTGTCTACATTTTGGCCAGAGGAATTTGATCTGGGTCTTTTAAGGACTCCACAAACACAGGCTTTGGCTGCTAATATACAGTCTGAAGAAAAACACAATATCCATATTCCTTCAACTCTTGTCTTTCTCTCAGTGTTCATGGCAATAAAGTCTTAAAAACTATTATTTTCTGCATGCTTTTTATTATTTAATGAAATAAAAATCACATGCATAATAAGTTGACAGACGATAGAAGAATCAACAAAAGCAAAGAAGACCAAAGGAATAAACAAAGTAGTGGTGTAGGACTAGGTTGCCATTTCCACAGCTATATGAAGCTAAATCAAGTATTTTTCATAGCAGACAATTCTCTGTTCTATTGAGAATCTGATCATCTCTTCTCTAGAAACAGATTCTTCCTACCTAAGAATCAAATTGCCTACAGTTCCACATAGACAAATGAAAACTAAGTCATTTAGGTGCTATGGCTTCCTCCAAAGATAACATTTATATAACTGAGGCCATCTAGTGGTCTCCAGTGTGGATCTCAGCTAAGGAGGCCCTAGGACTTCAACTTGAACTTGAGTATAAATTCTGAATTTGGCTGCATATGGTAGCACATACCTATAATCCCAGCTACTTGGGAGGTTAATTAAAGAGGATTAGAAATTCAAGGTCATTTTAGCAACTTACTTTAGTAAGATCCTGTTTCAAGCATGAAAAGTTAAGTCAGGCACAGTGGTGCACACCTGTAATCCCAGCAATGCAGCAGGCTGGACACAGGAGGCTTGTAAATCTGAGGCCACCCTCAGCAACTTAGTGAGACTCTATCTCAAAATAAAAAATAAAAAGGGCTGGAGATGTAACTCAGGGGTAAAGTGCCCTTGAGTTCAATCCCCAGTACCACTCCAAAAAAAGAAAAAAAATTTTTAAAAGGTGGGTGGTGTTAGGATGTAGCTCAGTGGTAGAACACTCATGGGTTAATTCACCAGTACAGCAAAACAAATATATTTTCTATAAAGGGGGAAGTCTCTATCTTGGAAAACTTAAATATTCTTATCTACCTACATGCAACTCAATTCAACAAGTGTTTATTCTACTCCTACTACATATACTAATCCTTAAACTACAACATTAGGGAGTCTCTAGCAACCTTGGCCTAAAGAGAAAAATCCTAGCCTTTAAAAAGCAGGATCTTGAAAGGTTCTCAAAGAATTGTTTCTTTTGCCAGGCACAGTGGCATATGCCTGTAATCCCAGCAACACAGGAGGCTGAGGCAGGAAGATCACGTTTGAGGCCAGCCTAGGCAACTTAGTGAGACCCTATCTCAAAATAGAAAATAAAAACAGGTAGGGATGTAACTCAGTGGTAGAGCACCCCTGGGTTCAATCTACAGTACTGAAAAAAATTTTTTTATTTATGTTTCTTATCCAAAAATAATGATAAAGAGGTGGGGTATGTTATGTCAAAATGTGGCATAATTGATGAGCCCAAAGATGAGAATATTAAGCACCAGTAAGAGACAGGGTTTATTCTTTTCTTTTTTATAATCTGAATGTAAAGTAGCAATAAGATTGGTTATCCTTGAGAAGAAATAATTGTTTATTTGATTTGCCTTTACTCAGATCATTTACTCAGATCAGTACAACTGGTCGCTAACACCCATTTCAAAACTTCTATGGCTGAGACAGACAAGCGCCAAGAATGCCATGTATGCTTTTAAACTGGCAGCTTTAAAGCAACGTCTGTATCTCTATTCCCAGTGACACTGAGGAAAGGCAGGAAACTCACAGCTTGGGCTCTCCAGTCCCAGTTGTTATATGGCAGTAACAACAAACAGAGTCAGTATCTGGCTGCCTCTTAAACAAACTTGCTCAGCCCATTTCATCCAACAAAAAGATGCCATCTCAAGAAGTCATTCAGGATACATGTCTTTTGTATGATACTTAAAACACAGTGATGAATAAAACATTTATTAATACAAGAAATCTAAAACTGTCTCTTATCATCAGGATGATTTTCCATGAACTCCTTCCTTTCTTTGGAAATGGCACATTCTTGGAATTTTAAAATCTGTTCACAAATGTGGCAGCACTAGGTTACTGAGAACTATGTTGTAGCCAATCTTAGTTTATGATGTGTCTCATAATACCCACTGGTAGATTGCATGAAGAAGCTGACTAGAAAACCAGAATGTCTCTAGATTCTCACTGCCCTCAATTGTTTCCAGCTGACCAGGTGCTAAAGAAAGAGACTGGTACACAAAAATGTGGACGTAGGGGCTGGGGTTGTGGTTCAGTGGTAGAGCGCTCGCATACTACATGTGTGGCCTGGGTTCGATCCTCAGCACCACGTTAAAATGAATAAAAATAAAGGTATTCTATACAACTAAAAATAAAATAAATAAATTAATTAAAAAAAAAAAAAAAAGACAGAAGGCACTTACCTGGTCACGATCTCCTGCAAAACAGCAGCTTTTCATGGTACATGAGTTGAAGTAACCCTGATTGTCAAACTGGAACACTGGCAGGCGGGAGTGTATATCATAAAGCACAGGGGGCAGGCGACGCCGCAGGGCCAGGAGCTGGGTCCCATTGCTATTGAATCGCACACTCATGGCACTTTGGAGGGACAGGTTGCCACCATAGCGCAGGAGAGAACTAGAAAGCAGAAAGCACAGGGATTAGACATGAGGCAGGCTGGACAAGAGTCTACAAAACACACTGAATTTATTTCTTCACATGTGCCCAAGACCTCCTTCAGTCTTACAAATCAGAATTTCAGCAAAAGGATATTTCTATAAATCAGTTAGAAAGTAATAATGAGGATAAAAATTGCTCCTTGGTTGCATTAAAACAAAATTACTTAAAATGTCACTTTCCTTCAATCTTCAAAAGGCAAATTTAAGAAAAGGATAAAACACCTTGGAAAAAGAGAAATATTAAAGTCATTAGATATTTTGTTTACCCAAGCTAAGTGCATACCCTAAGAGATACTCATCAAGACCCTGGAAAGGAATGACGTCATGTCCACCTCAATGGCTAAATCATGGATGGAAAAAAAAATTATTCTTTCTGCCGGGCATGGTGGCGCACGCCTGTAATCCCAGCACTTTGGGAGGCTGAGGCAGGAGGATCACGAGTTCAAAGCCAGCCTCAGCAATAGCGAGGCACTTGGCAACTCAGTGAGACCCTGTCTCTAAATAAAATACAAAAAAGGTCTGGGGATGTGACCCAGTGGTTAAGTGCCCCTGAGTTCAATCCCCGGTAGCAAAAAAAAAAAAAAAAAAAAAAAAAAAAATTATTCTTTGTATTAGAGACACAAGAACCATCAGCAAGAACAATAGATACTTTATTCTATTCTGGATATTTTTTCAATAATAATCATACTTAAGCATAACAAGCATTTTTTAAAAATTTTTAATCTGTTCACAGAATCTTTAATTCCATATGGCATAACCAGAGAGTAAATTTTAAAGAAAAAAATTTAAATTTAGATGCAGAACAAGTAGTACAACAATTGAAAAGGAAGATGACTTGTTTACCATGTTTATATTTAGCTTTGAAGTATACTTTGGTAAATGCACACAATTTCATTTATCTAGCTTCACTAGGGAGTAGTATGTTCTGGTTAACCTAAAATTCTTCTATAGTTTCATGATGTTCATAACATTTTTTTTAAAAAGTTAATAGTATGAGTCTAATTTCTTATGATGATTCAGAAGATACTTTCAATATTACAGTGAACTAGGATCACCATGAACTTTAACAATTACACAGTACTCATTTTATATAGTATTCATTTTGACATACACAGGTCTGTGTACATTTTATCTTTCTGGCAGTGATATAGTAACATAGCGTCCAGATGTATTACTGAGGGATGACTGCCTGCCAACATGCCATAACCAAGTTCTCTTTTGTATTTCACGTTCACTTTTTTTTTTTAATATTTATTTATTTGCTTTAGTTGTACACGATGCATTTATTTGTACGTGGTGCTAAGGATAGAACCCGGGCTGCGCACGTGCTAGGCGAGCGCTCTACCGCTGAGCCACAACCCCAGCCCTTTCACGTTCACTTTTTTTTTTTAATGTTTACTTATTTGTTTTAGTTGTACACAATGCCTTCATTTTTACGTGGTGCTGAGGATCGAACCTGGGGCGAGCACGTGCTAGGCGAGCGCTAAACCGCTGAGCCACAACCCCAGCCCCTCACATTCACTTCTTACAGCACTGAATTACTGGGTAGGAAAGGGAGACTAAGTATGTATGTCAGGGATACTGGAGAAGGGAGGGCCATGTCAGAGTGAATAACCTGCTCTGCCTCACACAGATATTTCTGTCATGGAAAGGAAGTGACCCAAGTAGTTTTAGAGAAAAAGGTTTATAAATTCTAGAAATTACAGCAATGGAAAGGGCATCAAGATATCTAAACTAGACTCTAACAAATTTGAAATTTCTTTGTGTGTGTGTGTGGTACTACAGATTGAAAATAGTAGTGCTCTACCTCTGGGCTACATCCCCAATCCTTTTTTTTAATTCTAAGTTGTTATATATGACAGCAGAATGCATTGCAATTCATATTACCCAATCTTCTTTACATTTTTAAATTTTGAGACAGGGGTCTCACTAAGTTGCCAAGGCTGGCCTCAAACTTAAGATCATCCCGCCTCAGCGTATTGAGTAGCTGGGATTATAGGAGTGCACCATCACACCTTGCAGATTTGAAACATTTTAAAGAAGTTTTAGAAGCATTTAACCAGAGAAAACTTAAACAACTATTTGTTACCAGAAGAAATAACACATTTTCTTTTTGGCAAGAGAATGATACAGCAAATTAAGGGGACAAGAAAGGAGATATTTTATGGGAACTTTAAAATCTAGCAAGGTCATAAAAACAGCCCATACTACCATCACAGTCAATCCTGTGTCCCCCCACCCTCCCATAACAGTCTTCTCACCAAAGGAGGAATGCTCTGGTGCTGTGGCTCTGTAGAAACAGGGCTGGGTAGAACAGCCTGTAATCCTCTTATGAGTGGAATGAAGGGAAGAAAGAAGAGACAGAAAACCATCCCTAGAACTCCAGACATCCAGGAGCAGCCAGGTACCCCTGTAGTCCCCAAGTAATAATCCCTGCAGAGAAATGCTTTTATAATGATCCTAAACACAGATCACACTCACATACACATAGAACCAATGACAGGGCTGTTAAAATCCAGGCATTTCCTTTACTGGGTGCCCTGGCTGCCACAGGCATGTGGTGTTATCTAAACACTGAGCTCAAAAACAATGAGAGGCTTTCAATCCAAGATTAGCTTGGAGTGTGCAAACAAACCAGAATCCGTAGGACTAGGGGAGGGGAGTAGAAACAAGACTCAACAGAAAGAAACTTGGCCTGCCCCACTAGCCATAGCAGCAGGATTTGCATCAGCCCCAGAACCCTGACAGGAAACTGGGGACTCTAGCAAATGCCCTTCCCATCTGTTAACATAACTTTTTCTGCCCATTCTAGTCAGGCCTGTAGAGGAATCTGACCAAAATAGGCATGTGGGCCCATCTCATCTCAGTCTAAGTTACCTGACCCACCATTTGCAACATGGCCACACTACAGGGGTATGTATGTGGACTCCAGGATAGTTACTAACTTTTCTCTTGCCTACACTTCTAGGCAGGGAACCTGACTCACACAATGAGGGTGCATAGGAATCTTGCTCCTAGAATGTTAGGGGTGCTATCTATGGAGCAGCAGTTACCAACATTGAATCTTTCATATTTGGGTACAAAATTTGATTCCTTCCAGAGGAATGAATGACTTCTAAAATCCAGAAAGTGGTTAACTATAGTTACCATTAACTATAACTTCTCAGCAGGGGCTCTGAGTTGGCTATTCCTGGTAAAAATAAGGATGCTTTAGTTCACTAGGGAGAAAAGGCTTAAAAGTAGTTTGTCCTCATAGTCAGGATACATAATGTCAAAGATTCTATAGCTCATGGTTCCAAGTGTAATAGGCATAAGAAATCATCTAGAATTTTTTTTTTTAATGTAGGTTCTCAGCATCCACCCCCAGATATTCTAATTCAGTCCAGGAAGTAGGCCCAGGTATTTGAATTTAACAGGGATCCCCAGTTCATTCTGATGCAGGTGACTCTCAATGATACTTTGAAAAATGTGATCCCATTTTGGAATTGGAGCAGAGGGGCAAGATGGAAAGATAGAGAAATGAGAGATTACCAGAATCTCAATGAAAAGCTAGCCACAACCACACAATTTTAACAGCCCCAAGTCTGTTAGCAATGACTCCAACTTGTTTTAAGATCAGAGTTCCTCTCTACTAACAATGGCCCCCCATTTTTTTTCTGTCCTCAACATATTCTCTGATGGAGAAGAAATTTCTCATTTTCTCTGGGAGAACCGAAGGTGCTTCTATGCAACAAGAATAACTCAATCTTGATTTGTTTTCTGGATGCTGATCCTGATGACATGAGCAGTATCTTGAAAGAACTAGCAAAGCAAGTTAAAATGACTTTAAATAAAAACATTCCTACAGGAAAAATAAAAGAAATGCATTATTCCCAACCTATCTTCAACCAAGGATTTGCTGTAAAATGCAACAGGAATGCAGTAGGAGGTGATCCAAAGGTCAACATGCAAAAGACCTGGGGGGAAAAAGCAAGAGTACCTCTGAATATCAGGAAAAAGTCCTCACTGCATTTAGTTTGTTGTTGCTTACTGAAGGTACAAAAACAAACAAACAACAACAACAACTCAACTGGACTTCTTAATTGTTCTATCAGGGTAAAAGTACTTGTCCAAAGTTAAAGCCTTCCAATAGAAGAAAACAGGCAGGGGCTGCTTTCAGGAAAAGTGACTTGAGAGTATTATATCCAGCACAATAAAGGGAATTGAAAAATCTTCCAAGCCTATGAACCTAGATTACCATAAGTCCATGGTTAAGTAGTTTATCTGATGCTGCCTGATAGTGCCTACAAGATTTTCCAAAGCCCACTGGCATGAATTTCCCCATATTTTCTATGTGAAAGTTCCTAAGACTCGTGTAATGTGTGGAATCAAGGCAGTATTCCAACTCAGACATCAGAAGTGGTTCAGACCACCCGCAAAGAAGCATAGTGAGGTCTTCCAGGTTGTAAGGGGTGGTAAAAACTTTCATCAGTTTCTACTTTAGAACAGGATAACCTATAAGGGACATGGGATATTCTGTACTTCCTATAACATAACTCTTAGAATACAACAAATCCTTGGGCTGGGGTTGTGGCTCAGAGGTAGAGTGCTTGCCTAGTACGTGCGCAGCCCAGGTTCGAACCTCAGCACCATGTAAAAATAAAGGCATTGTGTACAACTAAAAACAAATAAATAAATATAAAAAAAAAAAGAATACAACAAATCTTAGAAGATACTAGAACTAGGTAAAAGTGAGCAAATTTAGGGAGTCACAGTCCACCACTCATCCCATTCAAGTATGCTTAGAGTCCCAATAATCCCTTAGTCATTTCCTTTACATGAGCTGGAAGGGAGCTAAAGAACCTGGGTGTGTATGTGGGCTCTCTCTGCTTTTTGTTTGTTTAGTTGTTGTTGTTGTCGTTTTTGAGATGGGGTCTTGCTATGTTGCTCAGGCTGGACTTGAACTTCTAAGCTCAAGCAATCCTCCTGTCTCAGCCTCCCAAGCAACTGGGAGTACAGGCTTGTGCCACCATGCCTAACTTTTTGTTTTTCGAAAACAGTACAATTCTCAGCCTCAAGACTGGAATTTCTTTAAAGGAAACCAAAAACTATTGGGCAGCTAGCCCAAGAAAAACTCATGGTGATCTGTGACTAAACAAATTTATTGTTCCCTGAATATGATTCACCACTAAGCTTCTCTGGCTTAAAATATATTTATGAGTTCAGTGTACTTGTTGAGGATCCAGAAATTTAAGTTTTACAGAGTTTGAAAGAAGGGTTTGACTCAATTCCTGTTTAGGAGGTCTTTACATAATTAAATGGCATATGTGGCCCATCCATGAAACAAACATGAATGGTAGACAATGTATTTCTAATCTTCATCTTCCAGAACTGGAACATGTCCATAGCTAATGCATTCTAGAGGCCAGGTTATTGCTTTTGGCCCAGAGATCCCAAAAGTCACACAGAGTCAACCCAGGTATCAAAGTAAATTAAGAGGCAGTACCATAACAGTTATCTTCTAGAATACTTACAACTTTCTCACAGGATTAAGAACTCAATATTTAGTCATCAGAGTTCATCAGATGGCCTGGCTCATTAAAAACAAAAACAAAACCCTTTACCACAAGCTTTGTGAAATAGAGAAGAGTTTGGTAAGAAACCACTTAATCTTC
The DNA here is from genome assembly GCA_025594165.1 of Tamias sibiricus. Lineage (NCBI taxonomy): Eukaryota > Metazoa > Chordata > Mammalia > Rodentia > Sciuridae > Tamias > Tamias sibiricus. Next base: position 40,084,595 of record CM046659.1, on the reverse strand, counting down.
ATCTTACATAGCGTTAGCCCTGACCTCACTGTGTATAAAACTGGGGAGGGAGAGTTCAATGAACAGTGGTTGTTAGGAAGAAGAAAAAAGCAAGGAGAAGGAGGTAGATTGAGACAGCAGTTGCTACAGCAACAGTAACAGTGCAGAAGTGGGTGGGAAGATATGCAGATAAATAGGCAGCCCCTAATGGCAGGAGAAGAAACTGGGATGGGTTTACTGAGTGCTAGGTGACAAGGCCACAAAGCTAGAGGAATGTTAAAGAGGAAGAAGCAAAGTCCAGTGTGTGTGTGTGTGTGTGTGTGTGTGTGTGTGTGTGTGGTGGGGGGGTGATCCTAAGCAGACGAGGGTCCGAAAACAAAAATTACTATTTAGTACTTTGTAAAATTAACTCATATATATAAAGAGTTGAAAGCAAGAGAAGAGAGGAAGGTCAAGGCAAGAACTCTTTCTTCAAACTACTGATTGATGAGACAGGATAATACAGGAAAACAGCTTCTTTCCTACAGGAAAACTTCACTGAGAATACATCTGAAAACCAAAGTCCCCTTGGTTGGCAATAATATGAATGTCTCAGAACAATGGCTTTTAAATGTTTTTATAGTAATCCTTTGTACTAAATATATTTTACATAGCATCCCAATACACCCACATTCTTTTAGTATAAATTTGTCAAATGATGCTTACCACCTACTATATGCAATGCACTATTTTTCTTTCTTTTCTTTCTTTTTTTTGGTACCGGGGATTGAACTCAGGGGCACTCGACCACTGGGCCACATCCCCAGCCCTTTTTTGTATTTTATTAGAGACAGGGTCTCACGGAGTTGCTAAGTGCCTCGCCATTGCTGAGGCTGGCTTTGAACTCACGATCCTCCTGCCTCAGCCTCCCAAGTGCTGGGATTACAGGTGTGTGCCACCACGCCTGGCTCTTTTTTTTTTTTTTTTAATTTAATAAATATTTGTGACCACCTAAACTGACTTCATGACCCAGTGGATTACTGAAAGAGCTTGCTACCTAGTCCCCTCACTTCAACTGTTCCTGAATCCCATCACATTATTGCTTTGCTGAAAACCCTCTAGTAACTCCCCATTTTATCCAAAGTAAAACACAGATTCTTTTATAATGTCAATAAGGGCCTAGATAATACCACCTACCCTCATACGTTATGTCTCTGACCCTAGCACTCTCTTCTTATATTACTCTACTCCAACCATGTAGATCCCACTTTTACTGTTCCTAGAACATGCCAGGCATGCTCCTGCTATAGGGAATTTGCACTCGTAGATTCTATAGCCTGGAATGTTCCTTTCCAAATATGAGTTATCTTTTCCGTGTGTATCTGAAACCTTGAACAGTATTAGGTACATAATAGGCATTTAACAAATAGCTGTTGAGTAAATGATCTAATAGATCATGAGCAGCAACATGAAAAACTCTTGACTTAGAACATTAAAATAAAAATGCTCAAGGTTTACACAGCTCTTGATACTTGTCTGACCACAAAACTCAACCCTAAGAGGCAGACAGCAGAGCAGCATAAAGTTACAGAAATAGGAGTCCTTACTTGTAGGTGCAAAATTGTGGCCCACAAAATTTGCCAATGACCATTCAGGTCTCCTTCTCTTCACATGATGCCACCATACATCCTTCAAGAGTTAAATGCATCCATTTTCTAATCACTTAAGTGGCCAATAAAAAGTAAGAATTTAAGCAAGCCTAGCTGGATGTGGTGGCGCATGCCTCTAATCCCAGTGGCTTGAGAGGCTGAGGCAGGAGGATCGTGAGTTCAAAGCCAGCCTCTGCAACTTAGTGAGGCCTAAGTAACTCAGTGGGACCCTGTCTCAAAATAAAACATAAAAAAAGGGCTGGGGATGTAGTTCAGTGGTTAAGCGCCCTGGGTTCAATCCCCAGTAAAAAAAAAAAAAAAAAAAAGGAATTTAAGCAAGTTTATAACCTCAGGAAGCTGAGGTAGCAGAATCACAAATTCAAGGCCAGATTCAACAATTTGGCAAGGCCCTAAGCAACCTTAGTGAGACCCTGTATCAAGATTAAAAGGGGGGTGGGTAGTTAGGGATATACCTCATTGGTAAAAGCCCCCTTGGTTCAATCCCTAGCACCAAGAAGAAAAAAAAGAATTTAAACATTTTTGAATACCTGCTAACTATTCTAGGCACTGTGCCAGGCACATTGACTCAAAGATTTCATAAGATGAATAAAATACCATCAACGACTAATAGAGGATAGGAAATCCACCAGTTTCCTTCCATAACATGAATGGTGCTGTAATTAGGGGTAGATGTGATATGAAAGGACATAGGAACAATAAGTACTCTCCCTGGTTAGACAGAAGTGGGAGTGGTTTTGAAAGAATTCCTGGAAAAACAACCTCTGCTTATTCTTTTTTTTTTTTTTTTTTTTTTTTTTTTTTGTACTAGGGATTAAACCCAGGGGCACTCAACTACTGAGCCACATCCCAAGCCCTTTTTAGTTTTTATTTAGAGACAGGGTCTCAATGAGTTGCTTAGGCCTAAGTTGCCGAGGCTAACTTTGAACTTGTGATCCTCCTGCCTCAGCCTCACAAACCGTTGCAATTACAGGCACGTGCCACCATGCCCATCCCCTCTGCTGATTCTTAAAAGAGAAAGTAGGTGAGTTGACTCAAATTATTAATTAGCAAAATAAACAAGATAAATCTGGATATGTTACTGTATCGATAAATTCCTAATATACTGATGGGCAAAAAAGTCAAGTTGTACAATGATTATATAGTAGTACATATCATTTGTCTGAAAACCACATGCATATAGAAACAATACCATATGTTTTCTAAGGGAACCTGTACAAGCATATAAAAGCCAAAAAAAGCCGGGCGCGGTGGCGCACGCCTGTAATCCCAGCACTTTGGGAGGCTGAGGCAGGAGGATCGCGAGTTCAAAGCCAGCCTCAGCAATGGCGAGGCACTTAGCAACTCAGTGAGACCCTGTCTCTAAATAAAATACAAAAAAGGGCTGGGGATGTCGCCCAGTGGTCAAGTGCCCCTGAGTTCAATCCCCAGTACCACAAAAAAAAAAAAAAAAAAAAAAAAAAAAAAAAAAGCCAAAAAAACTTCTGGAAGTATATAATATAAACTCATAATACTCATTATCATGAAGGGACAGGGTAAAGGACCAGGGATGGAAGAGGTAACTAGAGGAGACATTAGCCCTATTGACAATTTCAAAAGAATGTTATTATGTTGTTTGTTTGTTTGTTTTCTTTTTTTTTTTTTTAGACTTTAGCCAGGCTTCTGGCACATGTCTGTAATCCCAGCTACCCTGGAGACTGAGGAAGGAGGATCACAAATTTGAGGAAAACCTAGGCAATTTAGCAAGACCCTGTCTCAAAATAAAATTTTTAAAAAAGGTCTGGGGACTTAGCTCAGTTGCAGAGCACTTGCCTACCATGCACAAGGTCCTGGGTTCAATACCCAGTACCACAAACAAAAGAAAAATATGAAAACCAAAACAAAACAAAGCAGGAAATTTATAGTGGTATATCCACAGAGTTTTTTTTGTTGTTGTTTTTACATTTTATCATTTAAACATGTACTCAATTGTGTGTGCACACATGTGTAGTTATGTCATATGTGTGGCTTCCTATAACCACCATCACAACTAATATACTTATCTGCACTATCACAAGATTTTCTTAATCCCCAACTTAACTCCTGGAAACCACTAATTTGTTCTCATCTTTATATTTTTTCACAAATATCTCATAAATGGAACCCAAGGAGTAAGCATTTTTTTTGAGATTGACATTCCTCCTCCAGCAAAATCTCTTTGAAGCTGGGTGCAGTGGCGCATATCTGTAATCCCAATGGCTTGGGAGGCTGAGACAGGAGGATCACAAGTTCAAAGCCAGCCTCAGCAACTTAATTAGGCCCTAAGCAACTCAGTGAGACCCTGTCTCTAAATAAAACAGAAAAAAGGGCTGGGATATGGCTCAGTGGTTGAGTACCCCTGGGTTCAATTCACAGTACCTAATAATAATAATAATTCTTGAAGTTCATTAAAGTTATTGCATATGTCAATAGTTCCTTCTTTTTTAAATCACTGGGTAGTATTCTATGGTATGAATATACCAATTTGTTTAGCTATTTATTCATTGAAAGATATGTGCATAGATTCTTGCTTTGAGCCAGATTAAATCTGCTATAAATAATCATATATGAGCTTCTGTATGAAAATAAGTGTTCATCTCTTAGATAAATACCCAAGAGTATAATTGCTGGGTCATAAGTTCATCTTTAATTTATTAAAGAACCACCAAACTATATTCCAGAGTAGCTATACCATTATACATTCCCATCAGCAATATATGAAGCTGGGTGATAGGTAAAAGAGTTCATTTTACTATCCTACTTTTATATAAATTTCAAAATTATTTTATAAAATGTTTTTTTTTTTTTTTTTTTTTAAATATTTATTTAAAAGTTGTACACAATGCAATATTTATGTTTTATGCGAGGCGAGCGCTCTGCCGCTGAGCCACAACCCCAGCCCATATAAAATGTTTTAAAAAGAAAAGGTGAACATTTGATTTCTTTTTTATCAGGGGCAGGGGGGGTACCAGGGATTGAACTCAGGGGCACTCAACCACTGAGCCACATCCCCAGCCCCAATTGGGGATGAGAGTATTTTCACTTAGAGACAGTGCCTCACTGTTGCAGAGTCTGCCTTTGAACTTGCAATCCTCCTGTCTCAGCCTCCCAAACCGCTGGGATTATAGGTGTGTACCACCACACCCAGCTAAACATTTGATTTTAAAAATAAAAAAGTCCACTTGACTTAGGGTTCTGATATCACCTCTTCCTGAATAACTAGACTTAGAGCATTATTATAGGATGTATAAAAAAATGGTACATGCTTCTAAATCTCCCACCCATGCACTAAATATTCCCCTGATGCTGTGGTCTAAATCTAACGTTTTCAAGGAACATCTGTGTTTGGTGTGAAGGAATAGATACAGGAAAGCTCTGGCCTAAAGCCCAAAGACCCTGAGTCTGGCTGAACTTGGCAGCAAATTCAGCACAGACTTTTCTGTTTCCATCATGCAAGACAAGTTGTGAAATCACCTGGGTCATGTTTTTAAAAATGGCAGAGCCGGGCGCGGTGGCAGCATGCCCGTAATCCCAGCACATTGGGAGTCTGAGACAGGAGGATCGCAAGTTCAAAGCCAGCCTCAGCAATGGCGAGGCACTTGGCAACTCAGTGAGACCCTGTCTCTAAATAAAATACAAAAAAGGGCTGGTGATGTGGCCCAGTGGTCGAGTGCCCCTGAGTTCAATCCCCGGTACCACAAAAAAAAAAAAAAAAAAAAAAGCAGATTCACAGGCCCTATTCTGGACCAACAATTCAATTTATAGTTAGGGGCTTCAGAATGGAGCGCTTTAACAAGCTCACCAGGTGATTCTGATGTTCCTTTAAGTTTGAGGATACCAGGTTAGGGTTAGGATACCAGGGCCTGGAATCCTCTGGTCAGCAAAATTGATTCTTTAGCTCCATCTTGTGGCCTAAAAACTAGAAAACAATTTCACTAGAACACCTGGCTTTCTCCCACAAAACTGACAAGGCAAGAAACCCCACACCTCCACTAACGAGTTATTCCTCAGAAACAACAGTTTCATCCACGGCATTATACTCAGGGATTTCAGGTCCAGAAACATTACAGAAAGTTAGCTTTGAAAATAGAGTATTTTTAAATTTTTTTTTTTTTTAGTTATATATGACAGTAGTCTATTTTGACATATTTATACAAACATGGAGTATATCTTATTCTAATTAGGATCTCAGTCTTGTGGATGTACACAATGGTGAGATTCACTGTGGTGTATTCACATATATACATAGGAAAGTTATGTCAGATTCATTCCACCGTCTTTCCTTTTTTTGGGGGTACCAGGGATTGAACTCAGGGGCACTCGACCACTGGGCCACATCCCCAGCCCTTTTTTGTATTTTATTAGAGACAGGGTCTCACTGAGTTACTAAGTGCCTCGCCATTGCTGAGGCTGGCTTTGAACTCGTGATCCTCCTGCCTCAGCCTCCCAAGTGCTGGGATTACAGGCATGCGCCACCGCACCCGGCTTACACTGTCTTTCCTATTTTTATCCCTGGCTCCCTTCTCTTCATTCCCTTTGTTTAATCCACTGAACTTCTATCCCCCACCCCCAAACCCTTGTTGAGTGTTAACATCCACATATCAGAGAGAACAACTGACCTTTGGTTTTTTTGGGAATTTGGAATGGGTATAATACTATGCATTCATTCAACATATACTAAGCTTCCATAACATTACAAGAATTGTGCTAGGGACTAGAGATTAAAGATGAATGACACATGGCTCTGTCCTTTAAAATTCACAGAAAAACACAAGTAATAATACTGATTAGCACAAGTACCTCCTTTCTGAGAAGCAATCACTGAGTACTGGGAAGGATTAGAGATGTCCTTCCCAGTACTCAGCTGGAGATAAAGCAGAGTCATTTAACAATAAGGGTAAAAGCAGTGACCGACACATGCAACATGAATGCCACAGACCATTACTACTTTATAGAAGTTGTGAATACAGAAATCCTTTCCCCTCCTAAGGCTAAGTTTTATTCATTAGATACTTAACTGCTGGCTCCTGGGGACACAGTGAGTAAAGGAAGAATATGTAATAGGGAGGTCTAGCAAGGAAGTTCTCCCTGATGGGTTATCACTTGACCTCAGTAACTAGGAACTGAGTAGGTAAAGAAAAAATTCTGTTTGTATGTGTGGGAGTAGTACAAGCAGGAGAAGGGAGGCTTTATGGAGAAAGAGCAGACTGTTTAAGGAGTTCTGATTTTATCCAGTAAAGTAGGTCATACGTTCATTCCAAAAAAAATATTTTTTTCTGGACATGGATGCAAATTTAAACAAAGATAATAAGAAGTCACTAAAGCTCCTGGGTAGGGCAATAGTAAAAATTATGTTTAAGGATAATGTGCCATTAGAAATAGGCAGCTGGGCATGGTGGTGCACACCTGTAATCTGGGCAGCTTGGAAGGCTGAAGCAGGAGGATCTTGAGTTCAAGACTAGTCTCAGCAACCTAGTGAGGCCCAAAACAACTTAGTGAGACCCTGTCTCAAAATTTAAAAAAATAAAATAAAAAGGGCTGGGGATATGGCTTTGGTTAAGTGCCCCTAGGTTTAATCCCTAGCACCCTCCTAAAAACAAACAGTCAAGTTAAGGAGCCAGTGCTGTTGATGCCTTATGCAAAGTCTGATATGGATGTGACATGGGGTGGCAGCTTTATGAAGGCAAAGAATAACCAGGCACTAACAGAGCAAGGCTGGTTATAGCAGAGGGAGAGACAGAAGAGTTACCCAGGACTGAGATTTCAGCCAGAATGATTAAAGAGTGATGATGACATTAATAAAAACAAGTTAAGAAAGGAATACAGTGTTAGGGAGAAAACAAGGCTTTTTCTTTTTCTTTTTTTAAGTGGTGCAGAGGATTGAACCCAGGTCCTTGTGCATGCAAGGCAATACCAACTGAGCTATATCCCCAGCCCCAAAACAAGGCTTTTATTAAGGGTTTCAGTGGATGGAACATTTGCATGAATATTGTATGAACATGTATAGTAAAAATGAGTGAGTGGAAGAAGAAAGAAAGAAAAAAGTAGCTAACTAGAAGGCATATCCTCTGATTGGAGCTCATCATTCTGAAAATCAAACTTCAATGAGCCCAGACTTGTCCACTGCAATTTTCTATACCATCTAAACTGCTGGCTCCTCCTGATTCTCTTTCCTCCCCTTCTTTTGTCCCTTTAAGCTAGCTCCCTAAAGAACTGATGATATTGTTACAACCACTGGAATCACAGGGAAGAAGGGAAATACACACTTGAAGCAATAGTGGCCTTCAGTTCTTTTTTTTTTTTTTTTAATATGCAACCATTTTTTATACATACAACCATTAAAACACGACCCAGACCAAGATATGACTTCCTAGGGTCAATACTCTAGGGACTGGGTAACCACTACTCCAACTTCTATAACTGTTCCTAAATGTCACATAAACAGAATAGTACAGTATAGCTCTGTTTGATCGGTAGATCAGTACCTGGCTTTTTTCATTCTACATTATGACTATGAAATTCCTGGATGTCAACGAGTGTATCTATAATTAATTCTTTTTTATGTTTGTGTAGCATTTTATTGTATGGCTATTCCACAGTTTATTTACTCATTTTCCTTTAAATGACATTTGGGTTGTTTCCAGCTTTTGGCTATTATGAATAAAGCTGCTGAAATATTCTTGTGTATGTCTTTGATGCAAATATGTGTACACTTCTCTTAGGTATTCCCAAGAGTGAGATTGCTGAGTGAAATGTTTAGCTTTTATAGATACTGACACTAGCTTTCCCTAATTTAGACTCACCTAAAATGTATGAGAGCTTCATTTGTTCCACACCCTTTTCAACAATATTCATCTTTTTAAAATTTTAACTATCTGGGCATAATAGTGATGACTCATTATGGTTTTAATTCTCAATTACCTCATAAGTAACAAAGTTGAGTAACTTTCGAACACTTATTAGCTATATGGATATCTTGTTTGGTGAAGCATCTGTTCAACATTTCTGCACATTTTGCAAACTGAATTTAGGGGCTAGGGATGTAGCTTAGTGGCAGAGCACTTGCTTAGTATGTGTATGTAAGACCTTGTGTTCTATCCCCAGCATTGCAAAAACAAACAAAAAACCTGAGGTTTTTGTCTTTGACTTGTAGTTCTTTATACACTCTGGACAGGAATTCTTGTTCAATGTATGTATTATAAACATGTTATTATCCTTAGCTCATCTGCTAACTTAATGAAGTCTTTGACAAACAGAAGTTCTTAACTTGAATGTAATCTAATTTTTTTTCTTTCACATATAGTGCTTTGGGGATCTTTTTTTCAAAATTTAAGAAATCTGTCTACTCTGATAGTTCTACATTCTGAAAAAAAGGAGGTCAAGATCAGGAGAGTCTTCATTCCTTAAAGTTTAAACAAATATCAAAGCATGAGGCACCTTTTCCAGCCTTTGATGTTAAATCCTGAGCTCCATTTTCCCACAATAGCATGAGCAACCTTCAAACACAATATGGCAGAGATTGTCTGGCTTGTTTAGAAGGCAAAGATTTACATTTAATATGATCTCTACAGAAGCAGGATTGGCACAGGCTCTAAAGAGAGCAAGAGATCTCTTCAACCTAGAGATCCCCAAAGGTCCTAAGAACAATTTCTTTTGAAAGTAGGAATTTGCACCTACTGTCCATTTTCTGATGTGTCATGTATACAACACCTAACAGCACCATTTTATAAGGTAAATCTCTGTATGGCTTCCTGGCTTGCCCTAGTTTTATTGAGTGGGAAAGAACCACTCTCTCTATTATCCTTGTCAAAGCAAGACACTGTTACCTGTCACAGAACTAACAGCTCCTGACAGAACCTAAAAAGATCAGAAGGGTGGTGGGTGAGCAGACAGCTAAAACAGGTAATGAAAAGGGTGAAACAAGCAAAGTGACAGCAGGGTGAATTCTGCTTTTTCCTGATTCTTTACTCATTAGAAGATCTTAGTTCTGAAAATTTTTCAAGGGCTACTGCAATAGTCTAAGCAAGACATAAGTGGGATGCTGGCAGTGACAAAGGATGATGGTTGTGAAAAGATATCAACAGAAATAATTTAAATGAAATAAATGAAACCTGTTCAAATATACAATGTATTCCTATATATGTGAAGTTTTCTCTTATTCACTCATCACCTCTGAAATCCCTATAAGTGACCCTTCCAACTCCAATATCTACAGGGCCAGGCAAGTAATGTAAATAGGGGTTTTATCTATATCAAGACATAAAGAAGTGATGGGACCTGAACACATCATAAAATTTAAAGGAGAGCCTGTGACTAAGTTTTGGCTGACTACTAACCATATGAGAACCAAATTTGAGCATATGAGATCTTTTAACTTTTTCAAGAAATGTGAGAAACTGCCATTTTTCTGTGTAATATTCCAATCTCTATTATACCATGTAGACCGAACAAAGAATCTGTGTGGGTTCAATCTAGCCTATGGGGAGCTAATTTTTAAGTTCTGTTCTAAGGTTTCATAGCAAAATAAATAGTACATGCAGGTTTCCAGGATTAGAAAAGCAAGAATCTTGGAAAGCCAACATAAAGATAGAGGCTGGACCAATGAGTCAGTGAAAAGAGGTTAATTTTTAGGGGTAGACAGTCTGAAGGACTCAAGACTACAGAGTTGGAAAAGTCTATCAGAAAAATCTGACAGGAATTCTGGAAAAGTTCTACTGCAAGAAGGCATAAGTAAAGAAAAACTAGAATGTGTAGGGACCCTATCTGACTTAGGAAAAAAGAAAAAAAAGGAAAGTGGGGAATATACCTGTATATAAACATACACAAGTTATTTCACCTCTATACTTTAATTTCCTTATCATTAAAATAATAACAGGGCTGGGGTTGTGGCTCGGCAGTAGAGCACTCGTCTAGCACATGCGTGGCCCTGGGTTCGATCCTCAGAACCACATAAAAATAAATAAAATAAATGTATGAAATAATAACAGAGGGCTGGGCACAGTGGCACATTCTATAATCCCAGCAGCTCAGGAGACTGAGGCAGGAGGATCACAAATTCAAAACCAGCTTAAGCAACTTGGTGAGACCTGTCGCAAAATAAAAAATAAAAAGTGGTTGAACATAATTGTCTCTGCTCACACATCTACAGGCTATCAAACTAAAGTAGAATATTATTGCTTAGGCTTGGGACAGGCTAGAGAAACCATTTAAAAACTGAATAATCCACAGGTTAAGCCAGAAAAGGTATTCAATATGAGTCATCCTACCTCATGGCTTCAAGGAGATTATATTTGTTTCCAGGAGGCTAGTAGCCCTTCTGAGTAGGCCCCCTTCTGTAGGCCACCTACATGTCCATGCTATTATGAGCTAGAAGTCACTAATAAAGCTGGTAAGGAAACAAAATAGGCTCTAAACCTAAAATGGTCAGAACACCAAGCAACTCTTGTCCTTCTGAGGTCAAGGGTCTCTATGAGAACCTGGAACAAGCTTTTGTTCCAAGGAAAAAAATGCTACATATGCTTGCTCAAATAGACATACACACTTTTACCTGTAATTTTAAGGGGTTCACAAATACCCCGAAATCTCCCCCGATGCTTTACCCCTAAAATACACCTATCCTGTTCCAGGTTTGTCCCCACAAGGGACTCAGAATTGCCCCAAGATCTGGGATAAGGTTTCTAGGCAGCTGTGCTCAAGAGACAAATTATCTACTGCAACTCAGCATAATTAATCCTATATGGAAAAGACAAAGTACCTTCTCTCCCTCCTCCACACCAACTTGCACTGAGGGAATCTGAATGGAAAAGATCTGTAATTTAATTTCCAAACTCCAGTGAATGTGAAATTAACAAGTATTCTAAGAATATGTCATGCCCTTTTCTACCTGATGCCCATAAAGCCTCACTGAATATTAGAAGAGTTAGAATAAACAGGCAAAAACATCCTAGTTCCCTTGGCACTGTGCTCCTCCTTTTATTTAAAAAAAAAAAAATCAGTCAAGATTACCAAATAGCTTTATTAGGTGACTCTTCTCCCTCATGGGCTTTGAAAATTATGTTACCAAAGAAAACCACAAAACTTCAGCTAAAGCTGAAGAAGAAATCAAAACAAGAAGATATAATTTCCCTCTAGAACATTAGCAACACTTTAAATGTTGGCAAGGGTCTGAAGAAACACATAATCTCAAACACAGGTGGTAAGTTTGTAAGTCAATGCAGCTTTGGTGGTGGGAGTACAGTTGACAATTTTTATCAAAAATATAAAAACACACAATTTTGAATAATTCCTAAAGATATTTTGCAAAGGTAGGCCAAAATAGGTGTGCAAACATGTTCAACATAGCCTTGTTTATTATAGAGGGCCATAATTGGAAACAAGTCCTGGTTTTTAGGTACATCACATTAATGGGATATCACATAGCCATTAAAAGAATGAACCAGATTTGTAAGTGCTGATATGAAAAGATCTCCAAGACATGTTAATTGAGGGTTCAGGGGAGTTGAGAATAGTGAGTATTATAGGGTTCCTTCACTTTCTTTTTCTTCTTTTTTGGTGATATTGGAAATGGAACCCAGGGGCACTTTATCACTGAGCCACATCCCCAACCTTCATTTTTATTGATACAGGGTCTCATTTAATTGCCGAGGTTGGCTTCAAACTTGTGAACGTTCCTTCCTTGGCCTCCTGAGTTGCTGGGATTATAGGCATGTGCCACCATGGCCAGCAGTCTAAATTTTTAAAAGGATACATACACATGCTAGTATCTGCATTAAATTACGTCCTAGAAAGATACTTTTCACTGTTGTTACCTTTGGAGAGAATAAGTGACTACAGACTAGGAAGTACAAGAACCATCTTAATATATAAACATTACAAACATTCAAAAAGCATGTTAGGGTTCTTCTTTCTTCCTTTTCTTTATTGTTTACTTTTTTTTTTACACTTTTATGTATAAAATTCTAAACCAATAAATGTTAGTGTAAAAATAAAATAATAATCATCACTTAGAAATTTTATTAAGAGGGGCTGGGATTGTGGCTCAGCGGTAGAGCACTCACCTAGCACGTGCGCAGCCCGGGTTCGATCCTCAGAACCACGTACAAATAAACGCATTGTGTGTACAACTAAAGCAAATGCATTGTGTGTACAACTAAAGCAAATAAATAAATATTAAAAAGAAAAAAAGAAAGAAAAAAAAAGAAATTTTATTAAGAAAGAAGCCCTTTATAAGTTTAACAAGTGAAGGAAAAAGGGCCCATACAATGCACAGCAAGAAACTAGTGGAGGAGACTGGTAGAGAATCAAGAGGAGAATTAAAATACTCCTTTCCCCCCTCTTCTCTCAAGACACTGCTGACATCATGAATTACTCAAGCTTTCCACTGGAGATGAATAGCTCAGTGCCCCACTCCTGTTGCCAGCTATTCATTTCAATTTTAAGTGAAGGAGATAGTACATTAGGAGAAGAAAGTTGGCATAATTAGTCCAAACCCTGCCTTTTGTAGTGTGGATGAGGCAGAACGGTTGTTCCTAAAGAGCCTGAGTGGCAGAATACTCTGCTGCTGAATATCAGAGTTTGTTTTCTTCTGTCCTTGAGGACAGATCTCCTTAAGCACACAGTGTAAAAACACATTAGGAGCCTGCCATTACATGCACTAGAAAAGCAAGAGCCAGGTGTATATACAACAGAAAGACCTGGAGAAAGCTTTGCTGTCCCGTGGTACCTCAGGGAGCCCTGCTCAACACTAGGGACACTCCCTGCCTACACAGATCTGCTGTAATAGTTTCAACTCTCTTTGACTGCCTCAGAGAATCAGCTAAGACTAAAAGTCAAGGGAGATAATCGATACTTAACTGCCCTTTCATCTGAGGCCCATAAAATAAAGTACAACCTTACTTACTTTCCATGACATTCTTCTATAATATTGCTCTATAAAATGAAACTGCTGGGCTGGGGTTGTAGCTCAGTGGTAGAGCGCTTGCCTAGCATGTGTAAGACCCTGGGTTCAATCCCCAGCACCACATTAAAAAAAAAAAAAAAAAAAAAAAAAGAAAGGAGAAAAGGAAGAAAGAAAGGAAAGAAAGGAAAAGAAACTTCCTCCCCATAGTATTTCCAGAAAAGCTAGCTGTCTTTTATAAAGCAAGGTCAGCTTTATGTACAGGTGCCATAAAAGGTTATCCTTCCCTCATAGGAGTTTCATGAAAGAGCCTCCTACTCAACTCCATTTCCACATCTTTTAATGATGCTTGAAATTCCCCCATTAGTGATTTATACCACTAGGTCAAGATTGTCCAAGGTGTGCTTGCTTAACAATGAAATCAGAAGGACAAATATATTAGGTCCACAAAACTATAGTACACTGGCTCTTAAACTTTTTTTTTTAAAATATTTATTTTAGTTGCACACAATGCCTTTACTTATTTTTACATGGTGCTGAGGATTGAACCCGGGTCGAGCACGTGCTAGGCGAGCGCTCTACCGCTGAGCCACAATCCCAGCCCCTGGCTCTTAAACTTTTGTGGTCACTGGTCCTTTTTGAGAAATTGATAAAGCAAACAAATTTCCTTCTCAGAAAAATACACTTACATTTATACAATTTGAGGGCTCAAAATTTAGAGGAACCAGCCTGGGGTTAAGAACCCCTGGTTCAACAGCATGAGTTTGGCAAATCCCTCTCCTAGTGGAAGAGTTCCTGCACATGTAGGTAATGTCAGGCCTCAAGAAAAAAGGAAGGACTGAAGGGAGGCTCTCACTACTTCATGTAATTGCCTAGAACTGACCCCATCTAGAATCCAGATTACAACTTATAACTCCTCATCAGCAAGGACTATGGATTTCTCATTTTGTTGGCTGCTTGGGAATAAGGCTCTTTTGGCTTCAGAAACACCAATGCACGTTAAGAGATGCCCAATTGAGACCAGCTGTCAAACAAGTTCTTACAACACTTGCTGGCTGATCACTTTACCTGAGAAATAAGGGAGGGGAAAGTGTGAACACCTTATGAATCAAGAGGGGCTCACCTCTGAGGTTTTCGGATATCCCAGAGTCCCACTCCTTCCTTTGAATTGGCTGTGGCCAATAACCTGGGCTCCACAGGGTTAAACATGACACTGTGAAAAGCTGATGGATAGTTTGCCAGGCAGAAGGGCTCTGTGAAAAGAGAATTACAATTGGTTCATTCTAGTCATCTTTGGGTCAATGGCAGTCAGATGAGTAAGAGATTGAATCCAAACAGGAGCACACTTTTTAATAACCGCAAAAAGAACCACAACCCCAACAGAGTACACATCACCACACCAGATACCTTTCCTCAAGATCCCCCCTGAGCCCTACAAACACTTCTTCATGCAGAAAGTAAAACAACAGTAATTTAAACATATTTAACCAAATTTTAAGTCACAATACTTGGAAATCTATACAGTACCTGAAAAAGGGAAGGTAAGCTGTTTTACAGTTAGTAAAACTGAATTCCACATGAGCTGAAAAAATTCATGATCAGTTTCTGGTACAATTATTACAACTTTAATCCAAATTTATTAGTCTAAAAAATAAAAGTTTTAAAACGGCAATAGGTTCAGTGAAGACAAAGCAAAAGAGTGAAAAAAATTAAGACAGCACAAAACAATAGTGGAGGTGTTTTTTTTTTCTTTCTTTTTTTTTTTATGGTTCGCAATGCCCCCTAAATGGCTCAGTGTATATTTTTATGATTTGACTTCCAGTATTAGAATGTGTGTGGAGAGGGTAGGTACTGGGGATTCTACCCAGGGTCTCGTGACCATACGCTCTCCACTGAGCTATATCCCTATATCCCCAGTCCTTTTCTTATTTTATTTATTCATTCATTTATTTACTTTTTTTCTTTTTTCTTTTTTTTTTTTAGTACTAGGGATTGAACCCAGAAGCATTCTACCACTGAGCTACATCTCTAGCCCTTTTTATTCTTTCTTTATTTTGAGACAGGGTCTTGCTAAGTAGCCCAGGCTGTTCTCAAACTTGAGATCCTCCTGCCTCAGCCTCCTGAGTTGCTAGGATTATAGGCATGCATCCACATCAGGATTCTTATTTTATTTTGAAGGAGGGTCTCCCCCTAAGTTGCTGAGGCTGGCCTTGAACTTGTGATCCTCCTACCTCAGCCTCCCAAGTAGCTGGGATTATAAGTATATGCCACCATGCCCCACTAAAAATATTTTTTTAAAAACCTAATACTTGAACTTCTTTTGCATTCAGTCAGTTCCCAGTCAACTTCACCTACAACCTCTGTATCCATCTGCATTAATTATCAGGCTCCATGTGAGGAAGGAATCACTCTTATGGAACCTGTTAGAGTGAAAGACAGAAAGCACTTTTCAGTCTATGATTTCCAAATGCATTACTGCATAAGTCTCTGAGCAGGTGAAATATTCAGTCTTCGCACTCATCAGGCAGTGCAAACAAAGGAAAATCTCACCTACTAATCGCATAGAGATTGAGCCATAAGTGCTTCTTGCTGCAACCTGACCTGCCTGACCCTAAGGACAAGCTTCTATTATAGCCTGAACCTCAATAACAAGCACAGCCCAGCATGTTACATGCTTGAAATATAAAAAAATAAAAAGACTAGACCCTGCCAGATGAAGCAGGCAGGCTAGTAACTCTGTGTACATAGGTGTTATCATTACAAAGCCAAAGTAAGGGGGAGAGGCGGGCATGGCAGTGGCACTGGAGGAAAGGGCCTTTGAAGACAGAGAGAAATCCCTCTGTAGGAAATGAGCTAAGAAGATGCATTTCCTGAAGAACTTCAGAGAAAGTTATCAAAACAAGTTCTTCATTCACACATCAGAGACTGAAAGAGCACATTTGGAGACACTCACAAGACAATTTCCATTATGGAACATATTTTACAATCCTACATGCAGGAAAGGTAAGATTCTGTGACTTTCTTTAACAAAAGAACAAGCCTGCAACTAGGGTTGCAAGAAAGTGCGCAGCACCCCCATTCTCTGTAAACAACTAAGGAATCTATGCATGTCAGCTGGCTATTGGTGGTTACCCTCCACAATGAGGTGCCACATCTTCTGCTTCTTGGAGCCACTAACAGCCAAGTGCAAGGGCAGAGAAGGGCTGACAAAGATGCCCCACTTCTGACTGCTTAGGGCAGGACGGGACCTCCAAAGACACTGTGCTGCCATGTGACTCACATTTCCTCTCCTTTGACAACATTCACACTTAAGATACTCAGGTCATAGTAAAGAACTTGATATCAAACTGTACACACAACCCAGTAGTCTTTTGTCCAGTGACCCTACCTCCATGGGGAGACTCCCGGATGTCCCAAATGAGAACCCGACCATCATCTGAAGAGCTGGCAAAAATGTTGTCATTTACCGGGCTCACTGATAAGCCATATACTGCATCTTCATGAGCAAACACATCCAAGGTCTCACTGCTGAGAAACAGAGAGCAAGAGAGAGGCACACAGGCACACACATACACACAAACATAGCACAGAGTCCCAGCTCTCCGGCACCTAGGGTGCAGTGTCTCTTCTTAGGAGAAAGTCAATCTAGCTAAAACTAAAGAATATTGTATTTCCTAAAAGGTAAATATTCAACTTTCAAATGGGGGGGGGGGAAAAAAAGTACTATCATAGGCACTATTTTTAAAGATTTCATAAGTATTTTAAAAGTGACTCAATAGTGGAGTTTTGTTTTTTTCATTTATTACAGAATGTATCTGTTTATGTCCAGATTTAAGGGTGGTATTTGATTTCCAAAAAAGCAAAGGAAAGCTTTAAAGCAGGCAGAACTGGTATAGCAGAAGTGGGAGAGGATCTTTTAGCAGTTTGGCATGCTGATTAAGAGCACAGCTCTAACCAGACTGCCTAAGTTTAGATCCTAGCATCACTTGACATTTTTTATTTTTTATAATTTTTTTTTTTTTTGGTACCAGGGAATTGAACTCAGGGGCACTCGACCCCTGGGTCACATCCCCAGCCCTTTTTTTTTTTTTTTTTTTGTATTTTATTTAGAGACTGGGTCTCACTGAGTTGCTAAGTGCCTCGCCATTGCTGAGGCTGGCTTTGAACTCGCGATCCTCCTGCCTCAGCCTCCCAAAGTGCTGGGATTACAGGCGTGCGCCACCGCGCCCGGCACTTGACTTTAAGTTACCTAACACCTCTGTGCCTCTGTTCCCACTTCTGTAATGCAGATCACAATATCCTTCACAAAATGATTGAGGGTTAAATGAATTAATACTTACAAAGCACTTAGAATGATATCTGGTACATGACAGTAAGAACTCAATAAATATTAACTGTGATTATTATTAAATATTATTTCTCTTCCTCTTTCAATCATTCCCTTTAAATTTTCACCTAAAAACTAATTTCATACCAACTTTGCAAATTCCTTTTTCTTTTTATAAATCAAAACTTTATTTCAAAATTATTACAGAATGTATTTAGAAAAAGACCAATGTTTCATGTTGTTTTCTTCGAAAGACAAAAACAATTTTGGTCTAAAGAGATATTTTCCTCTCTTTCTGTGAAAAATAGTCAAATCAGCTTCACACACCAACAACATATTTACCTTTCAACATCATGGAGGATAACTTGCTCATCATTTCCTGTAAAGGAAAAAAGTAAACATCTGATAATTCCTGCAAGTTGGTCCCTGTCAACATTACATGAAGTTTTTTAAAGTTCTCAGGGGTAAAAGTATGAACAGTCAATTTTAATACAAGTTAAGAGTGTTTACTAGGAAAAGGTTTATAATAATTTAAGGACAGGACATTCCTATAGAGATTTTTTTTTTTTTAAGAACTTAAGAGCAATAAGGGATAACATAATAACTGTTCCCAAAATGCAGTATTTAGTGGATTAGGCAAAAACTTCAAGGAAATAAGTAAATGATCTAATAATTCATTCATCCAAACTAGCTTCCTGCCCATAACCAGCAAAATACTCATTAACTATGAACCTGGAATGAAATCTCCAATATTTCTATGCCTCAGCTATTTATCTGAAAACAGAGATAATAATTGCTTCTACTTCATAGGGCTATTGTGAGCATATGAGTCTGTGAAAGCATTCAAAATAGGGCAGAACACTTGATAAGTCCCCAATAAATATCTGCTACTATTCCTATCCTCTTTATATTTTATAGCATTAAAATTTGATGGTGGGGCTGGGGTTGTGGCTCAGTGGTAGAGTGCTCGCCTAGCACATGCGCGGCCCGGGTTCTATCCTCAGCACCACATAAAAACACATTGTGTACAACTAAAAGCAAATAAATAAATATTTTTTAAAAATTTTTGATGGTAATATGATTCTAAATGATGGGAAAGTTTTTCTCCACAACGTTTTTCTTTTGCAGTTCTCTTTATTCCATTAAAGGATCTAAAAATAGTACACTCATTATACATCATCTTCAAATGGTTTATATAGCTAAAATATAAAAATTTGACTATAAAAAGGCAGAGAATAAAAAAATCCTACTGTATGCTTAAATAAGCAACCAACAGTCACTTAAATAGAAAGGCACAAAGAGCAGAAAAGATGTGGCCCAGGTCATTTTAAATTTCAAAGCCTTAGTTGTAAATTCTACCATGAAATCAATGAACCAATACTAATACCTTCTTGATGCCAGGCACAATGCTAGGTATTGGGAGCATGATAAGATTAAGATTCTGCCCAGACCTTGAGGAACTGATTGTCCAATTAAGGTGGAAGAACAACATGAACAAAAAGCACAGGAGTAAAATATTACAGAGCGCATGCAAGATGGTAAATAGTTTAGTGGACTAGAGTACATGTCATGGGCAAGGGAAATAGGCTAGGGGTACATTGGGGTTTAGACTGTATATTGTAGGCACTGTAGGTCAAGAATTCACATGGTCAAATCTTTATTTTTAAATGAAAATTTATAAAAGAAATGCATGAAAAGGAGGGTTAGAAATTGGTGGCAAAAATCACACAAGGCCAATGCAATTGTTGAGGCCAAAGATGAGGACCTCAATCAGGGCAATGAGTATAGGGAAAGAAAAAGAAAAAAAAAAAAAAAAAAAACTAAAGGATAAGTGGAAGGGGCTTTCGAGATAAATCTGACAGGACTTTGTGACAGACTATATGTGCAAATGAAAGAAAGGCAGGTTTGAAGATGACTTTCACATGAACCATTTAATATTGCCATTTGTATAAGGTCATTTTTATATGGCCAAATGTCAGCAGTTTCTTCTATTTTCTTGGTTTTCTGTTGCTTTTTTTTCAGTGCTGGAGATTGAACCCAGGGCCTAACATGGTAAGCAAGCTTGAACTATATCTCCAGCCCAGTATTTAAAATTGCTTTTAGAAAATAGGTAGACATCCAGGGGAAAAATATGTAGCTCCAAACAGAGGTCAGGCCTAAAACTGATGAACAGAGAAGGGATGGTTGATGAAGCCATCCTCAAGAGGTTGACTTTAGCACCAGCCATTCTAATTGTTCCCCAACACAATGCTTTTCAAACAAGGGTCATGACATCAAATTAAGTCACAGTCAACATCTTTAAAAATAAAACAAACAACAAAAAAAAAAAGGCTGGGCGCGGTGGCACATGCCTGTAATCCCAGTGGCTCGGGAGGCTGAGACAGGAGAATCACAAGTTCAAAGACAGCCTCAGCAACCTCGAGATGCTAAGCAACTCAGTGAGACCACACCTTTAAATACACTACAAAATAGGGCTGGGGATGTGGCTCAGTGACTGAGTGCCCCCAAGTTCAATCCCCAGTACCAAAAATAAAATAAAATAAAATTAGCGTATACCACATATAGTAAGGGTAAGTATTGTTTCAAGTGTGTGTCTCTGTGTGTGTGTGTGTGTGTGTGTGTGTGTGTGAGAGAGAGAGAGAGAGAGAGAAAGAAAGAGAGAGAGAAATGTGTTCCTGTGTACCAGAGCACAACATGAAAGTTTTCTGCCAAAGAGAAAGGAAGGAAGGAAGGAAGGAAGGTTAGAAGGAAGGAAGTGTGGGAAAGAGAGAGAAGAAAGGAAGGAGAAAGACAAACCCT
The DNA here is from genome assembly GCA_025594165.1 of Tamias sibiricus. NCBI lineage: Eukaryota > Metazoa > Chordata > Mammalia > Rodentia > Sciuridae > Tamias > Tamias sibiricus. Next base: position 40,063,930 of record CM046659.1, on the reverse strand, counting down.
AATTCACGTGTCTAAACTGCTAAAAAGACAAGCTATGGTAAACTAGTAATTCAATTAAGATATAGGAAGAAAAATGAAGAATTATTTTAATTCTTTTCTCTAAAATTCCAACCACAGTGAATTTCCCACAATGGAATCCCCCTTCTTCTCACCTCCAGAGAACACTTTGGTGTTTCCACTGTTGAAAGCCAGACAAAAAATGTTGGAATGGTGTTCTCCTTTCAGTTGTATGGGCTTGACCCTGGAGTGGATAGCTTGTTCCATATGCCATAGCAGAACCCGACGGTCATCTCCTCCTTAAGAAGGAAGTTAAGAGTCCAGTGTTATAAGAGCTGGCATTTTGCTTTGCCAGTCTCAAATCTCAACCTTTCCAAAACCCCACCTCCCCAACTCCATAAGATTCTGATAGTACACCTACACCCAGCACTCTCCCCACCTAACCATGACCCCATGGTACACCTACCCAGCACTCTCCCCACCTAACAATGGGGTACATGACCTCTAGGCCACTCACTTTCTTCCATGAATCAAATCTTAAATAGATAATATAGAAATTGAAAGGGAAGTGCTGATATTGAAACTCACCCTGAAAGCAACCCAGTTTCTGTCTTTTAGGAAACCCAGTTTAAATTGTTACCTAGAATCTTTCTAATAAAGTCCTTTTTTTTTTTCCTGGTCTAACAGAATCAACGGTAATTTTTATTACTTTCAACCAACGAATTCTGAAGTAATATTTCTAGCATATTAGCCTTCAAAGCAATCTCTTTGATATGTTTTCATTAACTAAAGGATAGTGTACAAATGACAACTAAGAAACTGCCCAACTCTAGTAGGTGCCAGACAAAACCTAGTTCTCATGATTCTTAGACCAGCTCTTACCTTCACATAATTCTCAACAGTCTGAACTAAATAAGCAATATTACAATGCAGAAGCTATCTCCTAGAGAATGAAAACACGTACGTTCTACATATTCTTTTTTTTTTTTTTTTTTTTTTTTTTTTTTTGGCAGTACTGGGGAACGTGCTAGGTAAGCACTCTGCCACTAAGTTACATTCCATTATACATTCTTTATACTTGAAGATGTGTCAAAAATGTCTGGAAGGATTAATAAGATTTAACAATCACTTCTAAGGAATAGGATTACAAAGTAGAAGAAAACTTGATTTTTATTTTTATAATTTGGCATTGTTTCAACTTTTTGCAATAAGCCAATAAGATATTCTTTTCCCACTAAAAATGTAAACGACAACAGCACCAAATCATAGCAAACTCTGTACCTCTGTCTCTCCACCTCTATTCAATTAAAAAACAAACAACAGCCGGGCGCGGTGGCGCACGCCTGTAATCCCAGCACTTTGGGAGGCTGAGGCAGGAGGATCGCGAGTTCAAAGCCAGCCTCAGCAATGGCGAGGCACTTAGCAACTCAGTGAGACCCTGTCTCTAATAAAATACAAAAAAGGGCTGGGGATGTGGCCCAGTGGTCGAGTGCCCCTGAGTTCAATCCCCGGTACCACAAAAAATAAATAAATAAAATAAAAAAAAATAAAAAACAAACAACAACAAATAAACCCCAGCCAGGCTAGGTATATAGTTCTGTAGTAAGTCATGTGCTTATGTGCTTAGCTTGCATAAGGCCCTGGGTTCCATCCCTGGCACCATATTTTGTGTGTGTGTATGTGCAGTACTGGGGATTGAACCATGGGGCACTTTACCACTGAGCTACACCCCAGGGCCCCTCCCACCCCCCATGTTTTTGGTGGGCAGTACTAAGGATTAAACTCAGGGGCACTCTACCACTGAGCCACATCCCCAGCCCTATTCTGTACTTTCATATAGAGACAGGGTCTCACTGAATTGCTTAGCACCTTGCTTTTGCTGAGGCTGGCTTTGAATTCACAATCCTCCTGCCTCAGCCTCCGGGACCACTGGGATTATAGGCGTGTGCCATTGCACCCAGCCCTGGAAGCACATTAAAAAAATAAATACAATAGCCACAAATTATAGCACATCCACACAAGGGTATACCATGAAGCATTAAGTCAGTATATATAAGCTAATGTGGAGAGATAGCCAAAGGTCTTTGTTAAAAGGAAAAAATAAGTGTAAACAGTATGTATACCAACATCTATTTTTGTAAAAAAAATTTTTAAAAAGCTCCATGACAGCAGGAACCTTGTCAGTTTAGTTCACTGTGGAATCTCCAGTACCTAAGGAATGCACCAAAGAGTAGACATTGAATGAAGGGGCTTACACTTGCGTATCTATGCTTATATTTATATAGCTATATCAAGATGGTTATAAAGAAGTTGTTCATAGTGACCACTATAATTGCTAGGCCAGAATTGGGAGACTTTTTGGTGGTCAAATATATATAATATGAAATTTAGCATTTTTACCATTTTTAAAAAAATATTTATTTTAGCTGTAGGTGGACACAATGTTTTTATTTTATTTTTATGTGGTGCTGAGGATCAAACCCAGTGCCTCACGCATGCTAGGCAAGTGCTCTACCTCTGAGCCACAACCCCAGCCCCCATTTTTACCATTTTTAACTGTACAATTGTGTTGTTGTGCAATCATTAACACTATCCACCTCTAGAACTCTTTTATCTTCACAAACTGAAACTCTAAGGAACATTAATTTCTCCCAGCCCCTAGTAACCTCTATTCTACTTTATGTCTCTATGCATTTGACTACTCTAGGTATCTAATATGTATAAACCAGACTCAAAAGGATAAAACACTTATCATAATGTTTTAAATATTCATCTTTATTGTAGCATGCATCAGAAATTTTATGCCTTTATTAGACTAAATAGTATTCTGAGTTTTATATGCTTTTACATGCATTTTTTGTTTATTCATTCATCCACTGATGCACATTTGGGCTGTTTCCATATTTTGGCTACTGTGACTAATGTTACTAAGAGCATGTGTACATAAATATCTACTTATGACCTTGCTTTCAATTATTTTGAATATATACTGTTAAGGAATTTGTTTTTTGTTTTGTTTTGTATTAAGGATTGAACTCAGGCAATGCTAAGCAAGCCATCTATCACTGAGCTACATTCCTAGCTTTTTTTATTCCTATTTTGAGACAGGGTCTAAGTTGCTCAGGCTAGACTCAAACTTCAATTCTACTGCCTCAGCCTCTCAAGTAACTGGGATTATAGCATGGAAACTTTTATGTTTTAATTTTTACATTATTTTTCATTCTATATTATGACTTGACCTTGTTCTTAAGACATATTTTCTTTTTTTTTTCAATGTTTATTTATTTGCTTTAGTTGTACACAATGCATGTATTTTTACGTGGTGCTGAGGATGGAACCCAGGTCGCGCGTGTGCTAGGCAAGCGCCCTACCACTGAGCCACATCCCAGCCTGGCATATTTTCTTTTACAATTAAAATTAACAGAAGGTGGGCTGGGGTTGTGGCTCAGTGGTAGAGCACTTACCTAGCAAGTATGAAGCGCTGGGTTCGAGCCTCAGCACCACACAAAAAATAAATAAAAGTATGCTGTCCATCTACAATTAAAAAAATATTTTTAAAAAATTAATAGAGCAGGGCTGAGGCTGTAGCTCAATGGTAGAGTGCTTGCTTCATAGCTGTAGCTCAATGGCAGAGTGCTTGCTTCATACTGTGAGGCACTGGGTTAGATCCTCAGCACCATATAAAAATAAATAAAGATATTGTGTCCTTCTACAACTGAAAAATGTTTTAAAAAATTAATAGAACATTCCACACATACCCCCAAGAAGATACATTATTGGTAGGACTGAAATTAGTGTGACCACTCTGGAAAGCAGTATGGACAGTTCTCAAAAAACTAGGAATGATGGGCTGGGGTTATGGCTTAGCAGTAGAGCACTCGCCTAGCACGTGTGCGGCCCGGGTTCGATCCTCCGCACCACACACAAATTGCAGGAGCCCTGTTTGGGGAGATGGCTATTGATTGTGGTTGACTTTGGGCCATAGAGTTTTGGACATTGCCACCTTCCATAGTCTCACGAGACTTGGCCCGGGATCTCGAGAGACTTAGGCCGAGCGTGGAGCAGGTCAGGGCCATTTTGGTTGTTGGTTGTTTGCTGGTGTGTGGTACGTGTTAGAGTTGTTAGAGCCAGAGAGAGAAACTGACAAAATAAAGATCCTGTTTGTTTCCAGTCTGCCTCTAAACTTATTCCCGCGGCTTTGCTGCTCCAAGCGGCCATCGCTTCAGACGGCGACAACAAATAAAGGCATTGTGTACAACTAAAGCAAATAAATAAATATTAAAAAAAAAAAAACTAGGAATGGAACCACCATTTGACCCAGTTATCCCACTCCATATACATCCAAAGGATTTTAAATTAGCATACTACAGTGACGCAGCCACATCTATGTTTATAGCAGTTCAATTCACAAGAGCTAAACTATGGAACCAACGGAGGTGTCCTTCAACAGATGAATAGATAAAGAAACTGTGGTATATATACACAACGAAATATTACTCAGCCATAAAGAAGAATGATTTTATGACATTTGCCAGTAAATGGATGAATCTGGAGGCTATCATGCTAAGTGAAATAAGCCAACCCCAAAAAGCCAAATTCTAATGTTTTCTCTGGTACGTGGAAGCTAATCCATAATAAGATGTGGGGGGGAGGGATATCAGTGGAGTAGACAAAGGGGAATGAAGGAAAAGGAGGAAGGATGGGATAAGGAAAGACAGTGGAATGAATCTGATATAACATTCCTATGAACATATATGAATATACCACAGTGAATCTCACCATCATGTACATCCACAATAAAATTAATTAAAAAAAATAACTATGGCAGAAAAAACAGTAGAGCAGAGGGAAGGGAACAGAGTGTGGGAAGAGGGGAGGGGAGAAGGAAGGGGAGGAATTAGAACAAGATATACTCCATGCTTTTATAATTAGGTTAAAATAGATTCTACTATCATGTATAACTAAAAAGAACCAATAAAATTTTTTAAAAATTTTAAAAAGAAAGTATCTTTGTACCTTGAGTTCCTTTGTTTCATGAGTTTTTTCTTCCTTCCACTGTCAGGCAAGATCAAGTTCTGTATTCTCCTCTGAAGTTTCATTGTCTACCATTCATGCCTCAAGTGTGACCCATGGCATTCTGTGTTTATGACTTCTATACTTCAACTATAAATTCTCTGGCCTGGGAAAGAAACTATATTCTTTACCTCTTACAAATCTGCCACTGTGTAAAACATTAAGTCAATGTTATAAAAATAATGGTTTGGTTTTAGCCGGGTGCAGTGGCACATGCCTGTAATCCTAGCAGTTGGGAGGCTGAGGCAGGAGGATCGCGAGTTCAAAGCCAGCCTCAGCAATGGCGAGGCACTTAGCAACTCAGTGAGACCCTGTCTCTAATAAAATACAAAAAAGGGTTGGGGATGTGGCCCAGTGGTCAAGAGCCCCTGAGTTCAATCCCCAGTGCCAAAAAAATAAATAAAAATAAAAATAATGGTTTGGGGTTTTTATTGTTTTATTTTGTTTTAATGAAAATTACAGATCTACTAATACATCTAGACATGCTGTGAACACTTCAGTTTTCCATAGTCTACACTCCTATTGTTTGCCCCCAGCAATGTAGCCATGAGTCAGGGACTTATCACTGTTTCTGCTATTGTGTTTTTTATATTAAAGAAATATTTTATTATACCCATGTCTCTATCAAAAATGTAAAATTAAAGAGAGGCCGCCATGTTTCTTCTATTTGCTCATGTTGCTAATCTAATCTCCCTGCACCTCTGTTTCATCAAATATAAAATGGTGACCATAATAGTTATTGTACTCTTATAGATTTTATAGATTGAAAGTCAAGTGCAAAGGAGTTAAGTAACTTGCCAAGATCATCCAGTAAGGAAAGTGATTGAGCAAGCAGTTCATTAAAACTCCACGGCCCTCACTCTTCACCACTACTCTATATTAACTATTTTACAGACCAAAAAATGAATCATAACTGACAAAGGAAATTCATCTGATGGACAACTGAAGGAATTCTCTGTGTTGGTAACATACTTCAAAAATGTCTAGGTATGATGGAAAGAAGTAAAATGGGAAGCAGACTTAACTGGAGTAAAATAAGAAGCTAGGATGAAACTGCCTGAAATTATAAGGGTGCTAGCAATGCACAAAACTAGCAATGGGTTATCTAGAATATACAAAGAATTCCTACAATATTTATTTATTTATTTATTTATACTAGAGATTGAACCCAGGAGTACTTTACTACAGAGCTACAGAGCTACATTCCCAGACCTTTTTTTTTTTTTTTTTTTTTTTTTTTTTTTTTTGGTACCAGGGATCAAACCCAGTGGTGCTTAACCACTGAACCACATCCCCAGCACTTTTTGTATTTTATTTAGAGATAGGGTCTTGCTGAGTTGCTTAGGGCCTTGCTAAAATAGCTGAGGCTGGCTTTGAACTCACGATCCTCCTGCCTCAGCCTCCCAAGCTACTGGGATTATAAGTGTGTGCCACCACACCCAGCTCTCTAACTTGATTTTGGGATCCAATACAATCCCAATGAAACTCCCAGAAAGCTATTCCATGAATATTGACAAACTGATTCTAAAACTTATATGGAGAGGCAAAAGACCCAGAATAGACAGCACAATATGGAAGGAGAACAACAAAGATGGAGGGCTGACACTACCTGACTTCGACACTGAGAGGGCAAAAATAGACAGCATAAATATCATTAACTGGTTTTTAACAAAAGAACAAAGGCAAACTACTGGAGCAAAGATTTCACTCAACAAATGTGCTGGAACAAATGAACACCCACAAGTAAAAAATTAAATCTAAACACAGAACTTATACCCTTCATAAAATTCAAAATGGATCATGGAACCAAGTATAAAATGCAAAACTACAAAACTCCTAGAAGATAACAGGAGAAAATCTAGATGACCTTGGGTATGATGATGACTTTTTTAGATATAACACCAAAGGCAGTATTCATGTAAGAATGGATAAGCTAGACTTATTTAAAATTAAAAACTTCTACTCTATAAAGACAATGTTGAAAGAATGAGAAGACAAGCCACAGAGCAGGGGAAAATATCTGCAGACATATCTGACAAAAGACTGATATCCAAAGTATACAAAGAACTTATAAAACTAAATAATAAGAAACAAACAACAGGATTAAAAAAATAGTCCTAAGATCTAAACAAATACCTCACCAAAGAAGATATACAGATGGGAAAAAAAAAAAAAAAAACACAGGAAAATATGTTCCACACATATTCCCTGTCATCAGGGGATGGATAAAGAAAATGTGGTATATATACACAATGGAATATTACTCAGCAATAAAAGAGAATAAAATAATGGCATCTGCAGGTAAATGGATGAAATTGGAGAATATAATGCTAAGCGAAGTTAGCCAATCCCAAAAATCCAAATGCTGAATGTTTTCTCTGATATAAGGAGGCTGATTCACAGTGGAGCTGGGACACGGAACATAGGAGGATTAGAGGAACGCTAGAAAGGCCATTGGGGAGGGAGTGAAATGGAGGGGGCAAAATGGTTAAAAAAAAAAAAAAAAAGATGGTAGAATGAGATGGATATCATTACACTAAGTGCATGTATGAAGACATGAATGGTGTGAATATACTTTGTATACAACCAGAGATATATAAAAATGTGGCTCTATAAGTGTAATATGAATTTTAATGCATTCTGTTGTCATATATAACACTTAGAATAAAAAATTTTTAAAAATAAGATACTACTATATACCTCTTAGAATGGTCTAAACCTGAAACATGGATGACACCAAATGTTAGCAAGGATGTGGGGCAATAGGTACTCTCTCTGTGTACAACATTCTGGAAAAGGCAAAATTATGGAGACAGCAAAAATATCAGCAAGTACTAGGTGGGAAATGGTGTGAATATATATAACACAGGATTTTTAAGGACATTAAAATCCTCTATATTACAATGGTAGAAACATATTATATATTTGTCCAAACCCATAGAATATATAACACCAGAAGTGAACCCTAATGTAAAGTATGGACACTGGGTGATTATGGTGTGCCAATGTAGGTTAAATCTTAAGAAATGTACCACCATGTTAGAGAATGTTGACGAGGGAGATTATATATGTGTGGAGATAAAAGAGAAATAGAAAAATCACTGTATCTTTTCATTTTGCTATGAACCTAAACCCATTCTAAAAATATATATAATCTTAAAATTAAAAAATACCAGACTGGAAGCAAATTTAACAAATTAACATTTGGTCAAATCTGACTGATCTCTATATACTTCTTTACATTTAAATATTTCATATTAATGAAATATCACTATATTTCTGAGTTATAATAATGGCATTGTGGTTAAGAAAGAAAAAACAAGTCCTTATCAACTAGTGATGCATATGGAGGTGGGTGATATTATATATACTCAGAATTTCTTTTAAAAGGTGCAAAAAGTAAGAAAGTAAAGAGGAATAGATGATTAACACAAATGTAGACAACTGTGTGTGCTTAAAGATTTCCATAATGAAATATTTTGGATATTTTTAATGTTCATGATAAAAAAAAATAAAACAAGGCTCAGCAAAATGGGCTTTGGATACACATGGAAAAGAATAACCAAGGACATCTCTATATTTATTCAGTAAAACTTTTGATAGCACAATTCTTCTTGAATTGGAGGAGCTGAAGAAAAAATGTTCAGCAGGGCACAGTGGCACATGCCTATAATCCCAGCAGGTCGGGAGGCAGAAGGATCACAAGTTCAAAGGCAGCTTCAGAAACTTAGCAAGACCCTGTCTCAAAAATAAAAAATAAAAAGGGGTGGGGATATGGCTTTGTGGTTAAGCGTCCTGGCTTCAATGCCTGGTACAAAAAAAAAAAAAAAAAAAAAAAAAGTTCAATTGGAAATGGAGATGAGGCACAGAGGTGCATACCTATAATTCCAGCTACTTGGGAGGCTTAGACAAGGGGATTATAAATTTGAGGCCAGCCTGGGCAATTTAATGAAACCCTATCTCAAAAAAAAATTTTTTTTTAAATTTAAAAGGGATGGGGATGTGGCTCAGTGGTACAGTGCTTGCCTAACATGTGCAAGGTCCTAGGTTCAATCCCCAGTATCATGAGTGGGTGGAGAAATGGGAAAGAGCATATATTCCTTTGCACTCAAAAGTAGTAGCTTAAGGTCTTCCTCCCTCACCCAAACAGCACTATCTTTAATGTTCACTCCAGGCATTTATAGGATGATTTATTTTGACCAAGTACTTAGTAATTCAAAATGTATGGCTATTTGTTGAATGCCCTGGATCACTTACAATGACATGTTCTTAGTACTTACTATGATGATGACAGCCCAAGTCCATGGGAGATTGGAATCAATGAGGCAAAAATTATCACTGTGGCAGGGACCACCTCTTCACTTTGTCCTCAAAGTTAAGTATAAGAAGACAAAATGCATCTCCCCATGCCCCTCCTGTATTTCCTTAGGCAAGATATTAACAGCCCTGTGCAAAGACAATCATTTTTAACCATGTGTTGGCAATAAAACTCAGTGGGGGCTGGGGTTGTGGCTCAGTGGTAGAGCGCTCGCCTAGCACGTGCGCAGCCCAGGTTCAATCCTCAGCACCACATAAAAATAAACGTATTAGCCGGGCGCGGTGGCGCACGCCTGTAATCCCAGCACTTTGGGAGGCTGAGGCAGGAGGATCGCGAGTTCAAAGCCAGCCTCAGCAATGGCGAGGCACTTAGCAACTCAGTGAGACCCTGTCTCTAAATAAAAAAATACAAAAAAGGGCTGGGGATGTGGCCCAGTGGTCGAGTGCCCCTGAGTTCAATCCCTGGTACCAAAATAATAAATAAATAAATAAATAAAATAAACGTATTGTGTACAACTAAAGCAAATAAATAAATATTTTTAAAAAACTCAGTGGGTGCAAAGTGAGAACTAGACTGAAACCATTGGGCTGCTTTTAAGCCGGCAGAGGGAGCAGGACAGCAGTGTATAAGCCTCTGACCCCACAAAGCAAAGGAGGGCTGGTGAAGCAAAGATGTCATTACAGAATACAATCTATAGTTCTACCCCTCTGAATCGCTACTCAATTAGAAAAGGGGAGACTTATTATAAGGGTCCACAAAGAGAGATTGACCTGCAAATAGTACAAGTGAAGATACGACAATTTAAGGCAGCTCTTGTGCCTGGCAGTTGGGTGCTTATGGGGCCATCCTCTAAAGACAGCCCAGGCTAGCCTCTCCAGGGTACCTAAGACAGAGCACATCAGAGACCTGTCAGGAAAGCTAGGCCTTTCAGCTCTGTGCTGGTGCTGGTGCTGGTGCTGGTGCTGGGGCCAGTGCCAGTGCTAGGCAAAGGACAAGAAAAGGCTTGTCTTTCAGAGCTGATTTTCTCACAATTGTTCAGCTTCAACTTATTTGGGTATTCCAAGAGAACGTAGCTACTCTGATTCTGTTTAATTTCATTTTGCACTAAAATCACTAATTCATCAAAAAATAGTACTATAATCACATGTGGAAGCAGTTTTGTAGTTACAAAAACCTTAATATATCCAGGTATAGTGGTACATACCTGTAATCCCAGCTATTTGGGAAGCTGAGGCAGGAGGACCCCAAGTTCAAGACTGAACTCAGCAACTTAAATGGGAGGCATAGTTCACTGATAAAGCAATGCTGGGTTCAATTCCCGATGCCAAGGGAAAAAAAAATCTAACAAAATGTATATTTAAAAAGTATCCTTCCTGGGCTGGGGTTGTGGCTCAGCAATAGAGCGCTCGCCTAGCATGTGCGTGGCCCGGGTTCGATCCTCAGCACCACATATAAACAAATGCATTGTTTACAACTAAAGGCAAATAAAAAAAAATTAAAAAAAAAAAAAAAAAGGGCTGAGATTATAAAAAAAAAATTTTTTTTAAAAAGTGTCCTTCCTGGGCTGGGGATGTAGCTCAGTTGGTAGAGTACTTGCTTCACATGCACAAGTCCCTGGTTCAATCCCCAGCACCCAAAAAAAATTTTTTTTAATTTTCTTAAAATGTCCTGAGCTCTAAGCAGAAACTATGAAAGTCCTTATACCATTTATACCATACTGTAACAAAAGTATTCTTATTTTATAGCTGGAAAAGCTGAGGCATAGAAGAATTTTGAGTTTCCTTAGTCAGTCAGTCAAGCTGGGTACAGTGGCACACACCTGTAATCCTAGCTATCTGGAAAACTGAGGCAGAAGGATTACAAGTTTGAGGCCAGCCTGAGCAATTTATCAAGACCAACTCAAAATAAAATAAAAAGGGTTGGGGATGTAGCTCAGTAGTACAATGCCCTTAAATTCAATCCCCAGTACCATACATTAAAAAAGGCAGCCAAGCCCATGACAGGACTGAGGGAATGTTTAATAAGGAGAATAGTTTATTGTTTAATGAGGGGAGAGTCTCAGTTCTTCAAGATGAAAAAGTTTCAAAGATGGTGATGGTTATACAATAATGTATTTAATGCCACTGAATAGTAAGTATACTTAAAAATTGTCAAGCCGGGCACGGTGGCGCATGCCTGTAATCCCAGCACTTTGGGAGGCTGAGGCAGGAGGATTGCGAGTTCAAAGCCAGCCTCAGCAATGGCGAGGCACTTAGTAACTTAGTGAGACCCTGTCTCTAATAAAATACAAAAAAGGGCTGGGATGTGGCCCAGTGGTCGAGTGCCCCTGAGTTCAATCCCCGGTACCAAAAAATAAATAAATAAAAAAAAATTGTCAAAAGGGTAAATTTTATATTATATACCTAATTTTCAACCATAATTTTTTGTTTTTTGTTACTGGGTATTGTACCCAGGGGGTGCTTTCTTACTGAGCTACATCCTTAGTACTTTTTTTTAATTATTAAATATTGACTTATTTGCTTTAGTTGTACACAATGCGTTTATTTTACATGGTGCTAAGGATCGAACCTGGGCCACGCACGTGCTAGGTGAGCGCTCTACCGCTGAGCCACAATCCCAGCCCCATCCCTAGTACTTTTTATTTTTTATTTTGAGACAGGGTCTCATTAAGTTGCTGCGACTGGCCTTGAACTTGTAATCCTCTTGCCTTAGCTTCTGGGATTACAGGCATGCACCACTGCACCCAACCGTTTTTCCTCTTTTTTGGTACTGGGGATTGAATCCAGGGGTGCTTAATCATTGAAGCACATCCCTAGCCCTTTTTAAATTTTAATTTTGAAATAGGGTCTCTCTAAGTTGCTTAGGACCTTGCTAAATTGTTGAGGCTAGGTTTGAACTCACAATCCTCCTGCCTCAGCTTCCCAAACTGCTGAAATTACAGTCATAAGCCACTGCACCTAGCTTGCCCCCAGCTTTTTTTGGCCACAATTTCATGTATGTATATGTATTATGTAGCCAAAAATAAATAAAGCCTAATTCTTTTTTTTAATATTTATTTATTTACTTTAGTTGTACACAATGCAATACATTTATGTTTACGTGGTGCTGAGGATCGAACCTGGAACGTGCACTTGCGAGGCGAGCACTCTGCCGCTGAGCCACAACCCCCACCCAATAAAGCTTAATTCTGACATGGAGTTATCTCTATGATCTAAAGTGTTAGTGACTGTATTAACTATTCAAAATATTTATTTTCTTTCAGCAAATGGCACCATGGGATTAGATCCAGGGTTCAAAATATAACAAAAGTAATGCTATAGAAGTTTACAGAAATAAAAGTGCCTAGATTCAAATCCTGATTTCACCATCTATGGGTCCTTGGGTAAGTTATTCCACTCATTTAGCCTCTCTCTTTTTTTAAAATATTTATTTATTTACTTTAGTTGTACACAATGTGTTTATTTGTACGTGGTGCTGAGGATCGAACCCGGGCCGCACGCGTGCTAGGCAAGCGCTCTACCGCTGAGCCACAATCCCAGCCCTAGCCTCTATCCTATAAGATAAAGAAAATGCCAACAACCAGGGTTGTTGTATTAAGTGAGATAAAAACACTTAACCCAATGTGACCTATATTAGCTAAACACACCCCTCAAAACATCCTACTTTCTCTGAAACATCATTTGTGAATTTATCTCAAATCTTTCAAACTCTTGTTTTATATCACATAAGAGTATGAACAGCATGCTATATTTTAATGAAAATATACACAAATTTATGCATGGCGGGACAGATGCAATATGGTTAACAGAGCTCCCAGGAAGAGCAAACTTTACTTAATACCCTTTTATGTTATTAAAGATTTTTTTTTTTTCTAACCTGTAAAGATTTAAGGAGAGTCAGTCTTTCTGCTCTGCCTATGTGTTCCTTCTTTTCAATGAGTGTACTCTGTGAAGCCAAGCCCCCTCATGTCATCCATACCTCTCCTGAGCTACAGAAGCAGCAGTGTGACAGAGAGGCAGAGTCTGTGTGCCACATAGCCAGCTACAGGAGCCAACAGGAAATAAGTCTCTTTTGTTATTTTTCTAAAGCTGAAAACAGACATTTACATAGAAGTTCACTCACCACCTATAAATGTCATTTAATCCTAGCTTCTGAGGTAAGGATTATATAGGTTCTTTTAATAGGTAAGGACCAGAGAGGCAAAATGACTTGCTAATAGTCCAAGGAGCTAGACCTGGAGCCTAAAACCAAGTTATATCCATTGTATCATGCTGAGGCCAGAATACCACCTAGAATTCCAAATGAGGATGTTCTGCAGCTTTACATAAAAAAGAAAAGTATTTTCCATTTTGTATATAATTTTTTTTTTCTAGAAATGCCTAGCACTTCACTGGCTTTTTTTCAATTTTGGTGATATTTAAGTATAGAGTTTGGTGGCATGAACTATATTCACATTAGAACATTGTTATCTAATCATCATGATCATTTGTCTCCAGAACTTTTTCATCTTCCCAAACTGAAATTCTGTAAAACACTAAATAATCACTCCCCATGCCCCTGACAACCACCATTCTTCCTCTATAAACACCATTTCTGTTTCCTTACTTTACTACTCTCAGTACATCATATACATACATGTTCTTTTTGTGACTGGTTTATTTAGCTTAGCACGATGTCTTCAGAATTCACCCATTTGTAGCAAGTGTCAGAGCTTCATTCCTTTTTAAGGGTTGAATAACATTCCATTGTATGTATAAACTATATTTCATTTACTCGTTCATTCATTGATGGACATTTGAGTTGCTTTTACCTTTGGGCTATTGTGAATAGGGTTGCTATGAACATAGATCTACAAATACCTGAGCCAGGCACAGTGGTGCACGCCTGTAAAATAGGACTTGGGATGTGGCTCAGTGGCAGAGTGCCCTGAGTTTAATCCCTGGGGCCAAAAACCAAAAACCAAAAACTAAACAAATACCTGTTTTAATTCCCTGATTTCCATTCCTTTGGGCATATATCCTGATGTGAAATTGTTGGATTATACAGTAATAATTCTGTGATGGGGTTTGTTTGTTTTGTTGTAGTACTAAGGATTCAACCCAGGGGCACTCTACCACTGAGCTACAGTCTCAGCCTTTTTAAAATTTTGAGACAGTCTCACTAAATTGATGAGGCTGTCTTAAACTTGCGATCCTCCTGCCTCCCTAGTCACTAGGATTACAAATGTGTGCCACCATGTCTGGCTGTGTTTATGTTTTTGAGAAACCGCCGTAGGGTTTTCTACAGTGACTGCATCATTTTACATTCCCACTAGCAATGCGCAATGGTTCAAATTTCTCAGCAACACTTAGTTCTCTTCTTTTCTAACTGTCATCCTAGTGGGTATAAAATGTTTGCAGGCCTTTCTGACCTTCAAGTAAATAGCCTAGCAGGAGTAATGTTGCCCACCTATAATGCCAGCTACTTGGGAGGCTGAGGCAAAAGGATTCATTCAAGGTCAGCCTTGGCAACTTAGCTAGACCCTGTCTCAAAATAAAAAATAAAAAGGGCTAGAGATGTAACTCAGTGGTAAAGTAGCCCTGGGTTCAATCCCCAGCACTGCAAAAATAAATACATAAACAACCTAAGTAACTATTAAGTCCTTATTGACATCTTGGAGTACCTCATTCTACAAGGACTTTGAGTTATTGTTCTTTATTACTTTACATTTACCTCCCTGGGATTCAGTTACTGTTTTTCTGCTCACTCCACCCAGACAAAAATTTACTTACAATTTATCCACACTGGAAGCATTTCAGTACCTGAAGGAACTAACTTCATATGTAAATTTGGGAAATTTTACATACATTCTGTCCTCAAATCACTTACAAAAACAATAAGGGCACTAATCTCTATTTACCCAAGCCTGCCACTTCTGTAATTCAACCTATTTTAAGAATGAGTATAACAGGGCAGCACAGCATTCAAAACCACAGGCTTAGAAGTGTACAGACTGACTTCTCAATATTACTACCATTTACTAGCTGTGTACCTTTAGGTAGAGTACTTAACCTACCTATTTCATGGCATTATTGTTAGGATTAATGAAATAGATCTGTGTAAAAACTTAGCTGGTGCCTGACAATATTAAGAGTAAGGATAAGCCAGGCACTATGGCACATACCTGAAATCCCAGCAACATGGGGGCGCTGAGGCAAGGAGGATCACGAGTTTGAGGCCAGCCCTGGCAACTTAGCAAGACCCTGTCTCAAAAAATAAAAGGGCTGAGGATGTAGCTCAGTGGTAGAGCAAACCTGGGTTCAATTCCCAGTACGGGGGTGTGGGTGGGGTAGGGGGAGTGGGGAGTAGGGCTCAAACTTCTGAAATTGGAGACTAGATTATCAGATACCTTTTTTACCTCCTTAAGAGGAGGCCTCTAATCTAAGACTGAAATACATACCCAAATGCAAACAGGATAACTAGGGAATAATCTCAGAAGGCATTAAGAGAATGTGATTATTTTAACAAAGAGTTACAAACTAATAAATTATGCTATAATCAGTCTAAAGGAAGACTGTAAAATGACCACAACTTAAGATAAAAATATTCAGCTTCATTGGTAATCAAGGCCAGTTATATAAGAACTTAAGTAATAATAAATTTATTACATGACACTATTTTTCATATACTGACTGATCTGGAAAATATGAAATACTATTTAGCAGTAGATGATGCGGTCATAATAAACTGGTACAAGCGTAAATAAATTAGTTCAACCATCTTGGAGGGCCATTTGGCAATATATATCAAATATATTTTTTATGTTTTTATTAGTACATTATGGTTATACATAATAGTGGAGTTCATTTTGACATAATTATAAATGCATAAACATAATTTGCTCCACTTCAATCACTAGTACTTTCCCTTTCCCTCCTCCCTTCCCCTGATCTCCCTTCCTCTGCTCTGCATTCTTTTATTTATTTATTTATTTATTTATTTATTTATTTTATTTTAGTTGATGCATTATACGTAAAAGTGAAATTCATTTTGGCACTCAAGCATGCACACAGCACAATTTCCTTCCACCTTTTCTCCTTTCCCACCCCCTCATCCTTCCCTCTTTATCCCATTCCTTTCCTTTGTGTTCTCTTTTCATGATAGCACCTGCCCTTTTCAGTTCCTTATTTCTTTTTTGTTGTTGTTAATATTTATTTATTTGCTTCAGTTGTACACAATGCAATGCATTTATGTTTACGTGGTGCTGAGGATCGAACTGGGCCGTGCATGTACTAGGCGAGCGCTCTACCGCTGAGCCACAACCCCAGCCCAGTTTCTTATTTCTCTCTAGCTTCCACACAAGAGAAAACATTTGACCCTTGGCTTTCTCTAAGTCTGGTGTATTTCACTTAGCATGATATTCTCCAGTTCCATCCATTTACTGGCAGATGACAAAATTTCATTCTTCTTTATGGCTGAGTAGAACTCAATTGTGGATATATATCACATTTTCTTTATCCATTCATCCACTGATGGAAACCTAAACTGGTTTCATAACTTGGTAATTATGAACTGCACTGCTAAAAACATTGGAATGCAGGTATCACTATAGTATGTTGAATTCGGCTCTTTTGGATAAAAACAAAGGAGTGGAATAGCTGGGTCATTCCTAGTCTTTTGAGGAATCTTCACACTGCTTTTCAAAATGGTTCATACTAATTTGCAGTCCTACCAACAATGTATAAGTGTTCTTTTCTCACCATTTTCTCTCCAGAGTTTATTATTTGTATTTTTTATATTTGCCATTTTAACCAAGGTGAAATGAAAACTCGGTGTAGTTTTGATGTGCATTTCCTTGATTGCTAAGGATATTAAACATTTTTTTCATACATTTGTTGGTTATTTAGATTTCTTCAAGAAATGTCCTGTTTATTTAATGTGCCAGTTTACTGATTGGGCTATTTGGTTTTTCAGTGGTAAGTGTTTTTTGTTGTTTTAGTTCTTGCTCTTTTGTTTTTGTTTTGGTACCAGGGATTTAACCCAGGGGCACTTTACCACTGAGCTATATCCCCAGTCCTTTTTACTTTGAGACAGATTCTTGCTCAGTTGTTAAGGCTGGCCTCAAACTTTCCATCCTCCTGTCTCAGCTTCCAAAATCACGAGGATTATAGGTGTATATTGATCTTCTGTTGGAAGAGTAACTGACAAAAATTTTCTCGTATTCTGTAGGTCCTCTTTTCATGGTTATTTCCTTTTCTGTGCAGAAGCCTTTTAATTTGATGCCACTCCACGTATTCTTTTTTCTCTTTTAATATTTTTAGCTGTAGACGGACACAATACCTTTATTTTATTTACTTATTATGTGGTGCTGAGGATCAAACTCTACCCTCAGCTACCACTGAGTTACAAAACCCCAGCCCATTATTCTTTTTTTTTTTTTTTTTTGTACCAGGGATTGAACTCAGGGGCACTCGACCACTGGGCCACATCCCCAGCCCTTTTTTGTATTTTATTAGAGACAGGGTCTCACTGAGTTGCTAAGTGCCTCGCCATTGCTGAGGCTGGCTTTGAACTCACGATCCTCCTGCCTCAGCCCCCCAAGTGCTGGGATTACAGGCGTGCACCACCATGCCTGGCTCCCAGCCCATTATTCTGAATGTTATTTTCTGAGCTTTAGGAGTCCTACTGAGGAAATCATTGCTTGAATCTATATGTTGGAATGTTGACCCTATTTTTCTTCTAGCATTTGCAAAGTTTCTGGTCTAATTCCTAGGTCCTTGATCCATTTGACTTGACTTTTGTGGAGAGTGAGAGACAGGAATTTAGATTTATTTTTCTACATATGGATATCCAGTTTTCACTGTACCATCTGTTTAAAAGAGACTATTCTTTGGGCTGGGGTTGTGGCTCAGCAGTAGAGCACTTGCCTAGCATGTGTGAGGCACTGGGTTTGATCCTCAGCACCACATAAAAAATAAATAAAAGTTATTATGTCCAACTACAACTAAAAAAAAAAAAAAAAAAAAAAAAAAAGGCTCTCTTTTCTCCAACACATATTTTTGGCACCTCTGTCAAGGGTCAGATGATTCTATCTGTGTGTGTTTTGTCTCTGTATCTTCTGGTCTGTTCCACTGGCCTATGTGTCTGTTTTTATGATGGTATCATGCAGTTTTTGTTACTATATAGCTCTGTAGTACAATTTGAAGTCAGATATTGTAACACTCCCAGCATTGTTTTTTTTTTTTTTTTTTCTGTAATCCCAGCAGCTCAGGTGGCTGAGGCAAGAGGATCACAAGTTCAAAGCCAGCCTCAGAGGCCCTAAGGTGAAATGAAAACTCAGTGTAATTTTGATTTGCATTTCCTTGATTTCTAAGTCTGGTGTATTTCAGTTAGCATGGTATTCTCCAGTAATTTAGAGAGACCCTGTCTCAAAAATAAAAAAGGACTGGGGATGTGGCTCAGTGGTTAAGCATCCCTGGGACTGATCCCCAGTACCAAAAAAAAAAAAAAAAAAAAAAAAAGAAAAGAAATTTACTTAGGCTATTTTGGGTCTTTTATGCTTCCAAATGAATTTTAGGATATTTGTTTTTGATAACAGGGGATTTATCTGAAATACTCTTTCCTTTTCTAACTACATATCTGTTTAAGGCTAAATTTTCTCCATATATATTTACTGAGTCTCTATGTCATTACAAAGTAATATATGAATGTTTTCTATTATGACAGAAATCAAAGAGATTTGGGAAATTTAACAATGGCATTCTTATCACTTATTTTGGAAAAAAATTTTCCATTAAAATATTATCTTAAAGTTCATTATTATTAGCATTAAATAAGTGAATTTTTAATCTTTCTCAGTTTTTAAAAAAATTTTTTGTAGTTCTAGATGGACAGAATGCCTTTTTGTTTATTTTTATGTGGTGCTAAGTATACAACCCAATGCCTCACACATGCTAGGCAAGCACTCTGCCACTGAGCTAAATCAGCACCAGCCCAATCTTTCTTTCTCGGTTTTAAATTCTAATACAATAAAAACCATAGATATAACTCCCATAAACTGAAGTTCTTTTAGGTCTTCAATGATTTTAAGAGTATGAAGATGTCTGACTGTCTGACTTCTTCAGTTTGGAGACTGTTGTTTTAAAATAGTGGTTTTCAACCCAGGTGATTGTACTGCCCTGTGAGCATTTGGCATAAAAGGAGACATGTGTGGCTGTCACAACTGGGTAGACGCTACTGGTGTACTGAGTAAAAACCAGTGATGCTGCTAAATATCCTACAATGCACTGGACAGCCTACTTTAACAAAGATCTATCCAGCCCCAAATATCAATACTGTAGAAGTTGAAAAACCCTCCTTTAGAATATCTATTACATGAAAAAAATAATAAATTTAACAAGTTGTGTAATTCAAGATGGCCTAATTCCAATTTCATTTTTAAAATATGTATACATGCATATTTAAAAAGGCTAAAATATGTCCCAAATGTTAACAATGGTCATCCTAAGTAGGCAGAATTACTTCTTTTTCCTTTAAATCAAATTTCCTATTATTATCATATTTTTAAAAATTATGAATGGATAGACGAGCCTGTCTTCTAAGTGTTATATTCTGATGATTTGTATGATTCAACAGTACATTTGCAAAAGTAAAGAATTAGTAACATGTCAAGCCACAAAAGCTCCTCCAATAGAGCTAGGAGGACACTAACAACAGGTTCTTAAGGCCTCAACAACAGTAAGGATCCACTGAGGGTGTAGCTGAGTGGTACAGCACTTGCCTGGCACGTACAAGGCCCCTGGGTTTAAATTCTCAACACACACACACACACACACACACACACACACACACACACACAGATCACAGGTTGTCTTCATCTCTAGTCTTACTTTTTCTGACATAGAAAACTAACCTGGACAATCTGCTCTACTAATTATATCACAGATATTCGTCATTCATTCTAAGAAGTTTCTGAATTTTTTGTTTTTGTATATAAGAACACTGACTGTGCTGGATGTGGTGGTGCGTACCTGTAATCCCAGCAACTTGGGAGGCTGAGGCAGGAGGATCACAAGTTTGTGGCCAGCATAGGCATCTTAAGCAAGACCCTATCTCAAAATGAAAATGGAATGGAGATGGGAGTTGGGGTTGTGGCTCAGCCATAGAACGCTCACCTAGCAAATGCGAGGTGCTAGGTTCAATCCTCAGTACCACATAAAAATAAATAAATAAACAAAGTTATGTCCAACGACAACTAAAATATTTTAAAAATTAAAAAATGGAATGGAGATATAGCTCAGTGGTAGAGTGCCCCCATAGATTCAATCCCCAGTATCAGGGGAAGAGGAAAAAAAAAAAAAAAAATACTGCCTGCCTAGACTTTTGCAAAATTCTTTTTATAAACAAAATTAACAATTATTATTATGTTAATAATAATTATTGTTAATTTAATAATAAAGCTTTCTTTTCTCTTCTTGGGCAATACTAAAAAGATTGAATCAATGCAGGCCCTAATGTTTTCACAGTCCCCTAGGAAAACACACTACACCTACCCACCTACCAGTAGGTATAAACACTGAGACTAAATCAAGGGCTACTTGAAGCTACCTGCCAAACACTGAAATTTCATTTATTTCCTGCCAGTATGTCTAAAGCAAAGCACAAGTAATGAAGTATATGCACTAAGCCATCAAATTTAGTCATCTATTTAAAAAAAATAAACCTTCAGAGGTTCTAATTAGTTGCAAGCACTAAATACTTAAGTAGTAAAGCCAAGTGATATGACTTGAATGGAAATTCAGAATGAGAAAAGTTGTGTAACAAGATTTTGACAGGCATTTGGATTTGTAAAGAATCCCTCCTCCTGAAGTAACTTTCTTGGAAGGAAACAAAGATTTTGCAAAGTAAGAAACAGAGCTTAGCAGGCTAAGAATTAAAACTGGAGAGGCTTGGCCAGAGTGACAGTCTGCCTCCACCCTGGAAAATATTTATTCATCTGTAAAATAATGGGACACCACGAATTTAATCAAAACAACTACATTTAGGGACAATAAACTGACAGTAGAATGTATAGGCAAAGTAAACCACTTAAAAGAGTTTAATACTTTACTTGAGCAAATTCTTTATAAATGCAGAATCTCAAGCCAGGCAGGCATGGTGTGGCCTATAATCCCAGCAGCTCTGGAGGCTGAGGCAGGAGGATCACAAGTTCCAGGCCTGCCTCAGCAACTTAGAAAGGCCCTGTCTCAAAACAAAAAATAAAAAGGGCTAGGGATGTGACTCAGTGGTAAAGTGCCCTTGAGTTCAATTCCCAGCAATACCAAAAATAAAAATATAAATAAAATAAATGCAGAACCTCATGACTTTTTCTATTTAGGGAACAGGTCAGAAGAGTCTAATTTTAATCCTGATTATACTATGTATTAGTTATAACTATTAGGCAAATCATTTTATTTCTTTGTGCCCTTGTTTCCTTACACAAGTTAAAAAATCCTTACACAAAATGCTTGGGACCAGAAGTGCTCTGGATTTTAGATTTTTTTTTCCTGGATTCTGGAATATTTGCATACATTGAGATATCTTGGGGATGAAATTCAAGTCCAAATAAGTCATTTATGTTTCATATACATCTAAGATACATAGCCTAAGGTAAAAGTAGACAATAGTTTTAGCATACATACATCTTTTTTTTCCTACTCCCTGAACTGGGGATTAAATCTATGGGTACTTTTCTACTGAGCTACATCCCCAGTAGTATACCTGCATTTTTTTTTCCCCTGGTACTTGGGCTTGGACCCAGGAATGCTCTACCACTGAACTACACCCCTAGTCCTTCTTACTTTTTTATCATGAGACAGGGCTCACTAAATTGCCAAAATTGGCCTCGAACTGCATCAGCCTCCTGAGTTGCTGGGATTACAAGAGCCCACCACCACATCTAGCATGCACCTGCGTTTTGACTGTGACTTGTCACATTAAGTCACATGTGTAATTTCCTACTTGTGACATAGGTTTGCTCTCAAAAAGTTTTGGATTTTGGAGCAATCAGACTTCAGGTTTTTGGTTTCGGGATACTTAATTTGTATACAAAAGCTCGGACTTCAGCTACCTGATCATTCATCCTTTCCAGCAATGAAATACTGTGATTCTACAGAGATAGAATATCAGAAGCATAAATTCACAGGTGATGATGGTAAAATCAGAACTCTAACCAGATCCCTTTAAATTTATTTAATCATGACATTTCACAACATGAAAAAACAGTCTATTGTCAACTGGCTGCATACCCGAAAAGTACAATTCCTGAAAACCATTTTCAGGGATAATTTATTTATTTTAGGGCTTTTATTCCAGATGTACCCTAGTGCTGGACAGATACTCCATAAAATTGGGATTGTAGTATGATTTTAATATCTACTTTTGATTAAACACTCCTCAGGGGGGGAAAAAACAATTCAGTGGAGAGTCATTCCTCAAAATCAACACAGGTAAGAACAGCAACTCACAGGAAGATTTAAAAAAAAAAAAAAGAAAGAAAGAAAGAAAGAGAGAAGGGGAAAGTATCACAAGTGAACAGTAGAACAAGAAATATAAGAGGATGTATATAGAAAGGAACAGGAAACTTAATACCCTCTGAACCTAGTAATGAAACGATAAAGAGAAGACAAATGGTTAAGCAATGACTCTGCCTCTCAAGCTCTTTGTGGTACCTTAAAAGTGGCAGCTGAAAGACCTGAGGTGTGGAGAATGGCTTGGAGGATTATCCACCAGAGGCATTCAGTGGTGAATACAAAGAGATAAAGAGACTAGGGCTTTGGTTTTACTTGAATACCAGACAACTCAGATAATTAATAAGTAGGTGGCCATATAATTTGTCACCCAAACTTTTTAAGAATGAAGGGAGAGAAATCTCTTCCTTATAAAGAAGAAGAAGAAGAATGATGAAAGGAGAGTTAACAATTACACCAGGGCAATGGAGAATTTAGGACAATCCCAAGTAATCAGGATATATGGTAACTTCAATTATAAAGGACCCCAACACAAGGTAATCACCTTTATAAGGGAATCTTACTTCACCTTATCATTGGGCAGGAGCCCAGGCAGAGGCAGAAGGAAAGGTGGGGATCCACAAGTGAAAAACTACTACTCTCAAGTCATTCCCTAAATCCCTGTACAAGAAAATTGATGTGAACACCAGAACCTACAGAGTAATGCTCCTTACCCACCCAATCAATGAATGACCCTACAAATGAAATGCTTTTTCACAGAAATAGAACAGTTGCTCTTGACAGAAGTAAATTTCACCGCAAGAACACTATGCTTCAAGTTCATTAAGAATTAAACAGGCTTATCATCTGGCCTAGGAGTCACACTTCCCTTCATGATGCTTTATCTGTGGAAAAATACTTCCAAATGACTTATCATTACTCTCTGAGCAAATGAGCCCATGTTACATGTTTATACTTTTTTTAAAAGGCACTTTATTCTGAAGCACATAATTCATCTAAGCCCTTGGCACAAGATAGTTTCTTCTCCTCTGTATAATCATATTAGGAAAAATGTATATTTCTGTTGGCTGAAATTCAGCCAAATGTACTCAATCACATACTTTCTCAGATGTCAATCTCCAATTACAGGCTCAGCCAGGTGTGGTAGAGCATGCCTTTAATCCTAGTGATTTTCAAGGCTGAGGCAGGAATATCCCAAGTTCAAGGCCAGTCTGGGCAACTTAGCGAGAATCTGTCTCAAAATAAAACTTTTTTTTAAAAAGCTAGGTCCTAGCATAGTAGTACAGGCCTATTATCCCAGTGACCAGGAGGCTGGAGTAGAAGGATCAAAATTTTGAGCCTGGGCAATATAGCAAGACCCTGTCTCAAAATAAAATAAAAGCAGAGGATATAGCTCAAAAGTAGAGCACCCTGGGTTCAATCTCGTTTAAAAGAGAGTATATATAGCTCAGTGGTAAAGTACTTGCCTACAGTACCTGGAACCTTAGGTTCCATTCTCAGTACCAGAGGAAAAAAATAAAAATTGCCATGTGCACCAGCAATGAAAGTGCTCTTATAAAGATGCTCTTAGGGGGGTGCTGTAGGACACACCTGTAATCCCAGAGATGAGGCTGAGGGAAAGCAGCCTCAGCAATTTAGCAAGACTTTCAGCAACCTAGTGAGACCCCACCTCAAAATAAAACATAAAAAGGGCTGGGGATGTAGCCCAGTGGTAAAGTGCCCCTAGGTTCAACTCCCAGTACCAAAAATAAATATACAAACAAGCTTGCTCTTTGTCTCACTCAATGCATAAGAAAATAAATACACTCACTTCTTAACTTGGAATTCAGAGAGCAGTATCCATATGTGCATCAAGTTGTACTGATCAATAAAGTCTCCCTGATCTAAATGATTCCAGCTGTCCTTTACAACCAAATCTATCAATAATCAGTAAACGAGGCAGGGGGTGTAGTTCAGTGATAGAGCAGATACTTAGTATAGCCGAGGCCCTGGGTTCAATCCCCAGCACCAAAAATATAATACTAACCATCATCATCATCATCAAATGAGCACACATGGGTACCTGTGCTGACACCTCCATTCAATGTAATATCCAAGACACATTACTGAGGGTAACTGCTCTCCTTAGGAACTCTCAGCAATCAAAAATACACTAGTGAAAACCAAATCCATATTAATCCTTTGAACAATACTGAACACAAAGACAACTTTTTGATGTTAAGAATAATGTCTAGGGCTGGGGCTGTAAGGTAGAGTGCTTACCTAGCATGTGTGAGGCACTGGGTTTGATCCTTAGCATCACATAAAAATAAATAAATAAAACAAAAGTATTGTGTCCATCTACAACAAAAAATACTTTAAAAAAAGAAATAATGTCTAACAAGACTAATGGTCATCAGTTAAGTTTTACTAAGTTATTTTAAAATAGAAGTGACAGACCCTGATATAATTCTAAATTTAGCAATGTGAAGAATTCAGTGGAACAAATAATGTGTACCCATTATTATTCATATTACTTTACCCTTATGACATGATTCCTTTGACTTATCATAGCAAAGAACCCCAAGGCCATCTCTTTGGGCCTTCTTTCTTTCCCACCAAATTCCATAAGAAAGAGCATTTTTCCTATATTAAGTATTGCAAACCAAAGAAAAATAAAATATCTATTAAAGTACCATGAGGTAGAGGGAAAAAATTAAAAAGAGTCATAATTTATTATAAGTGAGAACTAAACACTCCTAAAAGAAAACCATCTTGAGAACGAAATTGTTGTTATTTGGTATTAGGTATTGAACCCAGGGGCATTTAACCATTGAGCTACATCCCCAAACTTTTTTTTTTTTTTTTTTTTTTTTTTTTGGAGACAGAGTCTTGCTAAGTTGCTGAAGCTTGCCTCAAACTTGCAATCTTCCTGCCTCAGCCTCCCAAACCGCTGGGATTACAGGCATGTGTCATCATGTCTGGTTTGAGAGCATAATTTACATGTGATTCATCATCTTCATTCTTTCCAAAGCTCCAATCTCACAAACTCAAAAGTTATTTGCTGAACTAACAGATCAAAGAATAAAATGTAACACCTTCACAGCAATGGATTATCAGTAAATAGAAAAGTCCAGAAGAAAACTCAAGAATCAATTGCCTGAGGCTGGGGTTGTAGTTCAGTGGTAGAGAGCTTGCTTAGCATGTGTGAGGCCCAGATTCAATCCCCAGCGCCACATAAAACTAAATAAACAAAATAAAGGTATTGTGTCCATCTACAACTAAAAATCTTTAAAAAAAAAAAAAAAAGGAAAAAAAAAAGGAATCAATTGCCCAATCACTTTGTCAAAATGTGTATGCTATGACAGCTTTTCAAAGGCAGAAATCTGCCCCCATCACCGGCCATATTTTTCCTGATAACTAATCACTGGACCAAATAATTCATTTTAATTAAACACATGAATAGTTTTGCCAGTTAGACTTTATTTAATTGGTTAAACCTAAACATTTTACTTGTAGAGAATGTGCTTTTTTAATCTTTTTCCTTTTTGATACTGGGATTGCATTTAACCACTGAGCTGCATCCACATTAGGACCAATTTAGTGAGGCCCTAAGCAACTTAGTGAGATTATCTCAAAATAAAAAACAAAAAGGGCTGGGGATGTGGCTCAGTGCTAAAGCATCCCTAGGTTAAATCCACAGTACTAAAAAAATAAAAATAAGAAATAAACAAACTAATTCATCTACCCACCCTCCCAAAATAAAATAAACAGATTTCATAAAATATGATGTAACTAGTGACTGGGCAACAGGAAATTATTATTAATTAACAGATCAAATTAAGCATATAATTATAATCATTGCTATTACTTGATCCTTCAAAATACTCTTTGATGACTTTATGGTGAGGCATATACACAAAGCATTTTTAACAGTTCTCCTCATGGAGATCTTTCTCAATTTATCACATTGTACTATATGTCATGTGCAATAAATGTTAAATATTAATGTCAATTTTCTAAAAGTTTTTTGTGAGGTTCCACTGAAACAACAATAACAGATTCAGTAGCACCCAGAGCAATAGCACAGGCTAGGTCCTTGTTAAGTTACTTCATTCACTATTCACTACAACCCTGTGAGGAATTGTCCTTATTACATGGATACAGACAAAGAGGATAAGTGACTTGGTAAAGGTAACCCAGTTACCAAGCAAGTAGTATTGAGCTGGTATTCATCCCTGCAGTCTGACTCCAGGGTTTATACTTTTAATCTCTACATAATTATGGGTACCTATTATGATCAATAGAGTCAGAGGCCCATGTGAGACAGATAGAGGCTTAATAGTTATCTCCATTTATAAACATTATGACCAAGCAACTAAATGTCTCTCCCCATTCACAATTCCTACTTAATTAACACTTTGAAACAGCATAGTTGCTGAAACAGCATAGTTGCTATTGAAAAGCTTCTGAAGGTACTTCTGCTACATTTAGTCATAGGCACAAAAAAGAGATCATAATCTCTCACTGTAATTCAAAACTTCATACTTATGGGCTATTAATTTGCTAGCTCTACAGCTTCCAATGCCTTAAGCCTCAATAAAGGGGAAATAATATTATAGTAACTCTCATCACCAAAGAGCAGAATCTTTATTTTTGTTTGCTTCTAAAATATGTTTGCACAAACCCTTTACAAAATGTAGGAAGGTAGTGTACAATTCAAATCATATACACACAGAGCTACTTTCTGACTGGTCGTCCAATAGAATCCCCCAAAGATGTTCATCTTCTCCTCAAAGAAAACAGCAAACATAAGCTGGGTGTAGTGGCACATCCCAGCAACTGGGGAGGCTGAAGCAGAGGCAGAAAGTTCAAATGTTTAAGGCCATCCTTAGCAATTTAGCAAGACCCTGTCTCAAAATAAAAAATAAAAGGGAGCTGAGGATGTAGCTCAGTGGTAGTACACCCCTGGGTTCAATTCTCAGTACGGCAAAAAAGGAAAATACGTAAAAAGGACCCCATCATAGGGAAAAGAGGAGGCAATGAAGGCAATTTAAAGTACATACTAGGAGCTAGGGATGTGGTTCCATGATAGATCATGTGCTTAGCATGCTAAAGGCCCTGGGTTCAATCCCCAGCACAGTAATAAATAAAGTACATTCTGGGGCTGGGGTTGTGGCTCAGCGGCAGAGCGCTCGCCTCGCACGTGCGAGGCCCAGATTCGATCCTCAGCACCATGTAAACATAAATTCATTGCATTGTGTACAACTAAAGTAAATAAATATTTAAAAAAAAAATAAAGTACATTCTAAATGCAACCAAAGACCTAAAAGGTAAATCAAGATATCCCCAAAATATGTAAAGTATCCCAACCTCCTTAATGTTGTTAAGATCTCTTGTAAGAAGCACTTCAACAATGTTGTTCTCCCATCCTTTGAAGGACTAACATTCATATATTCTAAGAAAAGACTATAATCATCAAGCATAAGTTGAACTTATAAAAAGTAACATTCATTTATTACAAGTAGCTTATAAAGCACTTTCACATATAACATTAATAGACCATTTACTACCATCCTGTCAGGTAGAGGGCAATCTGTTACAACCATTTTATGGATGAGAAATGAAGTGGTTTGCCTAAATCCATACAATCTGTGACTGGAAGAGCTTCCAACTCAAATCAGATAACATCAAATCCTGGGTGCTTCCCTCCCCACATTGTGCCTCTTTATTTCTCATCCAAAAATCACAAAACTATCCTGTCTACCCAGTTTGCACAGGTCTATTACCAATCCTCTAAGAACAAGTATCAACTATGAATGAAACCACCACATTATAAGCACAAAAGGGAAAGAAAACCTCAACTTTTGCTCTGAAAGGCCTGGTACTTTGTGTTGAACCCAACCCATATGCTGCCCAAAATAGCTCTAACAGCAGCCCTTCAGGTAGGCCCTGGTATTCCCACTGTATACCTCAGGAAATGGGCTCAGAGAGGCTTAATAACTTAACTAATGTCACATTTTTAAATGACAATGATTTTAATGACATGTCTACTATACGACACTGCCTTAACATGGTATCATAGTGACATCCTTTTCTGCCCAACAACAAAGAAAAACACTTTTCTTTTTGTTTGTTTGTTTTTTGTTCTTTGGTGGTACCGGGGATTGAACTCAGGGGCACTCGACCACTGGGTCACATCCCCAGACCTTTTTAGTATTTTATTTAGAGACAGGGTCTCACTGAGTTGCTAAGTGCCTCGCCATTGCTGAGGCTGGCTTTGAACTCGCGATCCTCCTGCCTCAGTCTCCCAAAGTGCTGGGATTACAGGCCTGCGCCACCACGCCCGGCAAGAAAAACACTTTTTAGATTAAAACATTTTCGTGTTTTCAAGTGTCAAATAACCATTCTCCTACTTTTCACTGCCATAATCTTACTTCCTAATAAAGCACTTTTCTGGGTCCTGATTTTCTCTGGTTTACCCTTAACACTGCTAGCCTCATGAAACCCTTAATTAGTAGCAGTTTATATGGCCACAAGAATCACACATATATTATTTTTGCCCTCAGTCTAAGTTAATTCTATCAAATACTTTGTGTCAAGTTACAAAAAAAAAAAAGTGAACTACCCAATTAGTAAATGAAAACAATGAACAAACTATGAACAATCTATCATTTTCATTGACACCCCAAGGGCTTTAACCAATCCAGACAAGACACAGAAAAACAAAATGCACAAAAGAAATATTATAACCTCCCAGAATCTCATATCCCACCAATCTACTGTGAATTATTGGGGATGATAGAATTAGCTTCAACATACTATGTGTTCCCTCCTCAGGTGATAATTGTTAGTAAGTGACAATGATAGGCAAGAAAAAGTATATAAACATGACTGGTAAAAATAGTTTTAAACTTGGGAAGATTATTGAAGGACTTAAAAAATTTAATTGGCTTTAACAAGTTAAGGTGTATTACAACTCCAAAGGGGGATTCTTTATCTGAAGCAAGCAGGAGGAACTTTCTGTTAACACAAGCTGTACTCATAATAGAAGGCGAATGGCTAAAAAAGGCTTTAAAGAAAACTATGTTCTTTGGAACCAAATTTGAGGGGTCAGTGGAAAAGCCTGTTGGAAGGACTAATAACTAGGGCAGAAGTAGATAAAAAGGAAACAGGAAGAACAGAGAGCGGAGTGGGGGAGGGAGGAGCAATGGGCAAAAGAGGCTGGAACCCAGGAAGCACTGATGGAAATGGGTAGCTCAGACCAAAAAAGTAAGGAAATGAATGCCTAGAACAAGAGCCTGCCCTGGTCAAAGGACCCTCTCTTCTACAGGCTAAAATTAAACTAAAGGAAGTTAACTAGCCAAGACTAGGGGGAAAATGGGGTTCAATTAAGACAGGGAACAATCCTGCATAAGGATAAGAGGAGTGAGCCTACGAATATAGCATGCATGCGCCAGGCTCTGGGTTTAATGGCCAGCAACATCCCCCATCACACACACACAGGGCGGGGGGCAGGTAATAACTGGTGGAATATGGACAACTTTTTTTGGCGGGGGTGGTACTGGGGATTGGACCCAAGGGCGCTTAACCACCGAACCACGTCCCCAGACTTCTTTTGGAAATAGGGTCTTGTAAATTGCTGAGGCTGGCTGTGAACTTGGGATCCTCCTGTCTCAGCCTCCTGTGTTGCTGGGATTACAGACCACCACAGTGCGCGATTACTGGAGAGAACTTTTTAGTGCTCTTTAAAATGTATCCATTTTAAATGGGTAAATTCTGTTATGTAAATTATCTCTCAATAAATCTATTTTTTAAATGTGTTAAACCGGGCAATGTATGAGTAGTTATGATTTAATTAACATGATTAGTTCAGTTGACTGTGAAAGAGTACCCTGATATTCCCTCAGGTCAGTAGGAAAGTTGACTTGTGTCTGGGAACACCTCTGTTGTAATACATTGATCTGAGAAGACATGAGTATTACGAATGAAGAAGCAACTGGGGAAAAACTGGACACTCCCTCTTTTAATAAAGAGGTTTTTCTCCATTTGTATCTTGAAATTAAATAGAAATTTATACGGGCAGTGTGGGTCAAGGAAGCTTTTGTGCAGGGATTGAGGGGGGTCTGTTTGAAGCGTAATATCAAGTTTCTTCCGCTGATGTTCTGGGGCCAAAGTCTATCTAGTCAAAGAGAAAACGATTTGAGGTGGAAAAGTCAGGTCAGTTCTGGAGAAATTCCAGGTTTACCGTGAAATGATCACATCACAGAAGTCTTATCTCTGCTACCCCCAAACTGGACCGTACGCCCCATGTCACTTCCGACTGTTACTCGCTAAGACAGATGCTCAGCCATGATCCCAGAACTTTATGGTGAGCTGCCTACTGACGCAAATTAGAAAGCCATTCGAGGATCGACCTGGGTGCAGCTAAGCGCCACGTCCAGCGTTGGGCTCCCCCTTCATCCCTCCCAACGTAGGAAAAGGGACGGAAGAGGACTGGCGGCGAGCGGGAACGCCCGACCGCCCTCCTCCCCTCAGCCGGGTTTCGGGGAGCCGCCCCCCTCCCCTGCGTACGCACATCCCCACCCGACTCGCCTCGGGCCACGACCCCAGGGAGGAGGGGGCGGTGGCGGCGAGCGCCCCCATCGGCAGCAGGCGCACCTCGCCCGGGGCAGCGGTCGCCGCCGCCCGCCCGGCCGGCCGGGGCCTCCCCGGGAGCAATAGGCTATCGATTCAGTTGCCTGTCGCTAGGAGCCCCGGGAGAGCGAGGCCTACACAGTCCGGCCGGAGCCCCGGTCTCGATTTCGCCACTTTCCCCACACCGGAGGGGGAGCCTGGGGGCAACCAGGCCCAGCTGGGCAGGGGGGGAGGAGAAGCACAGACCACCTGCAAGGGCAGCCTCGGGGGAAAAAAGGATGCGGGCGTCTGGCTCCCAGCAACAAGCCTCCCGGGGGTCGCTCAGCGACCCCCTGCCTAGCGAGTTGCGCATTCAAGTTCAGGCTGGGGTCCCTCAGCCTCCAGAGCCCTCGCCACTCTCGAAACCATAATAAAAACAAGTCGCGGAAGAGGCCACCACAGCACTAAAGGAGATGGAGCTGGGCCCTGAGAGCACAGTGGGGGGGGGGGGGGGGGGGAGACTAACAGGAACCCGCCAGTCACCTCCCCTCCGCCGACCCCACCAATCCCCAGGTCGAAGCCCCCAGACCCTCGGCGTCCGGCCCTGTAACTGCCTGGCCCCCAGTTCCTTCCCCATGACACCGGCGACGGGGGCTCGAACACCCCCATGCCTCCCGCACACCTCGGCCTCCTCCCCCTCCAAATCCCAAAAAATGCCCCCCGCATCATTTAAAGTACGCGGAGGAAGAGTTTGCCATCAAACTTTGTCAAGCGGTAACCTCGCACCCCTCCGCGACCCGCACTCTCGCGGCAGGCGGCAGGGGAGATCACTTTGCACTTGGGATAAAGCGAATTAAGGACCTGTCAACCATTTTAGGTCTTTTATATATATATATATATATATATATATATATATATATATATATATATATGACATCCTCTCCTTCCCCTTCTACCCTCCCTCCCTCCCCCTGCAATGGTTTTAATTTGACACCAAATCTCCCCACCGCTGGAGAGGGGCTGGAGGGGAGGGGGTGGGGACGGAGGGCTGGAGGAGGGTGGCGAGGGAGAGCTACAGGGGAGGCTGGAAGGGGGCCGGGAGGCGCGGGGAGGGGAAGGGGGTTGATTTACCTGAGACCAGCCACTGGCCTCCATTGTTGGAGAATTCAATGGCATTGACACAGCCGAAGTGGCCGAGGAGGTCCTTCTTGTAGAGGTTTCTGCAGCCCCGCAGGCGTCTCCTCTGAAAGTCCTGAGTGAGCAGGGGGTCCCCATGCAAGCCCCGCTGGGACAAGAAGCCCACCACTGACCTCATGCTGCCCCCCAGGCCAGCTCTCCTCTTCATGCTGGAACCGCCGCCGCCGCCGCTCGCGCCGCCGCCCCTCCCTCGGCCTCACGCGCGGCCGCCGCTCCCCCCACCCTGCCCTCCCTCCCCCCGCGCTGCGATCCGGATGGTTCTTTAACCAGCCATGGCAGACAGAGCGAGGTGTGCAGACACTCGGTGGCGTTCGCGGCTTCCTGACGGTCCCCTCCCTCCCTCCCCTTCCCCCCTAGGCTCCTCCCTCTGCTTCTCCGCCTCCCTCAGCAGCTGATCTTCAGCTGCGGTCGCGCTTCCGCGACGCGCGGCCCTTCCGCCGGCCGCCGAGGCCGGGAGAACACGGGCGCCGCTGCCCCTCCCCCTCCGCGGCGGCTGCCGGAAGAACGCGGGCGGCTGCCTGGAGACCGCGGGCGGCGGCTGCGCCCTGCTCGCCTCAGCTCCTTCCCGCGCCGGGACCCGGGCGGCGCCGGGCGGCGGCCTCCCGCACTCTGTGAAGTTGAATGAGCGTAACAATCAAAGTGGCCGCCGCCGCGGCTCCACAGCCGCCGGAGGCTCAGCGCCGGGACGAGTTCGAGGGAGAAAGAGGCCCGAGGTGGGAGGAGAACGGCGGGCAGAGGATCAGGTCCTGCTCGCTCGGTTCGCCTCCTCCTCCTGGCACTGCGGTAGCCCGGTCCAAGGGGAGAGAAGGGAGAGTTGGCACTGACCATTCGGAGGAAGGTTGCCTGGGGATCTTGTCAGCGCACCTGCCCCTTCTCCCGCGACCCCAAGACATTTTAACACCACCTCATCCCTGCCTTCCTACAGCCCTTCAGTTAAAAAGGCCAAACTGCTCGATCTGATAGGTGATAGAGCGGTGTATGAGGAAAAGGGGAGAAAGGGATTAGGAAGTGAGACGGTCTGGGGTGTAGCTCAGGAGTGGAGCCCTTGCCCAGCATGCACGGAACCCAGGACTCAGTCCCCCGCTCTGGGGGCTGGGGGGAGTGGCAAGAAGAAGTGAGAGGAAAATTGCTAACATCGGACCGAGAAAGTCCTGTGCAGTAGCAAGTACTTCTGTCCATGAGTTCCAGACACATCTGTAAGACAAGAAGCCGTGCTGGAACATGGCGATATTCGTTATTGGGAGCGGTGAGCTCCTCATAAAAGTGTTGAGCTCTGAGGTTGTACAGCTGTTAACAGCAGCTGCAGTCCAGGCAAAAGTGCCTGTCCTTCAACAGGACGGGAGTCAAGGGGTTGACCCCGGTGAGGAAACTGGGTAAGTGCTGTGGAACTCTTCCAGATAGTTAAAAGTTCCTTTTTCATTATAGTACTTTTCCTAGAAGTGATCCTCCATCATTAAATAGCAGTAAGCTGCTGAAGTGGGTGGCAGTTTTGCCCTTCAACTTCTCAGGACCTCTGGACTAGAGATAGCACAGGAGCAGTTGAGTATACTCACCACTGAAAAATGGACTGAAGAAAAACTTAAGAGGAAAAAAAAATGATGGGGCTGAACATGGAAGAGGTTCACCTGTCAAGCAAAATTGTCTACTTCTACTTTTTGCACAATGATAAGATTACTCATACTAATAACAAATACATAAATGTTGGATTTGAAAGTCCATATTATATCAAACACTGCTAAACTTAATAGAAATTCACCAAATTCCAGAAATTAGAGTTTAAATGGACTATTGTACCCCTAAATAGGAAAATGCATAGTGCTTTTATTTTAAAAAGTTTTATTCTGGGCTGGGGTTGTGGCTCAGTGGCAGAGCACTCGCCTCGCTCGTGTGCGGCCCGGGTTCAATCCTCAGCACCACGTAAACATAAATGCATTGTATTGTGTACAACTAAAGTAAATAAATAAACATTTTTTAAAAAAGTTTTATTCTTAGGATATTATAATAATAGTGTGAATCGTTATCGGTGTCATGTAGAGACCAGTATTAGTATACCAGCTTGACCAACAATTTATCACATCAAACATCTTTCCTTCATAGTAATAATATGTAATTAATCTTTGTGTGTGTGTGTGTGTGTGTGTGTGTGTGTGTGTGTGATTGTATGATTGGCTCCCCTGCTCTGCTGTAAGCTCTCTGAAAGCAGGGACCATGTCAGTTCTGCTCAAGGGCATATATCCGTAGCCAGCACATAAGCTGGGCACAATCCCAGCAATTTGGGAGGCTGAGGCAGGAAGATTGCCAAGTTCTAGGCCAGTCTAGGCAACTTAGCATGACCCTGTCTCAAAATAAAAAATAAAAAGGTGCTACTGAGCACCCTTGGCTTCCATCCCCAGTTCTGAGAAAAAATATAAAGAGCCAGCATATACTGGCAATTAGTGGCCACCTTAGTATTTACTGAATACATGAATGAAACTAGGAAGTAGGGAGGAATTTCGAGGAGAAGATAATGATTTGAGTTTGGGATATGCTGAGTTTGAGGTATCTGTGCTTCATTCCAATGAGCCCATTCATTGCCAGGACAGTTTCCCATCTGACTGTTCCTTCACTTGACATACTCAACCCGCACATTCAAAAACAAGAGTTCTGTGGCTTCTCCCATCTAATAAACAATCATACATGCCTACCTTATTTCCCTGGAGTGGGAGAGATAAGTATAAGTATTTGAAGTGATCTTCCCTGTGGCAATATATGTCACACCCTCTCCTCCCTCCTAAATGAACAGGACTGTTTCCCACTCTTTGGAAAACTCATCCCATTTACCTCAGCCTAAAAATAGTCTAGGATCTGGTCATATGACAACGCAATTTTAGGACTTTATTGGAAACTTCCTTAACTACTCAGTGACCAACCAAAACACAAATATAGGACCACCCATTCTGTTTGTATTCTACTGATATTCTGAGCAGCTTTTTGTAAGGAGAATGAATAAAATCTCTCTCCCTATTTCTATAATTAGGATTGCCAGATAAAAATACTGTTATGTCAGTATGGATTTCAGATAAATAATTACATTCTAATGCAAGTATGTCTCATGCAATATTTAGAGTATACTAAAATACTGTATATTGGAAATTCAAATTGTGTTGGGCATCCTATATTTTTATTTGCTAAATCTGGCAACCTATAATATAACCAACTTCAGAAGATCAAGCAAACCACTATGGTATCTATTTACCTTTATTAAGATTTTAAGCCAGGCACAGTGGCGCACACCTGTAATCCCAGCACTTGGGAGGCTGAGGCAGGAGGATCACGAGTTCAAAGCCAGCTTCAGCAATGGCAAGGCACTTAGCAACTCAGTGAGACCCTGTCTCTAATAAAAATACAAAAAGAAAAGAAAGGCTGGAGCTGGGGTTGTGGCCTAGCACGTGCGCGGACTGTGTTCTAATCCTCAGCACCGAGTAAACATAAATGCATTGCATTGTGTACAACTAAAGCAAATAAATAAATATTTTAAAAAAAAGAAAGAAAGGCTGGGGATGTGGCCCAGTGGTAGAGTGCCCCTGAGTTTAATCCCCGGTACCAAAAAAAAAAAAAAAAAAAAAAAAAAAAAAAGATTTTAACATGGTTCATTGTATTGTTTGTTGTAAATTAATAAAATATATGACTATGTAACAATTATTTAATCATCTTTAATAACCATATGAACTTTGCCTTTTTAGATTTTTTTAGTACTGGATATTTAACATTTAATTCAGGAGCACTTAACCACTGAGCCACATCCCCAGCCCTTTTTTATTTTTTATTTTGAGACATGGTCTTGCTAAGTTGCTTAGGGCCTTACTAAATTGCTGAGGCTGACCTTGAATTTTCAGTCCTCCAATCTCAGCCTCCTGAGCCGATAGAATTATAGGTGTATATCACTGAGCATCAGAACATTTTGAGCAGGGGTATTAGGGATTGAACTCAGGGGCACTCAACCACTGAGCCATATTCCCAGCCCAATTTTGTATTTTATTAGAACATGATCTCACTGAGTTGCTTAGTGCCTCTCTTTTTGCTGAGACTGGTTTTGAATTTGTAATCTTCCTATCTCAATCCCAAACTGCTGGGATTACAGGTGTGCATCACTGTGCCCAGCAGAACATTTTTTTCAAATAACAACTTCATTGAAATATAATTGATGTACCATAAAATTCACTCTTTTTAGGTGTGTAATTTAGTATATTCACTAACTGGTGCGACCATCACCACTATCTAATCACAGAACGTTTTCAGCATTGAAAAAGAAACCCCACAGATATTAACAATCTCTCTTTGTATGTGTGTGTGTGTGTGTGTGTGTGTGTGTGTGTGTGTTACTGAAGATTGAAACCAGGGACTCTCTACTACTGAACCACATCCCAGCCCAAAATTGCCAAGAATGAGCTTAAACTTGAAATCTTGCCTCAGCCTCTGTAGTCACTGGTATTACAGACATGCACCACCACACCCAGTCCTTTTGATTGATTTTTATATGTTAAGCCAAACTTATGCTTGGATTACGTTTGATCATGGTTATATAATCCATTTTGTTGGTTGCTAGATATACCTTGCTAATAGTCTGTTGAGGGTTTTGTGACTCTATTCCTAAGGGGTTTTGGTCTGTAGTTTTCTTTCTAGTGATAACTTTGGTTTTGTGATAGCTTTGTCTAGTTTTAGTATCATAGAATGAGTTAGGAAATCCAGGTGTCTCTGTTTTTTTGCAAGACTTTGTGAAGGATTAGTGTTAATTCTTTTTTTGGGCACTTAGTAGACTTCACTAGGGAAGCCATCTAGCCTGGGATTTTCTTAGTGAGAAAGTATTTGATTACTGATTCAATCTCTTGAATAATTCCATTCAGATTTTCTATTTCTCATTGATTCAGTTTTGAGAGTTTGCGTATTTCTAGGAGTTTGTCCATTTCATCCAGGTTACCTAATTTGTTTGTAGGTTTATATTTTTCTCCTCTTCTTCTTCTTCTTCTTCTTCTTCTTCTTTTTTTTTTTTTTTTTTCCTTTTGGTGCTACTGGGAATTCAGTCAGGGGGCTGCTTTACCACAGAGGTCCATCCCCTACCCTTTTTATTTTTTATTTTGAGACAGGGTCTCTATAAATTGCTTAAGGACTCACTAAATTGCTGAGGCTGGCCTTAAACTTGCAATACTCCTACCTCAGCCTCCCCAGTCATTAGGATTACAGGGTGTGTGCCACCACACCCAGCATTAGGATTACAGGTGTTTTTTTTTTTTTTTTTTTTTTTTTTTTTTTTTTTTGTGGTACCGGGGATTGAACTCAGGGGCACTTAACCACTGGGCCACATCCCCAGCCCTTTTTTGTATTTTATTTAGAGACAGGGTCTCACTGAGTTGCTAAGTGCCTCGCCATTGCTGAGGCTGGCTTTGAACTTGTGATCCTCCTGTCTCAGCCTCCCAAAGTGCTGGGATTACAGGCGTGCGCCACCGCGCCCAGCTACCACACCCAGCTTTTATAATCCTTTTTATTTCTATAAGGTTGATAGTGATGTCCTCCCCCATTACCCCCTGTCTTTTGTGGTACTGGGGATTTAACCCAGGGGTGCTCTACTACTGAGTTGTACCCCCAGCCCTTTTATGTTTTATTTTGAGACAGGGTCTCACTTTTTTTTTTTTTTTTTTTTTTTTTGTACCGGGATTAAACTCAGGGGCACTTGACCACTGGGCCACATCCCCAGCCCTTTTTTTTGAAATTTTTATTTTTATTAGAGACAGGGTCTCACTGAGTTGCTAAGTGCGTCACCATTGCTGAGGCTGGCTTTGAACTCACGATCTGCCTGCCTTAGCCTCCCAAGTGCTGGGAGGGTCTCACTTTTGTGATCCTCCCGCCTTCTGAGTCACTGGGATTGTTGGTTTGCACCACCATGCCAAGCTGTGGACATCTCTTTCATTCCTGATTTTGCTAATTTGAGCCCCCCCCCCCTTCTCTCTTTAGCTTTCTCTTTTCTCAGCTTTGGGTTTTATTTTTATTTTTTTATTATTTTGGTACCAGGGATAGAACTCAGGGGCACTCAACCACTGAGCCACATCCCTAGCCCTATTTTGTATTTTATTAGAGACAGGATCTCACTGAGTTGCTTAGCTCCTCGCTTTTTGCTGAGGCTGGCTTTGAACTCAAGATCCTCCTGCCTCTGCCTCCCAAGCCTGGGGAAGGGGGGAGGGATTACAGGCGTGCACCACCATGTCCGACCTGGTTTTATTGGTTCTATTTTTCTTTCTTTTCCTAGGAAAAAAAAAATGTTCTGCTCCAGTCCTTTTATTTCCTTCCTTTTGCTTGCTTTGAATTTAATCATCTTTTCCAATGATCTGAGGTCTTTCTCCCTTTTTAAGATATATTTTTTTCTGGGAAAGGGAAGGAACTGCTGAGTTAAATTGACCAAATTATACTATACGCATGTATGATTATGTCACAATGAGTCCCATTCTTATGTATAACAATAATGTACTAATTAAAAATAAATTATTAGGGCTGGGTTTGTGGCTCAGTGGTAGAGCACTTGCCTAGCACGTATGAGGCACTAGGTTCGATCCTCAGCACCACATAAAAACAAATAAATAAAAATAAAGGTATTGTGTCCATCTACAACTAAAAACGTTTACTTTCTATTATTATAAAAAATTATTAGAAGCCGTGCGTGGTGGCGCACGCCTGTAATCCCAGCACTTTGGGAGGCTGAGGCAGGAGGATCGCAAGTTCAAAGCCAGCCTCAGCAATGGCGAGGCACTTAGCAACTCAGTGAGACCCTGTCTCTAAATAAAATACAAAAAAGGGGCTGGGAATGTGACCCAGTGGTCGAGTGCCCCTGAGTTCAATCTCCGGTACCACAAAAAAAAAAAAAAAAAAAAAAATTATTAGAAGGAAGAGCAATAAAGAAGAGGAAGGGGATCAGGAAGAGGAGGAGGGGAGGGAAGGAATCAGTACTGGGAATTAAAATGCAACAAATTATGTTATATGCATTTATTAATATGTCAAATGAACTTTACAATTATATAAAACTATAAGTCACTACTAAAAACAAATTTAAAGATGATTAATTATTTATTTGTGTTTCTTTTCATTCATTCTATAATTTCTCGTGATTTCTTCCTTCATTCATTTGTTCACTTAAATATGTATTAATTTCCCCATGTTTGTGAATTTCCCAAATCTCTGCCTGTTGTTGATTTCTAATTTATTTTTTAAAGGAGGCATTTATCACAAGTCTGGAAGTGAGCTCTCAGGCTATGAAGTAGTTGGATTCAGTTATTATTTGCTATTAGAATTTTCTAATCACATTTCAACTTTTCAGGCATTTGGTTCAAGTTTGTGATGCATATTTCTTCATGATGAATGAAGAAATTTACTTCAAAAATAATCTTCATGGAATGAAAGTGGGCAGAAATTCTCACTGGCCAGGATTATTCATTTGATATTTATTCAGTGATATTTACCTTTGCTATTCAATGCCAACCATCTGGGTTTTGTATATTTGAAGTTTTCTTTACAAAAATCATCATGAGCCAGCTGTTTTTATTTATTTTTAATTTTAGGATCCACATGAATAGCAAACTGTTTAAAAGAGTTAGTGTTTTTTTGCACCAGGTATATAGTCATCTAGGCATGATTTCTTTTCTATGCATACATAATGCATCTTCAGTGTCCTAAATACCATTTTAAAAATAAATTGGATAATGCCACTCCCCAAAGTAAAATATGACCAAGGAGAAGCAAACAGATCTGTGTTACTGAGGTGAATGCATATTGTCTTTATGGGCTCCGTGATCATCAAGGACAGGCTCCTGAAATGTGAACTGAACACAATTTTTTTTGTTGTTGTTGTGGGAGTTTTTCTGGTTTTTGTTTTTGTTTTTCCAGTGCTGGGGATAAAACTCAGGCCTTATACATGTTAAGCAAGTGCTCTACATCTGAGCTACATCACCAGCCCCACATTATATGTGTATAAACTTATTCCCCCTTCATTCTTAATAAACTACATGAATTCACAATGTAAGCCAAATCAGCACACTGGACTACAGATGTCCCTTAAGTTGGGGCTGGTGGTGAGATATCTATGGTGTAGCTGACT
Organism: Tamias sibiricus; assembly: GCA_025594165.1. Lineage (NCBI taxonomy): Eukaryota > Metazoa > Chordata > Mammalia > Rodentia > Sciuridae > Tamias > Tamias sibiricus. Next base: position 40,023,144 of record CM046659.1, on the reverse strand, counting down.
ATCTACGAGTTTGCTAGAAGGTAATCATTATTTCAAATCTCAAAATGATGTAACCCAGGAGGATCTTCGAAATCACCTGGTCAAACCCCTTCACTATTTATGGTATATTTCTATCACCACTGCACCTCCAACATCAAGCAGAATTCCTGGGACATACTATGTGACTCTCCTTGTTGGATGAATGAGTCTTCCTGAAATACCTCTGTTCAAGATTCTTCCTTTTTTCTGTCATATCAGGTCCAGACTTCTTTACCTGCCTATCAAGTCCCTACATGCTTTGCCTTCACCATGTCTATACTTACATTTCCCATTACTCTTCATCACACCCATGGAGAAGGTTGGTGGCCCATTCTTGCCTACATACCCCTATGCTCGCACTACTCTCCGGGCTCAGAATGTACCTTCCTTGCATCCATCCAAATCCTACACATCCTTTGAGATCCACTCCTTCCATGAACCCCTTCTGTAACAAATCTAGACCACATTAGTTTTTCTTTCCAAAGATTCCTGTCGTGCTTACAGTTAGCATCATAGTTTATCACTTAAATATTTAACATTTCTATATCCCTTTGTGGTTTTAAAAAGCATATGTTTGTGTATGCGTATGTATTTATACACACACACAGACATATACACAGTCTTGTCAGGTTGGACATAGTACTGGAAAAAATAAACTTTTTTCTCTTTATTCTCACACTCAACACAGATCACTTCTTGTGATCAGATATGTGAATGTTTTTCCCACACATCAAGCAGTTCTCTAGAGAACACCAAGTAGGTGTCCTCTAATTCAATTCAATTTTGTTACTATCTACTTGGAGATAGCATTAGATCCTATGGGTTAAGGGCCAGTCCCACAAGACTGTGCTTCTGACCAACTGGCTATAAATCAAGTTTACCATGACCCATCCCACCCCCTGAATTCAATCATTTGCTAGGATGGTTCCCAGAACTCTGGTAAACACTTTACTTACATTTATTGGTTTATTATAGAGGATATCACAAAAGATACGGATGAATGGCTAGATGAGGAACTGCATGGGCAAGGTATGGTAGGTGGGACCCCACTCTGCTCACACCACCCTCCAGCACCTCCTCGTGTTTGTTCAGCAACCTGAGAGCTCATCAAATCTGTTGTTAACCTAGGCCTGGTGACCCATACCTGCAATCCCAGTGCTCTGGGAAACTGAGATTGGAAGGTTGCAAGTTCAAGGTCAACTTCAGAAACTTAGCACCTCATGGTCTGTTTCAAACATTTTTGAAAATTTTTATGAGGGCTGCAGATGTAGCTCAGTGGTACAGCACTCCTAAATTCAATCCCCAGTACCACCTCCCACACACACACAAAAAAATCTGTTGTTCAAGAGTTTTTATAGAGCTTCTTCTGCAGCTTTACTTCACCCCTCTTTCCTGAAAGTAAGTGTGGGCTGAAAGTTCCAGTCTTCTAACCCTCTAATCATTTGGTCTTGGTGGTGATTAGCCCCATCCCAAGGCTGTCCAGCGTCCCCCATTTCCATCACCTCAATAGTATAAACTCAGGTGGGATTAAAAGGGACACATTATTGAACTGAGGATGGTAGCTCAGTGGTAAGAGTGCTTGCCCAGTGTGTACAATCCCCTGGATTCAATCCCCAGACACACACACTCACACTCACAAAAAATAACACAATAGACTCATTGGAAGTAACAAAAGACACTCCTAGCATTCAGGAATTTGTAAGAGTTTTAGGAGCTCTCTGACAGTTATCAGGAACAAAGGCAAGTATATTTCATATTACACCACAGACATGAATTGTGATTTATTAATTCAACAGATGTTTGTTGAGCATGTACTATGTGTGGCTGCACTCATTAAACACAGGGAGATAGATAGGAATTTGTGCGTGTGTGTGTGTGTTGTGTGTGTGTGTGTGTGTGTGTATTGTTTGTTTATTTGTTTTGTTTTTCTTCAAGGTACTAGGATAGAAACCAGGGGCACTTTGCCACTGAGCTACATCCCTAGCCTTTCTCCTGCCTTCCCCTCATCCTCTGGTGCTGGGGATTGAACCCAGGGCTTTAGGCATGCGAGGCAAGCACTCTACCAACTGAGCTATATCCCCAGTGCCCCTCTCCTGCAGTTTTTTTTTTTTTTTTTTTTTTTAAGCAGGGATTGAACTCAGGGGCACTTGACCACTGGGCCACATCCCCAGCCCTTTTTTATATTTTATTAGAGACAGGGTCTCACTGAGTTGCTAAGTGCCTCGCCATTGATGAGGCCGGCTTTGAACTCGTGATCATGATCGTCCTGCCTCAGCCTCCCAAGTGCTGGGATTACAGGCATGCGCCACCGTGCCCGGTTTCTCTCCTGCATTTTTTAAAATGTTGAGTGAAGGTCTTGTTACATTGCCAAAGCTGACCTCAAATTTGTAATCATCCCGCCTCAGCCTCCCCAGATTACAGGCATGTGCCAACACACCCATTATTTACTATTTTCTTTCTTTTTTAATATTTTTAGGTGTAAATGGACACAATATCTTTATTTTATTTATTTATTTTTATGTGGTGCTGAGGATTAAACCCAGTGCCTCACATGTGCTAGGCAAGTGCTCTACCACTGAGCTATGATCCCAGCCCTTATTTCTTTTGAGGTGCAGGGGATGTCACTTAGGACTCCATGAATGCTAGGCAAACATTCTACCACTTAACTATATCCCAGCCCTTTTCTGTTAGATTTTATGATGCTGGGAATTGAACCCAGTGTCTTGTGCAAGACAAGTGCTCTACCACAGGACTATGTTCTTAGCTCCACACCAAAGAAATATAAAAGTGAGGAAAAAAGAGAAAGGAGACCCTAAGCAGAGTTCATGGTGATTATTTTATTTTATTTTGGTACTGGAGATTGAACTCAGGGGCACTCGACCACTGGGCCACAGCCCCAGCCCTTTTTTTTTTTTTTTTTTTTTTTGTATTTTATTAGAGACAGGGTCTCACTGAGTTGCTAAGTGCCTCGCCCTCGCCATTGCTGAGGCTGGCTTTGAACTCACGATCCTCCTGCCTCAGCTTCCCAAGTGCTGGGATTACAGGCGTGCGCCACCACGCCCGGCTTTATTTTATTTTATTTGTACAGAGATTGAACCCAGGAGCGCTTACCCACTGAGTCACATCCCCAGTCCTTTTTAATTTTTTTTTTTTTTTTTAATTTTGAGAAAGGGTCTCACTAAGTTGCTGAGGCCAGCCTTGAACTGAGGATCCTCCTGTCTTGGCCTCCCAAGTCGCTGGGATTACTGAGGTGTGCCACCACTCCCAGCTTCATGATGGCAAAGACAGATTTTAATCAAAGATTCACATGGTAAAAATATAAGATTATTATAATATAACTGCTGTCATTTAATTAGTGCTTGCTATGAGACTGGCACTGTTCTAAGTCCTTTATAGCTATTATCTATGAGTTAACTATGAAGAAAACCCATGAAAAGATTATTATTATCCCATTTTGCAGATGACAAAAATAGCAGGTGTGGTATATAGAAATGTGTGATATCTCAGTTTCCATCTACGTTGAATGAAGTTGTTTGGATAAATTTGTGAATTCTTACTGGTAGAGCCCTTGGATCAGGCCTGACTTGTAGGTCAATACCAGCTTTTTTTTTTCTTTTTTCTCGGTACTGGATTTGAATCCATGGGTGCTCTACCACTGAAAGCACCTATCTATGCCTTTTTATTTTGGCACAGGGTATCTCTAAGTTGCCCAGAGTAGCCTTGAATTTGTGATCCTCCTGCCTCAGCTTCCCAAGTCACTGGGGTTCCAGGCTTGCACCACTGTGCCCATACCTGGCTATGCATTTTAGACTTTACCTAAGAGTCCCTGAAGGGTTTTGAACTGAGGGCATACATGATCAGATAGGCATTTTAAGAATTTATTTTGGCTACTTCAAAGGGAATGGATTGCAGTGTGCTCAGAGTAGATTTGGGTAGATGATTAGGAAGTTTTGCAGCAGTACAGTGAAGAGTAGCTTAGATAAGGTTAGTGACAGCGGAGTTAAAGAGTAGATGGAAGGCTGGGGATATAGCTCAGTGGTAGAGTGCTTGTCTCCCACATGTGGGGCACTGGGTTCAATCCTCAGCACCACATAAAAACAAATAAAGGTATAAAAAAAAAGAGTATATGGATTTAACACTTTACAAAAACAGAATTTGGTGGTGTATTAAAGAGAGTGGTGGACGAGAGACAAGACACTTATGAAATCCAGGTTTCTGATTCATATAGCTGTTCACTGCAGTAGGACTCCTGGGAAGACCCAGCACTGAAAGGGTCAAACCATGAATTCAGTTAATATATATATTGAGTTTGAGGTTCCACTGTGACTCTCAAAAATAATTGACTGGTAGACTGAATTCAGATTCATGGTTGGGGCTGGAGTTATTGATACTAAAAATTTAGAAAAATTCTAAGATGTCCTCAACTTAATTGCAAGGTCTAAGAATGAAGGGGAGGAGAGGTACAGGAAAATGATCTGTTAACAGTTGTGGGCTACACTAACAAAAGACTATTCCTGTTCCAGATTCCTGAATGTATGTTGAAACTTTGACTTCTAACCCCAGGCAGTAGACAACCAGGTGCCAGTATACCTGGCTTAGCAATGAACTTTCTGAACTATTTTAATCAGAAACAAGAAGTGCTTCTTCTTATGGGTAGTCCCATTCCCCAACTTTCCTCACCTCACATGATCCCATTCTTCTTATCTATAACCAATGTAGACTTCATGTAAATAATTTGTTCTTTCCTAACTTTTCATTATAAACATGTTTCTGGCTTTTAGGTCTGGAGGACATATTTCTGAGTCATGAAACTTGTCCCAGGACCTGATTAGCATCTGTAATGGCTCAATAAACCTTTTTATTTCAGAGTTCCCATGGTCAAGGAGTTTTGGTTAAACAATACAGAGATAGTTGGTAAAGTCTCAGCATGAATAAGAATATTCAGGGGAAGCATTTAGTGGGAAGAAAGAGAAGCAAGCTGGGACTTAGCTTTGAGGGATGTTTAGGGTTGACACTGGGGTGAAGGAGGACACACTTACCAAGGAGTCAAGAGAGGAAAAATGTACTGAATGAAAAAAAAAATTGGAAGACCATTGTGTCATGGAAGTGGAAACGAATATTTCAAGAAGGCGAAAGTAGTTGATTATGTCAATTGTTGCTGAAAAGTTGGTAAAATGACTTTAAAGTGTTGGATTTGTTGACACCAAAATCAGTGAGGCACCAGTGATCTCAATCACAGATCCTGGAAGACTGTGATAGGAGCTAGACACGGTGGCATACGCCTGTAATCCCAGCAGCTTGAGAGGCTGAAGCAGGAGGACGGCAAATTCAAGGTCAGCCTCAGCAAATTAGTGAGGCCCTGTCCCAAAATAAAAAATAAGAAAGGGTTGGGGATGTGACTCAGGGGTTAAGTGCCCCTGGGTTCAATCCCTGGTACAAAAAAAAAAAAAAAAAAAGCGTGATAGGGAAGGACCCCAAAGAGCAAAGGGCTCAACAGGGAGTCAAAGGAAAGGGAGAGAGCAAAATGAATATCTTACCATTCAAGAAGGTTCTGGTTTGTTAGCGCGCGCGCTCGCGCGCGCGCGCGCACACACACACACACACACACACACACAGAGTGTTTAAAAACCACTGAGAAGGACTCCATTCACAAGGAAAAGTTGAAAACATAGATGAAACTAGACTGAGGCAGGAAGATCTCAAGTTCAAAGCTAGTCTCAACAATTTGGCAAGGCCCTAAGAAACTTAGCAAGTCCCTGTCTCAAAATAAAAAAATAACAAGGGCTGGAGATATTGCTCAGTGGTTAAGTGCCCCTGGATTCAATCCCCAGTACAAAAAAAAAAAAAAAAAGAAGAAGAAGTAGAAAAGAAAAAGAACGAAAGAAAGAAAAAAAGAAAGAGAGAAAGAAAGAAAGAGAGAGAAAAAGAGAATTCATTGGAATGGGATCTAAATAGCCTTTGATCCCAGGGATTCTAATGGGAGAAGTAAAATTTTAGAACTGAGAGAGATCTCAGCAAATTAGTGGGAACATATTTCAAGATAAAATATAAAAAAGGGGCTGGGATTGTGGCTCAGCGGTAGAGAGCTCGCCTAGAACGTGCGCGGCCCGGGTTCGATCCTCAGCACCACGTACAAATAAACCCATTGTGTACAACTAAAGCAAATAAATAAATATTAAAAAAAATAAAATAAATAAAAAAGGAAGGGAAAGGGCTGGAAATGTAGCTCAGTGGTAAAGTGCCCCTGGGCTCAATCCATAGTCCCAAAAAACAAACAAAAAAGAAGGCAGACCACTAGGTGCAATAAAGTGTGTGTGTGTGTGTGTGTGTGTGTGTGTGTGTGTGTGTCTCGGAAAAGGAGGGGAGGGTTCTTGGTGAATAAAGTGAGAGGAAAAAATGGAAGGAGGATGGAATTTAGTCCCAGGGCAAAAGACTGAAATCATAGGCCATGAAATCTAAGTTGGATCAGGAGGGAAAATAAGAGAGAAATTGAAAGAAAACTGGTGAAGGTTCCAATGAGCTAGTGGTCAATAAAAGTTGCTGCAGGAGTAGTCAACAGGTGCAGAGGAGGAAAAAGATCTTTTTCTCCATCATCCTAGGCTGAGGCTCCCATAACCAGAGACATATTAACAAGGTAAGAAGCACATATAATGAAGCGACCCATAGAAACAGTTAAACCTGTGTGTTTTGTTCTATTTTCTTCCTCCTTCAGTACTAGGGATTGAACCCAGGGCACTTTACCACTAAGCTACATCCCAGACTTTTTATTTTTTATTTTGAGATAGGATCTCCCTAAATTTTCCAGGCTGGCCTCAAACTTGTGATCCTCCTGCTTCAGCCTTCCAAATCGATAAGATTGCAGGTCTGTATCACCATATCTGGCCTTATGCTAAATTTAATGAAAAGTGAAGAGTGGTGAGAAATATAATTGGAAAAAAAGTGGTATAATCTCAAAGCTATAAATTGGGGGTGAACTCAGCAAGGTCTGCTTGTTCAGATTCCATGTCCCCTTGCCTTAAAGGTAAGGATGTTCCTTTTCTCTGGATAAAGGGAAGGCATCTCTCAAATGATGACTTATGATGTGCTTGAGGGGAAGGAAGGTCAGCACATCTTTTCTAGGTGAATGACAGTGGAGGAGGGAAGTGTGGAAAATGAGAGTAACCTTCCTACATTTTCCATTTTCTCAAGTTCCTTCAGCTTAAAATATCTAGAATGCTAAGGTGTTTTATTTGGGGTAGGGTGTCCTGAGGAGTTTGTGGTCAAGAGGCTTAAATTCGAGATTTTGGAAGTGGCACTTTTAGAGATGATAACCCCCGTCCAAGGGGTGACAGAAGGAGTGGCTACTCAGGGGGGAGTAGAGAGAAGGATGTTGAGGGGTCCAAGGAATCAGGCAAATGAGCTGCACTAGTGCATGTTTCATCCTTTTGATTGTTGAAGTCACCCAGGATAATGGCAGGGAGGGCTTGTGACAGAGTGATGGGGAGGAGTCTTTCCTTGACTGACTGGGAAGTTACAGGGAGAGCAGTAGGTAGAAGCAAACAGACCAGGCAAGTGGCATGGGCCTCAAAGTTGGCCTTTTTTTTTTTTTTTTTTTTTGTACTGAGGGTTGAACCCAGGGTCGCTCAGCCACTAAGCCACATCCCCAGCCCTTTTAATTTCATTTATCTCTTTGTTTTTGAGACACGGTGAAGAGAAAGCAAGGAAGGAGAGACAGGTAAGCAAGAAATGAAAGACGGAGACCAGACAGAGATACACAGAGTTTATTCATCAGAGCTGACAAATAAAGGCCATCTCTCTATAGTGGAGAGAGGCAAAGCAGGCTTGGGTTCCGGGACTTTTATGGGGTAGGCTCAGGAATCGGGTCCTAATGCAGGCAGTTAGGGTTGGATTGGTATGAGGGAGTGCTGAGCCTTTCTCAGAAATGCCCTTGGGCGGGAAGCAAAACTTTTTCCTTAAAATGTCACTTAAGATGGCTGTCCAGATGCTAAGCAAGGACCTTGTACAGGTCCTCACTAACTTGCTCTGGGCCTCACTAAGTTTCTGAGACTGGCTGTGAAAGTGCAGTCTTCCTGCCTCAGCCTCCCAAGCCGTTGGGATATTATTTTTCTTTTTTAAATATATATTTTTAGTTGTAGATGGACACAATCCTCACCTGAGGCCCTCGCGAGTTATGGAAGCTGGTTTCCCCTACCTGGAGTGGGCTGGCTGAGAAATATGGCCAAAAATCACACAGCACAGAAAATAGTTTTAAAGAGTGGGGGCAGGACAGCTATTTGACCTTAAGGGTTGAGCTTCCACCCTGGAAAGAGAAAACAAGAGCCCGCATTTGCTTTATTTATAAACTTCAAAGGCTTTCTACAGAATGTGCTTAGCCAATTAAGGTAGGAGGTGAGCTGTCCAGTTCCCAATAGGTCAGGCCCAACTCTGGAGCTAAGAGATCAGTCTTCCTAGCCAGGGAAGACAGAGGTCACCTGCATTGTGCAACCCATAAAGTGGGAGGAGCCACAAAATAGCTTGCAATGCCAAACTAAAATCTCCTTGGCTCCAAGGCCAAGTGAAGACGCTCAAATAGCTCAGGGGTGGCTCTACACACACAATACCTTTATTTTACTTATTTTTATGTGGTGCTGAGGATTGAACCCCATGCCTCGCATGTGCTAGACAAGCTCTCTGCCATTGAGCCACAACCCCAGCCCCTATTCTTTTTCTTCTAAAATACACGTGAAAGAATAATAATTTGGAAGCAGCTGATGGAGGCCAAAGAATAGCAACCCATCTCTGATAAAAGAAAAATTTTAAAGGTAAAATTATATCTGTCATTTAGATACAAAATGAAATACATGATAAAGATGTTAGTAAACTCATTATTAATGTAGAACCAGTAAGATGTTCAAAGTGAATCCATATTTAGAGACAAGAAATATTGAGTGGCACACGCCTGTAATCCCAGTGATTCTAGAGATTCAGACAGGAGGATCACAAGTTCTGCCTCTTAGTGGCTTTAGGATTATGGAAAGGTTGCTGCCACACCGACTCCTGTTTCCTTTTCCTTTAACATAGATTGTTGAGCAGATTAGCTGAAATGACACCTGGCTCAGAGTGCTCCAAGATCTCTGAGCAGCTGCAGGATCCGATTCCCTCTTCTTCCTTCCCCTTGGGACTCCTGGAGTTCTACATTGGCTTCAGCACGCCTTTTTTTTTTTTTTTTTTTTTTTTTTTTTTTTTTTTTTTCTGGTACTGGGGATCGAACCCTGGAGTAATAATTTTCCATTCCCAGCTTGAAAGTACAGTTAAAAGATAGGGATACTAGCCAGGCGCGGTGGCGCACGCCTGTAATCCCAGCACTTTGGGAGGCTGAGGCAGGAGGATCGCGAGTTCAAAGCCAGCCTCAGCAATGGCAAGGCACTTAGCAACTCAGTGAGACCCTGTCTCTAATAAAATATAAAAAAAGGGCTGGGGCTGTGGCCCAGTGGTCGAGTGCCCCTGAGTTCAATCCCTGGTACCAAAAAAAAAAAAAAAAAAAGATAGGGATACTAAAACAGGCGTGGCACACTCCAGTAATCCCTGAGACTGGGGAGGCTGAAGCAGGAGGATTACAAGTTTGAGGCCAGCCTCAGCAACTTAGCAAGAGTCCTGGGTCTCAAAATATAAAAAATAGAAAGGGATGGGGATGTAGCTCAGTGGTAAAGTGTCCCTGAGTTCAATCCCTAATGTCAAAGACAGAAAAAAGAAAGAATGAAAAAGAAATATATTGAAGCGAATTTGAAATTATAGATAAGTTTTGGTTTCTTTCTACCATGGGGAAACAAATCAATTGAACTTCTAATGGACAGAATTTATTTGCATGTCTATAAACAAGAATAATTTTGCACTGCTATCAGTTATCCACAATTTACAAAGTTGTAAAACATCTCAAAAGCAATAAAAGGCTAGAATCTTAAAACCATGGAAAGGTCTGCTCTAAAGAATTTATGAAGGGCTGGGGTTGTGGCTCAGAAGCAGGGTGCTTGCCTGGCATGTCTGAAGCACTGGATTCAATTCTCAGCACCACATATAAATAATAAAATAAAGGTCCATCGACAACTAAAAAATATTTTAAAATTAAAAGAAATAATTTATGAATTTCTACTGGAAACACCAGTAACATTTTTCACTTATTCTGAATTTCCATGTACTTCTCCTCCCTGAGGTATATTGAACCTGACAGCCTAAACAGCCACCATTTGGATGGGTGTTGCGCTGCTGTAACCAAAATACCTGAGCCAAAGGCGAGGCAGAACCTTATGGGCGGACGGGCCTGGTATAGGAAGGCTGCTGGGTTTTTGGCAGCCAGGAAGGGTGGGGGGGCACAGGGAAGATGCACCTTTCCAGTGACCCTCCTCCTTCAGCCACGCCCACCTCCCAACAGTTACCACCTAGTCGGTCCATTCAAACTAGGATGGACTGATTAGGTTATGGCTCTCACAATCCCATTTCACCTCTGCACATTTCTGTGTTAACACAGGAGCTTTCGGGGGACACCTCATATTCACACTATATAACATATGGGCAAAGGAAAAACAGTGTCTTAAAGAGAGACAGATTTTAATAATGAAAATAAACTGGAGCTGAGCGAGGTGGCCCACCCCTGTAACACCAGCGGCTCAGGAGGCTGAGGAAAGAGGATCGCAAGTTCAAAGCCAGCCTCAGCAATTTAGCGAGGTCCTAAGCAACTCAGCAAGACCCTGTCTCTAAATAAAATATTAAAAAGGCCGGGCACGGTGGAGCACGCCTGTAATCCCAGCACTTTGGGAGGCTGAGGCAGGAGGATCGCGAGTTCAAAGCCAGCCTCAGCAATGGTGAGGCACTTAGCAACTCAGTGAGACCCTGTCTCTAATAAAAAATACAAAAAAGGGCTGGGGATTGTGGCCCAGTGGTCGAGTGCCCCTGAGTTCAATCCCCGGTACCAAAGGGAAAAAAAAAAATTAAAAAGGGCTGGGGATGTGGCTCAGTGTTTGAGTGCACCTGAGTTCAATGCAATCCCAGGTATCAATAAAAAGGGGGGGGGGGGATGCTTGTGAATGCTTGTGAATGGCAGGGACTTTTGCAGGTTTTGGATCACTCTGCCCCCCTCTCTTATTGTTGTTACACAAAACATAGAAACCCAGTTACATTTGAATTTCAGATAATTCGTTTTTATAATTTTGACTTTTTATTATTTTTGTTTTGTGTTGCTAAACTTGACGTCCCCACACTAAGGGGCATTTGTCAATGTTGGGAGACATTTTTTATTTTCACAACTGTGTGTATGGGGAATCTACTAGCATCTACTGTTGAGGCCTGGTATGCAGCTAAACATCTTACAATGTACAGGACAGTTAACTCTTCACAATAAAGAATTATCCAACCCAAAGTGTGAATAGTGCCCAGGTTGAGAAATCCTGCATTTGAACATGGTCTAAAGGATTTTATTGCAAACCATTTTTTAAACATGCACCTGTATTACTTACATGTTATAAACATAACACAGTCCCAATACATTATGTACTCTGTGTGTGTGCTGGGAATTGAACCCAGGGGTGCTTTACCACTGAGCTACATCCCTAGTCACTTTTATTCTTTATTTTGAGACAGGGTCTAACAAGTTGCCCAGTCTGCCTTTAAACTTGCAAACCTCAGCTTCCCAGTTGCTGGGATTTAAGGTGTGTGCCTCTGCATCTGGTTCATATATATATTTTTTAAAAATATTTATTTATTTACTTTAGTTGTACACAATGCAATGCATTTATGTTTTTACGTGGTGCTGAGGATCGAACCCGGGCTGCGCACGTGCAAGGCGAGCACTCTGCCACTGAGCCACAACCCCAGCCCCCATATATATTTTTAAAATTACAAAAATGTTTAAAAATTAAAATTAAAAAATGAGATAATGCTGAAATAAACACAATATGCTAAAAACTTTTATTTTATTATGTGTACATAAAAATCAGGTTTTTGCTCCAACTTTTTCTTAAGAGGAATTCAATTGACTATGGTCTATTTTTGAAATAATAGTTTAACATGCTATGATATTGTGATTTCAATTTTTTTTTTTTTTTTTTTTTTTTTTTGGTACTGGGGATTGAACTCAGGGTCCCTTGACCACTGGGCCAAATCCCCAGCCCTTTTTTGTATTTTATTAGAGACAGGGTCTCACTGAGTTGCTAAGTGCCTCACCATTGCTGAGGCTGGTGATATTGTGATTTCAAAGGTTTGTTTCTATGATCTGTAGACTTCATTACTTCATAAATAAACCTGACAAAAATATAAAGGATCCAAATAGTTGGCTGGCCTCTTTCAGCACTTCTATCCAACATAGTCCTTAAACTCTAGCTAGAGCAATTAGGCAAAATAAAGAAATTAAAAGGATATAAATAGGAGAAGAAAAACTCTTGTTTGCCAACAACATGATCCTATATTTAGAAGACCCAAAAACTCCACCAGAAAACTTGTAGAACTCATAAATTAATTCAGCAAAGTAGCAGGATACAAAATTAACACCCATAAATCAATTGTATTCATATTCAGCAATGATGAATCAGCTGAAAGAGAAATTAGGAAAACTATGCCATTCAGGGGCTGGGATTGTGGCTCAATGGTAGAGTGCTTGCCTAGCATGTGTGAAGAAATGAGTTTGATCCTCAGCACCACATAAAAATAAATAAATAACATAAAGGTATTGTGCCAATCTACAACTTAAAAATTTTTTTTCTAAAAAACTATGCCAATCACAATAGCCAAAAAAAAAAAAAAAAGAATAAAATAATACTTAGGAATCAATCCAACAAAAGAGGTGAAAATCTCTACAATGAAAACTACAAAACACTAAAGAAAGAACTTGAAGAAGACCTTAGAAGATGTAAACAACTCCCATGTCTTGGATAGACAGAATTAATATTGACAAAATGACCATACTACCAAAAGCACTGTATAGATTTAATACAAGTCCTATTAAAATACCAATGACATTCTTTATACAAATAGAAAAAAGCATTCATGAAATATATTTGGAAAAATAAGAGACCCAGAATAGGCAAAGCAATTCTTAGCAAGAAAAGCAAAGCAGGAGGCATCACAATATCAGACCTTAAATTATACTACAGAGCTAAATAACAAAAACAGCATGGCATTGACACCAAAACAGACCTGAAGACCAATGGAATAGAATAGAAGACACAGAGACAAAATACACATAAAAAATAGTTATCTCATACTAGACAAAGGTGCTATAAACATATATTGGAGAAAAGATAGACTCTTCAATAAATGGTGCTGGGAAAACAGGAAGTCCATATGTAGTAGAGTGAAATTTAACCCATATCTCTGCCCAAACTCAAAGTGGATTAAAGACCTAGGAATTAGACCAGAAACCCTGCACCTACTAGAAGAAAATGTAGGCCTAACACTCCAATACGTTAGCTCAGGAACTGACTTCCTTAACAAGACTCCTAAAGCTCAAGAAGTAAAATAAAAAATCAATAAATGGGATTGTATCAAATTAAAAAGCTTCTTCACAGCAAAGGAAACAATCAAGAACATGAAGAGAGAGCTTACAGAATGGGAAAAATTCTTTCCCATTTGCATCTCAGAGAATTAATTTCTAAGATATACATAAAACTTAACACCAAAAACAAAAACAACCCAATCAATAAATGGGCAAAGAAACTAAACAGACATTTCTCAAAAGAAGAATTATATGTGGTCAATGAATACATGAAAAAATGTTCAACATTTCTAGCAATTAAAGAAATACAAAGCCGGGCGCGGTGGCGCACACCTGTAATCCCAGCACTTTGGGAGGCTGAGGCAGGAGGATCCCGAGTTCAAAGCCAGCCTCAGCAATGGTGAGGCACTTAGCAACTCAGTGAGACCCTGTCTCTAAATAAAAAAAATACAAAAAAGGGGCTGGGGATGTGACCCAGTGGACGAGTGCCCCTGAGTTCAATCCCTGGTACCACAAAAAAAAAAAAAAAAAAAAAAAAAAAAAAGAAATACAAATTAAAACTACACTGAAATTTCATCTCACTCCAACCAGAATGGTAATCATTAAGAATATAAGTAACTTTAAATATTGGTGAGGTTGTGGGGAAAAGAGTACACTCATACATTGTTGGTGGGACTGCAAATTAGTGCAACCACTTTGGAAAAGAAGTATGGAGATTCCTCAAAAAACTAGGAATGAAACCACCAATTTGACCCATTTATCCCACTCCTAGGCATATCCAAAGTAGTTAAAATCAGCATATTACAGAGATGAAGCCACATCAATGTTTATAGCAGCTCAATTCACAATAGCCAAGCTATGACACCAACCTAGGTGCCCTTCAATAGATGAATGGATAAAGAAAATGTGGTATATATACACAATGGAATATTACTCATCCATAAAGAAGAATGACTTTATGACATTTGCCAGTAAATGGATGTATCTAAAGACTATTATGCTAAGTGAAATAATCCAATCCAAAAAAACCAAAAGTTTTTTCTGATATGTAGATACTAACCCACAGTAAGGGGGTAGGGAAAGAATAGAAATTCAGTGGATTAGACAAAGAAGAATGAAGGGAAGGGAGGTGGGATAGGAATAGGAAAGATAGTGGAATGAATCTGACATAACTTTCCTATGTACATGTATGAAGACACCACAGTGAATCTCCACGTCGGGTACATTCACAAGGCAGGGATTCTATTAGAGTAAATATATTCCATGCTTGTATAAATATGTTGGAATATATTCTACTGTCATGTATAACTAAAAAGAACCAATTTTTTTAAAAAAAAGAATAGTTGGCTGGGCTTACTCAATAATGAAATTAATTTTTCGGTCTCATTCACCAATTTTGTGAAGGCTTTCACTGAACTTACCTCATTTGTGTTTGATTTTCCACACCAAACTTCTGCATTTGCAATCAGAATATATTACATTTACCTATTTATTTTTATTGTGGCACTGGGGACTGAACCCAGGGCATTATGCATGCTAAGCAAATGCTCCATCTCTGAGCTACATGCCTAGCCCTTTTTGTATTATTTTGAGGCACAGTCTCTCAAAATTGTTGAGGCTGGCCTCAAACTTGCAATCCTCCTTCTCAGCCTCCCAAGTGGCTGAGATTACATATGTGTACCACCAAGCCCAGCAATTTTTTTCTTTTTAACAAATATACTTAAAATCCACTGACACCCCCCCCCCCCGTTTTTCATGACTATCACTATAACAAATACCTGAGATAATTAATTTATAAAGAGGAAAGTTTATGAGGCAGGAGGATCTCCAGTTCAAAGCCAGCCTCAGCAATGGCGAGGCACTTAGCAACTCAGTGAGACCCTGTCTCTAATTTAAAAAAAAAAAAAAAAAAAAAAAAAAAAAGGGCTAGGGATGTGGCCCAGTAGTCGAGTACCCCTGAATTCAATCCCTGGTACAAAAAAAAAAAAAAAAAAAAAAGAGGAAAGTTTATTTTGTCTCGCAGTTTTCAGTCCATGGCCAAACATCCTGGTGGGAGCTTGTGGTGGATTTCATGACTGAGAAACAAACAAACAAAAAAAGACAAAGACAAAGAGGAAGTGTTATGGTTTGAATATGAGGTGTCTCCCCCCCCCCACCAAATCTCCATGTTAATGCTGGAATGTTTGGAAGTGAAATGATTGGATTGTGAGAGCTGTAACCTAATTGGCCCATCCTTGTTTGAATGAACTGGCTGGGTGGTAACTGTCGGCATGGGAACTGAACACATCCTCACCAATATTTAAAGTTACTTGTATTCTTAATGATTGCCATTCTGGTTGGAGTGAGATGAAATTTCAGAGTAGTTTTAATTTGCATTTTTTTAATTGCTAGAAAGGGGTGAACATTTTTTCATGTATTTGTTGACCACATAAAATGCTTCTTTTGAGAAATGTCTGTATAGCTGGCAGAGGTGGGTCCCTGGGGGCTGCCCCTTAAGAAGGCATCTTCCCTGCAGTTCTCTCCCAGGCTCCTCCCCCTGCCTGCTCCCCCATGATGTCCTGCCTCACCTGGGGCTAACTCTAAAATTATGAGCCAAAATAAACTTTCTCTCCTCTAAGTTGCCCTTGGCAGATATTTTGGGCACAGCAACACAAACCTTATGAACCCAGAAATGGGCTGGGGTCTAGCTATCTCTTTCAAGAGCTTATCCCCCAGTGACCAGAAAACATCCTCTGAGGCCCCATTTCTTTTCTGTATTGCTACTCTGAAGAACAAGCCGTTAACACATGGGCCTTTTGGGGGAATATTTAAGACGGGAATTATAGCACTCTTTGGCTCAGGGGAGGGGTGGGGTAGATTCTTAAACACAGTTGAAAATCATTTCCAGGGTTTTATATGTGTAAATATTAGGTGGTGTGTGTGTGTGTGTGTGTGTGTGTGTGTGTGTGTCTGCGCGCGCGCGCACGCATGTCCCCGCGCATGCTGACGATTGTACCCATGGTCTTGAGCATACTAAGCAGGTGCTCTACCACAGAGCCTCAGCTCCAAATATGAGCATTTTTATAAATGACATTTATATTTTTTTGTCAAAAAAAATCACAGCACAATGGAAACACTCTGAATATCATTTTTCAAAATATTCTTTTGGAATAATTTTCAAGAAGCAGTTGTTTTCTTGCTTGTCAAAATACCAATTCTACCTTGAAAGAACAGAATTTTAAAATATTGTTAGCATCTATAAAGTAGCATACTGCTGTCAGCTATCTTATTATCACTGAAAAAGTCAACAAAGTTCAAATGTTTGTCTTTTTGTAAAAGAAAAGTACAAGTTATTTATGAATTCTGACAACTATTGTAATACTCTGATTAAAAAAAAAAAAAAAAAAAAAGCACCTAGTGAGCCTCTGAGTGCAGCCAAATATCTTCATCATCAATCACCATCTCATCACGGCTGACTGGCTGTATCAGAAAGATTCTATGCTGGCGAGGCATGGTGGCCCACGCCTGTAATCCCAGCACTTGGGAGGCTGAGGCAGGAGGATTGCCAGTTCAAAGCCAGACTCAGCAAAGGCGAGGCATTTAGCAACTCAGTGAGACCATGTCTCTAATAAAATACAAAAAGGGGCTGGGGATGTGGCCCAGTGGTCAAGTGCCCCTGAGTTCAATCTCCGGTACCAAAAAAAAAAAAAAAAAAAAAAAAAAAAAAAAAGAGGGGGCAAGGGGATAGGAATAATAGCAGACTGAGTTATCCATGATTACCCTAAATACATGCATGAAGACACAATTGTTGTAAAAATACTTTATATTAAACCAGCAACTCGGAAAAAAAAAGAAGAAGAAGAAGAAAAGAAAGAAAGAAAGATTCTGTGTGGGACTGCATGGCCCATGTCTATAATCCCAGTGACTCGGCAGGCTGAGGCAGGAGGATCACAAGTTCAAGGCCAGCCTCAGCAACTTAGTGGGGAATGTAGCTCAGTGGTAAAGCACTCCTGTGTTCAATCCCCAGTACTTCCTCCCACACCAAAAAAAAAAAAAAAAAAAGATTCTACTATGTAAAGCTCTTGTTTCTACAAAAATTAACATCTTGATATCATTTCTTAGGCAAAAAAAAAAAAAAAAAAAAAAAAAAAAGGTTTAACAGGAAGCACTATCATCATTCCATCTGTACCATGGAACTCCTATCTCTCTCCCAAGACATCAAAATGACTCATAACCAGCTGGCATCCAGACAAAATAAGAATGCTGGCGTCTATCTGTATATTAAGTATTAGCAAAGCAGAATCACTTTCTTTTTTTAGATTTAAAAAATATAAATAGAAATCTAACACTGTCTTACAACACACTATGGATCATCAGGCACACCCTGGATGTGCCCTTCCCATTCCACTGTGGGACCACTGTATCAGAGGATTGAGTAGCTTGGGACCATTTCCATTTTGTTGTAAAGGAATACGAGCTCTAGGGGCTGGGGTTGTGGCTCAGCAGCAGAGCACTCGCTGTGTACGGCCCGGGTTCGATCCTCAGCACCACGTAAACATAAATGCATTGCATTGTGTACAACTAAAGTAAATAAATAAATATTTTTTTTAAAAAAAGAAATACGAGCTCTAGACAGAGTCAGTAAATTGACATCAGAGAGACCTGGGCTAGACATTCCAAAAATGGCTTCGTCAGCTATGCAGCTCTTGTGCATGCTTCTGTGTCCACATTTTAAAGTGGAATATTATTGTAAAATGGAGATGATATGATAACATTTCACATTTCATGGGGGTGTACTAGGGTTTTTTTTTTTTTTTTTTTTTTTTTTTTCCTTTTTATTTTGGTGGTACTTGGGGATTGAGCTCAGGGGCGTTCTAACACCAAGTTACATCCCCAGTCCTTTTTTTTTTAAGACAGGGTTTCACTAAATTGCTAAGGCGGGTTGAACTTGTGATCCTCCTGCCTCAGCCTCCTTAGTTGCTAGGATTACAGGCATGAGCCACCATGCCAGGTAAGCTAGGATTAAATAAGAGAATTCTGTTTATATGACCATATGTCTTTTCTAAACCCTCACAAATTGAGTAAAGTCCCCAAGTTCTTGCCCTCAACCTTGACCTCCCATCAGCTTCACAAGGATCACTGGAGGCCCTCATTGAGAACTCCCTCAACTTCAGGTCTTCCCACTGCAAACCTCCTCTTATCCAAACACTATCGTGTCCAGGAACCATCCTGTTTTATCTCCTCGTGAGCCTTGTTCCATCAATCATCCCTTCTTTCTCCTGTATATTATTCCACTCCAATGCTCTATTGGCCTTTCTCCCTAAGTTGATAAGTATGTTCAAATATCTCCCAATATTGAAAAAAAATTAAACTTAGGTAATAAGTTAAAGTTCATATTTATCTCTTTGCCCAATTCCACTTAACCTCCAAGAGGATATCACAATTAACAGTTTGATTAGTACTTATAGAATCCTTCTTTTGGGATCAAAGACGGCCAGCGTCTCATTGGGGGATTCTTCTGCCCAGAGGAGTCCAAGCCACCCTAAATCTTAATATCTCAAATAATTAACAAATAATAAAACACAAATACTCAGAAATATATT
The DNA here is from genome assembly GCA_025594165.1 of Tamias sibiricus. Classification (NCBI taxonomy): domain Eukaryota; kingdom Metazoa; phylum Chordata; class Mammalia; order Rodentia; family Sciuridae; genus Tamias; species Tamias sibiricus. Next base: position 40,004,082 of record CM046659.1, on the reverse strand, counting down.
TACAAACAGCAAAGCCCCTGATAGATCTAGTCCACTTGGGTTCTTGAACTAGACCAAGAGAAAATGGTTCCGGTGGTTTATTTAAGAGGGTACCTCAAAAGCAGGGATAAAGTTTCAAGGGTGGAGCCTTGCTTCCTGGTGTCTAGCAATCAGCAGGTTGATTGGCATCTTGGCAGGTCACACCCATCTCAGGTGCTGTGTGGGATCTTAGGCAGAACTTGGGGGGAGGTTCACCTGCATCAGGTGGTCACTCCCTGTGGGGGGTGCCCCAGGGAGTTCCCAGTGCCAGACTTACCCCCTCAGGAGGCTACTATGCACAACATAGCCCACACACAGCCCACAGACAGCTCGTGACACCCTTCATTATTTTAAATTTCTTCATGGCATAATGTTTCACAATCCACACATTTTTTTAAAAATGTCTACACCATTCTATGCACTGAGGATAGAGCTGTGAACAAAATGAATATTTTCTCTCACTAAAGAATTTACTGTGCAAAGTGTGAGGTCACAGAAAGTAACCAAGGTAAACAAGTAAAATATACAATATATTGAATGATGATAAGTACTAAGGAGTTTAAATGGAGTGGTCATTGAATGTATCACTGAAAAAGGTGACATTTGAATAAAGATTTAAAGAAGGTGAGGGAAAAGCCCTTTTGGATATCTAGGGGGAAGTACAGTCTTCAACAGAGGAAACAGCAAGTGCAAATGTCCTGAGACAGAATGTTTGCCACTAAGTTATAGTTGCAGTATTCATATATAGACAATGGTAATTACTTCTCAAATTTAGTCAAGGTCAGCCAGGCTGTGGTGGCGCACACCTGTAATCCCAGCACTTGGGAGGCTGAGGCAGGAGGATCACAGTTCAAAGCCAGCGCACACCTGTAATCCCAGCACTTGGGAGGCTGAGGCAGGAGGATCACAGTTCAAAGCCAGTCTCAGCAATGGCAAGGCACTTAGCAACTCAGTGAGACCCTGTCTCTAATAAAATACAAAAAAGGCTGGGGATGTGGCCCAGTGGTCGAGTGCCCCTGAGTTCAATCCCTGGTACACCAAAAAAAGAAAAAAAAAAAAATTTAGTCAAGGTCCTATTTAAATATATTGAAACTTAAAGACAAATTGTAAAGTCAACCATCACCAGCTCTCTTAAAACCATCACCATCTTCTCTTTAAAATGATAAGGGAAGCTGGATGCAATGTTACATGCCTGTAATCCCAGTGACTAAGGACACTGAGGCAGGAGGATTGCAAGTTCAAGACCAGCCTCAGCAATTTAGCAAGACACTCAGCAACTGAGGAAGATCCTGTCTCAAAATAAAAAATAAAAATAAAAAGATCTAGGAATATAACTCAGTGGTAAAGCATCCTTGGGTTCAACCCCCAGTTCTCCCTCCCAAAAACTCAAATGACAAATAAAATAAGAAGAATCAGCAGAGAAACTCTTTTTTGCTCTCCATACACATAAAAAGTCAGAAGAAGCATGCTTAACTATTGATGTGCTCATTTCTGTAAAAAGTTGGAAGATCAAACTTGCATTTGTAACTTTTTTCTCACTATATACTCAATATTTCCTTTTCTTTTCTTTTTCTTTCTTTTTTTTTTTTTTTTTTGTACAAGTGATTGAATCCAGGGGTACTTAACCACTGAACCACATCCCCAGCTCTTTTTTAAAAAATATTTTATTTTGAGACAGGTTCTTGCTAAGTTGTTTCGGGCCTCACTAAGTTGCTGAGTGCTGGTCTCGAACTTGTGATCTTCCTGCCTCAACCTCCCTAAGTCACTGGGATTACAGGCATGTGCCACCTTGCCTGGTCACTCATTATTTATTTTCTTCTCCACTCTAATCTCTTTCTGGCCTAGCTTTTATGAACCAAACACTTATTCCTGAAGGATCTAAATCCCTTTTAGCAATCTGCCCTTTTCTGTTTGCTTTAATTCTCCATTAGTCTCTCCTACTAACAATGAAAGTACTCTGAGGTTTCCCAGAGAATGTCTCTGATTCTAAAGAAACTCTTGGGTACCAGTTCTCCTTGTGCAACAAAAACTCAATTTCCCCATAGAAATTGGAATCAATCACCTCAACCAGTTAAACAATTTCTTATTGGGTATGGGTTCAGTGGTATCAGGAACCCAGAATGGCCAGGTAGCATCTCAACTTCCTATTCAGTGGAACTATTGTTGCATTTCATGCTAGAAATATTTCTCTGTTGAGAACTAAAAACTTCAAACCAGCAGAACTCAAAGTTACAGCAGTGAAAAATAAGAATCCTGGAAGTAGGTTGCTGAATCTAAGAATAAGAAATCCCACTTCCATTTCCAACCTTTGATTCTGGACCATGGAATCCGTGGGAGAAACAACAACACATATGGAAATACATATTGAATTTTGTAATAAAGAATCTCAGTTTTTTAGGATGCTATCTTCCCACTGGCGCTGGTGCTGAAACCAATCTACCAGTAGTCTATTTTCATTCCATCAGGCCAGTGGCTTCTGGGTAATGAGATATGTGGAAAGATCAATGAATTCCCCAGACACAAGCCCATTGTAACACTTTTTGATGGAAGAAACACCATGGGAAATATCATTACAGAAAATAAGGCATTCCAGCTGGGCATGGTGGCCCACACCTATAAATCCAGAGATTTGGGGGGCTGCTGGGCAACTTAGTGAGATACTGTCTTAAAATTAAAAATAATAAAAAAGAGAGTATGTGGGGGAGGGGGGCAGGCGCAGTGGCACACACCTGTAATCTCAGCAGCTAAGGAGGCTGAGGCAGGGGATCACAAACAAGTTCAAGGCTGGTCTTGGCACTCGCAACTTTGGGAGATCCCATCTCACAATGAAAAAATTAAAAGGGCTGGAGATGTAATCCAGTGGTAGAATGCCCTTGGGCTCAATTCTCTGAAACCCCCCCCCAAAAAAAAAAAAAAAGTGGGGATTGGAAATGTAGCTCAATGATAGAGTACCCCAGTACTGAAAAATGAATGAAAAGAAAACTGATTAAGTCCACTGATGTTACTGCTAACAGAAACATACCATAGGAGCAGGATGGCAAATCCACACCCATAATTTTGTGTATCCCAGTAAGGACCAAATTATTAACTTTGTGATGTAAGAGGTCCAGGGTAAACAATTTGCTAGAAAATTGGTCAACTGATCCCCTCAGGAAATGACAAACAGAGGGTTTGCACCTGGCAGTACACGTGACCATGTGTATCCACAGGTTCCATGGATTTCACATCTATAGATTTCAACCAAATAAAGATCAAAAATATTTGGGAAAGCTGGGAGCAGTGGCACATGCTTGTAATCCCAGTGACTCAGGAGGCTGAGGCAGGAGGATTACAAATTCAAAGCCAGCCTCAGCAATTTAGCAAGCCCTGAGCAATTTAATGAGACCCTGTCTCTGAAAAAGAAAAAAAAGGCTGGGGATGTGGCTCAGTGGTTATGTGTCCCTGGGTTCAATCCCCAGTACCAAAAAAACAAAACCCAAAAAATCCTCATAGACTCAGCAATTTAGTGATGCCCTAAGAAACTTGGTGAAACCTTGTCTCAAAATAAAAAATAAAAATGGCTGGGGATGTGACTCAGTGATAAAATACCACTGAGTTCAACCCCCAATGTCCCCCAAAATTTTGGGGGGGAAAAACATTGTACTAACATATACAGAATTTTTTCTTGTCATTAGTCCCTAAACAATATAGTATAAGAATTATTTACATAGCCTTTCTATTGTATTAACCATTACAAGTAATCTAGAAATGATTTAAAGTATATAGGACAATGTGCTGAGGTTATATACAAATACTACAACATTTTACATAGGAGATGTGGCAATTTGTGGAATTTGGTATGGGAGGGTTCTGGAAGCAATCTCCCGTGGAGATGGAGGGACAACAGTGTACTCTTAGCCCAGTCAGCCTTATTGAGGGGAAGTCTTGCTTAGTCTCCATATCTGCAACAGGGCCACCTGAGCTTATTGAGCAAACACTGCTGTGTCTGGAGAGGGAGGTGGAGTGACTCTATGTCATCTTCTCTGCCTGATTTATTGAGAGCCTCCTCTGCAGTGGATGCCCCTTTTGAAGGCATTTTTAAGGACTCAAACGTTATTACATTCTGTCATTTTGAGAGGTCTAGCCACATACCCTTTACCCAGACCTCCTTTCTACTGATCTTTTATTTTTTTAACCTTTATTTTATTTATTTATTTTTACGTGGTGCTGAAAATTGAACTCAGTGCCTCATGCGTGCCAGGCAAACGCTCTACCACTGAGCTACGACCCCAGCCCCTTTCTACTGACCTTCTGATGCTGCCTTTCATTTCAGACTCCCTGAAGAAACAATGAAACTGTTAGCACCTGCCCAGTGATTAATTAGATCTGTTCTTCCAGTAGCTTCTCCATCTAGGAAAAAAATGGACAATAATTTTGGAGCTGGCCCACATTCTCCCTTGAATGTGTATTCCTTGCTTTTTCTCACTCTTGAGATAGCCCATATTCTCCCTTGAATATGTGTCTACTTTAAAACCTCTGTCTATACCTTTGGGTGGGGTAGGGGGGTGGGATAGGAAACAAATTTATTTCTTGAAGATCTGCCTGCTGGGAGCTTTTTGCTTCACGTTGTCTTTAAAGGATATCCCTGAGAGAGACTGTAAGTCTGCAGTGGGGTTTTTCAAGTTGTTGCAGAATCATCTGTAAATCAGACATGAATCACAAAAATTACTACACTCATTGGTTTTCTTGTTTATTTATTTACTTTTAAAATATTTTTTTAGTTGTCGATGGATACAATACCTTTATTTATTTATTTATTTATTTATGTGGTGCTGAGGATCAAACCCAGTGCCTCACACGTGCCAGGCAAGCACTCTACCACTGAGCCACAACCCTAGCCCCTTGTTTGTTTATTTATTTATTTTTTGGTGGTGCTGGGGATTGAACTCAGGGCCTTGTGCATGCGAGGCAAGCACTCTACCAACTGAGCTATATCCCTAGCCCTTGTTTGTTTTTTTTTTTTATTTTTTTTTTTTTTTTTGGTACCAGGGATTGAACTCAGGGGCACTCGACCACTGGGTCACATCCCCAGCCCTTTTTTGTATTTTATTTAGAGACAGGGTCTCACTGAGTTGCTAAGTGCCTCGCCATTGCTGAGGCTGGCTTTGAACTCGCGATCCTCCTGCCTCAGCCTCCCAAAGTGCTGGGATTACAGGCGTGCGCCACCGCGCCCGGCTTGTTTATTTATTTTTAAGAGATAGAGTTTGGCTGTGTTGCCCAGGCTGGCCTTGAACTCCTGGACTTCGGCAGTCCTCCTGCTTCAGTCTCCCAAGTGTTGGGATTACAGGCATGTACCATGATGTCCAACTTTACCTTACTTTAAAAAAAATATTTATTTATTTGTTTTAGTTGTACACAATGCCTTTTTTTTTTTTTAATTTTTACGTGGTGCTGAGGATGGAAACGGGGTTGCGCATGTGCTAAGGCGATTGCTCTAAAGCTGAACCCCAACCCCAACCATTTACCTTACTTTTTAAGGGTGTTTTTATTGCATATAGAATTTGGGGTTTTCAGTTTCTTCTTTTAGCACTAAAAATATTAGTCTAGGGCTGGGGTTGTGGCTCAGTGGTAGAGCGCTCGCCTAGCACGTGCGCGGCCCGGGTTCGATCCTCAGCACCACGTAAACATAAATGCATTGCATTGTGTACAACTAAAGCAAATAAATAAATATTTTTAAAAAATTAGTCCACTGTCTTCCTTTGTTTCAGACAAAAAATTGGTAGATCTTTGGTTTATTGTTTCCATGTATATGTGAAATAATTTTTCTCATGCTGCTTTCAAGATATGCTCTTTGTCTGGTGTTCAGCAGTACAAATATATTGTGGTAGGCATGGTTTTCTTTGAATTTATCCTGCTTGAGATTCTTTGAAATCCCTGATTATGCAAAGACATGATTATCAAAAAAAATTGCAAAATCTTTTCATCATTGTATTTTCACATATTTTTTCTGTTCCTTTCTCCTTTATCCTTCTGAGTCTCCAATTTGATATACATTATATCTTCTGGAATTGTCTCTTAACTTTGAGGCTTTGTTTATTTTCTTGATACTGTTTTTTTTTTTTTTTTTTTTTTTTTTTTGCGGTGGTGGTGCTGGGGATGTTTATTTTCTATTTTCTTTTTGGTATTTTTTAATTTCTTTTTCATACTGGATCCTTTCTTTCTTTCTTTGGTACTAGGGATTGAATCCAGGGGCACTTAACCACTGAGGCACATCCCCAGCCCTTTCCATGTTTTATTTAAAGACAGGGTCTGGTTAAGTTGCTTAGGGTGGCACTAGTTACTGAGGCTGGCTTTGAACTTACAATCCTTCTGTTTCAACCTCCCAAATTGCTGGGATTACAGGTGCGCACCACCATGCCTGGCCATATTGGATCATTTCTATTAGTCTGTCTCCAAGTTTAACTGATTCTTTGCTTGTCATCTTCATTTTGCTATTAATATCATCTAGTATATTTTTAAATGCACACACATTTAATTCATGTAATTTCCATTTGCTTCTTTTCTGTCATTTCAATTGGTGTGCTGAGATTTCCTTTTTACTCATTATGAGCATTTTTCCTTTACATCTTGAATAGAGTTGCATTATTTGTCTTAAAAATCTTGCCAATCGCACATCTGTATCATATCAGTTTCTGTTGATCATCTTTTCTCTTGATACATAGTTGTTGGTTTTTTTTTTTTTTCTTTTCTTTTTTTGGCACCAGGGATGGAACTCAGGGGCACTCGACCACTGGGCCACATCCCCAGCCCTTTTTTTGTATTTTGTTAGAGACAGGGTCTCACTGAGTTGCTAAGTGCCTCGCCATTGCTGAGGCTGGCTTTGAACTCGCAATCCTCCTGCTTCAGCCTCCCAAGTGCTGGGATTACAGGCAAGTGCCACTGCGCCCAGCTTGACACATAGTTTTGTTCCATCCCATGTCAAATAATTTTGAATTGTTTCTTGGACAATGTGGATGTTAAATTGTGGAGACAGATTCTGTTACATTCTTCTTCTTCTTCTTTTTAATATTTTTTAGTTGGCAATCTACCTTTATTTTATTTATTTATATGCAGTGCTGAGAATCAAACCTGGTGCCTCACACATACTAGGCAAGCACTCTACCACTGTGCCACCATCCCAGCCCCAGATTCTATTATATTCTTTAAAGTGTTCATTTTGTTGTTTGTTTGTTTTTAGCATGCCATTAATTTGGGCAGACTCAAACTGCAAAGTCTGTCTCTAGGCCGCAGAGCAATTCTCAGTTCAGTTCTTTTGTCTTTGATTAGTCTGCTTGCAGTCTACCTTACGCATATATAGTTTAGGGCTTCTCCAGAAAGTTGAACAGTATTTCAACACAAATAATATGTCTTCTCCTCTCTGAGTCTCTTATTTCTTGATTCCCTCTCACTGTCTGGCAGCTATGGGTTCGCCCAAGTCTCTCCTCTGGTTTTGATTTTTTTTTTTTTTTTTTTTTTTTTTTATGGTGCTGGAGATTGAACCCAAGGCCTTATGCATGCAAGGCAAGCGCTCTACAAACTGAGCCCTCTCCTCTGTTTTTTGTTTGTTTGTTGTTGTTGTTTTGTTTTGTTTTAAAGACAGGAAAGACTCTGGGTCTTCTATCAGTATTTTAGCACTCCTGTAGTGCTGACTGAAGTCTGCCCTCAAGCCAAAAAGACTGTAAAAGATGGAGAATTTACCACATGCTTTCATCTAGATATTGACTCCCTGTCAGAATCTATGTGCTTCTGTTCATTTCTCCAGTGCCTTCAGAGAATTTTTTTTTTTTTTTTTTTTTTTTTTTGGTATATTTTGTCCAGAGCTTACTTCTGGTCTAACAGGGGCTTCTGAGGACAGAACATAAGTAGAAATCCAGGAGCATTTTATTAAGCTCTTCGTGTTACTAGGGACACCAGGATCAATTAGCAGTGTCAGAGATTCTTACCTACTCACATTTTCTGACTTATTGCTGTGATTCATGGCGATCATTGTGCCCACATTGTGTTTTTAATGTTCTTTGGAGATTTTTATTTCAAAATAGGGCTAAACTTACAGAAAAATTATGAAGATAGCGTAGAGAGCACTCATAGACCCTACACTCAATTTTCTCTTTGATTACATTTTAGTATGGTACAGTTGTCACAATTAGTGAACCAATATTGCTACATTATTATTACCTAAGTTCATGCTTTCTTCAAATTTTCTTACATTTTACCTAATGTCCTTCTTCTGATCCAGGATATTAAGGACATATAGCACTGCACTCGACTGTCAGATATATCTAAAAAGAACAACAACAGCAACAAAAAAGATAACATCACATTTAGTCATCCTATTGTCTCCTGAGCTTCCTCTGGTTGTGGAAGTTGCTCAGGCTTTCCTTGGTTTTGGTGATTTTGACAGTTTTGAAGAGCACTGGTCTAGCATTTTGTAGAACATTCACTTGGGATTTGATTGATATTTAGCTCATGATTAGACTAGGTTTATTTGCTTTTGGACAGAAAGCCAGAGGCAAAATGCTGTTCTCATCAAATCATACGAAGACTATCTACTGCCAGCATGATCTCACTTTGACCTCTGACCGAGGAAGTGTTTATTAAGAGTCTGCGCTATCAAGTTTCTCTTTTCACCCTTCCTTTCCATACAATCCCCTGAAAGGAGTCCACACATTGTCTCTTGACTCATATTATCCTTGCTCCAGGATCCTATCATCTCCATTTAAATCAGGGAACCCATCTCCACTGAAACCCTTTATTATATCCATCTACAGAGAACAGTCACTGCAGAGTTTACAAGCATACCCATATCCATCCACTAATGTTTTTCTCATGCCTTAGTGAAGAGAGTATCCTCTGGGATTTCTTAGGTGATATGATGAGATGATAGCAATTCATAAATGATAGACCTACATGAAGATCTATCTCCGTAAGCTTTTCAATTCTTCAAAATTTTTGTCAAAGGCAGGTACGGTGGGTGGTACACACCTGCCACCTACTCAGGAGGCCGAGGCAGGAGGACAACAAGTTCTAGGCTGGTCTGGGAAATTTAGTGAGAACCTGTCTCAAAATAAAAAGTAAAAAGATCTGTGGATGTAGCTCAGTGGAAGAGCACCCCTGGGTGCAATCCCCAGTACAGCAAGAGAAAAAAGGAAAAAAGGACTTGGGGATGTAACTCAGTAGTAGAGAGAAGATTAGCATGAGTAAGGTCAGGGTTTAAAAACAAAAAAGTTCAAAAAAGTTCTTGCATTCCAACTGCCCACATTAGGATTGTAACTCAGTGGTAGAGCCCCTGCTGAGCATGCACAAGGTCCTGGGTTCATTTCCAGTGTTACAAAATGAAAAAGGAAAAGGAATGAAAGTAAGCAGCCCACTATTGAAACAAAGTTTCAGTCAAACAACCAAGTAACTGTTAAAACCATTTCCAGCTGCACAAACACATTAAATCCAGAATTTGTAGTTCTTGCTGGGGGCACAAACCTATAATCCCAACTACTCAAGAGTTTGAGGCAGAAGGATTGCAAATTTGAAGCTAGTTGCACAATCTAGTGAGAACAAGACAAAAAAAAAAAGTTGAATTCAGGATTTGTAAGAGCACCTATGTCAACAATTCAATCAAATTCAGTGTTAAATTTATTGTCTTCTAAGCTGGGCGCGGTGGCACACACCTGTAATCCCAGTACTTGGGAGGTTGAGGCAGGAAGATTGCAAGTTCAAAGCCAGCCTCAGCAATGGCAAGGCACTTAGCAACTCAGTGAGACCCTGTCTCTAATAAAATACAAAAAAGGGCTGGGGATGTGGTCAAGTGCCCCTGAGTTCAATCTCCAGTACCAAAAAATAAAAAAATAAATAAACAAATTTATTGTCTTCTATGTCCTTCTCAAATGGGGATGACTTTGTCTACCAGGGTACCTTTGTAAACATCTGGAGAAATTTCTGGTTGATAGAACTTGGATGGGAAGATGCTGTTGGATCTAGTGGAGACAGTTGGGGCATGATGATAAATACCCTAGAACACAGAGGACATCCCTAAAAACAGTTTTCCAGCCCAGTGTATTGAGAAACCCTGATCTACAGATAACAGTGGCTGGTTGGAGTGAAACATTAGGAAAATAGACATCCTTCAAATAATGTTATTACAGTACCTTAAGCAAGAGGAGGAGAGCTGCTTCCTCTGCCATTAGAAGTTTAGAGAGAGTTGGGCATTATGGAATCTTAATTTTCTTCAAGACATTAATATTCCAAGTTTCAGAGTCAAGCTCTCCCCAGCAGTGCCCTGTCTTAGAGAGATTTGGTGAGGCTGTCAAATCAACTTACATTGCCATTCTGAGACCTGAACATTAAATTTTGTGTTTGATTTTAGTCTGCAGGAATAGGAAATAAAGGATTTTTAAAGGGCTACATGGAAGTTTTTGTTTGTTTGTTTGTGGCAGGGTCTTACTATGTTACCAGGTTGGGCTTCAGTTTGCAATCCTCTTGCCTCAGCCTCCAGAGGACTGGGATTACAGGCATGTGCCACCATAATCAGCAACCATGCAAGTTTTTGTTTGCTGGCTGGACTTGAACTGAATGTTTAATGACCTGAACTTTTAATTTCTTCAAGTTCTTCAGTGATTTCAAAGGAAGCCACCTCCAAACTACGTTTGTTGTAGACAGCATTACTATCAAAGAGTTGACATATTTAAATACGGCTCCAAAGCACTTGCTTTAGTAAGTACTTCAGCACAATCAGCTAAAGCTGATGTGTGTGTGTGTGTGTGTGTGTGTGTGTGTGTGTGTGTGTTTCCACTACATTCTATTTCCCATTGATGAACTGCTTAGCGTTGCATTTGGGGCTTTTCTTAGTTTTTGTTTTATTCTTGTGGTGCTGAAGATTGGACCCACTCACACGTGCTAGGCAAATGCTTACCACAATGCTTCATCTTAAGCCCTGCAATTAAGTGTAAGAAAATGACTAAATCATGCCAGGCATGGTGGTACATGCCTGTAATCCAAGTGACTTTGGAGGCTGAGACAGGAAGATCACAACTTCGAGGACAGCCTCAGCAACTTAGTGAGACCCTGTCTCAAAATAAGAAATAAAAAAGATTGGGATGTAGCTCAGTTGGTAGAGCACCCCCTGAGTATGACTAAATCAACTTGAAATGCAGTATCTGAATGTCCAGAACCACTCCTGGAACCATTTTCTGTATTAGTCAGGATTTAATGGGGAGGGAGGATAACTCAGCCAGAAACCATAATAGTTATCTTTTTAAAAATAAAATCCATTTTTAAAAAAAATATTTATTTATTTGCGTTTAGTTGTACACAATGCATTTATTTTTACGTGGTGCTGAGGATCGAACCCGGGCCGCGCACGTGCTAGGCGAGCGCTCTACTGCTGAGCCACATCCCCAGCCCCAAAATCCATTTTTTATTGTGATAAAAGTACACATAAGATGAAATGTACTATCTTAGCCATTTTTAAATGTAGAGTTCAGTGGTATTAAATGCATTCATAATGTTGTGTAATCATCACCATGATCTATCTTCATAACTCTTTGCATCTTGCAAAACTGAAACTCTACACTTATTAAGCACCAACTCCTCATTCTTCTTCTTTCCAATTGCCTAGAAACCACCATTCTACTTTCAGTCTCTATGATTCTGATCATTTTAACTGCCTCATATAAGTAGAATCATACTATATTTGTCTTTTTGTAACTGGCTGATTCACTTAGCATAATGCCTTCAAATTTCATCCGTTACAGCATATGTCAGAAATTTTTTTCCTACTTAAGGCTGAATAATATGCCATTGTACCTATATACCACATGTTGTTTATCCATTCATCTATTAATAGACACTTGGGTTACTTTCATGTTTTAGCTATTGTGAAGAATGATGCTATAAATATGGGTGTACAAAACCTAGCTTTCAATTCTGTTGGCAATATACTCAGAAATGGAATTGCTGGATCATATGCTAATTCTTTTTTTTTTTAACTTTTTAAAAATATTTATTTATTTACTTTAGTTGTACACAATGCAATGCATTTATGTTTACGTGGTGCTGAGGATCAAACCTGGGCCGCGCACGTGCAAGGAGAGCACTCTGCCGCTGAGCCACAACCCCAGCCCTTTTTTTAACTTTTTGAAGAAATACCTTACCATAGCAGACATCTTAACTGAGAAAACTAATACAAATTGTTGCTGGAGGGCCGGGGTTGTGGCCAGGTGGTAGGGTGCTTGTCTAGCATGTGTGAGGCACTGGGTTTGACTCTCAGCACCACATAAAAGTAAATAAAAATAAAGGTCCATGGACAACTAATATATCTATATATATATATATACACACATATATATACATACATATATATATGCATACACATATATATTTTTTTAAAGTGTTGCTAGAGATATTATGTATTAGAGAACTAAAAATGGAAACTAAAACAAAGGTAGTAACAGTAAGAAGTAGATGGGGGATGGGCATGGTGGTACATGCCTGTAATGCCTGCAACTCAGGAAGTTTAGGCAGGAGGATCACAAGTTCAAGGCTACCTGGGACAATTTAGCAAGATCCTGTCCCAAAATAAAATTTAAAACAGGGCTGAGAATTTTCCTTAGAGGTAGAACACTCCTAGGTTAAATCTCTACTAGCACTATACACACACACACACACACACACATATGTATATATATATATATATGTATATATATATATATATATAAAGAGAGAGAGAGAGAGAGAGAGAGAGAGAGGAGCCCTATGGGCTGGGGTTGTAGCTCAATGGTAGAGCACTTGCCTAGCATGTGTGAGGCACTGGGTTCGATCCTCAGCACTACATTAAAAAAATAAATTAAATAAAGGTATTGTGTGCATCTACAACTAAAAAAAGAGGAGCCCTGGCTGGTGCCAGTGCCTCTGAGGGAATGTAATGAGGCTTGTTCTGAGATTGTGGAGAGAAATCCAGAGCTGTTGGAGTGAAGAGCTGTTGCCTGGGCGACACTAAAAGAAACAGGAAGCAAACAGGAAGGAGCAAGTCCTTTCTCCTTTCTTTCTGCCTTCTGATCTCCCACAACTGGCAAAACCTAACAGAAAGCCAGGATGGCAAAGGGAAATCCTGGATTCAGAGTTCCAGTTTCAGCCCCACAGAACAGCCTGTAGAAGGGTGGGTGTGAAGCTGAGGAATATTTCTTCATAATCAGCACGGTTAGATGATCACTGATCATCATTCAGATCATGTACAAAAGGATGAAGGACAGGGGCTGGGGTCGTGGCTCAGAGGTAGAGCGCTTGCCTAGCACATGTGAAGCACTGGGTTCAATCCTCAGCACCACATAAAAATAAATAAATAAAACAAAGGTATTGTGTCCATCTACAACTAAATGTGTGTGTGTGTGTGTGTGTGTGTGTGTGTGTGTGTATAAAGGATGAAGGAGAGGCAGCAGAGTAAGATATTTCATGAGCTTCTAGCTTTAGTAACTAAAGGAATAGTGGAGAGAGAGCTACAATATATATGGAGGGGGTATTGGGAAGAACTAATAATAAGAACTAAGTTATAGCATGTTAGATCTGCTGAGGTTGATAAATTAAGTTAGAGAAACCCAGAGTCTAATATAGTACAATTGTACTTCAATTGTAGTCTCTTGGGTGGCCAATCTGCAATTTTTTTAAATTTTATTTTATGGTACCGGGGATTGAACTCAGGGGCACTTGACCACTGAGCCACATCCCCATCCCTTTTTTTGTATTTTATTTAGAGATAGGGTGTCACTGAGTTGCTAAGTGCCTCGCCATTAATGAGGCTGGCTTTGAACGCACGATCCTCCTGCCTTAGCCTCCCAAGTGCTGGGATTACAGGCATGCCCCACTGTGCCCGTCTATTTTATTCATTTACTTACATGCGGTGCTGAGAATCGAACCCAGTGCCTCACACGTGTGAGGTAAGTGCTCTACCACTGAGCCACAACCCCAGCCCTGAGTCTGCAATTTTTAAAAAATTGTGGTTTAAAAAAGGGTGTGCGTGTGTGCCTGTGCATGTATTAGATTTCTGCCACTGTGACTAATACCTGAGATGATTAACTTATTAGGAAGAAGGATTTATTTTGACTTACAGTGGTTTCTGAGGTTTTAATCCATGGTCACTTGGCCCTTTTGCCTTTGGGCCTGTGGTGAGGCAGTACATCTTGGCAGGGAGTATGCAGCAGAAGAAGCCTGTTCACCACATTTTAGCCAGGAAGCAGAGAGAGAGAGGGAGGAAGGGGAAGGCACAGGGCCCCAATATCCCCTTCGAGGGCATGCCACAAATGACCTAACTTCCCTCCACTGGGCCCCACCTAAAGGTTCCTCTACCTTCTGATAGCACTGAGCTGTGGACCAAATCTTCAACACGTGGGCCTTTGAGAGACATTCCTGATCCAGATATATACATATACTTATGTAATTCATATATTTATATTAAAACATAAATAGATATAATTTTATATTCATAAAAATTTCCTTTTTAATAATTTTTTTAATTGTAGGGAAAATACCCATAATATAAAACTTTGAATTTTCCCTACTTTAAGTCTGCAGTTCAGTGGCATTAAGTACATTCATGCTTTTGTACCACAATCACCACCATCTCTAGGACTTTTTCTTCCATCATCCTGAACTGAAACTCTATACCTATTAAACACTAATTCCCCATTCTCTCCATTCCCAGTCCCTGGTAACCACTTTCAGGCTCTCTGAATTTCACTATTCTAGATACCTTATATAAGTAGAAACACAATATTTGTATTTTTGTGTCTGGCTTATTTCAATTAGTATAATATTTTCCAGCTTCATTCATATTATAGCATGTGTTAAAATTATGTTTTTTTTTTAATTAGCATGGGTTATTTTTAAAAAAATATTTTTAGTTGTAGATGGATACAATACCTTTATTTTATTTATTTATTTTTTATGTGGTGCTGAGGATCAAACCCAGTGCCTCACATGTGCTAAGCAAGCACTCTACCACTGAGCCACAACCCCAGCCCCTTTACATTCCTTTTTAAGACTGTTTATGCTGGGCATGGTGGTGCACGCCTGTAATCCCAGCACTTGGGAGGCTGAGGCAGGAGGATCACGAGTTTAAAACCAGCTTCAGCAATGGTGAGGCACTTAGCAACTCAGTGAGACCCTGTCTCTAATAAAATACAAAAAAGGGCTGGGGATGAGGCCCAGTGGTCAAGTGCCCCTGAGTTCAATCCCCGGTAAAAAAAAAAAAAAAAAAAAAAAAGACTGTTTACTATATTGTTATAGATGGACCATGTTTTGTGCAATTTGTTTTTATCAGATCAGTCCTCAACAAGATAAAAGCTTGTGCTAGTATCTAAAGCAATTATGCCACTAAGCACCATGTTTATTGCACTCAATATTTTGGGGGAAGATTTGCTCTTTCTAGAACTTTAAACAGCACTGTAAAGGAGGTATTTAGAGATACAGCTTTGGGCTAGAGACTTGGGAGTTATCATCTTGTAAGAAAAAACAAATTTCAAACCTGGACTAAAATGAAATCTTTTTGCATGATGTAAGTGACAGTTTTCTTCTAGGAAGAAATTAGACTTTCTGATAAAAGGCATGCACAAATTTCTAGTAAACTAAGGGGACTGAGACTTCTAAGAAATCAACTGTCCATTCACTTATCTTTCTGTTGAGTGTAGCAGGTGACTTTTACCAAATATTCTTTTCTTTTTTGTATCTAATCTAACTATGATTTTCTAACCAATCTCTTTTCCCCTAAACATATCCCAACCAAAAGTGAATATTTGAATTGAACTTATGAAAAGAAAAAAAAATTTTAAAGAGGTAAATTTATGACTCTCGTGCAGATATGAAGTGAATATGGGTCAAAGACTTTTATTTAATGCCCTAATTAATGAGAGAACAGGAAAAGCTACTACAATCAGTTCAAAGGAAAACCCAAAGACCAGACTAATATATAAATCTATCAGAAATTCTGAAATCAATTTTCTTTTCTGTTTTAATTTTATTTTTTTAATCAATTTTTTTAGTGGATGCAAACCTGGCTCATTCCACAGTGGAGGAGAGAAGTAAATAGAAACTCCCCAAACAGAATTTATTTGCATGTCTGGAGATAATTCTTGTGTTACTATCAGTTTCCTACAAGTTAGCTTCTATTTCTTCAGATTTGTTAAAGAGCTCAGAGACAATGAAAGACATAAACCTCATTGAA
Organism: Tamias sibiricus; assembly: GCA_025594165.1. NCBI lineage: Eukaryota > Metazoa > Chordata > Mammalia > Rodentia > Sciuridae > Tamias > Tamias sibiricus. Next base: position 39,987,842 of record CM046659.1, on the reverse strand, counting down.
TCTGATAAGCAAGAAAGGTAGACTCAAAAGAGTGCACATTTCGCCATTTTCTACTATCCTGCTTTGTGCTGGATGTAGTTGGTGGCCCTGGCCAGAATAAAGGCTTCATTGGCTATTAAAAAAAAAAAAAGAGTGCACATTTTTTCACTTCCCTATTTATATATGTGTGTGTATTTATATTTATATGTGTGTATTCTTTTTTTGGGGGGTGGGCAGTCCTGGGAATTGAATCCAGGGGCACACTGAGCTACATCCTAGCCCTTTCTATTTTTTAAAATTTGAGATAGTATCTTGCTAAATTGCTGAGGCTGACCTTGAACTTGTGACCCTCCTGTATCAGCTTCCCCATTTGCTGGTTTACAGGTATACACTATACCCATCAGCATCTCCCAATAATCTTTTGGCCGTTTAAAAGTTGTTCACACTTTCACTTACATCCTTCTATATACCTCATCCCTTGATGCAAGAGGGCAATGAATTTTTTTTATGTTTTTATTTTATTAAGAGGTAATAAGAGATGGGCTGGGGTTGTGGCTCAGCGGCAGAGCGCTCGCCTCCCACGTGCGCGGCCCGGGTTCGATCCTCAGCACCATGTAAACATAAATGCATTGCATTGTGTACAACTAAAGTAAATAAATAAATATATTTATAAAAAAAAAAAGAGGTAATAAGAGGGCTGGGGTTGTGGCTCAGCGGTAGAGCGTTTGCCTAGCATGTGAGCGGCCCGGGTTCGATCCTCAGCACCACGTAAACATAAATGCATTGCATTGTGTACAACTAAAGCAAATAAATAAATATTTTAAAAAAAGAGGTAATAAGAGCCAGGCATGGTGTTGCACGCCTGTAATCCCAGCACTTGGGAGGCTGAGGCAGGAGGATTGCAAGTTCAAAGTTAGCCTCAGCAATGGTGAGGCACTTAGCTACTTAGTGAGACCCTGTCTCTAATAAAATACAAAAAAGGGTTGCGGATGTGGCCCGGTGGTTGAGTGCCCCTGAGTTCAATCCCCAGTACCAAAAAAAAAAAAAAAAAAAAAAAGTAATAAAAGCCAAATTACAGTTACTGTTAAAGCGCTCTCTCTCTCTCTCTCTCTCTCTCTTTCTCTCTCTCTCTCCCTTTTAATTCTGAAATATAACAAAAATCAGTTCTGTGGTTATTGTCTGAACAAATGATTATAGTCTTTCCCACAGCATGCTCCTCAGCCACATAAGCCACTGAATGGGGACAGTCTTTCCTATTTGTTGCTTACACTTCCTAAACAGTCAATATTTAGTATTTTATTTCTGGGTAAGAGAAAAAGCATTTTGGCCCATTAATTCACCTACTGACTCCTGGAGGACATTAACCAACTTTACCATCAGGAAGACATGAGTGTCATTGGTATCTTGAATAATCATCTTTTTCCCTAGTACATTGGACTCATCCAAGCTCAGTAGAAACTGCCTCATGACAGGATTGCATTCTGTAAGCACTCCTTTCAAGATGTTGACCATCTTTTTCCAGTCAGAAGGTGCAGATGACCTCAATAATCCATACTTTCCCCTGCAGTGCAGAGGATCGCCACGCACCTCTGCCCACAGACACAGCAGAGCCTCGGCGTCACCCACAAAGTGCAGCAATGAATTTTTGATACAGGCTCAGGCTCACAACAAAACAAAATATTATTAAAGAATTTTGTTTTCTTTAACAGTTGGCTTCTAACATTAGTTGCTGATTTAGGGGAGTCAGGCAGGAGTTTCAAAAGTAAGTGATTTTCACTGAATCCTCATTTTCAGTAGGGGACTCTCTCCTTGCCTTGACAAAGTATTCTCTACCCTCTTCAGGAAATCAATCCTGAGTCTTCAGAGGGCAGAAGGTATTATTTATGTATTTAATTTTTGGTACCAGGGATTGAACTCAGGCGTGCTTCTTCAACTGCAAGTCTTTTTCTGTGCCCTTTCCTTTGTGACCTAGATGTCAGCTGGCCATTGTTCATTCTCTAGCTCCAACAGGCCCCAAAATAACCTTCATTATGTCTTCTTGCAAACCTGGATGCAGAATTCAATATCTGTACAAATTCCTCCAAGGAATCTACAGGAACATAAACATTAGGGAATGATAGACACTTTGTCGAGCCTTACCCATGGTAGACAGAAAATGAAGTTATACAACATGCACGTACACCAAAACAAAGAACTCAAACTCAATTCCCCAAATGCCTTAAACATGTCTTTCTTTCCCCAAATCTCTCTTTTGTAGATACCTTCTTCTCTCTCCGAAGAAGTCTGGAGCCTTGCTGACTCTCTCTGATTGATCCCTGAGCCTTTAAATTCCTTATCCCTTTGCCTACAAAGCTTCAGCTCAGCCTTTGGGTCTGCCTTCAATATACCACTCCCTGCAGAATGAAAGGAATGCAGACTCACCAGCCTTTCAACCCCTGTTCTTCAGTGACTTGCCTCGTTGTGTGTGTGTGTGTGTGTGTGTGTGTGTGTGCATGCCTACGTGAATGTGTCTCTTCCTCATTCTAAGGGACATCATGAACATCTTCTAAATTACTATGGGCATCTCTCCCAAGATGTAATCTCATTCCAGCTTTACAGGAGGAAAAAAGTTCTCTACATCTCTAAACCACCAGAAAAAGATAACATTTTCTCACTGGCTAACAGTCTTTTTGTGTCTCCAACTAGCGTCTAAGCTTCTTTCTTTAATTTTATTTTTTATTTTTGATGCATTATAATTATACATAATAGTGGGATTTTAAGCTCCTTGAGTGCATGGATAATAGCTACCCTATGAGTTACGAGTTACCCTCTCTTCATAGTAACTAATAATATTATGAAAGTTTATAGAAGAAAAGTGGGAAGAAAGGATGGATAGAGTCTCAATGGAAGGAAAGAGGATTTTCAGAAAGTGTCTATTAGGTGGTGGCTTCTCCAAGTTTGGGCTTGTATCTTCAACACACTAAACAAATCCAATAATGGCTTTCACTTTATTGTGTATCTTCAGTTCTAGGTGTTGTATTAAATTGACTGGTGAGGCATGCATTCATTATTAATATCTTTAGTTTCCATATCAATTAGGGATTAGGTTCCACCACTGGTAACAAAGACTTATCTACAGTGGCCTTAAAAAAAGAATTAGAGGGGCTGGGGCTATGGCTCGGCAGTAGAGCTCTCGCTTGTCTCGCATGTGTGAGGCCCTGGGTTTGATCCTCAGCACCACATAAATAAAATACAGGTATGTTTCCACCTACAAATATATATATATATATATATATATATATATATATATATATATTTTTTTTTTTTAAAGAATTAGTGTTTATTTTCCCATGAAAAAGAAGTCCAGAGGTAGGTAGTTCAGGGTTAGTATGGAAACTATACAGGATACCAGGGATCCAGGCTGCTTCTAAGTACCTGGCTTCTACCTTAACATTGCCACTTGGTGACAAGAGCTATTGGAGCTCCAGCCATCAGGTCTTTTGTTCTTTTTCTTTTTTGGTGGTGCTGGGTGAAGGGCAAAAATCACACTGGGGACTGCCGTGCAGCCAAGGGATTTATTAACTGGCCTTTATGGCTAGTTAAGTGTAGAAAAGGAACGGGGAGAGGAGTCAGGGAGAGGGAAGTGTGCAAGCTCTGGTAGAAGAGTGTGCAAGCTCTGAACGGAAGGTGGGAGTCTGGTTGTGCAGGCTGTGGTCTCTGGAGCAATCGGCTGGGGCAGCTCCTGTCAGGCTGGAGATGGTGGGTAAGTGTGCAATGGCTGCCTCTTCGGCTCACTGGCTCTCCGTCATCACATGGCTCTCTCTCGTGGTCTTGCTCCCTCTTCGTCTCACTGGCTCTCTTCATCTGGCTCTCAAACTTCGAATAGACAGGAGTTTATATAGGGATTACTGGTGGGGGGGTGTACCAGAGTGAACTTTAAGCCTATTGGCTCCTGCTCGTGGTGTGAGGGCAGCCTTCAAGCCTATTGGCTCCTGCTGGGGGATGATGAAACATCCTGCCCAGAGAGCAAGCGAACTTTTGACCCTCTGCCTATGGAACAGGGTGAACTTTTGGGAACCTTTAAGCCTATTGGTTCCTGCCCATCTATCACTGGGGATTGAACCCAGGGCCTCACACATGCTAGGCACAGGCTCTACCATTGAGCTACACTACCAGTCCAAGCCATTGGGTCCTGGTGTAAGCTAGGAAGAAGTAGAAGGGCAATGACAAAGGGCAAATGAAGTTCATGAAGTTGCCTGTTCCCCTTTTAGAAAAAAATACCAAAAAACCCCACAAAAAACCCAAAACCCACACAAAAACTTCTGCTTACACCTCAATGGCCAGAACTTAACATAAAAAAAAAAAATGTATTTTTTAAAAAATGCGGTTTTAAAATGTCCCCTTCACTTTCATCACTAAGCAGAAAGAGAGAATAGATATTGGTTGGGCAATGGCACTTCCGGTTGAGTTCCTCTTGAATTTTCTGTACACAATGTTCCATGAGTCCTGGCTCAGTGCTTGGCACTGAGTTGTCTTTAGAATCAGTGAGTAAATGATTAAAGAAGTTTATAGATAAATCAAACAGTTCACAGAATGACTTTTAAAAAATTAATTGACTTTACTTCTGAAGCAGTTTTAGGTTTATAGAAAATTTGGACAGAAAGTACATAAAGTTCCCACCTGCCTTCCCCTCCACACCCAGTTTCTCCTATTACTGACATCTTGCACTAGTATTATACATTTGTTACAGTATCATACCAATATTCTTGTGTGTGTGTGTGGGGGGGGTTATTGGGGATTGAACCCAGGGTCTTGTGTACATTAAGCATGAAATCTGCCACTGAGCTATACCCCCAACTCCTTAATAAGTAAGTCTATAGTTTACTTCAGAATTTACTATGTTGCATAGTTGTGTGGATTTTGACAAATGCAGAATGTCATGCATCTGCTATCATATCATCATTTCTTTCTTTTCTACTTTTTTGTTAGTGAAGATCAAACCGCAGGGCACTTTACCACTGAGCCACATCCCCAGCCCTTTTTATTTTCTACTTTGAGACAGGGTATCATTAAGTTGCTGAGAGTCTTTCTTGCTAAGTTGCTAAGGCTGGCCTCAAACTTGTGATCCTTCTGCCTCAGTCTCCCAAGTCACTGGGACTACAGGTTTGTACCACTGCACCAAGCCAGAATAGTTTCACTGTTCTAAAAATGCCCTGTGCTCCACCTATTTATCACTTCCTTCCTTCTCCATAGACTTTGGCAATCACTGGTCCTTTTACTATCTTTATGTAGCTTTGCCTTTTCTAGAATGTCAAGTTGTTGAAACCATACAGTATGCAATCTTCTCAGACTGGCTTCTTTCTTTCTTTCTTTTTTAATATTTTATTTATTTACATTAGTTGTACACAATACAATGCATTTATGTTTACGTGGTGCTGAGGATCGAACCCCGGTCCGCACACGTGCAAGTTGAGCGCTCTGCCGCTGAGCCACAACCCCAGCCCTGGCTTCTTTCACTTAGCAATGTGCATTCGTTTTCTCTATTTTTTTTTTTTTTTTTGGAGTGTGTGTGTGTGTGTGTGACTTGATGGCTTATTTCTTTTTTACTGCTAAATAATATTCCCTTGTTTGAATGTCACACTCTTTGGCAATCCATTTGCCTATTGAAAGGTTTTTCCAACTTATGAATAAGGCTGCTACACAAATGTTTGCATGCACTTTTTTCATATTTTTAAAAAATATTTTTTAGATGTTGGTGGACCTTTATGTTTTATTCATTTCTTTATATGTGGTGCTGAGAATCAAACCCAGTGTCTCACACATGCTAGGCAAGTGCTCTACCACTGAGCCACAACTCCAGCCCCCAATATTTTATTGGTACATAATATTTGTACATAATTCTGTGAACATTTTTTGTGGAACTATGTAGCAATTTTCACTATGGCAAATACCTTGTGGTGTGGTTGCTGGATGGTATTCTGAGAGTTTATTTACTTTTGTAAGAAACTGAAAAACTGTCTTCAGAAGTTGCTGTACCATTTTGTGTTTGTACCAACAATGAGAGTTCTAATTGCTCCATATCCTCAGCAGCATTTGGTGTTATCAGTATTTCGGTACAATTTTTTTTCCCCTTTAGCAGTACTGGGGATGGAACCCAAGGCCTAATGCATGCTAGGCAAGCACTCTACTATTGAGCAATATCCCCAGCCATTCTAACAGGTGTACACAGGTATCTAATTTTTAAAAAAAATATATTTTTAGTTGTAGATGGACAATAACTTTATTTATTCATTTAATGTGGTGCTGAGGATCGAACCCAGTGTCTCACATGTGCTAGGCAAGAGCTCTACTACTGAGCCACAACCCCAGACCCCTAATTTTTGGTTTGTCATTCCCTAATGACACATGGTCAGTAGAGAATTTTTTAATGTGTTTATTTGTATATCATCTGTAAAAGTTCTTTGTTGAGCTGTCCAGAGTTTTTGCCCATGCTATAATTGTTTATTTTGTGTACTGGGAATTGAATCTGGGGTGCTCTACCACTGAGACACAACCCCAGCCCTATTTTGTACTTTATTTAGAGACAGGGTCTCACTGAGTTGCTTAGCACCTCACTTTTGCTGAGGCTAACTTTGAACTCGCGATCCTCCTGCCTCAGTCTCCCAAGCCTCTAGGATTACAGGCTTGCACCACCGTGCCCAGCCATCCCCAACCCTTATTATATTTTATTTTGAGACAGGATTTCATTACACAAGTTCATTGTGTATTTTGTATACCAATCCTTTATCAAATATGTGTTTTAAAAAATATTTATTTATTTGTTTTAGTTGTACACAATACCTTTATTTTTATGTGGTGCTGAGGATCGAACCAGGGCCGTGCCTGTGCTAGGCGTGTGCTCTACTGCTGAGCCACAACCCCAGCCCTCAAATATGTGTTTTGTAAATATTTTCTTCCATTTTGTGGCTTGTCTTTTCATTCTCTTGTTTTACTAATTTGTTGGTATAAATTTGTTGACCATATTTTTAAAATTCCTTAAATCACTGCTGTATTTTATGTCGTCCTTCTTATTGTTATTTATTTGATGTTGCTTCTCTCTTATCCAGATGAATCTCACAGAATTTTGTTTCCTTTTTAGTCTTTTTAAAAATTTGACTTTAGTTTTATTGTCCATTTCTAGTGCATCTTTTTCTATTTTATTAATTTATTTTTTATGCTGTGTCTTCTATTTTGGATTTATTGTTTTGATTTTTTTCTAATGTATTAAACAGGTCACTTATCTAATTAATGTTTAATATTTCTAATTTTCTAGAGTAAAGACATATAATGTTGTTAATTTGCTTGTATCCTATACATTTTGATAAATGACATTTTTTATATTGTTCTGGGGATCAAATCCAGGACCTCACACGTGCTAAGCATGTGCTTTACCACTGAGCTACAAACTGAACCCTAAATAATATATTTATTACCATAAAATCTAGTATCATAAATTCCATTGGGATTTCTTCTTTGAACTTTTGGTTATTTAGAGGTTGTTAAAATTTCTAAATATGTGGAGTTTTAAAAAATGATCATTATATTGCTGATTTCTAACTTAATTATAATATGGTCAGAGAATGCAGTGTGTATGGATAGCATTTTTTTTTCTTTTTGCAAATAGTTGTTCAATGGCTTAAATCAAAATTGATTTTCTAAAACCTTCTTTGTGTATTAGAAAAGTTTTTTTTGTGTGTGTGGGGGGGGGGTGCATAGTTACATACGCGTCCTTCAAAAATGTTAGCTAATTGTGTTGGAAACATTTCCAAAATGACTGGTGATTCTTTTTTTTTCCTCAAATTTATTTTTTATTCTAAGTTGTTAGAAATGACGGCAGAATATATTACATTTCATATTATACTTATAGAGCACATTTTTACATATCTCTTGTTGTATACAAAGTATATTCACACCATTCGTGACTTCATACATGCACTTAGGGTAATGATGTCCATCTCATTCTACCATCTTTTTTTTTTTCCTTCACCCTTTGCCCCCTTCCTTCACCTCCCTCCCCATTGGCCATTCTAGTGTTCCTCTAATCCTCCTATGCTCCCCATCCCAACTCCACTGTGAATCAGCCTCCTTATATCAGAGAAATCATTCAGCATTTGGCTTTTTGGGATTGGCTAACTTCACTTAGCATTATATTCTCTAACTTCAACTTCAAAGACGTGGAAGACCTCTATAATGAAAACTACAGAACACTAAAGAAAGAAATTATGGAAGACCTGAGAAGACGGAAAGATCTACCCTGTTCTTGGATAGGCAGAACTAATATTGTCAAAATGACCATACTACCAAAAGCACTTACAGATTTAATGCAATGCCAATCAAAATCCCAATGACATTCCTCATAGAAATAGAAAAAGCAGTCATGAAATTCATCTGGAAAAATAAGAGACCCAGAATAGCTAAAGCAATACTTAGCAAGAGGAGTGAAGCGGGTGGCATCACTATACCAGACCTTAAATTATACTACAGAGCAATAGAAACAAAAACAGCATGGTATTGGCACCAAAATAGGCTGGTAGACCAATGGTACAGAATAGAGGAGGCAGAGACTAACGCATATAATTTCAGTTATCTTATATTAGACAAAGGCGCCAAAACCGTACATTGGAGAAAAGATAGCCTCTTCAACAAATGGTGCTGGGAAAACTAGAAATCCATATGCAACAAAATGAAATTAAACCTCTAATGACTGGGTTTTTTTTTTTTTTTAATATTTATTTATTTGCTTTAGTTGTACACCATGCGTTTATTTTTACGAGATGCTGAGGATCTGAGGATCAAACCCGGTACGCGCACGTGCTAGGCGAGCGCTCTACTATTGAGCCACACAACCCTAGCCCCATGACTGGTGATTCTTGAGAGGTTTTTTTCTATTTAAGAGTGAGGCAAGTTGGGTGTGGTACATGCCTGTAATCTCAGGAGCTCTGGAGGCTGAGGAAGGAGGATCTCGAGTGCAAAGCCAGTATCAGTAATTGAGAGAGCCCTTAAGCAACTCAGTGAGAGCCTGTCTCCAGATGAAATATAAAAAGGGCTGGGGTTGTGGCTTAGTGGTAGAGCGCTCACCTAGCATGTGCGTGGCCCGGGTTCGATCCCTAGCACCACATAAAAATAAACGCATGGTGTACAACTAAAGCAAATAAAAATAAAAATTTTAAAAAAAAGGGGCTGGGGTTGTGACCACTCAACCACTGGTTCAATCTCAGGTTAAGGTTTAAAAAAAAGTGAGGCATTTCAAGAAGGAACAGACAAAATGGAGTGAGTTAATCTTCTTTATTTGCTGGAAGTTTCCTAGTTATGGCTATTTATCTAATGGGACTCGGAAACTTTTTCTCTGTATTGGAAGAAATACAATATAGACAATGAGGGCAATGCAGTTCACAATTATATGTGAGGCAGCTAATATGTACTATACTGAGGATTAATTCCTAGTTCCAATGCTTACTTGCTGAGTGAGATACCTTGAGAAAGTTATTGAACTTTCCCCCATTTTATGTAAAATGGCACTCTTATTAGTGCCACCTTATGGAGATGAGGATTAAACTACATAAAATAAATAAAATGCTTTTCAAAATTCCTAGCATACTGAGCAAGCACATGGTCAACAAATGGCAGCTATTATTATATTTTATATTGGTTATTTATGTACATCTCATTTTTCCTTCTGCTTTACACAGTTCATGACAAAAGAACAGCATATAGCGCATATTAATTGGCTCACATATAATAACTGCTAATAAAGACTGAATGAATGATTTAATACATAAATAAATAGATATTATGGTTATTGTTATAAAAGATGGCATATCAGATAATATGAACTGTTAATGAAGAATACATTATTTAAATACACTGTCTCTCCTATTCATTGTCATAATTTAAGAAGTCAAGAAAATTAATGTAGTAGAGAAACACTACCCAGGATAATAAAATGTGAAAATTAGATGTTTTACATTGCATCTGTGAGAGTTCTCTAGGCTTCTCTCTCCAAAACCAAAATGAAAAAAAACTAAAATACCTTCCTAGAAACAAAAGCACCACTTTTCTGAAAAGACGTCCCTCCTTTCCAACTTTTAACAGTCCTTTTTTGTTCCAACAGTGTAGAAGCTGAGGACAGAACATCTGCCCCAGCAGCTTCCGTACAAGATGGCGCCGTCCATTCCCCCACTCCGACTGGGGTTACGTTCTCCTGGCACCGCAGTTGGACCGGAAGTGGTACGGTCCTAGTGGATCCGGGTGGGTGAGCGCAGGAGGTCGCGAAGGTTCCAGCTTTTCAGCGAGAGATGAGGTGCCGCAGGTGTTCAGGCCCGCTCTGAGGCCGCAGGTGAGTGAAGCTGAAGGACCAACGAAGCCTTCTCTGTTCCTGTGTAAGGGGGTTTTTAGTGCCGACATAAAGGATGTCGTTGGTGATGTTGGGGGCATCACTGTGTGCGTGGGTGAGTGATTTGCGGGGAGCACGCTGTCCCCAAGCGAGTTGGTCCTGACCCTCTCCCCGCCCTCGGGCGCGGCCTCCAGGTCTCCCCAACCCTAGGGCGGGGGCGGATCGGCATCCTGGTGTGCCGGGAGACTCCCGGCCCGGCCCTTAGCCCTCCCACGCCCTCCCCAGGTCTCCCCCTCCATCCCTGGTTCCCTTTTTGGGAGGATCTTCCTAGCCTCGGGGCTCCCTGACCCAACCAGCTGAGAAGGAGGCCGTGCCTCGGCGTGCTCCTCGCTTCCTCAGCTACAGTTCCCTCCCCGGATTCGTGGGGGCCGACCCCGCACCCATCGCCTGCCAGACCTCGCTGCCGCCCCTAGTTTGGAGCCGCGAGATGGATCCGAAAGGAAACCTTCAGAGTTATTTATTATAAAACTGACACCTGCATGTTTAAGTACAAACTAACTCAAGCGCACTCTTAAATAAACCCACTTTAGGGGGAGTTGCAACGGAAGGCCTCTGTTTGTTTATTTCTGCTGTGTGTTTTTGTTGTGCTGGGGATTGAACCCAGGGCCTCACAAATGCAAGGCAGGCGCCCTTCCGCTGAGCTACAAGCCCCAGCGCCGAAAGGCTGTGTTAGTTATCTGAATTAGAAAGTGGGGAGAAAAGCGGTTTAATAGCGGGGAGGAATGATTAAATTTGGTTTCGTTTAAATTGTTCTAAAAATGTATCTTTTAAGACATTTATTGTACTATAAGCATTCAATCTTGTGCGAAAAAATCACGGAAAATTGTTGTCTATCGGTTTGTCTTTGTGTCGGTACTGGGGATTGAACCCAGGGCACTTCACTGAGCTACATCCCCAACCTTTTTTTATTTTTTATTTTTATTTTATTTGTCGATAAATTGTTCATGCTGACTTTGAACTTGCGATCTTCAGGTCTCAGCCTTCCCAGTAGCTGGCATTTTTTTTTTTTTTTTTGTTTGTTTGTTTGTTTGTAGTTGTAGGTGGACAGAATGCCTTTATTTTATTTGTTTATTTTTATGTGGTACTGAGGATCAAACCCAGTGCCTCATGCGTGCTATGCAAATGCTCTGCCACTGAACTACAGTCCTAGCCCTGGAAAAAAATTTTAAACAAGACATGTCCTCTATATATTTTTCCTGTTTCTTTGTTTTTGTTATTTTTATTTTTAGTTGTAGATGGACACAATGCCTTTATTTTATTTATTTATTTTTATGTGGTGCTGAGGATCAAACCCAGTGCCTCACAGAGCTACAACCCCAGCCCTATTTTTTCTATTTCTTATCTTTTTTTCCTTACTAGCCTTTTACCCAAAAGAAGAACTCTCACTTTGGGTTGTATTTTTCTATTTCTTTTTCTTTATGTTTGTTGACAAGTGTGTGTAGAGGTAAGATATATATTTGTAAGACTGCATGTTAAATCTATTACATATGTGTGGGTTTTTTCCACAAATATAGCATATTGTCTGTATTCTGCAACTTGATGTTTTGTGCTTAAAAGTGGGTCTTGAGGGGCTAGGGTTGTGACTCAGTGGTAGAGCGCTTGCCTAGCACATGTGGAGCACTGGGTTCGATTCTTAGCACCACATATAAATAAATAAAGATGTCATGTCCATCTTCAACTAAAAAAAAATTTTAAGGGGCTGGGGCTATGGCTCAGCGGTAGAGTGCTTGTCTTGCATGTGTGAGGCCCTGGGTTCAATCCTCAGCACCACATAAATAAAATAAAGGTATTGTGTCCACCTACAACTAAAGAAATTTTTTAAAACATGGGTCTTGGGCTGGGATTGTGGCTGAGCGGTAGAGCGCTTGCCTAGCACATGTGTGGCCCGGGTTTGATCCTCAGCACCACATACAAATAAACGCATTGTGTACAACTAAAGCAAATAAATAAATATTTTTAAAAACCACCCAAAAAACATGGGTCTTGGGGCTGGGATTGTGGCTCAGCGGTAGAGCACTCTCCTAGCACATGCGCAGCCCGGGTTCGATCTTCAGCACCACATAAAAATAAACACATTGTGTACAACTAAAGCAAATAAATAAATATTTAAAAAACAAAACAAAACAAAACATGGGTCTTGAGGGCTGGTGTTGTGTGTGGCTCAGTGGTAGGGCACTTGCCTAGCATGTGTGAGGCACTGGGTTCAATTCTCAGCACCGCATATAAATAATAAAAATTTCAAAAGAAGGTCTGTTGACAACTTAAAAACAATTAAAAAATGGGTCTTGCCGGGCGCGGTGGCGCACGCCTGTAATCCCAGCACTTTGGGAGGCTGAGGCAGGAGGATCGCGAGTTCAAAGCCAGCCTCAGCAATGGCGAGGCACTTAGCAACTCAGTGAGACCCTGTCTCTAATAAAATACAAAAAAAAAAAAAAAAAAAAGGGGGGGCTGGGGATGTGGCCCAGTGGTCCAGTGTCCCTGAGTTCAATCCCTGGTACCAAAAAAAAAAAAAAAAAAAAAAAAAAAAGGACAAAAAAATATCCTACTCTACTGTAAGATAACTCCTATAACTATTTTTTTCTCCAATAAATTGTTCTTATATGTTTGAGGTTCTCGTTAATTTTTCTAGAATTGGCATGTGTGTGTGTGCACACGCATGCACATGTGTATAATTATTATTTTCTAAATAGTGTCACTTTGCATTTCAGTCCACTCCTAAGCCATTAATCTGAAACGCCATACTTATTGTATACTAATTTCTCATACACGCAAGATCTGTTTTTTGATTCTGTTCTGTGGATTAATTTTTTATATCGCTGGACCCCAATACCATAGCATCCTATAGTGAACCGTGTTATACTTTCAATCTAGTAAATACTCCCACATGATTATTTTATTGGAAATCACATAATTTGTCAGCTTCCATGTTCCCTCTGGGGTTTGAACCCAGGGGTGCTTTACCACTAAATACATCCCCAGTTCTTTTTTTTATTTTTTGAGACAGAGTCTCGCTAAGTTGCTGAAGGTTTCGTTAAGTATTGGGACTGGCCTTGAGCTTGTGATTCTCCTGCCTCGGCTGAGTTCCTGGCATACTCCAATATTTTAAGAAACAATGTTTTCAGCTATTCTTGGTTTTCTTTACAGATTAATTTTAGAATCAACTTGCCAAAATATTTTTCTGTGATTTTATTCAGAGGCAATTCATATGTCATATAATTCATTATTCAAATTGTACAATTCAGTGAATTTTAGTATATTCACAGAGTTGTGACACCATCACCACAGTCTAAATTTAGAACATTTTTATTACCCAAAAAGAAGCCCATACCCATTTGCAGTCACTCCCCATTCCCAGCTCCCCTACTGCCCTAGGTCTAGCCAACCTCTCATTGTTCTGTCTGTATAGATCTGGATATTTGTATAAATGGAATAAGACAAAATGTGGAGAAAAAAAAAAGATGATGTGGACTTTTGTGACTATCTTCTTCCATTTAATGTTTTCAAGGTTTGCTGTATTTTATGGCTGAATAAAATTCCATCCAATGGTTATTTGTCTCCTAGGGCTGCAGTAACAAAGCAACACAAACTGGGTGACTGATGGTGTAAATGTATTTTTTCACAGTTCTGGAAGCTGGAAAGTTATTATGAAGGTGTCCCTGGGACTGCGCCACTCCCAGGCTCTGGGGGAGCATCCTTCCTTGCCTCTTCCTAGCTCTGGTGGTTGTCGGCAGTCCTTGGCCTTCCTTGGTTTGTAGTTGCATAACTCCAGTCTCTGCCTCTGTCTTCTTTCCTGCATGTCTGTCTTCACATTTGACTCCCGGTCTCTTCTCCTCTTCGTATAGGATAGCAGTCATGTTGGATTAAGGATCCACCCTACTCTAGTATGACCTCATCCTAATTTAATTACATCTGGAAAGACCCTGATTCCAAATAAGATCACATTCACAGGTGTCTTTTCGGATGACACAGTCTAAGCCGTAACATGCAGATGCGCTGTATTTTATGTATCCTTTCATCAACTAATGGACATTTGTGTTTCTACTTTTGGGCTATTGTAAATAATGTTGCTATGAACTTTAGTGTGTGTATGTTTTAATTTCCCTTGGATATATATCTGAAAGTGAAATTGCTGGGTCATATGGTAACTTTTTTCCCCATATTTTTTATTGGTGCATTATAATTATACCTAATTTCCCCTACCTTTTTCCATTCTTCTTCCACAGATGAGAGAAAACATAAGACCCCAGACTTTCTGAGTTTGGCTTATCTTTCTTAACATGATGCTCTCAAGTTCTATGCATTTTCCTGCAAATGACATAATTTTATTTTATTTTTTGTAGGGGAGAGGGGGGATGCTAGGGATTGAACCCAGGGGCACTCAACCACTGAGCTGCATCCCCAGCCCTTTTTTTTTAGTTGTCAATGGACCTTTGTTTTATTTATTTATATGCGGTGCTAAGGATTAAACCCAGTGCCTCACACATGCTAGGCAAGTACTCTGCCACTGAGCCACAACCCCAGCCCCCCTGCCCTTTTTTGTATTTTATTTAGAGACAGGGTCTTGCTGAGTTGCTTAGCACCTTGCTAAGTTGCTGAGGATGGCTTTGAACTCATGATCCTCTTGCCTCAGCACCCCCAAACTGCTGGGCCGTTGTACCTGGCTTGTTTTTCTTTATGGTTAAATAAAACTCCATTGTGTAGCTGGGCATGGTGGTCACTCAAGAGGCTGAGGCAGGAGGATTACAAGTTTGAGGTCAGACTTGGCAACTTAGCAAGACCCTGTCTCAAAATGAAATAGAGGGCTAGGGATGTAGCTTAGTGGTAAAACACCCTGGGTTCAACCCCCAGTACCAAAACAAACACACAAAATTCTCTCTCTCTCTCTCTCTCTCACACACACACACACACACACACACACACGCCCCATGGACACCTAGACTGGTTTCAAATTTTGGCTATTGTAAATTATGCTGCTATAAACATGGGTATGCATATATTGGTATAGCATACTGTCTTTAATTTTTTGGTGGGGGGGGCAAACCAGGGATGAACTCAGGGGCACTCAACTACTGAGCCACCACACCCCAGCCTATTTTGTATTTTAATTAGAGATAGGGTCTCACTGAGTTGCTTAGCACCTCTCTTTTGCTGAGGCTGGCTTTGAACTCGAGATCTCCCTGCATCAGCTTCCCAAGCCACTGGGATTATAGGCATGCACCACTGTACCTGGCTACTGTTTTTAGTTCTTTAGGATAAAAGATGAAGAGTGGTATGGTATGGTATGGTGGTTCTGTTCCTAGTCTTTTGAGGAACCTTTATACTGATTTCCTTAGTGGTTGTAACAGTTTACAATCCCACCAATGGTGTAAGTGTTCCTTTTCCCCACATACTCTTAAGCATTTGCTATATTTTGTATTTTTGATGGCTGCCATTCTTTATTATTATTATTATTATTATTATTATTATTATTATTATTTTTAGTTGTAGATAGACACAGTACTTTTATTTAATTTATTTATTTGTATGTGGTGCTGAGGATCAAACTTGGTGCCTTACAGGTGCTAGGCAAGCACTCCACCACTGAGCTACAACCCTAGCCCCTGATGGCCGCCATTCTAACTGGAGTGAGATGAAATCTCAATGAAGTTTGTTTATTTTATGTTTTTTGTTTGTTTTTTGAGGCAGGGTCTTGCTGAATTGCTGAAGTTGGCCTGGCCTTGAGTTTATAATTCTTGTCTCAATTTCCTGAATTGCTGGGATTATAGGCATGCACCATCATGACCAACCTCAGTATAGCTGTGATTTGCATTTCCTAATTGCTAAAGATGTTGAACATTTTTTCATATGTTTGTTGGCCATTTTATTTCTTCTTTTGAGAAGTGTCTGTTTAGTTCATTTCCCCATTTATTGATTGGGTAATTTGTTTTTCTTTTCTTTCTTTCTTTTTTTTTGGTGGTAAAGTTTTGTGAGTTCTCTATATATTCTGGATATTAACCCTCTGTCAGAAAGTAGCTAGCAAAATTTTTTTCCCATTCTGTAGGTTCTCTCTTCATATTCTTAATTGTTTCCTTTGCTGTGCAGAAGTTTCATAAATTTGATGACATCCATTTATTAGTTCTTGGCATTATTTCCTAAGCTTTAGGGTCCTATTGAGGAAATTGTTGCCTGTGCCTCTTTACTGGAATGTTGATCCTGCATTTTCTTCTGGGAGTTGCCTAGTTTCTGCTCTAATTCCTAGGTCTTTGATCCATTTTGAGTTGACTTTGTGCAGGCTGAGAGATAAGGATCCAGTCTTAATCAATATGGATAACCATTTTCCCAGCACCATCTGTTACAAAGACTGTCTTTTCTCTAGCACTATTTCTGGCACCTTTGTCAAGGACCAGATGACTCTATCTGTGTGGGTGTGTCTGTTTTTATGCCAGTACCATGCAGTTTTTGTTACTGTAGCTCTGTAGTATAATTTAAAGTTGGAAATTATGATGCCTCTGCATTGCTTTTTTGCTTAGAATTGCTTCACCTATTCTGTGTCTTTTATGCTTCCAAATGAATTTTAGGACTCTTTTTTCCTAGTTCTGAGAAGAGCGTCATTAGTATTTTGATGGGGATTACATTGAATCTGTATATTGCTTTTGGTAATATGGCCATTTTAGCTATGTTAATTCTGCCTCTCCATGAACTTGAGAGTTGTTTCTGACTTCCTGTGTCCTCTTCAATTTCTTTCTTCAGTGTTCTATAATTTTTTTTTTTTTTTTTTTTTTTTTTTTTTTTGGTACTGGGGATTGAACTCAGGGGCACTCGACCACTGGATCACATCCCCAGCCCTTTTTTTTTGTATTTTATTAGAGACAGGGTCTCACTGAGTTACTAAGTGCCTCGCCATTGCTGAGGCTGGCTTTGAACTCGCGATCCTCGTGCCTCAGCCTCCCAAAGTGCTGGGATTACAGGCGTGCGCCACCGCGCCCGGCTTGTTCTATAATTTTTATTGTAGTCTTTTACCTCCTTGGTTAGATTTATCCTAGGGTTTTTTCCTTCTTCTTCTTTTTTTAAGGCTATTGTGAATGGAATTGTTTTCATAACTTCTTTTTTAGTGAATTTATTGTTGGTGTGTAGGAAAACTAGTGGTTTTGTGTGCTGATGTTGTATCCTGTAACTTTTTCTTAACTGAGGAACTGGTGTTCTGTTTTCCAAATTAGCTGTACCATTTGACATTCCCACTGACAATGTTTGAGAGATCTGATTTCTTCTTATTTTCAGCATTTATTACCTATCATTTTGAGAGTCTTCCTGGTGGTGTGAAGTGATATTTCATTGTGGTTTTGATTTGTATTTTTCTAATAGCTAATGGCATGGGACATTGTTCCATGTGCTTATTGGCCATTTCTCTCTCTCCTTTCAAATGTCTATTTGTATCTTTAATCTGATTTTAAAATTGGTCTATTTGCCTCTTTATTATTGAGTTGTAAGAGTTTTTTTAAAAATATTCTAGATATGTGCCTTTACCAGATATATGATATACAAATGTTTTCTTCCATTATTTGGGTTGTCTTTATGGTCAATTCAATTTTTTTTTTAGATAAAAGGTTTCAAAAATTAAGTTTGCACTGAGCTTATACATTATTTTGAGTATATCTATAAAACAGTATGGTTTGGATGTTTCATGTTTTCCAAACGTCCAGGTTTTAACAGCTTAATTCCTAGGGTGGTGCTTTTGAGAAGTGGTTGACCCTTTTAGATGTAAGGCCTAATGGGAGTCCTTAGGCCATCGGGCCATGGGGCAAGAAGCTTGCTCCACCACACGGGATTCTACTTTTGCCGTCCAGTATGCCCACCAGAGGCCCAAAGCAGTGGAATTTCTGAAACTGCAAGCCCAAATAACCTTTTTTTTTTCTAAGTTAATTATTACAGTGATGTAATGCTGACTGAAAGAGCAATCTTCCCTTCTTATTGAAAAATAGGATAGTTTTAGTATCCTGTAGAGTTGTTGAAAGGATTAAAATGAGCAGTATATACATGAGTATATATACATGTAAAATGCCTGTACATGTTGAGTTCAGTCCAGCTTTGTATATGTGTGTATGTGGTTATTGTTTTGTATTTTGAAAGTGTATATTGCTATTATGAATGAAATTTTTCTTTCACATTTTTATACTGGATTTGGTAAACTATTGTTTTCATATCCATTAAACTTTCTAAATTATCTTCTAAGTTTTAAAAGTTAGTTGATGTCTTATTATTTTTCCAGATGATTCTGAATTCTGATGTAACCATTTTGTTTAGGAGCTGTTCTTATTCATTCTAATTTCTTCTGCCCTGATTCATATAGTCTTCTTCTCTTGGCTCTAGGATCATCTTTTCATTGATCTCCATGCTCTGGTTTTGCCTCTCTCTAATCTAGCACCCACACTGTCACCATGTGTTCTTTGACATATCAACTTGATCCTACCACTCTCCTCGTAAGTCTTTTATTGGCTTTACATTACCTAAAAGGCTTCATCCTGTAGGGTTATATAAGACACCTTATACTGGCCATGGTGGTGCATGCCTAAAATCCCAGTGTCTAGGGAGGCTGAGGCTGAGGATCACAACTTCAAGGCCAACCTTGGCAACTAAGTGAGACTCTTTTTTTTTTTTTTTTTAATATTTATTTATTTACTTTTAGTTGTACACAATGCCTTTATTTTTACATGGTGCTGAGGATTGAACCCGGGCTGTGCACGTGCTAGGCAAGCGCTCTACCACTGAGCCACAACCCCAGCCCAAAACTGTCTTAAAATAAAAAATAAGGGCTGGGAGTGTAGCTCACTGGTAATGTACCCCAGAGTTTCAATTCCCAGTGCTGGGGAGAAAAATCAACATAGAAATTATCAATAAGATATTTTTACATTTTTTTGCAGTTAAGTCTTTAAAATTCAATGTGTATTTTATGCTTAGCCTACAACTTAAATTTTCTACACTTCTGCCTATAACCATGACACTTTTGGCTTTGATTTTCTTGCACATAATGTTCCCTGTCTTGAGGGACATCTCTTATTTATTCACCTGGAGGACTCTTGCCCATTTAAAAAAAAAAAAAAAAATTGTAGTTGTAGATGGACACAATACCTTTATTTTGTTTTTATGTGGTGCTGAGGATTGAACCTAGTGCCTCACATGTGCCAGGCAAGCACTTCACCACTGAGCTACAATCCCAGCCCCTCTTGGCCCACTTTTTAATACCAATCTCAGGTATCTTCTCTGTAGCAAATGTCCCTTAATAACAACCGCCCTTCTTTGTTGATCTTCCTGTGCTTTATGTGCTTCAGTTGTTGGTGTTATATCACCAATTGCAACTTGTTCAGTACATGTATTTCTCTTTTGTGAAATCCTAAATATTTTGAAGACAGACTGGGCCTTTTAACTCTCTTTACCCTGTCTAGTACCATGTCTGCCTTACTAAGGTGCTGTATACATGTTTACTGGATGAGTCCTTCGGCTAGGAAAGACAAAAACAAAAACTCACAAAACCTCTCTATATAGAAATGAACGCATTAAAACATGTTAGAAGATGATATTTTCTTTGAAAACAAAGTTTCATATTTGTATATAAGATCATGTTTTGAGAGGGAAGGCATAGTGAAGCTGCAAATTGGTATCAATGGATGAAATGTTTATAAGGAAGAAACAAAGTTTTGAATTTAAGTGCAAAGTAAAAACTAGAAATATATAAAATGTGGACTTGATTTTGTATTGCTGAATTTTAATTTACCATAAACTTTATATGTGACCCAACAATATGTTGCTGTTACTAAAAAATGTGTTATTTCATACCTCATTAATAAAATATAGGGCCCAGATAATGAGAAGTAGTAGTATCACTGTAATCTGCCTCAGTTAGACCATGTCTGAAGTATTGAGTATAGACTCAGGTGCCATGTTGGAAGAGGTATGTTGACAAACCTGGAGGCCCTTGCCTTCAAGTGTATAAGTTAGGAAGACCTTAATGGCAGAACTGTCTTCACTGTTTGACAGGCTCTCAGGAGGGAGCAAACTCTTGTCATTTCAGAGAACAGCTGAGTATCAAAGAGTAATTTCTGTGTAGGTGGCTTTTACAGAATGCAGTGACTTTTTTTTAAACTTTTCTTTTATTACACCTTTCTTTTATTTATTTATATGTGATGCTGAGGAGTGCAGTGACTTTTCAATGAAAGTGCCTCTTCAGATAGTGAACTCTGATTGCAAGTATTCAGCAGAGACAGGTCATGGTCTGTCAAGATAACCATCCAAAGGAATTTTCAATTGGGTGGGAACTGTACTTGACTCCTAAGTTTTAAGTCAAAGATTCTTTGTTTTCCTTTAATAGGAGTTCTGTGGTTTCTAGAACTGCAGTAATATTAATAGCTAACATTTATTGATCCCTAATGTACTAACCAATATGCTAAGAAAATTATAGTGCTAATCTTAAGCCTTACAATATTCCTACATGGTAGGTGCTATCTTTCCTACTTCACAGATGAGGAAACTGAGGTGTAGAAAAATTCAGTAAATTGCACAAATTCATATAGTTAGCAAATGGCAGAGGTTGGATTTGAACCCAGGTATTTGACTCTAGGACCCATGTTGTTATCATCTTTCTGAATAACTTTGACATAGTCACTTAATTAAAATGTGATTTATTCCAGGAATATAATTATTAAGTGGGTATATTTACATCGCCTATCTTTAAACACTTAACAAAAAACCTTGTGTTTTTCTAAGTATGAATATATACCACTATAGAATTCTAAACACATATAGAATTTGAAAAATATTGTTCATAATCCTACTACTCTTATGTAACTATTGTTAAATAGTTTGATGTTTGCTTATATAAAATATAAACATATAAAATTATATAAAATAATTAAATACAAAACAAAAAAAAAATTTAAATAAGGACTGTAGATTGCTTCAGCCATAGGAGCTGGGGAGGTGCTGAAAGGCATGGATCCCAGAGCAGGCCCCCAGCAAGGTTCCAGTTTCCTCACTACCAGCCCAGTGTGGAATCATAATGCCTATTCAGAGCAGCAAGGATCAGTAATGGAAATTAACTTTTTTTTCCTTTTGAATAAACAATCTTATAATCTAATGATTGAATTATACATTTATCATTAACATATTAATATAACACTTTGAATGGAGTTTTATTCACTTAATGAAGATTTATTGAGTATTATCACCTCTGTGTTATTTGTTGGGGATATGATGGTCGAGAAACCAGTTGTTGGGCTGAGGTTGTGGCTCAGTGGTAGGGCACTTGCACGTGTGAGGCACTGGGTTTGATCCTCAGCACCACATAAAAATAAATAAATAACATAAAGGTATTGTGTCCACCTACAGCTGAAAAAATTAAAAAAAAAAAAAAAAGCGCCAGTTGTTTTCTGCTGTCATAGAGTGTGTACTCTGGTAAGAGACCACAATCAGGCCAGCAGAGGAAAAATCAGAAATAATTTTGAGAATTATAACTCCAAGCCCCTATAAGCTATAGAACTTTACCACCATTCCAGAAAGTTCCCTCATGCCTGAAATGTTCTTCCTGCGATCCTGGATGATGGGCTTCCTTTTGTCCGTCAGAGCTCAGGTGCAGTGTCTCTGCCCTGTACTCCTGTCTCCTCCAGGAGCGTCTACTACTCAGATGTCTTACCACCCATAAAGTAGGTTTAGCTGTTCTAGAACTTTATATAAACAGAGCCTTTTTTGGTATCTGGCCTTTTGTATCTCTCTTGTATCTGGTTCCTTTCACTCAGCCTGAAGGTATTTGAGATTCATCCATGTTGCATTTGTCAGTTCACACCTTTTCATTGCTGAGTAGTATTTCCATATAGAGATGTACCACCTGGGCTTTTTCTAGTTTCTGGCTATGATGAATAAAGATGCTATGAACATTGTGATACAAGACTGTTTATGGATAGATTTTGATTTATCCATATTGAGACTCAGAAAACTGTTCTAAGTCTGACCCCCCTCATATATTTCAAATCTTTCTTACCTAGATAGTGAAAATTTTGTCTATTCTCCATTCCTGTACTCCATTGTAGTTCTCCCTCTTTATTTCTCTGCCTTGTATTCTGGGTAACATCCTAAGACTTACCTTCAGTTCATGACTCTCTGTGTGTGTCTAATCTGGTGTTTAACTTGTTTATTGAGTATTGCATTTCAAAATTTAAAACATATTTTCTTTTCTTTTTTAGAAGTAACAAAACAAAAAATTTTTTTAAACCTTTATTTTTATTTATGTGGTGCTGAGGATTGAACCCAGGGCCTCACACATGCGAGATGAGCGCTCTACTGCTGAGCCATAGCCTCAGCCCCTAAAAATATTTTCATACCTGCTTTTAATTTTTTTCTCTTGTTCATGTTTTAGCTATTATTTTCCTTACTACCTGTGAATATTCTTGCTCTAAAGTCCCTTTCAGATCCCAGATATGGAAACTTTTGTTTGATGGCTCTCTATAGTTATCTCAACTTAATATGCTCCTGCCAGGCACAGTGGTGCACACTTGTAATCCCAGCTTGCCAGGAGGCCAAGGCAGGAGGATCACAAGTTCAAGAACAGCCTGGGAAATTTAGGGAGACGCTATCTCAAAATAAAATTTTGCAAAAGGCTCCGGGGTAGGGATTTATCTCAGTGGGGTAGAGTGGTGTTTGCCTAGCATGTGTGAGACCCTGGTTTTAATCCACAGTACCTCTGAAAAAATAACAGCAAAAAAACTCATATAAATGTTCCTAACATAACTCTGGGTTTTTCTTATTAAATGTGTTATCTCCCTACTCTTAAACAGATGTCTCTCTGTACAAGTTATTTAATCTCATTAAGCCTGTTTCCTCTTCAAAAAAAGCACTAAAAAAAGTACATATGAAGTACTAAGCACAGTTTCTAAACCAAAGTAAATGTTTTTCAAAACAGCATAGCCAGTATATTACCTTTTTTTTTTTCTTTGTACCAGGGACTGAACTCAACCACTCAACCACTGGCCACATCCCCGGCCCTTTTTTGTATTTTATTTAGAGACAGGGTCTCACTGAGTTGTTAAGTGCCTGGCCATTCCTGAGGCTGGCTTTGAACTCAGGATCCTCCTGCCTCAGCCTCCCAAGTGCTGGGATTACAGGCGTGTGCCACCACGCCCAGCTTATATTACCATTTTTTTAAAATATTTTTTTAGTTGTAGATGGACACAATATCTTTATTTATTTATTTTTATGTGGTGCTGAGGATTGAACCCAGTGCCTCACATGTGTGAGGCAAGCACTCTACCACTGAGCTGTAGCTCCAGCCCCCATTTTTTATTCTTATTTTCATAATTGTTGTGATTCCATTTTTCTATTCCAATAGCTGAATATCTCGATAGACATAGTTATAGTCCAGGTTGTTGTAAATATAAAATTATTTTAATAAAGTTTATGAAACTTTAAAAAAGTGATTAAAAACAGGACGCATTGGGAAACCCTGAGTCATAGAAAAGGTTTGGCAGTCAGGCAGGATACAGTAGATTGCTCTGTCTTTGGGCAGTTGAGGTTTGGGGCCAGAGCCCACACATGGTAGCTCAGCAACAGTGTTTTTGCTAGACTGACACAATATTTTTAGAAGCTGTAAGTTTATTGCTAATATTTGAAAGTGGTAACATTTCTTGTAAAATTCAGATCCCTGAGTGATCTTGATTAACAGTATCTGACCACACAGGGCCTTCTTCCCATGCAGGATCCATCAGCGTGTGCTGAGTGGTTGCTGCCCCGTGTTCTTCCTGCCACTGAGGCCAAAGGCCACTGACCAGTTATTGTCATACTTTTACTGATTTTTTTTTTTTTTTTTCCCGGTACCAGGGATTGAACCCAGGGGCTCTTAACCATTGAGCCACATCCCTAGCCCTTTTTAATTTTTTTATTTTGAGACAGGGTCTCGCTGAGTTGCTCAGGCCTTGCTAAGTTGCTGAGGCAGGCCTTGAACTTAGATCCTCCTGTCTTAGCCTCCCACATGTGCCACCATGTCCAACTTGTTGTTTTTCATAGTATAGAAATAATGCTGGGAATGCTGTGGCGGTAGTTGCGGGTGATCGGAGACCGAGTCGCTGACCGGCAGGGCCCCCAGTGCGTGCCTTGCGCGCGGCGGGACCGCTTTGTGGAGCCTTGGGATGTGAGGAGGGCGACAGCTGCAGCAGTAGTAGTGGCCCAGGCAGAAGATGGCTAAGGAAAGGTGCCCGAAAAAATCTTTTCAAGATAGTCTTGAAGACATAAAGAAGCGAATGAAAGAGAAAAGGAATAAAAACTTGACAGAGCTTGGCAAACGCAAATCCTTCATAATAGCTACACCGTGCCAAACACCACTTCTACAACTCTGAAAAATTACCAACAAAACAACAAAACCTTAGTTTTAGCTTTGGAAAATGAAAAATCCAAAGTGAGAGAAGCCCAAGATATCATCCTGCAGCTGAGAAGAGAGTGTTACTACCTTACATGTCAGTTATATGCATTGAAAGAAAAACTTGCTTCACAACAAACAGAAGCTGCTCAGAACCAGAAAATACATTCCTCTGAAATGGACTCCAATAGGGATGACAACACCAGCGACTTATTTGTAAAGGATTTACCGCAAGTTCCTCTTGAAGAAACGGACCTTCCAAGACATAGAGAATCATTGCAAATAGAAGAGCAGATATCTACTATTACTCAAGACGCACTGGGTTGTGATTTTGATTCAGATGAAGCTAATTCTACTGATGATGTATTACCTAGAACTATATCTCTCCGTCGCCATTTAAAGAAAGATTTTAATGATCTAAGTCAATTTGGTACTTCAAATGACTTTGAAACCAGTCATTTGGCAAGGCAGTCTTCTGAATTGGAAAGAATGAGATATATAGACCCAGGAATAAACATGCATGTACCTGAAAATGTAGAACAAAATGTTTGTCAGCGGAACAAGGACCAAATTAATTTATCACCAAATCTCATTCACCCAGGAAAGTTTACTAAAACAAAAGAAGTTATTTTGGAATCTAAATCTGAACAAACTAAAAGTAAAGATGCAAAAGGAAGAGAAAGAGAAGAGAAAAGAAAAGCTAACAGGAGGAGAAAATCAAAATCTACATCAAAGCATAAAGGGAACAAAAGTAAAAATAAAACAAATGTTTCCAACAGTAAATTGGATAGATCTGTCAGTTCCCATGATGCTTACAATTTTAATTTGGAAGAGGGTGTTCATCTAACTCCTTTCCGACAGAAAGTAAGTGCAGATTCTAATACAGAAGAAAACAACCATAAGTTTGAAGGGAGCATCTGTGAATCAAGTGGTTCTGGAGATGATTCTGATGACCTCTATCTGCCCCCTTGCAAGTACACAGAAAATCTTACCACCAGATCAGATGAGAGACCAGTCACTAGGCCCCGATCTAAAAGAACACTGCAGTATACAGATGAAAGAGAGAGAGAGGATTCTAAGCCAACACAAACTCCTCCAAGTGTGCCATCTGAGACTCACCAGTCACCTCGCTGTAGCCTGAAGGATATCACCAATGCCCCCTTGTCTTCTGTAGTAAAAATAAGGAAATATTCTCTTTCTCCAAAAAAGAACACAGAAAGTACAGCAGCATCTCTGCCCAAGCGTAGGTGCACAGTCAGTATTAAGTATAAGGAGCCAACACTTGCTTCGAAACTAAGAAGAGGGGACCCTTTTACAGATTTGTGTTTTTTGAATTCTCCTATTTTCAAGAAGAAGGATGCGAGACGTTCTAAAAAAAATTAAGAAGCAAATGCACTAAATCTCACCCTTTTCTATTGTTCCAATAGAGAATCTGTTAAAACTATACAAATTTGTATGGAATTATTCCCATAGAATATTCTCTTAAGTTGCTTAAACACCTTAATTTTATTCAAAATGAATCTGGTGCAACATTTTGAAATTAATGATTATTCAAATTATTTTAATCTTCTGGCATCTTTATTTTTCCCTTAAGTGGGGAATACTAGAGTGAACGATTTTTTAAGGCAAGACAAGACCTTTTGAAAATCCTTATAAAATTTTTGGAGTTAAATAAATCGTTCACATTCACAGTAAGATAAACCCCAATTTGTTTGTAGGTCCCTTATAACACTGTTGTATTTATTTCTTCACATAAAATGCTTATGGGGTCATGATTAGAGAATTTGTGGTTGTTTAGGCTCAGAAATTAGGTGTCTGATTGTGAACCTTAAGTGTGTGCTATTCAAAGTGATGCCTCAGCAAACTCACAAATTATGTCATGGACTTTCAGGAGTGCCCCCCCTCCTTGTGATTTAATCAAGAATCTCAAGTGTTAAATGTGTGACTACCAAGGGCTTTTCTCTATTTTTAATCTACCAATGAGAGTTCAGAAAGTTTGGCATCTACACTTGTATATAATACCCCTTTTAACTTTGAAATTATTGAAAGTAATCCATTTTTAAAGAATAATAAAATTTGTATAAGATAAAAAAAAAGAAATAATGCTGTATACTCATTTGTTTATCAAAAATGAGGAAAACAAAAGACACATGGTAAAAGTTATATACAGGAGCCCTGTTTAGAGAGATGACTTGAATTGTGGTTGACTATGAGTCGTGGAGATTTGGGCATTGTCGCCTTTTGTAATCTCACGAGACTTGTCTTAAGATTTTGAGTGACTTGGCCGAAATTACTGATCGGGTCAGCGCCATTTTGGTGGTGTGTGTGACGTGTGTTAGTCGTTGTTAAAACCAGAGAAAAAAGTTATCAAAATAAAAAGTTGTTTGTTTCTAGTTTGTCTCTAAACTTCTTCCCGCGGCTCCGTTGCTCCAAGCGCTTCAGGCGGCAACAGGTGGTGGCCCGTACGGGGAACTTCAGAGCAGACAGATAAAAACTAAAAAGTCTCTAAAGATGAGTTCAAATATAACTAAATCCCAAGTGATAGAGACTATGCAAAGACTCCTTGATATACCTGATTCTGTTCTCAATAAAGAGTATATAAAAAAAAGTAAAAGTGATCAAAAAAACGTAACTTCCACTGGGCCAACTAAGACCAATAAAGAGAGTATTAGGCAAAGGGAGTATTTTGTGGTGTGCTTCTTTTATCTATATTAACCTGCCTGGTCCTGTGGCGTTTGTTTGAAACTTCCTTCTGGGCATCTTGGATATCTGTTTTAGTCAGCTTTTATTCCAGAAGACCTGACAAGAACAATTTTAGAGGAGAAAAAGTTTATTTGGGTCTAATAGTTTCAGAGGCCTCAGTCCACAGCCAGCCAGCTCTGCTACTGTGGGCCTGAGGTGAGGCAGGACATCATGGCGGAAAGGCTGGGGGGGTGGGGATCAGCTCAGGTCAGGGCCCCACAACCAGGAAGCCGGGAGAGACAACTTCTCCTCCCACCAAGGACAAAATACATACCCCAAAGACTTGCCCCATGACTCACCTCCTCCAGCCACACCCTACCTGCCTACAGTCACCACCCAGTCTGTGCGTTAGTGCCCCCGATTATGTTAAGGCTCTAACAGCCCAATCATTTCATTGTTGCATTGTCTCCACGTGAACTTTTGGGGAACACCTAACATCTAAATCTTAATAATATCTAAGTGTCACCTTTGTCTTTTTTCATCCCTTGTTGTTCTTCCCCTTTCGTGTGTCCCCTTCCTTACCTTGTAGTAACTGAGTCAATGTCTTTGGAGAACTACTGATCAACAGAAACTTCTGGAGCAACAGAAAAGTGTTTATTCAAGGCCATTTCCTCTGCTTCTACTGCCCACACCTGCCAGAAGAGAGTGAAAAAGTCTCCCTACCAACTTAAAGATGATTAATTTTTTTTTAATTGAGAAGCAAAATTTTTATTCAGCTGGTAGGAGATTAAAGGTTTAAAGTTCAAACACTTGTTTTTTTTTTTTTCAGTATGTGTGGTAGTCTACTACTGCAGTACATCCTCAGCCCTTTTAATTTTTATTTTGAAACAGGGTCTTGCTAAGTTGCGGAGGCTAGCCTCAAACTTGTGATCCTTGGCTCAGCCTCCCAAGTAGCTAGGATTGTGGTTTACGTGACCATGCTCAGCTATTAATCAATTCATTTACTAGTAAATCAGCAATCCAATGTGAAGGTCTAACTTATTCTGTTCTGATTAATAAGATTTTATATCATTAAGAGAACCCTGGGTAATTGTCAGAGAGCTAGGGAGTTTTTGATGGGAAGGATGTAGATAGAGATGGAGTAAAAACGTACAAAACTGAAAAAATTAAAATATTACTGTTTCATGTTGAAATTTATAGCAGTTGTTTTAGTTTGTGGGTATAAGGATTATACGTGGAAGTTTTTAGGGGAAAACTTTTTTATATATAGGTTTATGTTCTGTGTGTAAACATATTTTTAACGTTTGTTTTGCAGGTTGTGTGATTAATAAAATGCTTTCCTAAACAGTTAAAAAGTTGAAGATGTCTAGACAGAATTTAGTGGCTTTGACAGTGACCACCCTTCTGGGAGTGGCTGTGGGGGGGGTTGTCCTATGGAAAGGCATCCAGCGCTGCAGGAGTAAGAGAAGTGGTGTGACCCAGGAGCAGCAGCAGCAGCAGCAGCAAGAGCACGCACCACCAAGGAGGGAGCAGCCCCCTTCAGAAGAGGACCAGTTGCCCTCTGGTGTTCCCAGAGCCTCATGGGAGGAGAGGATTCTCCAAGCAGATGTGGTGACGGTGTCTCAAGAGGCAGAGTGGGATCAGATTGAGCCCTTGCTCAGGAGCGAGTTAGAAGAGTTTCCAGTACTTGGAATCGACTGTGAGTGGGTAAGTTAAAAAGCAAAAAATTAAAACAAAAACAAAATGCAGACCTGTTCTGTTTTTCTGACTAGGTGCTTTGGCTGGTCAGGTAGAGGATGGGCTGAAAGGAGAATTAGTTTGTTCTCAATTTGTGAGTAGATTTGGGGCAGATGGAGCAGCTGCTCTTCTCAGGCTAGAGGAATACTGATGATTTTGGATTCTGGAGTTGGATGGACCTGCATTAGTTCCATCTTCACTGATTATTCTGTGAACTTGAATAAGCTGTTTAGCTTCTTAGCTTGTCTGAGTCTCAGTTTACTTATTTGTCTATAATAAGGGTGTAATGGTG
This sequence comes from Tamias sibiricus, assembly GCA_025594165.1. NCBI lineage: Eukaryota > Metazoa > Chordata > Mammalia > Rodentia > Sciuridae > Tamias > Tamias sibiricus. Next base: position 39,958,367 of record CM046659.1, on the reverse strand, counting down.
CCTATATCCAGTATGAAGGCTTTAGTAGAGGGTTTTTTTTTTTTTTTTTTTTTGGTACTGGGGATTAAACTCAGGGGCACTCGACCACTGGGCCACATCCCCAGCCCTTTTTTGTATTTCATTAGAGACAGGGTCTCACTGAGTTGCTAAGTGCCTTGCCATTGCTGAGGCTGGCTTTGAACTCTCAATCCTCCTGCCTCAGCCTCCCAAGTGCTGTAATTACAGGCGTGAGCCACCGTGCCCGGCTCAGTAGAGTTTTAACATATAGTAAGTGCTCATTAAATACTGGTTGCAATCAGTATTTTACTGGCGATTGATCCCAGGGGTACTTAAACATTGATCTTCAATCCCCAGTCCTTTTTTTTCTTTTCTTTTCTTTTTTTTTTCATTTTGAGACAAGGTATTACTAAGTTGCTGAGCATCCAACAAGGTGGTGAGGTTGGTCTCAAACTTGGCTATACTCCTGCCTTAGCCTCCCAAATTGCTGGGATTACAGCCGTGTGCCACCATGTCCAATTTATTGTTGACTTTTGTGTAATATATTGAACTCATGCTGGATGCCACATTTCTCTTCAGAGGACTGCCTTTCCCAGATTGCTGTAATAAAAAACTTCATGGAAAAAAGGCTTTGATAAAAATCTATGCAAATAAAACAAAATGTTTTACAGTAGGTTACAGGTATTCCCTAATTTTTGTTTTCTAGAAGAGTTAGTGTAAGATCTACATTCTTTTTTCCTGAAGTGTTTAGAGTCTACTGGTGAAGCCATCTGAAATTTTCTTTTAAGGGAAGTTTTTAAATTATGGATACAATATCTTTAATGGTTATGAGCTGTTCATATTTTCTGTTTTTCATGTCTCAGTTTTAGGAAGTTTTATTTATTTATTTTTTGTTTGTGGTGCTGGGGATTGAACTTGGGACCTTGAGCATGCTAGGCAAACACTTTACCACTGAGCCACATCCCCAATGTCTCAGTTTTGATAATTATTTTTATTCTTTATTTTATTTTTATTGAAATACATCTTTCAAATTTTTTAATTATTTGCATAAGCTTGTTCATAATATCCTCTGACAATTTTTTCCTGTTTGACAAATAATGTAAAGATGTGTTTTTCATTCCTTACTTCGCTATTCACACTTCTTTCCTTTTCTATTATTTATTTCTTCTACAAGTTTAGTCTTTTCAAAGAAACAACTTTTGACTTTGTTGATCTTCCTTAAGTTTGTATTCTGTTTCATCAAGTTCTGCTTTATTGTTTGTTTCCTTCTATTTTCTCAAGTAGAATTTCCTTTTCTCCATTTATTCTTTAGCCTACTTTAATTCGACATCCTTCCATAATGTTCCACTCACTCATCAAATTGAGGACTTGCTTTTTAATCCAGTGTACACTTATTTGGACTCTCAAAAGCATCTGCACAACTCCTTCACAGGACTTTTCTCCGCTTGGGTTTCATACTTGTGCTCTCCTGTCTGCTCTTCTCTTCTTTCCTTCTTTGTCCATCCATTCTTTTATCAGTGCTGGGGCCAGTGCATGACAGGGCCTAGTGAATGCCAGTCAGGTGCTCTACTATTGAGCTACACCCTTCCCCCCTCTTTTTCCTTTTCTGATCTCCCTTCTACTTGGCGTCTAAATATTGAAGAAGCTCAAATATGGTTTATCTACCCCAGGAATTACAAACTCAGATGCTTACCAAGATCCAAATGGGTAAGGTGAATGAATGATGTAGAGTGATCGTATTTTCAACTATCCTTAAATTCATAAAGAAATATGCTCCCTCTCATTTTCTCTTTTCTTTTTTTATTTTGGTACCAAGAATTATATCCAGGGAACTTTACCACTGAGCTACAGTCCCAGACCTTCATCTTTTTTTTTTCATTTTTTCCCCCACAGTGTTGGGGATTCATCCCAGGGATGCTGTATCACTGAAGCTCTGTCCCTTTTTATTTTGAGACCCAGTCTCACTAAGTTGCTTACAGGCATGCTGTACCACACCCAGATCATTCTTTCTTTAGATGTGAGGCCTCTAAGGGCTAACTTTCATTTTCCTACTTTTTTTTTTTTTTTTGGTACCGGGGATTGAACTCAGGGCACTCGACCACTGGGTCACATCCCCAGCCCTTTTTTGTATTTTTATTTAGAGACAGGGTCTCACTGAGTTGCTAAGTGCCTCGCCATTGCTGAGCCTGGCTTTGAACTCTCAATCTTCCTGCCTCAGCCTCCCAAGTGCTGGGATTACAGGCGTGCACCACCATGCCCAGCTTCATTTTCCTACTTTTGATAGAGATGTGGATCCTGAGAAACAGTGGTATACAAATATGAGGACAGCTAGCTTCAGTGTTTAGAAGACATTATGGTGAATTCCAATTAATGTCTCATATAAATGAAGAAGCTGCCGTTTTGTTTAAGCCAATTATTGCCAGATTGTCCAGTTCTTTTTTTTTTAAAAGGTTTTTTTTAAAAAAAAATTTACTTATTTATTTGCTTTAGTTGTACACAATGCATTTATTTATACGTGGTGCTGAGGATCGAACCTGGGCCGCACACGTGCTAGGCGAGCGCTCTACCGCTGAGCCACAATCCCAGCCCGATTGTCCAGTTCTTGAAAGAGAAATTTGGAATATGAATTTTAAAAAATATGAACTATACTAATTTAAAAATTCTGGCATAAGTTTTCAAATATATGGAGGCCCCCAAAGAATAAATATGCATATATATATGTGTGTGTGTATATGTATGTATATGCATATGTACACACACACATATATGTGTATGTATACACACACACATATATATAAATGTCTATAGGTTAACAGGTCTATGGGTCATTAATTTATGCCCTATAATTTACGTTCTTATTATCTCATCTAATTTTATAGCTTTAGATATCATTGATATGCTGATTGGTCTCAAAAATAGAATGCCAGCCTTTTTTTTTTAATATTTATTTATTTACTTTAGTTGTACACATTTATGTTTACGTGGTGCTGAGGATCAAACTCGGGCCACGCACGTGCGAGGCGAGCGCTCTGCTGCTGAGCCACAATCCCAGCCCCAAGAATGCCAGCCTTTTACGTCCACCTACCTACTTGACATCTGCTCTTAAATGTCTATAGTAATCTTTGCTGGGTGCGGTGGCGCATGCCTGTAATCCCAGCACTTTGGGGGGCTGAGGCAGGAGGATCACGAGTTCAAAGCCAGCCTCAGCAATGGTGAGGCACTTAGCAACTCAGTGAGACCCTGTTTCTAAATAAAATACAAAAAAGGTCTGGGGATGTGACCCAGTGGTTGAGTGTAAGCTGCCTGTCGTGGCCAGCCACAATGCCGCGGGAGGAAAACTCTCGGAGGCAGAGTAAAGCTATTACTACTCTTACTTCTACTTTCTTAGAGAGAGCTTAGAGAGAGAAAGAAAGATTTTTCTTCTTCTTAGAAAGAGCTTAGAGATAGCTTTTTCTTCTTCTTCTTCTTAGAGCTTAGAGAGAAAGAGAGAGAGCTTGAAAGAGAGAGATTTCTTCTTTAGAGAGAGAGAGAGCTTAGCTTTTAGAGCTTCTTTCTTCTTTTTTCTTTCTTCTTTCTTCCTCGGGAGCCTCTGCCTGAGTCTGACCAGGAATTACTTCTTGTATCTGGTTTCTCTTCTGTAACTGCTCTGCCTACGTTCTGGCCGCTCTGATTCTTTTCTTCTTCTCCGACCCGAACTCTTCTTCCGACCGAGCGACTGCATGACTGACTGAATGAATTCATTCTTCTCCTGACTCCGACCGCTTTCACCCGGTTATATACCTTTAGCTTTGCAGGTGCCTCACGTGCATTTACAGGTGCGTCACATACATACTTATTATCAGGTGGAACTTATGGCTTCCAGCTGACCGCAATAGCCATCTCCCTAATTGGGGATCCTTCAGTTGAGTGCCCCTGAGTTCAATCCCCGGTACCACACACACACACACACACACACACACACAAAGGTCTATAGTTATCTCAACTTAATATGCTCCTGCCAGGCACAGTGGTGCACACTTGTAATCCCAGCTTGCCAGGAGGCCAAGGCAGGAGGATCACAAGTTCAAGAACAGCCTGGGAAATTTAGGGAGACGCTATCTCAAAATAAAATTTTGAAAAAGGGGTAGGGATTTATCTCAGTGGTAGAGTGTTTGCCTAGCATGTGTGAGACCCTGGTTTTAATCCACAGTACCTCAAAAAATAACAGCAAAAAAACTCAATATGTTCCTAACATAACTCTGGGTTTTTCTTATTAAATGTGTTATCCCTACTCTTCTGTACTTTTAAGATTATGACAATCAGGGAAACCTTCTCCTCTCTAAGAGTTGTCCAACAGTGATATAATTGAACATCAGACAAATAGGCTGTTTTACACTATGCTAAATTTTTTGAACATACTATAGTATGTTAATTTTCGTGGCAAGATATGTGAAAATTCAAAGAAGTGGTTTTCCAAAGCAGGAATTAGCACAGCATGCTACCAGATAGAAGCATGTGTTTCTAGATACCCCTGAGTTGTCCATGGTGATCTATGCACAGATCATCTGTACAAAATGGAGATTCTGCCATGTTTTAGAAGCCTTTCGCCTTTGGAGGTGGAGATGAAGATGTTACTAAGTACCTTTCTGGCTCCCTGACTCCTGCCTGATTGTTTCTGGAGACTTACTGCATATGTCCCTACCTAATAGGGGCAAATAATTGATGCAATAAAGAGTGAGCTAAATAAAGGTTATTTTCCCAAGAGCATCCTTCTGCAGGCCCAGGCTTCAGGCCTGCTTGAAGTTCACTTCTTTCTTATCATTAACCCCTCCCTTCCCACTTAGCAAGTATTATCAATGCTATTTCTAACATATATTTTTAATCCATCTACTTCTCTGTATCTCCTCTGCTATTTCCTAAGCCTTGAGTATCTCACATATAGACTATTACAATAGCCTCCTGACTGGCCTACCTGCTTTGGCTCTTGTGCAACCTGTAATCCTTCTCCATAGAGTAACCAAAATGATCTTTTAGCCTGGCACGGTGCTGCACACCTATAATTCCAGTGGCTCTGGAGTCTGAGGCAGGAGGATTACAAATTCAAAGCCAGCCTCAGCAATCTAGCGAGGTCCTAAGCAACTCAATGAGACCCTGCCCCTGAGTAAAATATAAAAAAGTGCTGGGGATGTGGCTCAGTGGCTGAGTGCCCCTGAGTTCAATCTCTGGTGCCAAAGAGAAAAGAAAAAAATGGTCTTTAAAAAATTCAAATCAGGACTGGGGTGTAGCTCAGTAGTAGAGTACTTGCCTAGCATGCCTGATGCCCTGGGTTAGATCTCCAGGACCACCTTCAAAAAAAAAGCAAGTCAGATCACATCAGTCCTCTGTTTGAAAACCCTTCCATTGCTTAGAATAAAATCCAGATGTCTTAGTTACGTTCTTTTTTAAAAAAAATATTTATTTGTTTTAGTTGTACGCAATGCCTTCATTTTTACGTGGTGCTGAGGGCCACGCACGTGCTAGGACGAGCACTGTACCGCTGAGCCACAATCCCAGCCCCTTAGTTACATTCTATGAAGGACTTACAAGTTTTCTGATTTTGTCTCCTTGCTCTTTTCCCATCCTCTTCATATTATTCTCCAGCCACTCAGGGCCATTTGAACAGGGAAAACTTATTCCTGTATCAAAGCCTTAGGCTAAATTTAACTGATTTGTAAACTCCACAGACTAAGAGTATTCCTTAGTTAACCTGTGCCAGCCCAGAATATGGTCCCATATCATTCTTTACTCTCTGCTGCCATCATGGGGTCATCAAAGACTCCTAGGCCTTGCTAGAGACTTAACAGCTCTCAGTTTTTAAGAATACTGAAGTTAAAATGGATTATCCTTTGACTCTCAGGAAGAAAGTTCTCTAACCCCATATTCTTAAAATGAATCACTGAAATACAGAAGAGTGTTAGAAGTTTCATCTATAATGACTGATTACATAATTCATTTAAAATTGTTACTTTTGTGTATTTTTAAAAATTTATTTATCTTAATTAGGTATATATGACAGCAGAAATGCATTTTGAGTCATTATACACAATTGCAGCACAACTTTACATTTCTATGGTTGTACACAATGTAGCATCACACCATATGTGCAGTTATATATGTACCTAGGGTAATGATATCCATCTCATTTTGTGTATATTTAATAGTGTATACAGGGGCAAGGGTGTGGCTCAGTGATAAAACACATACTTAACATGCATGAGGCCCTGGTTCAATCCCCAGTCCAGAAATATGCATATAATACAGTAGTACCACATTATATGTGTGTGATTTATAAATAAATATAAAATGTACAGTCATGTGTCACTTATTGAAAATAATATATTCTGAGAAATGCTTCATTAGGCAATTTTGTCATTGTGTGAGCATTATAGCGTGTATGGTATGGTTAGTCACTTGATGCTCTTGATGCAATCCAGAGATGCCATAAACAGGATATCGTATGAGGCTGCTACTGGAGTAACATGACATACATCTTACAGTAAACTTTTTTTAATAAGTTAGGAGTACAGTCTAAAATAATAAAAATGTGGTATACATAAACTAGTAATAGTAGTTGTTTACTTTTTATTGTTGTTATTTTTTGCAGTATTAGAGATTGACCCCATCGTATGAGGGTGCTTTACCACTGAGCTACATCCCCAGCCTTTATTATGTTTTGTTTTGTTTTGTGGTACTGGGGATTGAACTCAGGGGCACTCAACCACTGGGTCACATCCCCAGACCTTTTTTTTTTGTATTTTTTAGAGACAGGGTCTCACTGAGTTGCTAAGTGCCTCACCATTGCTGAGGCTGGCTTTGAACTCTCGATCCTCCTGCCTCAGCCTCCCAAAGTGCTGGGATTACAGGCGTGAGCCACCGTGCCCGGCCTTTATTATGTTTTGAGACAGGGTCTTGCTAAGTTGCTGAGGCTGGCTTTAGACTTGTGATCCTCCTGCTTCAGCCTCTTGAGTCACTGGGATTACAAGTATGCACCAGCACACTTGGCTTATTCATTTATTATTATCAAGTATTATGTACTGTACTTAGTGGTATGTTTTAAAATTTTTAATATGTATTTTTTATAAGATTACATAATTTTGCATATTTATGGAGTACAGTGTGATATCTCTACTTGAATACAATGTGCAATGATAAGATCAGGATAATAGACATATTCATCACCTCAAATGTATCATTTCTTTGTGTTGGGTGTGCTTTATTTTTTATGACTGGCATTTCTGTAGGTTTCTTTATACCAGCATCACCACAAACATGTGAGTAATGCTTTGTGTTACGATGTTACACTGGTTATATGTCTATCACTGTGTGATAGGAATTTTTCAGCTCTATTATAAACGTATGGGATCACCATTGTATATGTGACCCATTATTAACTGAAACATCATATGGCATATGACTGTATATCGTGTGTATCTCAAACATTTTTATATGGGTTAAATAATTTTTTAAAAACCCCAGAGACCACATGATTAAATTATGCTAATGAAATAAAGCAAAAGGGGGAAATATGAGAAATAAAAAGTGGGTATCTTATTCTTTAAGCTAAATTGCCTTTCTAGAAAAATTGCACTTCTAATTATACATTCAGTATAAATTGGAATTATAATTATACATTTGGCTAGTGAGTAAACTGATTAAACTATATTGGATTTTCAGCACAATCCAGAAGCACTATTAAAAAGGCATATGTATTTGGGCTGGGGTTGTGGCCTAATGGTAGAGCACTTGCTTAGCACATTCGAGGCCCTGGGTTTAATCCTCAGCACCACATAAAAATAAATAAATAAATAAAATAAAGGTATTGTGTCCAACTACAACTAAAAAATATTTTTTAAAAAGGCATATGTAGGGGGGCTGGGGATGTGGCTCAGCGGTAGAGCGCTCGCCTAGCACGTGTGCAGCCCAGGTTCGATCCTCAGCACCACGTAAAAGTAAACGCATTGTGTACAACTAAAAGCAAATAAATAGATATTTTTTAAAAAAAGGCATATGTATGTATGTATGTCTTTAGTTGTATATTTTATTTATTGGACCTGAAACTATGAAGATGTGCAAAGGTCCAGCCTTAAGAATTTGCAATGAGTTTTATTCCAAATTAGCAGTACTACATATTAGAGTGGAGATCTATAGCTTTTTCTAAGGCAGGGCAGGTACACATTGAGCATCCCTAATCTGAAAATCCAGAATGCTCCAAAATCTGAAAAATTTTGAGTGCTGACACGATACAAGTGGAAAGTTCCATACCTGACCTCATGTGACAGGTCACAACCAAAATGCAACTGTGCTAATAATATTGTACAAAATTACCTTTAGGTTGTATGTATAAAGTATATATGAAACATAAATGAATCTTATGTTTAGACTTGGGTCTCATGCTCAAGATATTTCTTTACATATGCAAATATTCCAAGTCTGGGGAAAAAAATCTAAATCCAAAACTCTTCTGGTGTCAAGATTTTTGGATAAGGGATATTCAGCCTGTATTACAGAGGGAGAAAACTGCCTATTAATGAAAAAGGCGGTTTTGCCACATCAAGATGAATTGTTACAGAACAAAAACTGGTAATCAGTTTTCTTGTTGTTTGTTTTGTTTTTTTGGTACTGGGGATTGAACCCACACTGAGCAATATCTCCAGTCCTTTTTATTTTTTATTTTGAGATGGGGTCTTGCTAAGTTGCTTAGGGCCTCTCTAAATTGCTGAGGCTAGCGTTGAACTTGTGATCCTTCTTTCTCAGCCTCCTGAGTCACTGAGACTACAGGAGTGTGCCACCACACCCAGAAGTAGTCATATTTCTTCTAAGTCTTTTGGACCTTGACTGAGATAGACACCATAGAGATCACACTGGCATGGTTTGTTTTAAGGGTATAGAACTACTACTTATTTGTAAAGCAGTGCCTGAAAAGAAATTCTAGGTTTGTATGAGTTAACTCATGGTTTTCCTCAGCATTAGGGAAGAATTTGAGGGCCAAGACTCTCTCAAATTGTTGTTTTTAACAGCAACTCTTTGTGATGCTCTGTCCTCCCTGTGACTTTGGTTACCTCAACTATGAAATATTTCTCCTGATTACTTGTGACACTGTTTGAATCACTCCTTTGGTATTTGCTGTGTCGTTTTCTGTGTTTGTGAGCTTGTGTTTGTATGTCTGCTGTACCACCCATAAGGTTTTATGTTCCTAAATCTGGAACCATGCTTCCGTGTCCACGTCCTCAATGGCACTGTGCAGTGCCTGGCACATAGATAGTACTTCAGTGAGAGAGCCACGCTGCCCTGGAGCAGGTCCTTTCAACTTCCCCATTTTTCACATTTTGGGCAGGTGATTCTTTGTTGTGAGTGGCTAGTCTATACAGTGTGGGATGTTTAGCAGCGTTCTGGTCTCTACCTACTAGATACCAGTGCACTCCCTTCCCCCAGATGTAACAGCCAAAAATTTCTCCAGACATTGCCAAATTTCTTTTGGGGGGCAAAATCACTGTCCTTTGAGAAGTACTTTTCTTTTTGGTACCGAGGATTGAACTCAGGGGCACTCGACCATCCCCAGCCCCCCCCCCTTTTTTTTTTTTGTATTTTATTAGAGACAGGGTCTCACTGAGTTGCTAAGTGCCTTGCCATTGCTGAGGCTGGCTTTCAACACATGATTCTCCTGCCTCAGCCTCCCAAGTGCTGGGATTACAGGCGTGCGCCACTGCACCCGGCTCTGAGAAGTACTTTTCTAGATTCTGGGAAATTTATGTTATAGACCTGGCTTTGTCATTATGTCATCTTATTTGGTCAAACTGCTTCACCTGTAGGCATTAAGTTTCCTCTCTTGAAATGTGAGAAGGATAGGAATTTATTGGGCACTTCATTTTGGATCCCATGGATAGTTTTTTGTGTTTGTTTTTAGTACTGGGGATTGAACCCAGGGGTGCTTTACCTTTACCATTGAGCTGCATCACCACTCCCTTTTATTTTTTCTTTTGAGACAGGATCTAAGTTTCTGAGGCTGGCCTCATACTTGTGATCCTCCTGCCTTAGCCTCCTGAGTTGCTGGGATTATGGGACTGCACCACTATGTTCAGCATCCCATGGATAGTTTTAGGGAATCTTTAAACTCTTGAAAATATATGTGAATTTTGTATGTAAATTTTTCTAGGGATAACATTTTTAGCTCTTAGTATTTTCTCAAACTGACCTGTGACCCCCAAAAGATTAAACCTAGATCAAACATAGTTAATACATAAAATTATTTTTATCTCTTAAGATATAAATGTCCTAACTTAATGCTCAATATTCACTTTTATCTTCATGGCCACCATTTGGGTAGGAAATGCTGAGAAAGCACTTTGTGCCACCAGGGTTTGTTTTATTGGCAGGTACCACTTATTTGCGCAGCTGTATTTCCCATCTATTTTTAAAAATCAGCTTTTGAGGCTGTGATGATAAGGTGAGTGGAGTTGCTGGCACATGTGTCAGAGAGTCTGGATAGCGAAGAGAACTTGGTCATTTGGCACTCTGCTCCTTAGCCCTCTTTTGTAGTACTGCAATTGGACTCTGCCAATGTGTGTTCCAGAGCACCTCTTTGTCAGCTGGCTACTATTTATGGACTGCTCATGTTTCAGGGCTGCAGTTGGGCCCTCGGGAAGCTTTATTTAGGTTGCTGCTTCACAAGGTCCATTGTGTTTGTTAGTACTTGCTCTCCTTGGATTTAACCCCAAATTTGGTCAGCTTCTCCCTTTGGGAAGCTAAAGATGTGCCTCTTGGTCTTACCCCACCCCGCCCCGCCTCCAGTTTTGTGTTGTGCTTACTGCTCTGTAGTGGTATGAACCACAGACCATGGTCTGTCTTGCTGTGTTGCAGGTGAATTTGGAAGGCAAAGCCAGTCCTCTGTCACTCTTACAGATGGCCTCACCAAGTGGCCTGTGTGTCTTGGTTCGCTTGCCCAAGCTGATCTGTGGAGGTAAAACACTACCAAGAACATTATTGGACATTTTGGCAGATGGCACCATTTTAAAAGTTGGAGTGGGATGTTCAGAAGATGCCAGCAAGCTTCTGCAGGATTATGGCCTCATTGTTCGGGGGTGCCTGGACCTCCGCTATCTGGCCATACGGCAAAGGTATGATTTACATGAATGCCTGTGGGGCAAACATTTTAGCAAGTTTTGTACATTATTGGAAATTGATAATAAAATGTTTGAAATTCTTTAGAAACCTAGAGGATTCTGAAGTGTGTATTGAACTCGTAAGATTATTTCAACTTCTGAGACCACTTTAGTAACCTAGAATTTGTCATTTTTGTGTGTGGTGCTGGGGTTTGAACCCCCCAGGGTCTTGTGAATGTTAGACAAACACTGTAACACTGAGTTATATCCTCAGGCCTTTTTATTTTTTTGAGACAGGGTCTCACTGAGTTGCCCAGGCTGACCTCAGACTTGGGATTCTCCTGCCTCAGCCTCCCTAGTAGCTGAGATTATAGGTGTGTACCACCATGCCTGGTGAATTTGTCTTTTTTGATGAAATGTTAATAAAATATCACTAAGTTTTAAGTTACAAACTGGCTAAATTAGGGCTGCAGCTTTTTTTTTCCATATGAAAATTTTTGAAAATTCAATTTTAAATCCAGAAGATTTAATTATAAGTATCAGTATTTCTGGCTTTTCTTGAAAATTTAGATGAGACCAGAGTTCTAGAGGGCAATAATGGGCCAGGTAGTGATTGTTCCCTTTAGGTGAACATGCTCTTTTAAATTCATCAGAGTCCCTACCATTCCCATTGTAACCCTGATTCATCCTAATAAGCAGTTGAGTTTGCAAACCATGCTTTAGGCTAAAAATTATGGTAGAGCTAGCCCTTTGTCTGGGAGGAAGAGTGATTTCCCTTTCCCTTAGAATTCTATTCCTATGGAAGTTCTATTTCAACTTGTTTTTTCTGGGGGTCATGTTATCTCCTCATGTATTTGTACCAGTCCTCCTTTATAATGACAGGAGCTGAAACAGCTCATCTTGCCTCAAGTGGACACTGACACTATAAGGTGGGAGGATTTGATAAGGTTCAGAGAAGGCCTGATTAAAATCTGTGCTTATCATAATTTTGTTTGCTTATCATAGGTTTTTAGTATAAAATGAACTTTTTAAAAAAATATTTTAAAAATTGTGGATGGACCTTTATTTATTTATTAATTTATTTATATGTGGTGCTGAGAATTGAACCCAGTGCCTCACACATGCTCAGCAAGTGCTCTACCATGAGCTACAATTCCAGCCCTATAAAATGAAATTTGGGGTTGGGGTTGTGGCTCAGTGGTAGAGTGCTTGCCTAGCATGCATGAGGCACAGGGTTCAATCCTCAGCACCACATAAAAATAAAACAAAGGTATTGTGTCCACCTACTTCTAAAATTATATATATTTTTAAAAAATGAAATTTTATTTTAGTTTGGTTTATATGCAGAAAGCTCTTGTAAGTATATATTTTTTCTAGTAATACATTAAAATATTGCTATAAAAATGAAAATTCTGTAAAAAAACATTTTAAGTTTAACAGCAAAGGCTACCTTTTATCAAGGCCTCCCATATTCTGTGCCATGTAGAAGCTAAAGGTTGACTCAGGAGCAGAGTCAACTATGTGCGGAGACCCAATGCTTACTAGCTGTATGAGTTTGGCAAGGCACTAACCTCTCTGTTCCTCAGTTTCTTTATCTGTAAGAGATAGTAATGTTTCTACCTTGTAAGACTGGTGTGAGGATTAAATCAGTTAAACTATGTAAAGAACTTAGTGTTAGATATATACAGTACTATGTAAATTTTAACTGTTACTTTCTTTATCATTATTATTGTCATTGAACTCAAAGCATTGTTATCATCTGATTGATTTTCCTTTTAGATCTTTTGCTATACATTTATTCTTATCTGTGCCTGGCGCGGTGGTGCACGCCTGTAATCCCAGCACTTGGGAGGCTGAGGCAGGAGGATCACGAGTTCAAAGCCAGCCTCAGCAATGGCGAGGCACTTAGCAACTCAGTGAGACCCTGTCTCTAAATAAAGTACAAAACAGGGCTGGGGCATGTGGCTCAGTAGTCGAGTGCCCCTGAGTTCAATCCCCAATACAAAAAAAAAAAAAAATTCTTGCCTGAATAAACATATAGAAATTGAAGGTATATTGAATTCTCTGACCAAATACAGAATGATCAAGTGTCAAAACAAGAATTTGCCCAAAATCTGAATAATATCGTGAATTTCTCCAAAAATAAGAATAAAACTTATCAGACCTTTCATTTTTTAATGACATCAGAATTTTAAAAACTATTTTATTGGGGCTGGGGCTGTAGCTCAGTGGAAGAGTGTTTGCCTAGCATGTGTGAGGCCCTGGGTTTGATCCTTAGCACCACAGAAAGGTAAATAAATAAAACAAAGGTATTGTGTCCATCTACAACTACAAAAATATATATATTTTAAAAAACTCTTTTTTATTGAGCACTTCAGTAATAAAACTTAAAAATTTTAACATAGTACATTTGACATTATAGGCAAGACTCATACTCAGTGTTAACAGCTACTAGATTGCTCCTGTTGTTGACTATGGTGAGTAGTTGTTTCTTTCTGCTGACTGGGAAGTTAGATGAAACGGACGTTTACCTAAGGGTAGCAAGATTTTAGAGGGACAACTGCTATATTCTTACTCTTCAGACTTTTTTAAGAGACAGAGTTTCACTATGTTCCCCACACTGGCCCAAACTTCAGTGCTTAAACAATCTTCCTGCCTCCAGGCTCCCAAGCAGCTGGGACTACAGGTATACATCAATGTGCCCAGCATCTTTAGATTTTTGTATTTGTAGAGGTTGTTGTACGTGGTTTTGAAGTATCCATGCTTGGAAAACTACACAGCTGTTTAAAAGGATGAAATGAGAACATTTGTATTATCTGCCATGGAAGGAAGTACACGGCACATTAAGAATAGAGCAAGTTGCAAAGCAGAGAACAAAGCAAATACCAAAATAAGATATTTTCTCCTTCATCTAATCATCTGTTGTTTTTTGTGCATAGAAAAAACCTGGAGGGGTGACATTGTTATTCCCGAGGAGAGGAAATATGGATGAATGAGTGGAGGAGTTTCCTTTTTTACCCATTGTATTTCTCTGTCATTTCAGTTTTAATAATAAGCATTCATTTCTGTTGTAATTTTTTTGGTACTGGATCCTAATGCCATGCTCATGCGCACATGCACTGTGCTATCGCCCCAGCTCCTACTTTTGCAATTCTGTTTTTTTTTTTTTTTTTTTTTTTGGTACTGAGGATTTAAATTAACCACTGAGCTACAAGCTCTGCTACTGAGCATTTGCCTTTTTTCTTTTGAGACAGGTCTCTATAAATTGCCCAGGCTGGCCTTGAATTTGTAATTCTCCTGCCTGAGCCTCCTGGGTAGCTGGGATTATAGGCATGTGTTACATGTGTTCTTAATTTTATATTTATCTTTGATCTTCAGACAAATTAAATTTTTGTACCACTCTGTGGCAATTTTAATCAGAATCTTTTGAAGTACAGAAAGTATAGGTTATATTATTGGTTTTTTGAACTTTCACCTCTTCAGTGAAAATAGCCTTATCACTTTTTCAAATTTAAGAAGTAATACATAAGGGCTGGGATTGTAGCTCAGTGATGGAGCACTTGTCTAGCCTGTGTGAGGCACTGGGTTGTATCCTTAGCACTGCATAAAAATAAATAAATAAGTAAATAAATAAATAAAATAAAGGTATTATGTCCATCTACAACTAAAATATATATATATATATTTTTAAAGTAATACATAAACACTATTGTTAGGCATTTAGGTTGTTTTGTTTACAATTCTTTCCTACTATAAATAGTGCTTCAGTGAAGATCATTTTATGTGCTTTTGTCTTTTTTTTTTTTTTTTTGTACTGGGATTGAACTCAGGGGCACTCGACCACTGGGCCACATCCCCAGCCCTACTTTGTATTTTATTTAGAGACAGGGTCTCACTGAGTTTCTTAGTGCCTCGCTTTTGCTGAGGCTGGCTTTGAACTCACGATCCTCCTGCTTCAGCCTCCCAAGTGCTGGAATTACAGGCGTGCGCGCCACCACGCTCAGCTATGTGCTTTTGTCTTTAGGATAAACTCCCACAAGTGAAATTGCTGGATCAGAGAATTTTTATGTTTAAAGTTTTGGTAGTTATTTATTTATTATTAAAATTATTATTATTATTGCTTTTCACAAAGGCTAAAAAACAAATGTACCATTCCCAAATTTTATTTTTGTATTTTTTTTAATTATTAATTTTTGTGTGTGGTACTAGGTATTGAACCATGTCCTCACACATGCTAGGCAAACACTAGGCAGATCACTGAGCCACATCCCAAGCCCATTCATTCACAAATTTTAGATGATATTGCCTGATTCTTCATTCTTTATTGACACTGGATACAGTTTTTTAAAAAACCTTTACAGTCTGATAGATAACAAATTATCATTTTATTTGATGTCTAATGATTATATGTCCCCTGTTTATTATTGGCCATTCATATGTCATTTTTAATTTTCTTGCTCATGTTCTTTGCTCATTTTTTGATATATGATTTTCTTTATTGTAGGAAAAATTTGCTGTGTAATGGACTTAGCCTGAAATCACTTGCTGAGACAGTTTTGAACTTTTCCCTTGACAAGTCCCTTCTACTTCGTTGCAGCAACTGGGACGCTGAGAATCTTTCAGAGGACCAGGTACTTTTTATCAGAATAGTGGAAGAATAAAAGTCATTGCCTCAGAAGTATAATTGTTTTTAAAATTCTAATTTTCACATGTAATATAAGTAACAGGTAGAGATGCCTTAAAACAGAATCAGGTGAGACTCAAGATAATGTACATGCCACTTAAATAAAAAGATTTAGTCTCTATTATATTTTATTTTTTGAGCATTTATTATGTGCTAGGATTTCAGAAAATGTAATTTTTATGAATACAAATGCATAGTTAATGAAAAACATAGTGTTATATAAGACTTCATAAAAGAAACAGTAAGTAGTTCCCTGCCTTAACTGCCTGGTTCCTAATTTCTCTTCCTTCTTATCAGAGGAAATTTCTTTCTGGTAGTTTCCATGATATTTCTAAATTACATGTATGCATTGCTCTTTCTTATTGTACATATATCTTTTGACTTCTTACTACAGAAGATATGATTTAGTTGTCTTGCATTTCCCTTACCTTCAAACAAGTATTTATTCCCTACCCCATTCTCCTAATGTAGGTAAATTATCGTTTTTAATAGGTTAATGTAATATAAATCCTCCATACACACACACACACACACACACTCACACACATATTTATATACATACATATACATATATATGTAGAGGACTTTCTTTTTTTTTTCCTTGAGATGCTGGAGCTAAAACCCAAGGCCTTGCACTTGCTAGGCAAGCACTCTACCAGCCCTTCCACTATTCATATTGATACTATTTATAACTGAGTAACATGGTAAACTACAATTTTATTTTTTTCTTAACGCACTTTTTGTTTTCCCAGGAATAACATTTATATTTTTGTTTGCTTAGCATTCTATATAACTATTAATTGTTTTAACCTTCATCTCTTTGCCAGAACTGTAGATTTCCTCTTGGCTGGTCCAGACACATCAGGTGGACTACTCATTTCATTTTCTCATGGAGCCATCCCCCTAGAGCCATCTGTCATCCTACCCTTCTCAGAACTGATTGTACTCTAACCCTGCTGCCCAACTCTCATCCTGGAATTTGCTTCTAGCATCAGTCCAAGAATTCCCTTAACCTCCCTTCTATAGTTGATCTTGTATTTTCTAAATTCCAGGCCTTTTTCCTTTTTTATCTTGGTGGCATACATTTATAACAGCTTCCTGAGAAAGGGAGCACTGGGATGTGATTTATGACACCTACCTGTCTGAAAGATAGTTGGTTTCCCTTTCTCTTAATAAATAGTTTGACTGAGGATAGCATTTTAGGGTGGAAATACTTTTCCTTCAGAACTTTGAAGTCAGTGCTTGCCTTAGGCCATCTAGGGATTGTTCCACTGGGTGTTGATTTGTTTAGTGTATGATTTTCTGGGATTACAGGCGTGCGCCACCGCGCCCGGCTTTTCTTTTTTTCTGGAAGATTTCTTCTCAGTTTTTTTGAAATTCATGATGACAAACATGATGGTTAAGCCACTTTTCATTCTTTTTTTTAAATATTTATTTATTTGCTTTAGTTATACACAATGCATTTGTTTTTACATGGTGCTGAGGATCGAACCTGGGCCACGCACGTGCTAGGCGAGCGCGCTCTACCGCTGAGCCACAATCCCAGCCCTCATTCATTTTGTTTTTAATTCATTGGACCTTTCAGTCTGGAAGCTAATGTCTTTCAGTTCAGGGAATTACTCTCAAATTATTTCTGAAAATGTTGTAGTCTACTTTTCATTTTTAGAACTCATATATTTTTAGTATATTGGAAATTGATCCTCTAATTTTCTTGGAGAAATATTTTCTCTTCTGTTTTGCATCTCTTTTTTCTTTTATCTTCTAGAAAATTTCTTCAAATTTATCTTCTAGTTTTTCTATTGAATTTTCAATTATTCCTTATCATGTTTTTAAACCACAAGAACTCCTTGGTCATCTTTGACTATTCACTTTTAAAATAGTTTTCTGTTTCTGTTTAATGGGTTTTGATATCATATCTTATAATATTGAAGATTTCTGAAGTTTTCTTCTTCCTGCGTTGTCTCTTTTTTCTCTGAGTTCCTTATTAAAAATGTTTTGGTCTTTGTCTTTCATGTTAAAGGGTTTTCTCAAATGTTTAGAATCTTAGTTATCTATTAATGTTTAAGGAGGAGACATCAGATCCATTAGCTGATGAACGGATAAATAAAATGTGACATAGCCATACAGTGGGATGTTATTATTCATAAAAGCAAAGCATTCTGTAACATGGATGAATCTTGACAGCATTATGGTGAGTGAGAAAAAACAGTCACAAGAGATCCCATAGTGTGTGATTCCATTCACATGAAGTGTCCAGAGTAGGTAACTCTGTAGAGACAGAAAGTAGATTAATAGTTGCCTAAGGTTGGGGAACTCAGATGACTGCTCAAGAATATAAGGTTTGTTTCTGGGGCAATGAGGATGTTCTAAAGTTGATTCTGGTGATAGTTACACCACTTTGTAAGTATACTAAAAATCATAAGTTAGACACTTTTAAAATGAGTGAATTATATCTCAGAAAAGCTATTGTATAAAAAATGTTGATTGAGATTGAAAGTGGCAAAGTGACATCTACATATTCTTGTGTGGTTCTTTTTTTTACTTTTTTGGTACTAGAGATTTAACCCAGGGGTGCTTTACCACTGAGCTACTTCCCCAGTCCTTTTCGCTTTTTTATTTTGAGACAGGGTGTTACCAAATTGCTGAGGCTGGCCTCAAACTTGTGTTCCTCCTGCCTTAGCCTCTCAAGTCTCTGGGATTACAGGCATGTACTACTACACCGGCCCTGTGTGCTTTTTTTCTTTATTTGATCCCAGGGATTGAAGCCAAGGGCACTTAACCACTGAGCCACATCGTCAGCCCTTTTTAATATTTTATTTTGAGACAGGGTCTTGCTGAGTTTCTTAGGGCCTCGCTGAGTCGCTAAGGCTGGCTCTGAACTTGCAATCCTCCTGCCTTAGCCTCCCAAGCCACTGGGATTTTAAGTGTGTACCACCATGCCAGGCTAAAAGACCATTTTGGTTACTCAATGGAGAAGGATTGCAGGTATACAAGAGTCAAGGCAGGTAGGCCAGTCAGGAGGCTAATGCAATAGTCCAGATGCAAGATACTTGAGGCTGGGATTCAGGCACGCGCCACCTTGCCTGGCTCTGTGTGATTCTTGATTAACTATTAAATCAGGGATCTCAAATCCTGGAATATCTTTAAAAGACTTTTTTTTGGGATAATTAGAGACATTAAACTATTTATTAGACAGTTTCATGATCTATATCTTCAGCCCTTTATATTTTTTTTATTTTGAGACACTTACATTGCTGAGGCTGGCCTTGAACTTGCAATCCTCCTGTCTCAGCTTCTTGAGTCATTGGGATTATTGGCATGTGCCATGGTGCCCAGTTAGCTATCATGTTCTTTTTTTTTTTTTTTTAATACTTATTTATTTTAGTTGTATACAATGCCTTTATTTATTTTTACATGGTGCTGAGGATCGAACCCGGGCCACGCGCGTGCTAGGCGAGCACTCTACTGCTGAGCCACAATCCCAGCCCCAGCTATAATGTTCTTATATTGTGTCACTATTATAGTTCTTGAATATTGTGATTATGTAGGCAAGTGTCCTTGTTCTTAGGAGATACACACTGAAAGATTTAGAGATGAAATATAATAAATACAACTTAACTCTGAAATAAATTCAGCCAAAAAAGTGTAATGTAGTTATTGTAAAGAGATAAAGCAGGGGCTGGGGCTGTAGCTCAGTGGCAGAGCGCTAGTCTGGCACATGTGAGGCACTGGGTTTTGTCCTTAGCACTGCATAAAAAAATAAATAAACAAATAAAATTAAGGCATTCTGTCCATCAACAACTACAAAAAAATTAAAAAAGAGAGATAAAGCAGTTATTGACAATTATGAAGGTCAGTTGTTATGGCTAGTCTTTTAACTTTTCTATACTTGAAAATTTTCAGAAGAAAAAGGGTGATAATTGTTGCCAAATTTGCAATCCATATTATTTCTGTGAACATTCAGAATTTCCAGTGACTTTTATTCATAGTTTTAGCAATGCTTATTGTTGTTTGTTCTAATTATAAAAATAATGCTTAACAAGATTTTAGAAAATATGGAAAATAACTTTTTTTTAAAATATTTATTTATTTGCTTTAGTTGTACACAATCCAATGCATTTATGTTTACGTGGTGCTTGAGGATCGAACCCGGGCCGCACACGTGCTAGGCGAACACTCTACCGCTGAGCCACAACCCCAGCCCCTGGAAAATAACTTTTGCATTTGATATTAAAAAAAGTTTTCATTGAGAGCGCAGACATATGGCTAGGACTTTCGGACTAGTGGGCTTCATTGTCGGTAGCATAGATTATAGTCAGATATCAGTAACTGTTTTTTCTCTCTGGCTGCTTAGTTTCTCTAGATATGAACTCTCTGGTCTTCTACCCCACTACTTGTTAGCTGGTAGGTGAGGGGGAGAAGGGAGCTGGTGGTCTCTCCATTCAATATGTAGACTTTCTCACAACCTCCCCCTTTTTTTCAGGTGACATTTTGCCCCTCCCTTGGGTTGTGCCTCGTATACAAGGTCCAGATCCTCTCTGGTTTAACCATTATATGACTTAAACTTTCACTCTTGGGGTAGGAAGTGGTAGTTGCCCAGCCTTGTGGTGTAGAAGAGGAGATTGGGTTATAAGTGCTCTTGATGGAGACTTCCACCTTATCTTTCTGCTTCCACCCCTGCTTGTACCCTTGCTTTCATAGACACCTGCTGCCCTAGTCCTCTCTACTTTCCCATCTCTGTGGCTCAAACCAATTTGATTTTTTACATTTTGGCCTACCACACCCAGTAGGCTTAGGTTTTGGCCTTCTCATTTACCACATTGGATACCACTTGTTCATTCTTCAAAAATGTTAATGGGGTGGTGATGCATGCCTGCAATCTCAGCAGCTCAGGAGGTTGGGGCAGGAGGATCGCAAGTTCAAGACCAGTTCAGCAATTTAGCAAGACTCTGTCTCAAAAAAAAAAAGGTGGGGAGGGGATGGGGGGCTAGGGCCAGGTGCAGTGGTGCACGCCTGTAATCCCAGCACTTGGGAGGCTGAGGCAGGAGGATCGTGAGTTCAAAGCCAGCCTCAGCAATGGCGAGGCACTTAGCAACTCAATGAGACCCTGTCTCTAATAAAATACAAAAAAGGGCTGGGGATGTGGTCCAGTGGTTGAGTGCCCCTGAGTTCAGTCCCCAGTACCAAAAAAAAAAAAAGGCTAGGAATGTGGCTCAGTGGTTAAGCACCCTGGGTTCAATCACCAGTTCCAAAACAAAAAAATAAATACATAAATAAAAGGAAAGATTTAGCAGTAGATCTCAAGTTTAACATTCTGTGGAAGAGTTCTAGGAATCAAATTACCTGAGTTTGTTTTCTTTCTTTTTTTAAAAAAGCCTAGTTTTAACTATTTGTGACCCTGAGTAAGTTCTTTTTTATTTAGAACATTTTTATTGAGATCCAATTTACCTATAATAAAAATTACTCATTTTAAATTATACAAATGATGGATTTTAGTACATGTGCAGAATTGTATACCTCTCACCATAATCTTATCTTATTTTCTGGTACTGAGGATTGAACCCAGGGGTGCCCTACCAATCTCTAGCCCTTTTTAGTTTTTATTTTGAGACAGGGTCTCACTGAGTTGCTTAGCACCTCACTTTTGCTGAGGCTGGCTCTGGAGTTGCGATCCTCCTGCCTCAGCCTCCCGAGCCTCTGGTATTATAGGTGTGTGCCACTGTGCCTGGCTATTGTCTAGTTTTTGTTTTATCACTTATACTTTTGACATCATATCCAGGAAATCATTGCATAGCCCAAGACCCTGTGTTTTCCTTTAAGAATCTTGTTTTAGCTCTTGCATTTAGGTGTATGATCCATTTTGAGTTAAATGTTTGTGAGTCCTGTGAGTTAGGAATCTGTACTTGTTCTTTTGCATGTGGACATCCAAGGTACCAACACTGTTTTTTGAAAACACCTGTTCCTTTGTCATTTGAAAACAATGTGTTAAGAAGCACTCTGGGCTCTTCAGTGGGAGACAGTCTACCAAATAGATAAATAGATTGGGGGCTGGAGATGTAGCTCAGTTGGTAGAATGCTTGCCTTGTATGCACAAGGCCATGGGTTCAATCCCCAGCACCACAAAAAAAAAAAAAAAAAAAAAAAAAGATAAGTAGTTTGTTGAATCTAGGTGGAAAAGTGTAGCTAAACTTGTTTTATTATTCTAAAATTAGAACATCCTTACCAATAAAATTATTTACCCAGCCTGGTTATTAAAAGTTGAATTAGAGAATTAGCTTTTGCATTGGAGAACAAATAGATAAATTTAGCTCAGTTGGGTCCACAAGGCCATGGGTTCAATCCCCAGCACCACAAAAACCTTTAAAGTGTAGCTAAACTTGTTTTATTATTCTAAAATTAGAACATCCTTTTACCCAGCCTGGTTATTAAAGTTGAATTAGAGAATTTTAAAGTCTTTCCCCTTTTGGGGAAGAGCTATTAATTTTTACTACTTCCATTTTTTTTTAATCTTTTTTTTTTAATAATTTTTAATGTGTACAACTCATAGTGCATGAATTTAGCATCTTTTTACATACAACTGTTTGTATACAAAGTATATTCATACAATTCAGGTCTTCAATCATGCATTTAGGAAAATGAAATCCGTCTCATTCAACCACCTTTTCTTTTTTTTTTTTTTCCTTTCTCCCCCTCCCTCCCCCCTTTACTACTTCCATTTATGACCAGCTTGGATGTTATCAGTTGAATAACATCAGAAAGAATGACTTATTATTGTTAAATAAATTAATTACAGGGGGCTGGGGTTGTGGCTTAGCGGCAGAGCGCTCGCCTTGCACGTGCGCGGCCCGGGTTCGATCCTCAGCACCACATAAACATAAATGCATTGCATTGTGTACAACTAAAGTAAATAAATAAATATTTTTTAAAAAATTAATTACAGGAATGGACCCTGGGACTTTTGATTTAAGGCCCATAATTAAAACTCATTTGTTTCACTTCTTTTCAGCATCTCATGAACAAGTGTGGTAGGTCGTTTCTGATTGACAGTTCCACAGGCCTCTTAGTTTCAGCTCTTTTAAAAGATGGCTGCCCCCAAAGTGAATTTCATGTATTCATTGTCAGATCTGTGTTAACTGTCTTTCCCCCAAACCTGAAAAAATTTGTCCAGCAATTTGGTAGCAAATAAAAACTTCATTGATTTATATAGGTAAGGATTATCTGGCATTTAGAATAAATCATTATTTTAGCTAAAAATAGAGGGAACATGAGAGTTCATTATACTATTCAATTTACTTTTGTATGACTTGAAATTTTTTATAATAAAAAGTTTTTACTTAGATTAATACATTTTGAATTAGAATCCTAAAAGTTGTCTGTATCTTCATGATTGACTTTGAAGTTACTCTCTCTAGTTTGCCTTCGGGATTCCACTGATCTCCAATTCTTTTTCTTCAGGTAACATATGCAGCCAGGGATGCCCAGATTTCAGTGGCTCTCTTTCTCCATCTTCTTGGACATCCTTTCTCTAGGAATTTACCTGTGGAAGAAAATGATGACCATATTAGCTGGAGAAAAGTCTTGGAGAAATGCCAAGATGTGGTAGACCTCCCATTTCGAAGCAAAGGAATTAGCAGATTGGGAGAAGAGGTTAATGGGGAGGCAACAGAAGGTCAGCAGAAGCCAAGAAATAAGAAGTCTAAGGTTAATGGAATGGTGCCAGGCAACCACCAAGGAAAAGACCCCAGGAAACACAGAAGAAAGCCCCTGGGGGTGGGCTATTCTGCCAGGTAACCCAGTTGTTCCCTGGCTAGTAAAGAGTGAGTCTGGGAGAAGGCTTGGGGCAGCTAGCAGAGGCTCCTGGGGGTTAATGCTACTTTTCTCTGCCTTGTAGGCACATTTGGACTATCCTTTGCTTTATTTTTGAGTTTTCTTCTTTTCCCCTTTTTTTACTTTTCTCTTTTTTGACAATTGAAGTGGAAATGAGGAGCGCTTAGCCTAGCTTACTCACTGACCTTCACATGACCTTAGACTATAACTTCTCTGCCTATAAGTGGGAGTGTAATTATTATTCCTCATTTGTTTCAGGATAGCTGTAAAAATGTGTAACATGAGGTGTGTGACACTTTTCAGGGGAAATGCATCATCGGATTTCTTGTTCATTTGGTATTTGATGGTTGTGAATGATACCCAGCTCTAAGCCAACTTTACTTTCTAGCCAATGAGAATTTTCCTGTAGGACATAACACCTCTGTTGTAAGAAGATGACTAATAAGTACTTCGGAGCAGAAGTTTGGTCTCTATAGCAAAGTGCCTTTAGGAATTAGATGATTAAGTTGAAGGAAGTATTTTATGTGAGCCAGAAATAAATCCACATGGCTCTCATGACTTAAGCTTGAACTTTAAAATTTAATTTACTTTCCTTAATCCAGTCATTTGGCAGTATTCTTGTTGCTGTTTCCTCTTTGTTCACAGCAGAACTGTGTAAATACTACCTAACTCACTCCCTAATGTCCCATTCTATAAGTGTAAAAACCAGAGACATCCATAAATTGATTTCTAGTTCTGCTTGATAGTGCAGTGCAGATGGGGGGTTGAACATGGGTTCTTGCCCTGTTTGTTTTTTCCATATTGGGTTGTTTGACCCTAGTGTGGAGAAAAGTTTGAGTCATTCAGAAGAGATTATGGGAAGGTAACGGGTACCTTGGCCAACAGCTTTCAACATAAGCTTTCTCTCTCCCTTGTCTACAGAAAATCACCTCTTTATGATAATTGCTTTCTCCATGCTCCTGATGGACAGCCCCTCTGCACTTGTGACCGAAGAAAAGCTCAGTGGTACCTGGACAAAGGCATTGGAGGTGTGAGATTGAGCTGTCATAGTTTAATTAGCTGCAGCATCTGAGTACTGCCAGGAGTGGGAGTGGGATGAGGAAGGGGGTAGATAAGGAAGGCCAAGAGACCTTGATATATGGGACTGGATATATAGTCTTCTGCCAGCACACAACAGAGAACGGGTAGAAGGATACTTCTTCTTTGGGGTTGGAGAGGGACAGGCCAACATTGACACTGCTTCTTTTTTCTAAGAGCTGGTGAGTGAAGAGCCTTTTGTGGTCAAGCTACAGTTTGAACCTGCGGGAAGACCTGAATCCCCAGGAGACTATTACTTGATGGTTAAAGAGAACCTGTGTGTAGTGTGTGGCAAGACAGACTCTTATATTCGGTGAGTGTGGCATTGGGCTGCCCTGCTTGTCTGCCTTACATGGAGATTACCATATACAGAGCCCTCAGAGGCCTTGGTCGAGTTTGCTGGCTTTATCTGAGAGGCTTGGCCCAGCTTCCCCAAGAGATTCAACACTCTGCCTGACCTTCTCTAGTGGCCCCTGTCCCTCCTGAGCCAGTTCTTAGTTTCTGGAATTCAGCATTATCCTCAGTAACAGTCTGCCTTGGGAAAAGTGGTTTCCTTTTGCTCATGAAGATCTGAAGACCACTTCCTGCAGAAGAGGCTATGTCCTTATAGTACTACCTTGAGGCTCTCAAGCTTTCTGAACATTGATATTGTTCATGGAATTTTCAGCTACCTGAAGGCTCCTCTTTCATGCCAGGGTCTCCACACAGTGAAGGTGAGTCTGCTCCCTAGGGTTTTCTCCGTGGCTTTTGTGCAGTAATTTGCTTTCTTTCTTTCTCCCTCTCAAAGTAAGACAAATAGTTCTCCTTAGAAAATAATGATGAGTCTTGCTGAACCCAGGGAAATAACAAGAGCAAGGGATTCTTCAGATGAAAGAAATCGGTGGGTCACCAGGCTTCTTTGAGAGAGTTGCTTTCCAGATGTCAAAGGCCATTAGCATATCTTTTCATTTCTTGTGACTTTTTCTGCTGGGGACGCAGCCTTCTCAAAGGTTGTTATTAACATCTCCCTGCCCCTGGTCCTCCACTGAAGCCTGACAGTAGGTGTTCTGTACTTACTTCAAGGAGAGGAACCTAAGGCACAGGTCAGGCTGAGAGTAGAATAAGTAGTATTGCCTTCATGTAATCTCCCTGGGATTGCAGTGCCCACGGCTTCTCAGAAATGTTTGAGTCCTGGTTAGACTCTCAGTTGCCCACCTGCTAGCTTCATGTGTTTTCTGTTTTGTATGCTAATTAGCACTGCTCTCTGGGTGGGTTTGGTCCAGGAAGAACGTGATTCCACATGAGTACCGGAAACACTTCCCAATTGAGATGAAGGATCACAACTCCCATGATGTGCTCCTGCTCTGCACTTCCTGCCATGCCATCTCCAACTACTATGATAACCATCTGAAGCAGCAGCTGGCCAAAGAATTCCAGGCCCCCATTGGCTCTGAGGAGGGCTTGCGCCTGCTAGAAGATCCTGATCGCCGGCAGGTGCGTTCTGGGGCCAGAGCCCTGCTCACAGCGGAGAGCCTGCCTGCTCATCGAAAGGAGGAGCTGCTGCAGGCACTCAAGGAGTTTTATAACACTGACACCATCACAGATGACATGCTTCAAGAGGCTGCCAGCCTGGAGACCAGGTACAACTTATAGTGCTGGTCAGAAAAGGAATTGGGGAGTAACAGTGACATTAACCCTCACTACTTGTGAAAATGCTTGTCAGGGAGCGAGCATTAGCTTCTTAGATGCAGTGCCTAGCCTCATGCTTAGCCCAGGAAGTGTCTAGTGGTTTGAGGTAGTATGGGGGTCGAGTAGGATAGCCTATTTGAGAGTTTCCTTTCTACAGGAATTTGCCTTTCATGAGGTGTTTATCATTAAAGTCACATGCTTAATTAAGTTCAGCCATTTTGATTGGCATGAGAGTTCAGATGCTGTGGAATTCTGTCTTAGTCATTCTGTGCAAAGGTAAATCCTGAAATCAGCACAAATCATGAGAGTAACTGTCCAGTAATACCCTGAAATCTCTGTAAAGTTGCCTATCAAGTAGAGTATGTATGGTTTTATGTCTTTGGCCCCATGTACAGGTTTGTGAATACAGGTTTGACCAATAGATTCACATTTCCATTCTCACCTGCACACCCAGGGTATTGGCCCACTGAATGGAAAGTTGGACAGAATTACTGGGCTACATAAATTACTTTTCTCTTTTTTCTTTCCTGTCTTGCTTTCTCCTTCCTTCCCTATGGGTACGTAGTTGAATTGACATGACATAACTCAGTTCCTAAATGAAAAGTTTATGGTCCTGGGAAATGAGTGGGCGCATGGCTCTGGTGATAACTCTGGGCTATGGTGCTCAGTGTTGCTTCTCAGCTGTCACTTTTTTCAACAGTAGTAGAGTTCTGTAAATCCCAGATAGTGATGCTGGTTGCCAATAGTAGTTTTTGTTTATCAAGAAAAGATAGAGAAGCCAGGCGTGATGGCACACGCCTGTAATCCCAGCACTTGGGAGGCTGAGGCAGGAGGATCGCGAGTTCAAAGCCAGCCTCAGCAATGGCGAGGCACTTAGCAACTCAGTGAGACCCTGTCTCTAATAAAATACAAAAAAGGGCTAGGGATGTGGCCCAGTGGTCAGAGTGCCCCTGAGTTCAATCCCCAGTACCAAAAAAGAAAAAAAGAAAAATGAAAAATACTTTATAAAGCCGCAAATATTTATTTTCTTATTTATTCAGAAACCAAAGTATTTTACTAATGCTGTTGATCTGTCACAGATATTGCATATATTTACTGAACATGTAAGGCACCAAGCTAATAAACTTTACATAAATCGCCTTAATTATTTCTTTTTTTTAAAATATTTATTTACTTTTTGTTATACACAATGCGTTTATTTTTACATGGTGCTGAGGATCGAACCCCGGGCCGCGCACATGCTAGGCGAGTGCTCTACCACTGAGCCACAAACCCAGTCCCCTTAATTATTTCTTACAACAAGCTGATCAGGTAGGATTTAGATTTCTTACTGATAACTGCTAATAGTATCTTACATTAAAAAATTTTTAAATTAAACTTATTATTGAATTTTATCTACATAACTCTTCTGTACAGTTCTAAATGTTATTTTCTAAATTTCATATTAAATATTCTGAGGTGTAAGTTAAGCAATTTGCCAAGGTCTTATTACAAAGTAGTGAGACTGGCTCCTTTGACTAATTTCCCAAATGAAATTCCTAAAACAGCTAAACATCCCCTTTAAGCCACAGACCCTTCTATGCATCTTTCTGAATTGGATAGATGAATGCTGGATTGAGACTAAGGAGAATAGCTACTTGGAGACAGGCAAGTTAGGGGGAAACTTATGAGCTAAATAATAAAATATATGCAAATACTCAGAGACACTAACATTGCTAGACTGAGTGAGGTCTTGGAGGGCAGCTTGAGAGTGGAGTGTGGTTGTAGGAAGAGTAAAGAGGCTGTGGGGGCAGCGTGCTTCCTTGAGAAAGGTCATCTGTATTCACAGGAGGGAAAATGCTCTGTCATGTCAGAGCAGTTTTCAAGGCCTCTTTGCCTGGTTAGGAAGTTGGCAGAGGGTCATCTTCCCCTTCAAACAGCACCATTTGCACAGCTGAGCAACCACTGGAGCATTTCATTGTGACTGAAGCACTTCTTGTCTATGTGGTCTGGCATGTACTTTACCACGGAGCCACATCCCCATCTCAGATTCTGGCATTCTGTTTGTGGGAAAGAAGGCACTAAAAAAGTGTACCACCCTGCATTTTATATTCAGGTATTACAGTGTTATGAAAAACTGGACCACCCGTAAGCTGATCTAGCAGCCTCATATTAATACTGGGTATGGCTCAGAATAATGGATAACTTACAGGAAGGGTGAGCTGGTCACTGAGTAACATTGGAATAGGTAAAAGACCAACATTATTCACCTATCATCAACCAGATTTTAGGGCCTCTCAGTAAGTATAGCTCAAAACCCTCAAATACTTTTTGTTGGATTTTGAACCATGGTTCAAACTATTTTAAAGGCAGAGATGATAAAGAGGATGTTTTCTAAACATTAAAGTAACCAGACCTTTAGGAGTCTGACTAGCTCCCATACCCTTGGCCTGCAGCATTTGAAGCTGTCAGTGAGATTGTCCTATGCTTGCTTCCCTCAGACCCTTTGCATTTCATATCTTGGCAGGATTTCCAATGAAAACTACGTTCCTCATGGGCTGAAGGTGGTGCAGTGTCACATCCAGGGTGGGCTGCGCTCCCTCATGCAGCTGGAGAGCCGCTGGCGCCAGCACTTCCTGGACTCCATGCAGCCCAAGCACCTGCCCCAGCAGTGGTCAGTGGACCACAACCATCAGAAGCTGCTCCGCAAATATGGGGAAGACCTTCCCATCAAACTGTCATGATAGCTGCTTCCTGTCCAGGTCAGGACAGCTGGGAAACTGGAGCCAAGGTGGAAAAGTCATCTCTTCTTCTTTTAAGACATATTTAATTG
Source organism: Tamias sibiricus (assembly GCA_025594165.1). Taxonomy (NCBI): domain Eukaryota; kingdom Metazoa; phylum Chordata; class Mammalia; order Rodentia; family Sciuridae; genus Tamias; species Tamias sibiricus. Next base: position 39,929,185 of record CM046659.1, on the reverse strand, counting down.
TCAAAGCCTGGATGGCGACTCAGAACACTAACTTGTACTAAACCCGGGTGCTTCTGATGGAAGGGGAGCTGGTGGTTTTGAATTTTAATTGAGCAGAGTCTGTATTTTTTTGTTTGTTTTTCCATCATCATCCTTAACCTTCATGGACAAGAGACATTTGGCCTTAGTTTTTATTATCCCTGTTCTGATTTCCCTGTAAAGAGACAAAATGAAGACTTCTCCCTGAAATGACTCATCAAGGCTCTCAGAAAATGTTTGTAATATGTTTCTTCCTTGTCCACCATACTGATTATCTAACAGGGACTGTCCAGGGTGTCAGTCCTGTCAGGTTAGGAGGGAGAAAAACTTCTTTCAGAAGCTGGAGAAGTGACCAAGGAGTCAGATTCATTTTCCCATTTCAATTTCATAATTCCAGTTTCTTCTGCTCTCCCATAATTCATCTGGTTGGAATCCATCCCATTTGTGTTGCTTTGGTTTATTTCACATACTTGAAAATGCTCCCCTTTACACATTTGGGACCAAAGCAGCAACTTCCTGCCATGTGCTTCCACCCTAACACCTAGGGAGCCCTTTTTGGGACATAGGCCTTCAGCCTGGGTGGGGCAGAGAGAAGCAGACACACCCTCTTCCGGGAGAGCTTTGGAACTTTGTGTAGCTTTTCCTCATGCTGTTTGTGCCTGCTCACTGCACTCCCCCTGCCCAGGACTGGAAGGTTTTTAGTTTAATCCCTTTCTGAGGGGAAGATTACCTTTGCTCAAAATCAGTGTCAGCTCCCTTCAGTGTTCCATGTTCCATCAGATTGGCGATACTGACCTGTTTTTTAGCACTTAGTTCACTTCCAGAGCCATCCGGTCAGTTTGCAATGTGAGGACTTCTCCACCTCCTCTGAAGCCCAGGACACCAAGATGAATCAATGTATTAGATGTTCAAAAGGGTGATGTTTCATCTTTTATGAAGATAGGCTATACTTTGAGTATGAAATCAGTTTATTAGCAATTAGTGTTTTTTCTAAACTTTTGGGAAAACTTTCGTATTTTACAAGATCTTAATAAGTTTGAAAAGAATTTTATGGCCAGGATCCAACAAAAGCTGTATTTTGGATTTGTGCCCAAGTTGGTGATAATTGGTCTGACATTGATAAAATAAAACTACTAAGCACAAGGTTCACTGATTGTAAATGTGAAATTTTTCTTAATAAAGTCAGTAAGTATTCTTGGGGGAGGAGATATTTACCCTATGGGTCCCTGCCTCGTGATAGTACCAGGGTGCATGTGCATGGATACGCCACACCCATGTACTACAGGCTGTCAGGCTGTGCCTGCAGCCCAGGTCCATGTACACATCCTGCCTCTTCATTCCCACTTGTCCTCCAACAGGCATCCCTGGGCTGTAAACTAGAAATCCTTAAAAAAAGAGTAGGGGCTGGGATTGTGGCTCAGCGGCAGAGCGCTCGCCTCGCACGTGTGCGGCCCGGGTTCGATCCTCAGCACCACATAAACATAAATGCATTGCATTGTGTACAACTAAAGTAAATAAATAAATATTAAAAAAAAATTAAAAAAAACAAAACAAAAAAAAAACAAAGAGTACCAGCCACTTTGGAGAATGTATGGTCAATGTAGTAGATTAGCACAGGGCCTGTGTCTCCTGGTTGTGGAGCCCAAGGTTAGAAGACAGCCAGGGAGATGATGGGGACAACAGGTGGGTACTTGGTCATGGTGGTAGTTAGGCTTGCCACAAGATGGCACTCATAGATTGGTTTTTATATTCAATTCTGAGGCTAAGCAACTTTCATACATGGTTACTAAACATAACTCACGACCTGTGTTTCACAGTTTGCAGAGATGATTTTGAGTCATTTTAGTAGCTTTATAAGAAAAACATTTTTCCCTGAAATAAGAGAATAGGGTTCTCTTCTCCTGATCCTTTTATGAAGAGGTGAGAAACACTTAGGAGGACAGTTCTGGTGCCCTGTGTGCTGTGGGAAGAGGGAGTGGGTTCTCTCTGGACCTCTGTGCAGGGTCCAATAACAGAGCCAGTGGCAAGGAAGCTAGAAAAGGGTTATGCAGTAGATGTGAATCTTTTTATTCTGAATCCACCTTGAATTCTAGCAGCCTTTCCCTAAAACTAACATTTACTATCTTAAATGAGAGATTTTAGGGTAGGTATATTTTTTTAATTTTTTTTCCTGATATAAAAGTAATATATACTCATTAGAGAAGAGTCTTAAGTAAAAGAATAAAAATCATCCATCTCCTAGAACAGAGAACATCTTTCATCTAGAACAGAGCTAAACTTTACTGATATGTTTATGCATTTTCTTTCAGTATTAAAAAATGCATATATGTGTGATTATTTAAACAAAATTGAGAGATACACACAGGTTGGTATCCTCATTTTCCTCTCACATTGGCATGACATCACAAGTAATTTTTTGTGTCTTCTTTGAAAATAAATTCCTAGTAGTTTTACCTTCCTTTAGTTATTCATTCTCTGTTGAAATTTTTGGTTATTTCAGATCTTTCATTATCATTTTTTTAAATGCTTTTTTACTTGTAGAGGGACACACAATATCTTTGTTTATTAATTTATTTTTTATGTGGTGCTGAGGATCGAACCAGTGCCTCACACATGCTAGGCAAGTGCTCTGCCTCTGAGCTATAGTCCCAGCCCCCATTGTCATTATTACCAATGATGTTGTGGTGAACTTTCTTGTGTATAGCTCTTTGACTCCATCCTTTGTAATTTCTTGAGGATAGAATCCTAGAAATGATTGTGAAGCAGGGGACTCTCATTGCCCCAGTGAGTACAAACTGATACCACCTTAAGGATTACATGCTGAGGAAATGTATCTCTTTGACCCGTTAGCTCCAGGTGTCCCAGTGCATTGACTGAACTTTCACATGAGTAGCCCCTGTCAGCCCCTTTCATTTGCTAAGCTCAAATTTCTCATTTTTATCCCTGATTTCATCCCTTGTGGCCTGGGAATCCCAACTCTTCCCAGCATGTTACCACTTGAGAAGGGTGAGCTTTAGGAAGCGGAAGTGAGGGGACAGCCAGGCGCGGTGGCATGCGCCTGTAATCCCAGCACTTGGGAGGCTGAGGCAGGAGGATCATGAGTTCAAAGCCAGCCTCAGCAATGGCAAGGCACTTAACAACTCAGTGAGACCCTGTCTCTAATAAAATACAAAAAAGGGCTGGGGATGTGGCCCAGTGGTTGTGTGCCCCTGAGTTCAATCCCCGGTACCAAAAAGAAAAAAAAAATGATGTGGGAGGACATTGCCATAGCAAGGGTCTCGAATGTCCTGGGTTGTTATGTTGGTGGGCTCTTGAGTGTCTTTCTGCTTTTTTGCTTTCTCCTACATTTCATTGCTGTGTTTCTTGCTCTGCAGTTGGTTTTTTTTTTTTTTTTTTTTAACCAGTTTATTTTAAAATAAAAATATAAACAAAATTTAATTAAAAATATTTTTTTTGAGCCGGGCGTGGTGGTGCACACCTTTAGTAATCCCAGCACTTGGGAGCCTGAGGCAGGAGGATCACAAGTTCAAAGCCAGCCTCAGCATAACGAGGCACTTAGCAACTCAGTGAGACCCTGTCTCATAAAATACAAAAAAGGGCTGGGGATGTGGCCCAGTGGTCGAGTGCCCCTGAGTTCAATCCCTGGTACCAAAAAAAAAAAAAAAAAAGTATTTTTTTGTTTTAAAAAAGGGTTATAGACAGGTTATGATTTAAAAAAAAAAATAAGATAAGCACTTAGTGATTTGCCATCTTGAAGTAAATGAGGACATATTCAGGGATTTGCTTCCACTTAAGAGTGCCGCCGTAAGTTACTTATTCTTATCCATGTCACGGATAGATCAGATGACAAAATGTGTTCCTTTGAAAGAAAGCCATTTTAATCCCTTGTTTTGGACTCTTAGAAATCCAGCAGGCAGAAAGAGCTTTGGTTCAGCTTATTCTGCCTGTTAGTTTGAGCCCCAATATTTAACTTAAGTTAAATTCTTAGTTTACTTTACCTTTTTTGAGTTTTTCATTCATTTCTTTATCCTTTCTTCTTTTTTTCTTCATTATATCTCATTCTTATGAGAGGTGTTTTCTAAAGGAGGTTTGCTAGTTTACTAGTTATCTTGTATTACTAATTATGATATTTGAAACGAATTTTTCTTGGACTTTTTTCTTTTATAAGAAGGTCATTATGAGAGTTTTCTAATCCCCTCAGAAATATAGTGAGAACAAGCAAGCTAAAAGAGGGTATAAAAATGATTCATATTATGATCAACTCGTGATATGAATAACATAAAAATAATACATAATCCCCCAGATACTTTTATTTTGGAACCCAGTCATACTTTTCAGGCATTCACCAAGTTACCCTTGTTCTAGAGCCCAGCACCTTCTTCCTGGAGCAGTTCCACTAGGTGATGGAACAAGGCTGGCATGCAGCCAGTGACGCACAGTTTCAGGAGTACCTAGTCTTTTTTTTTAGATGTTGATGGACCTTTATTATATTCATTTATTCATGTGTGGTGCTGAGTATCGAATCCAGTGCCTCACACATGCTAGGCAAGCACTCTACCACTGAGCCACAATCCCAGCCCCTAAAGTACCTATTCTGCCAGCCGGCTGCAGATGCACTGGTCATTCCCTTTGTTTGAGGCACCTAGGCATTGGCTTAAGTGCCAACATATTATTTGGGAAGGTGGAAAGTACATTAGATCATGTTTCCTTATAATCAGTTTTACGTATGACCAACTGTAGTTGGAGGCCCCTAGACACTGGGTAACCGTACCAAACAGGTCATCATGTGGGAGATAATCAAGAGCTGACTTCCTTCACACAGGAATGGGGAAAGGACCTGGTTCACACGTCCTTGGTTATGCCCTCTTCTCATATGGTATACATTGCCTTCAAGGTCATTCTCTGCTCTCACTGAGTGGAGGTGGTTCATCTCATCCTCCAGGCTGAGCCCAAAGCATGTGCCCTCCTTCCAGTTTCCTTATTTGTTACTAGTTCTTGAATTTTTCTCTCTTGGTGGATGGGTCGTCTGTTGCCTCTCTGGCACCATTACCTTCAAAAGCTGCTGAGTTTAGAGTCAGCATTATCATAAGCACAATGTGTGATCCAGAATATTCCCAAGTTGGAATAGCTACTTATATTGTACTTCTGCTTCCCAAAGCTCACCCTTCTCAAGCGGTAACATGCTGGGAAGAGTTGGGATTCCCAGGCCACAAGGGTATCTATTAAATCATGAATAAGAATGAGAAATTTGAGCTTAGTAAACTAAAGGGACTGATAGAAATGGGAGATTGAAACATGGGTAGTTTTTTTTTTAATATTTATTTATTTGCTTTAGTTGTACACAATGTGTTTATTTGTACGTGGTGCTGAGGATCGAACCCAGGCCGTGCATGTGCTAGGCAAGCGCTCTATCGCTGAGCCACAACCCCAGCCCCTGAAACATGGGTAGTTTTAAAGGAGATATGTTTATTTGATTGGTGCAGGGGGCCTTGTTCATGGACTTTATATTTTGTTTTCTGTTTTTTTTTCCCCCTTAGAGGTTCAGAGACGAGTGTGCTGATGACTTGGGTTCTGCTGCTGTGTTACCTTTGGATAAGTCACTTAACTTTTCTGGGCTTCTTTCTGTATCTGTAAATTTAGGGATTTGGATTAGATGTGCCAGAAGGTCCTTCTGAGCTAGAGCATTCTGGGATACATCCCCCATTTCTTTTTGTGGCCTTTCCCTTGGGGGCTGTGTGTCTTCTGCTTTGTTGCACACTGTTGTCCTGCCCCAGGCCTGGACGGAAAGCAGGGGAATGAAGGAAGCAGGATGCTACCTCATGTCCTCCGGGCCTCATTAACTAGGGAGGAACCCCCTCCCTCCCTCTGGCGCTCTACCTGGGTCAAAATGCCCTTCTCACCAGAAATGTGCCATGTGCAGCCCTCAGGTTCTCAAGTTTCCACTCAGTCTGCTACTTAACTTCAGACAGGAGGGACATCTTTATCTGTGGCCACAAGGCCAGTGCTGTAAGGTTGATTAAGCGAGCAGTGTGGAGTGTGCCAAGTGTTTAGAGGGAGGTTGATGAAAGGGGGGAAAAAGACTTTTTCAGTTTAATGATAAAAGAAATTATGTGTCATGGAGAATTGAATAGATTTGGGTGCTTTAAAAGGAAAACATGAGGAGGCAAGCAGTGTCTGCCACGTTAATACCATGTTATGCATCCAGGAACCTAGATGAGATTAATTCATGGGAGGCCTGGGAAGAGTTTCTGGAGCCTGTGTCTTGGGTCAGCTGGCTTGTCTTGGACTTTGTCCTGCTCATCTTTGCCTTTGGCTGGGCATCAGCTAGACAGACATGTGCAAAATGTAAGGTCTGCATTTTACAAGCTGCAGAATGACCTCTCTATATACACATACATTCCCTAGGACCTGGCAGAGAATACTTTTTGAGATGGGGTGAGTGTCACCATGATGATCAAGCTGTCCTTGAAACCTTAATTCTCCTGAGTAGCTGGGATTACAGGCACATGCCACTGTGCCTGGCAGAAAATGCATTTTCTAGATCATCCTTGTGCTTAGTTTCAGCTCCAAAGGGAACATGTTGGCTTTTCTTTGTGTAACACAGATTTGTACCAAGCATGCTCCACTTGAAGCTCTTTTCAGTTATCTAGATAAATGTAGATGTGAGCCCTGGTTTCTACCAAATTGGGACACACACCCCCCTTTTTTTTTTCTTTTTTTTTTTTTTTTTTGCAAGGGGGTTGTCATTCCAGAAATTTTTAAAATGATGACCAGTTAGCCAAAAAGAAGACTCAAATATGTTACTCCAGCCTCTCCTACATGGTCTCTAAAGTGCCTAGAATTTTGACATCTTCCGTTATACCTCCCAAAGCCAACAAAAGCCCCCATCAGCTGAATTAGTTTCTTTTAAATTGAGATACGTGAGTCTGGCGCCGGAGGCCTGGTAGGCCCGCGCTGAAGCACATATGGCTTTCCTGAGTTCTTGGATACAATAAGCAGGACTAAAGTTGGCTCAGAAAAGGAACAGAAGATGACTTGGGGTTAGTTTTTCTTTTTAAAATGTTATACAAGTGCAGAGCTGTTGGCTGCCACCCCCATCTCCAACCATCAGCAGAGCTTGACCTTGGCCAAGATTTTGCCTCATCCTCTCGGCATTTCAGCATAGAGTTGCGTTTCAGCCGTGGAATGCTTAACCAAAAGCACATGCTATAGTGGTGGTTCCAAAGAGCAAGTTTTTGCAAAAAGTCTGCATAGTGTTGTTTTATCAAAACAACAGCTTTCTCTGAACCATCAACCCAGCAAACCTCTAAATGGTGATTCTTTGGCTTATTTGTACATAAGGGCTAGGATTTTAATACTCATTGAAGTGTGGCATAGTTAACATATGGCAGATACACATATCTTAAGAGAATAGCTGGATGAATGTTGACAAGTGTACACACACATAACCATCAAGGGCTGGGGCTTTTATACCATGTGAACACCTATCCCAGTGATAGACTTCTGGGTATCAGAAGGTTGTATACTCATCTGGTCGAGCAAATTACTCTAAAGCAGTAAATCCAAGTCAAAATGAAATGAAGAGTTGGTGGTCTGGCCCAGGCAGTTTGCCCACACCTAGTGGACTTGGTAACTGCAAAGCTTTATAAAGTTTGATTTTAATAATTTTAAAAAATGGGTAATACGTGTCTAGGTACAGTGGCACCAGCCTGTAATCCTAGCTACTTGGGAGACTGAAGCAGACAGGTCACAAGTTCAAGGCCAGCCCAAGGAACTTAGTGAGGCCCTGTCTCAAAAAATAAAAAGGGCCAGAGATACAGCTCAGTGGTTGGTAGAGTACCCCTTGATTTGATCCCCAGTACCACAGGGGGGAAAAAAAGTGGGGGAGAGTAATATGTGTATATAGTCTAGAATTTTTTTTTAAATGCTTACTGAAATCTCCCCAGTTTTTTACTTCTTTAAGATAACCAGAGTAATTTATTTGTATAAATTACAAATCCATCAGAGAGTATACAGAGTTTGATTTGATTTGTATTGCTTTTGTGGTGCTGAGGATTGAACCCAGAGCCTTGTGCACATGAGGCAAGCACTCTACCAATTGAGCTACATCCCCAGCCCTGAATTTTCACATCTCAAGTTTCTTCTTTGGTTGTTAACCAAGAATATTTTCCTACCCCTTCCCTTCATCCTCTAGAGCATTTATGCAGAAATGTTTTGAATCCCACAACCTCCATAGTGCTAATCCTGTTTGTCCTATACTGTACTCTGTCACTCTCAGTTGACTCAGAAGTCCAGCTTTCTCATTGGGTTGGCCATGAGTTGATAATTGTTGAAGGTGGGTGATTATACTGGGTTCTCTGCTTTTTATGTATACTTGAAATTTCCCATTAAATGTTTTTATTCATTTTTCTTTTGCAGTAGCTCCTGAAGCACAACTGTCTGCATTTTTGTTGAAGTGATACTCATTTGCATCCTAAAAGCAAATTATAGGCAAATCTCTACACAGAAACCCCCTACCTGTCATTCAGTACATGAACTGGGATGATTACTTACCTTCACAAGCCATCCTTCTCTTTAAACATAGGATTGACCTCAAATTTGTTTTGAAAAGCCAACATCTCTGGCAGGCAAAATTTTTATTTGATTTGTTCACCAAGTTTTCCAAGCATATAAATCTCACACACAACAGAGAACTTCACTTCAGCCACATGGAACAGTATTTAATACAACTCATAGGTTCAAGAGCCAGGGAAGGAGGGCCCTGTCATCTGACCCTCTCAGTGGGAGAGGAAACAAATCTTGCAGGGATGGCCTCCTTGGTCACTTCAGCTCCCAGCGGCCTTTTGTACTTCTCTGTGGCAGGTGGCTAGGATTGGTGCTTCCCAAGATACGGAGTCCGAGAAAAGCTGTGGGGCCCTTGGTGATTTTCTAAATCAAGACCCATATGGTTCCCTTAGAGCCATTTTACCCTTGATGCCCTTTTATGCTGTCCTTTGTCTTGCTGAAATCTAATCACTGAGGCCTCTCAGTCATTATGGAGAACACTCCCACCGGCCAGGCAGGCCCCTTAGAGCAGCTGTCACATTTGAGCAGCATCTGCTTTCTGACAGGCTTGAAGACAAAATGAAGGAAGTCTTTGAGTTTGGGGGACTGTGCTCAGTAAGCTAGCAGTTCAGTGACCTGGTGCTGGGGTGGCAGGAGGGGTCATTCCAGATGGGTGAGGATTTCAGTCCATGGTCCTTGCGGGGTCCTAATACTGGACTGGTTCCCTCAGCCTTTGGCTCCAGTCTTTTCTGGGCAGGGAAACAGAAGGAGGCAAAATGCCTAGTGTGTTTTAAATAGATTCTGCCTGCTGCAGCCAATAAGCCCAACAGCTTGGAAGGTGAGTGACCCTTCCTGAGAGATTTATGTCGCGCCAGTGCCCTTGCCTCCAGCCTGCAACACTGGCCACCCTCGCCCTCCTCCGTCCCACCCCCACCCAGCCCTCTACTGTTAACCGTCCTCTCCTCTCGCTGCTCTCTGCACGGTTTCTCTCAGGCCTTTCTGGCTTTAGTATTTGTTACACTTTTATTGGTTTTCACCCTCTGCTTTTTCTTCCCCTGAAGCTGTTTTTCCTCGTATTCTCTCTATCTTTTCATCTCTTGGAGTCTGTTGGTATCCATTCTACTAAGTATACATCTCCCTCTGCTGCTTGTCTGTCACGGCTTTTCTCTTTTGCTTTTTCTTTTTTGTACCAGGGATTGAACCCAGGGGTGCTTAACCACTGAGCCACATCCCCAGCCCTTTTTAAATATTTTGTTTAGAGACAGGGTCTTGCTGAGTTGCTTAGGGCCTCAATAAATTGCTGAGGCTGACCTTGAACTCACAATCCTCCTGCCTCAGCCTCCTGAGCCCCTGGATTACAGGCATGCACCACTGTGCCCAGCTCTGTCATGGTTTTTCAACGGTCCTCTTGCTCTCACTTTCCCACTGCCTGTGAGACACAGCCCAGCCCCTCTTGGGCTTGTGAGCAGTTGGGGAGGCAGGGGAGGTCGCCTGCTGCAGTGTTGGACACTGGCACCTGCGATCTGAGGCCACAGTCTGTGCTCCAGCACTGCGAGGGCACCTCAGATCGAGCATGGACAGCATGCCGTACTATTTTCAGAAGGGTTCCTTCTGGTAGAGAGAGGCTGAGGAGGCCTCTTCCCACCCTATCCACAGAGACCACTTACGAGACAGTGGAGTAATTTTCAGAGCATTCTAGATTTGATGTCTGGATTCCTGGTAAGAAGTAATGCAGAGGAAGAAAGCTAATTTTTCAAACTATTAGTGGGCAATTGGCTGTTTGTCCTGGAAGGAAGTAGGGTGTGGGGGGTGTGGGTGGAGAGTGGAAGAGCCTACCTGGAGCAATCTCACTTGGGGGGCAGCGCCAGACTGAGCAGAACCTCAACATGGCGGCTGTTTCTCGGCACTAGCTAAGCCAAAGAAGGGGCAGTCTGAAATCAGAGGTGGGGGTGGGAAGCAGGGGACAAGGAAGTGACGGCCCAGCACACATCCTAGGTTGTAACCAGTAAAGGAGGCAGAAGAGGAAGGCCATGGGAAGGCTCAATGTCATAAGCTAATGAGGAGTTGGCACTGGGGACAGGGGAGTGGAACCTGGCCAGAGATGCTGCAGGCCTGCTCTGCCCAGCGGAGGCAGGCAGCGTGAGGGGAGGCCAGGAAAAAAGGGTCCTTGATGACCCTGTCCCCCACTAACCTCCAGTCCTTTTATCCTCTTTTTTTTTTTTTTAATATTTATTTTTTTTAGTTGTAGTTGGGCACAATACCTTTATTTTATTTATTTATTTTAAAATATTTATTTATTTGCTTTAGTTGTATACAATGCGTTTATTTGTACGTGGTGCTGAGGATCGAACCCGGAGCCGCGCACGTGCTAGGCGAGTGCTCTACCGCTGAGCCACAACCCCAGCCCCTATTTTATTTATTTTTATGCGGTGCTGAGGATCGAACCCAGGGCCACACACGTGGTAGACTGCTGAGCCACAACCCCAGCTCCCTTTTATCCTTTTTCACAGTCTTATCCTCATTTATTTTCACAGCAAAAACAAAACAAAAAAGGGCAGTCTTTCTTTGAAAGGGACTAGCAAGGCAGAGTGCACTGACCCCTCTGCTGGCTTCTTAAGCCTCTTTGCCCACCTGGTTGCTGGAGCAGTGAGAGGCAGCCCCTCACTGGAATATGCCGAGCCGAGTCTCTGTGCAGCTTCACAGCCCAGCAGAGTGCCCAGGGCCAGGGGCCAGCAGTGAGTGTGCGCCCACAGAACCTCTCCAGACTGCAGGGCAGCCAGAGCAGCGGGGCTGTTGGCCAAGCCAGCTGGAGAGCGGGGGTTTGTCTTAGGCCCGATGTGAAAGGCAGCTTCAGCACGACTCCAGCTCCAACACTGGCCTCCTTTCCCCTCAGCAATGGGCTGCACAAAGGTTTTTGGTGGAAGAAAGAGAAAGGAGAACTTTTTCCTTGCTTAAAAAATTTTCTGGGACTGTGAGTACGGCTCAATGGTAGAACAAACATGTGCTTAGCATGCATGAGGCCCTTGGTTTGATCCCCAGCACCAGAAAAAAGAAATGTGAAGATGTAATAAATAGCAAAAAAAAGAAAAAAAGAAAATCAAAAGGAACACAAGGATGTACAATAAAAACATCTCATTCCTGGGGCTGGGGTTGTAGCTCAGTGGTAGAGCGCGCGCCTAGAACGTGCGCAGCCTGGGTTCAATCCTCTGCACCACGTAAAAAATAAAGGCATTGTGTACAACTAAAGCAAATAAATAAATTTAAAAAAAAAATCTCATTCCTGTCCTCACGTTCTCCTCCTTGGAGGCATCCCTGGATGTTCCAACTTCTTGTATATTCCTCTACTTTCTCCTTTTTAGATCTGCTGTAATCTGGAAGTTTTCAGATTCTTGATCATATAGAATGCTTTAAATTATTTGGGTGTATACACATGTATGTAATGTGTAATGGGATCAAATGATGATAAAGAAAATTGTATCTCAGGCTGGGCATGGTGGTGCACACCTGTAATCCCAGCAACTCAGGAGACTGAGGCAGGAGGATCACAAGTTCAAAACTAGCCTTAGCAAATTAGCGAGGTCCTAAACAACTCAGTGAGACCTTGTCTCTCTTCTCTCTCTCTCTCTCTCTCTCTCTCTCTCTTTTTTTTTTTTTTTTTTTTAATTTGAGTACTGGGGATTGAACTCAGGGGCACTTGACCACTGAGCCACATCCCCAGCCCTTTTTTGTGTTTTTTTAGGTTTTCACTGAGTTGCTTAGGGCCTTGCTAAGTTGCTGAGGCTGACTTTGAACTCGTGATCCCCTGCCTCAGCCTCCTAAGCCACTGGGATTACAGGCGTGTGCCACCATGCCTGGCAAGACCCTGTCTCTAAATAAAATATAAAAAAGGGCTGAGGGGCTGGATTTGTGGCTCAGCAGTAGAGCGCTCGCCTAGTACGTGCGCGGCCCAGGTTCCATCCTCAGCACCACGTAAAATAAAGGCATTGTGTACAACTAAAACAAATAAATTAAAAAAAAAAAAAAAAAAAAGGCTGAGGATGTGGCTCAGTGGTTAAGCATCTCTGGGTTCAACCCTGATTCCAAAAAAGAAAAAAGAAAAGGAAAATATTGTATCTCAAGTTTATTGTTAATGATCCTTGCTGGGGCAGGAAATTATTTAGAATATTAAAATAAGTAGAATCCTAAAAATGCTAGCCCTAGAAAGGAACTTCCAAGTACTCATGTACCAAAATCCTCTTTTAAACATAAGAAAAAGACCCAGATAAGTGAATTTTTCCAGGGTCACCAGGATGGCTGATGGCATTCCTGGAACTAAAACCCAGGTTTCCTAGCCAGGCGCGGTGGCACATGCCTGTAATCCCAGCACTTTGGGAGGCTGAGGCAGGAGGATCACGAGTTCAAAGCCAGCTTCAGCAATGGCGAGGCACTTAGCAACTCTGTGAGACCCTGTCTCTAAATAAAATACAAAAAAGGGCTGGGGATGTGGCCCAGTGGTCGAGTGCCCCTGAGTTCAATCCCTGGTACCAAAAAAACAAAAAACAAAAAAAAAAAACCCAGGTTTCCTACTTCCCCATCGTCCCTGCTTCCCAAGAACATGCTAACTGCTCCTTTTTTAGGTAGTAATCTTTGTAAAGATCTGTTTCAGAGATGGAAGGAAAAGCAAATGATTAGACAGGGATGTAGAGAGAAATCACTAATTCCAAGAAAAATGTGAAATAAAATTCCAGTTGAAAAATGGACCACACACACGACTCTATACACATGCACCCATACACACAAGCACTGGCAGAGGACAAAGACTGTGGCGAAGTCTATTGTCCATCTCTTCTGCTGGACTCCAGGCTGAGATCAGGGGCCAGGCGGACTGTGAGCAGCAGCCCAGCGCCACCCTCTGCTGAAGGACCTGCACGCAGCCTTCAACCTCCTGCCGCTGCAGAAAGCAGAGACAGGTATGCTCTTGTCTGGCAGGAAGGAAAAATGTCACCCTAGACCAAGTTGTGCGTGGCTCGGACACGAGGCAGGGATGCCAAGGTAGAAGGGAGGAGGTGGGAAGAGTTGCCTTATTTCTCTGCCTTGAAGCCCTGCCATCACTGGCCCCCCAGGCGTGGACAGCCCGCTGCTCACCACCACCTGCCAGGAGGAAACTCCCCGAGACCTACATGCTGATAAAATGACAGGATGCTTTTAAATTTCCTTTTTCTACTCTGGCGTAAGCTCTAGACATGTGAACCATTTTGGTGTCCAAGCCAGATTGATGGGCCTTTTGATGGCTTCAGAGGGTGATTTCACTGAGAGGGGACATGTATGACTGTAAATGCTGGTTGTAAAACCCTCAATTGCTTTGAAATGGTAAATTTCCAGGCAACACGGATCTGGTATTACACGCCTCCTGCATTAACAGCTTTTTCTTCCTGTTCAATTATTTTGACTGGTTAGGGAGTAGAAATTACACTTCAGAATATATCGATGGATATTTTCAGCCTGGCTAAGAGCTTCAAAATATATACTAACCCCAGGAACGTTCCTTTAATTTCTGCTTCACAGTTTCATGGGGAAAATGGAAGTATTAATTATAGGCACCATTAGACTGAAGGAATGTAGGACCATGGGTCTCTTCAACTCAAATTCTCTCCGGTCTTACTGCCTGGCCTCCTCAATATTGAGCCAAAGTTTGTTCAAGTCTTAGATCTAAAGGCTCATCTTCATATACCAAATGATGAGGTCCTTGAAAAGAAATGAGTATGCCTGCAGGGTATATACCTGTAAATCCCAGCTATCCAGGAGGCTGAGGCAGGAGGACTGCATTTTGAGGCCAGCCTCAGCAACTTAACAAAACCATCTCAAAACAAAAATAAAAAGGCTGGGGATATAGCTCAGTGGTAAAGTGCTCCAGGATTCAATCTCCCAAACACTCACATATCTTAGCCACTTCTATTTGCTCCTCTTTGAGGACTTACCTGCCTGCCTATTCTTTAAGGCTCAGCCCTCAAATGACTTCCAACTTGTGCAGATGCTGATAGAGCCCCTATCTAATCCTGTGACTATTTACACATATTTCTCTATTGTCAATTACTGAATCCCCCAGATGCTGTGACCAGTATTGTTCATTTTTGTATTCCTAGTACTAGAAGTGCCTGGCACCTTCTAAGTATTCAAAAAGGAAATGAAAGGACTGGAAAAGCCACCCCAACAGGCAACAGGCACTGGCTCTACCATCTGAGGCCTGTTTGGCATTTTCACAGGCTAGAATGGCAAGAAGCAGCAGCTTCCCACCCTAGATATTCATTCATTCATTGATTTACTCCACACAGAGATTTAGTACGTGCTGCCAAGACGCCCAGCATTGTGCTGGGAACTCATGATACACAAAAGGCTGCCAGGCCCTGCTCAGAGGCACTTCCATTCAAGGCGGAGAGACAGGCATGTGGTAGCATTGGTCTGGTATCTCGGTGGGCCATCTGGTCTGCTCTGAGAACCTTTGCCATTCAGATCTGCAGAGGCTGTATAGAAAGGAAAGAGTCAAAGGAGGTGGTAGAGATAGGAAGGTCGGGGCCGTGGAAAAGGCTCTGCCTCTGGGACCAGTTCTGCTAACCAGTGACTTTATTTATGCATTTCTTTGTTTTTTAATGAATTAAGAGCATTTGACACTTACTTTTTTTTTTTTTTTTTTTTTTTTTTGTACCAGGGATTACACCCAGGGGCGCTTAACCACTGAGCCACATCCCCAGCCATTTTTTTATATTTTATTTAGAGACAGGGTCTCGCTGATTTGCTTAGGGCCTCGCTAAGTTGCAGAGGCTTGCTGAGGCTGGCTTTGAACTTGCGGTCCTCTTGCCTCGGCCTCCTGAGCCGCTGGGATTACCAGTGTGCGCCAGTGAGCCCTGCTCATTTGACATTTCTAATTGGCTTAAAGCCTCTGCTGTCCTGTTACTCCCAAATGCAGCAGCTGGATCATTATGATCAGCAATAACCATCCTGGTTCTGCCATTGCCTGCCAGAACCAAGGTCACTCCTTCCATGATTTCTGATGGGACCACAAAAGACTTTCTCACCCCCTCATCTTGGGGCAGCCAGTGTTTGTCCCTTGGCCTCATGATGGGGAGAGTCAGCTGTATGGGTAGAAGCATTATTAGGTGACTTACTAACCTGGCCCAACCTGACCCTAGACAAGATATCCCCTCTCTCTGGGCTCCAGTCCTGCACCAATCTCTCAAATGCTTGAGAGGGAAGTAAATGCTCCACAGACTCTACCTTTTCCCTTCTTCCCTCTTTCTCTCTTCCCTTCCTTCCATCAACAAATAATTAAATGAGCATGTATAATGTGCCATTAATATAAGAACTGGGGGAACAGTGGTAGATAAAACATATAAGAACCCCTGAGGAAGTACCTATAACCCCAGCTATTCAGGATGCTGAAGTGGGAGGATCGCTTGAGCCCTAGAGCCCTAGAGTTCAGCTTGGACAACATAGTGAGATCCTGCTTTTAAAAATTAAAATAAAAAAGAACACCCAAGGGCTGGGGTGTAGCTCAGTAGTAGTGCACTTGCCCTGGGTTTGATCCCTAGCACCGCAAAAGAAAACGAAAATCACAAAAACAGAAAAAGCCTTGCCCTTTTAGAGTTTACACTCTAGTGGCAGAAACCAGTAATGAAACACCAAGGTTATCAAATAGGAGCATTACGAATAAGACTGAAAGTTCCTTTCAAAGAGCCAGGTCCTAGCCATGCACAGTGGTGCATGCCTATAATCCTAGTGGCTCAGGAGGCTGAGGCAGGAGGATCGCAAGTTCAAAGCTAGCCTCAGCAACCTGGTGAGCCCTAAGCAACTCAGTGAGACCCTGCTCTAATAAAATACAAAAAAGGGCTGGGGATGTGGCTCAGTAGTTAAGTGCCCCTGGATTAAGTTCCCAGTACCAAAAAAAAAAAAAAAAAAAAAAAAAAAAAAAGAAAAGAAAAGAAAAATAAGAAAGCCAGGTCCTCCCCTCCATCTATAACAGTTTATAGAAACTTACAGATACCTTTTCCTGGGAAGACAATTGGCGCATTAAATGTGATCAGCTGGCAGTGGGCAGCATACATCCAGCGGATGGCTGTGACTTTTCAGGCATCAGTCTCATCTGTAAAATGGGGGCATTGGGGCCTACTTCACAGGTGCCTTATTCTCTGATCCCATATTGGCACAGCATGTGTTGCCTGGTTATGAGCATTCTGTAATTAGGGCAGAGACAGGCAGGGCGGGGAATCCAACAGGTGTCTCTCCTACATCCTGGGGTCCTGCTGCAGCAGCAGATGGGACAAGAGGCTTCTGAGCTGGCACAGGTCTCAAGGGTATTAGACACAAAGAGGCGGGGACTCTGCAAAGGCTCTGGAGAGGCATCCACCCACCTGTTGGGCAGGACAGTCCATCCTTATCAGACCTTAAGTGTGGCCTATGGTCTGTCTTGGCAGCAATGGCAGCAATCCCCTGAATGTTCCCTGGGCAGGCCTTTCAGGAGTCCCTTCTCACCCCCAGAGCATGTCTGTGGGAGAGGGGGTCTCCAGCAGATTGGGGTGGTTACTAGGCACTGAATTTTATGTGCTTTATTTCATCCAGTCTTTCCAAACATGGCTTCAAGTTAAGGGCTAACACCCTCATTTTACAGTTGAGGAAACTGAGGTTAGGAATTTGCTCACTCTCCTACTCTGTGACATAATCAGCACTTGAATTGAGTTGTCCAGCTCCACATCAAATGCACAGGGTTCCCAGCTTACCCCATGCCAGCTTTGGTGGCCTTAAAAGAGAAGGTGAACTGAGTCTGAGAGAAATAGCGAACAGGGGAAGGTGTCCAAGAACCAGAAGTCTAAAATGGTTCAGTTGGAGGGAATCTGAGAGCATCTCTTTGTATCCCTCCTTTCTTCTATAGAGGAGAAAACGGGCCCAAAGTGACATGAGACCTCTGCACACAGAACCCTTAAGCACCCTGCAGACTTCCCTGTGTTGGTACAGACACTGGCATTGAAAATGGCTCAGGATTTAAACCCAGCTCCACCACTGACTTGCTGTATGACTCCAGGCAAATTGAGCAGCCTCATGAAGCCTTGGGGTCCTTATCTGCAGGTGGGGGTGACAATATTTAACTCATCTGAAGAGCATGAGAACTTCAGAGATAGGATATGTGGAATGCCGCGTGGAGCTGGCTGGCACCTGGGCGGTCCTGAGTAAACTGTAGCTAATACAATTACTCTTGTTTTCAAAGTTCAGTGAACATTAGGAACCAGCAAATCTCTTAGGGATGGCTTCGATTCTGTCATTCTGCTGGGATCCACTCCTAGGACCAGAGAGGAAACAACATTCATCGTCACCCCTGACCACTGAAATCTATCTCAGACTCAGTTTGGAGCCCATTTGTGATTCAAATCTGGAAGGAATACCATAGTTTGTAGCCAAGATGGAAGTTTCTAATCCCCAGTTCTGCCAGAGTGCCTGTGGCTTTAAGGCATATCAGTCAACCTGTATGTCAGATTTCTGTTGGTCAAATGAGCATGGTAACTTCCAGCCCTCCTTACTTCCATCCCCAGGGAAGTGCCCATCTGAGGGCTATTGTGCAGTCCAACACCTTCCAGAGGGGCTACACCCTCTGGTGGAAGGTGAAGGGAGTCTTATCTTAGGGACAGAGCTACCAGACAATGACAATTGGCCCCATGGGTCCTGGAGAATAATAATTTCCATCTTCTCCCTCCCTCGCCTCATGGAGCTTTTATGGAGCCACCAAAAAAGCCATCAGGCTGATGCCAGCCTGGCATGGCCCAACTGCCTCTCCCACACCCAGGGGTGAGTTTTTCAAGTTGAGGGGATGCCTTTGGATCCCACATCCTTTCACCTGGTTCTCTCAAGATCAAAGGCACCAGACCTGCATTGGCAGGCTGGGACTCAGGGAGCAACCTATGGCAACTAGAGGGCTGTTCCTCTAGTCCTCCCACCTGGCTGGCCTCCTGATCACCTGCGTTAAAAGGGGGCACCAAGACAGCAGCTCCCTTTCCTTTTTGTGGTTGACTAGAGATGTCTGTGGAGCCTGGTGCCTAAAGAGCAAGCTCTTCCCTGGCCTCCCACAGATGCTATGACACTGGATCTGTCTCGTGATTCCTGTGAAATCAGGCAGTGGCTTCACAGTGATTTTCTCCATCTGTGCAAATGAATCCTGGGCCCTAGGCAGTCTGATTAAACTCCCCAGGAAAGAGAGACCTGGGACAGCAAGTTGTACTACTGCCCCAGGACCAGTGGCATCTCTGTCCTTTTGCCCCTGTTGTTTATGAGGGCCACACAGACTATGCCTAAGACTCCCTGCTATTTTCATATACCCTCTTTTGGGTGTTCTCTATTTTGTAGGGTCACCTCTCTGGTTGGGCCATTTTGAGAATTGTCTAGGTATCCTCATGATTAGTCTTTTGAGTCAAGGTATCATAATTGCAATGATAACTCTGAGTCTTCTGGGAAAATCAAGTGGAGTTTCTTCCCTTTGCCTCAGTAGAAATGTATCAAGCATCTATTATATACATAGTTCACTTCCAGAATGCTGGAGAAATAAATGTAGAAACAGAGAAACACCACCTTATTCACTTCCGTGCCTCAGTGTGGTGCTGATAGTGTGAGTGAGGGGGGACATGACGCTGTGACCTCACGGCCTGATTCCCCAGGTGGCTTCATTTGCAGCCCTGACCCTACTTGGGTCTTCAGAAAAGCCATAAAACCCAGCAGCATCAACAGGAAGCAAACCCCTGCCCACTGTTCCTGGCATTTAAGGATCTCCTGAGTCCAGACTTGCCCAGTCTTCCAGCCTCAACTCCCACCAAACCCTTACCAGCATCCAGCACTTTTTCCTTAACACAAATGCTTCCATCCTCTGGACATTTGCTGGGGCAGCTATTCATGATCCTGCCTTCCCCTCCCCCTTCTGCCTCTTAAGGATTTATTCAGACTTCTCTAAGAAGCTTTCCCTGGCAACTATAAGAAGACTGCCTTGCAATAAATTATTTCTCCTTCTGTGATCCCTACTTCATCATTTCCCATTTATTCATTGAGTGTCGGCCTGTACCCCACCCTGGGCTGGTCTCCTGGGGCTAATCTAGCCCACCTGGCCTTTTGTCTGGAGTGAGACTAGTTCACACCTGATTCTCACCGCCTCCAGGACGGGGCGCAGAATCTCAGTGATGTCTGTGTTCTCATCTCTCACCACCGTGTTTTGCACTTTGTCGAAAAGTGTCAGATGGCTTGTAGAAAAGTGTCAGATGGTTTGTAGCCTGGGCTCTTACCACTAATTAGTCATGTGACCTCGGGGGAATCATCGGGCCACTCTGGCTTCTGTTTTCTGATGAAATGGTGATGAAGATACCTCAGAGTTATCCAGAGGACAGCCAGGCAGGATGGAGGGAAGTGTAATAAAAGCCGGGAACCCCGGGCCAATGAAAGATGTGGAGTGGTTTTATCTCCATTCTCCTCGCTCTAGCTGCGAGACAACATCGCTTCCCCTTCGCTCTCCCCGAATGTCAAGTGCACCAGCTTCCAAACCTTCCTCTGGACGGCTGCGCCACGGCTCAGAATCTAGGCTGTGGAGGGTTCCAGTGTAAACTCAGGACACCTCCCCGCCCTGCCGCCCCTTCCCAAGGACTCGCGAAGCACACCTTGAACCCGCGCCGGAGCGCAATTCAGAGCGCCGCCCGGAACTGCAGCTCCACTGCGTGGGCCAAGGCCGGGGGTCGCGCATTTCCAGTCGGTGACTCAGGGCCTCTTGGTCCGGGGGTGGGGATGGGTAGGCGGGACCCAATAGGGCCGCGCGGGGGCAGCGCCGGGCGATCGGTCGGCGAGCGGTGGGAGACGAAGCTGGCTCCAACCCGTCGCCATTCCGCCGCGGGGGTCTGTCTCGCTAGGTCCCCGAGCGCAGGAGGAAGGCCCGCGCTACTTTCCATTCGTCGCGCTCCTTTGCCGGTGCGCAGCAGCCCGGGCGGCCAGCAGCAGCTGGAGCGCGGATGGGGCTCTGCGCGCGAATGAATGGGCGCCCGGGGAAAGCGCGCTCTCGGGCTGAAGGGCATTAGGACCGTGAGGATCGCTTCTCGCTCCTGTCTCTCCCTATCACAACCCCCCCACCTCTCTCCTTTTTCTGCTCTGCAGGACTGAGCAGCCAGGCGCGAGCGAAAACAAACAGCTGGGGCTGCGAGCGCCCCCGCCCCGGCCTCGAGAGCTCGCCGGTCCCGGCTCCCACCCTGGGCGCCCGGCCGCCCACCATGAGGAAGATCCGCGCCAATGCCATCGCCATCCTGACCGTAGCCTGGATCCTGGGCACTTTCTACTACTTATGGCAGGACAACCGAGCCCACGCAGCCTCCGGCGGCCGGGGCGCGCAGAGGGCCGGCGGGAGGCCAGAGCAGCTGCGCGAGGACCGCACCATCCCGCTCATTGTGAGTACGCCCGGCGCGCCGGCCGGCCGGCGGGGGAGCCGCGGCGCGCGTCCTGCCCCCGCGCGGCAGCCCAGGGCGCGGGGCCCGCCGAGCCAGGCCGGCTTTGTAAACCTTGGAGCATTCCCGTTTGTTGTTATGGCAACCTCTGCCGGTCCGGCGGGGCCAGGGTGCACGGATGGAGGGAGGGTGACAGTGGGTGGGGGTTGGGAGAAAGTGCTGCAAGTTTGGTGGGCCCTGCGTGCACGCGCGACTGGGAACGTGGCGGATCTCCCAGCACTGCGCAGCCGGGGCTGGGGGCTGAGGGGCTGCGGGTGCCTTGCCCGGGGGAGAAGGCAGCTGGCCTTTGAGCGCAGCGATCAGGCGGTGGAAGCCGCGCAGCTGAGCGCGTAGGTGGCGGTGCGCACTGGGTCTCCAGCCTCCTGGGGATAAAGGACATCGGGTGGGGGCGTGGGTAGGGAAGGGTCGCTAAGCGCTGCTCCGGGCTTCGCGCCCCCTTCTCACCCGGATCAACGTGGACCTTTCTCTTTGGCATTGACGCTCTCCCAAGGGGGTTCTGTGGGTCAGGGAAGGGTCTTGTACTGTATGCGCCCCGCATCCCCAACCTTAGGGTCCACACTGCAGTTGAGCCGGCAGTGTCCGCGCCTGGACTCGGTGATCTTCGCATGGGGTCAGCTCCGGGACGGCTAAGCAAGTAGTGAAACAAAGGCTGTGTGGAATGGCTGGGGCTTTGGTGGAGCTGCGGGGCCCTAGGCGCTCTGGGGACCCAGGCGGTGACATGCGGAGCCCCAGCCGTCCTGCAGGGGGCGTTCCTGTCGCCGCCTTCGCCCGGGCACCGGGTGACAGCTTCTTGTGGCCAGGCAGGGGCACCTGTTGAGGCAGGAGACTCTGGGATCCGCAGAGAGCGCACTCGGACGGGTGCGTTCTGGTGCGTTCTTCCAACAGGGGCGAGGGGTGAACCAGAATCTCCGACTACCCTCCCGGCAGACTGCTGGCCACGGCAGCCAGATGGAGCGAGGACCAGGAAGCAGAGTGGAGCTGGAGTAGGGGACTGGGGGAGGGTGCAATCCTGACGTGGAAAGATCTGGGCCTGGAGAGGCCGGGTGAGGAGCTCTCGGGGAGGTACAGGGGCAGGAGAGCTGAGGTTTGTGGAGACTAGCATACGAGATACTTATCCAAAGATGCCTCAGAACTCCAGCAATATGGAGGAATCCGTGGACGACTCTCATATTCCCATCCTGCCCCAGATTTCACTCTTGTTAACCACCTGGGAAGAAGTGAAAATCCTCTGCAAAGGAACCATTATTTCTGCAGAGGAACCTGACCTTATCCTAGATCCCAGTCTGGATGCATCTGTTGGGGCAAGCCTGTTTAGGTGGAGGGTTTCCTTTTGAGCTTTGGATCCTTTCCCTAGGACACTGTTTCCAAAGCACTTGCCAGTGTTTGAACCGAAAGACTGGAGGAAAAGCCTCCTGTGTCAAGACCTCAGAGTGCTGAAGTCTAGGTTAGAACTGGATCCAGCCAGACCAGTAGTGGCCCCAGGCCCCAGGGAGCTCCCACACTGCCCTCATCCTAGCTGCCCTCATCAGGGAGGACTAGCCTGGTCTCAGGGAAGGCCAGCCTGGGGCCAGGAGAGGAGATGCAGGCTGCCCAGATGCTCTGTCCCTCTCTGGTGACTGATGGGAGGAGGCTCTGAGCTGGAAGGGAAGAAAGGCCAAGAGGAGGCATTGAAGAAGGGAGAGGACACTGTTAAGTCACCCAGAGCCTCTAGTGCAGAACCATGACCCTAACCTTGCTGGGCACCTTTCTCCTGCTTCCTCCCACATGTGAGACCTGGAATAGGGGAGTGGGGACACTGCTGGAGGGATACAACACTTGTTTTGAGGGGTAGGAATTAGAGGTGGGGGGAATATACTGGTCGGCACCTTCTTGCCCCTCCTTATCCCCACAGGTGTTGACTTGCTGCAGATAAGAAAAGGGCTGAGATCCGGAAGCTAAGTTTAAAGAGTAAAAGAGGATCAGGAAGATACCTGGGAGCCTGGAAGAGAAGGTGCAGGAAGAAAGGAAGGGTAATAATCTCAGGGGTCAAAGTGACTGAGCCTTCTCTAGCCACTTAAGCACACAGCCAGCTAGCTCCCTCTCCGTTCTTAAGCTTTATCTCTGGAAGTCTTTTCCATCAGCATCAGTCCCAATCACACACTGCCCTGGACACTGCCTGGTATTTATATTCCTATCTTTGAGTTAATTCACTTCTGAGTAGTTCTAAAGTGAGCATAAATTCTGCATGCAGGGACTGTGTTGGAAGCTCCTCGCGTCTTCACATTGGTGAACACAAACCCTAATAAGCACTTCTTTTGCAAAGAAGTGTAATAGGATTCTTGCCCATTTCTGAGAGCAGTCAATGGTCGAAGCTTCAGATCCCCTTGATATTTCTTTGCAAGTCCACCTTGACTGTAAGTAAGGAGGTAAAGAAATGCAAGATCATGCATCTTCAGAAGTGGAACCTTTTGTTCAACTTGAAAGGGGCAGCTGGGGAATTGATTTCTCCCTAGAATTGTGGCCACTGACTGTCCTTGCCATTCCAAGGCAGGTCAGAATGTTGCATGTGGATTTTCAGATTCTTAGAGAATGAGTTGGCCAGTCCTGATGTCAGAAGCTGAGCAAATTCAGACAAGCGTCATCATCACTCCCCTGGGGAATCAAAGAGCTGAGCTGGGTAAGGGAGGGGCTGTTTAAGAGGCCGCCCAGGCGGCAGCTCTGCCTTCTTGCTGTCTGGGCTGTTTGAACCCAGCCAAGTTCCTTCTGGACTTCGGAGATACTTGTTTGGCATTGTGGGGTGTTGGCATGGCAACTATATGGCCCGATTTCTCAGGGAGGTCCTGAGTTTTAATATTCAGTTCTGCTGTCAGCGCATGTATCACAAATTCTGATGTGAAAAATTGGTTATAGAATCTGAAAAAGTAAAGGGAGATCCTGATTCCATCCCTCTTTAGCTGCTAAGCATGGGGCAAGGTTTGCAACTTTTCTGTGTTGTACTTTATGGACAAGGTAGGATAGTGAGGACACTCCCCTTGAATCTACACTGATGTACACTGGCAAGAACACCAGCCAATGCAGGAGGCAGAGCAGACATGCTGGAATCTTGGGCTGCACCGTGGGAGAGAACATTGCGATTGTTTTGGTTTTGGACTCAGGTTTTCCATATGCCAGTTCTCTAACAGGGAGGCCTGGGAGGCCATGGGCTTTTACTTTATTGGAAAAGACTACCATTATGGGTGTCTTCAGCATAGGTGTACTCATTTGCAACAACCGTCTTCAAATGTCAAACTGTGAGAAATTTGGGTAAGAGTTTTCCTAAACTGGAGTTTCTTATCCTGAAATTGAGATACTGCTGAGGGACCATGGACAAAATATTGACCATCGCTGGATCTTGGTTAATCTGTGTGTTAAATTTGGGTTGAATGATTGGCAACCTTTGTTGATGCTTTGATAAACCAATGATAGTCTTTTTTTAATATTTATTTACTTGCCTTAGCTGTACACAGTGGGTTTATTTGTACATGGTGCTGAGGATCGAACCCGGGCCGCGCACGTGCCAGGTGAGCACTCTACTGCTGAGCCACAACCCCAGCCCGATAGTTTCATTCCTTAAGTAAGTAAAGGGCTTTAAGGAAGTTCTGCTGAAGAGTGCTGTGAGGTCTATGCCATGGAGGGACATGCCCCTGTCAAGAGAAGTTCCCACAGTCACCCTCAAGCTTTTCAGGGATCTCTGTCTACCTAGTAGAAGGGGACACCAATGATGGCTTTATGGGCACTGTTCTCTGAAAGCAGAGGATTCAATAAGATCTGGATGAGTTTATATTTTATTTATAATGTGTACATTTTGGTATCATGGGAATATGATTTGCCTAAATGACAGAAAATGATTTTGTATTTAATTTGTCTAGGTGCCACACTGGAGAAAGAGGGTTGGGAGGGAGAAGCATAAATACCCACAATTCCTTTTGCCAAAAGATTCTGATTTAAAGGGCCAATTTCCGGTCAATAGGGTCTATGCCTGGGCTATTTTTGAGACCTACCCATGGGACATGGGGGCAGCTTAGAGGCATCTAAATCTGGAGGGGGTGTTGACAGCCCAAGAGTCCCTTCCCAGGAAGCCAGGTCTGTAGGTGCTTCTTCTCCTGACAGCCCCTTTATTTCTGTACTGTGACAGCAATCCCCCCACCAGCTGCTCTGGAGGGCCATGGGAGTGGCTTCCTTCTCTGGTGGCTGTGTCTGTCAGCTCATAAAACAGAGGAAGCCCTTGGGACTAGAAATGCCAGTGAAGGTAGACATGGAGGGGGCCCTGGTGTGTAAGGCCAAGCCAAGCTGCCCTGGGGACTGTCTTGCTTTATAATGGAGGCAACCCCTCTAGGTCAGAGGGGAGCACATAGCATTACAGTTACAAGATTGGAGCTTAATACCCTGCCTGCTTCTGCTTTTTAAAAAATGTTTATTTATTTGCACACAATGCCTTTATTTTGACGTGGTGCTGAGGATTGAACCTGGGCTGCGCACGTGCTAGGCGAGCGCTCTACCACTGAGGCACAACCCCAGCCCCTCCCTGCCTGCTTCTTAAGGAGACCTGAAGCACCTTCTTCATGAGTAGCAGGACAAAGACACAAGGAGGCCAAACAGGTTCAGGACTTGAGTTTTCTGCAAAGAGGCAGGGGAGTCAAGCCTCCAGATGGGCGTCAAATGATGATTATATTTGGGCACTAAATTCAGTTCACATCATCAGACAGCATGCTCACCTGGTATAGTAACTGACAGTATATGGCCCTCTTTGAAAACCGATTCAGTCGGCTTGTCTCTGAACACCTGTGGTCCTTGATCATCTATACCCGTCTCGCCTTCCTAATAGCCATCTACTCTGTATTATATTTATGGCAGCTCCATTCATTGGATACTTTGACACTGTGTAAATATTTTACAAGGTTTTCCTCTAAATCCCCTCAACAACCTAATAAGCTAGGTACCATTTTTTGGTCTAGTAACATATGAGTGAACTGAGGCTCACCCATAGTTAGTGAGTACATTGGAAACCAGGTCTTTCTGATTCTACAGCCCAGGCGCGTGTCTTTTCCCTGGAACATCTTAAGGGGAAGGTTCGAGTCTGATGCACTGTCAGCCTCCATCTCTTGTGGGTTCCACATCTGTGGATTCAACCAACTGTGTGCTGCACACCTGTAATCTCAGCGGCTTGGGAAGCTGAGGCAGGAGGATAGCGAGTTCAAAGCTGGCCTCAGCAACTGAGTGAGGCCCTAAGCAACTCAACAAGACACGGTCTCTAAATAAAATATTAAAAAGGGCTGGGGATGTGGTTCAGTGGTTAAGAACCTCTGGAGGTACCAAAAAAATTGCATCTGTACCAAACATGTAGACTTTTTTTTTCTTGCTATTATTCCCTAAACAATACAGTAGAGCAACTGTTTACAAAGCATTTATATTATATTAGGTATTATAAGAATCTAGGCATGATTTAGGCATACAGGAGGATGTGTACAGGTTATATGCAGATACTTGTAAAAGGGACTTGGACATCATTGGATGTTGGTCTCCTGGGGTGAGTTCTAGAACTGGACTCCCTTTCAGATTCCTAGGGATGACTATCAGTGAGTCTCTCCTGAAGCCTTATAATGTTAATAAATAAAAGTGCAGCACTTTTCTTTGTGTTCACTCTATAAGCATTTGTTGGAGGAAAAATGCAAAAACCATACGGAACAAAATGCTAGCAGTTGGGGATTTTTTTTCCTTCAACATTTTCTATAATATGCATTTATTAACATTATAATGGTAAAGTCAATATCATTATTTTTTAAATATTTGCTGACTTATTAGAATCACTCTTGACTCCTCAATTAAAATAGAAACTTCTTAACATGTCATACACAGTGATTCCCCCATCAATGCTGAGCATTGAGCCAACATCAAAGGCAGAGGACTTATTTGAATTATTCTGTGGAGTTCCAGGGAATAGAGCTGGGCCAATAGATAAAAGTTACAGGGAGAGAGATTTCTTTGCAGTAGAAGGAAAACTTCTTTGCAGAACAACCAACATTGGAGTGGTACAAAGGCTGGCCCAGTCTCTCCACAGGCCCTGTTGGTAGATAAACACTTCCCACAGTACAAAGAGTTCAAAAATTCTTGAAACCTTTAAATTCTCATGAGGAATAAAGTGGACCCACATGCTCCTGTCTTTCCCTGAAACACCACCTGGCAGAACTATGCAGCCCGCTTCTGCTAAACTAGAAACTGAAGGTATCTGTGAGCCCATCTGGAGATGCACACCTGTGCACGCAGAAGTGTCTCCAGGTGGACTTCAGACATCTCAACCACCCAAGACCTGAAGGAAGCTACAAAGATCTCTGCGCAGGGCATTGATAGCAGAAGACGGGCATGGAACTTGCCAGAGGCCATAGTCTGGAAATCAACATTGTTCAGAAAAATCAGTTCAAGGTTGCTCTTCTCCTGGCAACCTTTAGCTTTTTTTTTTTTTAATTCTAAGTTGTTATAAATGAAAGCAGAATGCATTACATTTCATATTATACTTATAGAGCACATTTTTACATATCTCTGGTTGTATACAAAGTATATTCACACCATTCGTGTCTTCATACATTCACTTAGGGTAATGATGTCCATCTCATTCTACCATTTTTTTTTTTTTTCACCCTTTTGCCCCCTCCCTCCCTCTCCCTTCCCTTTGGTCATTCTAGTGTTCCTCTAATCTTCCTATGCTCCCTGTCCCAACCCCACTGTGAATCGGCCTCCTTCTATCAGAGAAAACATTCGGCATTTGGCTTTTGGAGATTGGCTGACTTCACTTAGCAATATATTCTCCAACTTCATCCATTTACCTGTGAATGCCATGATTTTATTCTCTTTTATTGCTGAGTAATACTCCATTGTGTATATATACCACATTTTCCTTATCCATTCATCTACTGAAGGGCATCTAGGTTGGTTCCACAGTTTAGCTATTGTGAATTGTGCTGCTATAAACATTGATGTGGCTGTGTCCCTGTAGTATGCTAGTATGTCCTTTGGGTATAGACCAAGGAGTGGGATAGCTGGGTCATAAGGTGGTTCCATTCTCAATTTTCCAAGGAATCTCCATACTGCTTTCCAGATTGGCTGACCATTTTGCGGTCCCACCAGCAATGTATGAGTGTGCCTTTAACCTTTAGCTTTTCTTTGGTTACAAATCCAGCAGATTAGACGAAGGTGAGGGAATTGCTAGGAGCTATTGACCACGCTGAGAAGTGACAGCTGACAGCAAAGGACCAGGTCAAAAAGAGCCATGTGATAGGAGCGACCCCTCTCTCCATGCACACACTGGTCAGAATGCTGAAGGCATCATTCATTCATTCTCTTGATGATTATTTACTAAGCACCTACTATGTGCCAGGACTGTTAACAGCACTGGAGATAATAAGACAGAAACAGAACTAGAATAAGCTAACATTCTAGTTGGGGGAAAACAGAAAATAAACATCAATATGATTTATTAGGTAGTGGGAAATACTATGAAAATAAAATAAAGCAATATAAGAGGGCTGAAAGATGGGGGATGGATGGCCAGGAAGGGTTTCTCAGGTGAGCTGGCATTTGAGCTGCATCCTGAATGGATGGAGAGCATGAGCCATGCAGACATGAGAGAGAGAGAGAGAGAGTATTCCAGACAGGCACAGGCCCTCCTGGGTTCAATAACCAGCACTGGTAAGAAAAAAAAAAAAGATCCAGACAGCCAAGGTCCAGGTCACTGTCCCAAGGGTGTATGTTTGGTGTCCTTGGCTGGGGCAACCTGAGCAAGTGGGACAGCAGCCAGTGCTAGAGGCCTGGTTATTAGGCCTCATAGCCGTGGTAAAGACAGGCTCAGACACACTCCTGAATCATCAGGAAGTGACAAATTACATTCAGTGTACAGGCGTGGTAAGTCAGGGAACTCTGTCATTCATTTCAGAAAGATTTCCAGCAAGATGATCAAATTTATTTGTAACTGTTGGTTCTTAATGTTCTGCGGCTTGGAACACTTTGTTCCCTTTATAATGTGCCATCAATGGGGTACTTGTGTGTGTGTGTGTGATATGTGGAGTGTGTATGATATGTGTTTGTGCATCATGTGTGATGTGTGTGGGTGTGTGCATGATATATGTATCGTGTGTGCGTTTGTGTGGGGTTTATGTAGTGTGTGTGAGATGTGCATATGATGTGTGTTTTTTATGCGTGTGCATGACTGGTGAGGGGGAAGGGAGGAAGCTGGTGCCTGAAGAGATTTAAGGGACAAAAGATAATGGGCCCCTTGTTGAAACATTGGAGTGGGGCGGGAAGGGGGAGGATTCCTCTCAATGGTGGTACCTGATCACGTCTGCCTTTGTTTCCTGATCCGGTTTGCAGTGTGCTCTTCAGGTACAGTTGAAGCTCTGAAAATGGTTTTCTAGCAATGCAGCACTTGGAATTCTTTCCCCTTCTGTTCAAGCAGAGCTCCTGACCACCAAAGCCTTCCTCAGACTCGGAGGCGGTGGCGGGTACCTGTGCAGGGGCAGCCCAAGGCCTGGCAGGACCTGGGACTCGATGCAGCTTTTTTTCAGTCTTATGTGGGTGCAGGGGCTGCTGGGTCCCTCGAGGCTCAAGTGCCCAGGTGATTGGTCTGATGTGACTTCACATGTCCCTGGCAAGCGCAGGTGCTTTATTTTTGTGCCCAGTCACAAGCCGCTGTCAGTCATGCCCTTTCAGATGCTGCTTTCAGAGTCCAGATTTTCAGCCCTTTATCTTCTCGCAGCAGCTCTGGCTTTTAACTTCTCTAAACAGACTGTTGCGGAGGGCTTCTGATATTTCAAGGCCTTTCATCCAAGGGGGCCTGGCCTTGTGTTTCCATAGCTGGAGGGAACCCATGTTACCCTCCAGAGTTGCCAAGACAGAGGTCAGTTGTTGTTGGCAGTGGGGTGCTTCTAGCGCCTCTCAAGTACCAGACCTGATTCTTTTTTTTTTTTTTTTTTTGGTACCAGGGATTGAACTCAGGGGCACTCGACCACTGGGCCACATCCCAGCCCTTTTTTGGATTTTATTAGAGACAGGGTCTCACTGAGTTTCTAAGTGCCTCGCCATTGCTGAGGCTGGCTTTGAACTTGCGATCCTCCTGCCTCAGCCTCCCAAAGTGCTGGGATTACAGGCGTGCGCCACTGCGCCCGGCGCCAGACCTGATTCTTTGCTTAGAAGCCATCTTTTACTTCCCTGTGGAATCTCTCACTGGGGGTGGGAGGCTCGGGACATTATTCCAGGATTGGGGCAGAGCCCAGCCCAAGGTTCTGTGAGAAAGAACATATGATTGATCAGTCCCCAGATAGTTCACCAATCCAAGAGGCCGGATAAGAAAGGGATGCAAGGACAGGGCAAGCACACAACAGGGACCAGGAAGGACAAAGCTGCCTTGGGAGGAGCAAGCCAATAGGGATTGTCCAGGCAGAGTGGAGGCAGCCCACAGTGATGTTTCAGCACTGGTTGGTGCCACCTTGTGGGGGCAGGAAGATGGCCAGGGCCTTCTCCCAAAACATGAAATGTCTCATCCCTGGATGCACCCCAAGATGGTCAATCCCACTTTTTTTGTGTAACAGAGAACATAGCATCTCCTAAATAGCCCTTCTGGACAACGAGGGTCCCTGAACAACACCTGGGCCTGGGTCTGGACTGGGGGCGTGGAGTAAGGTGGGGATGGGTCTGCTGCAGAACTCAGAGTATGGAGCCTGGGACAGCAGAGAGCCAGCCCTGGGGCAAAGCTGAGGGCAAGCCAAGCACAGGGCCTAGGCAGAGAGGAGAACTGAGTGTGAGGGGACAGGCCCAAGCCACAGTGCTCAGAGGAGCTGGCCCGTGGGTTCCCCAGAAGCCCTCAGAAAAGTCACGGAGACTCTTGAGAGGAGCCTGACATCACTTGTGGGCGGGGAGAGCTCCCCTTATCTGGTCCAAACTTGCACCAATCTTTTTTTTTTTTTTTTTTGTACTGGGAATTGAACTCAGGGGCACTTGACCACTGGGCCACATCCCCAGCCCTTTTTTGTATTTTATTTAGAGACAGGGTCTCACTGAGTTGCTAAGTGCCTCGCCATGGCTGAGACTGGCTTTGAACTCACGATCCTCCTGCCTCAGCCTCCCAAGTGCTGGGATTACAGGTGTGTGCCACCGCGCCTGGCTAAACCTGCACCAATCTTACAGTTGCCATCAGGCCCTTGTGGCTATTGGGTACTCAAATGTGGCAATTGCAACTGAGAAACTATATCTTTAATTTTATTTAATTTTTGTTGATTTAAAATTTTAAAACAGATGCTCGTTTCAGTTGTTGAAGAACTTTCATGAATGTTTAGAAGAACTTCAATACATGGAATCTACATTTTTTAAAAAAATTAAAATATACATACATATATTTAGTTGTAGATGGACAAAATACCTTTATTTTTTATTTATATATTTTTATGTGGTGCTGAGGATGGAACCCAGTGCCTCACACATGCTAGGCAAGCACTCTACCACTGAGCTACAACCCCAGCCCCAGAATCTACATATTTAACTATTTTTTTATTTATTAATATTTCTAGTGAAAATTTTGTATCTAAATTGAAATGTACTGTAAAATTCACACTAGGTTTCAAAGACTTAGCATCAAAAAAAGAAATTAAAATACTTCACTAGTGTTTTTATGTGTTGAAATGATACTATTTGAATATACGGGGCTAAATTATGTATGTATGGGGGAAATACTGGGATTCGAACCCTGGGCCTGTCTGTGTGCTAAGCATGTGCTCTACCACTGAGCTACATCCCTAGTTCCCTATATATTATTAAAATTAATTTCGTAAAAAGAGGCTCTATATGTATAGTATGAACTGTAATACATACTACTATTATAAATAAATTTTTTTTAAAAAATTAATTTCACCTGTTTCATTTTATTTAAGGTGGCTATTGGGAAAAATGTTAAATTACATCCGTAGTTTGTATTCTATTTCCATTGGAAAGTACTGGTGCTCCTAAAGTGCTAGGAGGTTGTCCAAGGAAGGTCATGTACAGAGAGGAAGGGCTGCACACCCTTGTTTACCTGGACCTCAGGCCTTCCAGTCCTTTTTGGTTTGGCTGCTGGTGCCAGGCTGTGGGTTCCTGATTCACCATCACCTCTGGGCACAGGACACCTCCCAGCACGGGCCCTCATCCTCATGTGGTCATTAAAACCAAGGTCAATATTTCTTGCAGTGTCTTTTCTTTTAGAATTCCCTTCTCAATCTTGCTGTGGCGAAATGGGTTTTGGAGGAGGGGTCGGAGCTGTGGAGGCAGGAAGCCTTTTACTCCCCTGGAAAGAAGAGGGATTAGTTCCAGTCTGTTGCTTTTGGTGTTCCGTCTTTGTCCTGTTAGAGCCAGAATGACAAATAGATCTCAGCTCCGCAGCCAGCTCAGAACCTGTGGAAATGGAAGGCGGGGGCCCTGGGTGAGAAGGATCTGGGCTGAGTGGCAAAGGGCCTGGGATTGATTCACCATGTCTGCAAAGGGCTTGGAAAGGGGCCCCAACCCATGTGCCTTCTATTTACTAATCCTGAATTGGATGAAGTTGCCTTCTTGGAGTGATTTTTCTCCACTTTAGAGACTGGATGTGCTTTAAGCACTGGCCACTTTGAAGAAGCGGGAATGAGGGTCACAGAGAATCAGACCATGTGCAGAGGAGATGGTGGTCACCTCCAGGGGCCAGAACCCTAAGGAGATGTGCACAATTTTAGTCAGCACTTGTGCTGGGAAAATCTCAGCAGCCACTCCCCTTACTCCATGGAGATGAACTTGGCTGTGGTCCAGGGCCAGCCTTTTGGCCCCATAGGAGGCAGAGCCATAAACCCAAGAAGGGCAGAACCATGGTCTGGGGGAAGAGAGGAGAATTGGCCCTTTTTTCTGTTTCCTCTCATCCTTTCCTTAAAAGTAGGGAGGTGGATTTGAGGACATTTCTGGATTCTTGGTGTCCAATTTCTGCTTATGGCTTTGCTCAGGGTGCAGCCTGGGACAGTGGTTGTCAGCACAGACCCGGAAACCCCAGCCAGTGTCAGGGCATGTGTTCCAGTTCTGCCACTTAGTGAGTTATTGGAACATTCTGTGCCTGGGTTTTCCCACCTGTGGAATGGAGATGCTGGCAGACCCCATTTTAGAGGATGGCTATGATGATTAATGAGTTAATTCACATAAAGAGTTTAGAATTACACCCAGTGCGTAGTACTGTACGAGCACTGGTATATTAGTTGTTAGCAGTAACAGGTTGTTACAATTTTGTAAACGTGTTTATTAGTTACCTAGTGCTGCATAACAAATCACCCTAAGACTTAATGGCTTAAAGCAATAAGCATTGATTTTCTCTCCTCCTTTCTTTGGGCCAGGAATTGGAGAGTGTCTTGGATGGGTGGTTCTGAGTTTTCTCATGAGGTTGCAGTCACATGTCAGCTGGGGCTGAAGTCACCTGTGTTTCTCTCGTATAATTGGACAGTTGGTGCTAGATATTGGCAGGAGGCCAACTTCTCCAAAAGGGCCTGCCCTTGCTAAATTGCTGAGGCTGGCTTTGAACTCGCCATCCTCCTGCCTCAGCCTCCTGAGCTGCTGGGATTACAGATGAGCGTCACCGTGCCCTGCTCATCATTAAGGATCTTTTGCATTCATTTTGATTTTTAGAAATACTTCATTCAAATATGATGTGTTCTGATTACTGAGGTTTTGGGGGCCCCTCGCAGCTAACTTGGGTGCCTTACTTGCTGCATCCTGATCTCAGTCCTGAGTGACAGTGGTACCTGCCCTTTAGAATCAGAGCAGCGGACCTAGTCAGTGCGCTCAACAGGAGCTTGTTCTTAGACACTACACTGGCTTTCTCTTGTGTGACCAGCACTGAGCCAGAAGCTCAGGGGGACCAGGAAGAGTAGGATCCAGTTTCTGCCCTTGGTTGTTGGGCTCTGGAGGAGACTAATGAGGTGGGAGGGCTATGGCATTGACCTAGGGCGCACACTGAGTGTGGTCACTGTTAGCCTCACGGAGGGACGCCCTGAGGGTGAGAAATCAGGCTGTCTTCACAGGAGCACACGCTGCTTAGACAGGAAGAGAAGGAACATCAGGCAGAGGTGCGGCCTGAGCAAAGCCTTGGTGTGGTAACTCCAATTCCAAGGTCATCTGCGATGGAGGAGAACTGGGTGAGAAACAAGCCTGGGCGGTGTGGGGGGAGAGACTGCCGTTTCTCCCCACGGCCACTGTCTGTTCTCTTCCCAAGCCACACAGACTCCAGGAGAGCCCAGCCTAGAACAATCCACTCCGGCGGCCACCCTCCCTGTGTACCGGAAGTAACGATGAGGTTGATGCCTGCTAGTGATTCCTTCTTCTTATCTTTTTTAAACTTTTTATTTGTGGTAAGATATGTATAACACAAACAGCACCGTTTTAACCATTTAGTAGTGTGCAGTGACATTAAGGACCTTCACACGGTGGCACAACCAGCACCACGACTGGTCTCCAGAACTTTTCTTTGCAGACTCAGACTTGGTCCCCATGAAGCACTGCCTCCCACCCTCCCCACGGTTCTACTTCCTGTCTATAGGACTCCCCACCCCACCCCACCCCTCCCCATTCCCCAGCTACCACGGATTGAACCCAGGAGTGCTTCATCACTGAGACACATCTCCAGCTCTTTTTTGGTTTTTGTTTAGACACAGGGTCTCGCTAAGTTGCTAAGGGCCTTGCTAAGTTGCTGAGGCTGGCTTTGAACTTGCGATCCTCCTGCCTCAGCTTCCTGAACTACTGGGATTACAGGCGTGTGCCACTGCACCCAGCCCATGTGTGTGAATTTGATTAGCCTTAGTACTTCATATAAATCGTATTTGTATGGAATCACATAAATGATGACTTCTTGTGATGGCTCATTCCATTTAACATGACTTCAGGGTTCATCCATGGTATAACATATGTCAGAATGTCTTTCCTTTTTTTTTTTTTGGTACCGGGGATTGAACTCAGGGGTGCTCAACCACTGGGCCACATCCCCAGCCCTTTTTTGTATTTTATTAGAGACAGGGTCTCACTGAGTTGCTAAATGCCTTGCCATTGCTGAGGCTGGCTTTGAACTCGCGATCCTCCTGCCTCAGCCTCCCAAGTGCTGGGATTACAGGCATGTGCCGCTGCGTCTGGCTTGAATGTCCTTCCTTTTAAAGGCTAATGAATGTCCCATCATGTGTGTGTTCCACATTTGGCCTATCCATCCATCCATCTATCCATCAGCAGACACCTGGATTGCTCCTGCATTTCAGCTCCTGTGAATAATGCTGCCACGAACGTGGGTGGAGGTATAGCTATTCAAGACCCAGCGTTCAATTCCTCTGGGTATGTACCCAGAGGTGGAATTGTTGGATCCTAATGTGATTCTATTTTTAATTTTTTGAGAAACCACCATACTGTTTTCTCATTTTTATTATTTTTACCAGATAAGGGAGCTGAGGCATCCGGCGCAGAGCCTACCCCTAGTAAATGTGCAGTGAACCTTGGTGGACCAGGTGAGGCTGTGGAGGTTGAGTCACTCCATGGTGGGGGAGGAAGGGATGGGCAGCGCAGGATGTGAACTCAGAGACCAACTCCAGGGCCAGAGTCTTTTGCCTCCAGGCCATGTGGCTCCTGGAGAAGCCCTGAGAGCCTGGCTCTCCTCAGTACCAGGAGAAGTCTCTTTCTTTTCTTCCTCTTGGGGCAGAGGCTGGGGATGCAGCCCTCTGGGGAGCCCCTTCCCTTCGCTGCAAAGATTGTCGGTGATCAATGTGATTGTTGTGACTCTTAGGGAAAGAAAGGGGCAGGCAGGTGGCAGCTGCCGTCACCCAGGTTGAGAAGAAAAGCAACAGCTCAGGAAGTTCATGGCTAATAAAATTCCAGGGTCTTTGCCATCTGTCTAAGGCCAGGGCAGCAGCAGCTGCACTGTCAACCGACTTTTCCTTAGCTGTTCCTTGTATGCCCACTGGACAGGGTCAGCATTTGTACCCAACTTCCCACGGTGCCTGGTCTCTGGCAAGCACTCAGAACTGCAGTCATGACAGCCAGGTGCGGTGTCGCACACCTGTACTCCCAGCACTTGGGAGGCTGAGGCAGGAGGATCGCGAGTTCAAAGCCAGCCTCAGCCATGGCGAGGCACTTAGCAACTCAGTGAGACCCTGTCTCTAATAAAATACAAAAAAAAGGGTTGGGGATGTGACCCAGTGGCAGAGTACCCCTGAGTTCAATTCCCAGTACCAAAAAAAAAAAAAAAAAAAGAAAAAAGAAAAAGAAAAAGAACTGCAGTGATGGACTACTGTGTGCCCAGCCCAGGCCACGAGCCTGAAGCATACTTAACACTGCGAGCGAGCTGGGGATCACCAGTATCCCCATTTTACAGATGCAGAAATCAAGGCTCAGAGAGGACGTGCCAGCTGATTGGCAGTAGTGCCAGAGTATACAACCGTCAAAAGAGCTCCTAACCACACAGAGAGAGGGGATGCCAGCGCAGCTCCAGACCTCTGAGGTGTACGTGGTCCCACTCAAACCCCCACTGAACCCTGGGAGTGGGAAGGGGAGCAGTTCCAAGGCTGGTGGAGCCCCGCTCTCCCTGCCTGCCGTGTTCCCTGAGCCTGGGGGGATCTCTGTTATTTGTTGTGGCAGGCTGCGGCTGTGTCCCGGCATTGACAGACGCCAGCCGAACCCCCATGCCTCCTGGGCTCAGCGAGCTCCCCGGGGGACATGGCTTGCTCAGTAACACTGAGGGTCGCGCGCGGCGGTTCTGAGATCTGATATGTCACAGGTCTGCACTGGGCAGCTCAGGACAGTCCCATTACTTCAGGCACTGCCCTCTTCCGGTGGGCGGGTGCTGAGTGGGAGCTGAGCCTGTCCCCAGGGTTCATCTAAATCCCAAGCGACCCTGGTGGGCATTAAAGACACAATATTCATTGTGCAGCTGCTTCCTGCTGGTAAGTACTTGGGTACACAGAGCTCTTCAAAGACCAAGTGTTCGCGTTATTAATTTTCCTGAGTTACGTGGTGAGGTCTGTCTCAAAGGGCCTGTGAGAGTCGTTGGAATTGATGGAGGTGCCTTCTGCACTGGCTGGGGTTTTGATGTGTAGATAACTCAAGTTGCATGGGAGGGTGTGTCTCCCTCACAGGGACGGTAACCTGGGACTGTCCTTATTGTCCTCTGGAGGCGATTCTTTGTTTAGTTCCCTTGCACACTGCCTGCTTGGATAATATTGTATGGTTTTGGAGCTGAAAGGCCTGGAATCCAGCAGACCTGGGCTCAAATCCCCTACTTATTCTCTCTAATGTGCCCTCCTTTCCCTGTGCCCCAGCCACACCCACCTTGCTTTCTTGTACATGGTCAAGGCGTCCTGCCCCAGGGCCTTTGCACAGCACAGGCTGTCTCCTCTGCCTAAAACATCCATACCCCTTATGTGACAATGATTGGCTGCTCACCCCACACTTGTCACACCTGGACATGATCTTGTTTATGTGCTCCTTCCTGTCGTCTGTCTCCCCCACCCTGCCCCCCAGCCCATCCACTGCATGCAAAGCCCCTCAGAGGAAAGGCTGTCTATGGTGCTCACTTCTGTACCACAGAACAGTGCCTGCCACACGGATACCTGTGAATACGAGTAGTCCCCACGGGACACGTGACCCGACTTCTCTAAGCCTCAGTTTCTTCACCAATATAGTGGGCATAATTGCAGTCATAAGGATGATATTAAAAGATACCATGCTCTCCATGGCACTGTGCCTGCCACAAAAAAAAAGCACAGGTGACTGTCACTTGGCTTCCTTAAGTGCAAGCAACATGTCCACCAGGCTGTACTGGGGCCCGTACAGTGCCAGGCATACCACTTGCTAGTTGTGTGACCTTGGCAAGTTACTTAACCTCTCTGTGCCTCAGTACCTACATCATAGGGTAATTAAGATCTGATTAGTAGCCAAGTGTGGTGGCTTATGCTTATAATTCCAGCGACTTGGGAGGCTGAGGCAAGAGGATTCCAAGTTGAAGGCCAGCCTCAGCAACTTAGTGAGGCCCTAAGCAACTCAGTGAGACCCTGTCTCTAAGTGAAATATAAAAAGGCTGGGGATGTGGCTCAGTGGTTAAGTGCCCTTGGGTTCAATCCCTGGTACAAAAAAAAAAAAAAAAAAAAAAAAAAAGAGTTTTTTAGTGCTATTAGAATACAGCGCAGCACTTGGTAAGTACTATGCTATTTTTTCTGTCACTGTCCCTCTGCTCTCTTGGCTTTCCTGCCAGGTATCCCTTCATTTAAGAGTTCCTTGAGCACCTACCCTGCACCAAGAACTGTCCAGGGTGCCAGGAAATCATAGGTAAGCAAGACATTCTGGCCTGTCCTCGAGGTGTGTACAGAAGGGTGGGGGATAGTGGGTGACAGGCGTGGGTGACTTCAGAAGGATTTGAGCCAGGTGTGGCAGTGCCCATCACATGCAGAGGCTGGGTACCTCCTCCGATTTTCCGAGCAGGCCATCGGGCTGCGCCTGTCCTGGGTGCTCTTGTCCACGTGGCCGCTGCCACCGGGGCGGAGTCGTGGCCTGGGGAGAGGCCTGCTCAAGTTCCCCTCAGGAAAGGTGTTTTGTGAGGACAGCAGAGAACTGGACCTGCTGCTGAAAGTGGAGAAGGCTGAGGCCCTCTCACCCCCTGCCTCTCTCAGGGACGGTGTCATTGCTGAGTCTCTTTGTCTCCCAGGTACACGTCCTGTGTGCCTTGTTCGTCCCAGCTTCTCCACACTTCTGCTGCCGTGTGGCTCATGATCCCGGTGACCCCAGATCTGCTTCGTGGCCTTCAGCTCAGTGTGCTGACCTGGCCAGCAGTTTCTCAGTTTCCTACTTCCTGAGAGAACCTCTGGTTGGCCCAACCAGCCACAGAGGTCAAGGGTGACTCGTCAACATTTGGGCAGGCTGCCTTTGGGTCAGGTGCCCACCCTGGTCTTACAGCTGTGGCTGGGTACCCATGGTCACGGGGTGCAGCACACACACATTAGGGCAATAAGTGATGTAGGGGTGAGGGCAAGGGCAGAATCCTTTACCAGTGTGGATGAGGGAACTTTCTGGAATGATGTTAATGTCCTGTTTCTTTTTCTTTTTTTTTATATTTATTTATTTACTTTAGTTGTACACAATGCAATGCATTTATGTTTACGTGGTGCTGAGGATCGAACCCGGGCCGCGCACGTGCAAGGCAAGTGCACTGCCGCTGAGCCACAACCTCAGCCCCAATGTCCTGTTTCTTGGTAGGAATTTTTACTGCACAGATGTATGCATTTACCAAAATTCATCCAAAGGTACTCTCAAGATGTGCATTTTACACACACACCTTAAGTACATATTGAATTCTAGTTAATGATATGCATGAAGAAATGTTTAAGCCAAGTATACTGAGGTCTCCAGCTTCCTTTGAAATGTACCATAAAATTAAAATGTATTGATTGACAGATGAAAGGATGAAGAGGATAGATATGAGATAAAACAAATATGACAAAACCTCAGTAGTAGAATCTAGGTGGCGGGAATGTGGGTGTTCACTACGCGATTCTTTCAACTTCTTGGTATGTTGGAAAACTTTTATAATAAAATGTAAACATGAATGAATAAAGGAACTGTGAGCAGGCAGGCATTGACAGGCATCACAACACAATCTGCCCTTTTTCCAGTCCACAGCATGGGACACTTGTTTCCCAGGCCACTACAGGATGCGGGGCATCTCACTGGCCAATGTCTAACTCCTGCAGAAAGCCAGGATGGGTTGGTCAGTAACTGAAAATCTCTAGGATCTGCCTGTCACTCACCGCTCCTGGCTTTCCAGATCCAGTTCCCCAAGTCAAGCCAGGACATGGGAAAGTGGTGTCCCTGGCCATGATTGTGTTTTTGTCCACAGTTGGAACATCTTTGTAGAATTGCATGTTTGTGTTCACCTCTTGCTTTTATAGGGCCCCCATTTGTACAATCACACTGACGTCCCTGTGGTATTTCCACTGTTATGACAACTCAGGAGGTAAAACTGCCCAACAAGGTGCCCGTCATTCTGGGCTGGGGTTGTGGCTCAGTGGCAGAGTGCTTGCCTAGCATGTGTGAGGCACTGGATTTGATTCTCAGCACCGCTTATCAATAAATAAAATAAAGTTCCATTGACAACTAAAATATTTGAAGAAAAAAAAAGAGAGAGAGAGAGAGAGAGATGCCCATCATTCTATGGTAGCCTGGGGCACAAGCATCCTGGGCTCCCTGGGGGCAGAGGCCTCAGGTCTGGTTGCTAGTCTGCCCAGCCCAGCAGCTGCCTAAGTAGGTGCTCAGGAAACATTTACTGGCTTGATGCCGGGATGGGTGAATTGTGGATTTGAGAGCTGGAAAGAAGCATTGCTCTCCTGATTGACGGGTAAGCTTCCTTTTAGCAAACAGTGAGGACTAAGCCGTGAATAGTGTTGCAGCTAGAAATTCAATATAGCAATTACAATTGCTCCAGCATCCTGGGCTCCCTCCCTGGGAGTGGGAAGGGGCCCTCCATTTCATGACTGTGGAATTTTTTTTGTCTTTCTGCATCTAATGCTACCAGAATACATAATAAATACATGAATAGAAATAATCAAGTCCAGACTCTCATTTTGCTGGTGAGAAAACGGACTCAGGTTAAGTGACTTTTCACAGGCAAACGGTAGCGCGTTGGGCAGCAGAGCCAACCCAGATCCCACCCTCCTGGGCCACACTGCCTCCTCTGTTCACAGCCATAGCTTGGAAACGATGCAGCTGCCTCTAAGTGAGATATACTAACCACCAACCCTAACTGCAGGGCCCGAATCCAGTAGGAAATTCTTCCCTTGATCCCATCTGGGTCTTTAGTGACTGGTTCTGAGGGCTTAGAGAAAGTCCTCCACAGTGTGCTGGGAGCTGGAAATTCTCTCTGAAGTCTCCAGAGTCCTCATAGACAGGTGCTAAAGCCCCATAGTGTTTCTTGGTATCATTGACCCTCCACATCCAAAGCACGCTCCGAGATGTCTGCCCCTGGCTATCTGAAGTACTTGCGTCCTGCCTTCTGGCAGGGACCGGAAGAATGGCAGTTGAAGCTGAGGAAATGAACTGGAAGGCCGTCTAGTGGCCTAATGGATGGGGGAGGGAGCGAAGGTTAGGGGACCGTATCATTTGTTGGAAGTCACACAGCCCTTTGGGCAGATGGGGGCTGGAACCTCTGAGCTACAACTCTTCCCTCTACACCATGATGACTCTCCAACTTTTTTTTGGCGGTGCTGGGGATTGAACCCAGGGCCTTGTGCGTGCAAGGCAAGCACTCCACCAACTGAGTTATATCCCCAATCATGATGACTCTTTAAAACCCCACTGGACATTTGGTCTGTGTTGAGGCAAACCAGAGGGCCATGGGAATAGGTGGCTAGCCAGCTGCAAAGAAGCCTCTGATGCAATTGGTGATGAACTTTAGGATGCTACCTGTCCCCACCCCACTGATATGGGGGCCCACATGAGATGACACCTCCCTGCCAATAACCTTGGGGCAGTGCATTCCCAGGTCCCAACCAGGGCTGGTGGTGTTTCCCTCATCATTTTTTATTGAGTGAGCACCTAGTTAGGCCTGGTAAGCTACTGCAACAGACCCCACTAACTTACCATCTGCAATTACTTGGCAATAATGAGATTCAAGGGACATTCACAGGGTACATCCTCAAGGACCAGAAAGTCATGGTCAACCCGGAACCTTATAGATTGGGAAGCAGTCGGTCTCTACCTCATCAGAAATTTAAAACCTCAGCACAGGTGTGGAGAGTCAGCACTTACAGAACCAGATGCTATGCTGGTGGCAGGGCCTGGGCCCCGGCTGAGCTTGGCAGCAGGGCTGTCTTCCTGCTGGTGGAAGGAGTTCTTCCTTCCCCTTTCAGAGGCTGTCAGAGATGGCGAGGTGCTGGAGGCCTGGGAGAGCTCAGGGTGGCTGAGCCAGGGCTGAAGTCATCATTCTGCTGGAACCTCAGGCTTTAACTTGTGCAAGGCCTGGCAGAGCCATTTCGAGTCTCTGGTTGTAGTTAATATGACTAAGTCACTGGGAATTGTGCTCAGGGAAGCAGGAGGCTTCTGAAGGTCTCTGTGGTCAGGAGCTCTGAGACTTCACCATGCTGGAAGGCTTGTAGCTTCCCTGTTGCTGCTCTCAGTCTAAGGCGGAGAAATCCCGGTGGACTCAGTCCAACTTCCTGCCCTTTTGCAGGAAGAAATAGGATGTCTCCAATGGGCCCTCACAGGCCCTCTGGCTTCCATGAGGGAGCTGATGGTGAGGGATAAACCCTGGGTCTTACCCTCCCTGTGAGGTTGCCCTCCGAGACAAGAGGCAGTTCCCTTAAGGGAAACCTGGTGCTTTTAGAGAAGGGAAATGGATACGAGGCTTCCCGAAACAAAGACTGGCCCCCACGCTCAGTGTAGAAATTGTTCCAAGTTATTTTTGCTAATTAATTTAATATGAACATATGCTTTGTTGGCCAATATCAGTGATCTAATCTGTAAAATTTCAAGAAGTGAGGGACAATGCCACAGTGACAGTTATCTTTGTGTTCCCATGTATGCATCTTGATCATCAGAACTGCTATTTGGAGATGCCCTCAAGTTTGCATTTTGACCTGCACAATCTTAGCAGGCTTCTTGGAAGGCAGCAGTTTTTTTTTTTTTTTTTTTTTTTTTTTTTTTTTTTTTTAAACAAGTTGGGCACTCCCAGGAGAAGTACCCTTTGCCTCAAGAAACCAACATCTTGGATGGTCTTGCAGCAAACAGGAAGGCAGGGGAAGAGCAAGCTGTCCCAAAACATCAGAACCGAACCCAGGATGCCGGTGGCTGGGAACAGAATCTGGCAGACTCCAGAATCATCTGTCTGGGGCACCTCCCTGGAGGAGCAGAGCCAGGCCCTTGGCATGGCTGTGCCCTTTGGATTCACTGTTGACGATTTTAAACGGACAGAAGCTTTTGAAAAGGTTATAAACACAGTAAGGCTCTCTCACTGAGAGCCCAGATGCTCGGTGGACAAAAAGATCCACATGAAGAATGTGGCCTGGGCGCTGGGGCTGGGGCTCAGCGGTAGAGCACTCTCCTCGCACGTGTGAGGCACTGGGTTCAATCCTCAGCAGCACATAAAAATAAATAAATAAAATAAAGTCCTTGTGTCCATCTACAACTAAAGAAAAATATTAAAAAAAAAAAAAAAAAAAAAAAAAAGAATGTGGCCCTGAAAAGTGCCTTCCAGCACTCAGAAAAATTCCCCGTGCACTTCACTTTGGGCTCAGAACAAAATCTCAGTTCAAGTGATAACGGCCTCAGAAAATGAGGGTGGAGAATGAAAACGCTATTTGAGCTCATGCTGGGAAGAATTAAGTGCCCAAACCTTCCATCCGGGTCCCGTTATGGACCCCAGTTAAAATGTGTTAAAGGGAGCTAATGTCACCTGGGAAGTCCCTGGCCAGCTTTCAGGACCCACAGAGCTCCCTCCACACATGTGGTTCTTGGAGACACCTTGGGCCTTGGCCCATGAGGAAGGAGAGAGCGTTAAATTCTCACACATCAAGGAGGCTTCTAGACCCCGCTGGTTCAGCGACCCTCTTTATATTTAAATCCTCAACTTCAACAGTCTGAGGGATAAGAGGATTTTTTGTTGTTGTTGTTGTTGTTTTTAAAGGGCGGGTCTTTTGTGTTTTCCTGATAGTTAATATTAACAAATGTTATGTAGCCAGGTGCTGTGGCTGTAATCCCAGTGACAAAGGAGGCTGAACAGGAGGATCTCAAGTTCAAGGCCAGCCTCAGCAATTTAGTGAGACTCTTAGCAAATTATTTCTCAAAATGAAAAATAAAAAGGACAGGGGATATAGCTCAGTGGTAAAGCATCCCTGGGTGCAGTCAATCCCCAGTACCAAAATAAAATAAAAAATTTATGTAGGACACCTTGGGTTTTCCTCAAAGCTTCCTGGGGGGATCTGACTCTGACTTTCTAGCACCTGTGTACCGGGTGACCAGGAGGACCAGCTACGCAGACAGCCTGGCTTGCTGAGGACAAAGTGAGACCAGGGCCTTCGGGTCAGGACTGTGGGGAGCACCCGCTGCCACAGATGTACACCAAGGCCTGACTTTGAGCCTGGCCTGCCAGGCCTCCCTCCTGTGCCCACTGACCTCAGGTCACAGATGTGCAGGAGGAGACCAGCGTGACGGACAGGACAACCTCACTTCAGCTAGGAAAGTCCCCCACTAGCTGGGAAGCCTCCCTGACTCCTTGTCCCTTCCTCTGTAGAACAGGGTGAGGACAGTACCAGCAGGCTCATCAGACACGAGCTCAGAGGAGACGGTGTCTGTGAAGCTGCTTCACGAACTTTGCAGAGCCATAAGAACTGAAGGGACCACTGTTGTTACTGTGGTAGGTGCCCCAAGTCCTAGAGTGGATGTGACCCCCAGACACTGCTGACTTGGGAGAGGCTCAGATACCCTCCCGGACACAAACCTGATGGCTGAAGATAAGAATCTCAGGTGAGAAAGGGGACCTCTGGACGGCTCTGTCCCTGCCTCATCACTGGCTTATTAAATAGTAGCAGCCAATTATAGAGTGTTGACTCTTAATCCAGGAGCGCTAAGCATTTGAC
Organism: Tamias sibiricus; assembly: GCA_025594165.1. Lineage (NCBI taxonomy): Eukaryota > Metazoa > Chordata > Mammalia > Rodentia > Sciuridae > Tamias > Tamias sibiricus. The sequence goes on along the minus strand of CM046659.1, from coordinate 39,884,496 downwards.
AGACAGGATCTCATTTTCTTCTCCCAGAACTTCTATGGGGTAAGTCCAGGAGCACAGAGGGGTTAAGTAACTTCCACGGCAGAACCGGGGCTTGAACTGGGGTTGTCCCACTCGCGAATGAGTGCTCTTAGCAGGTGTGCTGACCCCCCCTCCTCCTTTCCCATTATGGGCTCTGTCCTACATCTGAGGAAAAAGATGGGTCAGTTGCTTAATGGTGCTCCTCCTGTTGGGCCCTGCTCTTCCTGGCCAGGCATGGAGTGGGGGCTCCATCCCAGAGCCTGGTGGGGGCAGGGTAGAGAGGGCACACCTGACTGCTCCCTGGCTTGGTCCTATCCCTAAACACATCAAGATGAGGCTCCCTCCATACCCTTGGCTGATGCTACAACCTGTGGAAAGTCCTTCTTTATGTCTAACTTAGGCCCCAGCCTAGACCCAGTGGCCTTTTCTCTGTCCTCTGGGGAGATGGAGAACTATCTATCCCTCCTGTGATGACCTTTCTTTCACCAAACTCACACATCTACTTAAAGCACCTAACCCTTCCTTCTCTCATTAGCTGGGTGAGGAGGACATCCTTTGGACTTTGTGACTTTGCAGGGTGCCCTGTGAGAGGCTGTCAGATCTCCTGCACAGAGGCCACCATTCCCATCACCCCTCCAGGGTGAGGACAGCAGTCCTGTTGGGCAGCCCCTTCCCACTGCAAAGAGTCAGATCACTAAGCTGGGAGACATTTGGACCATCTTCCTCTACAAAGTGCTACAATTCCTTAACAAGCTCCAATAAGCCATGTGCCTCTGGGTGAAGAGAAAATGAGGTAGAAATCATAACCTCTGCTTGTCAAACCCTAAGTGTGTGCTGGGACCCCTCCCCGCTGAGCACCCTGCATACATTGCCACATGGAGCCCCCACACCTACAAGCGGGTCTAATTTCAACCCATTTTACAGATGAGGAAGCTGAGACTTAACAGAAGCTAATGGCAGTGATCAGAAGCCAAAAAGGTAGAAGAGTCAGGCTCAAAGCCCACTCTGTCTTGCCCCAAAGTCTGGGCTGCAGACTCGGCACACTCCTGGCTGCCTTGAGGACAACCCAGGCAAATTAGGGACTGTACTGTCCTCTCTCTGATCACCCTGTCCTTTTATTTTTTTAATATCTATTTATTTGTACACAATGACTTTATTTATTTTTACGTGGTGCTGAGGATAGAACCGGGCTGTGCATGTGCTAGGTGAGTGCTCTACCCCTGAGCCACAACCCCAGCCCCACCCTGTCCTTTTGTTGTAGGGACAGATGAGGCAAAGCACCGAAGATAGCAGGAAACAGTTTTATTATTTGGCTGCACCAGGTTCAGAGGGTACAGCCTTCACTGTAATCAATCCCCTGAACCCCGAGTTCGGGTAGTTTCAGAACTTTATACCCAGCATCTAAGGGGAGGGACTCAGAAGTTCACAGTTCACAGAAGTTTACACAAAAGCAGTTTTTTCTTTCAGTGTTCTGGGCAAGTTAACCCTTCCAGGACAACACCTGAGAAGGGAAGAGCTTCTTCTCCCCTTTCTTTCCTCCCCCTGCCAGCTGTTACCATGGAGCCCAATTGGTAACTTCTCTTATCTTAGAAATGTAGACATCTCTGTGAAGCTCCAGCTCAAGGCTAGAGGCCTTGTTAAAGAATTTGTCTTTTTATTATCACATTTTGCATTTGCAAACACACTCCTATAAACTACTATACTGGATAGATGCTTGTGAAAAACAAGTAAAGGGGTTTCCAGCACCTGGAATGCTGATTTCTTCCAGGCTAGTGGCCAAGTAATAGAGCAAAAGGAAAATAGGAAGTTTATCTACATTGAACTTTTTGTAGAGACTCTTTTGCTGACAGTCCTAAAGATGAAGATTTCTGGAGAAGCTTAGTTAAGATTTTCTGTGGAGGAGGGGGCGCCACTACACTTTAACATCTAAACCACGCAGAAAAAGGGATTCTTCATGACTGCTCTGTGGAGTTCAGCACTTTTGTTTTTTTTAAATGCTAATTATATTGTTTTAATAGAGATTTTTAAAAATGTTTATTTATTTGCTTTTAGTTGTACACAATGAAATTGCATTTATGTTTATGTGGTGCTGAGGATCGAACCCGGGCCGCGCACATGCTAGGCGAGCGCTCTACCGCTGAGCCCCAGCCCCAGCCCCAGCACTTTTCTTAAACAGGCTTGGCTTCTTTCTTCCTGAACATTTCAAAGTACAATCAGACAAACCCAAGTCATTTGAGTCGATTTGGGAGCAGTCCCTGCATTGTGGAGCACTGGCCGTATGTTGGGCATTTTGTATTAACTATTTCTATTAGGTTCTTATAATGACCTGCATTAGGTGATGTCATTGTGAGGTAGCTGATTGGTGGTTAAGCATTTGACCCTTAAATAGATCACTGTACTGCTGATTGCTAGCTGTGTGACCACTGGCAAGTCTTTTAGCTTCTCTGTGCCCAGTTTTTTTTAATTTACATAATGATTATGATCATAAGAAAGTTGTGAAGCTCAAGTGGGCTTACATATGTATAGAGTACTTGGAATGTTGCCTGGCATTATAGTAAGCATCAGCTATTACCAGGACTATGTGATAGGGAAGGACATTGAAAGGTAAAATGGCTTGCCCAGGCAGAGTTGGGTTGTTTTTTGTTTTTGTTTTTGTTTTTTCTTTTGGTACCAGAGATTGAAATCAGGGGCAATCGACTACTAAGACACATCCCCAGCCCTATTTTGTATTTTATTTAGAGACAAGGTCTCACTGAGTTGCTTAGCACCTCGCTTTTTGTGAGGCTGGCTTTGAACTTGTAATCTTCCTGCCTCAGCCTCCCGAGCTGCTGGGGTTACAGACGTGTGCCACCACGCCTGGCAGAACTGGCATTTTAATCAAGTGAGTCTAAAGCCAGACTCTTGCTCTCAACCACTATTACCTTGTAGTAGCCCCAATCCCTTTACTTAGAAAAAAAAAATCCAATTTTTGGAGATATAATTCACATATCATAAAAGTCATTGGCTTTAAGTGTAAAATTCTGTGACTTTACTAAATTTCCAGCTGTGCAAACATCACCATGACCAAGTTGAGGACACTGCCATTGTTCTCAAAGGAGTCCTCCATGCAGTCCCTTCCCTGTCCCAGCACCCGAACCCTGGACAGCTGCTCCTCTTCCTGCCTCTGTGGATTTGCTTGGGGGGAACCTTCCTGATGAATGGACCACACGATATGCAGTTTTTGGTGGCTCCCTCCTTTGATTTCTGGTGATGTTTTGGGGGTTCACCACGCTGCGGTTCATAGAAGTGGTTTGTTCCTTCTTATTCCTTGTGTGGGTAGGCCAGGTGGCTTTTCCATTTGTTGATTGATAGACATTTGGATGGTTTCCATCTTTTGACTTTTGTGAATACGCTTTTACAATTTAATGATTTATTATGAAAAATTTCAAACATATAATGAACCCCCGCAGACCTATCAACTACCTTCACATTTAACACTGTTGCTTCACCGAGATTTCTACTATTTTTGTTTTCTGGAAAATTTGTAGCAAATCTCAGACATATCATTTCACTCTTCTTTTTTAAAGCATATGAATTTTTATTTAATTTCAAGTGGGTGATATGTTCATAAAATCTAACCAAAGAATATAGAAAGGCATACGTTTCATTCTGGAAAGTCCTAGCTCCCATCTGCTCAGTTTCACTCAAACACTGTTATTTGCAATGTATCCTGCCAGAATTTCTTTAGCTATAATGTAAGAAAATACGAATAGACCATCTTTCCCCATGTTTTACACAAAAGTACATTACATATACTATTTTGTACTGACTATTTTTTTTTTGGGGGGGGGGGTACCGGGGATTGAACCCAGGGGCACTCGACCACTGAGCCACATCCCCAGCCTATTTTGTCTTTTATTTAGAGACAGGGTCTCACTGAGTTGCTTAGGGCCTCGCTTTTGCTGAGGTTGGCTTTGAACTGGCAATCCTCCTGCCTCAGCCTCCCGAGCCCCGGGAATTAAAGGCATGCACCACTGTGCCTCACTGATTTTTTTCACTTAGTAGTAAAGCTTAGAAATCTTTTCATATCTAAAGTTTCTTCATTCTTTTATTTTTATAGCTACATATTATTTCTTTGCATGGATATGCCATAAGTTATTTAACCAGTCACCTGTTGATGGACAATTGGGCTATTTCCTCTTTTACTAGTATAGGCCATGCATGGTTCATAACCCTGTACAGCTGGGCATGGTGGTGCATACTTATAATCCCAGTTGTTCAGGAGGTGGAGGCAGGAGGATTGCAAGTTTGAAGACAGCCTTCGCCATGCAGTGAGACCCTGTCTTGAAATAAAGCAAAAAGGTCTGGGGGTGTAGCTCAGGGGTAGAGTACTCACTTAGCATGTGTTAAGGCCCTGGGTTCAAGTCCCAGTACAGGAAAAAAAAATTACCTTCTACATATGCAATTTGTCACACTAGACTATTTATAGAACAAACATCCTAAAACGGGATTGCTGGGTCAGGGAGTATGTGCATTAGTAGCACCTGCAATTTTCAGTATTTACCCTCTTCAGCCAATTTATACCCTCCCCCCACAATATATGCACCTATTCCCTATTCTGCTCCCCGTTGCCCAGCCGGCAGAATAAGTTATCTGACTTTTCAACATAATTGTTCTGTTTGTTACAACTCTTGCCTTATTTTCTTTATTTTACTTTTAAAACTTGCTTTAGTTTACACCTTTTATGGTAAAACTGTTTGAATGGATATTCTTGTATACCTTGATTTATATTTTAAGGCACTTAAAAATAACAACTTCATTGAGATGTGATTCACATGGTACAATTCACCCACTTAAAGTATACCATTCAGTGATATTTAGTCCTTAGCTCTTTTTTTTTTTTTTTTTTTTTTTTTGTACGAGGGATTGAACTCAGGGGCACTTGGCCACTGGGCCACATCCCAGCCCTTTTTTGTATTTTATTAGAGACAGGGTCTCACTGAGTTGCTAAGTGCCTTGCCATTGCTGAGGCTGGCTTTGAACTCGCGATCCTCCTGTCTCAGCCTCCCAAGTGCTGGGATTACAGGCGTGCGCCACGGCACCTGGTTTCCTTTGCTATTTTTTTTTAAATAGTTATTTATTTACTTTTAGTTGTACACATTGCAATGCATTTATGTTTACGTGGTGCTGAGGATTGAACCCGGGCCGCGCACGTGCAAGGCAAGCGCTCTGCCGCTGAGCCACAACCCCAGCCCCTCCTTTGCTATTTTTAATGCTCATCTCTAACCTTTAAGAAAAGTGTGTTTTTTCCCCCTAATAACAGAAGTATTACACAATCAGTTCAGAAAGCTGGAAAAACAGAAAGGACAAAGAAAAAAAAAATGTAGCACTGTCACCTACAGATATCCTCTGGCAACTTTTTATATAAAAAACAAAACCATACCATAATGTACATACTAGACTGAGGTTTGCTTTATCCTTCTCAGTTCTCTTAAGTCTCTCAATGACACCTCCACCCTCTAGCTTTGCTGACATAATCATCCTTGATGATAACAATAGCAATACTGATGACAATACTTTCTACTTGTTGAGAGCTTGCTATGTGCCAGAGACTGGCTTGCATACTTCATGTGCCAGATCTCAATTAATCCTTGAAATAATTCCAAGAGATTGGTACCATGCTTGTGCTATGTTAGAGCTCAGAGAGGTTGAGTAATTTGTCTAATGTTAAACAGCCTCAGAGAGTTAGATAATTTGCCTATTGTTAAACAGGAAGCAAATGAAGGACCGGCAACTTGAACTCTTATCTGTGACCTCAGAACCTTGGCCACTTGACTTTAGTTCAGACTGGAGATATTCAGGACTCATTGAAAGAAATAGCCCCTCTCACAGGAGGAGTCTATGGGCATAGGGGTCACAGCTCCTCAAGAGCAACCTTGGGACTCACCAATGCCAATTCCTGGTGGCCCGCTCTCTCTCCGGGCTGGTGAATGCCAAGGCCCTTCACCTGCACTGGCAAATTCTCTCCTGTTGTGTGGCTGTCACTTTGCCTGGCGGGGCCCTTCTTCCTCCAGCTTGTAGGAAGGGGGTGAGGCGTGGAGCGGGGTCCCTGGAGAAGGGGTCTGCTTCACAAGAAGATGTGGGGACGCCTCTGGCACAAGGTATTTTCCAGTTGTCTCCACCGCACCTGTTGGTGGAGGACATAGAACAATTCCGTGAGCCCAGACTGGAGCTTCTGGAACACCTCCCCCTCCCTCACTTCCTGTGTCCCCCCACCTGGTCCAGCCTCTCTGGCACTTCAGGGTATCTTGCCCTGCAGGTCCCCAAGCCAAATAGCCAGCAGGGGGTTGCTGGCTGTTAGGACAGCAGGCTGGCGGCTTGGTTGCTGTGGCAACGCTGTTGAGCCCGTGGTCCTCGGGCAGGAGACAGTTTCAGAACCGAGTTCTGGGAGCCCAGGGCAAAGCTCTGAGTCTTCTGTGGCAAGGTGCTGTGGTGGGCGTGGTGCTGTGGTGGGCGTGGCCGGGGGTACAGGAGGGGCTGGGTGCCTGCAGGACCCACGCTGGGGCTGTTGTCCTGCAGAGGTAGCCCAGTGACGGGAGAGCTGCATCCAAGCTGAGGCCTTGACCTTCCACTCCCAGCCAGGATGGGCTGGTTCCCATCAGAGCAGCTAAGAATAACTGGACATTTGAAGAAAGCACAAAAGATGTTTCTGTGAGGCTGAGACGAGGTAGATGGGGTGATGTCCATATCTGGGGGTGGGTTTGGGGACCTGCAGGATCCCTGGGGAAGCAGGGCATTATCTCTGTGTCTCGGCACCAAGGGTGAAATAGCAAAACCCCAGAGAACCATCATCTGTGCTTGCTGCTCTCTCTCTCCTGCCGTTCTTTCTAGAATCTACTCCATTCAGGTTTTTGCCTTTACCGCTCTTGTCAAGACCACCAAGGACCTCCACATAGGACCAGATCCCGTAGTTACCTCCTGGTCCTCATCCTTCTCTGTCAGCTGCTTTTGACACTGTTGGTCACTCCTTCTTCTCCTGTCATTCTAGACTTCTGGAGACCACACTCACCTGGGTGTTCCCTCCCCCTTGACATACTGGGGCTTCTTCTTCCTCTGACCCTTGAGTTTAGGGGACCCAGAGGAAAAGTTTCTGTCACTGTCCAAATTTTGCAGGTGTCGTGGTTGAGGCTGAGTGAACTTATACAACCTGCCCACTGTGGGGGGCTGAGACAGACTCAGGGTCGTCACCTGCCAGCCTCGCCCCTGCTTCACAGAGCCTCTAAAAAGCAGGCTTGGTGGTGCCTGCTTCAATCCCAGCTACTCATGAAGCAGAAGAGGCTGGACCAGCACAAGTTTGAGGCCAGCCTCAGCAATGAAGTGAGACCCTGGCTCAAAGTAGAAAATAGAAAGGGCTGGGATGTGGCTCAGTGCTACCAGTACAAAAAAAAAAAAAAAAAACATGTTGAATAAACTAGGAGGCCTTGCTGTTCCTCAGCTCTGCCATCTGTGTCCCTCACCACTGGCACCACACCTACAGGTCTCCTCAGGCCTGTCCCCCAGACCCCTTCTGAGGAGAGGAAACACATCTTTCTGGAGTAGGTAGGGCCTGAAGCCCCATAAAACTGGGGGAATCTCTCTTTTTATTAAAGATGCATGAGAGCCAGGTGCAGTGGCGCATGCCTGTAATCCCAGTGGCTCGGGAGGCTGAGGCAGGAAGATCTCAAGTTCAAAGCCAGCCTCAGCAAAAGCGAGAGGCCAAGCAACTCAGTGAGACCCTGTCTCTAATAAAATACAAAATAGGCTGGGGGTGTGGCCCAGTGGTCGAGCACCCCTGGGTCCAATCCCTGATACCAAAAAAAAAACCCCAGCTTGAGAAATTCACACCTACTCCTTTGCACACGCAGGCACACCCCTGCACGCCAATCACGGTCACCCTTGCCCAGATGTGCAGACCAAGAAATGGAACCACTGACCAGAGTCAGGATCCAGATGAAGCTGTTTCTGCCCTTGCTGTTACTGGGGCTGTGACTGTGGGTGCTGCTGTCCCTGCCTCCAAGAGCTGCTGTCCCCAGGGAGCCCAGGCAACATTCCTGATCCTTTAGAACCACTCTGGCTCTCATGTTCTCGGGGCCAGGGGTGGTGTTGAAGCCCACAGGGTGGTTCTGGATGTCTACTTGAGAAGCGTCCACGAACCATCTGCAGACTCTTCACAGTGTCAATGGGGATGTGCACACTTAACATCCTAGTGGCTACTGCCCGTTGTCCACTCTGCTGCCTAGGCCTTTCTCTCGGGCTCCGGGCAGTCTCCTTCACCTTTTCAGTTGACAAGGGACAGGAGGAGCCTAGGGCCATACGAGGTGGGCTCTCCACACAGCTGCTCGAGAGATCCTTCTAAGCGAGCAGGCCACCAACTTGGAATCGAGGTGATACTCCTGTGTCCTTAACCCAGCCCCTTCTTGCCATTCAGCAATACAAAGGCCCAGATCAGAGGAGGTAAGAAGTTGACTCTGGATCCCTTCTGGTTCTTCTTCCTGTCAGTGGAACCCTCCCAGATTGAGTGCTTTCCAGAGGTGTTCAGAATGCAACCAATCCTTCTGGCTCCAGTGAGGGCCCAAGCCTTGACCTCCCCAGGGTTTCTAAACCTGGACTCTTAAGAATGGACCTTAAGGGTTTGTGAACCTTCAAACCCACCTGCAGCAGTGGGGAGTATGTGTGTGCCCACCTCCAGGAAAGAGCCCATCACTTTTAACAGGGTCTCAGAGCAGGTATGTGGTCATCCCCTGGCCCCCCAAAGTTAAGGACTGAAGGTCAAAAATCACACTGGGGACCGCTGTGCAGCCAAAAGATTTATTCACCAGCCTTTATGGCTGGTTGGAGGTCAAACAGGTGCTGGGAGAGAGGAGTCAGGGAGAGGGGAGTGTGTGAGCTCTGAACGGAAGATGGGTGCCTGGTCATGCTGGCTGTGGTCTCTGGAGCTGTGGGCTAAGGCAGCTGCTGTCGAGCTGGAGGCTGGAGCTGTTGGCTGGGGCAGCTGCCGTCGGGCTAGAGGCAGTGGGTCTGGAGCTGTCGGCTGGGGCAGCTGCTGTTGGGCTGGAGATGGTGGGTCTGGAGCTGGTGCAGTGGCTGCCTCCTCTCAGCAGGGACGAGCTGTTGTGTGTGTTAGCTCCGAATGGATGGGAACTTAAATAGGGATTTCTGGTGGGGGGGTGTAGCAACCTTTAATGCTATTGGCTCTTTGCCCGTGGAACAGGGCAACCTTTAAGCCCATTGGCTCCTGCCCAGGGAAGAAACAAGGTTGCTTTGCTTGGGATAGGAAAACGTCCCTTGGCTCCTGCCAGGGGAAAATGAAATAAGGTTGCTTTGCTCAGGACATGGAAATTTCCTGGGGGGGGGTGGGTAGCCCATCTATCAAGGACCACTGCCTCACAGACAAGATAAGTGCAGAAATTGCATTCTAGTTCTTAACAAGAAGGGAGGGAAGAGGGCTAAATGCAAAATTTTATGTGAATATACCATCTGAAAGTAGGACACAGATTTCATCAGGTCCCCAGAGTTCCTAACTCCTGAATTTAATGATGAATTGAAGGGATTTAATGATGTTAATGTCATTTGAGAGAAGATATGCTTAATAAAGATTATTTTCAAAAATGTAAATACATTAGTTCATTGTAAAATGTCCGAGAAAAATCTTCTAGAACTCTTCCCAAAAAATCACCTATAATCCCAACACTCAGAGATAATAACTGGCTCTTAAAAAAGATTTTTTTGAAAAGGTTTTTGTTGTTCTCTCTCTTTCTCTCTCCGCACAAACTTAGACTCATACTTATTTTTAATGTTTTTTTCTACTTATTATTTTATGAACACTCTCTCCTGCTATTAAATAATTTTCTATAACAGTGTTTTTCAATCTTTTTTTTTTTTTACTAATGGAATTCTCATTTTCAAACCAAGTCTTACACAAAAGTCTAAAATATGAAAGAGATAAAATGTGAGCAATTCTAGTTAAAAGTACAAGGAAAGAAGAAATACAATTTGCAAACCGCATCTCTTAAAACATGGCTAGCTGGGCATGGTGGCACATGCCTGTAATCCCAGGGGTTTGGGAGGCTGAGGCAGGAGAATCTCAAGTTTAAAGCCAGCCTCAGCAATTTAGCAAGGCCCTAAGCAACTCAGTCAGACCCTATCTAAAAATAAAAAAGAAAAAGGGCTGGGATGTGGCTCAGTGGTTGAGCACCCCTGCGTTCAATCCCCAGTACCCTCCCCCCCACCAAAAAAAGTAAAAGCATGGTTACATAATAGTCTCTCATATGATGTGGAGGATAATTAGATTCAATAAGCAAAAATGCAAGATGTCCAGATAAATTATAAACAAATAGCCGTCCCAATTTGAACATCAGGTAAACAGTGAATACTTTTTTAGAATAAAAAAATATATATTCCATGCAATATGTGGGATATACTTATACTAAAAAATTATCCAAAATTCTAATTTAACTCGGTGTCCTGTATAATGTGCTGTAATTTATCTAATCAGTCTCCCATTATTGGACATTTAGATTATTTCCAATGTTTTCCTACTATAAAAAACAGTGAGCAGTGTATCTTCATACCCATGTCTTCACATCCTTAGTATTTTATAGAACTCCCTAAAATACATATTGCTAGACCCAAGGCTATGAACCACTGAAAGCCTTTGGATACATTTGCCAAGTTGTTTTCCACAAAGGAATGTGCCCTCACAGCTGTGAGCAAGCCTGCCTGTTTCAAGGGGGTTAAATCTGCCTTGATCTATTATTACTAGCTTACATTAGCTTGTCATTGCTCCCCAGCAAGGCCCAGGAAGCTTTAAGCCTGGCAAGTTAGATCCATAGGGTTCAAGATGGAGGATAGAGTGGGGCCTAAAGGTGTGGGGCCAGTTAGCCTCCTGGTACTTGGGGTCAGGGGTCAGGATTGATAAGAACTAGGGTAGTGATGGCAAAGACTTCACCCAAGGCCAGCCATTTGCTAAAGAGGCAGTTCCCTCCCCCACATAAAGTGCCAGTAAGCCATGAGCCAGGCCAGGGAAGTGCCCGTAAAAAAAAAAAAAAAAAAAAAGTAAGCACAGCAGTTCAGGAGGCTGAGGCAGGAGGTTCAAGACTAGCCTCAGCAACTTAGGGAGGCCCTAAGCAACTAGCAAGACCCTGCCTCAAAATAAAAAATAAAAAAGGTGTAGGGATGTGGCTCAGTAGTTAAGCACCCCAGGTTCAATCCCCAGTCCAAAATTTTTTTTTAAATAAATAAATCACTTAAAAAACAAAACTACGTTAGCAGCCTTCCTCACCATAGAGACAGCATTCCAGGGACGGCAGAGGCTTCAGAGGAACAAGTCTGAAAAGGTTCTCCCCTCCAATACACACACACACACACACACACACACACACACACTTAAAAAATAAAAATTATCCAAAAAGAATAACAACCACCAAAAAGGATAGAAAATCATCCATCATGTCCCGGAATAAATCAGTTTTTCTTTTTCACCAGGCCTTTCTTGTCAAGGCCTGTAAGTTTTACATAACTGCAACCACAGAGTGCGTATGATTTGTATCCTGCCCTCTCCTCCCATTAGTCTGCAGGCAATTTTCTGTGCTGCTACAGAACTTTCAGAGTTAATTTTATTAGTGTTATTTTTTTCTTGCCACAGGTAATAATTATTCATTAAGATAAATGAAAACATCCAGATTAAAAAAATGGAATCACAATGCACTTATTAATTTGCAGTTTGTTTCTTCCCCCCATTTAACTGTGCATGGCAAATATCTTTACAAATTAAAAATTCATTTCTAAAACAAATTCATTTCTACATTAATTAATTAATTATTGTGGTGCTCTGGATTAAATCCAGGGCCTTGAATAAGCTAAGCATGTGCTCTACCTCTAGGCTACAACCCTGACCCCTCTACATTATGTTTAATAATTATAATGCATTCTCCTAGAAGAGTAATCCCATAACTTTTCCTCCAGGTCCTATTATGATTTTATTTTATAAATGAAGAAATGGAGAGTCAGAAAATTTAAGGCACTTCCAGTAGGTCACATGCTGATGCATGGGAAGATGTAGGTCTTTCTATTCCACATATATTGTTTTCTATTTTATTTTACTTTATTAAGAACACTCAATGTGAGATCTACCCTGTAAACAAAGTTCAAAATGTACAGCATATTACTGTTGACAGTGGACAGCGTACTGCAGCAGATCTCTAGAGCCTATTCATCTTGCTTGACTGAAAGTTTATGCCTGTTGATTATTAACTCTGTATTTCCCTGCCCTTACCCCAGGGAAACCATGAATTTGATACTTTTTTGTGTGTGTGTGGTACCGGGGATTGAACTCAGGGGCACTCGACCACTGGGCCACATCCCCAGCCCTATTTTGTATTTTATTAGAGACAGGGTCTCACTGAGTTGCTTAGTGCCTCGCCATTGCTGATGCTGGCTTTGAACTCGTGATCCTCCTGCCTCAGCCTCCCAAAGTGCCGGGATTACAGGCGTGCGCCACCGCGCCCGGCAAATTTGATACTTTGATGTCTATGAATTTGACATTTTAGGTGCCTCCTATACGTGGGATTATGCAGTGTTTGTTTTTCTGTGATTGGCTTATTGCATTGAGTCTAACTTCCTCACAGTTCAGCCATGTTTCACAATTGAAAAGATTTCTTTCTCTTTTTTGTGGTACTGGGGATAGAACACAGGCCTAACTCCTTCCTTCCTTTCTTCTTCTTTCTTTGTACAGTACTGAGAACTGAACCCAGAGCCTCCTGCATGGCTAGAAAAGTGCTCTACTACTAACTACATCCCAGCCCTTTTTGGTTTTGGGGACAGGGTCTCTCTAAATTGCCCAGGCTGATTTGGAACTAAATTGTCCAGTCCTCCTGCCTCAGCCTCTGAGTAGCTGGGATTACAGGTCTGCACCCCCCAGCCCAGCCTGATCTCAGTTTTCTTTGGATAAATACCCTTCTCATTTCCCCACAGCCTGCAGCAAATATTGTAAATGGTGGCCAAATACTCCATTCAATCAACAGAACCTAATTTACTTACTCTTTTCCCTGCTATTGACATTTAGAATGTTTTCAATCTTTATTCTCATAAATAAGACTCTTGTGAACATCTTTGTGCCTAATTTTTGTCTATGATTTAAATTGTGATTCAACTAGGAATCTCAGGGGCTGGGAGTTAGGATTAGCTCAGTGGTAGAAGGTTTGCCTAGCATGTACAAGGTCTTGGGTTTAAACCTCAGCACTGCAAGAAAAAAAAGAAAGGAAAGAAGGGATAAAAAAGTAAATGAATGAATGAATCCTAAGTGAGAGGACATATTTATACACGTCACTCCCTCTTTCTAAAGTTAAACTTAAATCTTACAGGCATGTGGGAGATTTGGTGTACCATGCCTTGGCTAGGGTGAGTAGTAGACAGAATAAAATAGTCAAGGCCATGTGCCAAAGGATATAGCACTAGAAATGTACTGCCAGACTGTTTTCCAAAAGGGGACCAATTTAATAACCATTGTAGTGGCTTAAAAACAACTTAGTGTAATATTCTTTTTTTTTTTTTGTACCCGGGATTAAACTCAGGGGCACTTGACCACTGGGCCACATCCCCAGCTTTTTTTTTTTTTTTTTTTTGTATTTTATTTAGAGACAGGGTCTCACTGAGTTGCTAAGTGCCTCGCCATTGCTGAGGCTGGCTTTGAACTCAAGATCCTCCTGTCCCAGCCTCCTAAGTGCTGGGATTATAGGTGTGCCCCACCGCGCCCAGCTTAGTGTAATATTCAAAGGTATTTGGTAAGGAAGAAAAGCAGTGTCTCCCACTAACCCACAATGTCATTCTCCAGAGGACTTTTCAACCACAGTAAGACACATTTCTGTCCCTCCGGGTCCCAAAGCCAACAAGCCCGTCTGCCTGGCTCATGCACTTGACAGGAACCACCAGGGGGCCTTGCTGGGTGAGCAGCTTCCTAGAGCTTCCCCGTTCTAGAGATTGCGTGTATTCTTATCCCTTGTCTGAATCTCAAGGCCCCTTGAGGGAGCAAGTACCATCTTGGAGACCCTTCCTCCCCCAGCGCAGAGGTCTCTGGGACACAAGCGCACACCTCCTGCAGAGAGGCTCTCGGCTCCTCAGCGGCCTTGTCCACAGACCTGGGCCTCCCTGTTTGGGCATTTGCTCCCTGATCTGCAATAAATACGTGTGGAACACTGCTGGGATGAGCAGGTGTGTCACAGACCATTTACTGTTCAAGGTGGAAGAGGCCTCTGAGACCATCCTGCTGAACACCCTCCCGCTACACAATGGTTTAGGGAAGGCTGCTGGAGGACTGTTTGGGACTATTTCATTTAATGTGCCTGACGCCCCCGGGCGGTGTCATTACCTCCCTTTCTTAGCAGTGGGAACTGCTGCGCTCAGGTTAAGACACCCTGCGCTGCAGATGGCCTGTGGATTAGCCTGAGGGACCTGACCCACAGCCCTTTCAGCTCTCCTCAGCTGCCCGTCCTGCAGGCTAAGTTGTTAAGCACTCAACACCAGGTGCTTTAGATAGGTATTAAAAAAAAAAAAAAAAAAAAAAAAAAAGTGTTGAAAATGGACAAAATGGAAAGGAAATGGCACTAATTACCCATGTACCTAAGTGCCACCTTCTTCAGGGCGTTCTCCTGTGGTGACAGTAGGCAAGTACCCTTGATGGGGGATCGGCTTCTTAACCTCCCCTCACTGTTTATTGTTGTTATTGTTGTTAATTATTGATGTGTTAGGGTTGGGACTGTAGCTCAGTGGTAGAGCGTCTGCCTCACAAATAAATAAACAAATAAAATAAAGGTATTGTGTCCATCTACAACTAAAAAAATTTTTTTAAAGATAATTGACGTGTTATATGTATTTATGGGGTGCAAAGTGATGCTATGATTTTTTTCTAATTTTTTTTTAGTAGATGGGTACAATACCTTTACTTTATTTATGTTTATGTGGTGCTGAGGATCAAACCCAGTGCCTCACATGAGCTAGACAAGCACTCTACCACTGAGCCACAACCCCAGCCCAATGTTATGATTTTTTTAAAAAAAGATTTTTTTTAGTTGAACATGGACACAATACCTTTGTTTTAATTATTTATTTATTTTATGTGGTGCTGAGGATCGAACTCAGTGCCTCACATGTGCAAGGCAAGTGCTCTACCACTGAGCCACAGTCCCAGCCCCCACCATGCTGATTTTTTTTTTTTATGCAACATGGATTCAAGCCAACCAATCCATCCATCGCCTCAAACATTCGCCATCTTCCATGATGGGAACATTGCTGACCCAACTTCCCAGAGATGGAAACACACAGCACTCAGTTCTTGGCTATATCTATCATACTATGCAACAGATCTCAAAAAAAAAAAAAAAAAAAAAATCAGACTTATTTATCACATCTGAGGCTTTATGTTGGTAGATTATCATCTCCTCATCCCCCCCCCACAGCCATAGAATATTTTCTAGTTCTATCCATGTTGTTGCAAATGACAGAGTTTCTTCCTTTTTAAAGGTTGAATAGTATTCCATTGTGTGAATAGACCACATCTTCTTTAGCCAGTCACCCACAGGCGTGTACTTGGGTTTATTCCATGACTTGGCCAGGTTCCCTGAACATGGGTGTGCACACACACACTTGGCCCTCCCCACCCTGTTTTCAGTTGTTGAGCTTGAACTTCAGGAAGAGTTAAGTTGTGTCTCCAAGCATCACCTGAAGGATGAATTCACCTGCAGAAGCACCACCACCTCCACACCATGGTTCAGCCCCCATTTGCTGCCCTCCTCCCTCCTCCCTGTCCCCTCCTGGCCATCAGGAGCAGCTTCTGGGATGATACCTCTATGCTCAAGTGTTGCAGCTGAGGAAGGGTGTGCCTTGCATCATTTTTTTTTTTTTTTTTTTTTTTTTTTGTACCAGGGATTGAACTCAGGGGCACTTGACCACTGGGCCACATCCCCAGCCCTTTTATGTATTTTATTAGAGACAGGGTCTCGTTGAGTTGCTTAGTGCCTCGCCATTGCTGAGGCTGGCTTTGAACTCGCAATCCTCCTGCCTCAACCTCCTAAATGCTGGGATTACAGGCGTGTGCCACTGCACCCAGCTCCTTGCATTATTTCTTCATCCTGAGACTCACTCGAAGGGCAACAATGTTGATGGTGACACTAATTAACTTAGCCCTATTATCTTTAGATAGGGAAGAGTTAACTTTTTTTTTTTTTTTTTTTTTTTTGTACTAGTGATTGAAATCAGAGGCACTTTGCCACTGAGCTGCATCTCTAGCCCTTTTTACTTTGAGACAGGGTCTCACTGAATTGCTTAGGGCCTTGCTAAGTTGCTGAGGCTAGCCTCAAACTTGCATTCCTCCTGCTTTAGCCTCCAGAGTCACTGGGCTTACAGGCTTGTGCCAATGCATCCAGCTACTAACACTCATTTGAAAAATTATTATAAAAGGATACTTATTTATTTTAAAAGCCTGCCTTGTATAAAGTAAATGGTAAAATTCTTCAGTTTTCCCATCTCATTCCCATGCCATTTTCCAGAGGTGACTGCTGTTGAGCAGTTTGCTGTGTATTTTTCCAGATATGCATATATTTATGAAAACTGTTAATACAAAATGAATCACACTATACATAACTAACTTATTCCTTCTGCCACTCACTTAGAATTCTAATTTAAGGAAAACCCATAATTTACTTAATCAGCCTCTACTGATAGACACTTCTTCCAGTATTCTCTATTATAAATAATGCTGCAGTCACAATACTTGCACATTTCATGTACTATGCAAGTTTAATTGTAGGGTGAATGCCTAGAAATGTAAGATGATCATGTAATCTACCATCTGAACCAGAACTAGCATAGACTCAGGGACTCCTGAGAACAAGGTGGATAATGGGATCATATCAGGAAAAGCAGGTGTATTTTTACCTAAAAGTGGAACTTCTGCCAAGTCAAAGAGTAGTATTTAGAAGGCTAATGTGGTGCAACAGTCTTCTATCACAATTGTACCAATTTATAATCCACCAGTGTACAAGAGCTCCTGTTATTACAACTGTCCAAATTCCATACACTGATATTATTCTTAAACTTTGCCAGATGAATTAACAAGAAATTATATATTGTTTTAATTAGCACTTATTTACTAATCAATGACATTAGACATCTTTTTTTTGCATTTGTTCTTTTTTAGATATACATGACAGTAGAGTGTATTTTGATATATTATGCATACATGGAGTATAACTTATTCTAATTAGGATCCCATTCTTGTGTTTGTACATGATGTGGAGTTTCACTGGTCGTGTATTCATATATGAACATAGGAAAAGTTATGTCCAATTCATTCTATGTCTTTCCTATTCCATTCTCCTTCCCTTCATCCCCTTTTGTCTAATCCAATGAACCTCTTTCTGGCCCCCTGCCCATTGTGTGTCAGTATCAGAGAGAACATTCGACCTTTGGTTATTTGGGGATTTAGCATGGTAGTCTCCAGCTCCATTGATTTACCAGCAAATGCCATAATTTCATTCTCCTTATGGCTGAGTAATATTCCAGTGTGTGTGTGTGTGTGTGTGTGTGTGTATACACACCACATTTTTTTTTGTCCATTCATCTGTTGAAGTGGCAAGTAGGTTGGTTCTATAGTTTAGCTATTGTGAATTGAGCTGCTATAAACATTGATGTGGCTGCATCAATGTAGTATGCTGATTTTAAGTTCTTTGTGTATAAAGTACTGGCCATTTGCATTTCATTTTTCTGCTAACTGCTTCTTCATATCCTTTATGTGTATGTTGCTTTTGAATTTGTTCCTTTTCTTATTGGTTTATAAGAGCTTTTCATATATTAAAGAAGTTAATCCTTTCTTCTTAGATCATTTGGCTAGCATTTTTTCCCACTGTGGTTTGTATTTGACTTTGTGACATTTTTGCCTTACAAAAGTGTAAGGCACAGTGGCACATGCCTGTAATCCCAGCGGCTCTGGAAGCTGAGGCAGAAGGATCACAAGTTCCAAGCCAGTCTCAGCAAGCAACTTAGTGAGACTCTGTCTCTAAAAAAAAATACAAAATATGGCTGGGGAGGTGGCTCAGTGGTCTAATGCCCCTGAGTTCAATCCCCAATACCCTCCACAAAAAGTTAATTTTTTTGGTGGGGGGAGTATTGGGGATTGAACCCAAGGGCTTTGCACATGCTAGGCAAGTGGTCTACCACTGAGCCACATCCCCAGCCCTATTTTTTATTTAGAGACAGGGTCCCACTGAGTTGCCTAGGCTGACCTTAAACTTGTGATCCTCCTGCCTCAGCCTTTTGAGTAGCTGAGATTACAGGCACATGCCTCCGTTTCCAGCAAAAGTGTCAGCTCTTATGTAGTGTTTTCATTTATGGTGTTTGGTCTTTATGTCCAAGACTGGAAAACAAAAACAAAAATGAATTTTTTCCTTGTACTTCTTGTTTCCTTTTTCAAATTTAAATTTTTGAACCACCTGGAATTTATTCTGGTTTAGAAGTGAGTTCAGCTTTATTTGTTTCCACATTGTCCAGTCACTTTTCCCTACATCGTTTCCTGAGTAACCCCTCCCTCCCTCTGCAGGGCCATTTGAAATGCAGCTATAGCTCATGCCAACTCTCCCTATGTATTTGGGTCTATTTCTGACCTATTTTCTCCCATTGGTTTATTTGGTCTTATACCGGCCATAAAAATTCTGCTATATAAAATCCGTAATATTACATTACGTCTTAATACCTGGCGGGTCTATTTCCCAATCTTAATTGCTTTCAGATTTCCACTGATTGTTCTCTCATGGTTAAACTCTTCCAGCTGAACCTCCCCTCCCACATAGCTGTCATTTGATCGGGATTGCATTGAATTTGTATATTAAGTCAAAGAGAATCTACATCTTTGCATCCCCGAGTCTTTTTTAAGAAGAAGCCGAGTCTTCCCTTTTCAGATCTGTTTGACTACAGGGTGGGTGGCCATCAAGGAAAACAAGGATAAACACACATAATAAGCACTGTATTTAGATCATGTTACAATACGTGGCATGTGTTGTTGCTCACGAGCAATGTTTGGTTCGGTGCCTGCGCGAAACGGCACGCAGAGGCTGTGTGTTCCTTCATCCCTGCATGAGTGCCCCCGTGAACATTCACGTCTCGGGTCTCTCATCGAACAAAGTGTACCTTTAGTACGTCCCAAAAGTAATCGAAAAGAGGGTTATCTGTTTACAAATATATGTATTATCCCTGTTTCCAGATTTTACGGCCTCTTGGTATATTGATACTAGATAAAATGCTGGGCTACAGGGAGAGGGGAGGGGTCGGTCCAGGAGCGTCATCCTCTTGAAGGGACCTGCAGTGGCAGTGGCCCCTGTCAGTCTGTCTGTGGCTGCTACAACAGAAGAGCCTGACTGAGCAGCTGATAAAGAAGAGAAGCGTATTCCCACAGCTCTGAAGGCTGGGAAGTCCGCGATCAAGGCTCTGGCAGGTTTGGTATGTCGTGAGAGCCGCAATCTCCGCCTCCAAGATGGCACCTGCGGCTGCCCCTCCCAGAGCGCATGTGCCCTGTCCCCGCGTGGCAGGAGGTGGAAGGGCGAAAAGCGGCAAGCTCTTCCTGAAGCTTCTTTTATAAGGACATCAATCCATTCACAGGGCTTCATCACTTCCCAAAAGGCCTCACCTCGTAATACCACCGCAAAGTGGTGGTAAGTTTCAACATGTATTTAGGAGGGGCCACAGGCCACAGCAGACGCCCAAAGGGCATCCCACGAAGGGAGCTGCTTTCCCCCAAGGGTTTCCCCCTCTCCCTTCTCTCTTTATGCTTCACCTGATTCAAAAAGTCTGCTTTTGGGGCTGGGGTTGTGGCTCAGTGATACAGCACTTGCCTAGCATGTGTGAGGCACTGGGTTCGATTCTCAGCACCACATATAAGTAAAAATAAAGGTTCGTTGACAACTAAAAAATATTTTTTAAAAATTTGGGGCTGGGGTTGTGGCTCAGTGACACAGCGCTTGCCTAGCACGTGCGCAGCCCTGGTTCGATCCTCAGCATCCACGTAAAAATAAATGCATTGTGTACAACTGAAGTAAATAAATAAATATTTAAAAAATAAGCACATTGTGTGCAACTAAAGCAAATAAATAAATAAATAAATAAGTCTGCTTTGTTATGCTCTATCCTTTTGATGGACATTTTTGGAGAAGTATAACCTCACCGTTTAATGATTAGTCGCAAATCATAGGCAGTGTGTTTCTGGATTTGCCCCATGATGTCTATACTGTGCCACCTCAACCACTCTTCTGACTTGGTGCTTTGTCTGAAAAGGGTTATAAGTTGAGATAACTGGCTGGTGATGGTGGCCTTGCTGAGTTTCAGGGAGTTGAATTTGAACCTTGCTTAGCTGGTCCTGACCTGTCACCACCCTTGCAACAGTCCTGTTGCATGTTCTGTGTATTGCATGACCCATTATTGCATTTATTTTTCTAGTTAAATGTCTGGCAGGTCCAAGTTCAATAGCTTCTGACTGTGAGACACCCGACGTGCAATGACAGCGTGCTGACCTTGGCCCTTTGCACCCATGATTTAGAGCAGAACAGGTGCTGATCTGTACCAAATGTTGGATGTTTGTTGGAGTCTGGGGAGCCCCAGGGTTGCCCTGTCTCAGCAGTTCTTTCTGCTCACCTCCTCTCTCACAGGGCATGGCTACATTGTTTGGGGGATCAGTATGACTAGGCAGAAAAGACCCTAAGCAGGAATTGGCTTTGACCACCCTTTGATGTATCTGTGGTGAGGACCATCAGGACCCTGAGGGTGTCCCTAGCTTGGAAGAACCAGGAGGGCCCGGGCTGATCCAGAAAACTCTAGTTGCATGCGGGTTTGGTTTGAGTAACACAAACTCTTGTGTTTTTTTTCCTTTTTTCCATGTTCTTTTGAGCCACTTAAGCAGAGCGGTGTTCCCAAGCTTGTGTGCAGGCCAAGAGGTGACGGCATTGAGCAAGTCCTCATCTGAGCCATGAACTGATGCTCTGATCCCTGAGCCAAGGAGGGAGCGAGCCTCCAGCCTCACTTGTCAGGGCGTGGGTTGGTACTGGGCACCAGAAGCTGGCCTGTCCTAAAGCTAAGGAACTCAAAATTGGAAAGGAGACCCAGACACATTTGGGCAGAACTGCAGTCTGAAGGCACAGAGAAGGCTTTGTGCTAGGCTCTGTGGCCAGACAGCCTCCATTCCAGTTCCAGCCCAGTCACTCAGCTGCTGTGTGACCTTGGGCATGTTATTGCACCTCTTGGGACCTCGGTTTTCTCTTCCAGAAAGTGTGACTAAGAACACCTATTTTATAGAAGTATTTGGAAATGCAAATAAGCACCTATCATAGCACCTAGGGCGCAGTAGACCCTCAATGAACAGTCAATATGGCCCCAATTTACCTCTCCCCTGGGCTTCAGCCACAGTAGCTTGGAAGGTAAGGCAGGATTCTGGTATGCTTCACAGACCCAGGCATGCTCTCCCCAGGCTGGACAAACTGATATGCAGGTGGAAAATGAGCTCTTACACCAAAAAAATCTCTGGCAACTCCTCAGAATCCCTCCATTCTAGGGAGAGGTGAGAAGCAGACACCTGGGGAGCCCCTTGGACCTGATGGATTTGAGTAGAGGCTGTCCAGAGTGTGTCTTGATGCCTTGACCCGGCCTTGGATAGAGGATAGAGGACCCTGGTTGGTTTGGATCCCTAAAGAAATGGGCAGTTGGGGCTGGGGTTGTGGCTCAGCGGTAGAGTGCTCGCCTAGCACATGCGCGGCCCGGGTTCAATCCTCAGCACCACGTAAAAATAAACACATTGTGTACAACTAAAGCAAATGAATAAATATTTAAAAAAAAAAAAAAAAAAAAGAAATGGGCAGTGGGGCTGGGATTGTGGCTCAGCGGCAGAGCGCTCGCCTTGCACGTGCGCGGCCCGGGTTCGATCCTCAGCACCACATAAACATGAATGCATTGCATTGTGTACAACTAAAGTAAATAAATAAAATATTAAAAAAAAAAGAAATGGGCAGTGGGTCTCGTCCAACTTTCTTGGTAAGACCACTGGTATTAGTAAGACCTCAAGAACCCTTTCTAGGTGAGACCACCAGTTGTCATAGAGCCATGTGGTCATCAGCACCCCTGGAGGAGTGATATTAGCACTTGTAGGAAACCTAACTGGAGGTACTTGGTGGGTGTCCCCAAGCAGTTCCTTGATATGCAATTGAACTGGAGCCTTCCAGGCCTGTGGGACAGAAGTGCTGCAAGGCAGAGGGTTTCCATGGTAACTAGGCTCAAGCTGAGTTGCAGTTGGCTCTGCTGATGGTGAAGCCCCAGAACAGAACCAACAGAGGCCCAAAACCAAACTCACGGAGAGGCTCGCTAGGAAGGAGGGTCTGAGGAGATAGCCTCGGAGGTCCCTCTAAGATCCTGTGACTCCAGCAGCCATGCCTGGCAATCTGTCGCCATCATACATCTGCTCTTGGCCTTGGTATCACACTGGAATTACCTGGATAGTATTCAGAACACCTGATCCTATCTCCTCACCTCCCCCAGTGACTCTGATTGAATTGGTCTATAGTATGGCCTGGGCATCAGAATTTTAAAAATCTTCTCAGGTACTTTGAAGGTACAGCCCAGGCCAAGAGCCATTGACAAAAAGACAAGCAAGGCAATAACAATTAATAATGAAGATTACTGTGTATGTGCCAGGCCTGTGCTAAGTGATATATATATATGTGCGTGTATATGACTATATATATGTATATATGTATGTATGTATATGACTATATATGTATGTATATGACTATATATATGATATATAAGATATATATCATATATATAAAATCTTCTTTAATTCTTATGATAATGCCCCCTTTTCCAGATGAAAAAGCATGCTCAGAAAGGATAAAAAAAACCCCAAGGTCAGAGAGCAGTAAGAACTGGCTTTCCACCCCAAGGCCATCAGATTTCAGAGTCCAGGTTGGTTGCTATTATAATTGCTGCCTCTGAGACAATGGGGAATGGAATATGGGGACACATGTGGGGCAGGCCCCTCAGAGACCCTTGACACCCTCCTCAGAGGTCCTCTATGCCCAACCTGAAGATCTTGGCTCATTGCTACCACAACATCTTGTCAGTTGGATGAGAGCACTGGCAGGTCCCAGGAAGGCCCTGGGGATCTGGCTTTTCATTTGGGAAAGCCTGAGACCTTGAGCTCAGAGAACTTGAATCATGTGCTCAGCTTCCAAGTTCTTGTAATGAATGGCAGGCTTTCAGCTTGGGACATAGCATCAGATGAGATTTTGTTCCCAGGGGGCGGGGGAGTGGCTGGGAAGCACATTTTGTCCACCAGGTGTTTTTGGTTTATAGCAGATTCAGAAAAAAAGTCAGGAGCCATCCATTAAGTAGGACCAACGCCTTTTTATTTGCAGTTTCACTGAAATTTAGTGAAAGGCAAACCCAGCAGGTACCTGTTTTACTGGCAGTAAAAGGAAATTGGGCAGCAATTATTTAAAAGGAGTTGGAGTTGTTTAAATCTAAAATTTAGCAGTATGTGTATGTTTTAAGAGAAAGTTTACAAGGCTTGGGGATTGGGGTTGAACTGTTCTTGACGAAAATGACATGGAAAATATTTCCCTTTCTTATTTTAAACCTTTCCCTTTGCTGTTTGTTTCCTAAATTTAGCAGGCCAAGAAGCAATAAGCAAATCTAGCAGGGAAAAATCTGAACCAAGTCTCAAAGTTTAATCACAATGACGAACTGAGGAAAAAAAAAAAAAAAAAAAAAAACTCTCCAAGATGAGAAGTAATTCTTCCCATTTTATAGAGCACAGTCATTATTTGAACTTAAACAATTTCAGATGTGATTGACCTTATTGGACGCGGAAGTGCTGGATTTGGCACTCCCTAAAAGGACAAAGCCTGGGGAGGGAGTCACAGCCTAAACTTCAGCCAAGAACTCTCCACAGGGGACTGGAAGGATGTGGGAGGCTCATCGGGCTGTCACTCACCAGCTCCCAGCTCTCATTCCTCACCATGGCAACACAGGAGCTCTTCAGCATGGTCCAGATGGAACCCCCACCCCAAGGCCTGAACACAGCCCTGCCTCACCAGGCAGCACTGGGAATGTCCCACGGGGCCCTGACTCAAGCGGGTGGGCCACATCCAGAGACCAAATAGACCTCAGAGTGGATGGCTCCACCTACACTGGGCCATTGCCATTGCCATCAGCTCTCATTTGCTGGGTTTTGTGGTTTTACTTTTGGAGAATGGTTTTCTATTTGTTAAAAGGACTAAAGAACTAGTATCTCTGAGCTTTTGGTTACTGGAGCAGAACATTGATTCAAACTAGTTTTATAAGGAGAAAAAACAGAGGGAGGGAGAAAGAGAGAAAAAGGAAGGAACAAAAGGAAGAAAAATTGATTTAAATAGGTAGGTAGGTAGATAGTTGAGAGACAGAGAGGTTGAGAGAGTCAACTCAACTCTAAGGACCCATACAATATTGTCAGAGCTCACTCTTTCCATCTCTTGGTTCTTATTATTTCTTCTTGATTTCATTCTCCAGACAAGATTTCCCCATGTGATGGACAAGAAGATCCTCATTTCCCAAGCTTAGCAGAATTGATGAAAAGAGCTCATCATATAGAAAAGCCTCAGGGAAGATTCTCATTGGCCCAGATTGAATCTAATGACCATTCCTGAACCAATGGCTGTGTCTAGAGGCCCAGTCTGGTGCTCACGCCTGTGGGAGTGCTTGGGGTGTTGGTGGAACGGGGACAGTAAATGACAGCTTTGCCGAGAGCATGTGAGTGGCCAGTTCACATACTCTTGCAGCAAGAGTTAGTCAAAAAGATAAAGTAAATAAGTAAAATACAAACAGCATATCATTTTAGCCGGGCGCGGTGGCGCACGCCTGTAATCCCAGCACTTTGGGAGGCTGAGGCAGGAGGATCGCGAGTTCAAAGCCAGCCTCAGCAATGGCAAGGCACTTAGCAACTCAGTGAGACCCTGTCTCTCATAAAATACAAACAAAGGGCTGGGGATGTGGCCCAGTGGTCAAGTGCCCCTGAGTTCAATCCCCGGTACCACAACAAAAAAAAAAAAAAAAAAAAAAAAAACAGCATATCATATGAAGAAAGGTACCATAAGGGAAAGTGAAGCAGTGGAGGCAGAGATTGGGTAGAGGTCAAGTGGTTGGGGAGGCTCACAGAGAAGGTAGTATTTGAGAGGAGCCCTACAGGAGGTGAAGAAGTAAGCCATGCAGACATCTGGCAGAAGAACCTTCCAGAAGGAAGACAGAAAGAACCAGAGGGCTAAGGAGAGGGTACCTGGAGGGCTCAAAAAGAGGGTAAGGGCTCAAAATTAGCAGTAAGGAAGCCTGTGTGGCTAGAGCAGAGCAAGAAAGGGAACAGTGGAGGCTGAGTCCAGCAGAGTGAGAAGGCACCCTGTCACACGGGCCACCGTGAGTCCAGGGCTTGTACTCTCTGAGATGAGGTCACTGAAGGGCATGTGATGTTTTGGAGGATCTCATTTGTTTGCTGTTGGTTTCTTCCTGATATACCAATTTGAGAGCAGGGACAATATTTAGATATTCATTCATTCATTCATTTATTCTTCCATTCCTTTATTCAGGAAGTACCTGCTAAGTTACCTACTATGTGCCAGGTGCTGAGGGCTCACAGATGAGCAACTCAATCTTCTAGCAGAAATAAGAGGAGAGAACACTGTCAGTGCGTATCACAGACGCCCTCGCCTGGGGATTCCACAAACAGCCACCGTATTTCACCCACTACAGAAAGGGCTCCACGCCCAGGATCTCCCATCTCCACCTGATCCAGCTCTGGCTCCTGATGGTCCTGCATCCCAGGGCCAGATGACACATATACTCCCTCATCCCGCCATGCTTGGCAACATGAATGGAAATATCAGATAGTAGCTCTCCATTCCCTTTTAAAAGCGGGTAGAAGGAAAACAGCATTCACTGGCCACTACCCCCGCTGGCTGGGGTGGGGTGAGGTCCTAGGGTCAAATCTGCAGCTTCTGTGCTCTAAGTTTGAGGTGGGGGTTTCTTCCTGACCTTCCATGGCCATGCTTGGCATGGGATGGGCAAGGAAGTGGCCAGATTCCTAGGCTTCTCTTCCGGGGGCCACCCCACTTTTTATTTCCGTATTCCCAGCCTCTTGTATAATGCCTGCACATAGTGGATCTCCATTAAATATTTGACGAGTTAATACTAGTGGCATATCCATGGAGTACCATCTGGGAATACCCAGAGCAGAGGCCTGAGGCAGGCTGCAGATCATGGAGAGGGCATCAAGGACGACCTTGATTTGTGGCCCGAAGGACAGTATTGGAACTGCCCATCTCTGCAACCAGGACTACAGAAGCAGCTGCTTGGGGATGAGCAGGGACATTGTTTTGAGATACTGAGTTAGAGGCATCCATGGGACACTCAAGGTCTAAAAGATCAAAGAAGGGGACTGAAAGCAAAAGCAGTTCAACCACCTGAGGGAGCCTGAGTTAGGGTCCAGGTATGTGAGCTGGTGCTTAGACATCAGAGGTCAAGGGCTCTGGGTGGTGGCTGAACGAGGCTGGGGAGGGAAGAAGTGAGAGTCCTGCATGGCATTTCCGAAAGCCACATCCCACCCATCCTCAGTCTGTCCTTCTCTTGGCTGACTCAGAGCCAACTGATATTTTAGCTCCAAACCCATGGAAGAAGAGCTAGGACCTCTGGAAGGCCGTGGGCCTGGTGTTTCCATGGCACCCTCCTTCACAAGTTGTCTCACAGCAGAAGTGTCTCGCCACAGACCCTGGTCCACCTGGAGGAGTGTTGGGCCACTCCAGGGATCTGGGCCCGCGAGAGGGAGCCATGAACTTTTCCTGATGGCGCCTCTGAGGCTGTCTAACTCCATGAGGCACAGCCTTCTCTAGAGAGCCGGAGCCTGAGCAGACATCCTTCCACAACATTCTCTGTGGCCCGAGGAAGTTGTGAGTGAGGTGTGTGTGAAGGTGGCAGGCTGGGGCACAGTCCCAGAAGTGTTTCTCCCACTTCCTGGCACATAGGTGGTGCTTCACAGAGCTTTGTTGAATGAATGAGTGACAGCGTGAGGGAGCTCATCGTTCCTGAATGAATGAATGAATGAATGAACGCTCAGGTGATGCAAAGGAATGAATGCAGGAGGGTGCCCCAGTGCTGGGGGATGGGTGGCTCTCCACCAATGTTATTGGGCACTAGTGAGTATGGGATGAGGAATCAGAGATTTCCTGAACCCACAGAGTGGCCATAAGTCCTAAATAAATAAACATGGTTATTTCCCACAGTTGGCTTGTAAGATAATGAAGAGATATACACTCCCTTTGGGAGCTTCAAAAACTCACCCCTCTGCAGTTTTTCTTTAATTTTAGCTCCTCAGCGATTAAATGGAGGCTTCTTTCCATTCTCCTGACCCAGATTTGGGAGGAAGGGTGGGGACAGCACTAGCACTATCATTGTCCCAGGTGGGAGGGGCACAAAAGAACATTCTCAGGGGCTGGGATTGTGGCTCAGCGGTAGAGCACTTGCCTAAGCACGTGCGCGACCCGGGTTCGATCCTCAGCATCACATAAAAATAAACACATTGTGTACAACTAAAGCAAATAAATAAATATTAAAAAAAAAAAAAGAACACTCTCCTTTCTCCCTCTCTGAGTTGGACAGCTTGGATTCCTTCAGCAATCCAGGGCTCAAGCCAGAACATTCCTCTCCTTCTCTACCTCCCTCCTTTTCTCCCTCCTGTTTTTCCTGAAATGGATTTTGAGACCCTGGGGGGTGGGGCTCTGCCCCATCTGCTCAGTCCCTGGCGTGACATCAACTCAGAATATTATAGGGTGACATCTGCACCTGTGTCACCCTCTGAGCACACACACCCTGAGCATCTGTGGCTAGCATGGGGCCAGGCCCATGGGATACAAGATCTCCTCTCATGAAGCTCCCTATAGGCTGTCCTAACAGGAGGTCAACGGAAAAAAGTGACAGCCCTGCAGAGTGGCACCAGTTCAGGAGGTGGGAGCTTCCCAGACTTTTGGCATTTTCTGGCCAAGAAAGTTGGGGGGTGGAGTGAGGCTCTAGAGGGACATGGGGACTCTGAGATGCTGGTAGGACTCCCCAATATGACCCCACTCAGGGGTCCCCTCTCCAACAGGTCCAGCTGCCTTGCTGGACCATTCCTCTAGGACTAGGCCTGTGACAGGGTCCTGATGCTAGGGTTCTCTGAATGGAAGATTCTAACTCCTTCCTGCTTCATCAGGGGCCAGAGCTCCTGCCCAGGGCTGCTGATTGGGCAGAGGGTTGGAGTTGGAAGGCACTCACAGTTAGTGAGGTTTCATGGCACTCTGGGGAACATCTGGCCAGAAGTTTGGTTCTGGTGGTAAGATGTCAAGATGCGTTCATCCAGCCATTCATCTCTGATGTGTCTCCCCAGTGTCTCTCACTGGGGACTCTGGAAGCACAGAGCAGAGTGTGGCTAAGGAGGGAGAGGCTGGGATGTGGCATTTGTCATCCATCATTCCCCAGAACTTAATGCCAGTGACCCAGTGGATCTGATGTGGAACCACTTCAGTAGCAAGCAAAAGTCCCAGAGGAGCTGCATGGTCGTTCGTTGAGTTCTGGTGGCTCTGGCATTAGCCTGTGAGGGCTTGCTTGTCCTTATGGGCAGTTCTGTCTGCAGCAGCTTATCCAAGTCCTGGGGTTTTACTGAAGGAGAACCTCCTATGTGCCTAGCGCAGTGTCAGGCCCATGTTAATCCCCAGGAGAGGGTCAATCTAAAATGTTTTTATTTTGGGGGGGTGGGCACCAGGGATTGAACCCAGGTATGCTTAACAACCAAGCCATATCCCCAACCCTTTTTATATTTTACTTAGAGACAGGGTCTCACTGAGTTGCTTAGGGCCTTCCTAAATTTCTGAGGCTGGCTTTGAACTTGCGATCCTCCTGCCTCAGCCTCCTGAGCTGCTGGGATTACAGGCATGCGCCACCATGCCCAGCTAGTCAATCTGAAATGTGGTTGGCAATCTCCACTCTGGTTTCTTGTGCTCTTAGGACACCTCATCTTGGGAGGCTGGTGCCTTCCAAGACCCATCCTCTCCAAAGAGCTTTGGTTAAAAGTGTGAGTTTTAGATTCAGGATGACCTGTTTTGAATCCAGACCT
This sequence comes from Tamias sibiricus, assembly GCA_025594165.1. Classification (NCBI taxonomy): domain Eukaryota; kingdom Metazoa; phylum Chordata; class Mammalia; order Rodentia; family Sciuridae; genus Tamias; species Tamias sibiricus. The sequence goes on along the minus strand of CM046659.1, from coordinate 39,855,266 downwards.
ATGACTTAGTAGCTCTCATCTGGGGCACTTTTTTTAAAAGTCTCTTTGGCCTCAGTTTCCTCATCTGTGCAACAGGGGAGAGCCGGGGTAAGGTACAAATGAGGTAAAGCAGTTGTCTAACACCTGGACATACTAAGCACCCAACACATGGTGGAATCCTCCTGCCTACCCCCTCTGATGCTGACCTTTGTCTCAGGTGACAGGAACACCCTCAAAAGGCTTTGATGAGAAGGCATACTTGTCAGCCAAGCAGCTGAAGGCCGGAGAGGACCCCTACAGGCAGCACGCCTTCAACCAGCTGGAGAGTGACAAGCTGAGCCCAGACAGGCCCATCCGGGACACTCGCCATTACAGGTATGGCCTCCACTGTGCGGACCAAAAAGAAAGGCTGAGAAACGGCCAATACTGTTCGGCTTGGGGTGTTTTGTTTTGTTTTGTTTTTCATTTATGTGCACTTAAGAAATGAGAAAGATGGGCTGGGGTTGTAGCTCAGTGGTAGAGTGCTTGCCTAGCACGTGTGAGACACTGGGTTCGATCCCCAGCACCACATAACAATAAACAAATAAAATAAAGGTATAGTGTCCATCTACAATTAAAAAAATATGTTTAAAAAAATGAGGGATGGGGTTGTGGCTCAGTGATAGAGCACTTGCCTCGCATGTGTGAGGCACTGGGTTTGATTCTCAGCACTGCATAGAAATAAATAAATAAAGGTCCAACAACAACTAAAAACATATATTAAAAATATAAAAGAAATGAATAATATTTCCTCATTCTCAGTCTAGTGATTTAGACATTGAAAAACCCACACCCTCCAGTTGCACTGCTGCCTCCTCTATTTTGTTGGCCTATTCAGGGTCAGTGAAGGTCATGGAAACCCTCCCAGCTGGGACCCGGGAGGCCCCTCAGCATCTCATCTGACATTCCAGCAAGAGTGACATGCCAGGGGACCACAGGGAGGCTCAGGAGACAGGTGAGGCAGGCAGCTGAAGGGGGGCCTCCAGCGCTGCTCTGTGTAAATGGTGGAGTGCTCTGACTGTCCCCAACAAACAGCCCTTCCCTTCTTTTCCTCCTGCCCGGCTGGCCCACCTCCTCAGCAACAACCAGAAGTGCTTCCCAGTCTACCCTTTCACCCAGCACTCAATGTTCCTGAAATCCTACACTCCTCTTTCCTCCCTTCCCTGTTTTCACACATGCGGCTTCCTCTGCCTGAGCGCGCCTCCCCCACCCCACCTGTATCCTTCAAGACTTGGCTCAGGGTCCTCTCCTCCAGGAAGGTTCCTCGCCAACCCTGGCTAATTGCAGGCCCTCCTCTGTGCTCTATGCAGACATCTAACAGAGCCACCAGGGTATCGTTGCTGGCCCACCACCCTGCCCACAGCCTTGAGTGACAAGCAGGAGCTGCATTGGACCCAGCTATGTACACAGAGCTGGTCTGGGCCTCTGGCTGCAGTTTGAGGCAGGTGAGAGTGACTCTGGGAGCAGCCACTCCATAACACAAAGGATGCATGTGAGATGAGGGCACAGGGGGACTGGTCCTGAACCTGCCTGGTCACTCTTGGAGGCATGCCTGAGGTCTTGGCTCAGGGTCCTCTCCTCCAGGAAGGTTCCTCGCCAACCCTGGCTAATTGCAGGCCCTCCTCTGTGCTCTATGCAGACATCTAACAGAGCCACCAGGGTATCGTTGCTGGGCCCACCACCCACCCACAGCCCAGCCTTGAGTGACAAGCAGGAGCTGCATTGGAACACAGAGCTGGTCTGGGCCTCTGGCTGCAGTTTGAGGGCAGGTGAGAGTGACTCTGGGAGCAGCCACTCCATAACACAAAGGATGCATGTGAGATGAGGGCACAGGGGGACTGGTCCTGAACCTGCCTGGTCACTCTTGGAGGCATGCCTGAGGTCTAGAGGCTTGCCAGCCTGTGCAAGGCAAGGTGACTGCAGGGCCGAGGGGCCTTAGCCTCACTGTCCTTGTCACCCCAGCTTCACCCTCATGCTTCCAAATAAGTCAGTAATCCTGCTATGAGGCAAGGTCCCCCACCCAGGCCTGATGGCCACTTACAGGCCTCAGGAGTCCTTTCTCAGCCAACCCTGGGGCAGTCTTCCCTTGTGACTACCTGCACTGCAGATGTGCTTAGCATAGAGTTCCACTTGGCCTTTTATGGGAGTCCTAGCCACGGCTGACCCAGTCCCTACAGCTTAGAGGATCTGCTGTCCCTAATCTGTGACTTGAGGGCTGGCCTGAATCATTTCTGCACACCCTCCTCACGTGTCCACACTCTGAGCCTTCTTAGGAGTTCACTGAGAAATTGAAAGAATTGCCTGCCAGGCGTGATAACTCATGCCTGTGATCCCAGTGACTTGGGAAGCTGAGGCAGGAGGATTGCAGGTTTGAGGCCAGCCTTATCAACTTAGTGAGATACTGTCTCAAAATAAATTATATATTAAAAGGACTGGATATATAGCTCAGTGGTAAAGCACTCCTGGGTTCAGTCACCAGTATTGACAAAAAAAAAAAAAAAAAAAAAAAAAAAAGAGGACTTACCTTTATTAAGGCTATGCACATTATAAAATGAGACTCTTTACATCCAAGACCATGGTGAATGGGTGAGATGCCATATGCTGCTACGGGGGCCCTCTCTGAGAGCTGAGGTGGATCAGGATGTGTGTATGTGTGCATGTGCACACGTGTGCAAGGTGTGTGTGTGTGTGTGTGTGTGTGTGTGTGTGTGTGTAGAGGGAGCAGAGGCTGGACTGTGCCCCCCATGATGGAGCCCCTGTGCTGTGGGGCAGGTTCTGCTGGACTCCAAACTGTCAGACTACTTCCTAGTCCAGCCCTTGATCTAGGGACCCCGCTCTAGGGGAACCTGGAGAAATAAACCACACAAGACAGACCCACTAGGATTCCAGAGAAAATCCCACCAGCCAGACAAAGCAGAGGCAGGGGACAAACCATTTGGAGACTCCTGGCTCCCTGGAGCTGGGTACCATCCTCACTGATCTAAATCTCAGAGGAATACAAGGGGTGGTGGGAGTTCAAGTCCACCCTCCAGATAGAACGTGGGTAGGTGTGCCCCCTTCAGGGAGAGAAAGTCATTGCTATCCAGATTTCCTCCTTCCTGGGTAACTAATGACCAGGGGACAAGGACAGAGAATGGGGCCCTGAAGGTCAGTGCCAGGAGGCTGGGTACCCTCATGCCCCTTCTCAGCTAGCCATGTCCACTCCTGTCCCCCAGTCTGCAGGCATTTGGGAGCAAGCACTTGGGAAGCATGACTTCTCAGGGACAGAGAGAATGTCCCTCCCCCACGGCTGCCTCACATCTTTCTCAAGGAGAATTATTTTAGGGCCTTGAAGGATTTCTCCCATGGGGGACCCAGGCTGGTGGGACTCCTGCCTGGCTGACCGGCTGCTCTGCAGGGCAGGAAATGGGCCTGGGAATTCAGGCTGGAAGTTGCTATCCGTGGGATGGATTCTGTAATGAAAAAACAGTCACTGCTGGAATAGTCCGAGAGCAATTGTAATAAAGATCGCTTGTGAAAACCAGCAGAGGCAGTCGCCTTCCAGCCGGCCCAGGAGCTGGAATAAACAACAGGAAGGAAGGCTGGCAGGAACAATGTGCTTGAATTCCCCTTCCTGAGGACGGGGAGCCAGTGGTCCAAAGATGTGGTGTCTGGAGATGGCAGAGCTGGGCAGAAGCAGGGTGGCTGGAGATGCTCTTGTCTTCTCTGAGCCGCTGTCCTCTGGAGCCACTGGCACCTGCCCCCTGCCTCACAGTGCTGTGAGCGCCAGCAGAGCCAGGGATCCCTCATTAGGCAGGGTGGGAGTGGGTCTTCCCCAGACGTCCTGAGATGGGAGAAGGGAAGGAAGAAGCCCCAGGAGACCAGAAGACAAAAGGAAGGTGGTTTTTTCATTTTATCCTGTACCCCTATTTTGTGTCACCAGACTGCCCCATCTGCAGGGACTTCTGTTTAACTCCAGGCTGTGCCCTGGGGCCTGGTACTGGGCCTGAACACAGAGGGGAGTCCTCCCCAACAGGCAGTGGGTGTGCACTCTGGGTTCTCTAGATCTTTGGTAAGGAGCTCCCAGGCCTGGAGATACCTCTAACCTGCTGCTTCCCTCCTAGGACACCAGGCTAGGTGGCATCTGGGGACTGGGCCAGTGTGAGCTAGAGCATGGGCCTGAGGGGCAGGGAGCCTGTGTCCTGGCTTCGGGCTTGCCTTCCCTGCTTCACAGACTGGACAAAGAGAAACATGGAGGCTGCCTGAGGATGCTTCCATGGCTGGCCTCTGACCTCTCTGCTCCATTTTCAGTTGCCCATCAGTGTCCTACTCCTTGGACCTGCCAGCTACCAGCGTCATCATCACCTTTCACAATGAGGCCCGCTCCACACTCCTGCGCACGGTGAAGAGGTAAGGCCCGCCACCCGCCTGCATCTCATTGGTGCTTTTCCCCCAAAGCCTCGGGGGTCTGCGGTGCCTCTGGCCAAGCAGGACATTGAGACTGAGATCAGACCAGGCGAAGGCCAGTGAGCGCTGGGAGGATGAACCCTGTCCTTCCAGGAAGCTGAGGCTGGTGTGTACAGGGGTCAGAGAGATCCCAGAAGTCTAACACAGCAGTCCAATAGAAGGTCAGGTGTCCAGGGTGAGGACAGAAATGCAGGGGGTGGGAGCAGAGGAGGCAGGGATGAGCAGAGGCCTCCGGAGGCTGGGGGCCAACCCATAGGTCCCTGTTGGTGAATCAGAGAAAGGTGTCCCTCTGTCCTCCTAAGCCTGGTGTTACTGTCAAGTTCAATCTGCTCTCGCCCCATTTCCTCAATGAACTTAGACAAGAATGGGATTCAGAAAGGAGTGCTCAGTGGCATTCCATGGACTAAAGAAACTTGGGTGTCCTTTCCCAGAAAAGGGAGGCAGAGGAGGGACAGAGGAAGGGCAGGGGTGCAGGAGCTCCTTGAGAACACTCCTGACCTCGGGGCCAGCAGGAGTCTCGCCAGCCTTCCAAATAGGCAGCTCCATCCAGGGGGCTCCCAGGGTGGCTTGGTATGCCTCAGACGACCCCACAAGTGCAGTCCCCCGAGATAAGTGCAGTTCCCTGAGGGCCCAGGCAGCAGTGCCAGCCAGGTCCTTGGAAAAGCTCAGAGAGCTGTTCCAGGAGCCCAGGGAGTTAGCAGGCAGTTGCCCATGACCAATGTGCTGGCCCTTGAGCTGGTAGTAGGAGAACCCCATGCACAGGGAGGTGTAAATAAGAGGTGGCCCCTAAATCCAGACTCTGTCTCTGTCCCCTTTGCTGCTCCAGTGTCCTGAACCGAACTCCTGCCAACTTGATCCAGGAGATCATCTTAGTGGATGACTTCAGTTCAGATCGTGAGTGTACACCTTCCTCTCTGCACCTATCCACACCCCACCCCTCCCATTCCCCCAGGATGCCAGACAAGCTCCCTTCAGCCTAGCCTGGCCTGGCACTCTGACCTCTCTGCCAACATGTGAGATCCTTGGTCTTTTTAGGAGCCCTCCCCAGGCCTGGTGCCAAAGGAGGGGAAGGAGTGTTATTACTTTGGGTAGGACACCAGTGACAGGACAAGTTTCAAAAAATAGAAACAACATAAACAGCATGCTTCATAATTCTAACTGCCAACATGCAGAAGAATGCCCTTCTTTCTAGCTCTATGAGAATTGGGCCAAGGACAGGCATGGTGGCACACGACTGTAATCCCAGTCACTCAGGAGGCTGAGGCAGGAGGATCACAAGTTCAAGGACAGCCTCTGCAAATTATCAAGACCCTGCATCAAAATAAAATGGCTGGGGCTGGGGATATGGTTCAGTGGTAAAGTGCTTGCCTGGCATGCATGGGTTCAAATCCCCAAGCACCAAAAAAAAAAAAAAAAAAAAAAAAAAAGGCTAGAGATGTAGGTCAGTGGAAAAAAAAAATCAAAACAAAACAAAACAAACAAACAAACAAAAAAAAACTCCTGGGTTCAAATCCCAGTACTGCAAAAAAGACTAGGCTTGAGAGTTAGGCCATTGCCCAGTGCTGTCTGGCACTCCTGGGGTGGGTTGAACTGATGCCATAGGTTCAGGCATTCCTGTCTGGAATCGGGGACAGGACAGTCCTTTGGCCAGTAATGATGACCCTCCACCCTTCCTCATCCCCACCCCTCTCCCCAGTCTGGAATGGGACAGCCCCTGGGGCAGCCTAACCACTGTGTCCTGATGCCCATACCTGAATGAACTTGCCTTTCTTCCCTCTACCCTCAGCTGAAGACTGCCTGCTCCTGACCAGGATCCCCAAGGTCAAGTGCCTGCGAAACGACCGACGGGAAGGTGAGCGCTCAGACCTCAGGTCCCCCCATGGGCCTGTCTTGGTGAGCTCCCTCTGAGTACCATGTCATCCAAGCCAGTGTGGTCCTGCTTCCTTCCTGACCGCTGGGATGACCAGGGTCTGCAGAAGACCCTCCTTCTATTGCTGGTCCGCCCTGTCACAGCACAACGTAGGCACATTGCTGTCCTGCTGGATGCTTTCATTGTTCCTTCTGAGAAACGGGACAGTGATGGAACTCTTTCTGCCTTGGAAGGAGGCTGTAGGGATGGGATGAAAGGGGCTTTGAGAAAACTGGAGGGAGGAAAGAGCAGCTGTGAACTCACCTTGAATCCAGAGGAGTTTGAGAGCACCAGTGACAACATAGCATTGTGCTGAGCCCTCTAGGGGACACAGGAAAAGAATAAAGCATGGTCCATGCGTGTGGCCAAGGGTCAGAAATCACCACCACACAGGCTGGTTATAGTTGGATGATGTGGAGGTGGGAAAGCAAGGGGCTTCTGTGGAGGAGTGGCCTGAGGCGGGTAGGCCTGTGAGACCATGGAGGGAGCAGGGAAGGCATGCCGGGCTTAGGGATGGCGCAAGCAAAGGATGCATCCATGTGCGTCCTCACCCATGCCAGGCCTTCATGGAGCCTGTGCTCTCACATCCCATCCTCATAATGCCCCGTTGTCCCTGTTTTTTAGACAGGGAGGCTGAGGTTTCAGGAGGTTCTGTATTTGCCCAGGGTAATGATCCAGGATTCTAACCCCAGGAGTCCAACCCAAAGGCCAGCCTCTCAGCCTCGCCCCTGCTTCCACTTCCTTCCTGTGAGAATCCAGACCTGGTCCGTAGTGGGAAAAATACAGAGAATTTTGATGTCAGAAACCTTGGGCCAGGGCTGGGGTTTGTGGCTCAGCAGTACAGCGCTTGTCTAGCATGTGCGAGCCCCTGGGTTCGATCCTCAGCACCACCTAAAAATAAATAAATAAAATAAAGGTATTGTGTCTAACTACAACTAAAAAATAAATATTTTCTTAAAAAAAACCACAGGGCTGGGGTTGTGGCTCAGCGGTAGAGTGCTCGCCTAGCATGCGCGCGGCCCAGGTTCGATTCTCAGCACCATGTATAAATATTGTGTTTCAACTAAAGCAAATAAATAGAATATTTAAAAAAAAAACCACAAACAAAAACCTTGTACCAGGCATGGTGCACACACTTGTAATCCCTGCCTGAGGCAAGAGGACTGTGAGTTCAAAGCCAGCCTCAGCAACTTAGTGAGGCCCTGAGCAACTCAGCAAGACCCCGCCTCTAAATAAAATACAAAAAAGGGCTAGGGTATGGCTCAGTGGTTAACCACCCAGTATCCAAAAAACAAAACAAAACAAAAAAAAAAACAACTTGGAAGCCAGACGAGAGCATTTAGAGTTGAGAAGGAATGATATAGGGAGCCACTGATGATTTTAGAGTGAGAGGGGAAAGTGATGGATAACTTAAGACCAGTCAGGCCAAGGGGCCATGAGGATATTGATGAGGGAGGACTTCAAACTGTCATAGGAGTGACCAAAGAGAAATTTTTTCCAAGCCACTGCATTGTAGGGGCCATCAGCCTTTGAAGTCTGCAGAACTTTTTATTTTTATTTTTATTTTTTTTCAGTTCTGGGGATTGAACCCAGGAGGGTTCTCCTCTGAGCTACAACCCCAGCCCTTTTTATTTTGTTTTGCTAAGTTGTTGGAGCTGATCTCAAACTTGAACTTGCATTTCTCTTGCCTTAGCCTACTAATAGGCTTTTGGAAAGCTGGATGGCTGGTTCGATAGATAGAAGCTGAGAGCTGGACAGAGGTGTGGCCAGGGAAATCTCTCCAAGAATTGACAGTATTCAGAGGTCTTGGAGTGAGGCCCTTCCTTCTCGCAGCTCACAGGACACGGATGGCTGCTCTGGCAAGGGCAGGACCAGCTGGACATCTTCTCTCCTGACCAAACAGGTCCTCAGCCCTGAGCAGGAAGCTGCCAAAAGCAAGGCCCTTCTTTGCCAGTCAGTGAGCTGCTGGAGAGACTGTCATGGAATGGGGACGGAAGAGCAGAACCTAGCATGTCTGGTCCCCCAGGCACTGGGCTCTCTCCTGGCCATCTTGGTTCACCCTGACAGGCAGGAGTTAGCATCTTTCTGAATCTCGTAGATAAGAAAACTGAGACTCAGAGAGGTTAAACAACATGCTTAAAGTGAGTGAAGGGGCTGGCGCACAAACTCAAGCCTGTCTCGGTCGAGAAGATTCTCTCCACGTCACACTTGGTGATGTGACTGGAGAGGACCACCCAGATCTTCCCAGGGGGAAAGGGCTTTGTTTTCTGGTTCTCCTTCAGTCTCAACCACACTTTATTGCATTTCCCACTCACTAAACTGACGTCAGTGTCTGGTGTATAGAGGGTGCTCAGCGAGTGACCTTGAAGCAATGATGGGTGATGGAAGGAAGAGAGGAAGAAAGGGTAAGGAAGAGGCGAACAGAAGTGCAGAAGGAAGGCCACTGGCAATAACTCAGACAGCCTGTGCCCACAGGGGCCGAGGGCCCTGGGAAACACATCGGCTCAGTCCTGGCATCAAGTGCTGCTGTCTTTCCCCTTTGCAGGGCTGATCCGATCCCGAGTTCGCGGGGCAGATGTGGCCACAGCTGCCATCCTCACCTTTCTGGACAGCCACTGCGAAGTGAACACGGAGTGGCTGCAGCCCATGCTGCAGCGGGTGAAGGAGGTGAGCTGGTCTGCTTCCGGGGCAGCTGGGTGTCCTTCAGGACTGACGGAACAGTCTGTGATGTCAGGCAGGCATTGTGGGAAGCCTCATAGGTCTGCTTCCCCACTGAGAGGAGCTTTCTCCTCTGAAAGCAGGGGTGACTGTAATGTTTGTCCCATGGGTTGTCAGAGAACTACAGTGGATGGAATCCTGGGCGAGAGAGGAAGGTCCCACTGTGAATGGGTGTTGCTTTTCTCCTGGGAGAGGCAGGGTCCTTGCAGGGGGGAGCCTGTGGTCAGGCTGGGAAGCCCTAAAAGGAGGCAGGAGAGGTTGGAGGAGGGAGTGGGGGCTCCTTCCCTGTGCCTGCTGTTCTGCAGAGTGGGAGGATTTGGACAGATGGCAGAAAAAGATGAGGCAGTTACAACTCAACTAGAAGAGGACAAGTAGCCCTGTTTAAAAAATGGGCAAAGGATTTGAATAGACATTTCTTCAAGGAAGATATACAATGAGCCCATGAAAAGATGTTCGGCTTTATTAGTCATTCAGAAAATACAACTCTAAGCTATAACAACATCCCACTTCATAGCTACTAGGATGGCTGTAATCAAAAAGAGGGACACTAGCAAGTGCAGACAAGGACGCAGATAAATGGGAGCCCTCAGATATTGCTGGCAGGAAGGTAAAATAGTGCAGCCACTTTGGAAAACAGTCTGGCAGTTCCCCAAAAGTTTAAATAGAACTCCCAGCGGTTCCACGGCTAAGTGTAGACTCAAGAGAAATGGAAACAAAAACTACAGCCACTTAAAAACTTACACACAAATGTTCAGAGTGACAGTTCAGAATGGCCAAAAGGTAGAGAGCCCTATCATCTGATGACTGGATACACAAAATGTGGTGTGTCTGTGATAGAATATCATCCAGCCAGGAAAACAGATGAAGCGCAGCTGTGAGTCACAATACGAATGAACTCTGAAAACCTTGTGTGAAGTGAAAGCTCATCACGAAAGCCCATATGTCGTATGATTCCATTTATAGGAAATGTCCAGAATAAGCAAATTCATAGAAATAAAAAGTAGGTGAGCATTTCTTATCGGGGTAATGAAATGTGCTGGAACTCACCGGTGCTGATGGTTGGACATGTCAAAGAGCACTGAACTGGACGCTTTCAAATTGTGAGATTTGGGGCTGGGGTTGTATAGCTCAGGGGTAGAGCACTCGCCCAGCACGTGGGCAGCCCAGGTTCAATCCTCAGCACCACATAAACGCATTGAGTACAACTAAAGCAAATAAATAAATATTTTTTTTTAAAAAATTGTGAGATTTATGGCATGTGAATTCTATCTCTGCAGAGAGATGTCAATGAGTAGGAAGCAGCGAGGCTGATTTATTTTTTAAATGTTGAAACAGGGTCTCACTAAATTGCTAAGGCTGGCCTTGAACTTGCGATCCTCCTGCCTCAGCCTCCTGAGTCGCTGGGATTACAGGATGCTCCACAGACCCCGGTCTTTATTTTCTTTTTAAAGCTCTTTTCACCCCTGAGCACAGAAAGGCGGTGGGACAATCTCCCCTGATCAGCTCCCTCCCTAGGCTTTCATTATCCTGAGGGCCTGGGAACTGAGGGGTGGGGCTGGAGTCCAAGTTAGAGACAGTTAGAGACAGGAGCGGATTTTTTTTTTTTTTTTTTTTTTTTGAGGGCGAAAGCAGAGGAGGTAAAGAGAAGGGGGTGGGGAAGAGGTGCTGCTTCGTGGCCTCCACGGAGAGCAAGACACAAAGGGGGCTACAAAATGTGACTTACTTTTGAATGTGGTTCATGAAAGTGTAGCCTGTGGTTTATGACATAATCCACCCCTCCCCCAAATCAGCAAAGCCCACATTACTCACTGATGTTTTGCAATTGGACTTGGGTTCTGGGGGGGAGGGGATGCAGGGAGTGGCCAGCCTTCCCTTGTAGTGGATGTGGCCTGAGAGGAGCAGCACCCTCCCTGGCTTACCTGGGGATCATAGGACCACTGCCCTCACGGTGCGGGTGGTCCAGCTGCCAAGACTCACCCCAAACATGTGCAGCGGTAACTGGCAGTGAACAAAAGCCCTGCTGAACCAGTAACAGGAGGGCCAGCTCACACAGCACCCAAGTCACTGTCCCCGGAGTTGTCCAGACTGATGGTGAGAGCAGCTTAAAAGAGGAAGAAATCCCTCAGCTGGTAGCAGTCAGGGAGGCGAGATCTCAGCAGCCTTGAAATGATGGGACAGGAAGAGGCTGGAGAGTATTGTGTCTGAGGGACCTGGGTAGGACCTTCTAGGAGCCCGGTGTGGTGAGGCACACAGCTCCTAGGGGCCTGTCAGTGTTCTGGGGTGGGCCTGGGCTGACTGACTCCCCCTCATCCAAGGAGACCTTTTTCCCAGAGCAGGGGGCTGGGCCTTTCTTTATTTTTCCCTTTTTGCGGAGGACCTCACACCATTTGCACCCCCTTCCTAGGACCACACCCGCGTGGTGAGTCCCATCATTGATGTCATCAGTCTGGATAATTTTGCCTACCTGGCAGCATCTGCTGATCTTCGTGGAGGTGGGTCCTACTCCCAGGCAGGGGGCTCTGGGCCTGAGAAGAGGGAGGTGAGGGCAGAAAAGGCCTGGCTTGGTGCTCTGCCCAGCTGTGCCAGAGTCTCACACCACTCCCAACCCTTCCTTGCAAAGATAAAATGAAGAGGGGTTAGATGGAGCCCTGGGTTCAAGGGCAAAGGGCCTGAGCTGGCAGTTGCAAGTTTCTTGCACAATCAGTGACAGAGCCAGGCTAGTCACTCATCTCCCCTCCCCAAGCTCTGGCACATCCTTTCCAAATGCTGCCAGCCCAGGGACCATGGCCACAGGTCCTGGCAGAAGGCCACACTGTGACAGCTGTCTCTAGGGTGAGGGAGGGGAAGCCCTAGGCCTTGCGTGAATTCCTGACACGTACACCCCAGAGATGGCCAAGGCCTGGCTGTGTGATACAGTGGCTGTCGGCCACATTTGGCTATTGAGCTCTTGAAAAGTGGCTCATTTTGAAAACTGACTCGTTGGAACTGAGATTGTGCTATAAGCATAAAAAACAGACTGCGGCCATTGAAGTTTCCAAGACATAGCATGAAAGAATGTAAAATATGTCATTAGTATTTTTTTATTTTGTTTATAAGTTGCAATGATATTATTTTAGATTTATTGCTTTATGACTATTTTATTCAAATTAACTTCATATGTTCTTATATTTTGATATGATTCCTAGAACATTTTAAATTATGTCTGTGGCTTAGGTTTGTGGCTTGTAGTATATTTCTTTTGGAACACTCTGGTCTAGACTCTGGTACTGTGCTGTCCCGTACAGTAGACACTAGCCCCATTTAGCTGTTAAAGTTTGAATTAATTAAAATAAACTAAGACTTAAACTGATGATTCAGTTCATCAGTTGTAGCAGCCACATTTCAAGCGCTCAACAGCCACACGAGGTCCTGCCTACCACATTAGTGCTGATATAGAACAAGTCTCCACTACAGAAAGTTCCTGACCACCACTGCTCTAGAGGAAAGCTAGGGACCATAGTAGATTTTCTTTTTGGGGCCTGGACTCCAAATAATGGATTTAGCCATTAGTTAGATCTTGGGGCTGGTGGGGTTCTGAGGGGCCAGGCATCACCCCTTTGGGAAATCACCCCAGTGCCCTTGCGCTTGCTACTGCCCTGGCTAGAATTCCCTCTCCTGGGATATCTTCATGGACCCACCCTTCATTCAGGTCTCTATTCAAAATGCACCTTCTCAGAGAACCTTTGCTGGCTACCTTTTTTTTTTTGGTGGGGGGTACTGGGGATTGAACCCAGGGGCACTTCATGCTTTACCACTGATCCACATCCCCAGCCCTTTTGATTTACTTTTGTAAAAGTCTGAAATAGGGTCTCATTAAATTGCTGAGGCTGGACTTGAACTTGTGATCCTCCTGCCTTAGCCTCTTGAGTCCCTGGGATTAGAGGCGTGCTTCATGGTGCCTGGCCTTTCTTTTCTTTTTTAAGTACTTTTCACCCCGACTGATGTATTTACCTTTGTCAGTGCCTTTCTGGTCGGCAGATTGTGAGCCCCAGGTATGCAGGGGTTTGTCGCATTCTGAATGAGGGAGTGACTGCATGAAGGGGCTCTACCACTGAACTCTGATCAAGGGAGACTCTGAGGGCTGGCAGAGGGAGGGGGTAAGCAGGTTGGCTCTGCCCTAAGCCCTATCCTCATCCTGCTCTGGCCCTTAGGATTCGACTGGAGCCTGCATTTCAAGTGGGAGCAGATCCCACTGGAGCAGAAGATGACCCGGACAGACCCCACCAGGCCCATAAGGTCAGGGCTGCCATGACCTCTGAGGAGTCCCCTTTCTTCCCTGGGCCAGGGGTCTGGGAATTGGGAAGTACTTGGGAGGACAGATCAGTCACCAGGGCTCCTGAGGGTGTACAGTTTCAGTGCCAGCTCTGTTCTGGGTCCTTGAGCCCTGTAGGGACTGAGAGGAGGGGCCAAAGAGCCAGTCAGATGTCCTGCCTCAATGACTCTGCAGGCAGGGACTTGGGTCAAGTGGCCTTGGGTCCTGGGGCTATTTAAGGGGTTCCTAGCTTCTGCAGCTCACATGTTGCCTCTTCTCTCTCTTTGCCCCCAGGACACCTGTCATAGCTGGAGGAATCTTCGTGATTGACAAGTCTTGGTTTAACCACTTGGGAAAATATGATGCCCAAATGGACATCTGGGGGGGAGAGAATTTCGGTAAGTTGAGAAATAATAACAGTAAACACAACAGCAATACTAATAGCCCTGACCAAGCACATCCTAAGGACTTGGCACATATTAAGTAATTTAATCCTCACAAGAATCTGAGGTAAGTACCATTGTCTCCATTTTACAGATCAAAAACTGAAGCAGAAATAGGTAAAGCAATTTACCCACAGCTAGTCAAGAGATTTAGGTACTCAGGGAGAGCCTGCAGCCACATGGTTAGGTGTGTGTGGAGGGACACAGGGACTGGACACAGACCACACCTGCTTCCCTCTCAGAAGGGGTAGGGAGGTGTGCGGCAGGTGGGTGGTCACAGGTGATGATGGCTCAGCCTGGGTGCACGCCCTGGCCCTTCCGTCTGCTCTTTGATCCTGGGCCAGGGAAAGTCCCCCCAGGCCCCTGTGCCCTGCAGAGGTTGCAGTGATAATAAACAGACAAGGAATTGAAATGCAGACCACTGTGCTGGAGGCCACTGATGCTATGTATTCTGGGTAGGAACTCTTGAGACCCAGAGGGATCAGGAAGCCGCCGGGTCCTCCCGGAAGCAGCAGGGAAGGAGACTAGCAGTACAGAGCAGGATCTGCTGCCCCCTCAACGCTGGCTTCTCATCTGGGTGTTGGGGCAGCAGAGCACCAAGGAGTGGGTCGCCAGGTGGGGCTGGAGCCCGTCTCCAACTCCAGCCTGCGTGGGCTGCGTGTCCTCCGTCAGTCAGTCAACTTTTTGAACCTGTTTCTTTGTTTGCAAAATAGGAAGGAAAGGGCCCTCTCTCCTAGGGTGCAATGAAATGGAGGTCAGATAGAGTAGGCCCAGGCAGGGTCCAGATGGCACCCCTACATGGGTGTTTATGAAAGGACCTATTTACAGTGAAGCCTCGTTACATGGACTGGGTCAGTGTAGTTCTGGGTGGTGCCGTGGAGAGGGCGCACCCTTTTGGATGTGGTGCCCAGGGGAGGGCGTGGGGATGAACACCCCTCACCCCTCTGCCGTCTCCTAAAGGAAGCCCAATGGGGCAGCCCACACAGCGTGGGGAAGGGCAGAGCCATCCGGCAGGTCTCCAGAAGCAAGGCCCGTTCCTGCCCTCACGGTTCTTTCCTACTATCTCCTTTTTCATCCTGAGGTAGTTTGAATAGGACTGGAGGTATCCCATCCATTTGACAGGTGGGGAAGCAGGTGGCACTGCCTCTCAGATTGCAGTCAGGAAATGCCATGTCTCACAGGCGCACGCACCTCCTGTAGCAGAGCCACCGTGTCAGGCAGTGTTATCAAAGTCAAAGCCTGTGTCTCTGAGAGGTGAGGAGCAGGCCTCGTCCCCCTGTCTCCCCTGCGTGGGAAGCCCAAGAACTGTGTCTGTAAACAGTCCACTCAACCACCCTGGTGGAAATGGTTGCCGTGTTTCTCCACTCCGAAACTTACTACTGGAAAATGCTGCCAGGCAGGCATTTGGAGGAGTAAATTCTGACAGCTGGGGTGCAGTGACCCTTCCATCCTGACTCCCTTTCATGTGTTTTGGGCCCCAGTGACCTCCTCTGTGTCCTGGGTCTAAGCCTGAAGGCAGCGCGGGCAAAGCCAGTTTTCCAAAAAGACTCAGAAAACTGGAAAAGAAACAGTCTCTCTGCATCCTGAGGCCTGCCTGCCTGTCTCCCTCCCATTCTTTCTTCCCTCCGTCCTTTCTTTCTTTCACTGGGAGAAACAAGTGAAAGATCAAATAGCCAACTCCAGACTCTGCCCGAGGCGAGGGCTCAGTGTTTGGGGAACTTGAAAGGAGCACTGCTGAGTGGTTCTGCCGAGGGTTTGTTTCTTAGAAGAAATTCAAAGAAATGTCTAGGCCAGCTGCGGTGCCCAGCCAGTCCACTGTGGGACTAGTTTTGAGGTGTGAGACTCGTGGCTCTGGTGGGTTGGAGCCTTTCATTTCATTCCTCTGTTGAAGGAAGGAAGATGCCCAAACTAAAATGTGTTCCTGTGTCCCCTGAGACATCCAAACTCAGGAGCCCAGAGGCAACCTTGAGTGGGGCTGGCAGATGTGAAAACTTTTGGATTCTCCTTAGGGATAATTTTATTTTCATTTGATTACTTGTTATTATTACCATTATTGGTGGTACTAAGGATTGACTCCAGGACCTTGTGCATGCTAGGCAAGTACTCCACGCTGAGTCACACCCATAGATTCAGGAATCCTTTTATTTTATCCATTTTTTTTTTTGAGGGTACCAGGGATTGAACTCAGGGGCACTCAACCACTGAGCCACATCCCCAGCCCTATTTTGTATTTTATTTAGAGACAGGGTCTCACTGAGTTGCTTAGGGCCTCGCTTTTGTTGAGGCTGGCTTTGAACTCACCATCCTCTTGCTTCAGCCTCCTGAGCTGCTGGGATTACAGGAGTGCACCACTGTGCCTGGCCCAGGAATCCTTTTAAAACAAAGCTGAATTATGTTCCTCCTCTGCTCAAACCCTGCAAGGGCACCCATGTCACTCAAAGCAACACCCAAGTCCTCACCCTGGAGACCAGGCCCTGCACCTTCATCCTTTCCCCTAAACAACACTCTATGAGCTCCACCCTCATCTCCCACTTCTCTGGCCCTCCTACTCTGCACAGCTGCCCCTTGCAACTCACAACTCTTACCTCTGGGTATATCCCTTGCTGGTCCCTCTGCCTAGAAAGTTCTTTCCCTAACAGTTGAGGGAAAACAAGCCCATCAGTCTTTTCTGTCAAACCGAGTGTTCATTTCAGCTCCTGGGGGTGTCCAGGACCCCCGATATTTCCAACACTGTCGCATGACTCACTTGCTCTCCTGTTTGGGACCTTGTCCCAAATGTCCCCTTTTCAGGTAGAACTTCCCTGATCCATCTAATTAAAGATAAAGCCCCCCACCCCACTACCCTTCCTCAGCCCCCACACCTTAGCTTTTCCCCACGGCACTTGCCACCATCTGATATGCTACATGTTCTATGCACCTCCTTGTTCACTTATCTTACTGAATTTCTGTCTCCCCCTATTAGAGTATAAGGGAATCTAGAACAGTATATGACACATAATAGGTTTTCAATAAAAATTTGCCTAATGAACTAAAGAATCTGACTCTAAAAGTGTGAATTTTGTGTTGTGATTCTGTAACTGAGTAGTTGGATGACCTTGGAGAGGTCATTTAACATCTTTGACCTTCACAGTCCTTATTTTAAAAATATATCATCAAGCCGGGCGCGGTGGCGCACGCCTGTAATCTCAGCACTTTGGGAGGCTGAGGCAGGAGGATCGCGAGTTCAAAGCCAGCCTCAGCAATGACAAGGCACTTAGCAATTCAGTGAGACCCTGTCTCTAAATAAAAAATACAAAAAGGGCTGGGGATGTGACCCAGTGGTCGAGTGCCCCTGAGTTCAATCCCTGGTACCACAAAAAAAAAAAAAAAAAAAAAATCATCAAGTCAGGTATAGTGGCACACACCTGTAATCCCAGCTACTAGGGAGGCCAGTCTTGACAACTAAGTAAGACCCTGATCAAAAAAACAAAACAAAATAATGTATAGCTGCTACTATTATCAGCAGTGTCAGTGACTAGCGCAGTAACCACCATCCGTTTACTGAGAGCATTTACCACGTACCATGCTGTCGACATCCAAAATCTAATTCTCCCCGCAGCCATGTAAAGTCAGATTATTACCATTCATACCATTTTGGGGTGCAGTGGTCAATACCGGTAGTTCCAGATACTCAGGCTGCTGGAATGGGAGGATGGCTTGAGCCCCGGAGTTCAAGACCAGCCTGGGCAACATAGAAAGACCCCAACTCAAAAACAAACAAATAGGGCTGGGGTTGTGGCTCAGTGGTAGAGCACTTTCCAACATGTGTGAGGCACTGGGTTCAATTCTCAGCCCTGCATATAAACAAATAAATAAAATAAAGGTTCATCGACAACTTAAAAAATAATTATTAAAAATAACCCAAAGGAGGGGCTGGGGTTGTGGCTCATCGGTAGAGCACTTGCCTAGCACGTGCGCGGCCCGGGTTCGATCCTCAGCACCACGTGAAAATAAAGGCATTGTGTACAACTAAAACAAATACATAAATATATATTTAAAAAACCAAACAAATAAACAAAAAACCACCCCAAAATGGTATGAATGGTAATAATCTGACTTTACATGGCTGCAGGGAGAATTAGATTTTGGAATGTCGACAGCATGGTACGTGGTAAATGCTCTCAGTAAACGGATGGTGGTTACTGCGCTAGTCACTGACACTGCCGATAATAGTAGCAGTAATTAACAGTAGTTTGGGTGGCACGGACTGAAGAGGACGAGGTAACCTAACTACATAACAAAATTGGTCTGGCAGAAATGGAACCAGAGTGTAGGTCTTCTGTCCCCCAGGTCTGTCCCCAAGTTCTAAAACCTCAGTTTCTAGGGAAGCCCATTAACACGACAGACCTTGTATGGATCCAGGTAAGCCAAATTCCTGGCCCCGGGCCACATCTGAACACTGCCTGACGTACACAGTCTGGACAGAAGGGGGCGTTAGTGCTGCTTCCTCCATTCCCACTCTGCTCATCACTGGGAGGGCCCCCAGCCAGGTGTGCCAGGTGACAGGCTCCAGCCAGGGACCACAAGAGTCCTTAGGGCCAACTGTGGAATGGAAAGAGGGATCAAGGCTAGAACTCCTGAGAAGACCAGCCTTTTTATTTTTTTATTATGGACTTTCTGGGGGCAGGAAAAAGGTGTTTTAGTGCCATATGCTGTCTCACTCTAGGGTTAATATGAAGGACAGGAGGAATTCAGAAAATTGAGAGGGGCTGTGGCTGTGGCTCAGTGGTAGTGTGCTTGCTTAGCACTGGGTTCCATCCTCAGCACCACATAAAAATAAATAAATAAACTAAAGGTATTGTGTCCATCTACGACTGAAAAAATTAAAAAGAAAAAGGAAAGAACAGACTAAAAGGCTCAGCGAGCTGGCAAGGAGGGTCCTTGCTATAAATGGAGATTGGCAAGTGGAGAACAAAGAGGGACTGTGACATCCCTTATGGGAAACGCGGGGGGGTGGCCACTTCTTGCATCTCCTGATGCTGCTAGGGACCACAGTTTTCTGCAAAAGCTCTTTGGGCTTCACCACCACCCTCAGAAGGAAGTGAGTCTCAAGGGGACCTGGATACGAGACTACCTGGGGCTGGTGGCGGGCCTGGCCCCAACCAGAGAGACACCAAGGAGCAGCCTGTGGTTTGGTTGGCGGTTGGCTTTCCAGGCTCATAGGTGCCCAGAGCTGGCCAAGGAGCTGCTGTGTTCTTCCTCAGCTTGTGGCTGGCCAGGGCCTCTGGATCCAGACTGGAAATGTCTGGTGCAGTTTCCCCTCCACTCATGGTCTTGGTGTTCCTTTAAAACTTACCCCACTGCTCCCCCAGGGCTCAGCCATAGGGAATTTGTGTACATGCGTGGGTGAGCATGTGCAAGGAAGGGGAGCACCCCATTTAATCAGGCCCATGAGCTCAACCCCAGCTTGTACCTCCAGTGATACAACAAAGGGAGGGAGGGCTGGGGTGCAGCTCCATGGTAGAGCGCTTGCCTAGAGTGCGCAAGGCCCTGGGTTCCATCCTCACCCCACAAAAAGCAAGCAAAACAATGAGACCGCCAGCCCTGCCCGCCCTCCTCCAGTGGGTCTTGTCTTGCCTCCTCATGGCTGCCGTCTCCTGCAGAGCTCTCCTTCAGGGTGTGGATGTGCGGTGGGAGTTTGGAGATCGTCCCCTGCAGCCGGGTGGGCCATGTCTTCAGGAAGCGGCACCCCTACAACTTCCCTGAGGGCAATGCCCTCACCTACATCAGGTAGGTGACAAAGAGCCCTGGAGTAGCAGCAGGACACCACAGCTCCAGACCCTACCCTGACGGTTACTCACCAGGTGGCCTTGGGCTGCCATCCTTCTTGTCTGCCCTTAGTTTCCCCATTTGCCCTTCCCAGGTCTGACATTCTGGGATTCCAGGATGAAGTTGGGAGTGTTATCATCAGTTTTCTCTGGTCTTGACTCCTTCTGTCCATGACAGTCTTGGAAAACTGGCCAAACAACCAAATAAGTACTGCCCTCCACGTGCTGAACCCCAGGTGCACCTGGTTCTGGATGCCAGTACCCAGGATCTTGACTCGGTCAAGCATCTGTCCATCCATGTCCCCAGCTGCGGGGTGCACTTGGACTCCAGAGAGAGGGAAAAGTCCTAGAAGCCCACCCCAAGACCCACTGTCCCAATAGGGTGGCTAGGGGAGGGTGGGGAAGTCATGAGCATCCCCTCCTCTAAGGATGCTTCTCCACCATGCTTATTTATGCAGGGCTTAGAGCAGCAGCTACCCAAGTCTAGCAAACTGAGTGACCTAGAGTTTGTTTTGCTTCCCCTACCCCATTTTTATTGTTTTTATAATTATAAAAGTCGCCAGGCACGGTGGCACACGCCTGTAATCCCAGCACTTGGGAGGCTGAGGCAGGAGGATCGAGAGTTCAAAGCCAGCCTTAGCAATGGTGAGGCACTTAGCAACTCAGTGAGACCCTGTCTCTAATAAAATACAAAAAGGGGTTGGGGATGTGGCCTAGTGGCTGAGTGCCCCTGAGTTCAATCCCCATAGCAAAAAAAAATTATAAAAGTCATGCATGTTTACTGTGAAAATTCAAGCAATACCAATATGAATAATGTATAAATTGATATTATATATCTATTTTTTATGTTATTACAGAGAAAAAAGCAAAAGTCCTCTTTACCCATTCTTTCTCCTATGCATCCTGATTATCTATTCAGAACTAACTACCATTACTAGTAGTTAGTCTCTCATTCCAGACCTTTAATAAGAACTAACTAATGTTAATAGATAATGTTAATAGATTTCAGGCCCTTAGATATATTTTCATATATACCATTTATGTATATAGAGAGACATACCCACCACAGATGCATTTGTGTCTGTTTGGATTGGGTCTGCCGTGTGATGCTTCAGTGGCTTCTCTGCCACCCAACACTGTGTCATAACATCCTTCCATGTCAGCACGTACTAATACTAACCACAGCCTTCCTTTTCAAAGCTGATGGATATCGATAGATTGTCTTCCAACAAGACTGTACTAACAGAGCTCAACTTTTTTTTTCTTTCATACTTTTTTTTTTTGGTACTGGGGATTGAACTCAGGGGCACTCAATCACTGAGCCACATCCCCAGCCCTATTTTGTATTTAGAGACAAGCTCTCATTGAGTTGCTTAGCACCTTGCTTTTGCTAAGGCTGGCTTTGAACTCACAATCCTCTTGCCTCAGCCTCCCGGGCTGCTGGGATTACAGGCATGTGCCACCACATCTGGCAAATATGTTTTTAATTAACAAACAAAAATCATATAGAGGGCTGTGGCTGTGGCTTAGTGGTAGAGCATTTGCCTAGCATGTGTGAGGCACTGGGTTCTGTTCTTAGCACCACATATAAATAAATTAATAAATAAAGTAAAGGTCCATCAACAATTTTAAAAACATTTTTAAAAAATCATATAGAAGCCGGGCGTGGTGGTGCACGCCTGTAATCCCAGCACTTGGGAGGCTGAGGCAGGAGGATTGCGAGTTCAAAGCCAGCCTCAGCAATGGCGAGGCACTTAGCAACTCAGTGAGACCCTGTCTCTAATAAAATACAAAAAAAAAAAAAAAAAAAAAAGGGCTGGGGATGTGGCCCAGTGGTCAAGTGCCCCTGAGTTCAATACCCAGCACCAAAAAAAAAAAAAAAAAAAAAAAAATCATATAGAGCCGGGCATGGTGGCACACGCCTATAATCCCAGTACTTGGGAGGCTGAGGCACAAGGATCAAAGCCAGCCTCAGCAATGGCGAGGCACTTAGCAATTCAGTGAGACCCTGTCTCTAATAAAATACAAAAAAAAAAAAAAAAAAAAGGTGGGGGCTAGGGATGTGGCCCAGTGGTCAAGTGCCTCTGAGTTCAATCCCCGGTACCAAAAAAAAAAAAAAAAAAAATCATATAGAGCTCATCCCTCTGGTGAACTTAATTTGCTCTTTCCTGTTTCAGGAACACCAAGCGCACTGCGGAGGTGTGGATGGATGAATACAAGCAGTACTACTATGAGGCCCGGCCCTCGGCCATCGGGAAGGCCTTTGGCAGGTGGGCCCCTTCGACAAGCCTCCCTGCCACTTGCCCCCCTCCACCCATGTCAGCGCGACCCCTGCAACAGGAAGTGGTGTGCAGCCCAGGGAGCCACTCACCATCTCCCTGGCAACCAGGCCCTGATTGGGCTCCTCTGGGCCCAGGGAGGGTACCTGATGCAGGGACAAGACCGCGGTCCTTGAAGAGCATGTGCCTCGTGGGGTGGGCTGGGGACAGTGAGAAAAGGCTTGCTGTGAGAGCAGTGCCGTCCTCGAGCTGCGTGCAGGAAGAGGGGCCTGTTCGGGAGGGGCTGTCTGTGGAAGACATTTTGGGTTTTGCCTCCACCCCCGTTCAGATTGTGATCTGTCAGTCTCTTTTCCTGTCATGGACTGTTATGACTACAGCCTAGTTAAGCATTTTCAAAATGCAGATGGGTTGTGAAATCAATTTAGGGAGTCGTGATCAGCATTAAAAAAAGAGAGAAAGAGAAAAGCACCACAGATTAGATTAGTACAGACCAGAATAGAAAATCAGAGTTGATTGCAATGTAAGTGTAAGTATTGTTTTATAAAACTCGTTTCAGTTGTGCGTTTGTGCACACCTGTGTGTGTGCATGTGTGTGTACTCGGGGTACTCTACGTCACGATGTAAGATGTATATTTATCTCCTCCTTAAAG
Source organism: Tamias sibiricus (assembly GCA_025594165.1). NCBI lineage: Eukaryota > Metazoa > Chordata > Mammalia > Rodentia > Sciuridae > Tamias > Tamias sibiricus. The sequence continues at coordinate 39,832,705 of CM046659.1, read as the reverse complement.
TTGTGGTCAGAGAAGTTTGAAAACATTGTTAATGATCAATCATGGCTCAATCATCTTCCCTCTATTTATTTATGTCTATCATTTAAAAAGAGTTATGTCACCACATATTTTTTTAATGGGAAACTAACATCTACTGAGGTTGATCCCGGGCTTCATGTCCCTTTAAATTCATTTGCTTCTTACAAAAACCTCCCAAAGTAAGCCGGTTGTGGTGACACACGCCTGTAATCCCAGCACTTGGGAGGCTGAGGCAGGAGGATCGCAAGTTCTAAGCCAGCCTCAGCAATGGCAAGGCACTTAGCAACTCAGTGAGACCCTGTCTCTAAATAAAAATACAAAAAAGGGTTGGGGATGTGGCCCAGTGGTCAGTGCCCCTGAGTTCAATCCTCGGTACCAAAAAGAAAAAAAACCTTTCTCCTCGCTGGGCACCATGGTGCTGAGACAGGAGGATCATGAGTTCAAAGCCAGCCTCAGCAACTTATTGAGGCACTAAGCAACTCAGTAACCCTGTCTCTAAATAAAATACAAAATGGGGCTAGGGATGTGGTTCAGTGGTTCAGTGCCCCCGAGTTCAATCCCCAGTGCCAAAAAAAAAAAAAAAAAAAAAAAAAAAAAAAAACTTTCTCCTCAACTGAAAAGCAGGAGAGGACAGCTTCTAGTTCACGAAGTCTCTGCAAAAATAAGCACCAGTTTGTGGTGTGTAACCAAGGTCTCAGGAGTGAGAAGCCCAGGGCCAGGTGTGGTCTCCTGTGGGCTGGGCTTTTCCAGAAAGGTGCTCTCCAAGCAGGATTTGAGAGAGGAAAGAGGGAGACCCAGGGGATCTGGTGAGCCTTCAGGTCAGAGGATGACAGGAGGCAAGTGGCCACGGCTGGACAGGGTAGGTGTCCACGGCTCTTTCCCTGGCCGCCTTAGTAGGCAGAAAGAGGGGACCCACCTCCTAGGGCCTGGAAAGGGGCCTTTGCCATCCTTCCCAGGCTTCCACCCCACACGGTGGCCTTGCCTGGTTCCTTGTCTTCCCCTCAGTGTGGCCACTCGGATCGAGCAGAGGAAGAAGATGGACTGCAAGTCCTTCCGCTGGTACTTGGAGAACGTCTACCCCGAGCTCACGTGAGTGCAGCCCTCACCTTGCACGTGGGCCTGGGCCAGGGCTATGGGCTTGGGGACTTGTGCTGCCCAGGGGCATCTCCCCACCGTGGTCTGGCTCCTTCTGTCTACCAGTGTTTATCTTTGGGACAAGGCAGGGCATTACCAGGAGTTATCTATTAGGCATGATTGATGGGAACCAAAATTTTTTTTTAAAATATTTATTTATTTACTTTAGTTGTACACAATGCAATGCATTTATGTTTACGTGGTGCTAAGGATCGAACCTGGGCCGCACACGTGCGAGGCGAGCGCTCTGCCGCTGAGGCACAACCCCAGCCCGGGAACTGAAATTTTTAACAGACTGGGTCTTTAGCCTAAAAATGGACATTGTCCCCAGCACTGCATTATGCAGTGAAGGCTGCAGAAACCCTTGTCACCTTTGACCCTATCCTCTTCCTTGTGGGAATTTATCCTGAGGAAATCAGAAGGCTGTTAACAGCAGGCCCCGCAGGCTTCTCTGCTGCTGGGGCACAAGGAGAAACGGGCCTCCGTAGGAGCTGGGCTCAGGGAATGCCGTTGATTTAAACAAATATTATGCATCCGATAATATAATCACCATGACTGTGAAAAGAAATAGACAAATATTTCTTCCAGCAAATGAGGTAGCAAAATGTGAGTGGGGTTGTCCTGGGGTTGCGCTCCCCTGGGAACCTGTGCGCATGCTCCACAGGATTGCAGGGGGCCAGCTGTGACCACTGGGGACCTGCTTTTTCCTATTTCCAAACCCTTCTCAGTGTCTTGGTCCATCTGAGTGACTCATTTTCCCACCTTCTTCAGCTCTTGACTCAAATATCCCCTTCTCAGGGACATTTTCTCTGAACGCTGTAAGCTGGCAGCAGCCCGCCCTCTCTCCCATTCTCTGCTGGATTTTCCTCCGTAGCCCTTATTGACATCTAGGAGACATCTGGCCAGTTAATTCTGTTGTCAACTTGCTGTAAACTCCAGGAGGGCAGAGGTTTGGATTTGTCTCCAGCACCTAGAATAGTGCCTGTCACAACATAGGCCCTTGATAACCATTTTTTACTAAATAAATCACAGAATCAGTGTGTGTCCATAATGTCTAAGTTATAATCTCCCTCCATAGCTTGTCCTTCTACTGCCAGCTGTCTCCCAAGGACACTGCCATGGCTCTCTGGGACACTGCACCCCTCAGAGCCTGCGTGTTTTCAGAGCCTGCGTGTCCTCGAAAGAGGCAAATCTTTGTCCTTGGAGGGCACATTTGATGCCTGGAAAGCAGCCACAGTTAGGCCATAGCCACACTCAGGGAATAAGCTAGATGATTAACCCAGATAACACAATCCCAAGTCCCAAATACAGCATGCCTCAAAAGTAATAAGACTAAAGTGACTCTTCAGACAATTTCCAAGAAATTCCAGCACTTTGAGCAACAGCAGCAGCCTTGGAAGAAAGTTGGTGGCTTGGATAATCCAGCTGCCTGGACAATAGCTAGGTAGGGAAGAACACTAATTTATAAAAATGTAAGAAGTGAACAACTTCCTGAAGTGGCTACTTTATTTATTTATTTATTTATTCCAATTTGTTATATATAACAGCAGAATGCATTTTAATTCCTCTTACTCATATAGAGCACAATTTTTCATGTCTCTGGTCGTACACAAAGTAGAGTCACACCATTCGTGTCTTCATACATGTACTTAGGGTAATGATGTCCATCTCATTCCACCATCTTTCCTGCCCTCATGCCCCCTCCCTGCCCCTCTCTCCCCTTTGCCCTATCTAAAGTTCCTCCATTCCTCCCATGCTCCCCCACCCCCATTATGGCTCAGCATACTCATATGAGAGAAAACGTTTGGCATTTGGTTTTTTGGGATTGGCTTACTTCACTTAGCATAATATTCTCCAACTCCATCCATTTACCTGCAAATGCCATGATTTCATTCTCTTTTAATGCTGAGTAGTATTCCACTGTGTACTGTAAGAGCCCTAATTGAGGATAGCTAAGATGGCGGTTAGCTGAGAGCCATAAAAGGTGTTCAAGTATTTTCACCTGATATTCATGCATTTATCTAAGAATCTTTTTATGCCCGTGAACACTGTGTGACGCACCTGTAAGCTCAAGCTGTAAGCACTTGTCCTTGTTAAGGCAAAATGTATTTAACTGGGTGAGGTTAGTTAGAGGGTTGGTTGGAGTTGGAGTGGTTGGAGTTGGAGAGGTTGTTGGAGCCGGAGAGAGAAGTTAGAAGAAAGAAGAATAAAGAACTTTTTCATTTCCAGTCTGCCTCTGAGTTTTCTCCCGCTGTATCTTTGCTGCAAGCGGCAATTGCTGCAAGGCGGCAACAGTGTACAAATACCTTTTAAGGGGACTATGATCATTTACATGGATCACTTCTGTGACACATTTCTTTACATCCTGTCAGGGTTTGTACAACATGTGGATAGAGCCCGTGGATCCCAGGCCCAGGGGCAGGACTGGGAAGCCTGTGGGAGGGGCTGGGAGAACTGGAAGTGTGCCCGCCCTCTCCACACCTCAGCCCCCGCCCACAGTGCAATCCCCCAAAGCCCACAAGGAAGCAGTGCTCTATCAGATACCTGGATGGATCCCAAGTCTAGAGCGCAGATTACACCAGCAGTGCTAAATGAGGGGCATACGCCCCTTCTGTTGCTTTTGTCATTCATTGCTATCTGGATTGCTCACCCCCAGTTCCAGGGGTGAGAGGCCAGGATCAGTTGTCAGTTGGAAAGGAGGTGTATCAGCCCCAGAAATGCCAACCTCCCTCCAAAACCAGGAGCCTAATAGCTGCCCATATTGCTCAGAGTCACAGGAAGACTGAGGAGGGTGGAGGAAAAGGCTTTCACTTTCCTAAGCCTGCCTGCACTTCCTCCACAGCTCTGTCCCCTGTCCAGCCCAGAAGTCTGCAGTTGGCCTCCGCAGTGACTAATTTATTGCCTTTATCAGGACTGTCAGAATGGTTATGTGAGCCTTGCATTTGTTTGTTTGTTTTTTATTTTATTTTATTTTTTGGTGCCAGGGATTGAACTCAGGGACACTTAACCACTGAACCATATCCCCACCCCTTTTTTATTTTATATATATATTATATATATATATATATATATTTAATTATTGGTGGACCTTTATTTATTTATTTATTTATATGTGGTGCTGAGAATCAAACCCAGTGCTTCACACATGTCAGGCAAGTGTTCTACCACTGAGCCACAACCCCAGCCCCAGCTTTTTATATATTTTATTAGAGACACGGTCTCACTGAGTTGCTCAGGGCCTCACTAAATTACTGAGGCTGTCCTTGAATTGGAGATCCTCCTGCCTCAGCCTCCCAAGTTGCCGGAATTACAGGTGTGCGTCACCACACCTGGCTGAGCTGTGCATTTGCGAGGGTGCTGGTCACAGAGTGGACATTGAGTGCTCATTATAATTCCAAGCAGATGGCAGGAAATATTCTTCTAATCAAACCAGTGTATTATGACAATTTTCTATTGGAAAGAAGTGTAGCATCTTGAGAAACAGATATCTTACTTCTATAAAGAGATATCTTCTATTGGGCGTTGTCATTAAATGTACATGTGCACGTATGTGCATATGCAAGTCTATACGAGAAACATAGTGGTGACAGATGTCTTCTAAGGCATCTTAAGGTCTAATGGCAGTCCTGCTTAGAGCAGATCCGTAGAAAGGGAATCAGGGGTAGACTTTGAAGAGGGCTACCAACAAATCGGGCAGCTCAGTCCTCTGGAAGGCAGCTGGGGAAGTGGTGGTGACTGCTGTCCCCTCTGCCCCAGGACCACTGCCACAGAGTCCCATCAGCAGCTGAATCTGCTCCTGAGATTGCTGTCCAGCTCAGGGTTTCTTCCCTAGCGTCAATGCGAAGACACACTCACTGTCCCCCGTCTGCACTAAAAGCTGACCAGCCGGCACACCTCTCTAAGCTGCAGCATGCTGGGAAAGGTGGCGTGTAGGAGGGTCAGGAACAAGCCCTGGAGCCTTCACAGCATTTACACACCCCACTCCTCCACACAGTTCTCCTAGAGGCTTCAGCAGGCCTCTTGTCTCTGGAGAGAGGGAAATATAACACACTGTCACTGGACAAGGCAGAGAGGGTAGATCTGTTGTCCCCGCCAAGTCCTTGTACCTAGCAAGGGATGCAAACTCAAATCCTTACGGTGGTCAGACAGGTAATGTAACTAAGTCAGGTGGGTGAGATGAGTAATAGGGAATGGCGAGGACTGTGGCAAACTGGGTTGCAAAGGCCCATCCCAGCCAGGACATCTACTACACAGACGGTGGATCAGTGTCATGCTGGAATGTGAGCTTGTTGAGGCTTGATCTTTCTATTTTTTTTTTCAAGAGAGCCTGAATTCAGATTTTTCTGTTATATTAAATTAAAAAATTATTACCAACTAATTAAAACCAAATAACAACTACTCTGTACAGGTCAGACAAAAATCTTCTGAGAGCCAGATTCTGCTCAGAGGCCAGCAGTTTGCCACCGTTGCTCTAGAGCTGCACAACCTCTCAAGGGGCGTCTGGAGGCGGGCTTGCTGCTGCCGGGGTGAGGGAGAGAGCGTGAAAAGGCCCCCCTGAGAGGCAACTGGTCCTGGGGTTCTATGGGTTTCTGGCCAGCCTGAGGAAGCCCTGGTTTGGTCAAGATCCTGCAAGGTGTTCACATCAAAGAATGCCAGGAATGTTAGGATACCCTCACCCAGACCCATGTTTTCTCTGACAGTGACACAATGAGGCAGATAAGAATAGACGTAGGGCTACCCTCCTGGTTCCTTGTCGCCCCCTGGTGGATCCTTAATCTAAGAAACTTCTAAACCCAGATATACAAGACCGTGCCATCTGGGACCAGCAGCCTTCTAGGTTCATTACCCAAAGAGTTGTCAGAGTGTGCATTTAAGCATTTCCTAGGCATGTAAAATGTTTTAATAGGGGCTGTGGCTGTAGTTCAGTGGTGGAGTGCTTGCCTAGCACGTGTGAGGCACTGGGTTCGATCCTCAGCACCACATACAAATAAATAAATTAAATAAAGGTATTATGTCCGTCTACAACTACAAAAAAATATGTTTAAAAGAAGTGTTAATAAGCCAGGCGCAGTGGCACATGCCTGCAATCCCAGCACTTGGGAGGCTGAGGCAGGAGGATCACGAGTTCAAAGCCAGCCTCAGCAATGGCGAGGCACTTAGCAACTCAGTGAGACCCTGTCTCTAATAAAATTCAAGAAAGGGCTGGGAATGTGGCCCAGTGCCCCTGAGTTCAATCCCCGGTACAAAAAAAAAAAAAGTGTCAACAATATAATATTTTGCAACATGCCTATTTAACTTGACAGTATGCTGTGAATATTTTTCCAAATTACCAGGTAGTCTTTCACAAAGTCATTTATAATGTCTGGGGTATTTTCTATACCTTGGATAAATCAGAATTTATTTAGCCCAGCCCCATTGTTGGACAACTAGGAATTTCCAATGTTTTCAGTATCAACCATTCTGAGACGAATATCTTTTAACACATCTTTTTTTTTTTTTTTTCCTTTTGGTACTGGGGATTGAACTCAGGGGTACTCGATCACTGGGCCACATCCCCAGCCCTTTTTTGTATTTTATTAGAGACAGGGTCTCACTGAGTTGCTAAGTGCCTCGCCATTGCTGAGGTTGGCTTTGAACTTGCGATCCTCCTGCCTCAGTCTACCAAGTGCTGGGATTACAGGCGTGCACCATCGCACCCGGCTCTCTTTTAACACATCTTTGATTATTTTTATAGGCTAAATTCCTTGAAGTGATAGTGTTCAGTCAGAGGTGTGCACATTTTTAAGGGCTTTGATACATAATACCACATTATCCTCCCAACAAGTTGGACTAACTTATGCTCTCACTGGTAGGGTATGAGAAGATTCAATCTCACATACTCTTGCCAACATTGGGCATTGTTGTTAAATATATATATGCATGTATGTGCATATGCAAATCTATATGGAAAACATGGTGGTGACCATCTAATATGTATTTCTTTAATCCTTAGTGGGATTAAACATATTTTCATATCTGTGTGTTTTAAATTTGCCTCTTCAGAACTACCCCTTCCTTACCATTTTGAGATGGTTGTTAGTCCCATGTTTAGGCCCCAGCCTCTCCCTGTTTTCAGGTCCTGTGTTCTGATCTGAGCTCTCTCCTGCCAGGGTCCTCTGTCTTAGACCTGTCCTTCAGGGGATCCCAGGAAAATACTGGGACTGAGATTGCCCCTGCCCCTCCCCCCCCACTGGCCAGGACTGAAGGTCATGTGGCCTTGTGCCTGGACACTGCCCTCTGCCAGAGGGCATGGGTAGCCCAGGGAAGGCAGAGGACCAGTCTGACCGCTGTCTTTTCCCTCAGTGTCCCGGTAAAGGAAGTGCTTCCTGGCATCATTAAGCAGGGAGTTAATTGCTTAGAATCCCAGGGCCAGAACACAGCTGGGGACTTCTTGCTTGGAATGGGCATCTGCAGAGGATCTGCCAAGAATCCCCCACCAGCCCAGGTAAGCTGGGAAAGGCCTCAGGGTCAGATCTGGGAGTGGGAGAGGATCCAGGGGCATTGGGCAGCAATGGGGTCAGGAGCTTCCCTGGGCTCATTCATTCTCATCCTGTCTAGCTACACCCTCCACACACCCTCCTTCCCAGGGACCTCACAGTGCTCCTGACGCGTCTTCCCAGCCCTCTGTGCACTATGCACTTGAAGAGGGAGAAAGGCTGCCAGAGTCCCTTTCTCTCCTGGGTCACAGCTCTATGATAAGCACCAGGCCCCCAGGACTGAGCACACACAGGGAACGTGAAGGTCACACCCACATCAACACTGGAGCAGGTCATGGAGACCCCAGCGTGGATCAGCTCCCTGGCTGCCTGTCCTATTATCCCCGGTCCCCAGAGTCCCTTGGTATTTCCTTGATTTCTCTCTGGCCAGCTGCAGCTGAGCTTCCTCACCTCAGTATTTGATTATGAAAAATTTCAAACATACATAAAAATGCAAAGAATTGTACCATAAATACCCATACACCTACCCCCAGCTTCTATAATCATTTGTAAAAATATTCTACAAAAATACACATTGTATTTGCTTTATCACCTGTCTACCCATCTAGCCATCTAGAACTGTCCTTTTCTTGTCTGACAGGCATGGCTCTTCAGTGACCATCTCATCCAGCAGCAGGGGAAGTGCCTGGCTGCCACCTCCACCTTAATGTCCTCTCCCGGGTCCCCAGTCATACTGCAAGTATGCAATTCAAGAGAAGGCAAGCAGGTAAGTCTCCACTGCTGGGCACAGATGGCCAGCAGCCCCAGGGGGACGTGCAGTGCAGGTGGCAGACCTTGGCAGAAGTCAGAGTCTCAGAGAAGCCTCCAGAGTGAGGATCTGCAGGAACTAAATCAACTGCTAGGTCCAGCCTATTATTTTGCTTATGAGGAAATTAAAATTTTTTTAAAAATTATTTTATTTGTTTTAATTAGTTACACATGACAGTAGGATACTCTATGACACATCATACATAAATGGAGTACAACTTCTCATTTTTCTGGTTGTACATGATGTAGAATCACATCGATCATGTAGTCATATATGCACACAGGGTAATAATGTCTGATTCATTCTACTATCCTTCCTACCCCCAGCCTCTCCCCTCCCTTCACTCCCCTCTACCTAAAGTAACTGTATTCTTCCCTAGCCCCCCACTCCTCCTACCCTTATTGTGAGTTAGCATCCACATATCAGAGAAAACTTTTGGCCTTTGGTTCTTTGGGATTGGCTTATTTCACTTAGCCTGACATTCTCCTGCTCCACTCATTTACCAGCAAATGCCATAATTTCATTCTTCTTTATGGCTGAGTAATATTCCATTGTGTACATGTATATCACATGCTTTTTGCCCATTCATCTGTTGAAGGGCATCTAGGTTGGTTCCGTAGTTTCGCTATCGTTGAGTTGAGCTGCTATAAACACTGAAGTAGCTGTGTCACTGTAATACGCTGATTTTAAGTCCTTTGGGTATAAACTGAGGAGTGGGATAGCTGGGTCAAATGGTGGTTCCTTGAGGAAATGCTTCTTTAGGTATTTGTTTGATGTTAGTCCTGCAGGTCTGAGGGCAGGAAGTTTGTCTTGTTAATACTGTATCCCTGGCCCCTGACAACCACGCAGCTCAAATGTCAGTTCTCACTGCCAGCCTGTGTTAGGAATTTTGCATAGATCACCATGTCTGATCTTCCCAGCCATCTAGTGAGGTGCTTCCAGTACTGCCCCATTTTATAGGTGGTAAAGCAAGGCTTGCTGATTGCTGAGATACAGGCTAGGATTTAAACCTTGGCCAGTGTGACTCCTAAGCCCATAGTCTTAAGCCAGCACATAGTAGGTGCCCAATAAGTATTTCTTGACTGCAGACTCACTGGGGAAACCCAAATACAGTGATTTCTAAGCTGGCCTGACCAGCCTCCCATGGTCCACTCTCCCCCACACTATCTCTCTTCCTGAGTCCTGGGGGGAGGCTAAACTGATGGCTAGGAGCGCTGAAGTCACTTGCTCAGGGCACACAGCAGTGACTGAGAAGTGGAGGCCAGGCTTCCGGGTCAGCCAAGCTCCTTTCTATGCTGTTCTCTTCCTGCCTGGAGGTGCTGCCTGCTCTCCCCTTCCCAGAGGCTACTGCAGCCCACCCTCCTGGCCGTGCTCCCTGGGCCCCGGCCTGCAGTCAGTGGAGGGCGGAGGGCTGGCTCTCTGCTTCTGCCTGCGGAGTTCTCCACCCACCCTTCTTCTTACCAGGGTCAGCTGGTCAGGGATGATTGGGAGTCTGCTATTCTAATCTGGAAAAGCAGCCAGTCCTCTCCCTCCAGTCTGGGTGCGTGTATGTGTTGGTGGTGGAGGGGGGCTGGTCTCAGCTCTGTGACCTGCTTGCTGGGCCTGCTGAACAGTTCTGGACTGTTTTGTTTCCCCTTTTGGTACTGGGGATGGGACCCAGGGACACTTTATCACCAAACTACATGCCCAGCTCTTTTTATTTTTTATTTTTGAAACTGAGTCTCACAAAGTTGCTTAGAACCTCACTAAAATGCTGAGGCTGGCCTCCAACTTGTGATTCTTAGCCTCCCAAGTGGCTATAATCATAGATGAGGGCTGGGGTTGTGGCTCAGCGGTAGAGCGCTCGCCTAGCACGCGTGCGGCCTGGGTTCGATCCTCAGCACCACGTAAACATAAATGCATTGCATTGTGTACAACTAAAGCAAATAAATAAATACTTTTTAAAAATCATAGATGAGCGCCAACCCCACCAGGCCAGCCTGCTGAGTGCTTTCTGACTGGGGGGATGCAGCTTATCCTTTCTGTCCTGAGCTGCTCATCCTCTGCCCAGCCCAGCAGCAGAGCTGGTGCATGGTCTGCCCTTCACGTGGAGCATGGACCTCCATGAGGGAAAGCCTGAGCCTCGCCCACCCCCTCATTGTTGAGGACAGGCCTGGGAAGCGTCCCGGCAGCCTGAACTCAAATACTTCTCCTTTGCGCTGACCCAGCCTGCAGGGCTTATAGGACTCTCCTGGGCCCACTCATTCTGCTCCTGTGAGTCCTGCCGAGTCCCCAAGCACTCGGGGAGCCTACGCCCCTCCCCTCCCAGGAGGACAGCATAAGCAACTCTCTCACTGCCAAAGCCTTCTGGAATCTGGGCTTCTCTCCTTTGCCCCTCTTTGGCCAGTTGGGTGGCTTTAACGTACAGGACAGGCTCTTGTGCATTGGACCAGGTCAATGGAGTCAGTGGTCCCAGCCCCACCTCCTTATATCTCCCTGAGACTGGCTCCTCACTTACATAATGAGGCGCTGCCTTCTCTGCCTGCCCTGGAAAGAACTGCACAAATGGAGACTATGCAGATGAGGTGCTGTGACTTGGTACTGTATCTCTGGCCAGTCCCAGAATTGAGTGGCGAGAATCCTGCCAGTTGGGGAGCCCCTCCTGATGATCGGCTGATTCATTCACTTATCACAAAGCTGCACTAGGTGCTGAATTTGTGCCAGGGAGTGTACCCATCATGCTGGCCCCGGGAATGAAAGGGACGTGGACTTGACTCCCAAGGCACAATCAGTCTGGAGGGGGAGAAAGAGGAAGGGCAGCGGCTACAGGACAGAGGACTGGATGCTGAGGCGGCACTAGCAGGGGCTGTGCAGCCCAGAGGACAGCCCTGCCATCCCGAGGTATGGCCAGTCAGACCTCCTGGGGAGAGGATGGCCACACTGCCCCCAGATGGGCACTGGGGGAGGTCTGGCTGATGTGAGTTAAATGTGAGGAACTAGGAGACTACGAAGCAGTAGCATGCTGGGAATCACAGGGGGGCCACAGGCCTGCTCCCACCCGCAGTTGACCTTTAGGCTCCAAGCTGGGGCCACTTAGGCCCAGAGAGGTTAGCTCTCAGTCTCGCCCCTCACAGTCCCACGCTCCCAAGGGGAACCCAGGCTCTGCAGTCCCCGCCTTTCACCTTACTCAGCCCACGTCCCCCTCCAGCTCTAGCTCTGGCCCCATGGCTGGGTGCAGATCATCCCTGTCCCCCTAGCTGCTCAGTGAAAACATGGACCCAGTCCCTTGGAGCTGTGGTCATGAGCCCTCCCACCTCTTCTGGAGGACTAGGTGGATATAAGAGGGGAGAGCTGGGCGTAGTGGCACATGCTTGTAACCCTAGCAACTCGGGAGGCTGGGGCAGGAGGATCGCAAGTTCAAAGCCAGCCTCAGCAACTTAGTGAGGCACTTAACAACTCAGCAAGAACCTGCCTTTAAATAAAATATAAAAAAGGGCTGGGGAGGGACTGGGGTTGTGGCTCAGTGGTAGAGCGCTTACCTAGCACATACGTGCAAGGCCCTGGGTTCGATCCTCAGCACCACATAAAAATAAATAAATAAAGGTATTGTGTCCAACTACAACTAAGAAAAAAAAATTTTAAAGGGGTGGGGATGTGGCTCAGTGGCTAAGCACCCTTGGGTTCAATCCATGGTATTAAATAAATAAATAGAGGGGAGATGGTTGCATGGAGGGAAATAGGAGAGAAACCAAAAACATACTTGTCTCACTATTCAGTCTTCTCTGAACTTTGAAACCTGGGTCTCTCACTGCCTCTTCTCCATGTTCCAGACCACACTCCATGCTTTATCTAGGCCTTTCTAAAATGTTCTACAGCAAAAATTCTTCCCTGCTTATCAAACCTGGGACAGGAAGGCACCAGAAGGTGCAATAGGAGACCTCAAGTACCCCTGCAGTCGTCCCGCTGGATGTGCCATGCCTGTAAAGATGGCATCTAGTTCCCACTAAATGGTGGAGGTCATCAGCCTCATGGTTATAGGCTGGGTCAGACGCTTCAGGCTGCAGGAAGAGGAAATCTTACAGAAATAGGAGATTCACCTAGGCCACGCCTCACAAACGTAAGTGCCTACAGGGAGCTGGTGAGGAAGCCGAGCTCCCTAGAGGACCAGGCAGGGACTATGACAAACTGGAGAACAAAAGCCCCATCTGGAGCAGAGAGAAGGCAAGTCCTCAGCCCCGCCAACTATTGCCACTTAAGAAATTAGGCCCAGGGCTGGGATTGTGGCTCAGTGGTAAGAACACTTGCCTGGGCTGGGGTTGTGGCTCAGCGGTAGAGCGCTTGCCTAGCATGTGCATGGCCCAGGTTTGATCCTCAGCACCATGTAAAAATAAACGCATTGTGTACAACTAAAAGCAAATAAAATAAATATTAAAAAAAAAGAACACTTGCCTAGCATGTGTGAGGCCCTGGGTTCGATTCTCAGCACCACATATAAATAAATGAATAAAATAAAGGTCCATCAACATGTAAAAAAATTTAAAAAAAAATAAATTGGGCCCGATGTCCAAATAGAAGCTCAACATGCAGATTTGTATGTAGTAACTAAGCAAAATTTTAAATAAATGCTGTGCTGTCCAAACAAAATACATCTCTGGGCTGGATTCAGCCCATGGGCATCTGCATTGTCTCCCCGATCCAGACAGCAGCTTGATGCCAAGCAGGTGCCCTGCTGGGAGGGACAGGACTTCAAGCTTGGCAGGATGGGCAGCCACACTGACATAGGGACCTGTAGTCTGATTTAAATGGGGGGATGAGGGAGATGAAGGTGCGTGCATTATTGTTATTACTAATCATTGCTTTCTCGTGTCCCTCCTTCTCATCTCTCTCCCTACCAGAAATGGAGGAGAAAAGGGTCTTTCATCCAGCATTCAGTCAGCGGCCTCTGCCTGGAGACGAAGCCTGCCCAGCTGGTGACCAGCAAGTGCCAGGCTGATGCCCAGGCCCAGCAGTGGCAGCTGCTGCCACACACATGACAGTAGCCCCAGGGCCTCCTGTACTTTTGCATGAGACTTTGGGACTGGAAGGGGGTTGGGGTGGGAGTGTCAAGCGGGCCGTTTCCATCTCCTCACATTTCTGCCAGAGTCATCAGCAAACCCCCCTGCCACGACACACATTACTCCAAAGCTCGTCCCAGGGAGGGCACAGAGGGGCACACACGGTGTCCTGTGTGCCTCCCTGGCTTTGCCCTGGGAGAGGAGATGGCCAGGGTGCCAGATTGTTGCTGGCTAGGGACTGGGCAGGTGTCCTTGGCCTTTTGTCCTCTCCCGTGGCCCTATGTGGGGCTCCAACAGTGGTGTGTGGGCCCTCCCCCTGTTGCCTGGGGGTGCAAAGGACAGAGGCCCTCAGAGGAACCAAGTGGGGACATGGGGCCTGCTAGTGGGGACAGCCTGAGAGGAGAAAGTGGGTAGGCTGTAGAGAGGCTTAAGCCTGGGAAGAAAGGGACTGAGAGGAGAGGGCCACCTGCAGGGGCAGGAAGAGAACTGGAAGGAGCTGAGAGGTTCAGGGCTCTGAGAAATGCCAGGGGTCGGGTGTGGGAGGCATGGGATCCTGGGAGCCAAGGATGGAGAATTCGCAGGAGAATGTGGATGGAGGAGCAGCAAAGCAACAAAAGAACAAGGTCTCTTTCCCAGATGCTGCCCCGCCCACACTTCACCAGTCCTGAGGCCTGAGCACCCCACGTGCCTCCAGCCTTAACGCTGTGGGTACCCACAGTTGTAGCAGGAGGCTGCAGAGGGGTCTTTAAGGGCAGACTTGGGATGCAGCTTATTAAACAGACTCCACTTCTGTTTGGCCATGTGTCCGGCTGAGACCTCTCTCTTGGGCCTTAATGACCAGCTGGTGCCCTGTCCCCCCACCTGGACCCAATGGGGAAACAGGCAGATGTCATGCACCCTTGAGCAACCCCACCCTTGTTTGTGGTTTTGAACCCTGCTTTCTCAAAGGCCTTTGCCTCTGTAAATACAGCATCATGGGTCAGGGTGGCCGATAAGAAAGTGACCTCCTTTTGGAGCATGAACATCCCCTGAGTCACGAGGGGCTAGTCACCCGGCCAAACCACATCCTCAGTTCCTTCCCCTTACAGGAGGGATTCCCTTGGAGCGTCAGCCATTGCACTCAGCCGGGAGGCTGGCTGGTGGCTCCTGTTTGTGTAGAGAATTCCCAGTTCCCCCGTGGCCTTGTCTTGGGATTCCCTCAAGCACCCGACCCCAGCCACTGGCTTGGACAGTATGATCGGTTGGTACGAGGACCCCTGGGGTCTCCCTCCCAAAGCAAATCAGCCTGGGGCAGATGCTCCTACCTCAGGAGCACCCAACCTTTCATAGAAGAGAGCCACACTCCAGGGAGTTCATGCATTCCAGAAAATCTAGGAATTTCCAGAAATTGTCTCCCAAATGGTGTGTGTGTGTGTGTGTGTGTGTGTGTGTGTGTGTGTGTGTGTGTGTGTGCATCTTCCTGGGGAGAGCAACCTAGGAAAAGAGGATTTCCCTAGTTTCTTAAAGAGGTCCCTGATCCCACAGGGTCTAGGCCTCCGCTGTGGATTGGAGCTCTTTGAGCTGCCCTCTTCCCCCAATCTCCCTCCCTGCTGCACCCCAACTGCCATCCCGCTGTTCGCTCCACATAGCCCTTGGGGTTGAAGCCAAGTGTTCATGCTCCCCAGCACCCAGTCTGGAGGGTTCTCCAGCAGTGTCCTCTCACCTCCTGGCTCTCGCCAGCACTCTCATCAGTGGTCCTGTGCCCAGGTACGAGTGCACCCCTGGACTCACAGTGTGGGGGTCCTTTGCCTCGGTGGCCACACTTCTCCCATGCTCTGTTGTGGAGTTTCATCCACCGCCATCTGTGAACCTGGCTTCAGGTCCCCTGTTCATCCAGGAAGCTCCTGCTGCGGCCTAGGATAGAGCCAGGGCTGGGGCAGAGTCCTCTCCCTAGAGCCTAGGCAGAGTTCAAGCGTGGCCCTTGGAGGCCGGGGAGCATGAATGTAAGGACGGCCGCTCAGAGGGCCTTTGAGAGGGTCCCGCCCTCGTTTCCATGGTCAGCCAGGCTCTGGACTTCTCAGTCGTCCTGGGTGGGGACTTGGCCCACTCTGTTTTTGCTTTTCCTCTTCTTGACCAAAGCATGTGCCACTAGCTGTCCTTGAGGACATTGTCTTTATGAAACACACGCCTGGAATAAAACCACTTCTTACATGTTCACGTGCACTAGCGTCTTCCTTTCTAAAGCACCGGCCCCTTGCCCTGCTCGGGGAAAGTCGGGGCCCCAGTGAAACCAAACATGCTCCAGTCTAACCCTCTCCTGCAGCTGGGCCAGCCTCTCTGGGGAAAGCCAACAGGTGCCCTGCTCCTGGGGCAGGCCTGGGACCAGATCCCAGGGACCAGCTCAGCCCAGGCTCCTGTTACTTCACTGTGGGACACTATGGGACTTGGAAATGGAAACCCAAGGGCTTCTCCAAATGTAAGTGGCCCTACCACCATGCTTGCCTTTAGCCAACCTTCTCTTCTTTCCTGGGAGCCACCTCCGGTCCCTCTGAGCTGCCCTTCCCCTCCTCTGCCACACAAAAAGTCATTCAGGCAGGACATTATTCCTGGGTTAAAAAATGGTACAATAATTCTAGCCTGGGAGGCTGAGGCAGGAGAATCGCGAGTTCAAAGCCAGCCTCAGCAATGGCGAGACACTTAGCAACTCAGTGAGACCCTGTCTCTAATAAAATACAAAAAAGGGCTGGAGATGAGGCCCAGTGGTGGAGTGCCCCTGAGTTCAATCCCCGGTACCAAAAAAAAAAAAAAAAAAAAAAAAAAAATTCTAGAAAGAGTCATGCCAGCCTAGGCTTGCTTGATCAGGTAGCAGATGTTCTGCTTAACGTTTCCATGGAAACCAATTGGAAACCCCCACCATGTCTGATCAGAAGCTGAGTCGACCTAGGTAAAAATAAACTCAGTTTCAATGCACATGTGAACTGCTGTGGGCAGGCCAAGGCGCCACTATCTCTCCTGGACATGGCCATTTCCTCCCCTGCCCCCACTTATCTCAGGACTACTGATGTGGATTCCCCAGAACTTCTGACCCACGGACCTGAAGGGCCTGGAGCAGAGCTCCAGCTGGCCGCAGTGCGTACACCTTGGCTACAGCATCCAGCTTGGTTCAGACTTAGGAGACATGTCACAGCATAAGCCCCTGGGTGCCATCTCCATGCATCCCTCCTTCCATTTGTTCCTCTGGCTGCCCAGCCCACTGCCCAGCACCCTCTTAGGCCACCTCCTGGCCAGGGTGGGTCAGCTTTCCCAGCCTTGAGGGGCTCTGGTGCTGGCTTCTCCTGAGTCAGTCTCTCGTCTATTGTTTTCCTTCCAGACTGCCTCTCCAGAGACCCACCTCTTTTTCCTCCTGGAAACTAGGCTGTCAACCTTTAACCAGCCTCTAGAGAATCCACAGAAGCCCTCAGACTGGCCATTAACAATAACTGGTGAAGAGTCTCCCCAGAACAGGAGGGCTAGGACGGCAGGAGGGTTGTCTGTACCAGGCCCAGACTCCTGCCTGTCCAGCAGGCAGCAGTTCCTGGGTTCTGGGCCTTTGGGTCTTGGCTTTGGTTTGGTTTGATTTTTGCAGTTCCAGGGCCTCACACATACTAGGCAAGTGCTCCTCCATTGAGCTATGCTCTTGGCCCCTTGGCTTAGGTTTTCACAAAGACTCTTCCCCAGCCTCTCAGTAGGGCTTTCTCTGTTTGCCATTGGTGGAATAACCCAAAAAACATCACTGTCCTCCAAGGGGTCTGGCACCCCAAGGCTTGTGAGGAAGGTCTCCCGCTGCACCAGATGGGGTGTGGCCCTCTCCCACCAGGGAATGGGAAAGGAAAGCTGGAAAGACTGAGGTTCATAATGTCCACACGCTCATTTCTGAGAATGTTCTAGTGTGTCTGGTATTTGCACGTCCCCTTTGCTGGTCTGAGTCAGTGTTCCTCCAGAAGGAGGGAGGGGACCCAGGCAGTGTCTCTTGTGGGAAGAGGTCCTCACTGCCAGGCACGCAGCAAAAACCTGGAGATGGAGCAGAGGAGGGGCCTGCTTTCTCCCGGCCTGAGCAGCAGAGCTGGTCTGAGGCTCCAGAGCCATGTGAGGACAGCCTGCTAATTCAACCTGTGAAGTGGGGGGAAGAGTAGACTAGGGTGTGGACTCTACAGACCCCATCAGCTGGGTCCATCCCTGCTCTGCCACTTAGTAACTGTGTGATCTGGAATAATTTGATCTCTCAGCCTTGATTTCCTGACCTGTAAAATGGGGGTACTCCCAGCACTAGAGGATTTTTGTGAAAGTGATTTATGTAATGATCGTGAAGCACCTGACCCTGTCTAAATGCTTACTAAGTGCATGCTATTACTATTATTAACAAGCCTGCTGAATGCCTTCTACATACCAGGCTGTTGCCAGGGTGATGACACACATATAACTGGACAGCAGTGGGCCCAGCCCTCAAGAGCTGATATTCTAGCAGGGAAGTGGACAAACACTCATTGATAACTAGAAACTGGGCAACTGTAATCCCACATGATAAAAGCAACAAGGTAAGGCAGGATCTATGAACCTACAAGAGGGGCCTCTCACTGGCCTGGGGGTCCCTCAGAAGATGATGCTTCCAGGACAACTTGCTATGACATCCCAGGAGACCTCTGCCTCGGGCTGGGTAAGGTCACGTAAAGTCAACTGGTCACCGTCGCCAGGCTGACAGTTCCGTAGGCACCTTGCAGGGTGACCTGAGCTTTCCACCCTGTACACGAAGCACTGTGGTGATGTAGACCAGTCTGTAAACAGGAAAATTCAGGAAGGAACTTATAGAAGACAAACAGACATGCTGCTTGAGCTACTGGCCATTTTTTCAGGGCTCAGTTTTCTTCCTGTGGGGAGCGGTGAGCCCAGAAGTCCTGGGAAATTCAGCGATCCTTGTCTAAAGAAGATGAATACAAACGATCAGGGAGGGCCTGGGAAAGACTTGTTTCCTCCTTGCTCTTAGATTGTCTCTGATCTCTGGTAAGCCATCTGAAAACCAAAGCTGTCTTGTGACAATATGTCTTTCAAATGAATCTCTTGCAGGTTATTGTTGAGGCAACCTGCTCAGAGTCCTCTGAGGGGCTTGTGAACAGGTGTGTTCCTGGGCTCCGACCCACACCTGCTGCTCTGTATTCCTGTGATTGTAACAAGTGGCCCAGGTGACGCCTATGCACATTTAAGCCTTCAACCTTCTGCACCCGGAGGGGCAGCCACACAGGGCAGAGTCGGCTGGGTGGGTGGCTCTGGACGGAGCCTGCTGCGAGAAGCCACAAGGGGAAGGAAGGCTGCCTCTGTGCTCGCTGTGCTTCCCCAGGAGCTAGAAGAGTGTAGGGACCAGAGCCAGGAGACAAAGGCTCAATCCAAGCAGTGGTGGAGAAGTCCCCACTTCTGGGGAATCCTCCACAGATGAGAAACCAGCACTGGCAGGACTGTGTGGGTTCTGGGCCCGAACCAGGAGGTAAGAGGTTCTGGAGGTGGGTGCTACAGGGACATCCCAGAAGAGCCTTGGTCTGGCCTCTCCCTCTCCTGGCCGTGTGGGTCGGCGCAGCTCCCAGCACGGCAGGAGGCAAGCTGCCCCCCATGTGTGGGTGGACACCTCGTGC
The DNA here is from genome assembly GCA_025594165.1 of Tamias sibiricus. Taxonomy (NCBI): domain Eukaryota; kingdom Metazoa; phylum Chordata; class Mammalia; order Rodentia; family Sciuridae; genus Tamias; species Tamias sibiricus. The sequence continues at coordinate 39,813,597 of CM046659.1, read as the reverse complement.
AGCTGTAGGGCACGGGTTTCACTGCTCACCACGGCAGGGGCTCACCAGGGTGAGTCTGCTTTCCAGAGCCTTGGTCTCCATGGAGGTGGACTAGCGGAAAGTTGTTCATGTTAATCAGATCACAGCAAGCGGTGGGGACAGTAGAGTGGCACTGGGGCTTTCTCCTGGGTGTGCTGGGTGGCCTAGGCCCTGCTGCTCTCAGGAGCTTGGGCTGACCTCCATCCTGACGGTGCTGGGCAGCAGAGTGGGCCCTGCAGGGATGCCCCTCCCAGGCCACACACACTCCCCCACCTGTAGAGGCACATCATGTACATGGTTCAAGGCCGTCCTGCATCTGAGACTCGGCTCCCACCCTCTTCCTCACTCAGCCAAATCCCCTGCACCCTGTTTGCTGCTTCTGCTTATTTGTGTTGTCCCTTGTGCCCTCTGCCTTTTCCAAAGGCTGCTTCTGTAAAGAAAGTTCCCCTGCCTTAAAAGGATCTCTCCAGCTTGTTTCTTTTTCTTTCTTTCTTCCTTTTTTCCCCTTTCTCTTTTTTTTTTTTTTTTTTTTTTTTTTTTTTTTGGTACTGGGGATTGAACTCAGGGGCACTGGACCACTGGGCCACATCCCCAGCCCTTTTTTGTATTTTATTAGAGACAGGGTCTCACTGAGTTGCTAAGTGCCTCGCCATTGCTGAGGCTGGCTTTGAACTCGTGATCCTCCTGCCTCAGCCTCCCAAGTGCTGGGATTACAGGTGGGCGCCACCACGCCCGGCTTCTCCAGCTTATTTCTTGAGCATTCTGATTATCCCTCTCCTGCCTCCATGATCCCCTTCCTGGTGCGTGCCATCTCTTCTCTGTCAGTCTTGGCTCCTTTGCTGCCAAGAACCAGGCCTGTTCCAACTTTGCATCGCCACAGTGCCACATAAGTGAATGTGAAGACAAAGCATTCAAGCTGCATTCATTTTTGTTCTGGAAGGGTAGGTAAGTGGTTAGGGTGCTTGCCTCGCATGCATGGGGCCCTGGGTTCCATTCCCAGCACAGGAAAAAACAAATTGTGTAGAGAAAGCCCTCCGTGTGTGTTTGTTCCATTTTTTTCCCTCTTGCTTCTCTTAGTTCAGTGTCTTCACAGCGCCACCCTTCCCACTTAGTAGTTGTCTCCAAGCCCTCAATAATAATGTGCTGGTGATGCTGGGGACTGTGAAAATGCCTAGTCTTGATACACACCCCTCTGAGGCAGGCTCAGACACACTTCACAGAGGAGGGAGTGGGGGGCTCAGTCAGGAGAAAAAAAATTGCCCAAGGATAAACAGCATCACCTGAGAACCAACTAGAAATGCAAACTCGGGCCTCACACAGACGTACTGAATTGGAAGCTCTGGGGCCAGGGCCCAGCGTCTGTGTTTAGCAAGCCCCCAAGGAATTCTGATGCATGCTCGAGTTTGAGAGCCATGGGTTTAGTCACTGTGATGGGCTCTGGTGCCCTGAGTGCCACAAGTCAACGCCGGTACAGCAGCCATGTCCCTGCCGCCTTGCTAAGCAGGCTGCGTGCTGCAGAGCTCTGGGCAGCAATGGGTCCCTTGGGGCAGAAAGCAGGTGGGCACGAGGCTGGGCGAGGGCTGCTGCTGAGCCAGCTGCCACATGCCAACCTTGCTTTGTGTGATTTATGAGTCTCTTCCCTAACATCAGCCACGTATGGCTGAGTTCATTCTAGAAGAGTTTCTGCCCCAGAAGATCCATTAATCAAGGAATCAGTGCCATACCACCCAGCCTGCAGGACAGGTGTACATTTTGCCATAAGTTACATGGCAAAGTCCTTCTGTGGATCCTTCATCCAGTGACCTGATTCATAGCCAGCTCTATCACTTACTAACCAGTCAATGAGACTTACATATTTTAACTTAAATCCTTACTGTAACTCTATCCGGTAGATGTTTTCAGTATCATCCCCCTTGACAAACTAGGAAGTTGAAGCCCAGAGAGGTTAATGCACTTGCTCAAGATCACCCAGTTATTAGGAGATAGAGCCAGGATTTAAAATTATGAAGTCTACCCAGGGTCTACACTTTCTTGCCTTTTGTTGCCTTTGATGTCTTGGTTCTGAGTTTGAGGCCTCCTGAGTTCCTACCAACCCTGAAACTTTTGTTCTGTTATATCCACATGCAACTGAGAACACCCAGGCCTCACATGGACCTCTTGGTCTCACTGCAAAGCCCTTTGCACATCCCCTATATTCTCAGAAGCCGGGAAGGCAGGGTGAGCCAGGGTTGCTTGTGCCATGTCAGATAGAAATAGGCACAGAGTCACAGAGCAGGGAATCAGGAGCACAGGGCACAGTAGACCAAAGGACACCACATTCCAAGACAGGGGCAGAGGTGACTGTTGATGGTGTGTCAGGTGTGTTGGGCATTTCCTCTGGGGCTCAGGAGGTTGGGACCCCCGAACAGCTTGACCCTGAGGGCTGAGGGCTGCTTGTCTACACGGCCTGCATCCTGGCCAGAGCTGTTTTTTCCAAAGATCCTCCTGAGATTGAGGTTTTCTGTTCTCAGAACCTGTTTGTTCAGACATGTGGTTTTGTCTACCTGTCACTGGAGGCCCCAGGAGCTCCCAGAGAGGAGACTTTGACTCAGGACAAGTGGAGTTCTTGGCTTATGTGACAGCACCTACCAGTCAGAGACAAAAGGTTTATTTAAGAAAGCAGAGACACATTCCAGGGAGCACAGAGGCCATCTCCAGGGGGAGAAACAGCAACCCCTTGGTGTGGGTGGTGATATTTATAGCGGGATGGTTACTAGAGGAGGAATCAGGGTGGAGTTACACAATTTCGCACCAGTCCTGCACATGGTCCTCATGTTACTTTTTTGCAGTCAAGGGCATGGGCCAAGGTGCAGGCTAAGGACATGAGCTAGGTTGCCCACTAAAGTTTGTTTTGCTTTATAAAAGTTCACTGATAGCCAGGTGCGGTGGCGCACGCCTGTAATCCCAGCACTTGGGAGGCTGAGGCAGGATTGCGAGTTCAAATCCAGCCTCAGCAACGGAGAGGCACTTAGCAACTCAGTGAGACACTGTCTCTAATAAAATACAAAAAAGGGCTGGGGATGTGGCCCAGTGGTCAAGTGCCCCTGAGTTCAATCCCCAGTACCTAAAAAAAAAAAAAAAAAAAAAAAAAAAAAAAAATTCACTGATGCTTCCTGCATTCCAACAGTTTGTGAGCACTTCTGAGACCCAGTCTTTCTTTTTCTGTATCCCCAATTCCTATCTCACATCCAAGGTGGGGTGCTTCATGGAACCCCAGAGTGTGCTCAGCTTGATAACTTTGCAGAGAAGTCCTGGCGGCGGTGAATCCAAGAGAGGGACAAGTGATGTAATTCACGGGCAAGAGTACCAGGTGCTTCTCTGAGCATCTCCATCCCTATTCCTAGTCAGTGGGTCAGGGGCTTTCGTGGAGAGTCCCTAAGTGTCTGTACTCCCATTGGATTGCAAACTGCAGGAAGACAAAGACCTATCCACAGCACCTAGTACGGTGCCTGGCACACACCAGGGAGCTCAGTGCATGTGTGCAGAATGAATGGAAGAGTGGAAGTGAGTAGAATAATCCCACCGTTCTCCCTCTGTTCTGAGAGTCTCGGGGGTTTGGGCTACCTAATTTGGACTGTTTACTTGGGTTTTCATGAAATCAGGGGAGGTTTGACCTAGTGCAAATTCTTTCTCATCAGGTGTGGGAGACTCGGCATTTGCAAGTTAAAGCCACATCAGCTCCTGATTAAACAGACAATGGAGAGCAAGGATTAGAGCTGAGAAGATGCTGCCAATGCAGATGGGGATGCCCCCGGCTTGTTAGAGACCCGTTTTGCATACTAATGAATTCCTTAAAAGGCTAAGGAAGTGAAGGCTGCAGCTTTGGAATTATCTAAGGTTTTCCTTTAAATTCGCAGCAAAGGGAAACTGGTAGAGGCTTCTCTGTGGCCCAAGCAGCAGTCTTCTCCAAGCTTTTGCCTAGGGCCATGTCTCAGCTCAGGACAGAGGAGTTTTTTCTTTATTTGCATACAAATTACAAACGTCTACAAATCTTGCTCAAGCAATTTTTAAGTGAAATGTTATTGCTTCCCTGAAGGCTATAATTCCTTAGTTTTTCTCTTCAATATTCTTACTTAGCAGCCACCCATAGTGACTCAGATTTTTCCTTCTCAGGAGTGTACACGACAGTGGAAGGAGCCACAGGAAAGAGAAGGGGCTGGCTGGTCAAACCTGCTTTTTAGGACACCCAGGATCTGACCTGAGTGTTTAAAGTATTACTTCATTCTCAAGCCAACTCTGGACTAGAAACTATAATCGCCTTCATTTGTAGTCAGGAAACCAAGGTTCAGAAATGTTATGTGAGTTTCTCAAGGTCACACAGATAGGAATTGGCCGGGCCTAGAAGCCAAGGACATCTGACTCCTAGGATTTATTCTTAAAACTACAGTATCTCTGTGAAGTGCTTACTCATTGCGGTTCTTTTACATATATATATATATATATATATATATATATATACATACATATATATATATATATATATATATATAATTTTATTTTTTGTACCTGGGATTGAACTCAGGGACACTCGACCATTGGGCCACATCCCAAGCCCTTTTTTGTATTTTTAAAAAAAATATTTATTTATTTATTTATTTATTTTAGTTGTACACAATGCCTTTATTTTTACGTGGTGCTGAGTATCGAACCCAGGCCGTGCACGTGCTAGGCGAGTGCTCTACCACTGAGCCACAACCCCAGCCCCCTTTTTTGTATTTTATTAGAGACAGGGTCTCACTGAGTTGCTAAGTGCCTCGCCACTGTGGAGGCTGGCTTTGAACTCGCAATCCTCCTGCCTCAGCCTCCCAAGTGCTGGAATTACAGGCATGCGCCACCACGCCCTGCTTCTTTATATATCTTAAGGAATTCTCATAAAATTATTCACAATAGTGTGTGGAGTTTACTGGCTTTTCCCTAAACTGTTTTTAAATCCAAACGTACTGGGAAGTTTCTGGAGTTAAAGTCAGGGTAGGATTAGCTACATGATTTGGGGGGTTCAGTAGAAAAAGAAAGTATGGGTCACCTAATTTGCAAATTATTAAGAATTTCAAAAAGATGAGAGCAGAGCATTAGACCAAGTGTGGGGCCCTTCTTACTCAGCATAGGGCTCTGTATGCTGTGCAGGCCCATGAGGCTGGACTTGAGTTGGGCTTCCAGGTGTAATGCACATCTGTTTTGTCCTGGTATCTGGCATTGGGTCTGATACAAGATAGATGTTAAAAAGTTGTTGGCTAAGCAGGGAGTGGTGGCGCATGTAATTCCAGCAGCTCAGGAAGCTGAGGCAGGGGATTGGACCCAGGAATGCTCAACTGCTGAGCCACATCCCCAGCCCCATTTTGTATTTTATTTAGAGACAGGGTCTCACTGAGTTGCTAAGTGCCTCTCTAAGTTGCTGAGGCTGGCTCTGAACAAGCCATCCTCCTGCTTCAGCCTCCCAAGCCGCTGGGATTACAGGTATGCACCACCCTGGCTAGGATCACAAGTTTAAAGCCAGCCTCAGCAACTTAGTGAGGCCCTAAGCAACTCAGTGAGACCCTGTCTCAAAATACAAAATAAAAAAGGGCTGGGGATGTGACTCAGTGGTTAAGCGCCCCAGGGTTCAATCCCTGGTACAAAAAAAAAAAAAAAAAAAAAAAAAAAAAAAAAAAAGCTGTGGGCTAATTCAATGAAACAATACAACAAATATTTATTATCTACTACATACCAAGGAGTGGTTTAGGTACATGAGACACAGTGATGTAGGACAGAAGAGGCTGGACACCCGAGAAATTTTCAGGAAGCCGGTTTATTTAGCTGCAATGGTCCAGAGTATCTATTGCTTAAAAATCTCGGGACCCCGAGTCTGGAAATTTTTTTAGATTTGTACTCAGTGGGGTGATTACATGTCAGTGGGTGAGTACATAAATTACTCCTTGTCCCATATTTTTAGGCTACACGAAGGGTTTTTTAAAATATTTATTTATTTGCTTTAGTTGTACACAATGCAATGCATTTATGTTTTACGTGGTGCTGAGGATCGAACCTGGGCCACGCATGTGCTAGGCGAGCGCTCTACCGCTGAGCCACAACCCCAGCCCTAGACGGAGGTTTTACAAGATTGTTTTTTCTTTAAACCTCACATTTACAAAAAAGAGAAAGCTACAAACCACAATGCCCTCTGCAGAAGATTTTGCTGATGTCCTGTGTAAAAATCCCATATATATATATATATATATATATATTTTTCCCCCCCAATTCTATTGGGTCTGTTCTTTAGAGAACCCTGACTAATAGACCTTATAAGAGATCCCAGCCAGGTGTGGTGGCACACGCCTATAATCCCAGTGGCTTGGAAGGCTGAGACAGGAGGATTGTGAGTTCAAAGCCAGCCTCAGCAATGGCGAGGTGCTAAGCAACCCGGTGAGACGCTGTCTCTAAATAAAATACAAAACAGGGCTGGGGGTGTGGCTCAATGGCTGAGTGTCCCTAAGTTCAATTCCCGGTAACGACCCTCCCCCCCACCCAAAAAAAAAAAAAAAAAAAAAAAAACAGAGATCTCTCTTGCTTCCTTTCTGCCCTGTGAGGATACAAGAAGGTGGCCACCTGCAAGCCCTCCCCAAAACCCTACCAGGCTCTCTGACTTTCAGTCTCCCGATCTGTAAAACATAAATTTCTATTGTTTATGAGCTGCCCCGTCTCAGGTACTTTGGTTATAACAGCATGGACTGATTAAAAGTGATAGTGCTTTAAAAAATTCAAGTGGGAAAGTGACATCACCAGATGTTCATGATATAAAAATCTCTCTTCCATAGTAAAGAAGAGGATGAACTCTTGGAGTAGGAGTGGACATCTATATTTTTATCAGCCAAAATTGTCCCCCCTCCTTTTTCTAGGAAATGCTCTTTCTCTTGTGATTTGAAACAGAAGCTTCCATCTTATTATAGATTCTATTTGCTTCTATTATTGCTGAGTAACAAGTTACCCCATAATTTAGTGGCTGAAAAAACATTATTTCACAATGTCTAGGGGTCAGGAACGCAGGAGTAGCTTAGGTGGTTTTAGCTCAGGGACTCTCATGAGGTTGCAGTCGGGGGTCAAGCCAGGATGGTGGGCACCCCAAGGTTCAGCTGAGATTGGGAATACGCACCCAGCTCAGTATGTGGTGTTTGGTAGGCCCTGATGGTCACCTTTCAACCTCACTCACATGGGCCCTCTGATGTTGCAGCTGGCTACTGCTAGAGTGAGCAAACCAAGAGTGAAGAGAACGGCTAAGATAGAAGCCATACTTCTATTTATTAGGAGACAGCCATTAATAAATCTACCCTCATTGGAAAGTAGAGCTTTACAGGAGGGTATGATTACCAGGAGATGGGGGTCACTGGGGAACTCCTTAAAAGTTGCCCACCATGTAGATCTAGTTCTTCCCTCGGCCAGATGACCCAAGTGGAACCAATCAGAACATTTCCTTGGGATTTTTGACATTGACTAGAAAGAAGACAGCTTTTAAAAATTATGGTAAATTGTGTGTGTGTGTGCTTGTGTGTGTGTACTAAGGATTAAACCCAGGGGTACTTTACCACTAAGCCACATCCTCAGCATTTTTTAAAAAAAAATATTTTTAAACTGTCAATGGACCTTTGTTTTATTTATTTATATGCGCTGTTGAGAATTGAACCCAGTGCCTCACACATGCTAGGCAAGTGCTGTACCACTGAGCTCTAACCCCAGCCCATTCCCAGCCTTTTTTACTTTTTATTTTGAGACAGATTTTCGCTAAGTTACTTAGGCCTCACTAAGTTGCTGAAGCTGGCCTTGAACTTGTGATCCTCCTGCCTCAGAGTCCCAAGTCACTGGGATAGTTGTGGTAATTTGAAGACTGTGAACAGCCATGTTCCCCACTGAAAGGAAGGAGCTTGTCTGTGGGAAGAATAAAGCTGACACTTAAAGGAAACAGAGACCTTTACCTGAGATGCTAGGCATTCCCGACAGCCCATCAGCTTCTGGTTCCATTTGACTTGAAGACTTACCCGTGCTCTGGCCAGTCCTGATTCAGTTATGTGAGTCAATGAACTATACCCCCTCTCTCTTGCCTAAGCTAATTCAAGCTGGGTTTCTGTCATTTGTAACAGAAGAATGATGACTCTCACTGACCAGCAGATCCAGAGTCACGAAGACCAGTTAGGAAACTTTCAGGAGAAAAATGATAACAGTCTGAACTAATAAGATCCTGGGATGGTGATTAGGGTCCAAACAGGAAAACATGTAAGAAGTGAAGGCAGGGATCATGGAAGACTGTCTTATTCACCACTGTATCCCAAGAGATTGGTGCTCAGTCTTGGCACATAGTAAGTGCTCAGTAAATATTTGTGGAAATGGATGATAAAATGAATGAATGCAGGCAGGAACAGAAAGGGAAGACTTGCTGACTGATAGGATACAGAAAACGTGAAAGTGAAAAATTAAACCTTAGACTCAGTTGGGGACGGGAGATGAGTTCAGTTTTGAATTCCTGGCATGTTTTCTAGGTGAATGGCTGTTAGGGAGCAGGGTAGTTGGCCTCATGAAGAATATCCCTGACCTTGTCTCTTCCTTCTGTCCACGTAACCCAGGGAGTGATGTAATGACACACATTCAAAATCCCCTTCACACACAAGAGAAATGCCTACTTTTGCAAATAGGCAAAGCTCACAACCACCTCAGGGACTGGTGGTCCTTGATTAGGAAGAGGCTAAAGTTAGCATGACAAAATCAGCTGTCAAGTGTCAGCTTAATGAGTCCTTCCAACTCCTAGAACAGAAAGTCTCTAGGGTCCCCTGTACAACAGCTGACTCCTCGACCAGACTGCAGAAGATTGTGGAGACAAGCCGAGAGGCTTGAGATTGGATATTGAGAACACACATTTGCTTTTCTTCTTTGGGGATGCCCACACCAACACTGGGCACAATTGGCAGCTTCCTAACCACTGGCATTGTAAAGCTGTCGGAGAAGGGAAACGCCCCCTTTTATACGGGCACTCTGTGTCCAGCCAGAAGCAGTTGGGGGAGGTGGTTAAGCAAAGGTTGTTAAATGTCACCAGGATTTAGTGGGAAGCGCTGACTCTCTTCACATCCCTAGGCAAGGCTCATTAGCGGGTGTCAGAGATGCAGCTTCAGAGTCTCTAAACACCCCCCACTACTCCCAGCTTGCAGAGTGCACTCCTGACACAGCAGAGCCACCTTGGCCTCCCTGTAAGTTCCTCCTGCCAAGCAGCCAGGCATATAGTCCAGCGTAAATGCTCCATTAATGGCCCAGGTTGACTGCACCTGGGATGCAGCGTCTCTCCTGGGGCTCTGGAGAGGCCGGGTGGCAGGTGCTGAATGGAGCACTGGACTTGAGGACCTGCAAAGGACAAAGCCTTTGGGGAGCAAGGGGCAAGCACACACAGCCAGTGTCGGGTGCCACATGGCTTCTGCACCACAGCTATGCAATAGTCAAGACAGGGTATAACTTGATTATTCCATTAAAAAAAAATCTTTTTAAACTTGCCATTATGGAAAATTTCAAACATATAAAAAAGCAGAGATTAATATCCACCACCCATTTTCAACAATTATCAGTTTATGGCCAATCTTGTTTCATCTACTCCTTTCCACAATAAATCCTAGATATTATTTCATTTTATTTCAATATATACTTTAAAAGACAACTTAAAAAAAATAACCATACTGGGACTTGGGTATGTATAGCTCAGTGGTAGAGTGCTTGCCTAGCACATGAGAGGTCTTAGGTTTGACCCCCCAGCAACACAAAAATAATAATAACCACATTACCGTTATCAAACCTAAAAAAATTGTATTTCCTGAATCCTGATGGGATTAAACAGCACCACCTTCTCCTTTGCCCACCATCTCTAACAGGAACAATGTAAGACAGGATCAAGGCAAAGCATGATCTCACCCAGGCTGATGTACTTAGCAACTTTAAAAACATTCCTTGCCAGGCGTGATGGCGCCTGTAATCCCAGCACTTGGGAGGCTGAGGCAGGAGGATCTCGAGTTCAAAGCCAGCCTCAGCAATGCCAAGGCACTCAGCAATTCAGTGAAACTCTGTCTCTAATAAAATACAAAAAAGGTCTGGGGATGTGGCCCAGTGGTCAAGTGCCCCTGAGTTCAATCCCTGGTGCCAAAAAAAAAAAAAAACCCACATTCCTTAGCTGGGTGCTGTGGCACACACCTATAATCTCAGTGGCTGGGAGACTGAGACAGGAGGATGTGAGTTCAAAGCCAGCCTCGCAACTTAAAGAGGCTCTAAGCAATTTAGCAAGATCCTGTCTCAAAATAAAAAAAGAGGCCGGGCGCGGTGGCGCACGCCTGTGATCCCAGCACTTTGGGACGCTGAGGCAGGAGGATCACGAGTTCAAAGCCAGCCTCAGCAATGGCAAGGTACTTAGCAACTCAGTGAGACCCTGTCTCTAAGAAAATACAAAAAAGGTCTGGGGATGTGGCCCAGTGGTCGAGTGCCCCTGAGTTCAATCCCTGGTACCACAAAATAAATAAATAAACAAATAAATAAATAAAAATAAAAAAAGAAGCTGGGTGCGGTGGCATATTCCTGTAATTCCAAGTGGTTTGGGAGGCTGAGACAAGAGGATCGAGAGTTCAAAGCCAACTGCAGGAGCCCTGTTTGGGGATTGACTTGAATTGCGGTTGACTATGAGCCGTGGAGATTTGGCCTTTGTCGCCACCCGTAGTCTCACGGGACTTGTTGCGGGATCTCGAGTGACTTGGCCGAAATTGCTGATCGGGTCAGCGCCATTTTAGGGTGTGTTTTGGCGTGTGTTAGTCGTTGTTAGAACCAGAGAGAAAAGTTATCAGAATAAAAAGCTGTTTGTCTCCAGTTTGCTTCTGAAGTTTTTCCCGCGGCTCCGTTGCTCCAAGCGCTTCAGGCGGCAACAGGTGGTGGCCCGTACGGGGAACTTCGGAGTGGACAAGTAAGAACTGAAAGGTCTCTAAACATGGGTTCGAATATAACTGAATCCCAAGTGATAGAGGCTATGCAAAGACTCCTTGATATACCTGACTCTGTTCTCAGTGAGGAGTATATAGACAAAAGTGAAAGTGATCAAAAAAGTGTAGATTCCACTGGGCCAACTGAGACCAGTAAAGAGAGTATTAGAAGAGACCCAAAAATGACAAAAATCCAAGCTATTAAAGCTATTCGGGAGTTATTGGCGAAAGCTGAAGGATACTTGCTCTCACTGGAACCTGGGCCTCAGGATATTGCTGTCAGTGAAATTAGCAGTGGTGAGGAATCTAGTAAAAGTGATCCTGAGAAAATGAGGAAAAAGAAACTAAAAAAGACCGAGAAAAAGGACGGTCAGGTAGAGGAGTCACTTGTGTCCTCTACTCCCCCATGGGTGGAATCCATTACAGAAAATATGAAGGGTATTACTAGGCATTTGCATACCCTAGAAACAGAAATAAAAAGTCTTTCTGATCGCTTATGCGCTCTCGAGGACAACTCACAGATACATTGGGAACCGCCAGCATTTGAAAAGAAAAATGGACAGAGTGTCCATCAGTCAGTAGATTTCAAAACAATAAAAAATCTCAAAGAGGCAGTAATGACTTATGGGCCCCAAGCTCCTTTCACGTTGAGTATGCTGGAGTCCCTTAACACCTTTAGCTTAACCCCCTCAGACTGGAAAAGTCTATGTAAAGCAACATTAAGCGGGGGGCAATTCTTGGTTTGGCGATCGCAATTCCAAGAACTTTGTATAGAAACGGCTAAAAGAAACGCGGCTGCAGGGTTTGAAAACTATAATATAGACATGCTCACAGGAGAAGGGCAATTCGCAGACTTACAGGCTCAAACAGATTATGACTCAGATGTATATGCTCAGATAAATGCAGCTGCCTTAGAGGCATGGAAAACTGTACAAGGACCTGGGGATCTACAAGGTAGCTTGTCAAAAGTGATTCAAGGACCTAATGAGCCGTATGCCGACTTTGCTGATCGACTTTTGAGAACTGCAGGTAGTGTGTTTGCAGATGTTGACCAAGCTATGCCTTTAGTTGTTCAATTAGCTTATGAAAATGCAAATAAATGGTGCCAAGCAGCCATCAGGCCATGGAGAACTAAAAAGGATCTTTCCGTATATATACAACTATGTAAAGATATAAATGGCGCCTTTGTCACAGGAAATGTGATTGCAGCCTCAATGAGAGGTGCTTCCTCTCGAAATTTCACAAAGGCTAAACGTAGATATTATAATCAATCAGGATATTCCAGGCAAAATTATCATAATCAATCAGGCAATTCTAGGCAAAATCCCAAAAGAGAAATAAGATCAAGCTCATACCGTGCCCCAGGCCGCTGCCCCAGGTGTAAAAAGGGAAATCATTGGGCCAATAAATGCTATTCAAAATTTGACATCCATGGAAATCCTTTGTTCAGGAATTCAAAAAACGGGGCACGGGGCCCAGTACCCCGGGGCCCACAAATGTACGGGGCATTGCAGAAGGAGTATCCTCAAGCATCCACTCAGATGCTTCCCCGACACAATCCCTACTACCCATCCACTCCCTCGCCAGAGGAACAAGAGGAAATGCAGGATTAGACCTCTGTTCCACCGCCCGAATAGTGTTAACACCTGAAATGGGGGTTCAACTGATTCCCACAGGAGTCAGGGGACCTCTTCCCTCAGGGACTGTAGGACTTATTATCGGGCGTAGTCCTAAAAGCATATTAGGTTTGCAAGTGACCCCAGGTGTAATAAACTCAGACTACAAAGGGGAAATAAAAATAATGCTTAGCTCACCCCAAAGTATAACTTCTGTTAATCAAGGAGATAGAATTGCTCAGTTGCTTCTCCTTCCCAATTTACATAATTCATTTAAAATGGGTATGCCTCAAGAAGGGAACAATAGAGGATTTTGTTCCACTGACTCAAGTCCCATGGCTTGCTGGGTTCGAGACTGTTCAAGGAGGCCTATGTGTAAAATAAAAATCCAAGGAATAGAAATGGAGGGATTAATAGATACTGGAGCTGACTCTTCCATTATTAATTTACGCCAATGGCCCAAGCACTGGCCTCTGCAAAAAGCTTCAACCAGTTTAAGAGGCTTGGGATATAATAACCTCCCAGATAAAAGTGCCGTAATTTTAAAATGGGAGGATGATGAAGGCCATAAAGGAACATTTCAGCCTTATGTTTTACCTAATCTACCGGTTACTTTATGGGGAAGAGATATTTTGCAACAAATGGGAGTACACCTTGCAACCAAGCCTGCAGATGTTAAATGTGAAAACCTACAGGGTAATCTTAACCATAAAAGAACTCATTATCAAAAAGTACAGAGTAATCTTAACCCTAAAAGTAATCATTGTCATAAAGGAAAAAGATTTTTTTTTTCGGGGCCACTGAGAAAATAATTTTGAAAATACCATTGTAAGCTGCCTGGTACCGTAAACCGGGATAAAAAGTCTCGGAGGCAGAGTTAAGCTTTTACTACTTTTACTTCTACTTTCTTAGAGCTTAGAGAGGGAAAGAAAGATTTTTCTTCTTAGCTTAGAGTAGAGTAGCTTAGAGTAAAGAAAGATAGAGCTTAGCTTTTCTTCTTAGCTTAGAGTAGAGCTTAGCTTAGAGAAAGACTAGAGCTTCTTTCTTCTCTCTTCTTTCTTCCTTCTTCTGTCTTCTGTCTTCTGTCTTCTGTCTTCCTCGGGAGCCTCGGCCTAACTCTGACCAATCATTACTTCTTCTATCTGGTTTCTCTTCTGTAACCGCTCTGCCTATGTTCTGGCCGCTCTGATTCTTCTGACGGACCGAGTGGCTGCCCGACTGACCGAATGAATTCGTTCTCCTAACTCGGACCGCTTTCACCCGGTTATATACCTTCAGGTTTGCGGGTGCCTACAGGTGCGTCACATACATATCAGGTGGAACCCATGGCTTCCAGCTAGCTACAACAGCCCTTCCTAATTAGGGCTCCTTCATACCATGGCTTTCTGATAAGCCAGTGTGGGTCCCTCAGTGGCCCCTATCTAAAGAGAAATTACAAGCGGCCCACCTACTAGTTCAGGAACAATTAGAAGCAGGTCATATAGAACCTTCCACCTCTCCCTGGAATTCCCCATATTTGTGATCAAGAAAAAGTCAGGAAAATGGCGATTGTTACATGATCTTAGACAAATCAATAAAACCATGCAAGTTATGGGGCCTACTCAACCTGGACTTCCTAGTCCCGTAGCTATTCCAAAAAATTTCCATCTTATTACTCTTGATATAAAGGATTGCTTCTTTTCTATTCCCTACATCCTCTGGATGCCCCCAGGTTTGCTTTTTCCGTTCCTTCTATGAACAATAATGGCCCTGATCAGAGATATCAATGGAAGGTTTTACCACAGGGAATGGCTAATAGCCCCACCATATGCCAAATATATGTGGACAAGGCTATCCAACCCATTAAAAATAAATATCCAAACCTCATGTGTCTACATTACATGGATGATATTTTATTGGCCCACCCTAATCAAAAAATCTTATTTAATATATTCAGTGATGTGGTAGAAAATTTAAAAAAATATGGATTATATATAGCAGAAGAAAAAGTTCAAACCAGATCTCCCATATTATATTTAGGATTTAAAATCATGGATACTTTTGTTAGACCCCAAAAAATTCTAATAAATAAAGAACATTTGACCACCCTCAATGATTTCCAAAAACTACTGGGAGACATTAATTGGCTTCGCCCTACACTAAATCTCACTACTGGCCAACTAAAACCTTTATTTGACATCCTTCGCGGAGATCCTGATCCATCTTCACCACGAACATTGACTCCTGATGCTAGGAAAGCTTTAAATTAGTAGAAAAAGCCATCGAAGGAGCTCATTGTGATAGATTTGATTTAACTCAACCACTGATGTTGATTATTATTTCTTCACAATATACACCCACAGGAGTATTTTGGCAACAAGGGCCTTTATTATGGATACATTTGCCCGTCTCTCCTAAAAGTATAATTGAATCTTATACCTCCATGGTGGCTAAACTTATTCTTCAAGGACTTAAGACTTCTACTAAAATATTTGGCATTCACCCTGCTACTATTATTACTCCCTATTCATCATCACAGATTGAATACTTATGCTTCAATGATAATGATTGGGCTATAGCTAAATGCTCTACTTCTGCAAATTTTGATAATCATCTTCCTAAGACCCCTATATTATCTTTTTGTATTAATCATCCTATTATATTTCCACAGGTAATAAAAAATCAACCTATTCCTAAGGCATTTAATGTATTTACAGATGGGTCCTCAAATGGTACTGCTACAGTAGTCACTAAAAAAGAAAATATGACTTACATAACTGCACACAAATCAGCTCAACTAGTGGAATTGGAAGCTGTGGTAAGAGCTCTGGAAAATTTTAGGGACCAGCCCGTAAACATTTTTTCAGATAGCCACTATATTGTACAAGCCGTCCCAAAATTAGAGTTAGCAGGACCAATAGCACCTCATACTCCAGCCTTTAAATTGTTTTATCAAATACAAAAACTTTTGTGGGCAAGAAAAAAACCTCTATTCGTAGGCCATATTAGAGCACATACTAATTTGCCTGGTCCCCTCCATGAAGGTAATCAAAAGGCTGATGAACTTACAAAAACAGCATTTATACTTTCAGCGCTACAACAAGCTACTTTATTTCATTCCCAGTTTCATGTCAACAGCACCACCTTGCAACGTAGGTTTAAAATCACAAAGGAGCAAGCCAGAACAATTGTAAAAGATTGTAAATCTTGTATGACACATTTGCCCAATCCTCATTTCGGAGTTAACCCTAGAGGATTAATGCCCAATCATTTGTGGCAGATGGATGTTACTCATGAGCCAAGTTTTGGAAAATTGCGATTTATTCACGTGACTATAGATACATGCTCAGGCATGATTTTTGCTTCCTTACATTCTGGAGAAAAAGTTAAAGATGTTACATCTCATTGTTTGCAAGCTTTTGCTGCATTGGGCATCCCCAAAATGCTTAAAACAGATAATGGCCCCCCGCATATACGTCCTCATCTTTCAAACAGTTTTGCGCAAAATTCAATATATCCCATAAAACAGGCATCCCATACAATCCTCAGGGTCAGGGCATTATTGAAAGAGCAAACCGAACACTGAAAATTATGTTATTAAAACAAAAAGAAGGAAATTGGAAAAGTCCTAAGGACACATTGGCAGTTGCCCTGTTTACCTTAATTTTTTTTAACTTTAGACTCTAATGGTTATTCTGCTGGAGACAGACATTGGAATCCACACCAACAACATAAACCCTTGGCTTACTGGAAGGATGTTCTTTCAGGTACATGGAAGGGTCCAGATCCAGTATTAATTTGGGGAAGAGGATCTGTTTGTGTTTTTCCAAAAGACGAATCCTCTCCAATATGGATACCATCTAGATTAATAAAACAGGTACCACATCAAAATGATCAAGATGAAGTTATTGAAGAATCAAGACTAATAAAAAAGGTACAAAATCAAGAGGACCAAGATGAAGGTATAGAATGATTCCCTCAAAAGAGTCCTTCAAAATATTTCACAACTTAAGTGTCATTCCTCCCGTCCGGGACAAGGAGATCTCTCTTTAGTGTGCACACAATTGTATTTTTTTTTCTTTTTATACATGTCTTTATGTCTGTACATTTGTCTACATTTCATGTTAATGTGACGTCACAAATATATGTTTGTATGTTTGTTTGTCTGTCCAGTGTGACGTCACATAGAACAAAGCACTTATGAAAAAGAAAATATATATATATATATATATATGGATCCAAATAACTTTAATTCATTTTAGGTTAAGAGTATTCAATTTAGGTAAATAATTTTATAAATGAAGGTACTTTCAATTTTGATTTATAGGTGTCCCTGGGACTTCTCTTTAGCAAACAATATGACTAGTGCTATATAACCTGATATTTTGGTGTTTTGACTTAAGATTGTTTGTTATTAACTTCATTTGTTTAATAGCTCATTAATTTCAATTATCTCAACAGGTAAAAAATTGCTCTGTATACAGAGACTCAAGGGTTCCAGCTAACAAATTATTTCTCTCAAGTGCCTTTACCTTTTCTTTAATCTATCTTTAATGCAGTAATTACCCTCAGTCTTTCTTTGTTTTGTTCTAAATATGACATTTTTCCAACTTATGTTTGTAGAAGCTCAACCAGCGATGTATGTGAACAAAAATCAACTTTAATTTTCTAATCTAATTATTCTATTTTGTAGTTTGAAAACTCGCCTCTTGACTCAGTGCTGCAATAGCACTGCCTTTCCTTTAATAATTGATGCTTGAGTTTCTAGGTAGCGGGCCCTGAAGATTTGCCGGTGGCATTGTCTAAACATAAAAAAGACGTCTGCTGCTACAGCTGCAGGGATCGCGGCCGCCGCAAGCATCCCTGCTGCTCAAACATCAAACAACCTCACCAACAGTGTGGCCTCTGCTCTACATGCATGGGGCCTCCTACATCAACATGTTATAACAAATGGACATTTTGATCTTTCATTGTTTGGGACTTTCCGGGACAATGCCTTGCGGGTATTTGTCTAGAGAATTCAGTGTGTTACTTGATGGAACTTAGGGCAGCTGATTTGTTTAAACAATTTGATATGCTATGCAATTTGGCTCATCACCAAAAGGCTTGTCGCCTTAAAGCCGCAACATCTCCTCACAATTGGACGGCTGTTAGTCATCATATATAGTCGATCCTAAAGGGCTCCATTGGATGGCTGGTTAGCCAATGACGGGTAAGATCCCCAGAGGGGGACAACCTAAGACAGGCACAGTCGCACGGGACAGTCTCATGTGGCCGACATATCAACCTAAGACAGGAGTCAAGGGCACAGCCTTGATTATCCGATGACGGGTAAGAATGTTGGTTGCACATAGACGTCCTAGAGCATTACCTCTTTTAAAACAAAAAGGGGGAAATTCAGGAGCCCTGTTTGGGGATTGACTTGAATTGCGGTTGACTATGAGCCATGGAGATTTGGCCTTTGTCGCCACCCGTAGTCTCACGGGACTTGTTGCGGGATCTGGAGTGACTTGGCCGAAATTGCTGATCGGGTCAGCGCCATTTTAGGGTGTGTTTTGGCGTGTGTTAGTCGTTGTTAGAACCAGAGAGAAAAGTTATCAGAATAAAAAGCTGTTTGTCTCCAGTTTGCTTCTGAAGTTTTTCCCGCGGCTCCGTTGCTCCAAGCGCTTCAGGCGGCAACATCCAACCTCAGCAATGGTGAGGCGCTAAGCACCTCAGTTAGATCCTGTCTCTAAATAAAAATTCAAAATAGGGCTGGGGATGTGGCTCAGTGGTTAAAGTGCCCTTGGGTTCAATCCCCAGTACAAAAAAAAAAAAAAAAAAAAAAAAATTACTTGAAATGGTATAAGAGAGAAATTTAAAAAACAAAAACAAATATAGCCCTTATGTTTTCATCATGCCTTTTGGCACTTACCAGTGCTACAAGGACAGCCCCACAGAGAACTAAGAGGTGCCGAAAGGTGAAGGAGTTTCCTTATCTAGGCAGCTTGTGGCTGGCCTGACTACCTGAGGGTGCCAGGCCTCTGCTAGGATGCAGAGGCAACTTCCTGGCAATGTGAGGTTTTTAAAAATATATATTTGTTTGTTTTAGTTGTACACAATGCCTTTATTTTCACATGGTGCTGAGAATTGAACCCGGGCCGCGCACGTGCTAGGCGAGCACTCTCTACCACTGAGCCACAACCCCAGCCCCCAATGTGAGGTTTTTTAACTTTCCTTCTGGCAGTATTAACAATAGTATTAAATATTTATGGGGAGTAAATTTCATTAAAGCATACTGTACATATAGAAAGTGCCCAAAACTCTTTCAAGAGTTTGTCTTGTAATAATAGTTATTATTAATAGTTAATAATAGCTGCTCACTGAGCTCTATGTTTATCCTGCGGAGTAAGTTAAATGGTGAAAGTGAGGTAGAAATAGCACAAGGGCGATCAGGACAGCTGGTCATAGAAACGTAGAGTCACCATTATGGATGAGCAGGGCATTCCCATGCAGGGACAGCCTGGAGTGGGGAGTCAGAGCCCAAGCAGGGGGAGGAGATTGTCTATGCAGAGTGTGGCTGGGGGCCAGGGTAGCAGGTGTCAAGGTCTTCTGTTTGCCAGGTGCAGTAGTGTGTCAGGAGTCTGAGGCAGGAGGATCATGAGTTCAAAGCCAGCCTCAGCAAAAGTCAGGCACTAAGCAACTCAGTGAGACCCTGTCTCTAAATAAAATATAAAATAGGACTGAGGATGTGGCTCAGTGGTCGAGTATCCCCGAGTTCAATTCCTGCCCGTATCCCCAAAAAAGTCTTATGTTTTTATCAGAGATTTGGCACTTACTAGAGCTATAAGGACATCATTTTTTTTATATTTATTTCTTAGTTTTAGGTGGATGTAATATCTTTATTTTACATTTATGTGGTGCTGAGGATCAAACCCAGTGCCTCATGCATGCTAGGCCAGCCCTCTACCACTGAGCCACAACCCCAGCCCACGAGCTATAAGGACATCTTATGAGAGCACCACCCACCCAGCAGAGGGGAGGAGGTTGTCTGTGTGAGGAAGCCGGAGCCCTCCTCCTATCTACAGGCTCACAACAGTGTGCTCATGCTCCACGTGGGCCACCAACACTGCCTCACTGCTGGGAGGGGGGGGTCTGTTGAAGTGCCCACCCAGAATCTTTTATACAAATGCTGTCATCCCAGTGTCTACATTGGTAGGTTGTGGAATAACTGGGTGATATTAGACACAAGTGACACAGGTCTCAAATATTTGTCACTGGTGATCACTAGCTTTATACATGAAAGAAGGAGGTAATTTCTTAAAGTACTTGAAAAGGTCCAGTGGTTCTGGCTCAGAGAAGCCACCCTCTACTGGGATGTCAAGGCTGTCCATCTTTAGATCCTCAGAGCTGCACCAGGACTATTCTCATAAGCGTGTGTCCTCAACAGGCTTTTAGTACCAGCACCTTCAAATCATTCCCTAACATTCCCCTGTCCTTACAACTGCACCATGCCAGCTGGGCGTGGTGGCGCACACCTGTAATCCCAGCACTTGGGAGGCTGAGGCAGGAGGATCGCGAGTTCAAAGCCAGCCTCAGTGATGGTGAGGCACTTAGCAACTCAGTGAGACCCTGACTCTAATAAAATACAAAAAAGGGTTGGGGATGTGGCCCAGTGGTCAAGTGCCCCTGAGTTCAATCCCCGGTACCAAACAAACAAACAACTACACCCTGCCATTTGGAATTGGCTTCGTGACTGGGATGGGCTTTATGGTAATACCTCCCAGAATTGCATTGTAGGTAGAAGTAGGGACCATGCTTCTGCCAGGGATCTGGGCTCACTGCGAGCATCAGGGGCAAAGCCATCTCTGGAATGGCCAGCGCCATTGCGTGGAAAGGGCCCAGCATTGTTGGGTGCACTTCCACCTGTTCACCCTTGAGCTGACACTCAAGACTCAGCCATTCTTTTTCTTTAAGACAGGAGGGGCCCTATAGTTGGCCAAGCCCAGGGGGTCCTCTAAAATAAAGGTGGAGATGGGAGTTGGCATTACCAGGGCAATTCCTCCAACCCCAGGCTTCCAAGGAAGAAACCATGATCTATCCCATTTCTTTTAAATCACAATCTAGAGACCTTAAATTCAAACACTGATGACAAGGATCCAGGGCCTGTCTCAGTTAAGTGATCCAATCAGTTCTTGTTAGTCTTCTCTCTTCTCTCTTAAAAAACATAAAGCAAATCACCTTTGGCACACAAGAGGCTTTTAAACCAGCCTTTTCACAATATATCTCCAATTCAGCATGCAGTGGAAGCATATAATTACAGAAAGAAAGGTGTGCGCTAGATGAGCTGGCACAGGCTCCCTGAAAGTAGTTGAAGGGATTGCTATTGTCTTCAAGGCAAAACATCTTTCTTAGAGCAGGCTTACAAGTCAAACTGTGCATTGGAGCAGATAGGAAAGGCAATCCTAGGAAATTATCCCCCTCTAAGGTTTCTATCCCTGAAATTCCCCTCAGACCATCAGTTAGCTTCCTCAACTTCACCATCTCCCAAATGTCCTGATGATCTTGGGCTCTCAGTCCTTTCTGTTCCCTAACCCGTCTCACTTGCCTTCATGCCTGTCCCTAGAGCTTGGTTAGCCTTTCCATATCATGCTTGTTACCCATGATTCCTTGTTCCCTAAACACTCCTCCCACCCCAGTGTTCCCTCCCAGGCCAATTTTATAATATATATAAATATATATTCAGGCTGGGGTTGTGACTCAGCAGTAGAGCGCTCGCCTAGCATGTGCAAGGCCCTGGGTTCGATCCTCAGCACCACATAAAAATAAATAAATAAAGGTAGTGTGCTCAATTACAACTAAAAAAAAATACACAATATTTTTACTCTTCTCTCTCCATACTGCCTCTAGTCATTCTTTGCTCATTATTAATTAATAATTGTAGCCAATTATTATATGCCTTTCCATGTTTGGTCAGGTACAATCAATAATTATGGTACATTTAAATACCCCAGACACCTTCCTATGTGTTATCACATAAAAAGTGATCACCTGGAAGTGTGTTCAAAATGCAGAACATCTGAGCCCACCTCAGGCCAACTGACTGAACAAGACAGCCAGGTGTGCAACATTTAGAATGAGACACACTGGTTAAATGCATCAGAATCTCCTGAGAAGCTTTCTATTTCATGTATTCTGAAGTACTGCTATTGGGTGCACGTCCATTTAGGGTTATCTCTTGATAATTTTGCCTTTTTGTCATTATAAAATACCCCTCTTTATTCCTGGTTATGAATACTACTTGCCTGATACTATGTATAGCCACTCCAGCTTCTTAGGCTTAGTGTTTGATGGCATATATTCACACTGCATCCTTTCACTTTTAACCCATCTGTGTCTTTAAGGTAGGTTTCTTGTAGACTGCATGTAGTTGCACCTGGTTTTATTGATCCAGTCTCACAATCCAGTCTTTTTATTGGAGTGTTTAGACCATTTACATGTAATATAATTATCGATATGACTCAGTCTCAATCTACCATCTTGTTGTCTATTTGCCTGCCTGTTCTTTGGTGTTCTGGGAGGTTCTGGAATAGAGCAGGTATTCCACAACAAATGCCTGTAGGTAAGATGGGGTTAGCATTACCATGGCAACTCTTCCATTCCCACATTTCCATGTTATTTATTTATTTTGGTGGTGGTTGTTCTTTTTAGATGTACATGCCAGTAGAGTGTCCGTGTTATCTTGATAGCCTACTTTCTTTTGGACTGAGTTTCATTTTTGTTTCTATTTTGAGATGGGGTCTCACTATGGTGCCTAGGCTGGCTTCAAACTCCTAGGCTCAAGTGATCATCCCACCTCAGCCTCCCGAGTAGCTGGGACTACAGGTGCCTAGCTGAGTAATTTCTCTAGGGTTTACAAATAGACGTCTTTAACTTTTCAGTCTACCATTGAAATGATCTTATACCATCTTTGTGTAAATGTTAAAAAACATTTTGACAGTATATTTCCTTTTCCTCCTGCTGTCCTTTGCAATATTGTCATACATTTTAATTTTTTGTTATAAACCCCATAGTACATTTGGACTTTAAACAGTGAATTATTTATTCAAGAAATTTAAAAATAAGAAAAGCCTTTTATATTTGTCCACAGACTTACCATGTCTGATGCTTTTCATGTATTTGCATAGATACAAGTTTCCATCTGCTTTTATTTACCTTGCCTGAGGAATATTCTTTAATATTTTTTGTAGAGCACACATGCTAGCAATCAGTAATCTTAGATTTTTTTATCTGAAGAATATTTTTGTCAGGGGGGCGGGGCACTGGGGATTGAATTCAGGGGCACTCACCCACTGAGCTACATCCTCAGCCCTATTTTATATTTTATTTAGAGACAGGGTCTCACTGAATTGCTTAGTGCCTGGCTTTTGCTGAAGCTGGCTTTGAACTCAAGATCCTCCTGCCTCAGCCTCCCTAGCCACTGGGATTATAGACATGTGCCACAGTGCCCAGCTTGCAGAACCAAAAGTCTTATTTATTTATTTTTATTTTTTTGGTGGTGGTGGGAGTAAACCCAGGGATGTTTTACCATTGAGCTACATTCCCAGCCCTTTTTATTTATTTATTTTTACTTTTTGCAATTTTTAAAAATTGTTTTTAGTTGTTGATGGAACTTTACTGTATTCATTTATTTCTAGGCAGTGCTAAGAAATAAACCCAGTGCCTCACACATGCAAGGCAAGTGCTCTACCCTGAGCCATGACCCCAGCCCCTTTTTATTTTTTGAGACAGCATCTCACTAAGTTCCTGAGGCTGGCCTTGAACTTGTCATCCTCCTTCCTTAACCACCTAAGTGGCTAGAATTATAGGCATGTGCCACCATGTCTGGCTTTTATTGTTTAAATTGAGAAATAAAATTTGAATACATTGAAGCTGAGTGTAGTGGCATGCACATGTAGTCCCAGCTACTTTGGAGACTGGGGGCATCACTTGAATCCAGGGGTTCAAAGTCAGCTTGGGCCGGGTGGGGTGGTGCACGCCTGTAATCCCAGCACTTGGGAGGCTGAGGCAGGAGGATCACGAGTTTAAAGCCAGCCTCAGCAATGGCGAGGCACTTAGCAACTCAGTGAGACCCTGTCTCTAATAAAATACAAAAACAAGGGCTGAGGATCTGGCCCAGTGGTCAAGTGCCCCTGAGTTCAATCCCCAGTACCAAAAAAAAAAAAAAAAAAAAAAAAATAGTCAGCTTGGGCAACATAGTGAGATCCCATCTCTGGGGTGGGAGGAATATATATGTATATGTATATAGATATATATATATATATATATGTTTATGGAATACAACATTTTGAAATATACATATAGGATCTGGGATGTAGCTTAGTGGTAGAGTGTTTGCTTAGCATGCAGAAGTTCTACAAAAAAATCATACATTCTGGAATGGCTAAGTCAAACTAATTAACATGTATATCATGTCATATACTTATTTTTTTGTGTATTAAGAACACTTTAAAAAAATGAAACAGGCTGGGGTTGTGGCTCAGTGGCAGAGCGCTTGCCTTGCACATGTTCGATCCTCAGCACCAGATAAATATAAATAAACAAAATAAAGGTATTGTGTCCATCTACAACTAAAAAATAATATTACAAAAAAGAAACAAATCACCAATTCATATGTCATCCTTGCCTGAGGATCATATTAATGCATGTATTGTTCCAATTTTAATGTATGTGCTGTCAAAGCCAGAGCTTATAAATTTTGTTATCTTGCCTTTATTATTCTCAGTTTTCTTTCTTTCTTTCTTTTCCCCCTGTGGTGTTGGGTATTGAACCCAGGGTCTCATGCACACTAGGCAAGTGCCGTACCATTGAGCTACATCCCCAACCTTTTCTTGGATTTTGGGATTGTGTTTATTTTTGGTGCTGGGGATTAAACCTAGGGCTTGACATGTTAAAACATACACATCACTGAGCAACACCCCCAGCCCATTGCCTTTATTTTTGCATATTTTTCTGATTATAGGATATATATGTATATATATATATATTGCATATGATATATATGTAATGTATATTATATATGTGTGTGTGTATACATATATATATATACATAATTGTAGATAGGCACAAAACCTTTATTTTATTTATTTTTATGCAGTGCTAAAGATATTGAACTCAGTGCCTCACACATGCTAGGCAATCACTCTACCAATGAGCCATAACCCCAGCCCTGATTATAAGAATTTAGGTTAACATTTTTTTTTTTTTTTTTTTGTGCTGCTGGCGATTGAACCCAGGGCCTTGTGCATGCGAGGCAAGCACTCTTCCAACTGAGCTATATCCCCAGCCCTCGTTCACATTTTTAAAATGTTACTGATTTAAAAATGCCATTCTATGTCATTTTGTGTACATAGTTTCAGTTGATAAATCTCTTGTTTATTCTTCTGACTGCTAAGATTTTTATCACTAATTTTTAGCAATCTGATTATGTGTGTTGACATAGTTATTGTAACGGGGATTGATTGAGCTTTATAAATCTTCAACTATAAGAAATTTTGGCTGTAATATATTTTTCTCTCCACTTCACCTGTACCACTGAAGCTCTGTTCTTTTTTTTTCCTTCAATTTTCTGCTTCATTTTTAATTTTCCATTGTTCTCTTTAGCTGCTTTTTTCTGTAGGATCTAATCTGTTATAAATCTCATGCAGTAGATTTTTATTTTTATATATGTAATTTTATTATTTACATTTTTAATACAGCTTTAAAGTAGTACTTTTATTTTCAAACTTATTTTTAATTGACAAAAAGTTGCATATACTTATTAGGTAAAACATGTTTTGAAATATTTATACATTGTGAAATGGCTAAATCAAGTTGATTAATATATGTATTATTCACATACTTACTTTTTCTGTGGTAAGAACACTAAAAATTTACTCTCACTGATTTCCAATCACATAATACATTGTTAACTATAGGTCATCTAGAGAAATTTTCATTTGATGTATTTTTCATTTCTAGAAATTCCATGTTTTAAAAATCTAATTCTCTCCTAACACATTTGTTTTCCTTTAAATATTTGTATGCATTTACAATAGCTGGGTTTTGTTGTTGTCTGTTTTTTTTTTTATTTTGCAGTGCTGGGGCTTAGCACTTGACCACTGAGCAACACACCCAGCCCTCATTAGTTGTTTCAGTGTCCATGTCTGGTAGTTATGTCATCTGTCATTTCTGATGTTAAGACTCCGGTTATGAGTAATATTTTTCTGCTTTTTCCCATGGCTAGTAATTGGATGCTGGACAACTGTGAATGTTATTTTATTCATTTTCAATAAGTGTTGGACTTTATTTTGGCACACAAATTATTTGCAGATCAGTTTGATCCCTTCAAGTCTTACTTTTCAAACTTTGCTAGGAAGTTCTAGAGTAATCTTTATGGGAGGGGCAGTTCAGGCTTATTACTAAGATGTAACATATTTGGGGGCTTCGATGCCATGCCCTTGATGGCCATTAAGGACTTTCTATTCTGGCCAGGCGCGGTGGCGCACGCCTGTGATCCCAGCACTTCGGAGGCTGAGGCAGGAGGATCACGAGTTCAAAGCCAGCCTCAGCAATGGCGAGGCACTTAGCAACTCAGTGAGACCCTGACTCTAAATAAAATACAAAAAAAGGGCTGGGGATGTGACCCAGTGGTCGAGTGCCCCTGAGTTCAATCCCTGGTACCACACACACACACACACACACACACACACACACACACACAAAAGGACTCTCTATTGTGGCCAGTCACAGACCTTGTATGTCTCCTAGACATACTCCTGTTTACCGTGAGGAGTTCTTGCTACCCCGAGCGCTAAAGTATAACGCCAAAGAAGTACACAGAGGCAAGCATAGAGCAGAAAATGGAAGGCTTTATTTAAAGGACAGCAGAAAAAGACTTCCCCCAGAGGGAGAAGGGGACCAAGAAACCTGGAATCTGTCAGAGGGGGGAGGCCTGTTCCCTTTTCTATCTAAAAAACTTCTTTGTTCTTTTGTTTATCTTTCTCTGTTGGGGGGGAGGACAGTAAAAGCAAAAGAATGTGACACAGGTGGGCCCAGGGCAAGTTCTTTAGCATCTGTTTATTGGGAATTGCCTCAATGACATTCTTTAGGGTGGGCCCTGACCTTGCAGAAGTTGACAGTTTAACCTCCCCTGGGGTCATTCTGCGTTTTTTTCCAGGACTTAGACTGACTCCATTTTCTTTATTAGACTCAATATTAGACCCAATTTGTCTAACTACTTAAATCTGGCTTCATCCTCATCCCGTAAGAGCTCTGAGAACAACAAAAGACTCCTTCCTGCCTTTTTTTGCCCAGGCTGGAACTCAGCAAAGATGTCAGGGGACCCACATGCAGACTTCGGGAGTTCTTTTTCCATGTAGCTCTCTGTTTCCACAACTTTGCCCGGCAACTCCCAACAACCTCAGCTTCTCAAACTGTCTCCATTCAGCCTGGCAGCAGCGCTGTTTAGATTCTCCCTGTTTGGTGCCTTCCTTTCAAAAAAATGCCTGCAGGCAGTGTTAGATCTCTCTTATTTCCCTTCACTCATAGTTCGATGCTGCTGTTGTCTAGTGTCTGAAAAATAGTAGCTTCATTTATTTTGCCGTTTGCCAGTTGTTAAGTCTGATCGTTGTTACTCTATTATGGCTGGAAGTGGAAGTCTGGAGAACTCTTAAAAATTTCTTACGGGGCTGGGATTGTGGCTCAGCGGCAGAGCGCTCGCCTTGCACGTGCGCGGCCCCGGGTTCGATCCTCAGCACCACGTAAACATGAATGCATTGCATTGTGTACAACTAAAGTAAATAAATAAATATTTTAAAAAAATTTTTTCTTACTTTCCCAGGTCACAATGCAGACTGACTAAATCAAATTCTCTATAGCAGGAATTT
Source organism: Tamias sibiricus (assembly GCA_025594165.1). NCBI lineage: Eukaryota > Metazoa > Chordata > Mammalia > Rodentia > Sciuridae > Tamias > Tamias sibiricus. Next base: position 39,786,075 of record CM046659.1, on the reverse strand, counting down.
TAAAACTACAATACACAAGCTCAATCAAGACTACAGGTTTTGTTTTGGTTTGTTTTTTGCTTTTTGTTTTTTTAATTTCAAAGGCATAGGCAGAGGTTTATTTAGGAAAACAGGTATTCAAGGTAGGATGTGGACTCTCAACAGAGAAATGCCATTGGGGGAAAGCGAGAAATATGCATTTAAGGGAGAGTGTGGGCTATCTCCAGAGTGAGAGAGACAGCAACCCCTTGATGGAGGGTGTTAACATTTATAGAAGGCCAGTGCTAGGGGCTGGACTAGAGGTGGAGCTGGGTGGAGCTATACAATTGTATGCCAGTTTTCCCTTTGCTTGTGCATTTCCCTATTTTACAAGGGCATGGTCCAAAGGTAAGTCACACTTTGAAGGCTTGTGGGAATTTAAGATTCAGTCTCTCTCTCTCTTTATCCTAAATCCATTTGCTATTTCCCCTCCCTATTTAGACTTTGGTCCTTAATCTTAAGTGTTGGTGAGGGATGAAGATCCATCTTCTATGGCTGCTTCAGGCTGGCAAAGGGCAATGACCTTTCCGCGCGGTGGCGCACGCCTGTGATCCCAGCACTTCGGAGGCTGAGGCAGGAGGATCACGAGTTCAAAGCCAGCCTCAGCAATGGCGAGGCACTTAGCAACTCAGTGAGACCCTGACTCTAAATAAAATACAAAAAAAGGGCTGGGGATGTGACCCAGTGGTCGAGTGCCCCTGAGTTCAATCCCTGGTACCACACACACACACACACACACACACACACACACACACAAAAGGACTCTCTATTGTGGCCAGTCACAGACCTTGTATGTCTCCTAGACATACTCCTGTTTACCGTGAGGAGTTCTTGCTACCCCGAGCGCTAAAGTATAACGCCAAAGAAGTACACAGAGGCAAGCATAGAGCAGAAAATGGAAGGCTTTATTTAAAGGACAGCAGAAAAAGACTTCCCCCAGAGGGAGAAGGGGACCAAGAAACCTGGAATCTGTCAGAGGGGGGAGGCCTGTTCCCTTTTCTATCTAAAAACTTCTTTGTTCTTTTGTTTATGTTTCTCTGTTGGGGGGGAGGACAGTAAAAGCAAAAGAATGTGACACAGGTGGGCCCAGGGCAAGTTCTTTAGCATCTGTTTATTGGGAATTGCCTCAATGACATTCTTTAGGGTGGGCCCTGACCTTGCAGAAGTTGACAGTTTAACCTCCCCTGGGGTCATTCTGCGTTTTTTTCCAGGACTTAGACTGACTCCATTTTCTTTATTAGACTCAATATTAGACCCAATTTGTCTAACTACTTAAATCTGGCTTCATCCTCATCCCGTAAGAGCTCTGAGAACAACAAAAGACTCCAGCCTTTTTTTGCCCAGGCTGGAACTCAGCAAAGATGTCAGGGGACCCACATGCAGACTTCGGGAGTTCTTTTTCCATGTAGCTCTCTGTTTCCACAACTTTGCCCGGCAACTCCCAACAACCTCAGCTTCTCAAACTGTCTCCATTCAGCCTGGCAGCAGCGCTGTTTAGATTCTCCCTGTTTGGTGCCTTCCTTTCAAAAAAATGCCTGCAGGCAGTGTTAGATCTCTCTTATTTCCCTTCACTCATAGTTCGATGCTGCTGTTGTCTAGTGTCTGAAAAATAGTAGCTTCATTTATTTTGCCGTTTGCCAGTTGTTAAGTCTGATCGTTGTTACTCTATTATGGCTGGAAGTGGAAGTCTGGAGAACTCTTAAAAATTTCTTACGGGGCTGGGATTGTGGCTCAGCGGCAGAGCGCTCGCCTTGCACGTGCGCGGCCCGGGTTCGATCCTCAGCACCACGTAAACATGAATGCATTGCATTGTGTACAACTAAAGTAAATAAATAAATATTTAAAAAAAAATTTCTTACTTTCCCAGGTCACAATGCAGACTGACTAAATCAAATTCTCTATAGCAGGAATTTTAAAACTACAATACACAAGCTCAATCAAGACTACAGGTTTTGTTTTGGTTTGTTTTTGCTTTTTGTTTTTTTAATTTCAAAGGCATAGGCAGAGGTTTATTTAGGAAAACAGGTATTCAAGGTAGGATGTGGACTCTCAACAGAGAAATGCCATTGGGGGAAAGCGAGAAATATGCATTTAAGGGAGAGTGTGGGCTATCTCCAGAGTGAGAGAGACAGCAACCCCTTGATGGAGGGTGTTAACATTTATAGAAGGCCAGTGCTAGGGGCTGGACTAGAGGTGGAGCTGGGTGGAGCTATACAATTGTATGCCAGTTTTCCCTTTGCTTGTGCATTTCCCTATTTTACAAGGGCATGGTCCAAAGGTAAGTCACACTTTGAAGGCTTGTGGGAATTTAAGATTCAGTCTCTCTCTCTCTTTATCCTAAATCCATTTGCTATTTCCCCTCCCTATTTAGACTTTGGTCCTTAATCTTAAGTGTTGGTGAGGGATGAAGATCCATCTTCTATGGCTGCTTCAGGCTGGCAAAGGGCAATGACCTTTCCTAATCAGGGATTAAAAGTTTCATCCTGACTGATCTCTAGGAGATAGACACCAGTCTCAGCTGTGGGGATAAGTTGGAATTCTTGTGTTGCCATCATCTTAACATGGATTTGTTATAATTGATGTCTCTGAAAATCCCTGTAGGAGTCACAGAGAGAGGTCACTGAAGAAGAGTCTGAGGAGTTCCCAGAGAGAAGTGGAAACTTGACTCAGGACCAGTGGGGTTCTTGGCATATGTGACAGGAAAGAATTTCAGCACACACCAGGCAAAGGCATAGACAGGAGTTTATTTATAAAGTAGATACTCATTCAAAGGAAAACGGGGGGTGGGGGGGCAAGACAGATGCCTTTGGAGTAAAGCAAGGAATACACATCAAGGGAGCACACTGGGTATCTCCAGAGGGGGAGAGAGCCTACAGTTTATTTCTGTATGGCTGGCAAGCTAGAATGTTTTTTGCATTTTTAAAGGATTGTTTAATGCCGGGCGTGGTGGCGCACGCCTGTAATCCCAGCACTTGGGAGGCTGAGGCAGGAGGATCGCGAGTTCAAAGCCAGCCTCAGCAATGGTGAGGTACTTAGCAACTCAGTGAGACCCTGTCTCTAATAAAATACAAAAAAGGGCTGGGGATGTGGCCCAGTGGTTGAGTGCCCCTGAGTTCAATCCCCGGTACAAAAAAAAAATTAAAAATAAAAAAATAAAAAAAAGTGATAGAGACTGAAACAAACAGATTTAAAATATTTACTGTTGGCCCTTTATAGGAAATATTTGCTGACTCAATCTGGAGAAAGGAGCTGAGAACCTGGTAGAAAGTTCTACAGTGACTATGCTGTAGACACCTCAACACCAGTTGGTGGACAAGTATTTGAGATCCATTAGTGTCATGGAAAGACTGTGATCTCTGGAGCCAGTGACTTTGAATAATTGCTCTTAAGTCTGTTTATTCAGTTGTAAAATAAGAACAACTGGGGCTGGGGTTGTGGTTAGGCGGTAGAGCTCTTGCCTAGCACATGCGCGGCCGGGTTCGCCCGGGTTCCCTCCTCAGCACCACATAAAAATAAATGCATTGTGTACAGCTAAAGCAAATAAATAAGTATTAAAAAAAAATAACAACTGATGTACAGGGTGAGAAGATATTTGGGTAAAGTGTCTCCATGTAGGACTGCATAGGCTGACATGAGAAATAATTTTTTAAATTTACTGAACAAAAAGCATTCAATATCTAACTCCTTCCTTTCTTTTACTGATTGAATGTTTCTGGTGAAAGTCACAAAATATGATAGTTCCACCAAAACATGTTATTCTCCCTACATCTGTTTCAAACTTTCTTTACTATCTTCAAGACCCTACTGTATGTATTCCTATCTCCAAATAGTAACCTATTTTGCTCATTTAAGTTGACTAAGACCATTGACACAAACCCTCTCAATTTCCACCTCACTTCTTCTTCTTAGGTTAACTTAACCATTCTATCAGTATATCAGAATGTGTATTTTCTTCAAATGGTACTGTAACCTTCTACTATCAGTGTCTAACTATATTCTTTAATTAATTTTTTATGGTGCTGGGGACTGAACCCAGGGCCTTGCACATACTAGGGGAGAGCTCTACCACTGAGTCAGTATATATATATATATATATATATATATATATATATATATATTTAAGCTTAGACCCTTCCTCTACTTTCATACGTAAGTTGCTTCTATGAAAAAGAAAATCCAGAGGCTGGGGTTGTAGCTCAGTGGTAGAGTGCTTGCCTAAAACGTGTGAGGCCCTGGGTTCGATCCTCAGCACCACATAAAGATAAATAAATAAAACAAAGCTATTTATCCACCTACAACTACACAAAAATTAAGAAAATAAATCCATCCTTCCAACTTATTGTTTAATATGAACATGATCTTTTCAAGTTCTCAATAAACTTTGCCTTCCCTGATTATACTTCGCCATTTCCCTCTTTTTCTTTGTTTTTTAATTTTTTAAATTTTTGTTTGTTTGTTTTGGTACTGGGGATTGAATCCAGGGGCCTTAACCACGGAGCCACATCCTCAGCCCTTTTTTTTTTTGTGGTTACCGGGGATTGAACTCAGGGGCACTCGACCACTGGGTCACATCCCCAGCCCTTTTTTGTATTTTTTATTCAGAGACAGGGTCTCACTGAGTTGCTAAGTGCCTCGCCATTGCTGAGGCTGGCTTTGAACTCGCGATCCTCCTGCCTCAGCCTCCCAAAGTGCTTGGATTACAGGTGTGCGCCACCGTGCCCGGCTTTGTATTTTATTTAGAGACAGGGTCTCACTGAGTTACTTAGGGCCTAAGTTGCTGAGGCTGGCTTTGAACTTGCAATCCTTCTGTCTCAGCCTCCCAAGCAGCTGGATTACAAGTGTGTGCCACAGTGCCTGGCTTCCCTTACTGTTTACCTGTAAATTTGCTATTTGCCTTCATATCACACTATTGAAAATACCTTCTGAAATCCAAAACAAAAGCCCTTTTGTGATTTCTCACCTTAACCTGTCTCACTGAAAAACTCTCTTGACTTGGCTTCTGGGGCATTATATATATTCTTTGGCTTTCCAATCCAGTCTACAAAGAGTAGTGCTTAATCCTTCTAATGCAACGATTTGACAGGTTATGCCTGAAAAATCCTTTAAGGATACCTGCAGCCCACAGAATTAAATTTAAGCCTTCAGCTTGCTGATTAAGGCACTGGCTTCCATCCCACCTCCCTTAAATTCTCTTTCCTCTCACCACCATGGTTTACTTGCTATTTTTCAAACATTTCCAGTGCTTTGCTATCTCATTATTACTTCAGTTCTATTTTCCTGCTTTCAAAGTCTAGCTATCTTTCCAAACCTAGATCAAATGACACTTCCCAGCTGGGCCAAAGTGGCACAAAACTGTAGTCCCAGCTACACAGGATGCTGAGGCTGGAGAATTACACTTCAGTCCAGGAGCTCAAGACTAGCCTGGGCAACACGGTGAGATCTTATCATAGACAAACTGTCATTTTTCTTCATGAAGCCAACTAGATGTGCCATTTTACACTTCTTAAGTATCTACAGATAACAGATTTAACAAACTCCTTGTGCTCTATGGACAATTTGTGGGTTTTCTAGCTCTCTGTTCTTGGAAACACAATGGCACAATAAACTAGGCAAACTTGGTTCTAGTAAAAAATAACCTCTATTGGCACATTACACCTAAACTGGGAGAAACTACAACTACCTGGCTGGAAGACATGGCCTGTGTTTCTCTGAAGGCAGACTTTTGTTACGGGGGATGACTCCTGCAGGGACTTACTCTTGGAGTTATATAAGACACTGGCTCTTGCACCTGAGCTGTCTCGCTGTCTCCCCCCGCCCCTCTGTGTGTGTGTGTGTGTTTAGAATAATTCCTGGGTTGCTGTATGAAGTACCACAGGGACTTCTCCCATGGAGGAGAAACAACTGCTGCTGCTGGGTTGGAAAGTTGGGTTTTTTTTTGGCAGTGCTGGGGATTGAACCCAGGGCCTGTGCATGCGAGGCATACATTCTACCAACTGAGCTGTATCCTCAGCCAAAGTTGTTTGCTTTTAAGGACACTTGTGCCAACTGTAACCTCCTCAGATCTTGTGAATCCAAATATTTGAGTCTAAAAAGGTCCCTTTGACAGGCATTAAGATTCATTAGGTAGCTCACAGCTATTCATTTTCTGTGGTTCCACACACCTTTCAGGATCTTTGAGATTAAACCCTGGCCTTTTCCATTTGGCAAAGTTTCTGGTATTGCTCTGAACATATTTTTCCTCATTATTAGAGGAATAATTTTTTTCTACTTCAAAGGGTTATTGTGATGATTAATGTGAAAATGTTTTCTAAGTAGCAAAATGTTATGCCTAAGTATTGATACTCATTATTATGCTAACATAAATTAACATTTCTCCATCTGAAAGTATCCCTACAGAGTAATTTTTTCTTTTCTTTTTTTTTTTTTAACAGCACTGGGGAATGAACCCAGAGGGCTCTATCACTGAGCTACATCCCCAACCCTTTTTTGAGATACTGTCTCACTAAATTGCCAAGCCTGGCCTTGAACTTGCAATCCTCTTGCTTCAGCCTCCCAGGTTGCTGGGATTACAGGCATACGCTACTGTACCTGGCAAGTAATATCTATTAAGTAGTTCATATATTGGTCCGGATTTTCATTTCAACCTTGAAATAATAACAGTCTGATAAGAGGGTCATCCTGATGCAAAGCTTATATAATACTTAAAGAACAGCCCCATCCTATTTCTTCTAATGTAGTCTGTTTTTCAACAGTCCAAACTGTATGCTTATCATTCCCATTGAAAGTAAAACAGCACACCATCACCTCTATTTCTAACAAAAGGACCAAGGCATAAAACTTGTTTGGGTATTTAGTGAGTTGCTGGAAATATTTAAGCCAGAGAACTGAAGTGAGATAGCTGAAATCTCCCTTTTTTTTTTTTTTTTTTTTTTTTTTTTGTGGTACCGGGGATTGAACTCAGGGGCACTCGTCCACTGGGTCACATCCCCAGCCCTTTTTTGTATTTTATTTAGACACAGGGTCTCGCTGAGTTGCTAAGTGCCTCGCCACTGCTGAGGCTGGCTTTGAACTCGCGATCCTCCTGCCTCAGCCTCCCAAAAAATCTCCCTTTTATACTCTGGCAAACTCTTAGATTAGGCAAGGAAGAACAGATGCAGCCATTAACAAGAAAAACTTTAGAAATCTTCATATGAAACAAAGTATGTGGGCTAGGGAATGAGGATTTTAGTAATTTATCTACTAGGTTCCACTTTTGGGTAGTAATATATCATTTAATATGCAGAAATTAAACATTTTTTTACTTATGGTTGGGGCAAAGCCAATCAATCAATATACCAAATCTCTAACAACAGTGGTTGCAGCTACCAGTTTCATCAGATTCCACCTTAGGAAAAAGGCTACTTTTGTATCTCTTCTGTGTAATACCCAACATAGTTAAATGTTTGTTTTTTCCAGTCCTATTCTTCCTTACTTTTTTTTTTTTTTTTTTGGTACTGGGGATTGAACCCAGGGGCACTCAATCACTGGGCCACATCCCCAGCCCTTTTTTTGTATTTTATTTATAGACAGGGTCTTGCTTTCTGAGACTGGCTTTGAACTGGTGATCCTCCTGCCTCAGCCTCCCAAGTTCTGGGATTACAGGCGTGTGCCACCGTGCCCGGCTCTTCCTCACACTTTTTTAAAAAAATATATTTTTTAGTTGTAGATGGACACAATACTTTTTATTTTTACGTAGTCCTGAGAATTGAACCCAGTACCTCACATATGCTAGGCAAGCCCTCTACCACTGAGCCACAACCCTAGCCCTTATGCTTAAAAACAAAAAATTTATTTTTTAGTTGTAGGTGGACACAATACCTCTATTTTATTTTTATGTTGTGCTGACGATCAAACCCAGTGCCTCACGCATGCTAGGCAAGCACTTAACCTCTGAGCCACAACCCCAGCCTCCCCCCCATGTTTTCAATGATTCCAAATCCCATTCCTTCTAAATTTGCTCTTGATATGAAGCCAAGATCATATCTGTTAGAGAAATAACTCTATTAGCAGGGCAGGCCAAGTGAAAAACAGTACCATCTGACTTTTCTTTCTTTTTGCAGTGCTGGGAATCAAACCCTGGGCTTCATGCATGCCAGGCAAGAACTCTACACTGAGCCACATTCCCAGCGCTACTTATTTTCCCATTTATTTTTTTTCTGAGACTATCTAATAAAATATTTAATGTTTAATAAAATCTGACCGATTCACAGTGAAACTTTAACTACTGCTATACCTTTGTCAGATACTCTAAGAATACTCTGGTACAGTGTTGACAGTTCATTAATAACTATCCTACTCAAAAACTAAACACATGTAATATTCAGAATTTGGTTTTGTGTAAAACAAAAGGCCCTAATGTGGAACTGGGGGCAGGGTTGGGGAATATTAGAACAGACCAGAGTCTCCCCCAAATCCACCAATCTGAAGGATGTGTTAAGACACTAGCCACCTGGTGAAGTGATATCAGAGTAAGGGAGCATCCATGAACTTGATGACTGCAAGAACAATATGGTGAGTTCAATTAATTTTCTACTTTTCTGTGGGCCTTCCCACACCCATATGGCTTCCATACAGAAGTGGATAAATGAATATTCAACTGCTAAAGGCTCTGAGAAGGGCCCAAAGACCTCCCAGAAATAGCACTTGGTCAAAGCCAAGGAGCTCATTTGGCTGCTATAACAGGCAAGCTATTTTTCCAGAAAGTCTTTTACAGATGGTCCTCGACTTAAGGTAGTGTGAAAGTTATATGCATTCGGTAGAGTGATGCTAGGTAATGGCTCCTAGTTGGCCACTTGACCACAAGGGGAAAACACCATACTCTACTGTGTTCCTCTGTTTAGGAATATTAAAGGAATTTGGACTTAGGATATTTTCAACTTATAGTGAGTCTACCAGGATATAACCCCATTGTAAGCCCAGAAGCATCTGTATGATGTTTGTACCAATGTAGATACAAGCTTTGGAGCTACAAATGAGATTTGCTGAATGCTGGACAAACGAGGTAGTAGCTCATTAGTTTAATATAAATCACAGCAAAATGTGTTCACATAAATTTGCCTCAAATTCTTTTGTGTTGTGGCCTATTGGTTTTAAAACTGATAACGCTTTATAAGATAATCCAATGTTCTGAAGTACAACAACAACAACAAAATCACTCAGTGAGAAACCATAACTAAAGAACATTTATTTATTTTTCACTAAGACTTTATCTTGAGGACATAACTAAACTGTGTCACCACCCCCCACCCGATCTTGAAGGGTTAGTACAGTGAATGTTATAAAGCAGATATGAACAGTTTGAAGGACTGGAACCAACATAAACTGACAAAGAGCAACTGCAACCTAATCATAAAAATGTTTAAGTAAAAAAAAGAAAGGAAGAAAGAAAAAAGGGGCAACGGGGGTTTCAGATTGAAAAAGATCCTCAAAGACCCTCACATTTCATCTAATACATTCAGTCTTGGCCAGAGTGTATAACAAAATGGAAACAGGATTACTATAATACAAAACTCTCACTACAGCACGCTGTACACACCTGTGTTCCAAGCCCACCCCCAGCCCCCTAATGCTTCCAGCACAATTATTTCCCGGCCTGTTGGGCCTGCCGACGAAGGAGCACGTAGATCTTCTCTTTGATCCAGTCTTTGTTATAAGGCTGGTATGTCTGGGTATCAGCTCGGTAACTGAGGAACAGAAAGGTCATAAGCAAAGTTACAGTGGTCAATTACAGTCACATGTTTAAACCCTCAAATTATAACTGTCCCATGATGGCACTGATGTGCACATTCCTATACAAGATCTTAATGAAAAAGCTGCTTATACAGCTGCTAAATTTTAACAAATATGAACTTCAGATCACCTAGTATAATCTTATAGTGGAAAAAGGAACCAAGGCCCAGAGCTCTTAAGTTAAATGCTCAATATGTCGCTTATCTACTTCTCAGCAGAGTACCACCAGAAACCATGTGTTCCTTCTCCCACATAGTTTCTATTTTTGTAGTTCCTTTTGTGATTAAAAAACAAAACCAAACACTAGTAAAAGCTTTAGATTGGGCAATTTTACTTTTGAATTAACTAAGGGACCTTAAACACATGCTGGAAAAGAGTTCCTGCTGAATTTTTCCATGTATATGTGATTTTATTTATTTTTTTAAACAGTGCTGGGGATTGAACCCAGGGCCTCATGTGTATATCAGGCAAGCACTCCATCACTGAGCTACACCTCCAGCCCTCTCCTGCAAAAAGTAGTAAGAGAAGGAATCTTGTAACCTATATTTTAGGGAGGTCTGGGTGTGCTGGTACATATTTATAATTCCAGCTACCTGGGAAGGAAAAGAATCCCAAGTTCAAAGCCAGCCGGGTAACTTAGCAAGACTCTGTCTCAAAAAAATATAAAAGGGCTGGGGATGTAGCTCAGTCAGGTTTCTCTGAGTTCTATCCCCAGTGGCTCAAGTAAATAAATACTGCAAGAGGCCTGTGGAGGAGAATTATCAGAACACACAGCAAGCTCCAAAACCTCTCTTAGCAGGACAGAAGGGTGAAGGTGTGAAGACTATCACTAGCAGTAAAACTTCCATGGGACTCTGAAGGTTTTCAGAGCCCATAGTACACTTAATAGCCAATCACTTAAGGTTATCATGACAAGACTTGGAAAAAGAGAAACTTTCCAGCTGACCTACAACTGAAATCTAGCTGTTAAGTAATACATTCTTTTTGGAGTTCCCATCTATGGTTATAGTATAAAAAAGGAATAAGGCACCAGAGATAACACAAATACAAAGAAGTGTTTCAAAGATATGTGCACCACCTGGCGGGAATACCATGCAGCATCCCAGAAAGATCGGAACCCTGGTTTACTGGAGGGGTTCACTTTGTTTTTCTAAGGTATCTTCTTGGGTAAACTAAGTATCTGATTTATCAATTATGTCTCATTTTAGCCATTAAAAAAAAGTCTTCATTTTTTAAATTTCTCAGCAAAAAATTATACCAATATAAGTACTTAAGAATTTACCAAATACTAGGTATTGTTTTAAATGTTTTATGTGAATTAACTCACTTTATTCTTTTTATAACCCTGTACAATTATGATGACTTTTTTATAAGTAATCAATCACAGGCTCAAAGAAGTGAAGCAACTTAATAGCTAAGTGATGCTGAACAAGCAAGAGCTTTTACGCTGCTAACACCATAGTCCTCACTGTTAACCACCAAGCTAGAAACCTACATACCATTTTTTGGCAAGGGAAACAAATTCCAAAGTAGCAATGCTTTATATAATGAACATCATATATTTTTTCCTCTGAATAATAAGGCCAGAACTAGTTAATTAAAAAAAATGCAGCCGGGCACAATGGCGCACGCCTGTAATCCTAGCACTTTGGGAGGCTGAGGCAGGAGGATCGCGAGTTCAAAGCCAGCCTCAGCAATGGTGAGGCACTTAGCTTCAGTGAAACCCTGTCTTTAATAAAATACAAAAAAGGGCTGGGGGTGTGGCCCAGTGGTCAAGTGCCCCTGAGTAGTTCAATCCCTGGTTTTAAAAAAAAAAGTTTTCTAATTGTAAAATCCTTTACCAAATATAAATATTTGGTTTTCTACTAAGCATCCTTGTTACAATGAGAAATGCTCTAAAAAGTAAGATAGTTCTTTTATTATCACCTGTTCAGGCTTCCTAACTAAATAGGTGCTCATTTCGTCTACTTTAGGGTATGGCAGAAGAAACTGTAGTATTTATATTAACACTAAAAAAAGGATTAAAAAGGAACAGAATTTCTCAGAACTATCATATTTGGGTGGGAGAGATTTAGACCATTCCATCCCACAAAATCATTCTTGCAAGCTATTTTCCAGCTCATGAAATAATAATAATGCCTTCTTTATGGAAGACTGTGAGTTGATGGCTTTTAACTGGAACTAGAAAATGTGACAATTAAATGTTAAATATATTAACAAAATTCCTAGCTGTTGCTACAAATGAATCTTTCAGCCCATTGTTTCGGTAAATGCATGTAGGCTCAAACAACCTGAGGGTTTGAGCCAAGATATCTCTGCTGATATCAGGTTACCTTCCTGATTAGGAGTACCTTATCATTACAACAGTCATGGAAGAAAATGCCATAAGCAAACAAGGAAATCTTGCACATTCAAAAGGTTATTATTTTCATCTTAAAACACAGGTGAGAAAACTGAAACAATTCATACACTTAAGTTTGACATACAAATTCTCTATGCCCAAATTTTTATTAATACAGTTTTGTCCTAGGTTTCGTCAAGTTATATATTCCATTCTCTCCTATACCATTTTTTAGTTTAATATATATATTTTTTTCTTGTAGTGTTGATGATTCAACCTGGTTCTGGCATGCTAGGCAAGTGCTCTACCACTGAGTTGCACCCTGAGCCCTATACTGCTTTACATAAGAGGTTTGGGGGAAAAGGATTTTAAAAAGTCCTGGGTTAGGTTGAGGTAGGAGGATTCAAAGTTCGAGAACAGCCTGGGCAACTTCTGAGAGACCCTCTCTTAAAATAAAGGGCTGGGACTGTAGCCCAGTGGTAAAGTATGCTCACAAGAAGTGTCACAACAGTAGGTGACCTCTAGTATATTAAAATAATAAATGGGACACAACCTAAGTCATGTGGGAAAAATGGTTCTAAACCCTAAAGTCAATTTTCAACATTAGAAATAGAAACACACAATTTAAGCTACAATTTATAGCTTTTCAAAGAGACATTTAAAAACTACAGATTACCATTAATCTCTCTTATACCTGAACTACGTGAGCTGCAAAGAATTATCTAGGTAATACCATCTTAGCAAGCTAGATATGGTTTCTGGTTTATATTTAATAGCACAAAATTATATTCTGTCATGAATAACATACCTGCAGAATGTTCCTTATAATCAGCATATAAGCATACTTTCTATGCTTTTTATATTGCCAAAAACCTGATACATTTTTATTGGTTTAACAGTACAATTTATCATTATGGAGATTGAAATCCATAAATTCATAATTTGTGGCAAATTTTACAGAACACACTTGTAATAAAATCCTGTCCTGACTTCACCAATCTAGCTAAAAATGGAGTTCTTGCTGTATATCTGATATTGCTGTGTTAAGCAAGCACTTGGGCCTCCTAAGTTGTCTCGTGAAGCACACTTATATATAAATTTTACAAATGAGCTAGCACTGTGGCTCACACCAGTAACCCCAGCAACTAGAGTCTGAAATAGGAGGCGTTCAAGGCCAGCCTCATCAATTTAGCAAGGCCCTCAGTAACTTAGTGAGACCTTGTCTCAAAAAAATAAAAAGGGCTGGGGATGTAGGTCAGTGAAGTACCCCTGGGTTCAAGTCCCAGTACCAATAAATAAATAATGAACAAATTTTACAAATGAGCAAACTGAGGTTTAGCAATACTGAGTTAACTTGTCCAAAGGAGTTGACAATGGTGCGAAGACTCAAGCTCAGCTATCTTTAATTCAGAAACTCCAGTTAGCTCTTAACCACAGCCCTTCCTCCCAAGGTGAGTAAAACAATCCTTCCTTAGCATTAAGTTACTTCCCATTTACTGGGAATGAGCATCATTAGGATTGGATAACTGATGTCTGACTAAGTGATGTTTTAAAAAAATCACGAAGATTGGGCTGGGGTTGTGGCTCAGCGGTAGAGCGCTCGCCTGGCACGTGCACGGCCCGGGTTCAATCCTCAGCACCACGTAAAAGTAAAGGCATTGTGTACAACTAAAATAAATAAATATTTTTTAAAAGTGAAGATAACCATTTATTTGTATATGAACTCTATTAAAGCCTTAAGTTCCAACTGAAACATCTAGTCAGTTTTTAATCCCAAATGTAAAAATTTCAACGCTAATACACTTGGGACAAATATAATTTTCCAAGTTGATAAGATAAATATTTTCAAGATTTCTAATATAAGATCCTCCAAAATTTAGCATAAAACGTCAGATTCTTTCACCTTTGTTTACAGAATATAGCACTAACAGGAAAAAAAGGGGGCGAGGGAGGAAAATTACCAATCATTTCAATAAACTATGCTTCAAATCATATTATATGGGTGACATGCATTTTTACAACCGATATTCACTCAGTGCTGTGTGTTAGACACTATTCTAGACACCAGAGATAAGAGTAGTGAACAAAAACACAGCTTCTTGTTCTTAAATTCTAGACAGTAAAAACAGATTCTCCTGACACCTAGGCCCCTCAGTGCCAACATCTTTTCCAAAATCATTTCCAAACATCTCGTCTCCCTGCTCCTCCTTTTGCCAGATCCAACAGACCTTGTCATTATCAATCACCCAATTTTGAGCATTTCATTTGCTCATTGTTATTTATGAAAACTTCAGCAATTCTTTGACTCCAGGGAACCTACAATTAAATTGATCCTATCTCTGTCTCCAGTGCCCCTACCCCAATTTCATTTTATGGTCACTGATCCCTTATTGTTTCCTTGGACACCTCCAACCTTTAGCAAACTGTTCGTTGACTGACCACCTTACTCCTGACCTGTAGCCATCCAGGAGTGACTAGAAAAAAGCCCACCATCATGACAGATTTTACTTTAAATGCATTATCAGGTACCCAAGAGGACACTTAGTTCTTCCCAGAAATCACACAACTCTTAATACCTTTGATCTTAGATGATTTTTAACTTCTCCATAAACCTACAACACTTTCTCCTCCACCCGACTTCAGTGTTCTTGCTTCCTACTTTCCTGAAACAACTGAAGCAATCAGAAAATAATTTCCCCAATCTCCCACCCATACTGCCTAGCCTCCCCACTTTACTACTAATGAACTGTTCAAGATTCTAATGCCATCAATTCCTCCCTCTACTAAATCATCCCACCAGCCTGCAAACTTCCCACTATTTCTCACCCCCCAAAAAACACCCAGAAAAGGCTATTTCCTCCTGCAGCTATTAGCTATAACTCAATTTCTTTGCTATTTTGGTGTTGTTTTTTTTTTTTTTGCTACTTTGCTATATTGGTTTTGTATCAGTTGCCTACAATTCCTTTGTTCTTGCACCCCTAAAATCACTGAAATCTGTAAAAACTTTGTCACTCTACCAAAACTGCTTTGGAAGTCATCAAAGATGTTTTCAATGCCACTCCAGGGATCACTTCTCAGTTCCTATTTGTTGGACTATCAATAACATGAAACACTTCTGTACTGGCTCCTGGAATATCACTGCTCCCTGGATCTGTTCTCCACTCCTCTGTACCCTTAGAGGCTTCTATAAAAGTTTCAAATACATCAGGGCACACTCCTGCCTCAGAACTCTTACACTAGCTATCCCCTTCCCCTCTGTTCGGCACATTTTTTTTCCCCTGTAGTTACCAGGATGGCTTATTTTCTCATCCAAGTCTATAATCAAACATCACTTCAGTGAACCACTTCCTAGCTACTGTTAGTAAAAATTCAAGGGCTGGGATGTAGTTCAGTATGGGAGTGCTTGCTTAGCATGTGTGAGGCCCTCCTCATCCCTAAACTACAGTCAGCACTCCATATCCAAAGTTCTGCATTCTCTGATTTGAACAGCTTACTGAAAATATTTGGGGTAGGGGGGACGACTGCATCTGTACTGAACATGTACAGACTTTTATTTCTTATCATTATTCCCTAAACAGTAGTTTAACAGCCATTTAGGTACATTGTTTTAGGTGTTATATGTAACCTAGAGATGATTTAAAGTACATAGGAGGATGTACACAGGTTATATGCAAATAGCATACCATCATACATA
Organism: Tamias sibiricus; assembly: GCA_025594165.1. NCBI lineage: Eukaryota > Metazoa > Chordata > Mammalia > Rodentia > Sciuridae > Tamias > Tamias sibiricus. The sequence goes on along the minus strand of CM046659.1, from coordinate 39,770,254 downwards.
GGGACTTGAGCACCCTCAGATTTTGATATCTGCAAGGGTAGAGAATCCCTACAAACAATGTCCTTAGATACTGAGAGGTGACTGCACTTGATATATGGTTAGCACTCAATAAATATTTGTTAAATTAACATGTATGGATCTTATTCTAAAATACATGTCAGACTATAATATGATACCTGCAGTTCTGTTGGCCTCATAGTTTTAGATATAAATTTCTTATTAGTATATCTAAGACCAAAACTGGATCACATGAATGTTTTGAGCAAGCAAAGCTCCAAAATCCCAAGGAAATGCTTGTCTTCACCAAGAATCTCTGGGGAGACAGCATGGTGCATCCAGGTTCTAGGCTTGGCTGCATTAATGGTCCAGAAGTGCCTGTGGGTAGGTCCTGTATTTTTTAACACTGCTCCTTCATATTCTGGTTTGTTTGTTTTTTGGTACTGGGGATTGAACTCAGGGGCACTTGACCACTGGGCCACATCCCCAGCCCTTTTTTGTATTTTATTAGAGACGGGGTCTCACTGAGTTGCTAAGTGCCTCACCATTGCTGAGGCTGGCTTTGAACTTGCGATCCTCCTGCCTCAGCCTCCCAAGTGCTGGGATTACAGGCGTGCACCACCACACCCGGCTTCCCTCATATTCTGATTCAGTGCCTGGCATGTAGTAAGTATTCAAGCACCTGATGACTGAATGTCATCCTAAAGTGCTTCCATTTTCCTCTGTAAAATGAGGTATATTTATAGTTAGTTTCTCATTCACAGATGGTGAGAAGATTGAGTCAATCTCTAACACTTTATGCTCCTTAGTAGTAGTGGTAAAAAGTAGATTATGAATTAAAACATTTATTGTTATAAGAAAAACATTTTTAAATATCTGACAAATCACTGAGAATAGAAAACGTTAAGAGTCTAAAAAAAAAATTCCTCATTCCAATAAACCAAAATAAATGTTTATACAAGGTAGGATTAAAATTAAATTTCAATTCTATACATGTTCAAGTTTTTAAAAAAGAGAATAATCAGTTTTACTTCAAAGCCAACTACTTTAGGACAAAGACTGAAAGGTGTAGGGGCCTAAGAAAAAGATTAGGTATAAGCCAGGTGTGGTGGTGCATGCCTGTAATCCCAGCACTTGGGAGGCTGAGGCAGGAGGATTGAAAGTTCAAAGCCAGCCTCAGCAATGGCGAGGCACTTAGCAACTCAGTGAGACCCTGTCTCTAATAAAATACACACACACAAAAAAGGGCTGGGGATGTGGCCCAGTGGTCGAGTGCCCCGGAGTTCAATACCCAGCACCAAAAAAAAAAAAAAAAAGATTAGGTATAAAAAAAGAATTAGGATATTAGTAATTAGTAACTCTATCAATTAGCGAAGTTTAAGGTATTCCTGTACCTTTGGCATTATGTTATCAACTTAATTTATGATCTATACATGTAAGTAAAATATTAACTAGCATAAAGTATGCAAAATGCAAAGATCAATGTCAGATACACAGTGAACTCAATATCATAAATCACCTCAAACAGATACACAATAGAAAATGCAAGTTAAAGAAAAGGTGGCTAATACTCACACAAGACAGCTGAGGTCTGCCAGATCGTCGATGAAATCAAACAACTGACTGATATCGTATGTGATGGAGGGGCTGTTGGGATTCATTCTCTTCAGATGTTCTTCATACATTTTACAAACTCCTAAAAGAGGAGGAAAAAAACAACAAGAACTTACGATTGCATAAGATTGTATATGAGTAGTTCTTTTTGTTGCTATCATATTTATTTTAGTAAAATTGGGCTAGGAAAAAAACTGTAGTTTCATCATTTTAATTATTGCCACTAGCAATTAAAAAAAAAAGTTCACTAGAATGTTGGTAGCCATTTTGTGCCTTAATAATAAAAAATAATTACTTCAAACCATTGGCGCTAAATGGGCTTTAAAGGTTTGTCATCTGATGGTTCAAAAAAATGGTAACCTAGGGCTGAAGATGTAGCTCATTGGTCGAGCACTTAGCCTAGCATACATGGGTTTGATCCCCAGCATACACACACAAAAAAGGATAACACTGTGGTTCATATATCAGATTTTTAAATAAAATTTCCTAAAACTACAAAGTACATTAAAACAAACAAACAAAAAGCACCACACTTTGGAACAATGGGTGATAAATGAATATTGTGCCTTTGGATTTTGATACAACAACAAAAAGATCAATAAAAATTGGCAATAAGGTCTATCTTAAGGTGTTTTCTTTTTTCTTTTCTTTTTTTGGTACTGAGGATTGAAGTTCAGGGTACTAAGCCACTGAGCCATACATCACCAGCCCTTTTTATTTTTATTTGAGACAGGATCTCACTAAATTGTTGAGGCTGGTCTTTTTTTTTTTTTTGGTACTGGGGATTGAACTCAGGGGCACTCGACCACTGGGCCACATCCCCAGCCCTTTTTTGTATTTTATTAGAGACAGGGTCTCACTGAGTTGCTAAGTGCCTCACCATTGCTGAGGCTGGCTTTGAACTCGCGATCCTCCTGCCTCAGCCTCCCAAGTGCTGGGATTACAGGCGTGCGCCACCGCGCCCGGCTTGAGGCTGGTCTTAAAACTTGTGATCCTCCTGTCTCAGCCTCCAGAGTCACTAGGATCACAGGCATGTGCCACCACACCCAGCTTGAAGCTTATCTTAATATGGTGCTTAAGATCCTGGATCCTAGATTCCAACAGACCTGAATTCCAGCTCTGCCTTTACTAATTATGAAATCCTGGGTAAATGACTCCACCAGTAAGCCTTACCTGTCAAGGGAGATAATAATAGTATTTCTTCACAGGATAGTGAGGATTAGGTGAAATAATGCATATAAAGCATTAGCACATATAATACACTCCTCAGTACTCAAATATAATAAAGATATAAAATAAGCAAAATCACATCACTAACCATTGTCTACAGAGTACATTATCTGGAAAGGATATAAAAACCAATAAACTCACTGCTCACTTTAAAAAGGCACTGAGATTCATAGCTACCATTATACTTAATGGTGAAAGACTGGATGTTTTTCTGCTTAGATTAGGAAGACGACAAATATCTACTCTTGCCACTTTCATTCAACACTGTACTACCTATTCTAGCAAGGGTGATTAGGCAAGAAAGAAAACAGGCATTTATATCTGCAAGGGAAGAAGTACAACTACCTCTGTTGTACAGAACATCCTAAGAAAACCACCAAAAATGTATCAGAACTAATGAATGAGTAGAGCAAACTTGCAGGATTATAAGATCAACATATGAAAATCAACTGTATTTCTATACCTAACAATAAACAACCTGAAAATAAAGAACATTCCCTTTACAATGGTACAAAAAAGAATAAAGTTCTTGGGAGAAAAATTAACAAAAAAGAAACACAAGACTTGTACACTAAAACCTACAAAATGTCACTGAAAGTAAAGACCTAAATACATGAAAAGGAATCCTCATTCATGGATTGAAGATTTAATATGATGGTTAATAGTCCCCTTTCCTGGGTGCAGTGGGCACACCTGTAATTGCAGCTACTAGGGAGATGGAGACAGGAAGATTTCAAGTTTGAGGCCAGCCTGGGAAACTTAGTGAGACCCTGTCTCACAATAAAATTTTAAAAAGCTGGGAATGTAGCTTAATGGTAAAAGTGCTCACTTAGCACACGTGAGCCCCAGGGGGTTCAATTCACAGTACCGGAAGAAAAAAAAAAAAAAAAAAAAAAGAGAGAGAGAGAAAAATACTTCTCCCAGATGATCTATATAATCAATGCAATACCTACACTGTGCTGCTTTTGGAGAAACTGACAAGCTGATCCTAAATTTGACGTGGAAATTCAAGAGATTGAGGATAACCAAACTATTAAAAAAAAAAAAAAAAAGTTCTGATTTAAAACTTACTACAAAACTATAGCAATTGAGAGAGTGATACTAGCATAAGGACAAGCACATACATCAATGTAATATCCAGAAACAAACCTTCACAATTATAGCCAATTGCTTTTCATTAACAGTGCCTAGAAGGCTGGGGTTGTAGTTCAGTGGTAGAGTGCTTGCCTCACACACCTGAGGCCCTAGGTTCAATCCTCAGTACCACATAAAAATAAATAAATAAATAATAAAGATATTGTGGGGGCTGGGGTTGTGGCTCAGCGGTAGAGCGCTCGCCTAGCACGTGCGCGACCCGGGTTCGAGCCTCAGCACCACGTAAACATAAATGCATTGCATTGTATACAACTAAAGAAAATAAATATTAATAATTTAAAAAAAACATTAAAGGGGGGGGCTGGGGTTGTGGCTCAGCGGTAGAGCGCTCGCCTAGCACGTGTGCGGCCCAGGTTCGATCCTCAGCACCATGTAAACATAAATGCATTGCATTGTGTACAACTAAAGCAAATAAATATTTTTTAAAAGGGGGGGCTGGGGATGTTGCTCAGTGACTAAGTGCCCCTGGTTCAATCCCGAGTACCCCTACCACCCCCTAAAAAAAGTCTTGGGAAAAAACATAAATCTTTGATTAGACCAATGGTTTCTTAGATGACAAATCATAAGCAATGAAAAAAGAAGAAAATAACCACATAAACTGGACTTCATGAAAATTAATTTCATGTTGCAAAGGACACTATTAAGAAACTAAAACGACAAAAAATCTTTGCAAGACACATGTGATAAAGGACTTTATCCAAAATACACGGAGAACTTCTAAACTCAGCAATACGCTCAATAAAAAAGTGGACAGATGAGCTGAACAAAGAACTCACCAAAGAAACAGATGGCAAATAAGCATATAAAAAAATGTCCAACATTGTATATCACTGGTCACCTCCATTATTAGAATGACTCAAACCTGAAGTAATGACACCACCAAACACTGGCAAGGATGTAGAGTGAGAGTTACTCTCGTTCATTTCTGGTGGGGGCATGAAATGATATAGCCACTTCTAAAGACAGTTTGATAGTTTGTTATCAAGTCAAACATAGTCTTAACCATATGATCCAATAATCATGCTACTAGGGTTTTACCCAAATGAGTTGAAAATGTACATCCACAAAAAAACCCCTGTGGCTTTAATAATTGCCCCCCAAAGAAGCAACAGAGATGTTCTTCAATAGGTAAATGGATAACCAAACTGTGGTACATTCATACAATGGAATATTATTCAATAGTAATAAAAATATGAGCTATAAAACCATGAAAAAACACAGGTGAAAGAAGCTAATCAGAAAATGCTACATACTATATAATTCCAACATGACATTTTGGAACTGGCAAAACTAGAGACAGTAAACTAGAAGTAGTGATTGCTAGTGGTTTGGAGGAAGAAGATACAGATAGAATATATTTTCAGGGTAGTGAAACTATTCTGTATGATAGAATAATGGCATTATATGCACATCAAAGTCTATAAAAATGTTCAAAACAAAAAGTGAACCTTAATGTAAACTGTGAACTTTAATTATCAATATTGCTTCATCAAGTGCAACAAATGTATCACACTAATACAAAATGTAGTAATAAGGAAAACTGGGAGGGGACAAGGAAAGAGGGGTCTGTTGGACCTCTGTTTCCAATCTTCTTAAAAAATTTTTTGTGGTGCTGGGGATTGAACCCAGGGCCTTATGCATGTAAGGCAAGCACTCCACCAACTGAGCTATATCCCCAGACCTCCAATCTTTTTTTTTTTTTTTTAAATAAACCTAAAGCTGCTCTAAAAAACAGCCTTCATTTTAAAAAATTGGGGTGTGTAGGAGGGCGGGTAGGGAGGAAAAGTTCTGCTTTACAGGGAAATATTAAGTAATGTAACAAAGAAATAGACCAAGAAAATTACCATTTGACAACCACTAGGCCAGAACTGATTCAGTAACTCTGCTTTAACTTTTTTTTTTTAAAACAGCACCGGGCTCCATGGCTCAAGCCTGTAATCTTAGCTGCTCAGGAGGAGAATCCTGACAGGAGATTTGCAAGTTTAAAGCCAGCCTTGGCAAAAATGAGGTGCTAAGCAACTTGGTGAGACCCTGTCTCTAAATAAAATATAAAACAGGGCTGGCGATGTGGCTTAGTGGTTGAATGCCTTTGAGTTCAACCCCTGACACCCCACGCCCCCCAAAAAAAAAAAAAAAAAAAAAAAAAAAAAAGAAGCTATCCAATCATGACAAGACATGGAAAAACCTTAAATGCATATTGTTAAATGAAAGAAGCCAGCATGAAAAGGTTACATGTGATAATAATTTAAACCAGTACAGTCAAATCTTCATGTACATAGATTTGGCATCCATGCATTCAACTATGAATTAAAAACATGAAATAAGAAACTGCATTTGTACTGAACATATACCTTTCTTGTCATAGTCTCTAGACAATAAAGTGTAACAACTGTTTACATTGCATTTACACTATATTAAGTATTGCAAATAACCTAGAGATAATTTAAAGTATGCAGGAAGGTTTATGTAGGTTATATGCAAATATCACACCATTTTATATAACGGACTTGAACATCTGCAGATTTTGGTATCTGTGAGGAGGTCCTGGAACCAACCTTTCAAGGATGATGAGGAATGACAATATGCGATATTCTAGAAAAGGCAAAACTATGGAGACAGTAATAAGACCACTGATTGGCAGGGGTCTGGAAGGTGTGGCAGGAAGAATAAACAGGCAGAATACAGGTAATTTTTAGGGCTGTGAAAGAATTTTGTATGATACTGTAATGGTGAATCCATGACCTCATGAATTTGGCAAAATCCATAAAACTGTACTATGCAAAGAATAAACCTCAATGCAAACTATGGACTTTAGTTAGCTTCCTAGAAGATATCTGATTACAAGTAGCTTTTTTTCAGTTATACTCATTGTTGGTTTTACATGGCAGATTTTAAGTCTAATCCAGTTAGTTTTTATTTGTGAATATACAATCCACATACTCCAATGGTTCCCTGAGTAAAGAAACATTAAGGGCTAAAAGCTCCCTTCAGAGTGATGTCAGTTTATCAAATGCATAATCAACTATACTGATTTGGTTCCCTTAGCCTTTTATTCTCTAAGCTATTGTTTCTTTTCTAATGAAAGTTTGATGGACTGTAACCAAATCTAAATAGCTTTTAATGTTTATTTGTTTAATGGACAGACTATGTATTTTTTTTGGTGGTAACGGGGATTGAACTCAGGGGCACTCGACCACTGGGCTACATCCCCAGCCCTTTTTTGTATTTTATTTAGAGACAGGGTCTCACTAAGTTGCTAAGTGCCTCACCGTTGCTGAGGCTGGCTTTGAAGTCATGATCCTCCTGCCTCAGCCTCCCAAAGTTCTGGGATTACAGGCGTGCGACACTGCGCCCGGCTAACAGACAGACTAAATTATTAGGTTCAGAAGCCACCCCTAGAGCCTGTCTTAACAACTCCATGGTGCTGAAGTTTAACCAGAATATACAAAGAATACTGTAAATTATTTACATAATGCAACATAAAATTTACAAAACAATGAGCTTGATTTAAAACTGTAAAGTAATATTTGCAGCAAGAAAACACAGTTTATACATTTAAATGTATGGAAAAATCCAACAAATATGGTCTACCCTAATATTTACTTCCCCTACTAAAGGGAAAAGTCCAGTTCCTAAATGAGACCTTTTTTGGGGCCAGGTGGGGGGGATACGAGGGATTAAACTCAGGGGCACTTGCCAAATGAGCCACATCCCCAGCCCTGTTTTGTATTTTATTTAGAGAGGATCTTACAGAGTTGATTAGCACCTTACTTTTGGTGAGGCTGGCTTTGAACTTGTGATCCTCCTGCCTCAGCCTCCTAAGCCACTGGGATTACAAGTGTGCACAATAAAGCATGTCAGGGAAGGAAAAAACCCCAAAGATTTCTACTCCTTGGCGCTGGGGTTGTGGCCTGGGTTCAATCCTCAGCACCACGTAAAAATAAAGGCACGTGTACAACTAAAACAAATAAAATTGCTACTCCTTGATTAGTGTTAAACTTACCTTCCATGCATTCATTCACAGACTCATAGTCAGCGTAAGTTCTGCCTTCTGGCCTCTTGGTTGGCTGTACCAGCAAAATGGTGTGAGACTACAGGGGGAAAAAGCAATTTCAATGTAAGTTTCAGACTTGTATTTGAGAAATTCCCATTATGACATAAAATTCCCATTTGTGACACAATACATGTCAGTTATTCAAATGTAATTGATCAGGTTGTTCATCCTACAATATTTAGGACTTGGTCCAAGCGTGATTTTAACAGCTGCATTCACCTCTCTCCTGTAAGGTCTCCTAAGGGACTAAGGTCTTTGGGTCTTTAATGATTCTTTCTCAAAGGAGGAGTTCACTTATTGCCTGCAGGTACTCAGCAAAAGCTCCTTTGTACTGCCTTTTCTTTGGTATCTTTTCTTCCCAAATAAATTATAAACCTAGGTAGGTTTTCTGTCTCCACTGATCACTTTTTTTTTTTTTTTTTTTTTAATCTCCAGCCCTATTAAGTCCCTAATAAAAACTTGGATAAAGAGAAAAATCATTTCAAGCATTGTATCACCAATGTTCTTTCCCCAACTTTAGCACAATGGTGGAATCATATTTTATAGGGGTTACACTCTAGCATCAAAGCAAAAGATAAAACTGGCTGTATAAAATTAGTATTGCCCTAAAAAATCCATTAAACTATTCTCCTGGTAGATGACTAGCCTTCAGGAGCTATCTTATAGCGAAACCAATGATTTTTAAACATTGGATTCATGAAATTGCTAGATTGACTTAAAACAAATAAGAATATGCCTGAAGAACAGCAGACAGATTTATGGCTTCCCTCTCATGCTTACTGGGGAGCATGTTTTTGTGGGTCAATTTCAGGGTTTCTCATTCTCAACTCTATTACATTTTAGGATAGATGATTCTCTGGGCATTATAGGATGTTTAGCAGCATCCCTGGCCCATACCCACTAGATATCACAAACATTTCCTCCCCAAAGTTGTGAAAACCAAAAATGTTTCTAGATATTGCCAAATGTCCCTGCAGTTTGGGAGAATCTTACTCAGTTGAGAATCACTACTCTATTGAAATTATCCCCCTGCCCCCTACCCTTTTATGCCATATTAGCTTTACTAATATAAAGCTCTGGGTTCATTTGCCTAGTGTGTGTGAGAGTAGGGGTGGGGGGCAATTTCTGTGTCATTTGCCATACTATTGCATTCTTGCAACAGGGCTTGCATTATACACTATCTATACCAGTTGCTACTACATTCATTTTGTTCCAGTTCTAATGTAAATTAAAGACTAATTTATTTCAAAGAATAACATACAGAAATAGTTATATAGTACAATGCTTTTCCTATATAGTCTTAAAATGAACCAGCGGGCAAAGTTTACTATATTCAATATACTCCACCAAAGAAAAGGATTAAAAACTACTATGAATGAAATGTGACTAAATTTTAAAAGTTGTAGTCAAGGGATTATCATTTTTAAGCAGCAGTGTTTTCCTGTCGATTTTTTAAAGATCATTCATAATGCCTACTAAACCAGTTTTGGCCTCTTTGCCTTACTGGTTTTCTTTCTCGTGGACAGACTTGGTCCTTGTCTTTCTTATGATCCTTTCTCTCAAAGGAATGACCAAAAATATATGCATTTTTTTTTTCTATTTACCACAATAGGATAAAAAGACTGTAAAATCCAAATCAGGAAAAAGTCATGCAAAATTTCCTTAATAAAAACCTTATTCTGAGCCGGGCGCGGTGGCGCACACCTGTAATCCCAGTACTTTGGGAGGCTGAGGCAGGAGGATCTCGAGTTCAAAGCCAGCCTCAGCAATGGCGAGGCACTTAGCAACTCAGTGAGACCCTGTCTCTAAATAAAATACAAAAAAGGGCTGGGGATGTGGCCCAGTGGTGGAGGGCCCCTGAGTTCAATCCCTGGTACCAAAACAAACAAACAAACAAACAAAACTTATTCTGATTACCAAATAACAATGATTCATTCTGTTGAATAGTTAATCTGGCTTTGAAAAGCAAAGTCCCACACGCATGAACCCGAAAATAGTCATTCTGTTGTTGCAGAAATATTACAATACATACTGTGCTAATTAGTTTCAAATGCTTTCCCCAAACTTAAAAAAGAGAAAGAAATTGAAGCTATCACTGACAACTGTCTATTGAAAACGGATTCCTATTGGTTGCTGTCACTTTCCCAGAATTTAAACATTTTAATACAATACCAAATAGTGATTTGCAAGTAGAAAAAAAAGGAAAGTCGGGTAGATAACTTAAGCAAGGTCACATTACTAATAATGGCAAAATGGGAACTAAAACCTGGCCTTCAATTCGCAGTCCTCCTTAGAAAACTATATTGAATTAAACCCTGAAACAACTCAAAGTACAACCTGAAAAAGTTACCTTAACAGTAACTGCAGCAACCAGAAAAGGAAAGAGTAAATGTAGAATAACCCTGCGTCCCTGTAATCCCTGTTTCCATCTCCCTTTTTAATTTAAAAACAAAAAACGAAAAACCCACCCACTTCGCTATCACCCTAATCAGATTCTAAAAGGCCTGGACTCCGAGCTGAGCCTATCTTTTCAGACTCTGGTCCCAAGAGTGTAAGGGTAAGAATGGGATTGAGGCTGATTGAAACGCTAAACGATGCACCTACAGATCTTAGAAAACACAAAATTCTCTTTTTTAAAAGGGTCAAGTGCAGGAAAACAAAAGGGAATGGCTGAAGAAGCACACTACAAAGCAAACACAACCCTGCCTGGCCCACACGCGGAGTACAGAAGGCTGACAAATCTGTCAGTTTCGGAAACATCCCTAGGCCATTGTTCCTACAGTAGGCTTGAGTATTTGGAGGCAAAGAGCACCATCACCCCGCCTTCCTCCACCAACTAGCATTCGGGAGGGAGCGCATTCTAGGGCCCACGGCACGCTTTGGCCCAACCAACAGGCGGGCGCGCAACGGCAGGGTGGACCCGGGTCCGGGGCCTAGAACCAGGCCCGGCGTCTCCGCGGCGGGAAGAGGAAGGGTCGACCCACGAACTGCAGGGGCCGAGAGCAGCACGCTGGCGAAAGATGGTTGGGGGCGGGAAGGATAGGAAGATGTACGGGGCAGCGGTTGCCCCGAAGGCTGAAGGGCTAGGGTAGCCGCGGAGGCCTTTCTCACCATCGCGCCAAACTCTTTTTTGCTGCAGCCGCTGCCGATACTGCCGCCGCACACGAGCTCAGCCACAACGCCGCCAACAGCCAATCCCCGCGAGAGGAGCCGCAGGAAGTCGTCGAAAGCGCGACGCAAAAAAGCCTTTTGGACCATAGAGATGCACTCATTTCCGGCAGCTAGAGCAGATACTGACTCTGCTATAGCCATCTTTTATAAGGGCGATGAACTATGTAAAGGAAAGTTTTGGAGCTTTAAAAAGAAGTTTTTCTTTCATTATTCTGTCTTAAGTACGCTATGCTTTAAACATATGGCTAAAGTGATCACCAGTTTATACAGTGACAACAGAGATCTTTTATTAGCCCCACTCAAAAATGGCGGCAATATAAGCATACGGGCTACAGATCGGTTGTAACCCGGAAGTGCCCCCCTAAGGAGGGGGCGGTGAGACAATCCGGAAGTGGGTGTAATGAAGAGGTGCCACTTGGCGGCTATGGCCGCTGTAGTATCTGTGACTCCGGGTCAAGGCCCGGCGGAGTGGAGTACCATGGGCGGCATCGGGTATAGGGCAGAGACAGCTTTGTATCAGTTTTGCTGCTGAATCCCGAGGACCCATCGTTTAAGACTTTCAAGACTCCTTTCCCCACTCTAGAATTGGAAGGGAGTTTCCTGGGACTGGTGGGCTGGTCCCAGTGCTGGTGGGGGGCGGATCACCAGCGGGGACACCCTAGGGAAACAGGGGCGCGGAGAGAACGCACAGGTTCGCTTGGGTTTTCCTCCTTCTCCTGCTGCTACTTGGGACGTTGTTTGTAGGGGGAGTGGGCCGTTGTGCCACTCTCATTCCAACGGTTGAAGAAATCGCTCTTTGGCACAAATTTCCCATATCGCTTAACCCACGAGAATCCAAGGAGTGAGACCTAAGATTGCTCAAAGTTTTCTCCGGTGCTAGTGTCAACAAAAAAGGGGTTATTTTATAAGTATTTTCAAGAGAAAGAGGTGTCTCGTGAACACATCTGCTAGTGGGGAGGCCGAAAGAACTGGAAAGCCCACTTTGTTCTCTTGGAACCACTACACCTTAAGCACCTTTGAAGCCTCTGGAATTTTGAAGTCTGGTGGTGGTGGATGAATAAAAGGGCAGAATGGATGATTTCATCTCCATTAGTTTGCTGTCTTTGGCTATGTTGGTGGGATGTTACGTGGCTGGAATCATTCCCTTGGCTGTTAATTTCTCAGAGGTAAGAAAGTCTCAATTTTCTGCCAGTTTATCAGGATAGCTGCTAGGAAGCAGTGATAGTTGCAGAAGGAAGCTCCTTCCCTAGTTAATCTCAAAGCTAAAGGTCTTGTTAAGGAAGACTCATTGTTAAAGATACAAAACATTCAATACTAAGAACAAACTTCATATTCAGCATTAGAGACTTTATCCTGGGGTGAGTGGATACTCCACTGCAGACCCTGGAGTATTCTGAATCCCCTGAAATTGCCTAAAAATATCTCTGCATTTTCCTTGAAAGAGGAGCTATCACATTTCTGTTGATTCCTAGAGGTTTCATGAATCAAGGTGCCAGATTGTTATCAAGAAAACAAATTGAAAATGTTATTTGTCCATAAGTTTAAATCAATGTGATAATTTCTCTGTTTGGGAAAATTAAGCATACTTTTTTGATAATTTCTCTTTTTAGGAAACTCAAGCCAAGTATTTTTTTTTTTTTTTTTTTTTTGGATGCAGTACTACAGTAAATGTGAGAATAAGATAAATTACTTTTTTTTTTTTTTTTTTTTTTTTTTTTTTTTGGTACTGGTGATTGAATCCAGAGGTGCTTTACCCACTGACCTACATCCTCAGCCCTTTTTATTTTGAGACAGGTTCTTACTAAGTTGCCTAGGGCCTTGTTAAATTGCTGAAACTGGCTTTAAACTTTGATCCTCCTGCTTCAGCCTTCCCAATCGCTGGGATTACACTGCACCTGGCTTAAATTATATTATTCTTACCTCACATTTCCTTTCAAAGAAGAGCATTAAAGTGAACGTTCTGAGCTTGTTTTCTTTTTTTTTTTTAATATTTATTTTATTTGCTTTTAGTTGTACACAATGCGTTTTATTTTTATGTGGTGCTGAGGATTGAACCCGGGCCGGGCACGTGCTAGGCAGGCGCTCTACCACTGAGCCACAACCCCAGCCCCCTGAGTTTGTTTTCAAATCTGCTTAGAAATGAACCTTTGTTAATAAGATTTTGATATTTTGGTTAATCTGTTAGGTTGTCATTTAACGGGGAAGAAGGATAGATGAAAGTGTTCAATGAAATGCAGATAGGTTCTTTAAGATTGTTATAGAGAATTCACCAAGTGCAGTGTTCAAAGAAAAACTACAGTCAGAGGGAACGGGATTTAATGAATTTGTCCTGCATATCGCCAGTGAAATAGGCCCTTGCCTCAATGACAATCTTGAAAATGCTTTCAAAGGAAAGGGAAGGTATAGCTGATGTATAGGTAGGCCCTGAAGAAACCTAAAGAAGAAGAGGCATTGCTGGTGAAGAAAATATTCTGTGCGTGGAAAAGAAGGAAGGATGAGGGATTTAAAGTTTGAGGAAAAGTAAAGCCCATAGCCAGAGTGAAAAGAGCCTTGAATTGTTGCTGCTCCTTTTCTGTTTCCTTTTTTATCTGTATTCCTCAGTATTCAATGATAACAGTACCCCCATTATTCATGTTACTTTACTTCACTTACACTCACAGAGGAACAGATGAGGAAACCAACAGACTGATTATGAAACTTGGGCAAGTTGACGAAGTATATTGGAATCAAGTTTATATAGGTTCTTTGTTTATATCTTTATAGCTAGGTTCTTTTGACTCAGAGCAATTCTTAGCCACTCTGCAGCCAAAGTACATAGTGCATGTACAAGTTAGCCTATGTACAAATCCAGCCTGCAGACTTAACTTTGTAAATAGCAGAATGTTTAGTGTTGCTGTTTTTTGCTTCTATTCTCACAAGGCAGCAGGTGGGCAGAAAGTGGGTTGCAGCTGATTGTCAGTCCTTACTGGCCTGTAAAGCCCACTTTACTCTTCTGGGTACCTGCCTGCCTAGTACTTTATGAGCTATCTTCTTTTAATTACATTAGAATTGAATTGACATTATTAGGTTTAGCATTTGTGAGATTTGGGTTGGTTTGCATATTTAAAGGCTTACTGAGGTAACTTTTTAAAAAAATTTTTATAATTTTTAATATTAACAATTCATAGTGCCCATATATAGCATCTTCTTACATACAACTGTTTGTATACAAAATATATTCATACAATTCAGGTCTTCAATCATGCACTTAGGAAAATGTTATCCCCGTCTCATTCAACCACCTTTTTTTTCTTTTCTCCCCCTCCCTACCCCCTTACTCCCTCCCTTACCCTCTCTTCCCTTTGACCATTCTAGTGTTCCTCTAAACTTTCATGAAGAATTATAATTAATAAGCAACCTGGAAAATGTTGTGTGTGTTGTTTTGTTTTTGGTTTTTGTTTTTGGTACCGGGATTGAACTCAGGGGCACTCAATCACTGAGCTACATCCCCAGCCCTATTTTTTATTTTATTTAGAGACAGGGTCTCACAGAGGTGCTTAGCACCTTGCTTTTGCTGAGGCTGGTTTTGAACTCACGATCCTCCTGCCTCAGCCTCCTTAGCTGCTGGGATTACAGGGTTTTGTTGTTGTTGTTGTTGTTTTGAGGTGGTTATACTATGTTCCCTGGGTTGGCTTTGAACTCCTTGGCTCAATTGATCCTTCTGCCTCAGCCTCCCGAGTAAGTGGGGCCACAGGTGTGCACCCTCATACCCTGTTAAATCTTTTTAAATTTCTATACAATGCTTAGAACTTTTCCAATTGTAGTATTTTCTCAAACTTTCTTGAATGATCCTTGCAATATGCAGGTATGTGCTTTTTTTTTTTTTTTTTTTTTTTTTTTTACTGAAAGGAAATGTCTACATGAGTGGTGTTTTTAACCAGGCCATTAATAAAAAAAAAAAAAAATAGTAACCCATGGCATTCATGGCTTTCCAAATTGATAGTCAGGTGGACTTTCCAGTTGTAGGACTTGCTATAAATCAGCTATAAATGCTATAAATCAGCATTCACAATATTTGTTTATTATTATGGAAGGAGCAAGCCTTTTAATCTGTTTAAGTAAAAATAAAAGTTATGTAGAACTTAGTCAAAAACATTTTAAAATTCAAGTGGAGTTTTTCATCTTCTTGGAGCTAAACATTTTTTTCTAGGCAAATTATGCTGTTATTGTAGGTTGGTATGTCATAAAACTAGCAAGATACTAAATTTGTAAAAACTAAGCTTCATTCATGGGGGAACTGGGAAGCACAGTTACTACCCTTAGGAAATAACTCCCTAAACTCCTAAATTGGCTAAAAGACTTCCCTTTTTAAGGCAGTCTAGCTTTGTCTTAGGGTCCAGTGTTATTTATGAATAAGAGGAGCAGGTAAACATGCCTTATTTTATATTTACTGTCATTTGTATGACAAGATATGCCTTGTGTTTGTGTTCTTAATCTTGCTTCTGCTTTGTTGTTCAGTACTTTCTTCAGAATTTCTCAGAGCCATAATAAAGTCAGATGACCAGTCAAACCATCAATTATGGTAGGATTAGTATTCACAAATGAGTTAAAATCAAGTAGTTGAAATTACTATAGCAGAGTCACAACAAGAGATGTGTGTGACATAATTTCTCTTTCACCTTCTCCAACATGCCTCACCCCAAAGCCACCTTTCTTTGTACTTTTGTGATCTTCTTTGCTGTTGGACCTAGCAACTGTACCATCATGCCTAAACAATTTATAAAACAAAGGGGGGAAAACTCTGATTTTCAAATGCTGTTGTAAATGACTAAGATAATTAAGATGCTAGTTTTTTTTTTAGCATATTGGAAGGAGAAAAGCTAAACTTGTAAAGGAGGCCCAAAATGAGGTCCTGTCTGGTAAAGAAGTTGGACACCATCTCATATTTTTTAGATTCTGTTGCAAATGGGTAATTTTCTTTGGCTCTTAACAACAATGCTACATAAATAGGTTGAGAACCTGCATTATCTCTACAAACTCAGCAGCTGCTCTGATTGATGAATGAAGTTAGATACAAACAGATGGCCAAATTGTGATTCTAGGTTCATTGCTTAAGGATTACTTTTGTTTTAAATTTCTGTTCTAATCCAGATGAGTACATTTGTAAAAATGAAATGAAGTAGGGGGAAAAAAAGACACACAAACTGTAAACCCATGTGTATTGTTACTATATTCTACGTACATAAAATTATTCCGATAATTTTAATGATCATTGTTGCAGAGCAGTTTGGGTTATAATGCCACATTTGTCATCTGTTAAAACAGCCTAAGTCCATAAGCAGGTAAATGAAAGTAGTGCTATTCTTAGGATGATTTTTAAATTTAGTATGATTAATGCACTAATATCAAAAGGAATTGCCTGAGACAGTGTAGTTCCAAATCAGTGTCACTACTTGAATGAGCTATTTAACAACCAAATCTCTTCTGTTAGAAAGCCTAGAGGATCTTTGTGAAGATGAAATGAACAGATGTAAGCACAGGGCTTGACACTATGTGCAGAACATAAAGTAAATTTTTGAAAATGTTGAAGAGGATGCTCGACACTGATTATAAAAACTTTTTTTTTTTAGGAGTTTTATCTTTCTAACTGTTTAGATTTGTAATTTTTAAACCTTTTATTTGGGAACACACTTCTAATGATAGGGAAACTCCTTCCTCCTGTTCATTCTCCTCACAGTCACAGAAACTGATCAGCAATTTGTTTGGAATTCAAAGGTCTTGTTTTGGGATTGGCATTTCTTGTCACTGTGAATGTTCTACGTGGAGAGGCCTGGCTTCTCCTGTAACCTCCCTGTTTTATATTATTTTTCTTAGCATTTAGCTGTCTTTTTTTTCCCCATTATATTTATTTCCATTTTAAGCTTTGTTCTTTCACATTTTAAAGTTTTGTGTTCAATTATAATAATTGATTCTCTGATAATCATTATCTTTGGGGTGTCACTACCAAATCAAAGCTTACTGTGTTTGAAGGACAAATTTGTTCAGTGTGTTTTTTCTCCTATAATTGGTCCTCTGTGAAGTAGGATTGACAGTTACATTTTTAAGGACTTTCGCATTGTCTAGTGTAATTAATTGGCCTTTTTTTCTCTTATGGTAATATAGTAGCTTCTACCCGTTTGGAATTTTATTTCTTAACTTCAAAATTTTAAACTTTGCAACCTCAGTAATTTATCCATATCTAGAAAGCAATCAGTAACTTGTCTTTCCTCAGATTGAACTGCAGATTATCGTTTCATAATGATCATTGGTTGATAAAACTAAGTTTAGGTAAAATAAAATCTGGACGTGATCTAATTTGATACTATTTTTCTGAAAAACTTTTTTACAGGATACTGTATCAAAAATCATAATTAAGATTTACCTGCATAATAATAGTTATAGCTAATGTTCATTGAGTGCTTTCTGTATATCAGACATGTATATGTGTTATTTTATTTAATCCTTTAGATAAGACAAGGAGGTACTGTTAAACCTCAGTTTACAAATACATATACACAAGGTTGGAGAGGTCACAAACTTTAGTAGAGGTGAGATTTGAAATTAATTCAGTTTGATTCCCAGGGCCAAAGCACTTCACCACTAGATGATATTGCCTGATGGTCACTGTGTAAAGAAGAAATAAAAATGTGATGCATCTAAATTAGTACTTTTAGCTCCCTAAATTAGGAACATCTTTAACAGCACTAACATGTATCATGCCTTGTGCTAGTTGGTGTCACAGAAGGTAAAATTCCAGAGGTAAACAATCTTCAAATACTGAAACCTGTAAGAAAGAACCAGATATGTCGTAAATGCCCTTTAAATTAACACCTGCTAAGTTGGACTCTGAAGAAGTTCCCATTTTGAGCTATCCAAGATTAATTTCACATTATCTTCACAGTTCAGTCAATCCTAAATTGTACTGCTCAAGAAGTGGTTTCCTTTTTGAGGGAAGAAGACATGAAGTGGATTCAGAATTTTTCTGTATGTGACACTTATTCTCTCCTCTAATTGGAGAATTTGGAGATGTGACTGTTGTTGAATGATAATGAGATTTAAGATCCCCCATCTCAGTTTGGAATTCCAGGTAACAAATAGTAGTGCTAAGTATGATTATTGGTACTTTTGGAAGCCTATGATAGAATTATAGAAACTGTAATCTTCCTTGAATCCTCATATTTGATTTCTAATTTTATTGAACTGGAAGTAATATTAATTGGGCTGGAAATTCTTCTGTCCCAATTATATGGGTTTTAAAGTGACAGGATCTTGAGGCTGATTACTAGGTAATTACATCACACTGTCTATTGCAAGCCCTGTATTTATGTAGGGGTCAATTTTCTATTTAAAATACTGTACCCTAGCTTCTACACTTTGTTGTACATTTCTTCCTTTCCTTTTTTGTGGTACTGGGCATCTAGCCTAGGGCCTCATGCATACTAAACGGAAGCTCTTCCACTTAGCTATACCCTCAGTCACTCTTTTTTTCTTTTTCTTTTTCTTTTTAAGTGATGGGATTGAATTCTGGGCCTTGTGCATGCTAGGCATGTACTCTACCACTAAGCTCTATCCCCAGCCCCCACATTCATTCTTGATGCATTTGACAGAGGCAAATTAGGGAAAGAAAGACAGATGCTAAAAGCAAAACTAAACACCAAAACAATGGAATGGATTTGATCAGAAGCAATTTAACATATTGCTTAAGAGTATAGATTCTGGGGCTAGACTTTAGATCATATCATGGCTGTGGCTTTGTGAACCTGGGCAAATTGCTTTCTAGGCCTCTGTTTCCTTTCTGTATGGTGGAGATAACATCCTATCTCATGGGATTGTTGTAAGGATTAAACAAGCAATAGTAGTAGAGCAGGAATGGCATACTAAGTACTTAATAAATGTTAGTTATAATAATGATGAAGGAGAAGAATTTTGTTAGCACCTCTTTTGTACAGAACTCGGCCATCTAAAAATCTCATTAATCTAAAGGACCAGAAAAGCTTTTAATTAGCCAAATAGCATAAAGAGTAAGCATTCTATTTGCTAAAGTGCCAGTTATCAATTTATTGCCTCTCAAGTCCAAATTCACTCTTCATTAACTACTCTGCAAAAAATGCATCTGGGCCCGTTAAATATTTTTCTTCTGCCAGTTGGCAAGATGTTAAGCCTTGTCAATAGAGGGTACTGGAGAGAAATTATAAAAGGAAGGGGTTTTCCCTCTGGGTTTCAGCGTGTTGCTTAGCATCCTCCTGGGCAGCTTCTCTGGCACTGAGTCATATAGCAAAGCAACCTCCCGTGCTCAGTGTCCTGCTCCTACAGTGCACCCAGCTTCCTGGGTGCAGGCACGGGGAGTCTTCATTCTCCAGGGAGGCTCCCAGGAGACAGCTTCTGCACTGTGGGCAGCCATTTAAGCCCCAGAATTCTGCTGCACACACATCCACCACCCCTCCCAGCAGTTGGTAGTTTACGCTGGCACCCCTCTTGGGTGGTTTCATAGGAGTATCTCCAGTGTAACAACTTTTCCATCAAGAGCTTTTCCCAGTACCCTGGAGTGCCAATTTTTGGCACATTGTGTGTACCAAACAACCTGTGAGTTGCTAAGTCTAGAACCTCTGGAGAAGATTATCTGATTTCTAAGCCATCTGCAAACTAGTAACAGCAAACTAGGAGGGTGTGGGAGCTAGCAGAGGAAATAAGTCACAGCATGACATCCAGGTGGGAAGAGACTAAAAAACATTTCCAATTATCACAAAACCTCAAAGTGCAGCTTTGAGTTCAGTGTTCCACTTAATAAGGAAGAAAACATCTCTATGCTCAAGTAAAGGACATTGTGCTCTCTAATTCGACCACAATACAATAATGAATGATAGCTACAATGTCAATTTATGTGATAGGTTCTATGTTGATATTTTTATTTTTTTTTATTTTATTTATTTATTTATTTATTTGTACCGGGGATTGAACTCAGCGGCGCTAGACCACTGGGCCACATCCCCAGCCCTTTTTTGTATTTTATTAGAGACAGGGTCTCACTGAGTTGCTAAGTGCCTCGCCATTGCTGATGGCTAGCTTTGAACTCGCGATCCTCCTGCCTCAGCCTCCCAAAGTGCTGGGATTACAGGCGTGCACCACCGAGCCCAGCTTCTATGTTGATTTTAACAGTAACCTTGAAAAGGAAGAATTCTTACCTGTTTGTAATATGAAGAAACTGAGCCTCAAAGTTTAGTAGGTACAAAGCCACTATTTACATGGCCTTTAGTTAAATTAACAATTTTTTGAAAGGCCTGACTATATGTAACAGAGGCAGTTTGTGGAAAATTTGTAAAATATGGTAATATATGATAGGAAAATAAAATCACAAATCATAATGTATAAAAAGAAACTCTACTGTGTAGTTAGAATTACTAGTAACATTTTTTCCATTCTTTTTTGTTTGTATTTTTATTTATTTATTTATTTTTTTTGGTACCGGGGATTGAACTCAGGGGCCCTCGACCACTGGGCCACATCCCCAGACCTTTTTTGTATTTTATTAGAGATGGGGTCTCACTGAGTTGCTAAGTGCCTCGCCATTGCTGAGGCTGGCTTTGAACTCGCTATCCTCCTGCCTCAGCCTCCCAAGTGCTGAGATTACAGGTGTGCGCCACCGCACCCAGCTTTTTTGTTTGCATTTAACATGATTGATTATGTGATATGTATGTGTGTATACAAATATATATACATACATATATCGTGTGTGTATACATACATATGTGTATATTCTCTCTTTGACCTGGCAGTATATCACAAGAGTTTTTTTGCATTTTTTATTTATTTCATAATTTATTTTATTTGTACCGGGGATTGAACTCAGCGGCGCTAGACCACTGGGCCACATCCCCAGCCCTTTTTTGTATTTTATTAGAGACAGGGTCTCACTGAGTTGCTAAGTGCCTCGCCATTGCTGATGGCTAGCTTTGAACTCGCGATCCTCCTGCCTCAGCCTCCCAAAGTGCTGGGATTACAGGCGTGCACCACCGAGCCCAGCTTCTATGTTGATTTTAACAGTAACCTTGAAAAGGAAGAATTCTTACCTGTTTGTAATATGAAGAAACTGAGCCTCAAAGTTTAGTAGGTACAAAGCCACTATTTACATGGCCTTTAGTTAAATTAACAATTTTTTGAAAGGCCTGACTATATGTAACAGAGGCAGTTTGTGGAAAATTTGTAAAATATGGTAATATATGATAGGAAAATAAAATCACAAAGAAATCATAATGTATAAAAAGAAACTCTACTGTGTAGTTAGAATTACTAGTAACATTTTTTCCATTCTTTTTTGTTTGTATTTTTATTTATTTATTTATTTTTTTTTTGGTACCGGGGATTGAACTCAGGGGCCCTCGACCACTGGGCCACATCCCCAGACCTTTTTTGTATTTTATTAGAGATGGGGTCTCACTGAGTTGCTAAGTGCCTCGCCATTGCTGAGGCTGGCTTTGAACTCGCTATCCTCCTGCCTCAGCCTCCCAAGTGCTGAGATTACAGGTGTGCGCCACCGCACCCAGCTTTTTTGTTTGCATTTAACATGATTGATTATGTGATATGTATGTGTGTATACAAATATATATACATACATATATCGTGTGTGTATACATACATATGTGTATATTCTCTCTTTGACCTGGCAGTATATCACAAGCATTTTTCTTTATTGTTAAAAAACTTGTTCTAGGCATTTTAAAATGTCTTTATTACATTTAGTTATTTTGTGTACTGAAGTTTTTATGCATTTAGTTTGTTTTCAAGTTTCTGTCATAATAATAATATTGACTTGATTTGGGTGGGGTACCGGTGATTGAACCCAGGGACACAGCCACTGAGCCACATCCCCAGCCCTTTTTTGTATTTTGGGGTCTCACTAAGTTGCTTAGTGCCTCACTGTTGCTGAGGCTGGCTTTGAACTCACAATCTTCCTGCCTCAGCCTCCCAAGCTGCTGGGATTATAGGAGTGTACCATGGTGCCTGGCTTGAATGGATATTATTGTATCTAAAACTATGGCCATATTTCAGATTATTTACAATGATAGGGTCAAAGGGTATAAATGTTCTCTTTTTACTTTAATTGTGTATTTGGGTGTCCTGGGGCCCAAACCCAGGGCTTTTGTTAAGGAAGTGCTATGTTATAGTCCCACCCCAATAAATGGTTGGTTTTTTTTGTTTTTGGTTTTTGGTATTAGGGATTGAACCCAGGGGAGGTGCTTCACCATTGAGCTCATCCCAGTCTTTTTAAAATTTTTTATTTTGAGACAGGGTCTCACAAATTGCTGAGAGTCTCAATTGCTGAGGCTGGCCTTGACCTTGGGATCTTCCTGCCTCAGCCTCCAATTGATGGGATGACAGCCTATGCCTCCATGCCCAGCTCCATATTCCTAAGAGAGTTCTCAATCTATTGTTTTTTTTTTTTTTTTTTTGTACCAGGGATTGAACTCAGGGACACTCGACCACTGGGCCACATCCCCAGCCCTTTTTTGAATTTTATTAGAGACAGGGTCTCACTGAATTGCTAAGTGCCTCACCATTGCTGAGGCTGGCTTTGAACTCGCGATCCTCCTGCCTCAGCCTCCCAAGTGCTGAGATTACAGGCATGTGCCACCATGCCCGGCATACTATTGCTATTTTTTTTAGTTGTAGGTGGACACCTTTTTATTTTATTTTTATATGGTGCTGAGGATGCATGCTAGGCAAGTGCCCTGTCACTGAGCTACAGCCCCAGCCTTCTATTGCTATTTTTTAAAAATGCATTTTTCCAATAAATGCATATGACACCATCTCCTTACAAACATTGAGTATTATTCATTTTAAAAAGTTTACTGACTTGAGCTGGGTGCGGTGGCTAACGCCTGTAATCCCAGCACTTGGGAGGCTGAGGCAGGAGGATCACGAGTTCAAAGCCTGCCTCAGCAATGACAAGGCACTTAGCAACTCAGTGAGACCCTAACTCTAAAATACAAAAAAGGGCTAGGGATGTGGCCCAGTGGTCGAGTGCCCCTGAGTTCAACACCTGGTGCCAAAAAAAAAAAAAAAAAATGTTTACTGACTTGAGCTGGTGCAGCGGCACATGCCTTCCATCCTAGTGATTTGGGAAGCTGAGGCAAGAGGATGGCATGTTTTAGGCTAGCCTCAGTAATTTACCAAGAAAGAGCAATTTACCAAGAAGGAGAGAAAGGACTGGAGATGTAGTTAGTAGTATTCAGTAGTAAAACACCACAGGGTTCAATCCCTAGTACTCCACCAAAAAGAAGCTTACTGATTTGATAGAGAAAATATTTTTATCAGTTTGCTCAGTTTAGTTAGACACCTTTTATATTACTTGCTTGTCATTACCTCTTCTAGGAGGTAACCAGCTGGGCGTGGTGGTACATTCCTATAATCTTGATGACTAAGAAGGCTGAGGCAGGAGGATTAAAAGTTTGTGGTCAGGTTTGGCAATTTATCAAGAGCCTGTCTGAGAATATAAAAACAAGTCTGGAGATGTAAATCAGTGGTAAACCACCATTGGGTTCAATCCCCAGTACCACACACACACACACACACACACACACACACACACACAGGAGTTAATGCAACCTTTGTAAAGTCCAGTGAATCAGGAGAGGAGACATCTATATATCACCAGCCAAATGGCATATTTCACTTGAAATGTTTCCCAAATGTCAAGGTTGTTTTCTTATTCTTGAAGTGGAGGTGTTTAGAAGCTTTTTGTGCATGCAGCTGATGATGTTGAAGTTGTAACCGCATTTACTGTGTGCCAGGGTGTGCTAATATCCTACTGCTACACGATAATAGTAATAGTAGTACCTTACAGAGGAGGATGCTAAACATAGGAGGCTTAAAGCACTTGGTCAGCTTTCACACAGCTGCTGCTTAGAGCTGGGGAGCTTTTGAGCATATTTTTCAGTTACAAGGACTTGAACAAAATTCAATTCTGTGTTTTTTTGATTGTGTGTTACTAACACTTAACAGCAGATACTGTAGTGGCTAAATTAATATTAGGAACTAACTCCTTGAAGTAGGCTTGTTTTGCCAAGCATTGTGGCACATGCCTGTAATCCCAGTGGCTCTGGAAGCTGAGGCCAGAGGATTGTTCAAGTCTAGCCTCAGCAACTTCAGGAGGCCCTAAGCAACTTAGTGAGACCCTGCCTCAAAATAAAAAATATAAAGGGCTGGGGATGTAGCTCAGTGGTTAAGCACCTTGGGTTTGATCCCCGGTACAAAAAAAAGGTAGGCTTGTTTTTAAAATATGCAGATAACCTTTATTGCCTCTTCAGTGCTCAGAAGTTTTGAGGAATTAGTTGTACAATAAGAGATGCAGGGCTGGGGTTGTGGCTCAGCGGCAGAGCGCTCACCTCACACGTGCGCGGCCAGGGTTCGACACTCAGCACCACGTAAACATGATTGCATTGCATTGTGTACAACTAAAGTAAATAAATAAATATTTTTTTTAAAAAAAAGAGATGCACTTTTTTTTTTTTTTTTTTGAAATTGTAGTTTATCCTTTGGTACCAAAATGGGGATGGGAAAAGCTGTTTTCAATATCATGCACTTTTTAAATTGTTGGCTTATATTTAGTTGAACCAAATAATTTCTTGACTGTTTCTATGAGCAGGAAAAGAAAAACCATTTAACTACTTTGGTGTCTGCCAAGAAAATTAAACTGACTTCAAAGCTTTGTGCTGATAGTTAATGGCATCGAGTGCAAGCTGTTGTTTTAATTAATACAGCTGGTCGATCCCTTGGCTCAGTCAAGTGACAACTGTGAAGTTCTAAAATGAGATAACATAAAACCAATGGCATTGCACAGTTCATGCCTCTTTTGGGGAAATATTTCATCACTTTGACAGAAACTATTGCTTTGGGAACTCTCTTTTCATCTTGAACTACACTTGGAATTTGTAGTTCTTCATTTAAATATACCCTTTTAGTGATTTACCATGAACAAAGGAGAGAATCTGCCAGCATTTTGTTAACTTTGATAAACACACAATTTGAGATTGAATCCCAAGTTGTAAAGTTGTATGAGAGAATACAGTTATACAAATAACATGGAACCACATCTTCAGGCTTGAAGTACATCAGATTGAGTCTAAAATAACTAATGCAGTTAAGAAAAAAAAAATTTTTTCCCAAATAAAAATTGAAATTACAATCTTCATCAGTGAGCTTGGTTGTTGTTTTTTTTTGGACCACAGTTCTTTCCATCAGAAGTCTTGCCTCTGTAATATTGGTAACCATCATAGACATTTATCGAGCTGATAAGATTTTTTTTAATATTTATTTCTTTGCTTTAGTTGTACACAATGCGTTTATTTGTACGTGGTGCTGAGGATCGAACCCGGGCCACGCACGTGCTAGGCGAGCGCTCTACCGCTGAGCCACAACCCCACCCGCTGATAAGATTTTTGTAGTACAATCTTTTTATTGCTTTGCCATATGAAGAAATATGTATATAACACATATATTTGGAATAATGACTGAACAAGATTTTTAGTTCCTTGGGAAAAAATAGATGCCATTGAAGATATTTGCATAAATTAGACAGATAATAGTTTTGTGTCACTTTTACTATGATGGAATCCTGTTATGGTCCTTCATTAAATGTATGTATGTTCCCTTGAGCCAAGTCACAAACTCTGAATCAACAAATTATTTAGAAGTCTTTATAGTTATACTTACAAGGAATAAGTTAGAATTATTTCCTGGCACAGGTATTCTAAAGAGGTTCCACTGCGTTCGTGAAGTGGCAGCTACCATGTCTCCAGTGCTTTGCATAGTGCTGGGCATTTAATTCATTCTTTGACTTTAGGGAGAGACATCTATGTGCCAGATACTGCCTGTATACTGAGAACTAAGCAGTAAATAAAAACAAAAATTGTCCTGATAAAACTTAGAATTTTGAAGAAAAGGGACAAATGGTAAAGTGTGAAGTGGATGTTTAGCTTCATCTGGTAAATAAATGTAACTTACTTAATTTCAAACTCAATTATAAACATGACATAGTAATTTTACCCCACACTCCCTTTCTCCCAAGGATAAATTACAAAACTAGACAATTCACTCAGGTGTACTAGGGTAATCTCTTCCTACAAACTCTCAAATCCTTTGTTTCTAAATTTTTTGTGTGTGTGACATAATCTCATGTGTGCACCTAGACCAGTATTTTCCAGGTTTTTGGATTTCACAGGCAAGTAATATTTTTTGAAATTTGGAGAGAATTGGTACAGGATTGCTTGCTTTTAATTTTGGTGAGTAGACACTAAAAAATAAAAACAAACACTATCATCACCAATATTTCTTAAAAGAAAGGGCATTTTAACACCAAAAGTAGGTAAGACTTAATGTCAGAATAAAGAATAGTACTCATTATTTTTCTTCTTTTGTTATGTACCTTTAGAAACTATCAATAGAGAACAATTATAACTAATTATGGTTTGGATTTCCACTTGATGTTGCTAAGGGATTTTGCTGATTCATCATATGACCATTTTTTTTTTTTTTTAAATATTTATTTATTTACTTTTTGTACACAATGATGATGCAAGGCGAGCGCTCTGCCGCTGAGCCACTCCCAGCCCCGTCATTTTTTTTTCCAGAGGTAAATCTTATGTAATGAACTGTGTGTTTTGTGCTGTCTTGTGGACATTGTCTTAGAAAGGCTCAGGGCAGCAAAGTGTAACATCTGATCATCTGTCTACCATTTACTAGCTTCACCACGTGATATAGGACGAATCACTTCTCATTTGTGGCCTTTGATTCTCAATCCTTGTATTGAAAGAGGATGATTTCTTACATTTTTTTTTTTTCCAGTTCTTAAACTTGGACTTTAGAAAACCTAGGTAGCTAGTTTCCTTCTTCTTTTTTTTTTTTTTTTTTAATTTTTGTTAGTTGTTGATAGACCTTTATTTTATTTATATTTGGTGCTGAGAATCGAACCCAGTGCTTCACACTTGCCAGGCAAGTGCGCCACTGCTGAGCCCCAGCCCCAGCCCATAATTTCCTTTTTAAAATATGTGTCCTGTGTCTCTAAAGATTAATAAAAAGCTTTACTGTGTATTTGTAAAAGATTTGGACCAAGCTTCCGTTCATATTCCTTCAGCTGAGAACTTTCTTTTATGGTTCACACATGATTAACATAGGGATTTAATTTTATGTCTATGTGCTTCAAAGACTTACCATATTTTTGTAATGGTATTATCTACACAGAGATTCAGTTGTTTTCTATCTTGCTAGTACTTTTGGGAAATTCTTATAAAATTTCTGTTGCAATAGATAATATTCAGAAATTTGGTCCATGTAAATAAGTTAATGGAATTATGGTAATTTCTCTTTGTAAACAAGAATATCTAAATATGAGGTTATTTTGAATCATAATAAAAAGGCAGCATTTAGGAAAATTACTGTTTACTTAGTTTGAAATTTTTGTTTATAGTCCTCATGGATATCTTAAGTTATTCTGTGTAATATTTATCTCTCAGTTAACTTTTTTTTACCCCCAGTTCTCTTAAATGGTACAGCTTTACTTACAACATAATTCATGGCAGGGACACCTCAAAAACTCACCTCTGCTTCTGCCTTTAAGACTTTGTCTCCATGTAGTCCTTGGTGTGACACAATGTACAGTATTATAAAGCTCTGGGTAAGGGCCTAGAGAATTGTGGATTGATCCAGAATTGTGAACACCACTGGTTTCCCCCACAGACTTACTGACACAAAAAATTGTGATGGATTACTTTTAAAGAATATATGAATGACAGATGTGATTGCTTAAGGACAGAATTTGAAAGTGTCTTTTGGTATTTTTCATAGACTTCTGGCCTTGGTTTCCCAGAGCTGCCTTGAAGAAGTCTTGTTAAAATTGACTAGTTCCAAAATGAATCAGTCCTTTCTGAGATCCTGGCTGAGTCAACTATTGCCAGTTCATTTTTTTATAAATATGTAATTTTATAGAATGAAAAGTACAGATCTTAATATAATTAGATCAGTTTAGCAATTGTATCCACATATTACGTACATTCTAATCAAGATTTAGAGAATTTCCATCATCCTAGAAAGTAACCTGGTTGCCCCCCACCTCACTCACCAGAGGCAGCCACTGTTCTGATTTCTGTTACCATAGGTTAGTTTGGTCTGTTTTAAAACTTCATAGAAATGGACTCATACAGTACATATTTATTTTGTGTAGGACTTCGTTCACTCAGATATCAGGAAAATGCTTTTGAGATTGATTAATGTTGCTGTATATAGCAGCAGTTTTTGCCTTTTATTGTTGAGTTGTATTCAGTTGCTTAAGGACCCCACTATGTATTTATCTAGTCTCCTTTCGCTAAACATAGTCCAGATTGTGACTCTTATTTAATCTTTTATGAACATTTTTTTTTTTTTTTTTTTTTTTTTTTTTTTTTTGGTACCGGGGATTGAACTCAGGGGCACTCGACCACTGGGCCACACCCCCAGCCCTTTTTTGTATTTTATTAGAGACAGGGTCTCACTGAGTTGCTAAGTGCCTCGCCATGGCTGAGGCTGGCTTTGAACTGCGATCCTCCTGCCTCAGCCTCCCAAGTGCTGGGATTACAGGTGTGCGCCACCGCGCCCGGCTTTTATGAACATTCTTGTACCAGTTTCATGTAGACCAGTTTTATGTAGACGTGAGTTTTTATTTCTCGTAAGTACCCAAAAGGGCAATGCTGGTTCTACTTTACTAGAGACTGCCAGTTTCCCAAAGTAGTTGTAGCAGTTTATGTTCCCAACTATTCCAGTTGCTCTTTATCCTTGTCATCATTTAGTGGTGTCAGTCTCTCTAATTTTGGCCATTTTGAAGTGGGTATGACTATTGGTGGGATTGTAAATTAATATAACCACTATGGAAATCACTGCGACACTTCCTTAGAAGACTAGGAATGGAACCACTGTATGACCCAGCTATACCACTAAAGAATTAAAGTCAGCATACTATAGGGATACATCCATACCCCTGTTTATAGCAGCACAATTCACAATAGCCACATTATGGAACCAGCCTAGATGTCTATCAGTGCATGAATGGAGAAAGAAAATGTGTATATATACAATGGAGTTTACTCAGCCATTAAAAAGAATGAAATTATGACATTTGCAGGAAAATGAATGGAACTCAAGCGCATAATCAAGGGAAATAAGCTAAACCCAGAAAGTTAAGGATTGTAGTTTTCTCTCATGTGGAAGTTAGAAAAAAGGGAAAATGAGGTGTGTGGAGGGTAGTCTAATGAATATACATGAGAGACCAGTAGAGCAGGGTGAAGGAGGAGGAGAGGGCCAGGCAAGGTACCAGGGAATGAAATTAACCAAATTATTTTGTTATATTGTGTGCATGTACAAATATGTTAACAGTGAATTCCATTACTATGTGTAATTATAATGCACCAATTTAAAATATGGAAAAAATTAGAAAATATGAAAAAGTATCTTACATAATTTTTTTTTTTTTTTTTTTTTTTTTGTGGTACCAGGGATTGAACTCAGGGGCACTCGACCACTGGGTCACATCCCCAGCCCTTTTTTGTATTTTATTTAGAGGCAGGGTCTCACTGAGTTGCTAAGTGCCTCGCCATTGCTGAGGCTGGCTTTGAACTCGTGATCCTCCTGCCTCAGCCTCCCAAAGTGCTGGGATTACAGGCGTGCGCCACCGCGCCCGGCTTCTTACATAATTTTTGATTCGCATTTTTTCTGCTGACTAAATGTTGTTGAGCACCTTTTCATGGGTTTATTGACTCATATCTTTTGTGAAATAATCTGGTTAGTATTTTACCCATTTTTTGTTGGGCTGTTTGTCTTTTTCTTGAATTGTAGAAGTTCAAGTCCCGTGTCAGTGTCTTAGGGTGGATTCTCCAGAAAACCAGTTTCAAGGAAGAGATTTGCATGCAGGAACTTCATTGGGGTGTGCTTCTAGGAATAACACCTGTGCGGAAATGAGCAGGATTCGGGCAGAGGGAGAAGGTGAAGTGTAATTAATTCAGTTGCAGATGAATTTCAGAGTCCTCACCTTAGCAGGTTCTGAAGTTGGATAGCCCCTCTGAGATAGCCTGAACTTTGAGGCAAAGGGGACAGACTTCCTGCTTTCCCCCATACAGCTCCGGGCTAGTTATTGGGTGTGGACTGCTCTGGGAAAAGGGCTCTAACCTCAAGTTGGTCTTTTAAAGGCTGAGTTACTCAGAGGGACTTGGCTGTGAGCCTTGGGTAGACAACACTCCTAGCAGCCTGGGGAACAGGTGATTCCAGCCAGAAGGGGACTAAAGTGGACAGTGTCACCACAGCATTGATCACAGATACATGTATCTCCACTACAGATACATGTGTTGTGAATATTTTCCACTATGTAGCTTGTCTGTTCATTTTCTTAATAAGTCAGCAAACATTTTGATGGTTTTTTTTTCTTTTATGGTTCATATTTTTTGTGTCCTTGCTTGATTCTTGCCAATCCTAAAATTGCAAAGATATTCTTTTATATTTTCTTCTAGAAGCTTTTGAGTTTTAGGTATATATTTAGGTATATAGTCCATCATGAGTTTTTGTGTATGATCTGAGCTACCACCCAAATAATTGTTGCAAGCAATCAGCTCTTCCTCTTTTAGTACATCCCTCACATCACTTCTCATCTTCTCTTAATTTGCAAAGCAGGGGCATCTTTCATATCTGTTTCCCAGAGTGGTGCACAGTAAAATGCTGACAGGACAGTTTTCTTCCCTAGTAATTTATTCATTGATTTGAATTGTGGAGTTAAGAAACTAATCTCCTCAAGGAAACTGAAATGTAAAGATTAAATATATAATGTACCATTAAATTACTGAAATTTCTTTATAAGTACATATATACTTTTCTTTTGGGTACTGGGGATGGAACCTAAGGCCTCATGCACACTACACTGAATGTGCTCTATTAATGGGCCTCATCCCCCGACCGTAGTTTGTAGGATAATTTTTCATACTTCTAAGATACCTGAAAGCCATATTAGAATACACTGCTGCTTCAAGAAAGTTTGAAACCTGATCTTTTTTTATTTTATATGACAGGAGGCAGGCAGTCTTTCAGAGAAGCCAGGGTAAAAAGAAAATAATCGGAATTAAGTTGGATTAAATCCATAGAACAATTTTAGCATTGACATCTAAATGCATTTTTTAAAAATATTTATTTATTTGCTTTAGTTGTACACAATGCAATGCATTTATGTTCACGTGGTGCTGAGGATCGAACCCGGGCTGCGCACATGCCAGGCGAGCGCTCTAACGCTGAGCCACAACCCCAGCCCTAAATGCATTTTTTATCATGAATAATACACGTTCATTGTAGATAAATCACAAATGTTTTATAAATTATATACTATGTTATATGCTTATAAAGTAAAAATTTGTTGAATGTGTGTTTGTTCAACTTTTATGTATTCTTTTTAAATAAATATGAAATTATCAATACATATTGTTTGCCATCAGCTTTTTCCACAAAGCAGCACATCATGACTCTCTGTATCCATGAACAGACATTGAAATATATTAAAATTTTTCTGGCTGAGTGCCATGGTACTGTGATGAAGTGCTACACTTAGTTAGCTAATCTCCTTTCTTGGACATTTAGGTTCTCTTAGGTTTGCACTCTTAATAAATGTGGTGGTCATCTTTGATTAGTTCTTTCTTAGGATCAATTTCAAGAATTGAAATTTCTTAATCAAAGAATTCGCTTTTACCTTAAATGTTGGGGAAGGATAGGCCATGGGAAGGAAAACAGGGAGAAAGGAAAAGAAGGGGAGAGAGCACAACAAGAATTCACATTTTTGTGGCTTTAAATATTTTCTTTTCTTTTGGAGCACTGGGATTGAACCCAGCATCTCGCCCATGCTGTACAAACACTGTACTATATGGGATCCTCCTGCCTCAGCCTCCTGAGTAGCTGGGACTACAGGTGTGCACTGCTGTATCCAGCTCCTCAGTGTTTTAATTGGCATTAATTATTCATTAAGCTGGCCATTTTTCATGTTTACTGGCCATTGTAGGTATTGGTCTCACAAATACACAGTTCATAATCTTGATTATAGATACTTCACAGACTGTTCCCATTCATTAATCAGTCTTTTCAGTGGTTTATCTTGTTTTCTTTCCAGGAGCGACTGAAACTGGTGACCGTTTTGGGTGCTGGCCTTCTCTGTGGAACTGCACTGGCCGTCATTGTGCCTGAAGGAGTACACGCACTTTATGAAGATATTCTGGAGGGTGAGAAAGAAAAGGCCCTTATTTGAGATGTTATTGATTTGGGAGGCTGGCAGGAGAAGAAAGAAGCTTAGTTGTAAGCTACCTGGTACCGTAACCCGGGGAGGAAAACTCTCGGAGGCAGAGTAAAGCTATTACTACTTTTACTTCTACTTTCTTAGAGCTTAGAGAGGGAAAGAAAGATTTTTAGAGAGAAAGATTAGAGAGAGCTTTTCTTCTTGTCTTCTTAGGTTAGAGAAAGAGAAAGAAAGAGAGAGCTTAGCTAAGAAGAGAAAGATTATTTTTTAGAGCTTCTTTCTTCTTTCTTCTTTCTTCCTCGGGATCCTCGGCCTAACTCTGACCAGCCATTACTTCTTCTATCTGTAACCGCTCTGCCTACGTTCTGGCCGCTCTGATTCTTTTTTTCTTCTCCGACCCGAACTCTTCTTCTGACCGACCGAGCGACTGCACGACTGACTGAATGAATTCGTTCTCCTAACTCTGACCGCTTTCACCCGGTTATATACCTTTAGCTTTGCGGGTGCCTACAGGTGCGTCACATACATATCAGGTGGAACTTATGGCTTCCAGCTAGCCGCAATAACCCTTCCTAATTGGGGCTCCTTCACTTAGTGGTATTTTTTCTGAACACAGTTCAGGTTTACCCTAGAATTCTACCCTGAGAAGAGTTCTTAACAGCTATGGTTTGACACTTTTGACATTGAACACATTCTTAGCAGTTTGTGAACTGAATACTTTGGTTCTTTACAATAATCAGCAACATCCAGTCCTTGTGACAGTTCTTTCTTTTTATTTACTTATGTTCATGTGGTGCTGAGGATCAAACCCTGTTCCTCACATGTGCTAGGCATATGCTCTACTACTGAGCTACAACCCCAGCCCCTGATAGTTCTTTTTTTTTTTTTAAATGTTTATTTATTTGCTTTAGTTGTACACAATGCGTTTATTTTTACGTGGTGCTGAGGATCAAACCCAGGCCACGCACGTGCCAGGCGAGCGTTCTACCACTGAGCCACAATCCCAGCCCCTGATAGTTCTTTTTAATGCTACTCAAAAACTCCCCAATCCCATATGGTAGTGGTTATAATTTTAGTGATCTTTAATTCGAAAATTTATGGATACACATATTTGGATTCAAGGACTCTTTACAGTAATCTTTGTCTATAATTGGGGAGGACCAAATTGAAGAGGATAACTAAAAAGTTAAAGAGGCCTTTCTTGACTTTCATGGTAATGAGCATAGAGAACAGTATAGTTTGGTTATCTTGGTATGCTCATTAACTAAGAGATTTGGTCCTTCACAGCTCAAAAGTCTGTTTGATTCAATTCACATTTGTGACTCAGTAAAATCAGATTATCATACTCAAAATAAAAAGGACTGGGGATGTGGTCCAGTGATACAGAGTGCTTGCCTAGTATGCGCAAGGCTCTGGGTTCAATACCACCACCAAAACAAAAAGAATGGTATAAAGAGGTAGGCACCTTCCAGGTTTCTTTCTAAAGGTAATAAAACATACTTTTTTGGCTCTTGGTAGAGGAAAAGAACTGTGTCCCTGTGTCCTTTCTGTAGAATGATGGTGCTTTTATGCCTGGGGCGTGAATATTGGCATCTCGGTGTTTGGTGGCCAGAGTGGTAGAGAGATTACATACTAGGACTGTGGGAGTCTTGTTGTGAAATAGGACAGAGGCTGTGGATTGGTCAGCTTTAGGAGAAATGATCAGGAGACCTAGAGTGGTGATTTCCAACTTTTTTTGTTATACTTCCTACCATGGGGGAAAAGTTTTTAAATGCCCTATTGTACTGATTTACTGCGGACATTATAAAACATATTCCTAAAATAGAAAATTTTTGAAGTGGGCTGGGGTTGTAGCTCAGTGGCAGAGTGCTTGCCTAGGATGTGTGAGGCACTAGGTTCTATTCTCAGCACCACATATAAATAAAATAAAGATCCATTGACAACTAAAAATTAAAAAAAAAAAAATAAGGAAATTTTTGAAGTCTGACATTTAAAGTAAATATTATAGAAAATCAGTATTTTTCTTTCATATTCCAGTGAATCATCTTGAATCTTTCTGGAATATGATTATTTCACTATAGTATTCTAGTATACTAGAGAACATTCAGAACATGACTAAATAGACAGTTTAAAATTTTTTTGCTTGACGTTGAAACCAAGAAAGAATTATGGGTGGTGGTTGTTTTCTAAACTTGTCTGATAATAAAAGTTCCTTGAGGAAGGGGTACATTTTACAAGCAATTTTCTGCCTCCCAGCCTAGACCATTGAATCAAAATCTCCAGGGAAAAGACCTGGGAATATTTATTTTCAACAAGTTGTCATTTGATTCTTAATTAGACAAGTTTGGGAAACACTGGAGAAATGAAGTCCTTTGGGTAGTTTGGGGTGTATGTATGAGAGGGAGAATGCCTAAACTTTAATAAGGTTTGAGATATAAACTGTGATCCATCTTGATAATTTTGCATATAGTATGAAGGTTTATATTTTGGCATATCGATGGATGTTTAATAGTTCTACCATCATTTGTTGAAAAGAGCATCCTTTCTCTTATTGAATGGTCTGCAACATTGTCAGTAATCATTGACCAGATTTGTGTTGATCTATTTCTGGATTCCCTATTCTGGTTTTCATTGATTTGTATGTCTATCCTTTGTCAATACTGCATTGTCTTGATGACTGTAGCATTATAGCAGATCTTAAAATCAAGTGGTGAGTTCTTCTGACTTTGTTCTTATTTTTCAAATTTGTTTTGGCCTAGCCGGGCGGTGGCGCACGCCTGTAATCCCAGCACTTGGGAGGCTGAGGCAGGAGGAGCCGTGGCGAGGCACTTAGCAACTCAGTGAGACCCTGTCTCTACTAAAATACAAAAAAGGGCTGGTGATGTGGCCCAGTGGTCGAGTGCCCCTGAGTTCAATGCCCGGTACCAAAAAAAAAAAAAAAAAAAAAAAAAAAAAAAAAAAAAAAAATTTGTTTTGGCCTTCCATGAAATCCTTTTGCTTTTCCATAAAAACTTCAGATTCAGCTTGTCAGTGTCAAAATTAAAAAAAAAAAAAAAATCCACAATGGGATTCTGGTAGAGATTGAGTTAAATCTATTAATTTGAGGGAAAACCAATATTTTAAAATACTGTGTCTTCCAGTCCCTGAACACAATGTATCTCTCTATTTATTTAGGTCTTCTATGATTTCTTTCATAAATGTTATTTTTAGCATACAGATCTGTACATGTTTTATTAGATTTACACATAAATAGTGCCTATATTGAAATTGTAAATGGTACTTTTAATTTTTAAAAATTTCTAGTATTCTGCTATGTAGAAATTTGCTAAATTCACTTATTAGAGATGCTTTTTGTTGATTCCTTAGGATTTGCTGCATAAATAATCACATAGTCTATGAATTGAGGTGGCTCAATGTTTTCCTTCCTATCTGCCTTATTTTCCTTTTCTTATCACATTGAGCGGACCATCCAGCATGAGACTGAGTAGGAATGAAACCTGGCATTCCTTGTTCTCATCCAGTCTTTCACCATTAAACATGATGATCTGATGTTAGCTGTGGGTCAGTTTTTTGTTTTTTACTCTTAGCAGATTCCATTTTTCAGGTTAAGGAAGTTCCTTTCTATTCCTTGTTTGCTGAGAGTGTTTATTTTGAATGGATATTAAATTGCATCTGATGCTTGTTTCAGTCTGTTAATGTGATTTACAGAGATCGATTTTCACATGTTGAACTATATTTGCATATGCCCCCTCCCCTTGGCAGTTATAGAGTATCTTTTTATATATTGCTGAACCAACTTTGCTGGTTGTTTGTTAAGGGGATTTTTATCTCCATTCATGAGGAATATTGGTCTGTGGTTTTATTTGCTAATAATGTCATTGTATAGTTTCATTATCAGGGTAATGCTAGCCTCAAAGTTGGGAAGTATTCTCACTTATATTCTGGAAGATACTTATAGAATTGATAATAGTTTTTCCTTAAGTATTGGGTAAGCTTTCTATGTTGGGAGGTATGTAACTATAAATTCAATTTCCTTGGTAGATATAAGACTGTTCCAATTACTTGTTTCTTCTTGAGTATGCTTTAGAAGTTTGTGCCTTTCAAAGAATTGATTTTTTTTTTCCAGATTGAAGAATTTAAGAGTATAAAGTTGTTGGTAGTAGTTCCTTAATGTCCTTTTAATTGTAGAGAGGTCTTCTCTTTCATTCCTGACATTGATAATTTGTCTTTTCTCTTTTTTCATTTTGTTACTGTAACTAGAGGTTTGTTTATTTTATTGGTTTTTTTTTTTTTCCAAAAATTGTTTGATTTCATTGATGTTTTTTCCTATTGATTTTTCTGCTTTCTGCTTCATTGATTTCTGTGCTTTTTATCTTCTTCCTTTTGCTTGCCTTGGGCTTTTCTTACTTGTCTTTTTCAAGTTTCTTTAGGTTAGAAGGTTATTGATTTGAGATCTTTCTAGTGTAAGATTTTTTTAAAAAGAATATTGTTTTAGTTGTAGATGGACACGCTACCTTTATTTTATTTATTTATTTTCAGCCTCATACTTGAGAGGCAAGCACTCTGCCATTGAGCCACAATCCCAGCCCTAATGTAAGAATTTAATGCTATAAGTTTCCCTCTAAGCATTGCTTTAATTTTAATGTGCTACATTTTAAATATTCATTCATATTCTAATTTTCTTTGCAACTTCCTCTTTTACCTGTGTGTTATGTAGAAGTGTGTCATTTAAATTTGGGCAATGTCCTGCTCCCTATCCCCAACTCCCTCTATGCCGGTCTTTTTATTGCTGATTTCTAGTTTAATTTCATTTTGGTTAGAGGACAAATTTAGTATGATTTGAATACTTATAAATTTGTGAATATTTTAAATAGCCTAGAATATGGTTTATCTTGTTAAATGCTCAAGGTTCACTTGAAAAAAATATGTCCTGTTACTACTTAATGGAGTGATCTATAAATGTCAATTAGGTTGATTCCCCAATACTGGGGGGAAAAAAAAAGTCAAGTTGCTTGATAATGTTGATCTTCTATATCCTTGCTGATTTTCTGTTTATTCCATCTATTATTGAGGTAGAACATTAAAGTCTCCAAGTATGATCATGGATTTGTCTATTTGATCTTTCATTTCTATCAGTTTTTGCTTTATGTATAATAAAGCTCTTTGGTCAGGTGCCTACACATTTAGGATTGCCATGCCTTGGTGAATTGGCCTTTTTAATAATTATGTAATATCCCCATTTATTCCCAGTAACATTCTTAATGTAGCCATTCAGTTTTCTTTAGGTCAGTGTACCAGCATATTTGATAGTATATCTTTTCCTGTCCTTTTACTTTTAGCCTATATCATTAATTATATTGAAAGTGGATTTTTTTTTATAAATGGCATATAGTTTGATAATTTTTTAAAAATCCAGTTTGACAATTTCAGTCTTCTGATTGGTGTGTTTAAACCCCGGGGGTCAACAAACTTTTTCTGTAAAGCGTCAGATAGTAAATATTTCAGGCTTTGTGGTGCTGTAGCCAAGTTCACAGATTCTTTCCTCAGTCATCTTTGTTCTGCTTTTGATCCTATCCAATATCTTTACTGTTTCAGATATTTTTCAGTTCTAAAATTTCCATTTGATTCCTTTTTATAGTTTCTGTTTCTCTGCTGAGGACTTCCATTCATTTGAAATGTGTTTACCTTTACTTCAGAGAGCTTAGTTAACAGTAGCTGCTTGTAAGTATTTTCTTATTCCAGTATTTGTCATGGTAAGGTTGAGTTGATTGTTCTTTTCCTTTGTTAATTGACCAGATTTTCCTGTTTTTTTCTTTTTGAATTGTATCCCACACATTTTGAACATTATAGTTTGAAACTCTGGGTTCTGTCAAAATCCTCTGGGGAATGTTTATTTATTTATTTATTTATTTTTAAGCAGGCAGTTAACCTGTTTGGATTCAAATTGCAGGTTGGGGTTGTGGCTCAGTGGTAGAGCGCTCGCCTAGCACGTGCGTGGCCCAGGTTGTTCCTCAGCACCACGTAAAAATAAACGCATTGTGTACAACTAAAGCAAACAAATAAATGTCTTTTAAAAATATCGCAAGTTCTGTCTTGCCTTTTTTGGCTCATGGTTCCAATTTTAGTTCAATTTAAAGATTTTGCAATGCAATTTTGAATGTGTACTATCCATGCAGAATACAG
Organism: Tamias sibiricus; assembly: GCA_025594165.1. Taxonomy (NCBI): domain Eukaryota; kingdom Metazoa; phylum Chordata; class Mammalia; order Rodentia; family Sciuridae; genus Tamias; species Tamias sibiricus. The sequence goes on along the minus strand of CM046659.1, from coordinate 39,731,549 downwards.
GTATGAGCCTGGGACTTGTGAGTTTATACACAGGATTAAGGGCTCCTTCTCATCTCTTTCCTCTTCAAGGTAATTCTTTCACATCCTGGCTCCTGAGGACTCCTTTTCCTGGTCCTCTGGCCAGAAACGGATTTTTCTCTTGAGTTTTAGATTCCTATGATGACACAGCTGCTGATTGGGCTGCCCTCAGGGAAAAGTGGCAATAGAAAAAACAGAACAGGTTAACCAGGTCTCACCCCACTCCATACCCTTCAGACCACCGGTTGCTAGGTTGACTTTCTTTATCTGGTTGCTCTGGGAAGGAAAAAAATGGGGGTGTGGGTGTGGTTAACTCATGTTGCCGCCATGAAGTTCTACAACTGGGCCTGCCTTCAAGGCAGGAGCAGAGAAGAAAAGGGAAGAAAAGACAAAGAAGATCCAGGGATATAGCTCTGTGGCAGATGACCTGCCTAGCACGGCAAGGCCCTAAGTTCCACCTCCAGTGTCCCAAAAAAGTTAGAACTTCCCTCTACCTCTTAGCAGCCCATTTTCCTGGCCCTCTGGTCAAGTAGAACAGAATTTTTCTTGAAGTTTTTTGCTGCCCTCATTTTGGTAATATTTACTTTTTTTTTTTTTTTTTTTTTTTTTTAGCCTTTAAGTATTTGTTTTCTGTGTGTTTTATCCAGAATTCTTGTAGTAATCAGTGGGTGAATGAAGTTAAATTGGGCTTATTTCTTCCTGGCCAGCACCAGGTATCTCTCTTTAGAATGGTAAAATAGTAATGCCTTTAATATTTCTTTATTATAGATCAAGCCAACTTTTCTCCATACTTTAAAGGACTTTGTTTGCATGTTACTGCAGCCTATGGTTTTGTTCTTCTATAGACCTTATAATTATGATAATTAACAGACATTTTTTCAGAGCTCTGTATCCTGAGCTAACTAAGCACTCTGACACTTTTGTAAGCATTATTTAATGGTGCTTAATGTAAAAAGGAACCTCTCAAGTACTTTCCTATAATTATAGCTCTAAAATCACTGGAATTAGATGATTATTAGCTTTCATGTCAGAAAACTTTCTATACAAATAGATTTTTTTTTTTTTTTTTTTTTTTTGTACCAGGGATTGAACTCAGGGGCACTCGATCACTGGGCCACATCCCTAGCCCTTTTTTGTATTTTATTTAGAGACAGGGTCTCACTGAGTTGCTAAGTGCCTCGCCATTGCAGAGGCTGGCTTTGAACTTGCAATCCTCCTGCCTCAGCCTCCCAAGTGCTAGGATTACAGGTGTGCGCCAGCCACCATGCCTGGCTCTATACAAATAGATTTTAAAAACTTGAAAGTTTATTGAAAATTGTATTGCTTGTTTACTGTGGAGCTAAAATTTGAAGCCATTATAATTATTTGGATTTTAAAATCTGTTTTGGAAGACAAACTTTCAGGTGAATGACCTAAATCTAAATGTGTTGTATTCATAGCTCTCTGGATGATTGTCAAAACTGTTGATGTCAGGAATGATTCAACAAAGATGATCCCAGTAATTTTTACCTTCTTCTAAAAATGCCACATATCATATTCTTTAGCAGGGTATAATTTTCTGTGTCTTTTTCTGTCATTTTGCTGTGCAATTAATAAAAAAACAATATAAGGGAGGCTCTGGCCAGAGCAATTGGGCAAGAAAAAGAGATAAAAGCATCTAAGAAGGAAGAAGTAAAATGATCTCTGTTTGTAGATGAGGTGATCTAACATGTGAAAAACCCTAAAGACTTCACAAAAAAACTAATCAAATAATTTAAAATTCACATACAAAAATCAGTTATAGGGCTGGGGTTGTGGCTTAGCAGTAGAGCGCTGGTGCGGCCCGGGTTCAATCCTCAGCACCACATAAAAATAAAGGCATTGTATACAACTAACACAAATAAATAAACATTTTTTTAAAAATCAGTTATAAGCTATGAATAGGAGTTAAGAAATTTAAAACAATCAACAAAAGCCAAAAATATAAAAATCAAAACTGGAATCACCTTAAAAAAAAAAAGAAGCCAGAATGTTACCTGAATGTTTGATTTGGGAAATACTTTGTACTGTACAGAAAGTACAGAAGTACCTATTAGTCTGAAGGAAAAGCTCTATGGAATCTTTGAAGAATAAATTAATTCTATTACATTGAATTTAGCATATTTATAACATGGGAAGGCTATATCCCATACTGATGGAATTTACTGGAAGAAATCCTGTATGAATATTTAGGGAAAGAACTGAACCCATAATGATTTGCTGAACACTCTCAGTGGCATGAGAAGTATATGGCTGATGTGCAGTATCCACTGATAACCCCATTTGTTTATGTACTTTGCATTAGGGAGTGTGACGTAGAACATCTTGTCTAATGAATTATCAGCCAGTAGTCCATGTGAAACAGAAATAATAACCTAGAAGTTCTTGCATGAATGAGTTAACATATATTCACAACTTAATATATTTTAGGTAAATAGCTGGGTTTAGAGATTTCAGTTTTTGCTAGGTTGAGTTCCATGTCCTAGAGTAGAAAGAAAGATGGTTAGGTTAATATTGAGTATTTGGATTCATTAACTGATCTGTTTATGTACTTTGCTAGTTGTCATGTGATTATAACTCTGTAAGGGTTTATTTTATTTTAGTGGTGGTGCTGGGGATTGAACCCAGGCCTTGTGCATGCAAGGCAAGCACTCTGTAAACTGAGCTATATCCTCAGCTGGGCGGGGCGTGTGTGTGGTGTGTGTGGTGTGTGTGTGTGTGTGTGTGTGTGATTGGTTTTGTGTGTGTGTGTGTATGTGTGTGTGTGAATTCTAACAAAACAAAACCATAATAATATCTACCATTGTATATTACCCAATAAGTATTTCATATGTTTATATAAAGTTAAATTCTACTTAATGCTAATAACTCACATCTTTTTTTCAAAAGCCTCAAACTGTAGTCTACTTCTTTCAAGCAATTTGTTATATATTGCTGTTTTTCTTGCCAAAATTTTCCATCAAAATGAGCATTAACTCCTTCATTCTTTTTTTTTTTTTTTTTTTTTTTTTTTTGGTACCAGGGATTGAACTCAGGGGCACTCGACCACTGGGCCACATCCCCAGCCCTTTTTTGTATTTTATTTAGAGACAGGGTCTCACTGAGTTGCTAAGTGCCTTGCCATTGCTGAGGCTGGCTTTGAACTCGCGATCCTCCTGCCTCAGCCTCCCAAGTGTTGGGATTACAGGCGTGCCCACCACGCCCAGCTTCCCCTTCACAATTATAACTTAAGAAATTATATATTTATACCAGTGATTGCTTTAAAAATGTTGGAACTTTGTTTTTTTTGGTTCCGGGATTGAACTCAGGGGCGCTCGACCACTGGGCCACATCCCCAGCCCTTTTTTCTATCTTATTAGAGATAGGGTCTCACTGAGTTGCTAAGTGCCTTGCCATTGCTGAGGATGGCTTTGAACTCTCAATCCTCCTGCCTCAGCCTCCCAAGTGCTGGGATTACAAGCATGCGCCACCGCACCTGGCTTGGAACTTTTTTTTTTTTTTTTTTAATTTATCTGCAGTGTGTTCAGCATATTTTAATGAAATTGTCAATTTTGGTAGAATCCTTCTGAAAGTAGTTTTTAGTTTGAGGAAATAAAAAATTTACTCAATATCAAACTCTTTTCATAAGTGAAGTGATCAGTTCATTCAATACCATTTTAGATCAAAACTGGTATACTTAGGATTCATAACTTCATTCTGAGGGCAATGCTAAAAATGCAGTTCTAGGATTATTTAGCTAAACCTCATTCAAATAAAGTACAGAAGAATCTTATATTTCTGAACTCTGATACAGTTGTCTATGTTAACTGCCTTCTAGAAGTTATTGTAACTAGGCTTGATGTTTAGTTTCAAAGCTATAGGCCCCTCAGAAATAATTGTCTCTAAAAATTACTGTGCAGCTGTTCACAAATAATAGCATGACCAACAGCCTTTAACAAGCATTAACCCATACTCTTACCTAAACTCAGCCTAACCTCTCACCCAATTTAGCACATACCTGTGTTACTTATTAAGGCCAGATTTATTTTATAGAGGCATGTGCATAATTTTCCTGAAACACAGACTAAAAATTATATTTTATTTCTATTTTAAAATATCTTTTTGACTAGGAAATAATTAAATACCACAACTTATGAAATATCACATTAAGATTTATAGAAGTGAAGGCTAGTGTTTGCCTTAGGGACCCATTTGTTGAGTGTCTACTAGATTTCTGGCCTTAAATAGAAGTTCAGAAATCTAAGAAGGAGACACAGCCAATGGAAAATGAATAACCTAAGTATCAATGGCAGCAGGGTCAGGGCAAGCTTTTTCTGTAAAGGGACAGATATTAAATATCTTGGGCTTTGTCAGACATGTGGTTTCTATTCAACTCTGTCATTGTAGCATGAGAGCAGCCATAGATGGTTCATGAACAAATGAGCATGGTTATGGCTCCATTAAAATTTTTATTTGTAAAGATTACACCAGCCCTTGTACTACAGTTTGTTGATCTCTGAATTCTGGTACAATGAGGTAAGGCTTATGAAAGAAACGTATCCAGTATGCTCTGTACACAAGAGAAAAGGAGGACACGGAGAAAATCTCAAGGAGGAGGGGACTTGTGAATTGAGCATTGAAAAACAGGGGGTCCAGGAGAAAAGGCATGGAAAACCCTTGAGTCCATTCACTCAGAGTAGGCAGAAGCTGCGATGGGAACCCAGTTTGCTAAAAAAAAAGTGGTTGCTTTATGAAAAGGTATCATTCAGATCCTCTCCAATAGCATCTTTCTAAATATTGAAATTGTAGCTACTAAAAATCTGTGGTTTCCTTAAATGGTAGCTGCCAAAGCATCTGCTGCTGATTGTTTTGTTTCATTTTGTTTTGTTTTGGTAGTAGTGAGGGTTGAACTCAAGGGCTGTCTACAGCTGAGCTATATCCCTAGCCCTTTTTATTTCTTGAGTCAGGGTCTCACTAGGTTTGGCTTGAACTTGTAATCCTCCTGCCTCAGTCTCCTGAGTAGCTGGGAAAACAGGCATGAGCCACTATGCCCAGCTAAAGGTAGCTTCTTAATATCCATAAATAAGAAGAACTAAATCATGGTGTTTCATATTAAAACGGAAGCATACTCCAAACTGTCTTGTCCCTAAAGAAAATCTAGTGTTTTACTTCTTTTATTTCACATCCTGGAATGTGAAACTCTGCTGAACTATTTTCCCTGCCTATAAAAAAGACCTGACTTGAAAAATGGAGTCTGTCATCTCAAAATTAGGTATCAGAATACAACATTTTGAGTTTATAAACCTTTTATTGAAATATCACATACAAAAAATTATATATAAGCCAGGCATGGTGGCGCACACCTGTAATCCCAGCACTTTGGGAGGCTGAGACAGGAGGATCGCGAGTTCAAAGCCAGCCTCAGCAATGGCGAGGCACTTAGCAACTCAGTGAGACCCTGTCTCTAAATAAAATACAAAAAAGGGCTGGGGATGTGGCCCAGTGGTTAAGTGCCCCTGAGTTCAATCCCCGGTACCACAAAAAAAAAAAAAAAAAAAAAAATTATATATAGCTCAGTTGGTAGAATGGTTATCTCGCATGCATAAGGCCCTGGGTTCAATCCCCAGTACCACCCCCCACAAAAAAAAAAAAAAAAAAAAGTATATATCCCTGGGCATGGTGGTTACATCTGTATTCCCATCCACTAGGGAGGGAGGTTGAAGCAAGGGGATTACATGAAACCAGGAGTTTGAGAACAGCTCCCCATCTCAGAAGAACACCCCACCTCCAAAACCAAAAACCAACAAAGAAAAAAAAGAAAAAGAAAAGTATATGCTGTACACATTAAAAAGTACATTTATTGACAGTATATAACTGAATGATTTTTGACAAACTAAATATATTACCATGAATTTTAATTGTTCACCATCACTGATTTAAGATTCTTAGATTTTCTTAGTCCTTTTTTATCTCTGAGCTTTCAGTCAGTCATTTGACTTAAAATCCTGTTCTAACAATAATTTGCTTGGGTGAAAGACAAGGTGGGCACAGATAACCTGTTCACCTTGTTCTTCAAGGACCTTCTCACACTCAGCTAGCTTTGGTGGCTGCTGCAGTATAGGCTTCTAATTTCTGTCTCTTAATCCAAAATCATCCATTTCTTCCTCTTGTTATTGGCAGCCTAACTGAGGATTCTGACTGGCAGGATTCAGCAACCTTCTTGCATAAGAAATAGGCAAACAGTGGAAAAGGAAACGATGAATATTATGCAGTTTGATCAAACTGGGAGAAGCAGCTAGATTGCTTTTCACCCAGTCCCATAGAAGTGGTTAAAATTGGTAGAAGCAAAAGCCAGGGGTGATATACATATGTAGAGTTAGCTAGCCAGAAAACATGTCCGTCTAAATTTTCTTGGTTTCTGTCCTCAGTGGGCAGTAATATGGGATACAGGAAAATAGTTCTAGGAAGTTGCTTTTAATTTTAATTTCAAAGTGGCCCTTAATTTCAGTGTTTCATTCTTTTTTTAATTCGAAGTTGTTGTATATATAACAGTAGCATGCGTTACAATTCGTAATACACATATAGAGCACCTTTTTACATATCACTGTTTGTATACAAAGTATATTAATACTATTCTGTTGCTGCCTGAAGCGATTGCTGCTTGGAGCAACAAAGCCGCAGGAATAAGTTCAGAGGCAGACTGGAAACGAACAGGCTCTTTATTCTGGTAGCTTCTCTCTCTGGCTCCAACAACAACTCCCGCACACCAAAACCACACTCGTCCAACCAACCAACAACCAATGGCGCCGACCGGATCCGCCAAGTCCCTGCTCAAGTCCCGCGAGATCCCGGGCCAAGTCCACGGAAGGCAGCAATGCCCGAACATCTCCATGGCCCGCAGCCAACTGCAATCTCAGCCATCTCCCCAATCAGGGCTCCTGCACTATTCATGTCTTCAAACATGCATTTAGGGTAATGATATCCATCTCATTCTACCATCTTTTTTGTTTTTTTTTTTTTTTTTCCCTTTATACTCTCTTGCCCTCTCCCTTCCTGTCCCTCCCCATTGACCTTTCTAGTGTTCCTCTAATCCTCCTATGCATCCCCATCCCAACCTCCATGTAAATCAGCCTCTTTATATCAGAGAAAACATTCGGCATTTGGATTTTTGAGATTGGCTAACTTCACTTAGCATTATATTCTCCAACTTCATCCATTTACTTGTGAATGCCATTTTTTATTCTCTTTTATTGCTGAGTAATATTCCATTGTGTATATATACCACATTTTCTTTATCTACACATCTACTGAGGGGCATCTAGGTTGGTTCCACAACCTAGCTATTGTGAATTGTGCTGCTATAAACTTTGATGTAACTGAACCTCTATCTCTCACCATGCACTCAAAACTCAGAGACCACTCACAATGTGGTTTACGTGGTGCTGAGGATCGAACCTGGGCCGCGCACTAGCTCTGCCGCTGAGCCACGATTAAACCAGAGACCATGCAGATATTAGAAGAAAAAGTAGGCCCAAACCTCCATCATATTGGATTAGGCTCCTACTTCCTTAATAAAACTCCTATTGCACAAGAATTAAAATCTAGAATTAATGAATGGGATAGATTCAAACTAAAAAGCTTCTTCTTAGCAAAAGAAACAATCAGTGAGGTGAATAGAGAAGCTACTAATTGGGAATTAATCTTTACTACACACACACACATCAGAGCACTGATCTCTAGAATATATAAAGAACTGAAAAATTTTAACACCAAGAAAACAAATAACCCAATCAATAAATGGGCCAAGGAACTGAACAGACACTTTGCAGAAGAAGATATACAATCAATCAACAAATAGATGAAAAAATGTTCAGCATCTCTGGCCACTAGAGAAATGCAAATCAAAACTACTCTAAGATATCATTTCACTCCAGTCAGAATGGCAGCTATTAAGAACACAAACAACAATAAATGTTGGAGAGGATGTGGGGGAAAAGGCACACTCATAAATTGCAGGTGGGACTGCAAAATGGTGCAGACATTATGGAAAGCAGTATGGAGATTCCTTGGAAAACTGGGAATGAAACTACCTTATGACCCAGCCATCCCACTACTGGGTCTATTCTCAAAGGACTTAAAAACAGCATACTACAGGGACTCAGTGTTTCATTCTGACATACTCTCTTTACCTACAATAGTGCTTTCATACTGAAGGTAGCACTTTGGTGATCTTGACATCAATTTAGTGAGTTGAACTTATGACTAGCATTTAAAAAGAGACCAAGGAGCTGGGCACTGTGGTGCAAGCTTGTAATTTCACTGTCTTGAGAGGCTAAGATAGGAAGATCACAAATTCAAGGCCAGGCTCAGCAGTTTAGTGAGACTTGTCTCAAATAATTTAAAAAAAAAAAAATTTTTTTTTTTTTTTTTTTAAGGGATGAGGATGTACCTCAGTAAAGCACCCCTGGGATTCAAACCTGAGTACAAAAAAAGAGAGAAAAGATAATGGTGCACTGTAAGGTTAAGTATTTTGTGAAACTTTTGAGTTGTTTTTTTATGTATTTATTTGTTTACCAGATCATGATATAAAATTTATTTTTATACTGAGTCTTTAAAGGTTAAAAAAAAAGCTGGGCATGGTGGCACACTCCTGTAATCCCAGCAACTCAGGAGGCTGAAGCAGGAGGATCACAAGTTCATGGTCAGCCTCAGTAACTTAGCAAGGCCCTAAGCAACTTAGTGAGACCCTGTCTCAAATAAAAAGGGCTGTGGATGTAGCTCAGTGGTTAAGTGCCCCAACTTTCAATCCCTAGTACCAAAAAAAAAAAAAAAAAAAAAAGCATTGTCATAAATCTTATTTCAGCAATTTCAAACGCCACTTAACAGTTTTAAGGCTTTATTTTTTATTAGCTAATCTTATGAATTAATGAAATGGAATCTTATTGGTTAGAGGAGATCTTTTCTATCTCTTGGGAAGTGCAATCCATCTCATTTTAAGATGCTAGTATAACTCAAAGATATAACATACAGCCGGGCGTGGTGGCGCACGCCTGTAATCCCAGCACTTGGGAGGCTGAGGCAGGAGGATCATGAGTTCAAAGCCAGCCTCAGCAATGGCAAGGCACTTAGCAACTCAGTGAGACCCTGTCTCTAATAAAATACAAAAAAGGGCTGGGGATGTGTCCCAGTGGTCCAGTGCCCCTGAGTTCAATCCCCGGTACCCAAAAAAAAAAAAAAAAAAAAAAAAAAAGATATAACATACAGCAGCCCTCTTACCAAGTATTAACAAACGGAGTTGAGCAGTGTATAAAGGGATAATACATTTGGACCTGAGTGTTTATCCCAGGAATGTAAAGCAGGGGTTGGATTAGTATCCAAAAGCCAATTCAATTTATTAAATTAAATCAAGTACAATCGAAAAACCATTTGATTATCCTTAACAGTTGCAGAAAAGCATTAAGCAAAATTAAATTTCTTTTTTTTTTTTTCCTTGTGGTACTGGGGATTGAACACTGGGTCACATCCCCAGCCCATTTTTTTTGTATTTTATTTAGAGACAGGGTCTCACTGAGTTGCCAAGTGCCTCGCCAATGCTGAGGCTGGCTTTGAACTCGTGATCCTCCTGTCTCAGCCTCCCAAAGTGCTGGGATTACAGGAAGCAAAATTAAATTTCTATTCATGAAAAAAATTCTCAGCAAACTAGGGAAGAAGAAAAAATTTCTACAGTTGAAAAAACATGTTCAAATAACATTGGGAACATTGTAGTGTTGTCTCTTCTCAACTACTTCTCTTTAACTGTCTCAGGATCCTGGCCAGATTCTAGCATTCAGTAAGCCCAGAAAATGCATAAAAGGCATAAAGACTGAAAAAAAGTAAAGCTGTCTTTTTGCAGATTACATGATCATGTATATAAACATGTTTAAAAATTTTTTTTCAAACAGATACAACATTTTTTTATAACCTTTATTTTATTTACTCATTTTTATGTGGTGCCGAGGATTGAATCCAGTGCCTTACACATGCTAGGCAAGCTCTCTACCACTGAGCCACAACCACAGCCCCACATGTTTAAAATTTTAAAGCCTGACATTAGCAATTGTTGGCATGGTATGGAGCAAGTGGAACCTTCATGCATTGGTATTGGGTAGGTTAAATAGTACAACCCACTTTGGAAAACAATTTGACAGTTTTTTTGTTGTTGTTGTTGTTGTTGTTGTTTGGTACCAGGGATTGAACTCAGAGGCACTCGACCACTGGGCCACATCCCCAGCCCTTTTTTGTATTTTTTTATTAGAGACAGGGTCTCACTGAGTTGCTAAGTGCCTCGCCATTGCTGAGGCTGGCTTTGAACTCGTGATCCTCCTGCCTCAGCCTCCCAAGTGCTGGAATTACAGGCATGCGCCACCGTGCCGGGCCAATTTGACAGTTTTTTTGTTTTGTTTGGTTTGGGTTTTTTGTTCTTTTCTTAGGTACTGGGGTTTTAATTCAGGGGCACTACTAAGCCACATCCCCAGCTCTATTTTATTTATAGACATGGTCTCACTGAGTTGCTTAGTGCCTCCCCGTTGCTGAGGCTGACTTTGAACTCTTGATCATCCTGCTTCAGCTCCCAAGCCACTGGGACTACAGACGTGGGTTGTTTTTAAAATCAAGTTAAATATACATACAACCCATCAATTACCCAGCACCAAAAAAAAAAAAAAAAAAAAAAAAAAGTCATTAAACTGCTTAATTATAAGTGGTAAATGTCTAGTATATTAGCCTCTATTCATGAAATAGAATGAAGATATATGTTTTTGTTTAACTTTTTTTTTTTTTTTTGGTACCAGGGATTGAACTCAGGGGCACTTGACCACTGGGCCACATCCCCAGCCCTTTTTTGTATTTTATTTAGAGACAAGGTTTCACTGAGTTGTAATTGCCTCGCCATTGCTGAGGCTGTGTTTGAACTTTCAATCCTCCTGTCTTAGCCTCTCAAGTGCTGGGATTACTGGTGTGCGCCACTGCACCTGGCTTGTTTAACATTTTTTTAGTTGTAGATGGACACAATATCTTTGATTTATTTATTTATTTATTTTGGGGGTACTAGGGATTGAACTCAGGGGCACTCGACCACTGGGCCACATCCCCAGCCCTTTTTTTTTTTTGTATTTTATTAGAGACAGGGTCTCACTGAGTTGCTAAGTGCCTCGCCATTGCTGAGGCTGGCTTTGAACTCGTGATCCTCCTGCCTCAGCCTCCCAAGTGCTGGGATTACAGGCGTGCGCCACCACGCCCGGCCTATTTATATTTTTATGTGGTGCTGAGGATCGAACCCAGTGCCTCACGCACATGAAGCAAGCACTCAATCACTGAGCTACAACCCCAGCCCAAGATTTATGATAAAATGTCAAATATGTGACTATAAATTAGGAGTAGCAATATGTCAATGTAAATATCAAAATACATCATCACATAGTATCAAATATGTGAATATAAATTAGGAATGGGCAGATCTCATTTACTATAATTCAGTGTCCCAAAAACTTTGATATTTCTAGAACTGAATATAGAGTGAAGGATGTGCTTCTTCAATTGCTCTATCCTTTTGGTTTTTCTTTTCATTTTTTTTTTTTAATTTTTTTTTTAGTTGTAGATGGACACAGTATCTTTATTTTTATTTACGTATTTACTTATTTATTTATTTATTATGTGGCGATGAGGATCGAACACAGGGCACGCGCTCAACCACTGAGCTACAACCCCAGCCCCTCCTTTTGGTTTCTTGTTAGTGATTGTCCACTGATATTTTTTACAGCTAAAAATTTTATATTTAATTTGTTCTTTGTTTATAATTACCCTAGATGTAAAACTAGATGAATCTGTAGTTACTTTCATTGTTCCTGCTCTCCATTCACCTATACTAATCAGAATAAAACTTAATGTAGTTCCTAAGAAGATTGACATGAATATCAGACACAAAAAGAAAGATTTGCAGATGTTGTTCCTTTAGGCATATGACTGCTTTCTTGCATAGTGATTTGCTTCCACTTCCCAGATTTTTGAGCATGATAGGCAGTCAGAAGGTCTGCATGCCAAAAGCAGAAGACATTTGGGAATTTTTTTCATCATGAACTTTAAGTTGAGGGAGTTTATGGTTGGCTGGATTACAGTGTAGAAAGTGAATAGCTTTACAGTGAAGTAAATAGAGTTTGAAATGATTTAGGATGTCTACTCCTAGAGAGGGGAAAATGTTAGGTAGTTGTTAGCAATGAGCAGTGAAATGTGAACCAGTGACATAGCAGGGTCATAGGGTTTCTTTGAAATTGCCTTTAATGAATAGTCAAGTAACTTGTAGAGCAACAACAGGTATACTAACTCTTGAGAATAACCAGGTAGAAACAAAGGGAATCAATTAAGAAGTATGTCAGAAAAGCAAGATTAATTAATTGAATTAACCCTTGGTAGAGTCTCTGAGGTCATTGTAGAGTTAGGATTTATGGCCAGAGGTTTCTCAATGTATTTCAAAAGAGAAATTTGTTTAGTAGTACAAGTGCACTAAGGTAAATTCTGTCTGGCCACTGACTCCAGTACCCACATTAACATAGGTTTGACTTGTAGATGAAGCCCCCCTGAAGAGGATGACCACCATGACAGTTCCAGAGAGGACCAACTAGGGTCAAAAACTCTACTGCCCAACATGAAGGAGAAATTGAACATATGATTGGAGAAGATGGCAAAAGGTTCTCTAGGCAAACAAAAAACAGAAATAAACTTGAAAACAGCACTGTTTCCATTGTTGTTCTCCTCTCAGAGACAACCCACTGTCCCTCTTCAGAGTGCCTTCTGCTTGAGCCTTACTTTACTTTCACTTACAATAAAGTTTTCTTGCTTGGCTTTTCATGTCTGACTTTCAAGTTTCTTTCACTGGAACACAAGAATCAAGGTTTGGAGCTTCAGCTCCCCACTGTCCTATGACAGAAATAACAAAGATGGAAGCTTCTACGTAAAAAATGTTTTTAAGGGAAAAATGTTTCCTCATAATGGTTTATTTTGTTCTAGGGAAACACCACCAAGCCAGTGAAACGCAGAATGTGATTGCATCAGACAAAGCAGAAATGTCAGCTGTGCATGAACACGAGCACAGCCACAACCACACACAGCTGCACGCCTACATCGGTGTGTCCCTCGTACTGGGCTTCGTTTTCATGTTGCTGGTGGACCAGATTGGCAGCTCCCATGTTCATGCTAGTGAAGGTGAGTGGCTCCAGGGCTTCCTGGACAGTATAATAAATTTGCAGTTTGAAAGCTTATAAACAATTGAATATTCAATCCATTTCAGTGGTCTTATTTAAGTACTAAAATCATCTGCCTCTGATGCCAGGGAACATTTTATTCAGTTGGAGGAGATAGTGAATTGTAGCATGGCACTGGAAAGTGTTTATGGATTTATTGCCCTGCTGGTCTTAAAGCTGTCACATTCAGTTGAGAGTCTAGGGCAGAGGTTCTTTTTTTTTTTTTTTTTTTTTTTTGTGGTACCGGGGATTGAACTCAGGGGCACTCGACCACTGGGTCACATCCCCAGACCTTTTTTGTATTTTATTTAGAGACAGGGTCTCACTGAGTTGCTAAGTGCCTCGCCATTGCTGAGGCTGGCTTTGAACTCGCGATCCTCCTGCCTCAGCCTCCCAAAGTGCTGGGATTACAGGTGTGCGCCACCGCGCCCGGCTTTTTTTTTTTTAATATTTATTTATTTGCTTTTAGTTGTACACAATGCGTTTTTACGTGGTGCTGAGGATCGAACCCAGGCCACACACGTGCTAGGCAAGCGCTCTACCTCTGAGCCACAACCTCAGCCCAGGGCAGAGGTTCTTAACCTATTTTATGCTGTGACCCCTTAAACAGGTTAAAGCCGATGGTCTTTTATTGGAATGTTGTTTTTAAATGCAAAAAGTGTAGTACTTAAGACTAGAGAAAAAAAATCAATGATGTTGAAAAATAGTTACCAAAACTTTGGAACAAATTCATAATATATTGTGTGTATCTTCTTTATCAGTGCATTAAATAACGAGATTATACATTGGTAAGTCCTGACTTTAAAAACTTTTTTATTTTTATTTTTTGCAGTACTGAGGATTGAACCTAGGGGTGCTCAACCACTGAGCCATCCCCATCCTTTTTTTCTATTTTATTTTGAGATAAGGTCTCACTAAGTTGCCCAGGCTGGCCTCAAATTTGCAATCCTCCTGCCTCAGCCTCCTGAATAGCTGAATTTACAGTTGTATGCCACCATGTCCAGCAGTTTAATTTTTTTTTTTTTTTTTTTGAACATCAGTATGATACTATTGCTTAGCTTGATTAAGAATGTTAAATGGTGAGGTTGTCTTTATCAAGGTAGTGTATTTGTCAAGTTGAACATACAGTTGATAGTTAGTTTTCATTTTGGTTGTTGCTAATAAAGAAAATTCTGGTTTACAAAGTACTTTCTTACAAAGGTACTTAAATTAATTCTTTCCAAGGAAAGATAAACTTCTCTTAAGGACAACTAGAATTTGCAAAGACTTTGTAAATTTAATTCCAACTGTAGTAACTTTTTTGTGTTAAGGTCAATGAATTCATCTTTGGCTAAGTCAGCATCTTTGATATGGTTTATATTAAATAAAAAGGGAGTGCTGGGGATATAGCTCAGTTGGTAGAGTACCTTCCTCACATGCACAAGGCCCTGGGTTCAATCCTCAGCAACACACACACACACACACACACACACACACACACACGGGGATTCTGATGCATAATAATTTGACCACCAATAAAGAACAATAATGAAATATAAACCATTGAAAAAATAAGAATCTGTGAGCCCTGTCCACATGATAGGTAGAGAGATAAAAGGAGAAGAGAAGGGTACTAGCTTGCAGTAGATTGCTGAATGCCAACTGGTGAATTTGGAAAAGGTGCTGGAGTTGGAAAAACTATCATTTTTGTAACCTTCATTGTAAAGGTTGACTCAAACAAGAATCATCAATGAATGTTAAATCTAGGAGGTGAATTTTAATTTGCTTATTAGTTACAAGGGGAAAGTAGTAACTAAATGAAGAAATCAAGCAATACTTTAACCAGATAATCAAAATAATGTCACCAGGATTCTCCTTTTTTGTGTAGCTGAGTAAGCTGTCAGGCCAGCTTCCTTATAAATAACTGTAAAGTATAAACTCTGGACAAAAGTTGTAAAACCACAGCCTTAAAGACTTTGGGGGCTGGGGTTGTGGCTCAGTGGTAGAGCGCTCACCTAGCACGTGCGTGGCCCGGGTTCGATCCTCAGCACCACGTAAACATAAATGCATTGCATTGTGTACAACTAAAGCAAATAAATAAATATTAAAAAAAAAAAAAAAAAAGACTTTGGAACCAGGCATGGAGGCTGAAATAGAGGATCATTAATTCAAGTATAATCTCAGCAATTTAGCAAGACCCTGTCTTAAAATGTAAAATAAAAAGGACTAGGTTATATAGCTCATGGTAAAGTGTCCCTGGATTCAATCCCTAGTACCAAAAAATAAATAATAAAAAAGACATTAGTGAATAACCTGAAGCAGGGACATCTGGAGGAAAGGAGAGTCAATACTTAGAACAGAGTACGTTTGCTATTGCTATTTTTACCACTTTTAACAGTGAGCATCCTGTGAGGCAGCTAAAATTCTAATAGAAAATTCAATCTTTCTGGCCTAAAGAACTAAAGGACCGAATTCAGGACAACCACAGCACTGGAAAAAAGACAGAGTACTAGAAAGGTGAGAACCAGAGAAACTCATCCTCAAATTCTGTATATAAAAACTGTTCAAGTTTCTGGCTGACCACTGAACCCAGCAGCTGAGCTGAAGATCAAAGAAATAAATTGTGATTTGAACAGCTGCCCAAAAGAATTTGCAGTTTGAGCCAAACCAGGTTACTTAAAATGAAACAAAAATTCTTTTGAGGAATATAACAAAATCCAGAGGATAATAATACTGACAATGTCTGGTCTACAACCCAATATTAACACTACCACACTACCAGTGAACAGCAGGTATACATCCTGCTTTAGGATCCGAGAACATAGATTCAAAGAACACATCAGACAAATCTGAAAGAAGGTTATTCTGTTACATACAAGAAAGGTGCAAGGGATTGGGGTTGTGGCTCAGTGGTAGAGCACTTGCCTAGCATATGTGAGGCCCTGTATTCAATTCTCAGCACCACATATAAATAAATGAATACAATAAAGGTTCATCAGCATCTAAAAAAATATTAAAAAGAAAGGTGCAAGAAGAGGAATGTATGTTCCAAAAACGTCAGTGTCACATAAGTGCAATATGTAATTCTAGACAGGATCCTTCCTGGAAAGGAGAAATGTCCTGAAGCACATTGTTGAGAAATTGACAAAATTAGAATATGCAAGAGACATTCTAAAAAATATCAATGTTAAACTTGCTAAGGTTATATAAGATAATATCCTTCCTCTCTCAAAATGCATATTGAAGTATCTGGGGATAGAGTGTTATGATATATACAACTTTCTCTTAAATGGTACAGAAAAGATTTGTGTGTATGAACAAACACAAAAGTGATAAAGCAAGTGGTCAAGCTGAGAAAAGGTCCTATGGATATGTTTTAAGTTATTCTCACAACTTTTCTGAAAATTTGAAGTTATTTTCAAATAAAGATTGTAAAAGGTCAAGGTGGAGCTGGGAATGTAGCTCAGTGGTAGAGTATATGCTTATTATCATGCAGGAGGTCCTGGCTTCAATCCCCAATCAAAAAACATAAAACAAAAAGCACCTGTGGTCTAAAAAGGTTTTTAATCTCCTTGTACTTGCTATTCCTTATTTAAAATTGTTTTGCCCTAGACATATTTAAAAATAAAATATTAGCTGGGTGCAGTGGCTCATGCCTGTAATCCCAGTGACTCAGATGGCTTAGGCAGGAGGATTGCAAGTTTGAGGCCAGCCTCAGCAACTTGGTGAGACCCTTTCTCAAAAAAAAGGTCGGGGGGGCCTAGGGACATGACTCAGTGGTAAAGCACTACTGGATTTAATCCCCCAAATCAAAATAATGGTAATAATAATAAATTAAAAATAAAATATTGTCTTAAAAAGTTAATTTAGTTAAAAATGGTTTTATTCATGTGCTTTATTTCAAATAGCAAATGAAAAGTACCCACTATTGGATGATATCTGACTCTGATTACATTACATATTTGCCCACGATGGCCACTGTGATTTGTTTTGTGTGTGTGTGTATTTCTTGTCAGTTTCAATTTAAAATTTATAAGCCTAGGAGTGTAAGGCAAACGTGGCCACTGTGATGCAGATAAATACTTGCAACTCTTGTGTACCCAGTGCTATGCAACATTCTGTGAGACATGTTAAAAAGAGAAAGAAGTAGAAAATATATTCTTTATTAGTTATAGTCAATGTAGGGATGTAAGACATAGTTAAGTGAAAGTGGCCTTCAGTGTCTTTTTTTTTTTTTTGAATTTTAAAATAACATTTTATTTTTTGAGTACAAAAACAATACTTGGGTTAACAACTTGGGAAATAAAAACCCTTCAGTGTCTTAATGGGGATACAGAAGAACCTCTGAAGTAGCATGTGGATCTGGGCTGTGTAGAACCATAGATTGGAGCCAGAGGACAGTTGCTTTGAGTTATAATTAATCTTTTTGTCCTTTCTTCAAGTAGGTGGTCTTAGAATTAGACTTGGAATGATGTCTGTGTTTTGGGTTGACAGGTTGAGTACATGTCCAGAATTAAGGGTGAGGCTGGGAAGGGTGGCGCATGCCTGTAATCCCAGCAGTTCTGGAGACTGAGGCTAGAGGATCACAAGTTCAAAGCCAGCCTCAGCAAATTAGTGAGGCCCTCAGCAACTCAGTGAGACCCTGTCTCTAAATAAAATATAAAAAAGAGCTGGGGATGTGGCTCAATGATGAAGAACCCCTGGGTTTAGTACCTTGTACCCAAAAAAAAAGGAGGGGTAAGGATATTTGGGGAAAGGAGAATGAGTGAGAATGTTTTGTTAAAGACATTGGTTTAACTGGTCTGGATAGTGAGAAATATGGTGGCATCGGTTGGTAAATGGCTTAAGAGCCTACCTAATAGAGCAGTTAAGACAGCTTTTGAAAAACAGCAGACTTTTTTTTTTTTTTTTTTTTTTTTTTGTGGTGGTGGGGATTGAACCCAGAGCTTTAATGCATGTAAGGCAAATACTCTACCAACTGAGCTATATCCCCAGCCTGAAAAACAGCAGATTTTTAGAGTATATGGTGCAGTGATGATGACAGTTGCAGGTGATCCTTGGGTGGGCTACATAGAAGACACCTCAGAGCTAATCTTTCCCAAAGAGTTCAGAACAGCCAAGGCTTTTCTAAATTCAGAAGTTCATATGCTTCTGGAGCATCCAAAGCAACAGAATGAGGGTTGGGACTGTAGCTCAGTGGCAAGTGCTTACCCAGCATACGTGAGGCACTGGGTTCGATCCTCAGCACCACATAAAAATAAACAAATAAAATAAAGGCATCTGTCCATCTACAACTACCAAAAAAAAATTTTTTTTAAATAAAGCAACAGAATGAGAGCACAGAGGATGAACAGGAACTCTCAGGAGTCTTCATGAAAACTTTATACTTTCTGCTTCAGTAATTTCAAAAGCAGAAAGACCAATGCTAGTGTCTGTAGCTTGCTGTTCCAAAAAAAGATGCATAAGTTTGAGTTGATTTGGCCAAAAGTTGGCCAACTTTTGTCCAGAGACTGCTGAGGAGTCCAAGGCTCTTATCCCAAGCCTGGAGGGGCAATTTGAAGATGAGGAACTGGAGCAGATTCTTGAAGATATCCTGACAAATCACAGTTTTCAATGTTAGTCTTCTAACTTCACCCAGCTTCTCAGGGGAACCACGTCCCCAACACACTATCTCCCAGGGGCTGAATCTGCCTTGCACAGAAACTGTATTGCAGAAGACATTTGGGCTTCCTTGGAGTGGACAGCCCATCTTGGTGTGGGTTTAGGTTGCTGTTTCAAATGTTACTGTTAGACCATAATGACCATGTAATCTTGGAGCAGTCTTGCAATGACTGCCTAAGCATGCTTCTGGGAAGGGTGAGGTAGGGTGTTATATAAGCCACACTGTTGACTATCTCATTCTGTGGTTTTTGGGCCACATGTTACTTTTTATTAATAACATTTCATATTTTGATTTCAATGTTTTTGTAGTTTTTGAAACCAAAGTAGAACATAGAAAACTTGTATAGGGAAAGAATAGTCTTATCTAGATGCAAAAGGAAGAATTAAGCCAGACCAGTGTCTTTGTTTCACATTATTAAAGAAAGGGTGAGAGTGCTAATAACCGAGAGAGTCGTGGCATCCTTGTGCTTAACTCAGGAGACAGGGAGGAAGCATGCCATGGGAAGCAGTTACCCCCTGGGTATGACTGTGCTGTGAGGTGCACCTTTAGCATGGAGATAGATAATTTGCCTTTCTTGTCCTTGAGCTATATTTTAGCCCAAAATGAGTGCTTTGTAGCAGCCCAAAGCACTCATTTTGTCATATTCAAATTAAGATTTTTTTCTTTAGCTGGACATGGTGACACACACCTGTAGGTCTAGTCACTTGGGAGGCAGAGGCAAGAAGACTGCTTGAGTGCAGGAGTTTGAGATCAGATGAGGCAATATAGTAAGACCTTTTCTTAGAGAAATTGGCGGCTAGGGATGTAGCTCAGTGGTAGGGTACTTACCTAACATGTGAAAGACCCTGATTCCAGCCTCAGCACATCAAAAATAATATTTTCTTTCACAGAGTTCAGAGGTTGGAACACTTTCAAAGTCTCCTTTTATGGGGCATCCAGTCCAAACCTCTGGCTTGCTACTTGGCAACAGGTGTTCTATGATGGGGTTGATTTGGATGGAGGGAGTCTGTCCCTTCCTGAGCCACTGCAGTGAAGTCACTCAACCTTAGGCTAGGTAGGGAACAGTTTAATAGCTTCACATTTAGCTGGTTTCTCTGAAGGGAAATATTCTTGTTTTCTTCACAATTTGAGTTTTGTTCTTTTTCACATTTTGTATATGAATTCATGATCCAAAGAACAAGTTGTGGAAAGAACAAAGTTGGTTTTAAAAGTCAAGATAGTTTTGCCAGGTGATGTGGTGCATGCCTATAATCCCAGTGACTCAGGAGGCTGGGGTAAGAGATTCACAAAATTGAGGATAGCCTTAGCAACTTGGTGAGACCCTGTCTCAAAAAAAAAAAAATTTTTTGTTTTTTAAAGTGAGTAGCTCAGTAGAATACCTAGCATGTGGGAGGCTCTGCGTTCAATCTCCAATACTACAGAAATAACAACAGAAACCCCTACTGAAGCCCATGGGAAATATGAGTGGTGTAAGATTTTTTTTTTTTCAATTTTTTGTTAGTCTGAAAGACTAACAAGTGCTTAATATATATTTACTCAAATAATGATAGACATGTGGGATGTGGCAGAGATGTGGGTGGAAAGCCTGGCAACTCCTCTGCAGGAGTTGAGAGTTTTGACTGAGGAGAGAATGACTGAGAAAAGCCTAAAAGGACTAAAAACCTATCAAGTGGAGAAGTGGAGGAAAGACATTCTAGTTCTGTGATGCTGTGGATCACACTCAGGCATATATTCTACCACTAGGCTTTACCTCTGGCCCCTAAATTTATTTTAAAAAGCTCTCTATAAAATAAATAATTTCAATAAATAAAACACTATAAAAATAAACAATTTTACCTTTGCTATAAAAGTTAAAAATCAGCATGTCCTTAAATAATTAATGGACACAACATAATATTTTCAAAAGGTGATTCTGAAATGAATGTTTGAGATAAATTTGATGAGGGGAAATGAAAGGAAGGGAAAACCTGTGGGAGCCTATTGCATATGTAGATTTGAGTTGATGAAAATTTAGGTTAGGGTAGTGGTGATTAATAGAGAAAGGCAAATGTGACAGATGTTATAATGAAGATAAAATTGCAGGAGGCCTGGGAAAATGAAGATGTAAACAATGACTATTAGATGGTTTGGAAAGAAGCAATCAGAGGTTTTGGAGCTCTTCCCATTGAGTGGTGGAGGTTTAAGGAGTATGAGGAAGTTTGGGCAGTGGGGGGGGGGGGGGTGGGGACCTCCAGGTGTTTGAAACAGAAAGAAAGAAGACAGTAGTGAGGACAATAACCTATGACTTCAAAGGCTTTTTAAAAAAATTCATCCACCCCCAGACCAGTGTTTGGGTGGTTTCTGTTTCATTATTTAATGCTGTCCTTCTCATTTTCACTGCAGATCCAGAAACAGGAAGGCCTAGCAGTTCCAAAATCACCACCACACTGGGTCTGGTCGTCCATGCTGCAGGTAGGGTTGGACTGCAGCGGGACCTCTCTCCTGCCTGTTTCAGGGGAAGCCTTAGTGTTTACTGAGCCCATCTGCACTCAGTGTTTTTGGGCTGGCCTTCAGGAACTGGGTTGCTTAATGAAATCCTCCAGCACAAGTGTGAGCCCTGGTATATCCTGTTTTGGTTTTGCAAGCTAAGAATGGTTTCTCAAATATTTTTTAATGGTTAAAAAGAAAAGAATATTTCATGGCATATGAAAATTATATAATTCAAATTAATAAAGTTGTATTAGAACACAGTCATGCCTACGTGTTTATGTATTTTCTGTGGCAATTTTTGCACAACACTGACAGGTTTGAGTAGTTACATGAGACCAAATGACCGGCAAAGCCTAAAACATTTACTCTCTGACCCTTAATGAAGTTTGCTGATCTCTACCCTAGGATCTTTTCTGGAAAAGAGCCTTGATACTATTGTACTGAATAGCCCTGCTGCCCAGTGTATATCCAAAATGCCAGTGTAGGCAGAGGTGGCAGGTGGCATGCAGAAGTCACAGCATTGCTACAGGGCACACTTCAGAACAATAACCCAAACTTAGTCCTAGTGGTAGGATTCTGTCAACTACAAATACAAGCATGTAAAAAGTGCCATGCTATTATCTGTGCGTTTCTGGTATGACATGCTTTTCTAACAAAATTCATCCACTAGCCAATATACCCATGTATAAATCATCTAGGTCAAGGTGGAAGGTCTTTATCTAAAAGATGAAGAGATGCTTCCTTTGAAATTCTTCTTGCACTTTTGTTATTGCAATTTGATTAATCAGTGGATTTTTGAGCTTCCTACTACTCCCATTAATAAGTACAAAAATAACAGATATTGAATACTCTGGACCCAAAGCTAAGCTTTTTACATATATTCTCTCATTTAATTTTGTGAAAACCTCAAAAAATACATGCCTTATTGAACCTGTTTTAAAGATGAGAAGGCTGAAGAAAGGTTAAGTAACCTTCCTAGAGTCAAATCCAGCTCTGCCTGACTAAAGCCCACACACTCAGCCTCTAGCTGTTTATTGATGTTGTTTATAGCATTTTATGTTTCATTGTTTCCAAATTTAGCTGATGGTGTTGCTTTGGGAGCAGCAGCTTCTACTTCACAGACTAGTGTCCAGTTAATTGTGTTTGTGGCAATAATGCTACATAAGGTAAGCCAAGATTTGATTTTTAATATATGCTAGTTAAAATTTCTCTTGATCTTTAATGTTTTGTTGGAGTGGGGAAAATGTTTTTTAGTTAGTTTCCTAACTTCAAAATTCTTTTTTAGTTTCCTAACTAAATATTTTTTGAGTGAGTTTCATTTTGGATAATTTATACCTATTTTTTTTTGCTACCATTTTTTAAAAAGTATTACTTAATGGGGTTTTATGTTTTTGTGACCATATACACAAACTATTAAATTCTCTATAGATCTATATTTCATAGAACTGTTGAAAATTTTTAATATATATTTTTAGTTGTTGATGGACCTTTATTCTTATTCATTTGTTTATATGCAGTGCTGAGAATCTAATCCAGTGCCTCATACATGCTAGGCAAGTGCCCTACCACTGAGCCACAACCCAAGCCCATATTTTATAGAATTTCGTTGATAATATTTTGGGTTTTTGATTATAGGATCTTTTCTTAGCTTAGAATGTTAATTCCTAAAAGGCAGAGCTCAGGTACTCTGCCCGGGCTTTTGGTAAGAGACTTCCTAGACGATGGCAATGTACTTCTTTTATTATTTTTTTTTAATATACTGAGGATTGAACCTTATATACTAAGCTTTACCCCTGAGCTACATCCCCAGCCCTTTTTATTTTTATTTTGAGATAGGATCTTCTGTGAATTGCTAAGGGTCTGATTAAGTTGCTGAGACTGGTCTTGAATTTGGCAATCCTCCCGCCTCAGACTCCTGAGAGACTGGGATTACAGGCTTGCATCACCTTACTCCTCTGTGCTTTGTGTGTGTGTGTGGGGGGGGGTGGTACTGGGGTTTGAAAACCAAGGGTTTCCCAGGTTTTTTAATTTTTATGTTGAAATAGAATATCACTAAATTGCTTAGGGCCTCCCTAAATTGCTAAAGCTGGTCTTGAACTTGCAATCCTCCTGCCTCAGCCTTTTGAGTAGCTGGGATCATAGTCATGTGCCACTGTGCCCAGCTGACATGTATTTTTGATGGAGAAGCAATCCACATTTCTAGAATGCTGCTAAGAGATAATTTTTCATTTCTAGGCACCAGCAGCTTTTGGACTGGTTTCTTTCTTAATGCATGCTGGTCTGGAGCGGAATCGAATCAGAAAGCACTTGCTGGTCTTTGCACTGGCAGCACCAGTTATGTCCATGATGACATACTTAGGCCTGAGTAAGGTAAGTTTATTAGGAGTAAAAACCTGTACAAGGTAAAGTGCCTTAATTCCAAGTCAGTCCTCTATAAATTTAACATTTCCTATTTGTTTACTTTGAAGACTTATTTAACATCAGTTCTAAGAATATTTGCACAGATATATGAAAGAAATTCAATATTAAAAATAATGTAACTTAATCCCAGCCAGCCGTGCCCATTTTATTTTTAGATGTACAGTAAGTCACAACCATCCACAATGAATGTTGAGGTACTTCAATGAATGTTGAGGTTGGCACATTACATTACATTAAGATGGAACCAAGACTAGTTTCTTCAGGGCAGTGGATTTAATTGTTTGTAAAAATGTTTTATATGATGCCGGGCGCGGTGGCGCACGCCTGTAATCCCAGCAATTTGGGAGGCTGAGGCAGGAGGATCGCGAGTTCAAAGCCAGCCTCAGCAATGGTGAGGCACTTAGCAACTCAGTGAGACCCTGTCTCTAATAAAAATACAAAAAAAGGGCTGGGGATGTGGCGCAGTGGTCAAGTGCCCCTGAGTTCAATCCCCGGTACCACAAAAAAAAAAAAAAAAAAAAAAATGTTTTATATGATATAAGCCAGCATTCTCATGATCTTATTTATTTCTTACCTAAACTTGTCACTGGGTCAGCAGCCATGGAATTAAACTTGTGAGCCCTCTGCTGGCTTCAGTGAAGAAAGTAGCCTAAGTAGGATAGAGTTTTGTAGAGTGTTAAAATCTGGGAGCAGGTATAGCAGGGAAAGGCTGAGGGACTCTCCAGATGAGATATGAGAGCAGCTGGCTTGGGAGAGGCTTGGGGTCTCATCTGGTCCTTCTAAAGTATGGCTGCTGTGATTCTCTCTAGAAAATTAGAGATCAAGTAAATAGTAAATTGCTGTGTCTGGTTTGGGTGGAAATAATTTTTGTCATATCATTGTGTGACAAGCCATGTAGCAGCCCTTAAAAGAGCAGAAGGTGAGCAAGATGACAATAGTTAGCTAAGACTCTGATTTTTCTACTCCTGCTCTTATATCACTCAATAGTAAATATCTAGTCCTTTCTCATTCAGATCTGTAGTGACCTATGTCATTTGTCCGCTCAGAGTCTGAACACCCTTCCATTTCCAAGCTGCTCCTTCCTGTGCCTCATAGTTCTGTCTACTTGGGCTACAGTTCTTAGCAACAACTCTCCCTGTTTCACCCAAATGTCAACTGGCAGGTTGTAGGAGAAAAGTCTCAGAACCAAACTGGGCCAGGGCTTGTTCAAGGAAACTGCTTTCCTTCATGCCCTCTCTGAAGGTCATTGATACTGTATTTAATATATTAAAACCTGTATTAAAAGGAACATGAGAAATGAGATGGTTAAAGAATGGTTAAGTTTCTGTTCATTAAGGGTTTGTTATCTCAGTTGCTAACAAATGAGTCATTATTAAACTTCTTTCCATTCACCTGAAGAACCTTATTTTTTTTTTTCAGCCAGTGAAGTGAAGAAAGTAGCCTAAGTAGGATAGAGTTTTGTAGAGTGTTAAAATCTGGGAGCAGGTACAGCAGGGACTCTCTGGATGAGATATGATAGCAGCTGGCTTGGGAGAGGCTTGGGGTCTCATAGTTCCTTTAATTATTTTTTATTTTATTTATTATTATTATTGCTATTATTGTTATTGTTGTTGTTATTATTATTATTATTTTGGTACTGGGGATTGGACCCAGGGACACTCTACTACTAAGCTATATTCCCAGTTTCTTTTTTATTTTGAGAGAGGGTCTCACTTAAGTTGCCCAACATGGCCTTGAACTTGTGATCTTCATGCCTCAGCCTTCTGAATTGATTATAGGGATTATAGGCATGTACTATGTCTGGCTACATGGTTCCTTCTAAAATATGACTATCACTTCACTGATAATATAAGCTTTGAACTTTTTATAAGAAGGTACCGATAATTCTGAGGAATAGAGTTAAATGCTGCATCTGTGGCAGGTTCTTTACTTAAAATTTTAATTAATCATGCTTAACCTATAGGTCCTTTTTTTTATAGAAAAGGTTGAAATTAGTTATATGAAGTTAGGTAAATGAGACAATTCTAAGCTATGTGACGGTGGCTCCTGCATCTTGATGGCCACTTTATCTCAAGCACCTGGCCCAGAGCCTGACACACAGAGGATATTTGTTAAATATTAGTAGAATGAACAAATTAATGTTTGAAACTTAATGTCTACATTAACTTCTTTTTGGTTCTATCTCAAAAATAATACAGGTAAAACCTGTTCAATCAGCACTTGATGTTTGTTTTGAAAAGCAGTTGTACTGAATTTAGCTAATAATAGAATACTTTCATAATCACTAGTAAATTTCAAGTGTTCTCACTACAAAAAAAAGTATTTGAAGTAATGGATATGATAATTATCTTGATTTAAGTATTCCACATTGTACTCATAAATCCTAACATTACTTTGTATCCTGTAAATATTTATAATTACAAATTGTCAATTTATAATAAATTTTTAAAAATTGTTTACATCATTGATTTTATTAAACCCTTATTTGGAATCTCCTTGTAAATGAGATAGAGCTACTCTGCTCTCAAGATGTCCCCAGTGTCCTAGGAGCACCAGACATGTATTTTGAATGTTTTTTAATTGAGACATCTTCCTGACTCTGAATTTTACTTAATTTTTCCTCTTTGTTTTAATTCACAGAGCAGTAAAGAAGCCCTTTCAGAGGTCAATGCCACCGGAGTGGCCATGCTTTTCTCTGCTGGGACATTTCTTTATGTTGCCACAGTACATGTCCTCCCTGAGGTGGGCGGAATGGGGCATAGCCACAAGCCTGATGCCACTGGAGGGAGAGGCCTCAGCCGCCTGGAGGTGGCAGCCTTGGTTCTGGGTTGCCTCATCCCACTCATCCTGTCAGTAGGACACCAGCATTAAATGTTCAGATTCCAGCCTCAGTCAGCGGCCATTTGCCATCCAGTGAGATCAGCCGGCACATGACAGCTACTCACTTCCTCAGTCTCTTGTCTCGCCTTGCCCATCTCCACCTGTGTTCCTAGAGTCCGGAGGGAGGTGAGATTCAGTCCTGGAGTAATGGAAAAGCTTTTAAAGTAGGAACAACACATTGTGATTAGGTATAGGCTTGTGTTGTCTTTTAAAGGGCCCTTGGCATATTGAGTTTTGATGTTTCTCTTAACCCTATTCTCAGGGAAGATGAAATTTAGTTTTAAGGAAAAGTGGAGAACTTCATACTCATAATGAAGTAGTAATTATGAAAATACAGTGTTCTGTAATTAAGCTTAATCTCTTAGTTAGAGGCTCTGTCACTTGACCCCTTGATTTTTCACATGGTTTTCACCGTGTACGAATGGTGCTTTAGCATCTATGCCACATGCCTTGATAGGAGCTCATAGCACCCACTGTCTTAGATGCTAAAGGTGATTGCAGTTAATTTGAGATTAGAGTAAGGAAGGTAAGGGCAAAACACATTGAAAGCTGACCTTTTCCTAGAAAGAGATATCCTTTGAGAGGGTACTTCTAGAGAGACTTAACACCTCCTTTGCATGTGCCTCTAAATACAGCCTGCCATTCCATCCAGTGGAGCCGCAGAGGTGAGACTAGCTTCTGAAGGGTGACTGGTATTTTGTAGCATTTTGAAGTTTCTTTTGCAGAATACCTGTTTCCAGCACATTCCTATAGACAGGCCAAATTCTAGTAGGTTCAGGCATATAGCCTGTCCTTCAAGAACAGTCTGATCACAAAGGATCTTTAGAAATTAAGAGATGCTACATTTTAAGTGAATTTGAATAATTTGACATCTTTGTAGTGACCTTTTAAAAAGTAAGACTACCCAAATCTATGTTGTCCTTTCTTTCTTTCTTTAAGTATTTCTCTTAGCAGGTCAGCAGTCCCTCTGGCTAAGCCTTTGTTCAGCGTGGAGAGCGTTATGTCTGTTCACATAAGCACCTGTAGCGTGAAGAAAGTCTAGCTGTCTCATGAGTGGGAAGTGTCTGCCTGTTGGTTTAAAGCTTATTGAAATCATGTCTCTTGTGTCTTCATCTTTCCCGTGCTTTTCTCCTAACTTTTCCCTCCAGCCCCTCTTCCCACAGTTTGCTGCTTACTGCTGGTGGCGATGTTAATACTTGTGTGAAATGAGTTCTCATCAGGACAACCACTTCTTGAACTGTGATGATGAAGATAATATTGTCTCTATTTTTAATTCCCTTCAAAGATGTTACGTTTGTGTCAAATGCAGCTTTGTTAAGCCCTCAAAATATCACCTCCTCATGTGAATTGACACAAGGCCCCCCCCCCCCCCCCCCCCCCCCCCACTAATATTCTGATAATTTAAACAATTGAAATGGGAAAGTGTTTAACAAACTAAGGTTATTTTCCATGTTTGCCAAAATCTGCATAAACTGTTTTGTCAAATGAGTGTATAATACTGTATTATTAATTTATTTCAATTTTATGTACCATTTCAAAATATTACATTAAGACGGAACCAAGACTTCAGGGCAGTGGATTTAATCATTTTGTAAAAATGTTTTATATGACACATAAGCCAGCATGCCTGTGGTCTTTTTTTTCTTTTTCTTTTTTTCATTTCTTTCCTAGATCTGTCACTGGGTCAGTAGCCATGGAATTAAACTTGTGAGCCCTCTGCGGGCTTCAGTGAAGAAAGTAGCCTAAGTAGGATAGGGTTTTGTATAGTGGCTGGCAGCCATTGCATACAGTGTTAAACCCAGGAGAATGTACAGCAGGGAAAGGCTGAGGGACTCTCCTGAGGAGATATGAATAGCAGCTGGTTTGGGAGAGGCTTGGGGTTTCATATGGTCCTTCCAAAGTATGGCTGCTGTGATTCTCTCTAGAAAATTAGAGCTCAAGTAAATAGTAGATTCCTGTGTCTGATTTGGATGGAAATAATTCCTATCATATTGTGTGCAATGGTCCGAAATTTGTTCTGCTGGCCAAAGCCTTTCAACAGTGCCTTGCCATCATGCTTAAAAGTTTGGCTAGACTATCTTGCTCGATAGGGCCTTGAACTGTGGCAAGGGTTGAACCATTGATTTGCCTTCCCCTCTGGATCTTCACATTAACAAGCTCTCAGAAGCCGTGGGCTTTCCCAGATCCTAATGCTGCTGCCTCAGGAACTACTCATTTCTCTCCTGGGCAGTAGGCAAAAATAGCCATACGAATTTATAGGGCTCAAATGCATCTTCAGGCGGCAGAGAACCAAGAAGCGTTTCAGAGGCTTCCTTCACTGGAGGAAGAGCTTGCTCCTGTGATGGGCAGGGTCCCAGGAGAGGCCATCTCAGTGCTCACTTTTCACCACATTTCAGTCCCCTTTTCCTCCTGTTTAAAACTGCCTCCTCAGATGTGGATGCCTTAATGCTCTAACACATTTGAAAACATTGGTGATACTTAAGCTGCTGCCATGATTATGAATGGAATTATTGGCAACCAAAGAGATGAATTGATAATGAAAAGCATAGTCCATCCTTCCTCATAACCAAAGTCAATCTTAATGCAATTTGAGTCCTTTTCCTTAGTAGGAATGACTTTCTTCAGATTCCAAGTGCTCTCTTAAGTGGCAAATTAGGTTGAAAAACACTAATTCCCCTCACTTGTCCTCCAGTTATTTGCTCAATTCCCATATCACCAAAGCAGTGATGTGCCAGGTTCCAATCGGTTTTCCTGTGAATTCTGTTGCCAGATTCTTTTTTTTTTTTTTTCCTTTAAGGCAGAGGTTCTGCACTGGAGCATATGAAGTTGGAAGCAGTACTACCTATAGAGGATGTTGTGTTCTCTCCCCGCCCTTCATCCCCCCACACACCCCCCCACCCCCGCACCAATTCAAAACAGCCAAGTTAGCCTGTTGTAGTATCTTGAATACTTAGAGAAAAGAAAGGGAGTGGTTGTTTTGAGGTATCATTTCTTGTAGAAAGGAGAAAGTGTAATTGTGGGTTTTTTTTACCAGCCTACTTCTAAGTGTCACTGCCTGGTTTTCCTCTTTTTCAATAGAACTGGGAGGACACACCAGCATTGAAGTTTATTAAGCCCCTGACACTTGGTAGCTAGGTACTGAACATGGGAACTGTATGTTAATAGCACAAGCCCCCCCTTGTGGCAGAATGCTCCTGCCTCTTGGTCCCTGAGCCCTTTGGAGACTGAGAATAATAATCACATCCATCTCAAACTGCTGCAAAGCACTATGAGAGCCCTTGGTAGTTGTTCTACAAGGGACCCTTCCTTGCATCAGAAAATTTGTTCAGTACAGAATGGTCCACATCTCCTTAAGAGTGCTCTTGGAGATGCTATGAAATTAAAACCAATGATGTAACCTCTTTTTACCTGAGATATCTCAGAATTACCTCAGGAGCTCTGAAGGAGACTTGTGACTTGTGGGAAAAGACTAGCCAACCACTTAGGAATTCTCTAGATATGCTTAGCCTAACACAGTTGCTTAACACAGGGAGATTGGCTTTGATTTTTGTCTGGTTGCATCTTCTGCAAGCTGGGAGTCTCATGGGATAACACTGCAGTTCCCCTGGTTCGGTGGCCTAAACAGTGATTTTAAATATCCCTTTTTCTGGATCCTTTGTACACATGAAATCATTCCATGGATGGCTGCCTTATAATTTTGTCTCTTTCCATTTTAATTGTGAATGGTTTTTTTTAAAAAATGCTGTTTTCTGGTTTGTTTTATGATATTAAATTTTTATTAGTGCATACCTCATGTGAGTGGCTCATTACTTAGCTGTCATCAGCATTTCTGTTTGACAGCCAGTCTTGATATGAACATCAAAAAGGTAATGAAAAGCTATGAAGGACCCTGGAAAGATCTATCTACTATATGCACATCCTTTAGGCAAAGTGTGTGGGGGCCGGGTAGGGACACAGTATACCACCTGCTCCAAAAGGCACAAGTTCACTGAAAAAATATTTTGCCTTGCTGTCATTGTTAGCAAATGTGATTTATGAAGATAGCTCTCGACTCCCAGAAAAGAGAAGCAAGAGCACATGAAGTATATCATTGAAATGTATTATTCGTGTGTCATTAGATTTCATTAGTTATTACTCGTGCATTTTGTGCTGGTGTGTGTGTGTGTGTGTGTGTGTGTGTATCAAAATGTGTGTGCTGTGCTAGTTACAGAGATTGTGCCCAGAGTGTTCCATTTTTCTTAAAAACCTCTCCTCATGAGGAAAACCAGCAAAGAAGACATGGTGTTTACGATCCCTGTCATCTCTACGGAAGTCGCCAGGTGAAATGCTTTGTCCCTCCTCTGCCTAGAGCAGTGGAGTTTGAAATCTTAGGAAGTCAGCATTATGCCCCTTTTACATTGCTGTCCTGAGATGAAAGTGTGTGTGTGTGTGTGTGTGTGTGTGTGTGTGTACACGCACACAGTGGGAGCTAGGAAGGGTTTATATAGCCAAAATAGCCAGCAGTCCTTAGTTTTGTGTTGTTTTTAATTCTTAAAAGCTAGAACTGTATCCTATAGTGTAGTTTTTATAGTATAAGAAATAAGCAGCTTTTGTCTGTGTTGTCCCTGTGTCTGGAATGCTTTTCTCAGCCTCCTCTTCTTGATCCAGTGTCTCCTTCTCTTAGCCTACTGTGACCACTTCATAAATATTGTAACCTGAACCATCCCATGTTCCTCAACCTTTTTTTTTTTTTTTTTTCCTGGTACCAGGGATTGAACCCGGGGTGCTTAACCACTGAGCCGCACCTCCCCCAGCCTTTTTTATTTTGAAACAGGGTCTTGCTAAGTGGCTTAGGGCCTTGCAAAGTTGCTGAGGCTGACTTTGAACTTGTGGTCCTCCCTCCTCAGCCTCCTGAGTTACTGAGATTACAGGTGTGCGCCACAACACCTAGCAAATCAATCACCTTCTAATGTGCTTTATAATACATGTCTTTACTTTGTGTCCCTTTTGCCCACTAGAATACAAGGTCCAGGCAGGTAGGTTCTCAAATAATTGTTCAATAAATTGGTCTTGCTGGTTAGGGAGGGTGCTTTTCCTTTGATTTACAACACCCCACGATCACCAGGCCTGATCCCTGGCAGAACCAGCTGTGACGTTACAGGTCACTCCAGTTTTGCCTCACACTTGGGGAGTTAGCAATGAAAAGGGGAGTCAGAAGGATGTGAAACTGCAGGACATAATCAGGGTTCAAGTTAATCCAGTACTAACTATCCTTAGGAAGGTGCTGTGTGACTGACTCATGGATGGGGAAACCTAGGTCCTGTTCCCAGCTTGGCTACTGATCCCCATTGCAGTGTTAGTCATTGTCCAGTTTTATGATGTGGGGCTTGGAATGAGAGTCAAAGTGTGTGCCTCCCTCTGTTTGCCATGCTTATGGATGGGGTCCTGACAAATTCAGGAGCTGTCGGACAAGCATTTCGAGTTGCTGCATATACAAAAGGGAGCAAGAGTCAGTTCATGTCCTTGATGAGTTTGTGTTTCGTCGAGGGCTTCAAACAGGAGAACACAATTACCAGTAGTGAGGTTGGCACAAGAAAGTAAGACCACGGGGGCCAGGAGGACACATGAAGTCAGGAACCCAGAATGGGGCTCTGGGAAGCCTCCAAAGAGCCGTGATGTCTGAGCTGAATCTGGAGGCAGAACAGAGTGAGCTCGGGGAGCAGTTAGGGAAGGTTCCCTGGGCAGGAGAATGTTATGGGCAAAGGCCTGCTAGCAACACAAGAGCATGAGCTCTGCATAGGAGCCATTCTGGCTGAAAGGGGAGGCATGAGGCAGGTATGGAGTCCTGTTGGTCCCTTAGAAGACCTGATTTAAAATCCTACAGATAATTTGGGCCTAGCTAGGGTCTTTATAATCTTGCTTGTACTCCAATTGGTGCCTCTTCTCTGGCCTGAGTTCCTGTCACCATACAGGTGACTTGTGGATGTGGCAGTCAGTAGTTCCCAGGTCCTTGCACTTTAGTGACTATAACTTTTCCTCTCCTTATCCCTGCTTGTCTCTCCTACTTAGGCTGGGGCCCAAAGGCTCCTCTCATTCCACTGCTGGACATCTATGTTACGGTTCCGTGTAGAGGACCTACTCATCCTGGCAGGCCATCTGTTCTGCCTCGGTCTGCTACTTTTCCCTCTCCAACACTCCTTTGCCTCTGCTCCCTGGTTTATTTAAGGGATCGTGACCTGGAACAGAAGTGTTCCCACCCACCACCTTCCGTGTGCACAGGTGTCTACTATTGTCTCACCAAGGCTGCCTCCTCCCACACCTGGTGTTTCCTTCTAACTCTGCAGCTCCTGACTTCCTGATTTCAGGTCTTCCTCTGGGCTAGGTGCAGAGGGGAGGAGCTAGCAGAGAACCCATCTTATTCTCATCTCTGTCTTTGCTTTGCCTTTGCTCAGAACTTTGAGAAACCAAAAAAGAACTTGCTGTTGGACCTGTAAGGGGGAAAATAACCCAAATTAATATGCTGAAAATTAGAAGGCTTTCCTTTTGATACATGAAGCCCCAAGGGGGTTTCAAAGCAACATGCCTGTGGTCTTTACATTGAGTATAGATGGAGCTAACACTGGGGCCCAGCTTCTGGCACTTGGTTCCCTGAGTTGCTGGTGTTCTAGTTATAGATGAAAGACCAACACTCTGGCTCTCTTACAGATATTCTGGGAGAGAGTGTGAGATTGTAACAATAAATAGCTTGTGGGCTTTTTGGCCAGACTCAACACATCTACCCCTTACTTCAAATAAAATATTATACATGCTCATAGAATCCAAATTAATGTGTACATTTTAATGCATACATCACCCTTGAGAGGGAACACTTCCATTGTTTCTGAGCAGTGTGTTGCCCCTGGGGATGCCCTTGGGTGCCAAGAGCCCATGCTAGTGCTGTAAGTGGCTGGCAGGGCAGCAAGGCACTCAGGCCACCCCCAGAAACAGTCTGCATTGGCAACTTTGGGTGTGAGCACTTACTGGGCAGTGAGAGGGCAGAGGCCTAGCAAGACATGGCCCCTGATGAGACCAGAATCTGCATTTTAGTGCAAAGGAGTGGAGCCAGAGAAATCTTGAACAGAGGCTGCCAGTGTGGCTTCAAGTGGCCTTTCCCATGGGGAGGTGAGATTTCCTGTGGGGGCCTGCTGGGTCCTATGCACCCAGAGACGAGACAGGGCAGCTGATCCTCAATGCCCATCCAACCCCCCCCACCCCCACCCCAGCCCAGCCCCCTTAGCACTTTGGCCTACTGGATCTGCACCTGCCTGTGGAACCCTGTCCCTCACCTCCCTCTCAGGTTCTCCTGGGATCAGCCAGGCCTTGCACAGGCAAAGGAGCCTAAGACCCGTCCTGATCTTACAAAGTCCAATCAAATTAGGAATATGTAAGCTGCCTGTCGTGGCCAGCCACAACACCGCGGGAGGAAAACTCTCGGAGGCAGAGTAAAGATACTACTACTTTTACTTCTACTTTCTTAGAGAGAGCTTAGAGAGAGAAAGAAAGATTTTTCTTCTTCTTAGAAAGAGCTTAGAAAGATTAGAGATAGCTTTTTCTTCTTCTTCTTCTTCTTAGAGCTTAGAGAGATAGAGCTTTTTTCTTAGAGCTTAGAGAGAAAGAGAGAGAGCTTGAAAGAGAGAGATTTCTTCTTTAGAGAGAGAGAGAGCTTAGCTTTTAGAGCTTCTTTCTTCTTTCTTCTTTCTTCTTTCTTCCTCGGGAGCCTCAGCCTGACTCTGACCAGCAATTACTTCTTCTATCTGGTTTCTCTTCTGTAACTGCTCTGCCTACGTTCTGGCCGCTCTGATTCTTTTCTTCTTCTCCGACCCGAACTCTTCTTCTGACCGACCGAGCGACTGCATGACTGACTGAATGAATTCATTCTTCTCCTCACTCCGACCGCTTTCACCCGGTTATATACCTTTAGCTTTGCGGGTGCCTCACGTGCATTTACAGGTGCGTCACATACATACTTATTATCAGGTGGAACTTATGGCTTCCAGCTGACCGCAATAGCCATCTCCCTAATTGGGGCTCCTTCAGGAATAGGATTCAACAAAAAGAGGTGTGTTTTAGTCCTTGCCAGGAGAGGAGGGAGTGACATCAGAAAAGGAATCACGAACAATCACTTAAGCTGAGTCTTGAAGTAGGATTTGGGGAAGAAGAAAAGCACTTGAGACCAAGGAAAGGGTAAGTAGAAAGGATACAAAAGAGCTTGGCAGCCTCTCAATGTCAGAAGCAGTGTGGCTGGCGGCCGGAGTGTTGAGAACAGATGAGAAGGGAGAGCAACCGTGAAGGGACTTGCAGCCAAAGGGAGTCAGGAACTGCAGTCCTGGTAAGGGAGCCCTGCAGAGAGCTTGAAACAGACACATGGTCACTTTGAGCATGGGAAAGATCCTGTGAGGGATACTGTAAGCCTGGATTCTTTGGGGATCCTATTATGGGTAGGGACAGTCATTTGGAAAGGCTACTGCAGAGTCCAGGTGAAAGCTGAACGTGAAGTTGGGAGCCGAAGGAGAAGAGGAGTGAGAAACAGGCCAGAAAACTGCAGTGATTGTCCTTAGTTCACAAGGTTAATGTTACAGCCTGATCTCCAACCTGGCTCAATGCCAAAAGCAGATCTTAAGTCTGCCATCGAAAGATTGCTCAGGGACTGGGATGTGGCTCTGGTAGATCACTTGCCTCCCATGCATGAGGCCCTGGGTTTGATCCCCAGCAACACACACACACACACACACACACACATACACAGATTAATCTCACATCCTTTCTCAGACACCCTATAGTTTCTGTTCTATAGAGGGGGCAGGGGGAGGCAGGGTCTGAGAGGTCAGAATTCATTTGGTAAGCAAAATAGAACAGGAAACTGCAACCCCTGACCAGACGCCAAGCGAAGAGAATCAGTTCAGTGAGCATACTACATGCCCCACCCCCCACCCTCAAGGAGTTCAGTCTCCTTGACTATGAAGAGAAGCAAACACACAGAAAAACTCCAAACCAGGAGGACAGACATGGGCTAAGATTCACAGCACCAACGGGAGGGTGTAGTTGCAGCTGAAATCAGTATCATGACCTTATTAAGGACTCTAGAGTGGAAGTCTGAGTGATGAAATTGGGGTCCAAGTGTCACCAGACAGGGTTCCAGGGAGTTACCTCCAAAGAAAAGAATGGGACCTCATCCTGGCCCAGGCTTGTTCTGGATTTTTGCCATTGAAAGTTCCAGGATGCATAGGAAGTAAGGCACAAGCGAAGATTTATTTAAGGACAGCAAAGGTGTACACACCCAAAAAGTACACACTCTCTCAGAGAAGAGAGGATGAGTGAGGCACCCTGGGTTGGACTCTGACTATATATGTGATTTTTCTGGGAAGAAATGTGCAGGTTCTCAGCAAGCTTCTCTGAAAATCAAGTTATGTGACTGACATTCATTTGATAATTGGGGTTCTGAATGCTCCTCTTTGGTTAAGCTGTCTAGCCATATATCAGTTGTAGGCACATTGTATAAGTCTTCAAATCTGGTGACATTTAAATTAATGATATTTCTATTCTAGTTGATCCATTCCAAACATATGCTGTGTTCACCCGACTAGAAGAACAAGCATGACTGGTCATGTTTATGGATCCAGGTTGCCATCTACTAAAGGTCTCCCTTCCTCTCTCCCCAAGAGCCCACCTATCTCATAAGGAAGGAAAGAGGTTCCACAAAGGACACTGATGCTGCTCCAGGGCCCAGCCTGGTGCCCAGATCTCCCACTTCTGCTACTTGGTCCTATAGGAAAGCTTGGGCCCAGCTCAGTCATCAGATGGACACTGGTGCTGGGACAGCTTAGAGAAGCCAGAGTAGCAGCATTCCTGGGTCCTTCACTTGGCACAGGCTGGAAACAAGTAGAAAAGCCATAGCCTGCATACCTGAGGGTGGGGTCAAGGACCAAGGGGGCAGGGAGCAGTGGAAGTGGTGCTATGGAAGAGCCATTTTTGTTTGTCCAGGGTTCTGGGAACTTTGGTAGCCCAGTCAGGATGTGATTCCAGGGAGACCCTGTCACCATTCCCATCAGGCAATGTTCCGCTCCCCATTCCTGGCTTGAGTGAGCCTGTATCTGGCTCACTCTAGCTAAAGTATCAAATCAGAGAGCTGGACCCCAGACAGGAGTCACATTATGAAAGTGTACATTCACTGTCAGGAGTTCTTCAGCTGCAAGGCTAGAATTTTACAGTACAAGAAGAATTGTCTTGGGGCTGGGGCTGGGGCTCAGTGGTAGCACACTTGCCTGGCACGTGTGAGGCACTGGGTTCGATTCTTAGTATAAATAAATAAATTCTCATGTATAAATAAATAAAATAAAGGTCTATCAACAACTAAAACATAAAAAATGAAGAAATAAAAAGAATTGTCTTTTTGGCTCTACAGGAACACTGAGTCTTAGGTGAGTTGACAACTGAGAAAGTACTAGAAAAGAAAAAAAGACTGAAAGGGACTAGAATTTTCCCAGTCCAAACTTTAATTCACATGGCCCTATGCTGCGGCGGGAAGGGTCTGGGCTTAGGATTCAAATCAAATCAGGACATTTAATTCTGCCAGTTTTCATTATTCCACATGGATTTGTGAGCCTATCACATTCTAGGAAATGACCCCCTGTGTGACCTCAAGTAGACAACTTTTAAAAACCTGATGCTCACCTGGGAAATTAAAAATAATATGTACCTCCTGGCCTGTTGTCAAAATTAGATGAAATAGGTAAGTCATACACAACACACTGAGAACATCAACTCTGTACCTCAGCAGTAGGGGGGCACTTGAAGGGAATCTGCAATTCTCGACTGGTCTCACTGGTAAGATTGGGCATTCCTGACCCACTTGACCTAGGGCCCTGGACTGGTCTCTGACTTGTTTTGTTCTCCCCAGAATTCTTGGCCAAGCATTTGGCACTTCTGGGCAGAGGACACAGCAAAAGCAGAAACAGCTTCTCCCACAGCTGACCTGACACGACTTGGGCTGTTAATTGAGGAGAACAGAAAGAAGTCACTCAAGTACCTAATGATTGATCAAACTCATGTTATTTGTCTCCCAGTGGTATTTTCACACAGTTTCTGCCACTGTTAGTTACATCTTGTCCAGATGTCTTATTTGCAAAAAAAAAAAAAAAAAAAAAAAAAAAAAGGCAAAGATAGATTTCTCTCTGCTATTGAAAAACCCTGGGTCTATTTCTTCCATTGAAGAAACTAAGCCCTTCCTAGGATCATCTGGGCTCACGCAACTCATCTCCTTGAAGGACTTCTCAAAATGACTCCTGGTATCCTGCCTTTGTCTCCTAGAGATGGCTCATAAACTCACCATGAAAAGGAATGAATTTACTAAAAGAATATTAGTAAAAAAAATCAGGCAAAACTTCTGAAACAATACTCAAAACCCTGCTGCGCAAGTGTGTGAGAAGGAAGCTTAATGCCACAGAACACTCATGCAACTGTTGTGTACTACCAAGAACCCACATCCCCATGACCGCCACTACAGCCACAGTGGACACCCAAAACAAGTCACATGTCTGTGCATGCTTCTTCCTTGCATGTATCATCTGTAACTCAAAGTCCTGTCTCTGCCCTGACCAGTGAATTGCACACACAGGCAAGTTTTGTTTGTTTGTTGATATTGGGAATTGAAACCAGGGACAATTTACCACTGAGCTACATCCTTTTATTTTCTGTTTGAATATAGGTCTTGCTAAATTGCTTAGGGCCTCATTAAGATGCTGAGGCTGGCCGAAGACTTGTGATCCTCCTGCCTCAGCCTCCCTAGTCACTAGGATTACAGGCATTTACCACTGCACCAGGCATTAAATTGGTCACAAACTCAAATACAGGAAGGAGCCAGGCAGGTAAGACTATAGGGGATTATGGGGTCTCTGGAGAGTACCCCTTTAAGCATTCAGGTCAAAATTTTAAAGATGATGTGTAAATGGTGATAAGAGTAATGAAAGTGATTGTGGTGATGGTGCTGAGGAATTGACTAGAAAAGGGCAAGAGGGAACTTTCTGGGTGAGGTAAATGTTCTGTTTCTTGCTTTGGTTGGTGGTTACATGGTGTATACATTTATCAAATGAGTGCTTAAGATCTGTTCATTTTACAATATATTAAGTATACCTCACTTTTTATTTTTTAACTTGGGGCAAGTTAATATGTCTGTAAATTAATTTGGCCTTCAGGGCAAATTCGCAAGTTTCTGTTTCAATCTTTATCTCACATATGAGGAATCAAAGACCCTGAGTAGGGAAAGTGATTCTCCAAGGGCACTAACGAATGGTGACTTGTGGCCAGTGGCTCCGCAGTCTGAGAAAGGGAGACGGCGCCGTCCGGCAGCGGCGTCTTACTGCGCAAACTCGATTCCGGGCGTTTGGAGTGTCGCGTCGCAGAGCTAACCCAGCCTTTCCACCCGCTGGAAGGGAGGCGTTCCCCAGGGGCTGGGCAGTTGTCTGCCCTGGCCAGAAAGTGAGACAGTCACCAAATACCTACGCCAAGGAAAGCCGAAATGAATGGAACACGCATCCCTAGGGAGTACTGGCCAGGCGCGCAGATAAATCACGAACACAAACTGCACTGACAGTTTGAGATTACGGTTGAGTGCCAAATGCCGACACAGGCAACCAAGTTCCAGGAAAAGAAATCCGATCTGGGAGAGGCGACGGCGGTGCAAAGCGAAATCCACCAGAGAGGTCGGGGAGAGGCCACCAATCTCGATGGAGCCTCCTGTTGGGGCGGGCACCTAGGCACTTATCGAAGTCTTACCTGGTCACCGGTCTGCCCCAACAGGTACGGGCATCTCCACTACACAGGTGAAAAAACCAAGGCTCCTTCAGTTTACAGTGCTGAAAAGACTGAGTTGTAATCCCAAACCCAGTTCTTTGACACCACGCCCGAATGCCTGCCTCTCCCCCGCCCACTCGGGAGTGGGTATCTGCGGAGTGACTCCCGTCCATCCCAAAGCGACTCGTCCGGTGATTCGATGCAGGTGCTGCACGCCAGAGGGAACTGGAGGAATGCTGGGCGCCTGGGGTGGGGGTGGGGAGGTTCTGTAGCCAAATCCTCGCCGCTCGACCCGCCGGGACCTTCCGGACGCTGGGAGCAGGGCCCTCCAGCCGGCGCCCGCCCTGATTGGCGCTCGCCGTCGGCCTCCAGCTGGCTCACCTGCCACTCCCAGCCAATCGAGGCCACCAGAATTAGGGCTGTCACCGAGGGAGGGGGAGATGCTGCGGGCGCGCGGCTGAGCTGCCCTCCCCGCGGAGTTCCCACCAGGCCCGCGGCAATCCCGAGCCTAGTCCCAGCCGCCGGCTGCCAGCCCCGCGGCCCTCAGCGCCGAGCTCGGTGCCCCTCGCGCTTTAATGCAGCAGCTCCAGCCCGGGCCTGCTCGGCATCTCCGCTCGGTGGGACGCGCCCCGACGGTGCCCCGAGTCGCCTGCGGACGCCACCCCCACTGCCTCCCACCGTCCACCCGGTCCCTGTGGGCCCAGCCGGGGTCAGCCCGGCTGAGGCAAGATGTTCACGTCCAAGTCCAACTCCGTGTCGCCCTCGCCGTCCCTGGAGCAGGCCGACTCCGACGCGCTGGACATCAGTACTAAAGTGCAGCTCTACGGGGTGCTGTGGAAGCGGCCCTTCGGTAGGCCGTCCGCCAAGTGGTCCCGGAGGTGAGTGTGTCCCCAGCGCCCCCAGAGGACCACCGGGAAGGGAGCTCCGGGTCTCAAGACACCTCCCATCACTTCCAGTCACTGTCCCGCCTCTGCCTACCCTTGTGACCTTGATCTTGCTTCGTTTTACTCTGCACTGGCAGATGTGGGTCTTAGCCTGGGCCGCCAGAGCTGGGGTGGGACCACCGGCCTGGGGGAGGTGGTGGATTCCCTGGAATAAACTGAGTTCCTAGTGGAGAGTCTGGGTGTGGGCTGAGATCAGGGCTGTAGCAGGTCAAGTTAGGCCAGACTCTGCCCCCATCCTCAGCCACAAGACATCTTTCCGGACCTCCTCTGGAAACTCGTTTTCCACACCCAGGTCTAGAGAAGCTGGCTAGAGGTGGAGAACTACTGAGCGAGCTGGGCTACTGGCCCTTCTGACTCAGGCCAGGACAGAGAGCAGGGCCTGGAATAGTCTGTGCTACCCACCCTCCGCCCCATAGGGGGAATACACTGGTTCTGCTCAAAGGACTGATCCTTTGGAAGGGGTGGTGGGTGGG
Organism: Tamias sibiricus; assembly: GCA_025594165.1. NCBI lineage: Eukaryota > Metazoa > Chordata > Mammalia > Rodentia > Sciuridae > Tamias > Tamias sibiricus. The sequence goes on along the minus strand of CM046659.1, from coordinate 39,690,625 downwards.
GAAATCCAGAGCAGCCCCAGCCCCATCCTTCAGCACCAGCTTCCTCATCCTCCCTTGGAGAGGATTCCCCAGATGTCAATAGCTACTTTCCACTTACAAATGGCCTGGGAGGTTTTGGTATTGGGACAAGGGGAATCTTACAGCTCTGGGCTTGCAGGAAGCTCTCAAAACTGGCCTCAGGTGCCATGGGCCACCTTCTGCACGGTTTTCATCCTCAAGCCAACTTTGGTTCTGAGATTTGCTACTTGTGTGGCCTAGAGAATCCAGACCCTGTCACAGCCCATCCCTAGAGGTTGTGACCCTTCGAGGAAACTAGGGGTGCATCTACATACCCTTTCCCCATACTATATCAGGAGTCTGTCCCTGAGTAGAGGGGCCTCAAATGTCCTTAGGACCATAGATCATATGTATATGGCAGTGGTTGCTTCTGATGTTCAATTCTGATGAATAATTTAATATTCCTATAAGACTGCTGAGCAAATGGAGCTGTGGACAGCATTTCACATTTTTTCATACCTGGTTTTACGTATTCTTATTACTTTTGACAGATTTCTGAGATTTAATGGAGTACATACTCCTTGAATTTCTCAAAAGTTCTTACCTCTGGTGCTTATTTTTTTTAACTTTAAAAAATATATTTATCTCTTAGTTGTAGTTGGACACAATACCTTTATTTATTTTTGGACACAATACCTTTATTTATTTATTTTTGCATGATGCTGAGGATCGAACCCAGGACTGCACACATGCTAAGCAAGCGCTCTACCGCTGAGCCACAACCCTAGCCCCACCTCTGGTGCTCTTAATGGAGGTTTGCAGCAGCTCAAAGATTGTATGAGGGTTGAACCGCTTGAGCTGAAGCGGCTGAGGGTGGGGAGCAGTCTGTCTCTGCCAAGGCTCTTGAGCCGGGGGGTGGGGGGGTATTCTTGAGATGCAAGCACCATTAGCAGAATGTCCCCTCCCCTCTTCTGCCTCAGCTGCTCCTGGCTGCAGACACTCCTCTCCACTGTGTCTGGCTGCTGTCCCAGGTATTGCCTTTCCTTGCCAGGCATTTTCACCTGATTGCATCCAGTAAATGTTAGGTGCCTGGGACCCCCAGCACATGTCCCCTGGGCCCCCTTACCACTATAATTACAGTAGGGACCTGGACCCACAGTTCATTTGGGGGCTGAGAAGCATCCAGGGTAGACTCCCAACTTAACCACAGTGCTAGGCTTGGGGTGCCCAGAGAATCTCCATCAGTGAACCCCACAGCCAAAAAAACATCCAGTCTAAGTCAGAACAATGCATGTGATCCACACATACAGCTCCAAGTCAAGCCCTCCAACCCCCTTCAGAGAAGATTTTCACTTTGGTTCTCTTCCTTCCTCTGTGAAAAGACTCCCACTCCTCGGGGCTCAGAAAACCTGCCCACCCTAGGCCTCTGACCATGGCCTCTGTTTCATGCTCTGGAACTACCTCTCTCTCTCTCTCTCTCTCTCTCTCTCTCTCTCTCACACACACACACACACACACACACACACACCACAGATTTAGCCTTAAGTCAGCAACAGCCAGCCTGGGGGGGTTCTGGGAGTGGGGGAGGCCTGATGATCCACTTAAGCCCCTCTCGCTTCCCAGCAGGGCCCCCTGCACCCCAGTTTCCCATTTGTAAAGTGGAGTCTCTGGACCTCAGCTAATTAGCAGCCACTGGAAGCTTGGGAACAAGGCAGCCCAGGCCTGCCACTGCGGAGCGGAGCGGAGTGGTCGGTCGATGCCCTGGCAGGGTGGCTGAGGAGAAAGGGCTTGGAAACGCTCTGTCTGTGCTGCATAAATAATGAGTGGGCAGGATAGAGCTGCCTGGGGCTGGCTGGGTTCTATAAACCCTCTTTCCCTGGGGCCTGTCTTAGGAAGCATGCCCCCAACCCCCACTGCCCTAGCAGCCCTTCCCTCCTAGGGTGGGAGGATGCCCTGAGCTCAATCCACATTTTATTCTCCCATAGGCAACAGAGGGGAAGGGAATCAAAACATTAGTTAGCAGGGGGAAGGGAATCTGGGGAGGTGTTTAGAAAATAATTCCATAACTTTGACCTCCCCTTGGACTGTGAGCAGTGGTGAGGCAGGTGCACAGATCTGGGAAGCTCTGAGACAAGGGGAACAGATTAGGGAGTCCCATCCTCAGCCAGGGTCAACTCAAGCAGCCAGACTCTTCTCAGATTAAATACTTTGTCCAACACTCTAGCCCCTCTCCCAAATCCCTTCTGAATGCCTCCTAAGGCCAGAGCCTCTCATGAAGAGGGTCCAGCCAATTCTTTCCAGTGACAGTCTCCTCTTCCATTGTGCTGCAAGGTGGCTTTTGGGAACCAGCCCAGCAGCAGTTCCCTCTTGGGCAGCATGGGCAGGTCTCTGCCCCAGGGAGCTAAGACTCATGGTGCCCATCAGGTACCTAGGGTTTCATGGAAACACACCCACATGTTGCAGATCTGAGGCTACAACCTGCAGATATGGCTCAAGAATCTGTGCCACACCCACTCCCTCCTTTTAATAATCAACCTGTATTCTCCAAACTTTATCAGAGTGGCAGCATGAGGGGGCAGAGACTTGGCCAGGAGGCAGCTGGAAGGCCCGGATTCCTGCAAATATGTGTGGGAAGGGTAGGGGGGAGGTGACAGAGCAGGGAATCTCTTTCAGCATTGGTGAAGGAGAGGGATTTGAAGGACAGTGTCATCCCCAAGAACATAAGTAGTGAGTGATTTGCTTTATTATGAAGATTTCATAGTGTTTTTCACTCTCTGGGAAAACATTATCTTCTTCTTATTCCAGAAGCAGGGGGAATGTGCCTTGTTGAATCTCTCCAGATCCTTCTACCCATCATCAAGAAGATGGGAAAAGTCTCTGGATCACACAGCCATAAAACGAAATGCATACCTGTCAATTCAGGTTTCATTGGGTCAGATTTGCCCAGACAGACAGGTCTACTGGAGTCAAGTGAGTTAATCGTGCAAACAACCTCACTTCTTTCCCACTCCCTCCCTTAGTGGCTGTTGAAGTCCTGTTTGAAAATGAGTCTCAGCTGGGGGAGTGGGGCAGACCCCAAGCTTGCAGGCATTTCAGCTTCCTACATCCGGGACTTGAACATAGAAAGTGGTTTCTTCTGAGAGCAGTTGTGAGTGTGGTGGAACAGGAAGCTAGGCTGAAAGGCCAGAGCTCTGAGTTCCAGTCCCTGCTCTGCCACTGACTGTGTGTCCCAGGCTGTGGCATGTCTCCTCACTGGCTGCCAGTGTCTCACCTACAAAGTGAGGGTGAGGAGATCAAATTGTGGTTTTTGTTTTGTTTTGGATTTGGTACTGGAGGTTGAACCCAGAGATGCTTAACACTGAGCCAAATTCCCAGCCCTTTTTTCATACTTTATGTAGAGACAGGGTCTCACTAAGTTGCTTAGGGCTTCACTAAGTTGCTGAGGCTGACTTTGAACTTGTGAACCTCCTGCCTCAGCTTCCAGAGCTGATGGGATAACAGGTGTACGCCACCATGCCCAGCTCAAATTGTGTTTCCTTAAACTGTTCCACAGATGATTCTAGAGGTGTCTCGAGTCTACCACTAGGGAGTGGGGACCAGGTGGTAGGGTCCCAAGGTCCCCCCGCACCTCTCCACACTAGTATCTGTTTGGCGTATTGAGCGTGTCTTTGCTATATTGTTTGAAGAGTTCTGATACAATTTTTTTTAACCTCTTTAAATTTGATCTCTCCAGGAACTGACACACCCCTGGGGAGGGTGGGGGAATTCCTGCCAACCTGCCATCCCAGATGCTAGACAAGCAGCATAGGTCAGGATGAGCATCCTTTGAGCATACAGGCCTTTGGACAAGAAGGGACAAACACTGGGGACTCTGCCACTTCCATCTCCCTTCTGTCACTTCTGTAAGGACACTTGATAAGCTGTCCTTTCCCAGCTTCAACCCCCACACCCACTCTTTGGGTCTGAGGAGCTCAGATTGAGGGGAGTAAGGGCTGGGCATGTTCTGGAAGATTGTGCTTGGGGACGAGGGGGCGGACAGACTGGATGTTGTGCCTTCCTGGGAAACGTAACCCACACCTAACCCCACAGGCTCCTGCTGCCCTCCTGAAAGTAAGGTAACCTTGGCCCCAAGATCAAATCCCACAGGGAGTCTATGTCCGTACCCAAGTTCCTGCTCTCGCCTGGAGGCTCTAAACTCAGACTTCCTGTATGTGAAGGAAGTCTAGCTGGCTGGTATAGGTGTCCCTGTTGCATTACCAGAGGAGGGGGGCTCAGTTCTGCCACATGTGCACCCCAGCCTCTTGTACCAGGTGGTCCTGGGTCTAGTAGGCTGAGCTGAAGGGTGGGGGTGTGGCACCAAGGAGGAGAAGAACACTTATGCTGCCTGGTTTCTCAAGCCCACTGTGTCCACCACCTTCTCTTGACCCTGTAGGACTCACTCTTGCATCTTCTCGGGATCCTCCTCTGCACCCTTCCCCTATTACTCCTCCACTCCATAGCCTTTCAGCCTTTGCCCCAACATCAAATTTCTCTCACTCTTTTATCCAAAGTCCCTTCCAGATCCTACTCCCAAATTGGGCATTTGCATTTCCTTTTTTTTTTTTTTTTTTTTTTTTTGGTATCAGGGATTGAACTCAGTCAGGGGCATTCGACCACTGGGTCACATCCCCAGCCCTTTTTTGTGTTTTTATTAGAGACAGGGTCTCACTGAGTTGCTAAGTGCTTCACCATTGCTGAGGCTGGCTTTGAACTTGAGATCCTCCTGCCTCAGCCTCCCAAGTGCTGGTATTACAGGCATGTGCTGCCACCACACCCGGCTACGGGCATTTGCATTTCTAAAAGACAAGGAGCTCAGTGAACTGGTGAGGCCTTTCTAACAGGACCCACCCAACTGGGAAGATGCCCCTGGCCTAAGAGGCACGTTCCTCTGCTCCAGGTGGATCTCTCAGGGACCCAATGTTAACCATAAAGCTCTGGTTGGGACCTTATTGAGTTAAGAGCACAAGGATGGGAGAAAGGAGGACTGAACTTAAGAAAACCCCTTCTGGGGGCTGGGGTTGTGGCTCAGTGGTAGAGCACTTGCCTAGCATGTATAAGGCAGTGGGTTTGATCCTCAGCACCACATGAAAACAAATAAATAAAATAAAGACATTCTGTCCATTTGCAACTACAAAAAATTTTAAAAATAAATAAATAAACCCCCTCCTGGTTCCCCAATTCATGTTAGATGGTTCCTGTGTTCATCCTGTCAACCAAACTAGAATCCTCTGGTGTCTCCCCAGACACAGATCAACCTGCCCTGGTCTAGTTGCTCAACAAGCCCTGCTGGTTTTTGTCTCCTAGTAACTCTAAGTTGCCTGGCCATGGTCTTCTCAAGACCCCAGCCCCACCCCATGTCTAACACTACACTCAACCTCACAGTACTTGCTTAAAACCCATTGCCAGCTTCCCTGACTGCAGGAAGAAGCCCGCTCGGCTCTCAGCCCTGATTCTCTCTCGGACCTTAACTTGCTCCTTAGTGGCCCCACCCCTACGTGCTGGCCACCCCTTTTGGACTTATCTGCCTGTAATACCAGACGTATTTTGATGACCTGGATCATACTAGTTTCTGCATATTCCCTTCCTTCTGTCTGGAGTCTCTCTCTCCCCCTTCTACTTCCTCTCAAATTCCTAAGGTGTTTATATTTACTCATCAAAACCCTGCTCAGCCGGGCGCGGTGGCGCACGCCTGAAAGCACTCTGAGGCAGAGATCAACAAAGCCAGCCTCAGCAATGGCCCTGGCTGTCTCTAAATAAAATACAAAAAAAAAAAAAAAGGGCTGAGGAGTGCCCCTCTACCAAAAAAAAAAAAAAAAAAAAAAACCATTCATATGAAAGCCTCTCAGAGAACCCCGTGCTGGGCACCATTCATTCCTGGGCACTCTTCCTGCCGCATACAAACAGACTCTGTTGTCACATATTCTGGTGCTTGACAATGTCACAGTGATACTCCCGGTGCTCTGTAGTACTGCAGTGTACCCTGCTGTTTTACAATGTTGCCCTACATCCTTTACTAATATCCTAGCTCTCCCCGTTTGCCAGCTGTGTGATCTGGGGCATATTACTTAACTTCTCTGTGCTCTAGTTTCCTCACCTACCTCCTATAAGGAGTGAGTGAATTAACACACATAAGGAGCTTGGTAGACATTAGCTATTTTTTAGATTATTGATTTCTACGTTCTCTCACCCCATTCATCTCTTAGCTCCTTGAGGGCAGGGACTCATTCACCGCAGGGTCTAGCATAGCACCTACCCATCAAGGTGATTCCTTAATGCTCTGTGACCTGAGCTGAGCAGGAGTTTGCAGTCCCTTTGCCAAGATCAGCTCTAGGGATATATATGAACAATTCCGGGTCGTAAGTGATGAGGAGGCCTAGGGTACAGGCAGTTGAGAGCTCGGGCTTTGTCAGCAGAGACAACTAACTGGGTTCCAAGTTTGCCACTTACTAGTGGCTCAATATCTCTGTGCTGCAGTGAAATAGAAACAATACACCTCTATATCTTAGAGTTTTGGTGAGAAATCTAAATAAGATAACATCAATGCCAGGCATGGTGGTGCATGCCTGTAATCCCAGCGGCTTGAGAGGCTGAGACAGGAGGATCCAGAGTTCAAAGCCAGCCTCAGCAATTTATGGTCTAAGCAACTCAAAATAAAATATAAAAAGGGCTGGAGATGTGGCTCAGTGGTTAAATGCCCTTGAGTTCAATACTTGGTACCAAAAAAAAAAAAAAAAAAAAAAAAAAAAAAAAGGGGGAGAAGAAGAACATCAATAAAACAATTGACAAAGTGAATATCTTGCTGCCTTCTAAATGTCCCTTAATCTAGAGGTGAAAATTCTGTTCTTTAAGACCAGAAAGAGGAGGCAGTCAGGCTGACACACCCTTACCCACATTCACGGGGCTCCCCACAACCCAAAGGGGCAGGTGGGGAGGGTCCTAAGACTAGGGCAGGCAGACAAGCCTCCCTCCAGCAGGGGCTGTGTGAGCACCAATGGGAGAGAGGTCAGAGGGGGACCACAGCAGGTAACCTCAGAAAATAAACTAATAGTCATAAGAAAAGTAAACACTTCCTGAATCTTTACCATGGTGTTCTAAGCCTTTATGTGACTTTACTTACCCTCAAGTTGCACTCAAGGGAAGCGAGACCTGAGTTTAGGATACCTGCGCACCCCCATCCCCTAGATCTTTTCTTGCCCTCTAATCATGCGTGGCCGCAACTCTTACCACATCCCCTTTTCTTTGCCCCCTCCCCCACATCTGACCTTGACACTGCAGCCAGGTGAGCCGTTGGCAGTGTACTTCAGGCCATGTCGTTCCTGCTCAAAGCCCTCCATGACTCAGAGAAAAAGGCAGCCTCTCCCAAGTAGCCCTGTGACCTTCAGCAAGTCATGCCACCTCTCTGCTGAAAATGCAGGGAGCAACTGTTTCATAGGTAATTGTGAGTGTTCAAGGTGTTAACAGAGGTAACTGCTTGCAGGAAAGCATGGTTTGTGGTAAGAGCTAAGGAAATGTAGGCTCTCTCCTTATTCTCATGACAGGAGCCACAGGGACTGACAGGAGCTGGCCCAGCCACTTTCGGTCTTGCTCCCTCTGCTGCAGCCTTGCAGGTCCTGCCACAGCCAGGCATGCTCCTGCCTCAGGACCCTTGCATCTGCGGGTGCTCTGCCTGGAGCACCTTCCCTCTTCCCTCACCTTCTTCATTAAGCTTCTTCTGCCCACCCTGCTTAGTATAACCTCTGCCCCACCCCATTACCCAGCGGAGTCGGGTTCTGTGAGGACCTCTTCCTATCTCCCAGAGGGCCAACTCTCTCCGCAGGGCAGTGGGGAGGGGAAGAGAGAGAGAGGAGAGAGAGAGAGAGAGAGAGGGGGGGGGGAAGGGAGAGGGTGAGGCCCAGATAAAGAGAAGGAGGAGAGAATCTTCTTTTTGTATAGGCTCAGTCCTATAGGAATAGGGCCTTGCCTTCTAGCACACTTAACCTTAATTACCTCCCCACCTCCAGATGCAGGCACATTTGGGGTTAGGGCTTCAATGTGAATTTGGGGGCAGGGAGCACACAGCTGTTGAGGGGGGCAGAGGCAGCTTGTGCTGCTTGTCTCACCTTGTATGGGGAGGTCCGTATTCATGCCATGTGTCCTGGGTCCTCACCAGCTGGCAGAGAGATGAGCACAGTCTCATTTGGTTTCCCAGTAGCCACATAAGGTCAGTATTATCACCCCTGCTCTATTGGCAAAGAAACTAAGGCCCACGAGCTAAACTTACCTCCCCAGGGTCTCCAACCCACCTGGAAAAGGGCAGGTCTGTTGGATGCTGAAGCCCACATTCTCACCTACTCCATGAGGTCCCTTGGAACCAGCAGGGCACACCCACCTCACTCCATGGGACAGAAGTGGCCTGGCCCCACCCTCCAGGAAACTAGCAGCCCCCTCTGGGCGAGCAGAGCACATGGGCTGTGGCAGCAGATGCTGAGTACCAAGTGCACAGCCTGGAAGGCAAGCGCGGGGGTGGGGGGGGTGGGAGTCAGCGCTGGGTGAAGAGCGTTCAGCCAGACGGAGCAGAGGGAGGGCATTTTGGGTGGGGGCAGCGTGACCTCCATTTTCCGGGTCATGCGAGGAGTGGGGAGGCAGCAGCTCCACGCTCCCCTGGAGCACTGAGACACGGAAGGGCAGAGGTGGTGGGAAAGCTGGGCATGGGCAGGGTCAGCTGCGGGAGGGCTCAGATGTCACTGAAGTTCTGCAGAGGCTCTTGGTAAGGTGGGCAGGGAGGTTCTATAGTATTTGATTTTCGTTGTATTCGCCCTGGCCAATATCATGCCACTGATGCCATGTCTCTGAACGCACAGCCGCTGAGAGTCACACTGTTGGCTACTGGGAGTCCATCTCGGCAGGCTCCAGCATACCACTGCTTTGAACTCTCCTCCATGTGTACACACACGCGCACGCGCACACACACACACACATACACACTCACTCAACAACTCAGAATCTCCCCCATTTCTGCTCATATCCTATTGTTACAACAGTGGCCCTGGAGGAAGAAGCCAGCACTTGGGGTGTCTCTGAGCCTCAGGGCTTTGAGGCCAAACTGGCTCTTCCCCTGTGGGGCATTTGGTGTCTTATCATAGTCATCTTCAATCACCAGTTTTGTAAGAGTCCCCAGGGCAGGGCTCCAGGGATTGGCATTGAGGATGCACCTCTTCAACAGAAAGCATCAAGGTCCAGGGACCCTAAGTCCCAGAAGGAGGCTGTGGAGCAGTCTGAGACAAAAGGGAATGCAGGTGTCCCACTGAGGGGTGTCAGGCGCTAAGACGTGGCCTCGACAGCCTGCACCCATTCCCTTTGGTTGGCAGCTCTCAAGATTACACCAAAAGACTCATCTTGGAGTCGTGTGTCTTCTTCCCCCCTCCCATCCTACCTGGAGGAGACCTTAAGTGACTGGAGGTGATAGTCCAAGGGGTGCAGGAACCTGAGGGGAAGGACCAGGGGGAATGGAGGCAGTCAGCCCCAAGGAGCAGAGGGAGGGCATTTGGGGTGGAGCAGCATGACCTCCATTTGTAGGGTCCTGCAAGGGGCAGGGAGGCCTCCCTCTTCACTGCCCTGATGCAGGGGCAGCCAGCTGACCAGCTGAGGCCTTTGTGCAGATGTGGAACATGAGCTGGTGGCCCCGTGGGCTCCTCTGTGAGTCTGGGGCTGCAAAGGCACTCTTGTTGTCCCCCAAGGCCTAACTTTATCTCCCCTTCCTTCCCCCTCACTGCTGTAGATTTTTCATCATCAAAGAGAGCTTTCTGCTTTACTACTCTGAGAGTGAAAAAAAGAGCTTTGAAACCAATAAATACTTCAATATACATCCTAAGGTGAGGCGGCCCCTCCCCAGGGCCACAGTAGGGGAGGGTCCCAAGGAGATGTCGGGGGATGTTGAGGGGCCGTCCATTGTCTTGCGGTGGTCTAGCAGGGAGTCTGGAGAGCAAATTCTCTCAGGGCACAAGACCCTCTGCCTGCCCCCCAGGCTGGACCCCAATTCTCCTGTACCCTAGAGCCTGCCCCAGCCCTTCCTCTTCCCTCTGAGAGTCAGTTCTGGTCTCTGCCCAGCAGCCCCAAGGTCAAGTCCAGCCTGGGGATCTTGGCAGAACCTGGCTTTATCCAGGGTCCCCATGGGCCCCAAGTGACCTGAGCTGGGTGGGGTGGGGCTGCCTGTTCTGGTTCTTCCTCAGGGTGTCATACCCCTTGGAGGCTGCCTGGTGGAGGCCAGGGAAGAGCCCAGCATGCCCTATGCCATGAAGATCTCCCACCAGGACTTCCACGTAAGTGAAGCTCTCCCCTCGACCTGGAGAATCCCACAGTGGCCTGGTCCAGGAAGGTGGCCATGCTGGGGCTGTGCTGCGGGGGAGCAGAGTGGGCCTCAGTCACCCTCGGAGTGGCCACCTCTCAGCACACCCACGGCTCCTCTTCCTGGCAGGGGAATGTCTTGCTGGCCGCCGAGTCCGAGTTTGAACAGACGCAGTGGCTGGAGATGCTTCAGGAGTCTGGGAAGGTGTAAGTGCTCACAGCCAGGGGGCAGCTGGGGCCCGATGGGGTGGGCACAGGCTGGGCCACCCTGCACTCCCTGCCTCTCTGCTGGGATCCTCGTAGACACTGAGAGGGCTGCAGGAGTTGGCTAGGAGGGGTGAGAGGAGGCAGGCCGGCTCGTGGAGCATCTCCAAGGGTCCCCTAAGTGAGCTTGGAAAGTATTTGCAGTCACAGGTGGCAGACAGGGACTCCGTGTGTCTCTGACTCTTGGAAGTGAATCCAGCTTCCATCACTCATTGTCTTTGGTACTTCCTCACGTCCATCTCACCTCCCCAAGTCTGGGATCAATCCCAGCAAGGACCAGAGTGCGTGCCCAGCCCTGTCCATTTGCACATCAACCCCTGTCCTGGCACCTGCCTACCTGAGCTGGGTCACACTCTTGGTCCAATAAACAACACCGAGTCCCATCCTGTGTGTGGCCTTGTGCTTGGTGACCAGCACTCAAGGGACAGGAAGCTGCCTGGGAAGCAATCTTTTCCCTGCTCTGAAAGTGCTCTTGGCCCAGCCCCTGGTGGCCCACTTTGCAGCCTGGGCCAGCCTCCAGTTACTGTAACTGATCCTTGCTGGTGGCGTGCCCAGAGCCCTGGGTGCCAGAGTGACAGTCAGCTGAGTTTCTGGATAGGCGAGTGCAAAACATGCACCTGCTCTTTCTCCTAGCCCCTCGTGGTCTAACAATCTTATTTCTCCCTCTTCTCTCCTCTGTCCCATCTGCCCTCACTCCCCAGGACCTGGAAGAATGCCCAGCTGGGAGAAGCCATGATCAAAAGCCTGGAGGCCCAGGGGCTGCAGTTGGCTAAGGAAAAGCAAGAGTATTTAGGTTGGCTGGAGGGGTGGACTGGAATCTGAAGTTCCCTAGTGGTAGCACTTGGGGGCCTGGGCTAGAGCCAGGGGCTTGGTGGAGGACCCTGTCGTGGTGTCCAGGTGGGACTCTGCAGGCCATGAGGAACCAGAGACCAGCTCTGCACCTGGAGGGCTTTATTGTAAATGTCCTTCTGGCCAGCATGGCTGGAGGCAGGAGAGCCTGGTGGCCAGGAGCTGGGGATCCGCACCAGCCTTTTCACTTACCTACCAGCTGTGTGTGTCTTTAGGTGGTTCAACTCTCTAAACCTCAGTTTCCTCCTCCTTAAGGTGGAGATAGCAATAGTCCCCAGCTTTCAGAGGTGGTATGGAGATCAGGTTCATTGGTTCCATGAGAAAATGCTGCAGGTGCTCGTGTAGGGCTTGCAGTCTTAAACCCTCCCCACACCAAGACCACCTTAAACTTGGCCACAGGGCTCCAGGCCCCTGTGCTCTGACTGGCTGGACAGACTCAGGCTCGCTGCTTTGCCTGGGACCCCTCCCCTTCTGCCCGCTTAGACACCTGGGCCCCAGCACTGTTTCCCTTCCCCACCAAGACTCTGCCCTCCCCGCTAGCCAGACCCTAGTGCAGGCGGGAGGGAGTGAGGACCAGCCCAGCCACAGCAGCCCTGGGGGATGCATGGGATCCCATGAGCTCCCAAGGACAAGGCCCTGTCATGGCCCTGTGAATGCATGAAGCAGGGAGGATACCCAGAAACGAGGGAAGCAGCTCAGGTCAGCAGGACCAGTCCCTGGCTGGCAGGGTGCTGACCTCTTCCTGGGGAGATGCTGGGGGTGAGGAAGGCCACCCTGGGCACTGCCTCAGGACTTCCACTGTGAGAGAGCGGCCTGTGAGGGTGTGCTTGCCTCGGCAGACAAACTGATGGAAGAGACAGAAGAACTCTGCCTTCAGCGGGAGCAGAGAGAGGTAGGTGCACCCGGAGGCCACTCAGAACCTCTGTCTGTCGCTGCCTCCCCTTAATAGCCTCGCTCGCTGTCTCCCTGAAGCGTGCTTCCAGCATTAGGGAGTGACGCGGTGGCGGTGGGGCAGGGCACCCAGAGACTGGCTGGAACATCAGACGGGGCGGGGCCGGGAGCCAAGTGCAATGAGGATGCTTGCAACTGCTGTAGATTCTTGGCAGGAAGAGCATTTCTCGTGCCAACCCTCCAAAGGACAGTAGAGAGGGTAGGTGACCACCGTCTAGGGAAGAAGTCCTCCAAATATTTTATAAGCAGCTTGTCATGGATATTCCCGGGAGGCTGTAATGGCCTTTATTATCTGTCAGCGGCTTCTGGCACTGCGAGGGTGATGGGCTTGATGATCCCAGAGGTTCCTTCATTCTCTGCCAACAATACCAGTCCTGAGCAGGCTCATCGCTGAGTTGAAGCACCTGTGGTTCAGGAGACTCCTGAGTTGAAGCACCTGTGGTTCAGGAGACTCTTGCCTCATGGGAGCCACTGAAGTTTGCTTCATTTGAAACCTCTAGGCAGCACTGAGCCTTGCCTATTCTGAGGAGTCTTTCTGACACCCAAAAGGCAGGGGTGAGTACTAGTTGGCAGTATGGAAACCAGAGCCAGGCTATCTGTGTTTATATTTGCCCATCACTCTTGTGGCTGTGTGACCTCAGAAAAATTACTTAACCTCTCTGAACGTCGATATTCTCATCTGGAAAATGACAATAATAATAGAACCCATCTTATTAAGGATGCTGTGAAGATTAAAGGTATTACCTATAACGCGATGGGCACGTGAGACATGTTTATTGAATACCTATGTTTGTTGGTGTGTTCTGCTGTTTTTCATTATTGGCCCATCCCACATGTGAACTGTCCGAGGCCAGAAGCTGCAGAGGAGCCCACAGAGAGAGGCCCCGTTGATTTACTTCTCTTTGCCTTGTCACTCTTACTTGTTCGCTCCCAGGCCAGCCATAGAGCTTGGCACCGTGGAATGAATCAACGAGTGAATAACTTCATTCTCTCAACTTTACATCTTGATTTTAATCGAATAGGACCATCCACCTTCATTTTTCTTCTTCCAAAAAGGTGTCAGTTTTTCATCCCCATTTATTCTTCCAACTGGACTTAAGAGCCATTTTTGTTGGTTACACAACAAACAGAAAAAATACACAGAGGATTTGTATGTAGAGGTACGGATTTGAGGACTGTCATGTTGACCACAGTATCTCTTTCACCCCCCGCCCCCAGAGTTGGGGCCTCCATGTCTCCAGCCTTTCATCTAGGTTTCATTAGAATGTTGGCATTTTCTCCATTCAGTCACACACTTTTTTTTTTTTTTTTTTTTTTTTTTTTTTTTTTGGTACTGGGGATTGAACTCAGGGGCACTTGACCACTGGGCCACATCCCCAGCCCTTTTTTGTATTTTATTAGAGATAGGGTCTCACTGAGTTGCTAAGTGCTTTGAACTTAGCTGAGGCTGGCTTTGAACTCGCGATCCTCCTGCCTCAGCCTCCCAAGTGCTGGGATTACAGGCGTGTGCCACTGCACCCAGCCAGTCACATACTTTTTAAGTGAGAATTTGGTATGTTGTTTGTTGGTGCCTTAAAGACAGGTGAGCTGAGTGTGGTGGCTCACACCTGCAATCCTAGGTACTTGGAGCTGAGGCAGGAGGGTTGCATGTTGAAGGTTCTGTCTCAGAAACAAACAAACAAACAAACAAAAACCAACACAACAAAAAAGTGATTTAGGAAGCCCTGGGAGTGATAGGCACAGCCTCCAGCAGGGAGAAAAGACTTATCCATCAGAGAGGCTAAATCTGGGGCAGCCAACGGCCAGAGGAAAATTTAGACGCTCTATCTAGGTCTTTAGCCAGGAAATTAGGACAGTGGGGACCCACTGCACACAGGCCTCACTTAGTGCCACAGCCCGCTGGAGGAAGAGGGCTGTCAGCAGTGAACTCTGTAGGTGTAAGATGCAGATCCGCTGGTGCCTGCAGGAAAGGCCACTCAGGCAGGCAGGGCAGAAAGAACTGGAGAGTTGGTTCCTTACAGCAGCATGTCTAGAGAAGAGTAGAATTCTGATTCTATTCTTGGCTTGACCACCCGAGTCATTCTGTCCAAGTTTTTCTCTCCTTTACTCTCTCATCTATGGGATGAATCTGCCTGTCCCCTCTTCCCTCCCATCTCATTGCAGGTCAGAGATTGGTTGTGCTTTGGGCCACCTAGAAAGGCCTTTGGCACGATGGCCCAGTGATAAGATGAAGGTCCTTCTGATGTGTGAATGTCTCAGGGGACAGCCTGGCCAAAAGGAAGACTCAGGGTCTGGAACCAAGACACCTGGATTAGAGTGTCGCAGCTTTATGACTAATGGTGAACTTGGGAATGTCAGTTGAAGCCTCTGATCTTCAGATTCTCCATCTGTGATGCCTGTTAAAAGAATTTCCAGCTCCTCCCTCCCTCCCAGGTTGCAGTGAGGCTCCAGGGAATAGAATGTAGGGTACTTTGTGGAGTAGAAAGGCCCAGTGTGTGATGACGCAGTCTGGTACCCTCCATGGGGCAGAAAGGCAGGAGGATCGCAAGTTCAAAGCCAGCCTCAGCAAAAGCGAGGCACTAAGCAACACAGCAAGACCCTGTCTCTAAATTAAATACAAAATAGGGCTGGAGATGTGGCTCAGTGGTTAAGCACCGCTGGGTTCAATCCCTGGTACCAAAAAAGAAAAAAAAAAATCATAGGTGAAATTAAAGTGTAAAAGAACAGAGCAAGCAGGCAGTTTTGGGTTCACAGCAAAATTGAATAGAAAGTATGGAGTTCTGATACACCCCTGCTATCCCCACCTCCCATGTTTTCCACGGTGGCGCATGTGTTACAATCGAGGGTCCTACACTGACACAACATTATCACCCAGAGTTCATGGTTTACATTAGGGTTCGCTTTTTTTTCCCCTTTTAGTCGTCAATAGACTTTTTTTTTTTTTTTTTTGCACCAGGTATTGAACTCAGGGGCACTCAACCACTGAGCTACCCAGCCCTATTTTTTAAAAAAAAATTATTTATTTTAGTTGTATACAATGCCTTTATTTATTTTTACACGGTGCTGAGGATCGAACCCAGGCTGCGCACGTGCTAGACTAGCGCTCTACCGCTGAGCCACAATCCCAGCCCCACCCCAGCCCTATTTTGTATTTTATTTAGAGACAGGGTCTCACTGAGTTGCTAAGTGCCTCACCATTGCTGAGGCTGGCTTTGAACTCACGATCTTCCTGCCTTAGCCTCCTGAGCCGTTGGGATTACAGGCGGGAACCACCATGCCTGGCTTGTCAATGGACCTTTATTTTACTTATTTATATGAAGTGCTGAGAATCAAACCCAGTGCCTCACACATGCTATACAAGTGCCATACCATTGAGCTACAATCCCAGCCCTAGGGTTCACTCTTGGTGTTGTACATTCCATGGATTTTTACAAATATATAATGTCAGGGATCCTCCATTGTAATATCATACAAAATAGTTTTGATGCCCTAAAAATCCTCCATGCTCCAGATATTTATCCCCACCAGCCCCTGGCAACCACTGATATTTTTTACTGTCTCCATAGTTTTGCCTTTTCCAGAATGTCATATACTTGGAATTATATTCTGTGTTGTTTTTTTGGATTGGCTTCTTTCATTTAGTAATATGCATTTAAGTTTCCTTCGTGTCTTTTTATGGTTTGATAGCTCATTTCTTTTTAGTGCTGAATAATGTCCTCTAAAGGACATTGCAGTTGCTTCCAAGTTTTGGCAATCATGAATGAAGCTGCTATAAACATCCATGCACAGGTTTTTGTGTGGACATACATTTTCAGCTCATTTGAATGAGTAACAAGGCGTATGATTGCTGGATCATATGGAAAGAGTATGTCAGTTTTGTAAGAAGCGGCCACACCGTCTTCCAAAGTGGCTGTGCCATTTGGCATTTCCATCAGAAATGAATGAGAGTTCCTGTTGCTCCACACTTTGGCTAGTGATCGGTGTTGCCAGTATTTTGGATTGTGGCCGTTTTCATAGAGGTGTTGTGGTATCTCATTATTGTTTGAATTTGCATTTACCTAATGACATAATAATGTTGAACATTTTTGCATATGCTGATTTGCCATCTGTAGATCTTCTTTGGTAAGGTGTCAGTTAAGGTCTTTTGCTCATTTAAAAAAATACGTTGTTCATTTTCATATTGAGGTTTTTAAAAAAATATTTTTAGTTGTAGATGGACATAATCCCTTTATTTTGTTTATTTATTTTATATGTGGTACTGAGGATCGAACCCAGTGGCTCACATGGGTGAGGCAAGCATTCTACCACTGAGCCATAACCCCAGACCTTCATATTGAGTTTTAAGAGTTCTTTATGTATTTTGAGTAACAGTCATTTATCAGATGTGTTTGCTAATATTTTCTCCCACTCTGTGACTTGTCTTCTGAAAATTGTACAGCCACTTTGGAAGACTGTTTGGCAGATTCTTACAAAACTGACGCCCTTTTTCCTTATCATCCAGCAATCACATTTCTTGACATTGTCTTTCACAGAGCAGGAATTTTATAATTTTAATGAAATCCAGCATTTACTATTTATTTCATGGATCATACCTTTGATGTTGTATCTAAAAATGCATTGCTATACCCAGGGTCATCCAGATTTTCTCCTATGTTGTCTTCTAGGAGTTTCATACTTTGTGTTTTACATTGAGGTTTATGATCCATTTTGATTTAATTTTTTGTAAAAGCCGTAAAGGCTATGTCTAGAGTATTTTCCTTTTTGTTTCTTTCTTTTCTTCTTTTTTTTGCATGTGGATATTGCTGAGACTATTATTGAAAAGACTGTCTTTGCTCCATTATATTACTTTTGCTCCTTTGTCATAGATACGTTGACAATATTTATATGGGCCTATTTGTAGTCTCTTTATTCTGATCTATTGATTTGTCTATTTTTTTCCCCAATACCCCATGGTTTTGGGTGTCTTAGGTCTTCCAGTTCTTCTCTACTTTGTTCTCCTTCAATATTGAGTTGGGTATTCTGAGTCTCATACTTATTCATATAATATTTAGCATCAGTTTGCCAATATCCACAAAATAATGTGCTGGTATTTTGATGGGATTGTGCTGAATCTATAGATCAAGTTGGTAATAAATGACATCATGACAATATCGAGTTTTCCTATTCATGAACATGGAATATCTCTCCATTTCTTCATTCTTCTTCGATATCTTTCATTAGAGTTTTGTAGTTTTCCACATAAATCTTGTACATTTTAAAAACTTAGATCTAAGTATTTTATTTTTAGGGGATGCTAATATAAGCGGGTGGGGTTTTTATTGTTTTTTTGTTGTTGTTGTTTTTTGTTTTTGGTACCAGGGATTGAACTTGGGGCACTCGACCACTGGGTCATATCCCCAGCCCTTTTTTGTGTTTTTATTAGAGACAGGGTCTCACTGAGTTGCTAAGTGCTTCGCCATTGCTGAGGCTGGCTTTGAACTTGTGATCCTCCTGCCTCAGCCTCCCAAGTGCTGGGATTACAGGTGTGGGTATGTGTTTTTAATTTCAAATTCCACTTGCTCATTGTTGGTGCTGTTGTAGGGACAGATGAGGCAAGGCACCAAAGATAGCAGGAAACAGTTTTATTTGGCTGTAGCCAGGTTCAGAGGGCACAGCTTTCACTGTAATCAATTAATCCCCTGAACCTGGAGTTCAGGTAGTTTCAGAATTTTATACCCAACATGTAAGGGGAGGGGCTCAAAAATTTCAGTTTACAGAAGTTCACATAAAAGTTTTTTTCTTTCACTGTTCTGGGCAAGTTAACCTTTCAAGGACAACACCTGAGAAGGGGAGAGCTTCTTCTCCCCTTTCTTTCCTCTCCCTGCCAGCTGTTACCATGGAGCCCAGTTGGTAAATTCTCTTATCTTAGAATTGTAGACATCTTTGTAAAGCTCCAACTCAAGGCCAGAGGCCTTGTTTAAAGAATTTGTCCTTTTTTTTTTTTTTTTTTTTTAAATCATGCTTTGCATTTGCAAACACACTTCTACAAACTACTATACTGGATCATGTTTGTGAAAAACAAGTAAAGGGGTGTCCAGCACCTGGAGTGCTGCTTTCTTCCAGGCCAGTGGCCAAGTAATAGAGCAACAGGAAAATAGGAAGTTTATTTACATTGAACTTTTTTGTAGAGACTCTTTTGCTGACAGTCCTAAAATCAGCCATGGTGAAGATTTCTAGAGAAATTTAATTAAGATTTTCTGCAGAGGAGGGGTTGCCATTACAGTATATTGGAAAGCAATTGACTCTTTTTGTTTGTTTGGTACAGGGAATTGAAATCAAGTCTTCATACATGCTAGGCAAGTACTCTACCACTGCATTACATCTCTAGAATTTTTTAAAAATATATATTTATTTGGTTTTTTAGTTGTACACATGCCTTTGTTCTTACATGGTGCTGAGGATCGAACCCGGGCTGCACACGGGCTAGGCGAGCACTCTACCGCTGAGCCACAACCCCAGCCCCCTAGAATTTTTTATTTTATTTTGAGACAGGGTCTCACTATATTGTCCAGGATGACCTTGAACTTGTGATCCTGTTTCAGCTCCCCAAGTAGCTGGATTACAGGTGTGTGCCACCATAACTGACAGCAATTGACTTGTGTACATTAACCTTGTAACATTGCTACAGTTGCTTATGAGTTCCAGGAATTTGTGTGTGTGACAATTTTCCTGGATTTCCTACAGAAATAATCATGTCATCTGTGAACAAAGATGGAGTTATTCTCTCTTTCCAATCTGCATACCATTTATTTCTTTTTCTTGTGTTACCAATTATCTAGGACTTCTGGAACTTTGTTGTAAAGCAGTAGTGAGAGGGAATATCCTTGCTTTATTACCGATCTTAGAAGAAATGCTTCTAGTTTCTCACCACTGAATATGGTGTCAGCTGTAAGTTTTTTGTAGATATTCTTAATCAAGCTGAGAAAGTTCCCTTCTATTCCTAGTTTGCTGAGAGATTTTATTGTTAACAAGCATTGGACTTTGTCAAATGATTTTTCTGCATATGTTAATATGGTCATGTGGTCCTTCTTCTTTAGCCTATTGATGTGATGGATTACATTAATTTATTTTCAAGTATTGAACCAACTTTGTATACGTGGGGTAAATCCCACTTGGACATGAGGTATATAATTCCTTTTATGCATTGTTTGACTTAATTTGCTAATATTTTGTTGAAGATTTTTACATTTATGTGAGTGATATTGGTTTGTATCCTCCTTTTCCTGACATGTCTTTGTTGAGTTTTGGTACTAGGGTTATACTAGCTTCACAAAATGAGTTAGGAAGTACTTTTCCTGTTTCAGTCTTCTGGAAGAGATTGTGGAGAACTGGCATAATTTCTCTCTTAAATGTTTGGTGAGATTCACTAGGGGACACATCTGGGCCTGTTTTTTTCTGTTTTGGAAGGTTATTAATGATTGATTCAATTTCTTTAACAGACATAGTTCTATTCAGATGGTCTGTTTCTTCTTGTGTGAATTTGGACAGATTGTGTCTTTCAAGGAAGTGGTCCGATCATTTAGGTTATCAAATTTGTGGTCATAGAGTTGCTCATATATTCTTTTTCTTTTTTTTTTTTTAATATTTATTTATTTGCTTTAGTTGTACACAATACAATGCATTTATGTTTACGTGGTGCTGAGGATCAAACCTGGGCCGCGTACGTGCTAGGTGAGCGCTCTACTGCTGAGCCACAACCCCAGCTCCCTCATATATTCTTTTATTACCCTTTTTAAAAATTTAGTTGTAGATGGACACAATACCTTTATTTTATTTGTTTATTTTTACACAGTGCTAAAGATTAAACCTAGTGCCTCACATGCTAGGCAAGTGCTCTAATCACTGAGCTACAACCCCAGCCCTTTATATTTTATTTATTTTTTTTATTTTTGGGTACTAGGGATTGAACTCAGGGGCACTGACCACTGAGCCACATCCCCAGCACTATTTTGTATTTTATTTAGAGACAGAGTCTCACTGAGTTGCTGAGCACCTTGCTGTTGCTGAACTTGCCATCCTCCTGCCTCAGCCTCCCGTGCTGCTGGGATTATAGGCATGCGTGACCGTGCCTGGCCCCAGTCCCTATTATTATCCTTATAATGTCTGTCATGTCTGTAGTGATATCTCCTTTTCCCCAATTTCACTTCTGATATTAGTAATTTGTGTCTTTACTTTTTTTTTTTTTAATTAGCCCAGCTGCTGGATTTTATTGATCTTTTCAAAAACCCAGATTTTGGTTTTCTTGATTTCCTTTATTTATTTCCTATTTTCAGTTTCACTGGTTTCTTATTTATTTGTTTTAAGTACTGGGGATTGAACCCAGGGTCTTACGATGCTAAGCAATTATCTTTCTACTGAGTTACATCCCCATCTGTTTTTATTTTTTATTTTGAGACAGGGTTTCGCCTAGTTGCCTAGGCTGGGCTTGAACTTATGATTCTCCTATCTCAGCTTCTGCTGGGATTATAGGTGTGCATCACCATGCCCAGTTTTTCACTATCCTTTTGACATTTATTTCTAGTGCAATTCCATTGTGACTTAATAGCAGACATTGGATGATTTTCTACTCTTTCAAATTTGTTAAGGCATATCTTATGGCCTATTTCTCATAGTTAAAGATGCCAGCCATGCAAGTTTTATTCTGAGCCCTCTTCTATTGGTGTGTAGGCAGCTGCCATCTCACAGTGTGCTCATCTACCTTCTTCTTGTACAGACACAGGAGAAACAAAGAGCTAGCTCTCTGGTGTCTCTTGTGCCATCAGGAGAGTCTCATATAACTTCATCTAATCCTACTTACCTCCAAACAACCATATATTTACAGAGTGGAAATTAGGGTTACCAAAATTCAAAAGTAAAATTTTAGAGAACACCAACATTCAGTTCATAACAGATGCCAAATTATATCCAGCTGTTGAACTGAACTATGTCCTTATGGATTTTTCACCTGCTTCCTTTGTCAATTTATGATAGATGATGTCAAAGTTTCTAATTATATTGGTGGCTCCATCTATTTCCGCTTTTAATTCTATCAGTCTTTTTCTCGTGTACTATATTTTGATGCTCTGTTCTTGGGAACACATATATTAAATATTACTATATTTTCCTGGAGTATTGATCCCTTTTTAATTACATAATGCCTCTTGACTCTTCCCCCCACTCCTGCTGTTCTGGGGATCAAATCCAGGGCCTTGTGCATGATAGACAAGCACTTTACCACTTAGCTACACCCCAGCCCATGTAATGCCTCTTTTATTCTTGATGACTTTTCCATATTCTTTTTCAGAAGTCTGCTTTATCTGAAATTAATATAGCTATTCCTGCTTTCTTTTGGTTAATGTTAGTATGGGTATGTCTTTCTCCATCTTTTGCTTGTAATCTATATGTGTTTTTATATTTAAAGTGTGTTTCTTGGGCTGGGGATGTAGCTCACTCATAGAGTACTTGGCTAGCATGTGTGAGGCCCTGGGTTCAATCCCTAGTACCACCACCAAGATAAAAGAAAAGAAAAAATTAAAGTGGATTCTTGCAGACAATAGATGGTTGAATATTTTTTTATCCACTCTGATAATCTTTGCCTTTTAATTGCTGTGTTATGGTCTTTGACATATAAAGTACATTTGATATAGTTGAATTGATATCTACCATATTTGTTACTGTTTTATATTTGTTACACTTGTTATTTTTTCCTTTTTTCTTTCCCCAGTACTGGGGCTCAAATCCGGGGCCTCACTCATGCTGGGCAAGTGCTCTACCACTGAGCTACATCCTCAGCTTTATTTGTATCTATTTTGTCCTCCACACATTTTCCTACTTCTGTGGTTTTAATTTTGTTTTCTTTTTTGCTTTTTCCAGTACTGGGGATTGATCCAGAGGTACTTTTACCATTAAGCTGCATCCTGAACTTATAAAAATTTTTACTTATCACTAAGTTTCCTCAAACTGTGACCCTCCTGCCTCAGCTTTTCAAGTCACTGGGATTACGGGCATGCACCATCATGCCCAGCTTAATTGTGCATTTTATATGATTTCATTAAAAAATTTTTTTTTAGTTGTCAATGGACCTTTATTTCATCTATTTATTTTTTTTTAATATTTATTTATTTGCTTTAGTTGTACACAATGCGTTTATTTTTACATGGTGCTGAGAATTGAACCCCGGCCGCGCGCGTGCTAGGCGAGAGCTCTACTGCAGAGCCACAACCCCAGCCTGATCATGTATTTATTTTAATGTGGTGCTGACAATCAAACCCAGTGCCTCATACATGCTAGGCAAGCACTCTACCACTGAGCTACAGTCCAAGTCCATGATTCCCTTTTCCTCCTTTCTTTTTTTTTTTTTTTAAATATTTTTATTTATTTGCTTTTAGTCACATGCGTTTTATTCCGTGTTATCTGTACGTGGTTTCGAACCCTCCTAGGCGAGCGCTTCTGAGCCACAATCCCAGCCCTTTTCCTACTTTTTAACACACCAATTTTACTTTTTAAAAATTAGTGGTTGAGCCGGGCATGGAGGCGCATGCCTGTAATCCCAGCACTTGGGAGGCTGAGGCAGGAGGATCGCGAGTTCAAAGCCAGCCTCAGCAATGGCGAGGAACTTAGCAACTCAGTGAGACCCTGTCTCTAAATAAAATACAAAAAAGGGCTGGGGATGTGGCCCAGTGGTCTAGTGCCCCTGAGTTCAATCCCTGGTACAAAAAAAAAAAAAATTAGTGGTTGCCCTAGAGTTTGCAATACACACTTATGACTAACCCAAGTCCAATTTCAAACAGCACACTTCCTAATTCCTCTCTCCCATCCCTTATAACATTTTTTTTTTTTTTTTTTTTGGTTTTCATTGACCATTCCCCAGCCCTTTTTTGTATTTTATTAGAACAGGGTCTACTGAGTTACTAAGTGCCTCGCCATTGCTGAGGCTGGCTTTGAACTCGCAGAGCCTCCCAAAGTGCTGGGATTACATACCGTGCCCGGCTTCCCTTATAACATTTTTTTTCATTCATTTCACTTACACATATGATAAGCATATGGATATATATGTAAGCATATGTAATCGAGCCCTTCCTTGCTATTATTATTTTTGACAAACTGTTATCTATTAGACCAATTTTAAATAAAGAGAAGTTTTTATTTTATTTTCATCTATTTAATGTCTGATGCTCTTTATTTATATAGATCTGAGTTTCTGACCTGTATCATTTTCCTTTTCTCTGAAGAACTTCTTTTAACATTTCTTGCAAAGCAGATATACTGGCAGCAAATTCTATTTTAATTTGTCTAAGAAGATCTTTATTTTTCCTTTTTTTAAAGCCGCACATGGACAAAATATCTTTATTTTTATTCATTTATTTTTATGTGGTACTGAGGATCAAAAACAGTACCTCACGCATGAGAGGCAAGCACTCTACCACTGAGCCACAACCTCAACCCCGTTCCTTCACTTATTTATTTATTTATGGTGCTGGGAATTTAACTTGGGTGCTTAAGCACTGAGCCACATCCCAGGTCTTTTTTATATTTAGAGACAGGTCTCACTGAGTTGCTAGTGCCTTGCTAAATTGCTGAGGCTGACTTTGAACTTGCAATCCTCCTATCTCAGCCTCTGAGTTGCTGGAATTACAGGCATGCACCACCTCATCCAGCTCCTTTCCTTCACTTTTAAAGGGTAATTTTTCAGGAGACAGAATTTTAGGTTGGTCTTTTTTTCTCTCAATGCTTTAAACATTTCACTCCATACTCTTCTTGCTTGTATGGTTTCTAAGAAGTTCAAAGCAATTTTTTTTTTTTTTTTTCGGTGCTGGGGATTGAACTCTGGGGCACTCGACCTCTGGGCCACATCCCCAGCCCTTTTTTGTGTTTTATTAGAGACAGGGTCTCACTGAGTTGCTAAGTGCCTCACCATTGCTGAGGCTGGCTTTGAACTCACAATCCTCCTGCCTCAGTTTCCCAAGTGCTGGGATTACAGGCGTGTTTTTTTTTATTTTTTTCGGGTTTCCCAAGTGCTGGGATTACAGGCATGTGCCACCATACCCAGCTCAAAGTAATTCTTATATTTATTCTTCTGTAGGTAAGGGGTGTGTGTGTGTGTGTGTGTGTGTGTGTGTGTGTGTGTGTGTGTGTTGTGTTTCTTGGCTTCTTTGAAGATTTTTCTTTGTCTTTGATTTTGTGAAGTTTCAATATGACATGGCTAGATGTAGTGGGGTTTTTCTTTTGTTGTTTGTTTGTTTTACATTTATTCACTTTTGTTCTCTGAGTATCTTGGAACAGTGGTTTGGTTTCTGACAATAATTTAGGGAAATTCTCAATATTTATTGCTTCAAACATTGCTTCAAACATTGCTTCTGTTCCTTCTGTTTTTTTCTCCTTCTGGGATTCCCATTACACATATGTTACACTTTTTGCAGATGTCCCACAATTTTTAGATGTTCTGTTCTTTTTTTTCCCCCCAGTCCTTTTACTCTTTGCTTTTTAGTTTGGGGAGTTTCTGCTCTCAAGCACAAACATCCTCTCCTCAGGTGTGCCCAGTTTACAAATGATTTCATTAACATATTCATAATTCTGTCATAGTGTTTTTGATCACTTGCATTTTTTTTTTTTTTTTTTTTTTGTGGTACTGGGGATTGAACTCAGGAGCACTTGATCACTGGGCCACATCCCCAGCCCTTTTTTGTATTTTATTTAGAGACAAGGTCTCACTGATTTGCCATATGCCTCACCATTGCTGAGGCTGGCTTTGAACTCACAATCCTCCTGCCTCAGCCTCCCAAGTGCTGGGATTACAGGCGTGTGCCACCGTGCCTGGCTCATATAGCTTCTTTCTTAGTGATGGAAATCATGCTCTTATAGAAAACTTGGAAAACATGAATTTATCCTTAGTCCCACAATTGATGGATAATTATCGTCAGCTTTTAGTGTTCCCCATTTGTCTATTTTCCACTATGTCTTCTTCTCATTCCTCTCCTCTTCGTCCCTCCCACCCTTCCTCTTCCTTATTCTTTTTTTCTTTTTGTGGTGCAGAGGATTGAACCGAGGGTCTTGCTAAACTTGCACTCTATACCACTGAGGTACACTTCCTGCTGTATGTATTATTTTTATATTTTAAACATAATTAGGAAGATGTCAGATATTCAGTTTATGGTCTACTTTTTCATTATGCCTGTCATCATATCTTCATTGATATCATACCTTTGCCATGCCATTTAATATCCTTGAAAATATTGATTTTAATGGCTCTGTACTGATTCATCATATGTGACACTTCATATCACCTACTTTTTAGGCTGTTTTCACAACTATAAATTATGCCACAATGAATCTTTGTACAAAATCTTGTTTTACTTTTCTAATTATTCCCTTAGGATAGATTACAATAAGTAAAATTACTAAGTCAAAGGATGAGAACTTTAAAGACTCTTGGTGCACATTGCCAAATGCTTTCCAGAAAATGTGTACCAATTTATATTCCCCTCAGCAGTGTATGGACATTTCCATTTTGCTTTATCTTGCTATCTCTATTTGAGTCCCTCCTTCATCTTTTAGTAACTGTATGACTTTTAACAAGTTAGGTAACTTAGCTTGTACCTGTGTTTTTCCCATCTGTAAACTGAGAATAATAATACTCATACTTGTTTTGAGTATTAAATGACTTAATGCATGTAATGTGCTTAGAGCAGTAAGTTCACAGTGAATTCTAAGCATTGTTATCACGTATCAATATCTATATTTGAAGTCCCTTTTCTGTTCTTTTGAGTAGATGTCCATTCTTTCTTTTTTTCAGTGTTAAGGATTGAACCCAGGGAGGTTTTACCATAGAGCTACATCCCCATCCTAGCCCCTTTTAATTTTTTCATTTTTGAGACAGGTGCTCTCTAAATTGCCCAGGCTGGTTTCAAACTTGCAATCCTCCTGCCTCAGCCTCCCAAGTAGCTGGGTTCACAAGTATGCACAACAGTGCCTGGCAATTGCTATCTACTCTTGAAAAGGTACTCCACAGTTTGAATGCATAATACTAATTAATATTTATTAAACATGTACTATGTTGCAAGCAATTTGCATGGGTGAGTTCATGCAATCCTCGCATCCCCCTAAGAGACCTCATTTCAGAGGATGCTGCCTATTCTTCCCTTCTCTCTGCACTAGATCTTAAGGCAGTTCAGGCCACACCCTAACTTCTTTTTTTTTTTTCTTTAACTTTTTTTGTAGTTGTAAATGGACAGCATGAGCTTTTTTATTTGTTTATTTTTATGTGGTGCTGAGGATCGAACCCAGTGCCTCACACATGCAAGGCAAGCACTCTGCCACTGAGCCCCAGCCCCAGCCCCATCCATAACTTTTTTGTGCCCTAAGTTGACACCTCTAGCCCTTTCTCTCTATTGAGTTCCATCTCCTTCTATCCAGCCATTAATTTCACAGCTCTGGACATATGTCCAAAGATACAAACATGGCGTGTCAAAGACCAAATTCATGATCTTCCCCAGCAGAGCTGGTGGGCTTCTGGTACTTCCTACCTCAGGGAATGCACAGTTAGACACTTTGTGCAGGTCAGACACTTGGGTGTCATGCTTCACCCTGTCCTCCCTCCCTCCACCCTTCTCCATCTCACTCCCAAATTCTGCTAGTGTTGTCTTTCCCCCAGGTCTGGAATTCACTCACCAGGCCACCTTTCACCTCACTGCTGAGCTCTGGTACACACTGTTACTAGGTCTTGTTTGGACTAATGTGCTGGGCTCCTTAACCTCTTTCTGGCCCCTCTTCATCCTTTCCTCCATGTTGCAGCCAAAATCACTGTTTAAAATAGAAATTAGTTCATGTTACCGACCATCTTCTCCTGCTTCCAGCCCAAAACCTTCATTGCTTCTTTTTTTTTTTAAAAAAAAAAAAAAAAAAGAATACTTTCCTGGGGCTGGAGTTGTGGCTCAGGGGCAGAGTGCTCACCTAGCATGTGCGAGGCACATAAAAAAAGTAAGTAGGGGCTGGGGTTGGATTCGATCCTCAGCACCACCACATAAAAAAGTAAATAAATAAAAAAAAGGTATTTAAAAATAAAAAGACTTTCCTGTCTTTTTTTAATAAGTATTTTTTTAGTTGTCGATGGACCTTTATTTTCTTTCTTTATTGGTGCTAAGAATTGAACCCAGTACCTCACACATGCTAGGCAGCCACTGAGCCACAACCCCAACCTCTTCATTACTTCATCTTCCTCGAGAGGAAAGGCCAAAATCCTCAGCATAGTCCAAGGTCCCGCAGAGTCTAGATTCTGTCAGCCCCTCCGGCCTCTTTCCACTGTGTTTACTCTGGCTCTGGGCCCGGCCTTATGGGCCTCTCCTTGTTTTTTCTTTTTATTTATTTATTTATTTACTTTAGTTGTACACAATGCAATGCATTTATGTTTACGCGGTGCTGAGGATTGAACCCGGGCCACGCACGTGCTAGGCAAGCGCTCTACCGCTGAGCCACAGCCCCAGCCCTCCTTGTTTTTTCCACAGGGTCTTTGCATATACTGTTCCTTCTGCCTGGAATGCTCTTTCCTCTCTCTTACTTATTCATCTTTGTCAGTCAGCCCAAGAATCACCTGATCTTCCTCCCCTGACCTCCTCCCACCTAGGACAGCTTTCCATAAAACTGGGTCCTGGTCCTGCATACCATGTCTTTTGGTCAGACTCTAATGTGTCTGATTATTTTAGTAATATTTGGTTTCTGCATTTGATCTAAAATCTTGCTCTAATTTTCTGAGATAGTAAGCTCCACATGAACATCTTCTTATCCTTGGTACACAGCCTGGCAGGTATTTGACACATACTAAGCACTCAATATGTATGTATAGCATGGATGAATAGAAATATAAAGTTAAAATTTCACTGGGAGGGGCTGGGGTTGTGGCTCAGTGGTAGAGCACTCACCTAGCACGTGCGCAGCCCGGGTTCGATCCTCAGCACCACATAAACATAAAATGCATTGCATTGTGTACAACTAAAGCAAATAAATAAAAATATTTTTTAAAAAAATTCACTGGGATTTTTGCTGGAATCCCATTGAGCCTGTAAGTTATTTGCAAAGCATCTTTACTGTATTAAGTCTTCCTAATTAGGAGCCTATGTCACTGCGTTCTTTCCAAGAGTATAATTAGCTCTATGGAGGAATAGAAATCATGTCCTGTGAAGCATAGCAAAGAGGAATTGTTTGGCTTGATAAGAGGAGACTTGAGAACATAACAGCTCTTTTAAATACTTGAAGGGAAAAGAAATTAGTCTTGTTCTATGGCCCCGAAGGGGTGAGAAGTCAGACCCACTGAAGGAAATTGGGAGGCAGACAGATCTTGGCTCAAATGAAACTGGTGACTGAAACGTCCTGCCCCCTTCTCTGGGTGTGCTGGAGCAATGTGCCATGGCCAGGTGTGAGCTGCTGCCCTTGGCCTTGGCAAGGGACCGTCCACTAGCTCTTATTCTGTTTGGCAAAAGGCTATCTGCTAACTCTTATCTTCTGGTCTGGGACCCACAGGTTCCTAGCTGAGGAGAGAGGCCGCAGAGGGGGATGTGACTGAGACAGAGAGAGAGGTCAGCGTACAGCAGCTGCTGAAGCGAGGGAGAGTTTGGGCCAAGGACAGAGATGGCTTAAGGGGTTCTGGAGAGGAAGTTTTGCTGTGTATAAATGAGGTGTGACTCTCACTGGGGTCCCACCAAGACTTAAACAAAATCTGTCATTTATCAATGCACTTATATTTGTGGCTGTCAAGAGAGCGACAGCCTTGAGCCTGACAGGGGGTCCAGTTTGTAAGGAAGAACTTTTCATCAATCCGTTCAAAGGTGAAATGGCCTGTAACCCCAGCAGCCCCGAGGCTGAGGCAGGAGGATCATGAGTTCAAAGCCAGCCTCAGCAACTTAGCAAGGATCTAAGCAACTCAGTGAGACCCTGTCTCTAAATAAAATACAAACAAGAAAGGCTGGGGATGTGGTTTAGTGGTTAAGTGCTTCTGAGTTCAATCCTTGGTACAAAAAAAAGGTGGGGGGCTGTCTAAAGAAGGGGCAAATTTCCTCTAATGAGAGCCACTCAAGTGGAGGTTGGACCGACTCTTGGCCAGAAAACCTGGTAGGAGATTTAACCATCTGAAGAAGACTGAATTCCCTGTAAAGTTACTTTGACCCTAAGGGCTCTGATTCACAGGCACTCTTCCTCTGGCCCTTTCACACAGCAATGAATACTGCCTGGGCACAGGTGGTTCCTGACTCAGGTAGAAAAGGCATCACATTGCATATGCCTGGGGCTACTGAAGGAGGGAGGGAAGGAGGGAGAAGAAAAGCCAAATGATCCTCTTTGCCATATTGTTTTCTGCCATATTAATTTCACTTTCTGGTTGTTGGAGGCATAGCTGGGGCCTGGGGCATCTGAGAGGCACTTGAATGCCAGGGAGGGAGGAATGGGGCTTTAATCATTTACTCTCCCCATTTTCAACTACATGAAGATATCCTAGCATAATATTAAGTAAAGGGATATATTTGCAAGTTGATTTTTTAAAGAAGGGGCTTTCCAGTGAAGGAGAAGCTGAGGTTGTGGGGTAGGGTCCTCCAGCTGCATCCTGGGTGGGTTTTTTTGGGGGGTGGTTACCAGGGATTGAACTCAGGGGCACTCGACCCTTGAGCCACATGCCCAGCCCTATTTTGTATTTAATTTAGAGACAGGGTCTCACTGAATTGCTTAGCTCCTCACTTTTGCTGAGGCTGGCTTTGAACTTAACGATTCACCTCAGCCTCCAGACTGGGTGATCATTTTTGAAGTAGCAGAAGCTTTGGGACCTGTAAGAGCCAGATGCCCTTGTAATTTTTTTTCCTCCAGTGATGTCTGCAGCTTGGAATCTCCCTAGGTCTCTGACAGCTCTCCCATAGCAGGCAGAGGCCATCAGAGAGGGAATCAGTCAGGTTTGTCACATCTGAGGCTAGAGAGGTTTTTCATCATGAGCCATATCATGTGTCACTACTGAGGATTTATTAAAATAAGGGTGGGGGTCGAACTTCTTTGAAGCTCTGAACTTTACTTTTATTAAAAAGGGAGGGTTTACATGAATAAAAATTTAATTTATTTACATGGTGTCTATCTACAGCATGTAGTATATCTATACACAGGCAAGGCTATGGCTACTGCCCCAAAACACAACCCCCAAACATCAGCAGCCTTTAACAACACATCTGTATTTCTCACTCAGCTACGTGGGTCAGCTGGAGGCTCTGCTCCATGTGTCCTCGTTCCTAAGGACCCAGGTTAAGGGAGCCCCCACCATTTGCAGTGACACTGTGTGCCAGGGGGAAGGGAACACAGCACGTCATACGCTGTCCCTTAAAGACATCTTCCTGAACATGACACACTTCTGCTCACATTCTGTTGGCCTTAGCCAGCCCTGTGGGCCCATCCGACTGTAGCAGGTACGCTGCAGCCGTGCATGTGCCCAGGAGGAGCATCAGAATCCCAGTGAGCAGCCCAGGTGATGATGACATTTGGCAAACTGAGGTCAGTTGGCAACCCGTGCTCCACACCCGAAGTGCTGATAATGGTTAGGTGGGAAAGGAATAACAACTATATGTAAGATGTCTAGGAACTGAGGTCAAGGGGTCTGCAGTCAGACTCGTGCCTCTCCATAGTTTATTCCTTCTCTATATCTCCTCCAAGCCAATGGCCACTTCTCCCTATAGGCAGCCCCAGTTCCTGGTCGGGTTTCCCTTATACTCGAGAACAAAGCCCCCAGGTGAAAATGAGCTTGTAATTTGGAGCTGGAAAGTGAGAAAGTAGATGTAGAACTAATATCCTCCCAGGTTACAAAATGTGGAGAAACAAAGCTGTTGTTACAAAAATCCTTCAAGCCAAAACAAACAGTGTACCCCCCCCCAATTTGTCACCTGCCATGGAGCCCCAGAAAAACAGATCCTTGAGGAGCTTGTACTTGGTGGGTAAGGGCGTGCAGACTTTCTAGAAGGGACTTGTCTGGTCCCCTGGGGCTTGTCCTGGCTCCCCAACCCTTGGGACTAAACAGAGGGAAGCTGTAGGCACCTGGCTCAGAAAGAGTCCTTGTTCTCTGACTTTGGAGTTGGGGAATGGCTTTTCTATGTCACTTTTAACTCACATATGCAGAGAAATTGAAATGCATATTCCCCACTTTTCCCTCAGGGCTGGAGGGCCAGCCACCTCACCATGGGGTATTCACGACTGAAACTCCCCACAGGGAAGACATCCAAAATTATAATCATATCTGTGTGGGCAGGACACACTCTTGGCTCATTCCTAAACCCCACCTTCAGCTTGCTAACTTTTCGAGGGCCAAGTTCACCAAAGATTTTGGGGTGGTTGAGACTGTCATTGAGTGGGTGGTAACAGGGCTCCTCAAGGCTTAAATACAAGCCTGGTCCAGCCTATGTCCCAGGCGGAGTTAAATTCCGGCAGGTCCCTGGGTTAGGGTGGGGCCTTCTGACCACAGAGGCCCTTTGCCCACTGTGACTCTTCTCTTCCTCTCTGGTTCTCCTCAGGAGCTTGAGCGTCTGAACCAGGTGCTGGAAGCCGAGAAGCAGCAGTTTGAGGAGGTGGTACAGGAGCTGAGAGTGGAGCAGGAGCAGATCAAGAGGTGGTGGTGGTACCCAGGAGGGGCTGGGAAGGGGTAGCCCTGGCTTAGGGCAGGCAGAGCCATGTTCTGCCCAGCCAGTAGAGGCCTCCACACAGAAGACACCACTGCTGACTTGGTTTGGGTTTCTCTTCCCGATGCTCCAGGCCTTGGGTGTGCCCCGAGGATGCCAGACATGTTTTTGCCTACCCATAATGAGCTTTTGCAATGATGTGAACTGGAGCAGGAGGCATGGGTGAGAGCAGAGAGGGCTTCCTCTAGCCTCCACAAATGCCCCCTACTCCAGCTGTCAGGGACAAGCTGGCCGAACCTATGGGTGCTATTAGCCAAGACCCCCAACATTTTCTGTCTCTTCTACACAGTGCTTTTACATTTTGGCTAATGATATCATTTGGGATCTTTAGTCTCATATATCATTTGCAAATATAGTTGCACATTGTGATCTCATGAAGGTTAGGCCCCCAAATCTATATTTTTTTTAAAAAAGCACTCCTTTAAGATGTAGCCTTAGCCGGGCGCGGTGGCATATGGGAGGCTGAGGCAGGAGGAGCGTGAGTTCAAAGCCAGCCTCAGCAATGGCGAGGCACTTAGCAACTCAGTGAGACCCTGCCTCTAAATAAAATACAAAAAAGGGCTGGGGATGTGACCCAGTGGTCGAGTGCCCCTGAGTTCAATCCCCGGTACCAAAAAAAAAAAAGGGGGGGCTGGGGATGTCGCTCAGTGGTGGAATGCCCCTGGTTTTGATCTCTAGTACCACCAATAAATAAATAAATAAATAAATAAATAAATAAATAAATAAATGGAAACTAATGAGACCTATTTTGGGGAGGGAGAAACTCAGAATCTTATCAAGTAAAAAGCCAAGCATTTACTCAGCTTCTAGAATTTTACTAGACACTAGAATAGAAAATAAATTTCCTCTCTTGAAAATCTTATGATCTGATGGTTGGCAAAGCCAGACTGAGGCTGGGAACATTAACACGACAACATAGTAAGGTGCCAGAAAGCGTAGGGCAGATTTCCTGTGTCATGGGAACTAAAGTGTAATTGTGAGCTTTGTGGGCTTGAATGGAGGTTAGATGGTGCTGGGCCTTGAAAGGTGAGTAGAATTTGGAAAACTGGGCAGGAGAAGTGAAAGATATTCCAAACAGGAGGAAGAGAAACTGGTATAAAATCTGTGCTGGCCAAGGCTTGTTCAGAGTGCATCACCCCAGAGAGGGACCTTAGCCATGTCCCATGTCACAAGTGTGGGTTCTAGCAGGTACTGTCCAGGGAAGCTGGGGGTGGGTGGCTGGGCCCTTTGGTTTCTCCAGTTCTTCTCTCCACCCTAGGGATAGCCCTAGGTTTATCCCACCTGACGGATGCCCGTGCACCTGGAACAAGTGACACCAACTCCACGTGGCTAGGATCTCCTTCCAGTTCCAGGCTGTACAGCTGCTTTGGGGGCCCAGGATTGCAAAGGGACTGGCCATCCAAGGGCTCTTCAGAGCCATATCTGGGGGTGCAGCAGAAGCGTTTCTGTATGCAGAGGTTGGGAGAGGTGGGCACTGCCATATCCAGCCCTCTGTCCCCACAGGGAGCTAGAACTGACTGCAAGATGCCTCAAGGGTGTGGAACAAGAGAAAAAGGAACTGAGGCACCTCACGGAGTCCTTACAGCAGACACTGGAGGTAAGGGGCCAGGTTGGTTGGTTGCCCAGGAGGTGAGCTGGTTGTTTAAGCTATGTGATGCTGGTTTTTCCAACAGTATTTTGGGGTGGGGGTTGGGGGGCACACCCGCAAGGGGAATGGGCAGGGAGGGGCACTGATCTAAAGGGTCTCCAGCCAGTGCAGGAGGCCCAAAGCAGGAACTGTTTTTTTTCCCAGACCCAGAGGGCAAATTCCAACTTGACCTTGCAATGACCATGACCTCAGAAAATATACTTTCTCTACTGCTGGAGGATCAATTAGGGCAGTGGAACCACCTACCACATCCTTGTTGTGGCTCCTTCACTTAGCTGTTCCTGAGTGAAATTGAGCATGAAAGGAAATTGGCTGGCAGGTCACCTTCATCTGATACCACCAGAAACTGTGAGGGGAGGGGGAGGTGGCATGCGTCAAGGACAAAGTGCAAAGTCCTCAGCATGGCGTGCAAGTGCTCCAGCCTCTCCTCCTCCACTGCCGCACCCTCTCTGCTACTCCTCCCCACCCCAGAGATACCCCAACCCCTGCTCCAACCTCTGAGCTCATGTGCCCCAGAAAGATAAGCTCTTTCCTCCTCCATACCTTGGTCCCTTCCGATTCTTCTACACCGTAGATCTTTTCCACCTCTTCTCTAAGATTCAGTTCAAATATCTTCTTCATCAACTTTCCCTGATTCTCCTTCCGACCTGTGGGTTCCCACAGCATTTTGCACATCTCTTAGGAATTAACCCTCTAGGCTGTGTTTTCCAAACAGTGGACTTCATTCGACCTTGTCTTAATGGCCTCCCCAGGATGAGCATCTGAGGCAAAGCTGGCATATGGTGTGTGACCCGTATGTGTTTCCTGAATCCGTGAATTGCCTTGAAGGCTGTGAGGGTTGCTAGTCTCTCTTGACTGACTGGAGCTTTGTTTGTGGTGTGTATTTTCCTTTCCCTGCATCACATTATGGCAGGTGGTTCCCATGGATAATCAGCTTCAGAAATTCTTTGTAGTGTAAAATCTGCTCTTAGGCTTGTCCTGTTAGACGTTTTTCACGTGAGCCCAATACTTCCCCTCCTTACTTGCTAGAGGATCAAGGACCCCAGAAAGTCATGGTGCCTTTGGTCCTTGGGACCAGGTTCTAGCTAGTAGGTACTGTCTGTACCGGAAGCCACACTGAGTTCCTCCCTGACCCTCCTGATTGAGGAGTGATCTTGCCTTGTGAGAAAGGAGATCTTGGCCTTTCACCTCAGGAGAACAAGACATCTCAGGTGTTCTTCAAAGAGGAGTGAGAGAGGAGGGGATTATTCCCTGGATTGGAGAGGGGAGTGAGGACAGCCGTGTTGGAGAACCAACACTGGGCTTTCTCTTCCTTCTCTATACCAGGAACTATCCATAGAGAAGAAGAAAACTCTAGAAATGCTGGAGGAGGATAAGAACCAGCCACAGTCACTGACCAATCAGAGTGAGCAGCCACCTGCCAGTGGGGGTCTCCAGAGCAACCTAAGGCAGATTGAGGAACGGATACAGCAGCTCTTGGCGGAGAAACTCCTAGCGGAGAAGCGGTAAGGGGCCCAAGACCCCTACGTCAACAAGCAGCTTGGGGGCTGGTGACTTCCTCAAGCTGGACACCTGGAGTTGCGTTCTTTTTTTTTTTTTTTGGTACCGGGGATTGAAATCAGGTGCACTAGACCACTGGGCCATATCCCCAGCCCTTTTTTTTTTTTTTTTTTTTTTTTTTTGTACAGGGGATTGAACTCAGGGGCACTTGACCACCGGGCCACATCCCCAGCCCTTTTTTGTATTTTATTAGAGACAGGGTCTCAGCTGGGCATGGTGGCGCACGCCTGTAATCCCAGCACTTTGGGAGGCTGAGGCAGGAGGATCGTGAGTTCAAAGCCAGCCTCAGCAATGGCGAGGCACTTAGCAACTCAGTGAGACCCTGTCTCTAAATAAAATACAAAAAAGGGCTGGGGATGTGACCCAGTGGTCAAGTGCCCCTGAGTTCAATCCCCGGTACCACAAAAAAAAAAAAAAAAAAAAAAAAAAAAAAGAGAGAGACAGGGTCTCACTGAGTTGCTAAGTGCCTCGCCATTGCTGAGGCTGGCTTTGAACTCACAATCCTCCTGCCTCAGCCTCCCAAGTGCTGGGATTACAGGCATGCGCCACCACGCCCGGCCCCCAGCCCTTTTTTTTTGTATTTTATTAGAGACAGGGTCTCATTGAGTTGTTAAGTGCCTCGCCATTGCTGAGGCTGGCTTTGAACTCGTGATCCTCCTGCCTCAGCCTCCCAAGTGCTGGGATTACAGGCGTGCGCCACCACGCCCAGCTGTAGTTGTGTTCTAACTCCTCAGTAGGGAAACTGAGAGGAGGAAACTTCATTCCTCAAATCTGACCTGACCGTTGTCTCTCACAATGTACAACCTTACACCATCATTGGGTCCTCAGAACCATGCATTATGGCTGGCTGAGCAGATTCCTTTAGCCCCTCCCACATACGAGGAACCAGTCTCAGAGGGGGGACAGGACTTCCCTGAGTTCACAGAAGTGGCAAGCTCTGGACCCAGGGCTCCAGTGTTCTGCCTCTCAGCCTACGGCTTCCTCACTGACATACCAACCCTGTCATCACCTGGACTTCTGGACCCAGAAAGTTCTAGCAGCTCAAGATTTCTTCAGCCAGGTGTCTAGGAAGGGTGACGCCCTCCCTTTGGTGGGCAAGCATCAAGGAAGTTCCTCTCCTGCCCCACAGGATGAAGGAAAATGAGGAGCGCTCTCGGGCCCTGGAGGAGGAGCGGGAGTTCTACTCAAGCCAGTCCCAGGCACTGCAGAACTCGCTGCAGGAGCTGACGGCAGAGAAGCAGCAGGCCGAGCGGGAACTCAAGGTGCATGGCCTCAGGCCTCTGGGAGCTGACTGTGCTTTGGGGGCCCTTCTCTGCACCTGGCGACTCCTGCCTGGCCCTGTACCTCATTGAATAGCTGCCCAAATCATCTCTGCCAGTCTGAACAGCTGGCCAGGTACAGGGCATGGAGCCACCACGAGGGGAGACAGTCTGCTCCATCTCTGATAAATGCCTGCTGGGTGCAGAGACCA
The DNA here is from genome assembly GCA_025594165.1 of Tamias sibiricus. NCBI lineage: Eukaryota > Metazoa > Chordata > Mammalia > Rodentia > Sciuridae > Tamias > Tamias sibiricus. The sequence continues at coordinate 39,653,817 of CM046659.1, read as the reverse complement.
AATCCAGGCCATCTGGGTCCAGGGTGAGATACCCAGGCAGGATGTGGAAACTTCCACGCAAACCCGTTGAGCCAGGGGTGATGTGGGCAGGCTTCCTGGAACATGGCAATTGCTACTCCAGACCCAGCTTCCCTCTGGCTTGCTTTTCCCCTCAGGCCGAGGTGAAGGTCCGCATGGACCTGGAGAGGCGTCTGCGGGAGGCAGAAGGGGCCTTGAGGAGCCTGGAACAAGGGCTCAACTCCAAGGTGCGGAATAAGGAGAAGGAGGAGAGGATGCGGGCAGACGTGAGCCATCTCAAAAGTAAGCCTCTCTCTGGGGACTTGGCCCAGCCTGAGTCCAGGCCCTGTGGAGCCTAGAACTACTATGCCTGAGGCCATGGTTGGGGACACTTCTCCACACACCTGCCTGCCGGGGCCCCTTGATGCTGAGTCGGGGGAAGCCTGAGGTTTCTTCCCCTTTGCCAAAGCTCAGCTGTGTTCTCAGTAGTCCTGGCCCTGAGGTGGCAGCAGGTTGTGGTCTGAGGGACAATGGATGTCCCTTGGTTGGTGACTGTAATATCCCTAAGGGGTGAGACGAACATATTTTCCACTCAGCTTTATTAGGATCCTCGGGAGGGCCTACTAGGGAGGGCCAGGGCGAGAAGGAAGGACGCAGTCAAACTGGCCCTGCCCACAGGGTTCTTTGAGGAGTGCATCCGGAACGCAGAGCTGGAAGCCAAGATGCCTGTCATCATGAAGAACTCGGTCTACATCCACAAGGCGGCCACTCGCCGCATCAAGAGCTGCCGCTTCCATAGGCGTCGGTCCAGCACCTCTTGGAACGACAGTGAGTGTGGCTGTCTGTGTGCTCTGGTGGGGTGGGATGGGCACAGGATGATGGGGACAAGGCAGGGAAGAGGGCAGGGTGGGGAGTGAGCAGGACCGACCCAGCTCTGGGGCTGGACAGTGTGCCCTTGGACCTGGCTCTACCAGCTATGGGGAATTCTCAGGCCTTGGTTTTCTTGAAGGATTATGGAAGGCCCTGGGTAGGAAGGGGCAAGGAGAAAGGCAGCATCGTGTAGGGCTGGGAGTGAGGGAGGCGGGGTGGGGCAGGGGCAGGGCCAAGCCTTGGTGTGAGAGGGCTGTTCACGGGGCGCTCGGGTCCTGTCTCCCCAGTGAAGCCCTCCCAGTCCTTCATGACCTCCCAGCTGGAAGCCAACAACATAGAGGAGCTCAAGGAGGTGGCCAAGCGACTCAGCCGAGACCAGCGCTTCCGGGAATCCATCTATCACATCATGGCCACCCAGCCTGGAGCTTCCTCTGCGCTTCCCCGGGGTGCGAAGTGAAGGGCACTCCTCCCACCCCCAACGTGGCTCCTGGGTGGAGCCGCAGAGGGAGACTTGACTCCACCAGGCTCCTCCCTACCAGAGCCCACCTGGGCCCCAGCCTCAACTCAAAGGACAGGGATGCCACCTCCCTCAGCCACGCCCCGCACCTTTCCCTGGGTGTACACCAGGTCTGGGTGGGCCCACACTGGGTGTTGCCTGGTTGACACAGCGAGGTGAGGAAGGGGCCTTGCTGTGTGTGAATTTTGTTGTACAGGGTGTGGGGTGGGGAGGGCCTGTCTACCCTGTGTGCTCACCATACTACTTTGTGACCGCGGCCCTGCCCCCGGACCTCGTGTGTAATAAACAGCCTCACCTCTCCGAGGTGAAACCCCTCCCCACCTAACACTCCCTTTCCCCAGGTTTTCCCGACCCTCTCTTTGCTTCAGGCATTCGTACACATCCCCAGCCAAGGCCCCTCACCTATTCTGGGGACAGCATCCCTGAGCTCACAGCACCCCACACTCCCGCCTCCGTATCCCCTTTCCTGGGGTTGGCCCTGGCTGTGGGACCTATGAGTTTCCCTCTTCAGGTGAGCTCATCCTCCTGCAGCCTCAGCACCCTGTGGGAGGGGTGTGATCCTACCATGTCCCTCCTGGACCCTGGCTGGGGGCTGGGGCCAGCAGCGACCCTGGAGGCTCTCCCAGATGGCACATGGCAAGCTCAGGAGTGGAAGGTGACCCAGGCACCTACATTATCTCCTGGTCTGCAGAGAGGCGGCTGTCCCTGGCCATAGTGACCCTACTGGTCATTAGATCACAGATGTCTCCCTCCCAGCTTGGTTGCCTTTCTGCCTCCTCTCTCTGCAGAGGCGACACCCAGTGAAGCAATGTAGCCATGACCCCGGTACACGGAGAACCGGGGCCTGTGATAAGCCAGTAGCTGTTGGTTGGCTTGACATTATTAAGGATGAAGCTGTAATACCAATCTGCAGTTTTTGTGGAAGACCACCATCCTTCAGGGGGCCGAGGGCCCTGGGATGTGTCCCTTACCTGTGACAGTCTTCTGGGCCCACCCCTCCAAAGCTGCCTGAGTCTGTGGGTCTCTCTAGAAGAGGCTCTGCCTGGGATCAGTGCGCTCTGGGACATTGGTGATATTAAAGGTGCCGATTTTCTGCTGTTCAGAAAACCAAGGTATTCTGCGATTGGAAAGATGGTTGCAGGCAAGTCCCAGCAGAAGGTACAGGCCCTGAGAACCCACAGCCTGTTCTGTGGGAGAAGTGGTGCTGTTTCTGAGAATACGTGCATGTCTGCCACTAGGCTGGCAAGGGCAGCTGGGCTGCCCTGCTCTGCCCTCAGGGCTTCCTGGAGAAACATAGGGACCCATCTCAGTGGGGGGCAAACTTTGATGGCTTCAGCTATTCTATAGTATCTAGGTGGTCTCTGGGCATTTTGGAATTAATGCATCTGAGTGTAAATGTAAAAGCTTTAAATATGTATAAACCTGCATAAACCTGGAACTTAACTATCTAATATGTATGTAGAATGAACTTGAAACGAGGAGGAAGATTTATAAAACCAAGAGTGCTGCTTTTGTTTTTATTTTATTTGTTTATTTTTGCAATACTAGAGAATGAACCCAGGGACACTCTACCTCTGAGCCACATCCCCAGCCAGGCCTTTGTATTTTTTATTTTGAGACAAGGTCTTGCTGAGTTGCTGAAGCTGGCCTTGAACTTGTGATTCTCCTGCCTCAGCCTCCTGAGTCACTGGGATGGCAGGCATGTGCCACCATCCCTGACTTTTTGTTTGTTTTTTAAAGAATTTAATTAATAATGGCTTGCTCTCAGAGAGAGACCTTTTGGAAATTTTCAAATGCGTTCCCTCCCCCCCCACCCCCCCACCCCCCTACCCCCGCAAACTATTAACCGGGAAAGAGAGTGCTTGTCTTAGTCCATTTTATAGCAATACCTGAAACTCAATAATTTTTAAACAACAGAAATTAATTGGCTCACTGTTTTGGAGACTGGGAAGTCCAATATCCAGATGCTGGCATGTCACTAAGTCCTTCTCATTGTGTCATCCTATGGCGGGAGGTCAGGAGGGAAGAGCAAGAGGAGGCCCAACTCATCATTTTATAAGCAGGTTATACTCCCATGATAACCTGCTCCTGAAATGATGACATTAATCTATTCAAGAGGACAGAGTCCTCATGCCTTAATCACCTCTTAAAGGTCCCGCTTCTTAGTACTGTTAAAATGGCCATTAAAGTTTAACATGAATTTGGGAGGTGACCAACATTCAAACCACACCAGTGATTTTCCATGCATATCCACCCATCCCTAGTTCATTTCCTCCTACTCTTACCCTGAACTTTTCATGCCTCAGGCAGATCTGGGTTATCTTTAACCAACTGATCAATCCATAAATGTTTACTTGTTTAAAGTTTACTATATACCTAACGCTGTACAGAGAAAAAAAGAAGAGCATCTCTGTATGAAAAATTTAGGGGTGGAAATTGTTTACTGGAAGCATACATATACTTTTTTTTTTTTTTTTTTTTTTAAACAAAACTCTTACTCCTTGGCCAATTAAATATTTCCTGCAGTGTCTCCTAAGTACAATGTGGTCATTGCTAGAGAAGTGCTGCCGCCTGCAGGTCAAATGTGGAATTGCAGACTCACCTGCTTGTACCTGGTCCTCCCCCCAACCCCCTTTTCTTTTTGGTACACAGATGAAACCCATGGGCCCTTAACTACTAAGCTACATACCTAGCCCTTTTTTTGTATTTTATTTAGAAACAGAGTCTCACTGAGTCATTTAGGGCCTCACTAAATTACTGAGGCTGGCTTTGAACTCGTCTCAGCCTCCAGAGCTGATGGGATTACAGGCGTGCCCCACCATGCCTAGCTACCTGGTCCTTTGTGCATGCACCTGCACACTTTTCTATATAGGAGGAACTCCCCACTTCCTTACCTCCTGTGAGCAGCTTTTTAATAATTAATTGAAAAATCTGTGTTCCCACCCTGAGGTCCTGTCTGTTCCCATGAAACAAAGACAATCAGCAGGATTTTCTTTCTTTCTTTTTTTCTTTTTTTGAGTACAGACCAAAGAGACAGAGCTTACTGTACCAAGGCAAACAGTCTGAGAGAGACAAAGGAGTCCTAGTTGTATGGCCTGCCAGTTCAGCATCCCCACCAGAAATTAGACAGTTTTACCTGTTCTGATGTGAAGTTTATGCTTTTGTTCAGTCATCATGAGGGGGAGTGGGAAATTAGTGAGTAATGGTGATGGCTGTGTTCTCCTGCTATTTGGTTTGTTTTCTCACTGAAGATGGATGTATTAGGGTTCTCTAGAGGAACAGAATCAATAGGAAGTATGATTATAAAAAGGGGATCTATTAGATTGGCTTACAGGACCAGAAGCTGGATAGTCCGCATGGCCATCTGCAGGCTGGAGAGCTGGAGGAACCAGTAACTCCATAGTCCAAGAGGCTGAAGCCTCAGAACAAGAGGGATCAATGTCACTACCTTAGTCTGAGACCAAAGGGTTCTAGAAACTCCCTGGAGAATCACTGGCAGAGTCCACTTTGGAAGAGTGAAGAAGTCTGATATCCTCAGGCAATCGCAGCGGCAATCAAGAACCGGTTCAAGAAGAATCGAGCTTGCATCTGCTGCTGCTTTCTTGTTCTTTTATTCCATCCAAGCCACTAAGCCACCATCCTATTGGGTCGTGCTGCCCATACTTAGGGAGGGTCTCCAGTTCACTATCCCACGTGGCAATCATTTCTAGACACACCCTCATTGACATACCCAGAGGCCTCTTAATCATCAGCATCTCTAAATCCAATCAAGTTGACAATTCAAATTAACTATTACAATGGATGATCTAGCACCATGCTCAGGACAGTCCTGTAAGTGTCCTGTGTATGTGCTTCCCAGCACGATTCACAGCCCTCCCTTGCCCTGCGGTAAGTGTCTCAATGGAGATGTTCATTCAGTGGTCACCCTGATCCTGACACTTTTCCCACAATGACATATTAAGGGATGTCAAGAGATCTAGGAAGCACTTGGGTTCTGACCTGCTCCCAGCTCTCAGCCCCTGGTAAGGAAACCACGCCTCTACTCATCTTTGGAGGGATATCATTTTCCCCCAATCCCTTCATCCCACCCAGCTCAGCACGATCTGAGCTACCTGTGTTTGGAGCCCACAGTGAATGTTGATCCCAGGGCAGAAACATGCTTGAGTCTCAGGGAGGCAGCCCACAGCTTGTCAGGTGTGATCTAACCAGAAGGCAGCTGGGCCTCAACAAAGCAGCTGCCCTGAAGCCCTCAGGTAAAGTCCAGCAGTCCCCATGGAAACCCTGTGTTTCCATAACCAGTCAGGATGGGGTTGCTTGGACCAACCCCCCAGGAATCTGCAAGTTCTCTCCAAAGTCAGGAACCCTGTGGCTTTGATTGGGGGGGAAAGCTACTGACTTTTCTTCTTATCCCATTCCTGTGAATAGTGGCCCAAGGGTCCTCTGTAAGGCTTTCCTGGCCCCCTTCATTTTTTTGTTTTCCAGCATTAGGGTGCTCTACACTGAGCTACATCCTCAGCCCTTTTTATTTTTATTTTGAGACAGTCTTGCTAAATATTGCCCAGATTAGCCTAGAACTTGCAATCCTCCTGCCTTAGCCTCCCGAGTAGCTGGCATTACAGGTGTGGGGCCCTCTGCCCAGCTGGAAGGCTTTGGTAGAGGGTACAATGGTTGTTTGTTTTTTTTTTTTTTTTTTTTTTTTTTTTTTGGTACCGGGGATTGAACTCGGGGCACTCGACCACCAAGCCACATCCCCAGCCCTTTTTTGTATTTTATTAGAGACAGGGTCTCACTGAGTTACTAAGTGCCTCTCCATTGCTGAGGCTGGCTTTTGAACTCGCGATCCTCCTGCCTCAGCCTCCCAAAGTGCTGGGATTACAGGCGTGCGCCACGGCACCCGGCCTGTTTTTGCCTCTTGGAAAGGGAAATTCACTCCCAGAAACCCAGAGCAACTGGGAGAAAATGGCTATTCAACTTGCAGGTGGGTGTAGCTGTGTGCCATGCCAACAACCCCGGGTTCCATTATCCTGACCCTGCATACCCCACATCCCCTTCCCTTCCTTGGAACAGGGCTTCCACTTGTGTTACCAACTCTTCTGAACCAGAAAAAGCTACACCACTCTGTCCTCCTGCTTGAAAGTGTTCAGCGGAAGTTTAGGAAACATGCTAAGCTCAAGAATCCTGGGGCTCAGGAATCTTAATAAAATCCCTTTCTGGTAAATTCTATCTGCCTGTCACCAAATGTCTAAATGGTCTGTCCTTCTATGTCTCTCTGGTTTTGACTCTGGGCAAAACCTGGTAACCAGGCAGGAAAGTTGGGGTGATCCAGGGCTGCTCAAAGGCAGAAGCCTGGACACCAGGGGCTCCAGTGGATATCCAGGTAGTGGCGAAGCCAAGTGCATGTGGGGGCTCGTGTCCTGGAGGACCTGCTGGGAACAAACTCAACTGCTCCTGTTAACCTGCAAAAGCTTTGGCTGGTGGATCTTGGGGTGTCCCCAAGGAGAACCTTTACTCTTGCAGAGCAGGGCCTCCATTGGCAAGACCCCAAGAGCAGGAACTTGCCACTGTCTGCCTGCTGATGTGGAGGGTGGTGGTGGGCAAGGTCAGGCCTCTGCTTTGCCACTTGCTGGCTCTGTGGCTTTTGAAAAGTTACTATTTAAAATGTTTCCGTGTAGAGCCGGGCACGGTGGCGCACGCCTGTAATCCCAGCACTTGGGAGGCTGAGGCAGGAGGATCGTGAGTTCAAAGCCAGCCTCAGCAATGGCAAGGCACTTAGTAACTCAGTGAGACCCTGTCTCTAATACAATATGAAAAAAAAAAAAAAGGGCTGGGGATGTGGCCCAGTGGTCGAGTGCCCCTGAGTGCCCCTGGTACCAAAAAAAAAAAAAAAAAAAAAAAAAAGTTTCTGTGTTTATGTAGTTTTATTATGTAGGAGAGACATCTCTTCAGTCTCATGAGGCTGCTTGAACCCCTGTGGTTCTTGAGTTCTTGTAGTCCTGAAATCAACAGACCAAGGACAGATAGGTCTCAGGGAAGACACCCTGGCTCAGTTGAACTCAGCAACATACTGTCCTCAAAATTGTCATGAAGACAGAAAAATTTTGGCTTTGAAATGGGAACAGGAAAGATAACTGATCCAATACCCCAAGGAAAAAATCATTGTGATTCATTGTGATCACTTGGAAATTTTTCCTGGTAAAAAGAATTTGTTCACCATACCTGTAATCTCAGTGGCTTGGGAGGCTGCAACGGGAGGATTGTAAATTCAATGCAAGCTTCAACAAAAGTGGGATGCTAAGAACTCAGTGAGACCCTGTCTCTAAATAAAACACAAAACAGGGCTGGGGGTGTGGCTTGGTGGTCGAGTTCCCCTGAGTTCAATCCCTGGTGCCCCAAAAGAAAGAAAATCTGATTGGGTTGGGGTTGTGGCCTAGTGGTAAAGCACTTGCCTAGCATGTGTGAGGCACTGGGTTTGATTCTTAGCACTGCATTTGAATAGATGGATAAAATAAAGGTCCATCAACAATTTTTTAAGATATTGAAAAAAAGAAAAAGAAAACCTGATTGAAATCTTATTCTTATGACAAATTGTTGGCCAATGAGGAAGGCCTTGATAGTCTTAGAGGACAAAAGAATCACCGCTGAGAGGAAGGCGGGTCTCCACCTTTTTTCCTCTACCCGCCTGGCCTGTGTTAAGGATACTTTGACGTTCACTTCCTCCTTCTTCCCAGCAGATGGCAGCATGATCTGAGCCCAGCCAGCAAATTCCAGTGGGAAAGTGAGAGGAGGTCCCCAGAGAATGGGGAGGGCTTTGTGACACTGCAGCGGTTCTGCGTGATTGGTCTTGAATCTCCCAGTTGTTCCCTCCTTTAAGATATGAAACAAAAGACTGCCTCAGCCATGAATCCACGACAGACCATGTGCTTTCACATTGATTCCTCTGTTTTGTTCTCACAGGGCGCCTTTCCTTGATTAATAGAAAAAAGTGAAATCCGCAGAGATTAAAGGATTTACCCAAAGGCACACAGCTTAGAAATGGGAATTCAGGTGTTTGAACTCAAAGCCAGTGTCTCTCTAGCACCCAATTTCAAGTGAGTTTCCTCCATTTATTTGTTCATTCAACAATTATATTGATCTCTCCCATATATCAGAGCCCAGGAGTCTCCCTTGGGTCTTTTCTATCATGAGTTCTTATGGCAATGACTCAGCTGCTTGGCAGTGACAGTCTACTGAGAATTCTGTTCTACAAGTCTGACTAGTCCAATGTAGCCAGTTCTCAGGGCCAGTGGGTTGCACCCTAAGGACTCCGCAAAAGAACCAGAGCTTTTCTTGCTGCCCCTAGCCACTTCCAGGTGGGCACCCTCTTGACTTCCCTTATTTTCCTATGTCCAATATCCCCACGAACGAGAAGTAACCTCTCAGGGAGGGGGCAGCCAACAAGAGGATCCTGAGCTGGGAGTCTGGAGGCCTGGATGGTACAAAGAACCTGCGATTAATCCAAGATATCCAACCTCTCCTCTGCAAAATGTGGATGTGAAATTAGTCATGTGCCACTTAGTGATGGGGGTACATTCTGTCGTGAGGTGATTGTGTCATTGTGCAATGACTGTCCTTACACAAACTAAGATGGCTATGACATCCCTGCGCAATATAAGCTTACTGGACCTCTATCATGTATGGGGTTCGTTGTTGACTGAAATATCATTCCCACAGCACACAGTGTGGAGGCTTTCAAACCTCTCTTCCATTCTGGTAGAAAGTACAGGCATTTCCACACTGGGGAGGTTTTCTGGGAAGAATGTCACCCTTCCAGGAGATGAGTGGCAACACTTCCTCATTGTCATTGTTTTTAGGAATCAATAGCACTCACACCTGGATGCATTAGGATATGCATCTGTTAACACATCTGTTTGCCTCTGTTAGCACACCTTCACTCTCCAAAGGTTTCCTGCATGTGACATCTATAGCAGGGGACCCAACCATCTAGGTGGCTGGAGCAGATGCTGTGGGTCAATCCCAGGGGACCCTAAAGAGGGACAGGCACCCAGGGGCCTACGTGACGACCTACTTGGAGCACCAAGAATCGACTTGCAGAACTTTTTCTTGAAGGTTTTCTTCTCTAAAAGAAAGAAAGAAAGAAAGGAAGGAAGGAAGGAAGAAAGAAAGAAAAAGAAAACAAAGTCTCCTTTCGTTTCAACATGCAGATTGATACTGGCACCTTCCACCATCCCAGGGATGTCATGTCCTGGTCACATAAGGAATTCAGAGTTCCACAATTTAGAGGAGGAGGTGACAATGACATGCTCATATATTACATTCAGGTATTGTGATGTACTATAGTTTGTATCTTGTGAAATGGGCACAGGGATTATACTACCTTGTTTTAACCAAATTAATTCTCAAAGGATGCATACATGGCTCTAAACTTTTCCCGCAGAGAAGTTGCAAATTAAAAATTATACTGTTGGCCGGGCGCGGTGGCGCACGCCTGTAATCCCAGCACTTTGGGAGGCTGAGGCAGGAGGATCGCGAGTTCAAAGCCAGCCTCAGCAATGGCGAGGCACTTGGCAACTCAGTGAGACCTTGTCTCTAAATAAAATACAAAAAAGGGCTGAGGATGTGAGCCAGTGGTCGAGTGCCCCTGAGTTCAATCCCCGGTACCACAAACAAAAAAAAAAAAAAAAAAAAAAAAAAAATTATACTGTTGGGCTGGGGTTGTGGCTCAGAGGTAGAGTGCTTGCCTCACATGCATAAGGCACTGAGTTCAATCCTCAGCACCACGTAAAAATAAAATAAAGATATTGTGTCCACCTATAACTAAAAAATTTTTAAAAAATTATACTGTTGCCAGGCATGGTAGCACATGCCTGTAGTCCCAGTGGTTCAGGAGTCTGAGACAGAAGGATCACAAGTTCAAAGCCAGCCTCAGCAATGGTAAGGTGCTAAGCAACTCAGTGACACCCTGTCTCTAAATAGAATACAAAATAGGGCTGGGGATGTGGCTCAGTGGTCGACTGCCCCTGAATTCAATCCCCAATACAAAAAAATAAAAATAAAAATCATACTGTTAATGCAAGCATATTAACAAAGATTTCTGACATTTCTTCTTCTTATATTATGAACCATGGTATGGTAGCCATCTTATACTAGGTAGAACCAAGATGTTCTCATCAGATCGGGAAAGATGTTGGCCCCCTATGCTTGAAATGATCAAGAACACCTGCAATAGTCTTCCTCGCCCTGTAAGTGGCCTGAGGTCACCTACAAAAATGGTTTACTACTCTCTTGATCCAGAAAGCCCCACAAAGTCATGCACATCAAGAAATTCAAATAGTTTTGTTCACTTTAAAAACATCCATGAAGCTGCCCAGGCCATCAAGTATATGCATATTCAAAAAGCCGCCAAGTATCTGAAAGATGTCACTTTATAGAAGCAACACATGCCGGTCCTTGGTTACAATGGTGGAGTTGGCAGGTGTTCCCCGGCCAAACAGTGGGGCAGGGTGCATATCAATGGCCCAAAAATAGTGCTAAATTTTTGCTGCATATGCTTAAAAATGCAAAGTAATGCTGAATTTCAGGGTTTAGATTGCAGACCCTCTGGTCACTGAACACATGCAGGTGAACAAAGCACCTGATATGGACCGCCACATTTACAGAACTCACAGTTGGATCAATCCATACCTGAGCTCCCTCCCCTGCCACATTGAGATGATCTTATTGGAAAGGAACAAATTCTTCCTAAACCAGATGAGGCAATTGTACAATAGAAAAAGATATCCCAGAATAAACTGAAGAAACAAAACTTATGGCACAGGAATAAATAAATGCAAATAACAGTAAAAAAAAAAATGAACACTTGAAATAGCTCTCAGCAGCAAGTCACAAAAAGCCCAATTTGGCAGCTCATTCAAACAGAGTCTAATTCTCATCTAACTAGAGGTCTGGAGGCAGGCAGGGTCGATCCTTAAAGTCAGGGCCACTTCTCTGCCATTCTTGTGGCCTTTCTCTCAGGATTGAAAGATGTTCGTCTATCACATCTGCACGGAAGGTAGGAAGGAGATCAAAGGCAATGTCAGCACCACTGAGACTTTTTTTTTTTTCCAGAGAAATCTTCCCCTAGGCGTTTGCTTACATTTTGTTGACCAGAGCTGGGTCACATGGCCACCTTCCATTGCACAGAAGGCTAAGAAAGTGACTACTGGGCTTTCTAGTCTTTGTGGTCCTGGTAGCTAGAGAGAAGAATTGGAATTGGGGAAATGTGCTAAATTAGCCAACCAGTGCCTGCCACAAAATGGTTTAAGTGTGGACTTCACTCAGTGATGTATCAATGTGCTTGCCTCATAGAGTGGAAATGTTGAGCCTTGAGATATTTTCTCTGATGCTACGATGATACAAATCGTATCACTTTTTCCTTAGGAATAGCATCCCCGGTTATTTCTAGGCACCCACCCCTAAAGGGAAGGCGAACTCCATTCCTGGCTCAAGAGTGAATCCTGATGGATCTGATCCAATCAAGGCAATGAGACTTCTCTGCCAGAGATTGCCTTGGAGGCAGGCATGTGACCCAGGCTGGCTAAGGAGAGGAGAAGCTGCTGGGGGACTTCTGAGACAGGTTTTTCTCACTTTATAAAGAGTCACAGGGAGATACAATCCTTTCATTGCCTCTGGCTTTTCCATGTCTGGATATAACATTAGAACGAAGATAGTCGACTTGACGCCATGCGGGCAGCTGGCCTGAGGACCAAACAGCACATCTAAGGTGGCCAAGCAGGTGATGGCAGGTAGCCTTGGTCCTCACTGAGTTATTGAGTCATGAATTAACCAGCATGGGACAGACCTATTTCAGGACTTATTATATAAGCTAATCTGCTTTTCCTTGTTATTGAGATATTTTTTTAAAAAATTCCCTGGTACCGGGGATTGAATCCAAGGGCATTTTACCACTGAGCCATATCCCCAATTATTTATTTATTTAGTGATAGGGTCTTGCTAAGTGGCAGAGTTTGACACTGAACTTGCAGTCCTCCTGCTTCAGCCTCCCAGATCACTGGGATTATAGGCTTGTGCCACCATACCAGCTTATGTTTTGTATAAAAATTTTTTTTAGTTGTAGATGGACACAATGCCTTTATTTATTTTTATGTAGTGCTGAGGATTGAACCCAGTGCCTCACACATTCTAGGCAGGTGCTCTACCACTGAGCTACAGCCCCAGCCCCCATACCTGGCTTTTTAAGACCTTTTTGATTGGGTTTTCTGTTGATTGCAAACAAGAGGAGCCTAATTAATACAGTCACCTTAGCTTTATCAGAGTTGCACCATCCCCAAAATCTGAAGACCTTTCCTTAAGGAAGACAAAGCATTTATCAATCATAGCCCGGGAACTAGAATTTATCTACTTATTCATTCTATGAATGTTGATTGAGAACCTACAATCACATTTTTTAAAATTCTGATAAATGTTCCCCTTGCAACCCAAAATCTCTGAAATGGGTTGTATTGTAAATTAATGACACCTTGTAGTTGATTTTGGTTACATGTCAGTCTTGAGGTTCTCACTGCCTGCTCAAACATCAGAAGTTCCAGCATCAAAACTTGTAGAGGGTGCTGGGGTTGTGGCTCAGCGGCAGAGCGCTCGCCTCGCACGTGCGCGGCCCGGGTTCGATCCTCAGCACCACGTAAACATAAATGCATTGCATTGTGTACAACTAAAGTAAATAAATAAATATTAAAAAAAAAAAACTTGTAGAGCCGGGCATGGTGGCGCACACCTGTAATTCCAGAGGCTCAAGAGGCAGAGACAGGAGGATCGAGAGTTCAAAGCCAGTCTCAGCAATTCAGCAAGGCGCTAACCAACTCAGTGAGACCCTGTCTCTAATAAAAAATGCAAAATAGGGCTGGGGATATGGCCCAGTGGTTGAGTGCCCCTGAGTTCAATCCCTGGTACCCCCCCCCCAAAAAAAAAAATCTTGTAAAATGTGCCGGGTGCTGTGGGCACATGCCTGTAATCCCAGTGACTTGGGAGCTGAGACAGGATGACAATGAGTTCAAAGCCAGCCTCAACAACTTAGTGAGGCCCTGAGAACCTTAGTGAGACTCTGTTTCAAAATAAAAAATAAAAAGGGCTGGGGAGCCATGAGCCGGGCGTGGTGGCGCACGCCTGTAATCCCAGCAGCTCAGGAGGCTGAGGCAGGAGGATTACAAATTCAGAGCCAGCCTCAGCAAATTGCTAAGCAATTCAGTGAGACCCTGTCTCTAAGTAAAATACAAAATAGGGCTGGCAATGTGGCTCAGTGGTTAAGTGCCCCTGGATTCAATCCCTGGTACCAAAACCAAAACAAAAACAAAAAAACTTTCAGAATGTGTGTCAATAGCTTTGTGGGGGCGTGGATCCAAAACAATCATGGAACATGCTCTTAACCCAAAAGAATCACATGGTTGTGGAGGAGGTGGTGAATCAGTTTGGCAGCATGCATGATATAGAAGTCCTAAGAAAGCTAAATCCACAACACTGACAAGCTTGCCTAAGAGCCCAGCACATATGAAACTTAGTTATTTTATGGATTCTTTTGAAAAATGCCTCATCATCAACACTTTTCATGCCACAGAGGATGACTGTGTGTGAAAAAAAAATGGTTATTGTCAACTCCGAGTCAGAGAGGTGCCAGGCTGGGCTCCATGGTGCATGCCTATAATCCTAGTGGCTCAGGAGGCTGAGGAAAGAGGATTGCAAGTTTAAAGCCAGCCTCAGCAACTTAGCATGACCTGTCTCAAAAGAAAAAGTAGAAAGGGATAGGGATGTGGTGGCTTAGTGGTTAAAGACCCTGAGTTCAATCTCTGGTACTAAAAAAAAAAAAAAAAAAAAGTGTCAGATTTCAAATTTCAAATTCTAGAAATACTTCAGCCAACTTATTTCACTTCTACTTCCTGTTTTATTATGCACGAGAGTGATTTCTGATCAAAATCTATGACTAACCAAATCTACAAAAGCTCTTTTTCAGTAAGTATGAAACAAAAATTCTAAGTGAAAGCTGTGTCATAGCTTAATTGGCAGCATTTTTATTTCTTACTGGTACATAAAATAACAGTATGCTGTGGACTCAAGTTGGATGACATACACTCCGTGCCAGGCACTGTTGCTGAGGTCACAGCAACGCACAAGTGGGACCGCTCTCTAGTTGTCTGCGCAGGTTGACTCTCCAGGGTCCTTGGCAAGCCATTCGGGGATCCATGGGACAGGCATTTTTTCCATCATCAACCTGAAGCTCCACGGCTTTCCTGGGGTCACAATCTCCAGTCACCCATAGGATTTCCCCTTCTCACTGTGCCTAACAGCAGCCCAGAGCTCCTTGGTTTTCATTCAGTTTGCAAGGCATGGCCCCCTCTGCTTCCAGGGGAGTTGGGAATGTAGTCTGACCCAGCATCCAGGGGTGGGAAGAGGGACGCTGATGAATACAGATGTGGTCTGTCGTGCACACTCAGCCACACTGTAGGGATGAGGAGAGTCCAGTACCCCAGAACCTCTCCAAGGAAGAGAAACTGTCTGTCCTGCCGCAGTCTTTTTTGGGATGTGGTTCTGAATATCAGACACACCATTGAAGAGGAAGATGCTCGTGACCCAGAACATTAACCCTATGTGGTTAACGGAGCCTGCGGTGCTCATCCTGAACCATGAACTTCTACTTGGGATATTTCGGGGTAGAAGAGCTTTTTCAGTAGTACCCAGAAAGCCCCCTCACTTAGAGCAGCTGATTCCGCCCACTCTGCTGGCTCAGAGGGGCTGAGGGGCCTGGGAGCATGCTCAGTACAGTGTGTACTAGTACCTCTGAGGGCTGGGCTCCCGCCCCCAGAATGCAGAACAGAACAATGCTGTAGAGGCGACTGGGGGCCCTGAGCACTGCATGAGTTGGGTTTCATCAATTACGAGCTGTGTGACTCTGGCAAATTACTTAACATTTCTGAGCATGTGCATTTAGCACAGGCAAACATGGCTGCAGCACCTGCCCTTACTGCCTCACAGGTTGCTGAGAGGATCCCAAGAGCTGCAGTAGGGGAGACCCTTATGCAGGCACCCCCTTGGGTAGAGGATGCGAGCACCTAGGAAGGGCTGCAGGAACACTCCTTGAATGCATGGAAGGGCTCTGGCTCCGCATCACTACACCTGAGTTGACATGTTTAAACCGAAGTCTTTCCCCTCTTTCTGAAACCCTGAGGGGGTGGTCCCATGCACACGTGCGCGTGCGCACGCACAACACGCACGCGCAGTGGAGCTCGACCCTTTTGGCATTCAGGGTAAAGCCTGAGTCACAGAAGAGGAACGGAGGCCTAAGATTAGCGAAAACTCCCCAGCGAAGTTGGGAAGGCTGGAGACCGGGGCTACCCTGTCCCCTGTGTGGCCCCTGAGTGCATTTTTCATTGGCAGTGGCTGGGGGCGCCCTAAGCCATAGCCAAAGTGGCAACACTTTGTGTCCTGGTACGCGGGTTAGCTCTGTGGGCAGGTTTCTCCTTCTCCCCCCTTCTCAACATGGACATTTCCACCATCCCCAGATCCTGTGACCTAGTCCTGACCCTCAGCCTTGGCCTCTCCTCTTGGTCCCCTAAGAGTTTCTGGAGTGAGGGGCTGGAACCAAGATGTGGCTCAGAAAATTAAGGCTTAGAGAGAAGTGATTTCTTCAAGTGGGGTCAAACAAGGGGATGTGAGTTAACTGAGAAGAAGCCACTTAGAAGAGGACACTTCGGGCTGTGATAACAAAGCCCCGTGCTCCCAAAGCTGGGAAGGACCCAGAATACAAGCATCAGCCTGGACACCGGAAGCTCAGGACCTGGAACTGGGGATGCGCTACCTGCAATGCTGGCTTTATCTGCTTGTCTTTGCTTCTTCATGTGATGACCTTGCTTTCTCCCACCACAAACATCTGGGTGAAGATATGGCCGTGGGCAGCCCCATGTGGCAGCCACAAAGCGAAGAGGGAGTTTTTTTTTTTTTTTTTTTTTCCTTAGGGTCCCTGGTATTTATTGATGGATAGGTTACCCTCCCCCACCCTTAGAGTTTTCCACACCCTAAGAGAAGCAACCTTGTTTCAAGATGTTTCAGACAGGATGTTCCTTCCCCGGGCAGAATGTTTCTTTTCCCCAGGCAAGAGCCAATAGGCTTAAAGGCCACCCTGTTCTAGCCAATGGTGTTTGGGGTTGCTCTAGTGCAACCCCCCCACCAGAAATCCCTATATAAGGCCCTGTTTGAGAGACTCAGACAGAGAGAGATACACGGACACAACATCGGCTCGTCTCGTCGCTGCTGAGAGGAGGAAGACAGATACATCGGCTCGGTCTCTGCAGAGAGGAGGAAGCCACTGCAGCAGCTCCAGACCCATCGCCTCCAGCCGATGGCAGCTGCCCCAGCCGGCAGCTCCAGACCCATCGCCTCCAGCCGACGGCAGCTGCTCCAGCCGACAGCTCCAGACCGACCACCTTCAGCCCCACGGCCGCTCCAGCTGACAGCTCCAGCCTCCAGCCAGACAGCAGCTGCTTTAGCCGACAGCTCCAGAGATCCCAGCCGGTGCAACCAAGCACCCACCTTCTGTCCAGAGCTTGCACACTCCCCTCTCCCTGACTCCCTTCTCCCACCAGAGCTTGCACACTCCCTTCTCCCTGACTCCCCTCTCCCACCTCTTCGACCTTCAACCAGAGCACCTCTTCTCTGGTTTTCGCTACTGGCTACGAAGGCTGTTAAATAAATCTTTTGGCTGCACGGCTGTCCCCGGTGTGATGCTTTGCCCTTCATTTATGCCAGGGAATTGAACTGGCGCTGGGGCTCAGGTCACATGCTGACTACTTGGTTGAATCACTGCTGTGGGTGGACAGAATGGGCTTCTATAATTGCCCAGGCAATCCACCAATAGTGGGGGAATGGTGGGGGTGGGAAAATATATGCAAAGGATAGATGAGGAGTCGGGTGTGTGTGTGGGTGTGTGTGTGTGTGTATGTTTGCATGCAAGATCTGCAGCCTGCCAGAACGGACAGTTGCATTACAAGTAATGTCAGCCACAGCGGGAAGGACTGCAGCAGCCTTTCTGGGCTCCAGCTGCTGCTTCTGGAAGGCTGGGTCAGCGATGGTTGTCATGGCAACAGCCTGATGGGAAGGTCTCAAGGAAAAGACTGAGACTGGAGTGTTTTGAAGAATATCTGCCTGTGGAGGAGTCCCCCTCTTACTAAGAGACAAAGAAAGACAAAGCCCAGCTCTTTGGGGCCGCCTCAGCCTGAGTAGAGGGGTTGACAGATGTACATTGTGGCTTTGGATTTGGACTCTCTTCCCTGAGGTTGCAAGGGAGGACCTGTGTGTGGCTCTTGGGGTTTAACAACACTGTGTGTGTCCCTGTACTTAACATTTCTCACAGGGTGCACTGCCTCACAGGGGTAACTGGTGGTCTCCCTGCCTCCTGTAGCAGCTGCCCAAAGCAATCTTTCTAGCAAGTAAACCCCATCAACTTGCTTCCATGCTTAAATCCTTTGAGGGCTCTAAACTTCCCCACAGAAAAAAGTTTGAGTTTTGGCCTCATGTCTTGCCGGTTTGGGACCCTCTGCTTTGCTATGTGCTGTTCTCCTCCACTCAAGTCTGTACTCCTGGATGGCTCTGCCTCTGGGCCTTGGCATGTGCTCTGTGCCTAGAATGTCTTCCTACTTCCACTAGAGCGGCTCAGCTCCTCCTTTAAGCACAACATGTGACTCCTTCAGTCAGAGTGACTCTCAGATGAGGACAGTACCAACCCTCATAGCCTTGTCTGAGCCTCCTGAGTCACTCTTCCCTCTACAGTTGCCTGTGGCCTCAGCCAAATCTACTCAGCCTTCTGTCCACTCCCTGCCTGGCTGGGCTGTGGATGCAGCTTAGTGGTAGAGTGCCCCTGATTCAATCCCCAGTACTGGGTGGGTAGGGGAGGCACTGAGGGCTATGGTAAATAGAAAAATATAGAGTAAGTATAGGAGGTTGGGAGTCCAAGGACAGGAGAGAATGAAACAGGTGGGAATAGTTTATAAACTAGCAGAAACCGGGGCTGGGGCTGGGGCTCAGTGGTAGAGCACTCGCCTGGCACACGAAGCACTGGGTTCAATCCTCAGCAAAACATATAAATAAAATAAAGGTATTGTGTCCACCTACAACTAAAAAATGTATATTAAAACACACACACATACACACAATAGGCCTTTAAAAAAAAAAAAAACTAGCAGAAACCACTTTGCCTTAGTCAGCTAGAGCTGCTGTAAGATACTACAGCTGGGTGGCGTGAACAACATAAACTCATTCCCACAGTTCTGGAGGCTGCAGTCCAAGACCAAGGTGTGGCAAGGTAGGTCTCACTCTGAGGCTCCTACTGTTGGCTGCCATCATACTGTGTGCCCACATGACCTCTGTGTGCTTGCACATGCAAGAGAGAGCTATGGCGTCTTTTGCCCTTCTTATAAGGGCACCATTCCCATTGGATTTGGGCCCACCCTATGACCTCACTTAACCTTAATTACTCCTGATAAGCCTCATCTCCAAATACCCATCACCGTGGGGGTTAAGTCTTCAACAAGTGAATTGGGAGGGGGACACAATTCAGTCCATAGCAAGTCTCATCCAGAAAATGAGATTTTAGATGGGATTGAAGGAGGTGAGAGAATTAAAAGAACTGGGGCGGACCATTTCAGGCAACAGATGGGCTATGGCAAAGCTCCTGAGGCAGGAATGAGCCCAGTATGTGAGGAATGCAAGGAGGCCACCATGGCTTGAGCAGGCTGGACCAGGGGGACAGTGATAGGACAGGAGGTTAAAGAAGCGGTGGGATCAAATCTTGCAGGGCCTGTGGGCCATGTAAGGCCTCTTGCGTTTCCTCTGAGAGAAATGGGGGCCATCGCAAGGGGTTGAACAGAGGATGACATGACCTGCCGCATGTTTTCGGTGAGGCCAGGTATTTATCTGCGACTGAGGTTGTCTCCTGACTCCTCCAGAGCAGGCTAGGCCGCGAAGGTGACCTGGTCAAGCTAAGTGGGAAAGGGCCCCACTCTTTCCCACGGGGCGCTGGTGACTGATCAGCACCCGTTTTCTCACTCGCAGCCAGAAAAAAGCCTTGGGGGCCCACAGCATAATTAATAGGGAGAAAGCTCCAAGGACTCTCCGGAAAGGGACACTATTAGTTCCTAGATTCCAGGCTCTTGACCGTCTAGTGGGAGAGAAGGAACGCGGTGGCGGTCCTCCAAAGGAACCTGTGCTGGGGGAAAGGCCGTCTTTGTTTGATCGCAGACGCAGAGGTGAGTCCCGAGGACACGACGTCTGGGCTCTCCTAGCCGCTCCCCTGCCGCACCGCTTTGTTCCCGCCAGGGGGCGCTAGTCGCGCTTCCCCAGTATCCGGGGCCTCCCTGCAGGTCCAGCTGTGTCCCAAGGAGATTGCATTTCTTTCTGTGGCTGAGTAGATCGTCCCACGTTCAGCGGGGTGCCACCATTCGCCTCAGATCACCTTCAAAATTCCAAAGCAGAGCTAATAATAATAATAATAATAATAATAATAATAATAATAATAATAATAATAATGAATGATGATGATGATTACCTTTTAGCTCTTTGAATTGTGTGGTAATTATTTCTTCTGGCATCCTGCCTCTCCCCACACCCCTCCACTCACAAACAGGCTAAATGAGCTACATTCGCAGAGAGCCTTGCACTCCTAATGCTTGTGGAACTGTGTCACTATGGCACCAGCGAGAAGGGCCATCTGAAGAGGTTACTCCACAGCAGCGAGTGGTGATGGGGTTGGAGGGAAAGGGAACAATCTCCGGGGAGGAGATTGTCAGCTTGTGGACCCCTACTGCAGAACTAACCTACTTCCAATGTTCTAATTGAATTTAAAATAATAACCATTACATTTGTTGTTATTTAAATTGTAAGTGTTTCATCATTGAGACCACAGGTAGTAAAGCTGGACAGATCTTTGTGGGTAGGATGTGAACTGGGGTGTAGCTCAGAGGTGTATCCTAGAGTGGGTTCTGTGGAAAGTGATCACAGCTGAGTCAATCCCAGAGCGTTCAGCCCCTGGGACTTGAAGCTGGGTGGGATGGGAGGGGAAGGAAGGAGGCAGCACCCGCAAGAATAGCAGTAGGTAAACCTCCACCTCACTTGCTGTTCTTTTCTTGGGGGGAATGGTTCATGAAGAACAACAAAAAAAGAAGGTGCAAATGACTATGGGAAAGATGGTCCTGTGGCCTTGGGCATTCTCAAAGGAGCTTTGCATGCTGGTTCTAGGTGGTTATTTCAGTTCATAGTTCCTTGGTGGACAGGCTGTGTCACACCCCCGTAGCTTCCCTGGGAGATGGAGTGGCCTGTCACCAAAGCAGTTCCCACAGACTGACCACAGGTCTTTCCCCAGAGCCTGTTATGCAGGTGAGCTAAAAGTCCTTGGGAGCTTCTGAGATGGACTGAAGGAGGAAATTTGTTCTCTATTTCTTTCCTCTCTCCCCCTCCCTCCCTCCTTCCTCCCATCTAAGCAGATGCAGCTCTGTCACAGCATGCAATCCACTGTTTCTCTAGGTTAAGAAGCATCGGAAACCAAATACTTCCCCTGAGTCAGGAGCCATGCTGAATTATTCATAAGCCAAATCTATTGCAAATTTCAGAGTGATTTTTCCTCAAGGTTGTGCTGTGAG
The DNA here is from genome assembly GCA_025594165.1 of Tamias sibiricus. Taxonomy (NCBI): domain Eukaryota; kingdom Metazoa; phylum Chordata; class Mammalia; order Rodentia; family Sciuridae; genus Tamias; species Tamias sibiricus. The sequence goes on along the minus strand of CM046659.1, from coordinate 39,632,760 downwards.
GCTGAGTGCAAGGAGTAATGAACATGCCCAGCTCTCACGGAGGGAAGAAATGCTGTCAGAAATTAGACAGTCCAGGGTCTTGGTCTCATGTGGCCCTGGGACAAGCACAGCAAAGAGAAATGCTCTGTGCAGCGATTCATGCCGACTTAGCCTTGGATGGATGGAACCCTGGCCTCCCTGATTCTTTAGTCTGTGGATTGATGGATTCAACACATGAGCAGATGGCTGGGCCTCATCCAACCTCTGCACCTGTGTGGAATCCATCTTCCCCCTATGCTGGACCATTCAGAAAGGTTCTGTCAGTTTGACACAAACACTGGTTATAAAGGTGATGAGGTCCCAGCACTGAAAGCGTTAGAGTTGGCAGTGACTAGCAACCTCCAGAGATGCTGTGGGAGGGTTCCTACTCTGGGTAAGGGGTGGACCAGATGTCTGTAGATGGTTGCTCAAAGCCATCCTGTTGGGCTGGGGGTGTAACTCAGTGGTAGAACACATGCCTGGCATGCATGAGGCCCTGGGTTCCACCCCCAGTGCACCAAAATCAAATCCAAAACAAACAAAAGAAAACCATCCTGTTGATGGGAACCAAGGGTTCAGATCCTCTTTACATCTGAGTGTCTTGAAAGATTCCTCACCATTCTAGGATTCAATTACTGAGAATGATTTGGTCCCAAAGCAGAATATTAACTTTGATCCTCTTAGCCTCAAAAATGGTGGGGAGCTGGGTGTGGTGGCGCATGCCTGTAATCCCAGCACTTGGGAGGCTGAGGCAGGAGGATCGCGAGTTCAAAGTCAGCCTCAGCAATGGCGAGGCACTTAGCAACTCAGTGAGACCCTGTCTATAATAAAATACAAAATAGGAACTGGGGATGTGGCCCAGTGGTCGAGTGCCCCTGAGTTCAATTCCCAGTACCAAAAAAAAAAAAAAAAAAATTGGTGGGGACTTTAGCCAGGAGCGGTGGCACACGCCTGTGATCCCAGAGGCTTGGGAGGCTGAGGTGTGAGGATCATGAGTTCAAAGCCATTCTCAGCAAAAGAGAGGCACTAAGCAACTCAGTGAGACCTGTCTCTAAATAAAATACAAAATAGGGCTAAGGATGTGGCTCAGTGGTCGAGTACCCCTGAGTTCAATTCCTTGTACCCCACTGCCCAAATGGTGGACTTTATCAGATGTTGCTTCTCAGATTCACCTGGCAGCTTTTGCCAATCCTCTCCCTGCATCCTAGCCTTCATCCCCTCCCTGGAGTGCCCCACTGTTGGCACTAGTCTCTCAGAGCCTCTCCTGCCTTCTAGGTAGCTTTCCAGTGTAGCCCTGTGTAGCCAGGTGAACTTAGTTTCATATCTTGGCTACACCATTTCAGCTGCGTGAGCTTCAGTCACCTAACCTTTGTGACCTTCACTCTCCTCTTGTAAGATGAAAATAGTAAATTACAAGGTACTTGGTAGTGTTTAGCACATCCCTCCCCAAGATCATTGTCTTGTATGTCTTTTTGCCCTTGACTAAGCTCTTCCATAGATCTTTCTTACTCTCCCATGACAGAGACTTCGAGTTGTCCACTAATGTCCGTCTCTCCTTCTTCCCTTAGTTTTAGCTTGAAACGTGGCTACTTAGCTACTACACACTCTATTTTCCAGCCTCTCTTGCAGCCAGGAGTTGCCATAGGACTAGGTCCTGGCCAGTGGAATATAAGCAAAAGAGACATGTGCCACCTCTGCAAGAAGAAATTGTTGGCCTTGCACATCTGTTTTTCCTGGAAGGTGGGAGTAGTGCCGGAGAGTTAGCCTTGATCATGCAAATGAGGGAAAACACCCTAGAAGATGGCAAAGTAAGGAATAGGGAAGCTGGGTCCTGGGCAACCAGGGGACTACCTACCTTGCCTGGACCTCCTGCCCACCTGGACTGTTATGTAAGAGAAGCAAGCCTCCTCCCAGCCTTCTGCTTGCTTCTCAGTCCTTGGCTCAGATGTCACCTCCCCTGGGAAACTGTGACCCTCCCATGACTAGCATTTCCTGTGAGTGTTCACATTAGAGTACCCATCACAGTGTCCAATAAAGGCTTTTTGCTTGTCTGCAATCCCCTCAAGGACAGGAGCACCAGGAGGCAGGGACCACAACCTCATCTGTCCTTCCTGTCTCAGGATCTAGAATACAGGAGACATGTCACAAATGTTGAATAGATCAGGGATAGTGCCGCACACTTAAAACTGTCCTAGCTCTTGCCTAGAAGGATTTTCAGCACTTCCATACGCTAACATCAATCAAAAAAGCCAAAAGACTAACTCCCACTCTTCCTTCCCCCAACACACCTGGGGCTCTCTGCCATGTGCAGTCAGGGCAGACCCCCAAAAGGTAGAGTTCCACCCCAATGGCAGACTTGGTGGTGTCTTGACTTGGTCTGTGAAATGCTGCAGGAGTTTCCCTTATTAGATTAATATCACCTTGAAAAAACCTTGGAAAAGCAGAGACTTTTGATAAAAGTGGGGGATAAGAGGAGATGATGCAAATATCAAATTCAACCATATGGGCTGGGGATGTGGCTGAGAGGTAAAGCACTTTTGCTGCATGCATGAGGCCCTGGATTCTATCCCCAGTACCACACGCACCCCCAAAATGGAAAAGGTTTATAAACCTTTTTTTCACCCAGTAGTGGGGATTGAGCTCAGTGGCACTCTACCCCTGAGCTATACCCCCAACCCTTTTTATACTTTTAGACAGGGTCTCACTAAGTAGCCCAGGCTGGCCTTGAACTTTTGATCCTCCTGCCTCCACCTCCCGACTCGTGGGGATTACAGGTGTGTGCCACCATGACCACATCTGGTGAACTCTTTTATAACTTGCTTCCAGTTTGTATCCAGCTGTGGAAGTCTCTTTATAAATGCGGGATAGAGTGGTCCTGGTGGATTTCTCTGGTCACTGTGTGGAGGGAGCTCTGTGCGCTCCAAGGACCAAGGCCTTGACAGCCGAATCTGAAGGCCTGAGCTCTGGCCCCCAGCCAGCTTTTCCTTGAAGACACTCCCGAGAGCATTGACCTTGGAAGTAGTTAGATTCTACTGCTTTTTATTAGTGGTTCCTTCTCTTTTGCCAGACCTTTCTTTGAGGTTCTTTCTGCACCCAGCAGCTCTTATTCAGCCTGCAGAGTGGAAAGAGTGTCTGCCTGTCTCACCATCCAGCAGCTTTTGCCTGGGGGACAGTGCCCAGCAGTGTCCCACACTCCTAAACTGACCTCCACACATACACAGCAGGCCTCTTACTACCTGGGAATGTTGGAAACCACGGCAGCTCTCCTGAGGATGCGGTGGAGTTAGTCATTCTCAGCTGGGGATGGAGGCAGGTCTTTAGCCCCCAGCTCAGGAGCTCCAAGTCCTTTTGCCCAAGAAGATTGGGACAGGTGCTTTTGAGAAGAAGGGAACGGCCATTTCAGGGGAAGGAGGTTCAGACCCCACATTTGTCTCAGGCATGTCCTCTGCAATAATCAGATGATTATGGTCATTTACCTGTCCTGGGTATAAAAGCCAGAATCTCACACATTTGTGGACACACCAACTGTTGTCGCCGGAAAAGGATTGCAGCCTGGAACGGCAGCGCCGCGGGAAGGAGTCCGGAGACAGGATGGAGACGAAAATATTCTTTAATCTTACAAGAAACTACAATATATCTACACAATAGCGATAACCCTGTCTTTTCTCCCTCTGGTCTCTTCCCATGCGCCCGAGCAGCAATGGCGCTCGCTCGATCTGCTGAGTCACCGTTCAAATCTCTCGAGAGCCTCGACCAAGTCCCGCGAGATCCCGTGAGACTACGGAAAGCGGAAATGCCCAAAAATGTCTATGGCCCAATAGTCAACCACAATCTTAGCTATCTCCGCAAACAGGGCTCCTGCATTTCCCCCTTTTGTTTTAAAAGAGGGGATGCTCTAGGACGTCTATGTGCAACCAACATTCTTACCCGTCATCGGATAATCAAGGCTGTGCCCTTGACTCCTGTCTTAGGTTGATATGTCGGCCACATGAGACTATCCCGTGCGACTGTGCCTGTCTTAGGTTGTCCCCCTCTGGGGAGCTTACCCGTCATTGGCTAACCAGCCATCCAATGGAGCCCTTTAGGATCCACTGTGTAAGTTGACTAACAGCCGTCCAATTGTGGGGAGATGCTGCGGCTTTAAGGCGACAAGCCTTTTGGTGACGAGCCAAATTGCATAGCATATCAAATTCTTTAAACAAATCAGCTGCCTTAAGTTCTATCAAGTAACACACTGAGTTCTCTAAACAAATACCCCCAAGGTACTGTCCCATGAAGTCCCAAACAATGAAAGATCAAAATGTCCACTTGTTATAACACGTAGATCTAGGAGGCCCCATGCATGCAGAGCAGAGGCCACACCGCTGGTGAGGTTGTTTGACATTTGAGCAGCAGGGATGCTTGCAGCGACCGCGATCCCTGCATCTGTAGCAGCAGCCGTCTTTTTTTATGTCTAGACAATGCCACCGGGCAAATCTTCAGGGCCCGCTCCCTAGAGACTCAAGCATCAATTATTAAAGGAAAGGCAGTGCTATTCCAGCACTGAGTCAAGAGGCGAGTTGTCAAACTAAAAAAATAGAATTATTAGATTAGAAAATTAAAGTTGATTTCTGCTCACACACATTGCAGCCTGAGCTCCCACAAACATAAGCTGGCAAAACATCATATTTAGAACAAAACAAAGAAAGACTGAGGGTATTTACTGTATTAAAGATAGATTAAAGAAAAACTAAAAAGCACTTTGGAGAAATAATTTGTTAGCTGGAACTCTCGAGTTTCTGCATACACAGCAGTCCTTTACCTGTTGAAATGATTGAAATTAATCATTTATTAAACAAATGAAGTTAATAACAAATAAGCAACCTTATGTCAAAACACCAAAATATCAGGTTATACAGCCCTAGTCATATTTTTCGCTTAAGAGAAATCCCTGGGACACCTATAAAACAAAATTGAAGGTACCTTCACTTATTAAATTATTTACCCAATTAGAATACTCTTAAACTTAAATGAATTAGAGTTATTTGGATCCATATATATATATATATATACATATATATATATATATTATATTCACAAGCGCTTTGTTATTTTTTGATGTCAGACTGGACAGACAGACGCACATACAAACATATATTTGTGACATCACATTAACATGAAATTTAGACAAATACACAGACATAAACACATATATAAAAAGAAAAAAAAATACAATTGTGTGCACACTAAAGAGAGATCTCTTCGTCCCAGCCGGGAGGAATGACACTTAAGTTGTGACGTATTTTGAAGGACTCTTTTAAGGGAATCATTCCATATCTTCATCATGGTCCTCTTGATTTTGTACCTTTTTTATTAATCTTGATTCCTCAACAACTTCATCTTGATCCTTTTGATTTGGTACTTGCTTTATTAATCTAGATGGTATCCATATTGGAGAGGATTCATGCTTTGGAAAAACACAAACAGATCCTCTCCCCCAAATTAACACTGGATCTGGACCTTTCCATGTACCTGAAAGAACATCCTTCCAGTAAACCAAAGGTTTATGTTGTTGATGTGGGTTCCAATGTCTGTCTCCAGCAGAATAACCATCAGAGTCTAAAGTTAAAAAATTTAAGGTAAACAGGGCAACTGCCAATCTGTCCTTAGGATTTTTCCAGTTTCCTTCTTTCTGTTTTAACAACATAACTTTTAGTGTGCGGTTTGCTCTTTCAATAATGCCCTGACCCTGAGGATTGTATGGGATGCCTGTTTTATGGGATATGTTGAATTTTGCGCAAAACTCTTTGAAAGATGAGGACGTATATGCGGGGCCATTATCTGTTTTAAGCATTTTGGGGATGCCCAATGCAGCAAAAGCTTGTAAACAATGAGATGTGACATCTTTAACTTTTTCTCCGGAATGTAAGGAAGCAAAAATCATGCCTGAGCATGTATCTATGGTTACATGAATAAATCGCAATTTTCCAAAACTTGGCTCATGAGTAACATCCATCTGCCACAAATGATTGGGCATTAATCCTCTAGGGTTAACACCAAAATGAGGATTGGGCAAATGTGTCATACAAGATTTACAATCTTTTACAATTGTTCTGGCTTGCTCCTTTGTGATTTTAAACCTACGTTGCAAGGTGGTGCTGTTGACGTGAAACTGGGAATGAAATAAAGTAGCTTGTTGTAGCGCTGAAAGTATAAATATTGTTTTTGTAAGTTCATCAGCCTTTTGATTACTTTCATGGAGGGGGCCAGGCAAATTAGTATGTGCTCTAATATGGCCTATGAATAGAGGTTCTTTTCTTGCCCATAAAAGTTTTTGTATTTGATAAAACAATTTAAAAGCTGGAGTATGAGGTGCTATTGGTCCTGCTAGCTCTAATTTTGGGACGGCTTGTACAATATAGTGGCTATCTGAAAAAATGTTTATGGCTGGTCTCTAAAATTTTCCAGAGCTCTTACCACAGCTTCCAATTCCACTAGTTGAGCTGATTTGTGTGCAGTTATGTAAGTCATATTTTCTTTTGTAGTGACTACTGCAGCAGTACCATTTGAGGACCCATCTGTAAATACATTAAATGCCTTAGGAATAGGTTGATTTTTTATTACCTGTGGAAATATAATAGGATGATTAATACAAAAAGATAATATAGGGAGACTTAGGAAGATGATTATCAAAATTTGCAGAGGTAGAGCATTTAGCTATAGCCCAGTCATTATCATTGAAGCATAAGTATTCAATCTGTGATGATGAATAGGGAGTAATAATAGTAGTAGGGTGAATGCCAAATATTTTAGTAGAAGTCTTAAGTCCTTGAAGAATAAGTTTAGCCACCATGGAGGTATAAGATTCAATTATACTTTTAGGAGAGACAGGCAAATGTATCCATAATAAAGGCCCTTGTTGCCAAAATACTCCTGTGGGTGTATATTGTGAAGAAATAATAATCAATATCAGCGGTTGAGTTAAATCAAATCTGTCACAATGAGCTCCTTCGATGGCTTTTTCTACTACCTTTAAAGCTTTCCTAGCATCAGGAGTCAATGTTCGCGGTGAGGATGGATCAGGGTCCCCTCGAAGGATATCAAATAAAGGTTTTAATTGGCCAGTAGTGAGGTTTAGTGTAGGGCGAAGCCAATTAATGTCTCCCAGTAGTTTTTGGAAATCATTGAGGGTGGTTAAATGTTCTTTATTTATTAAAATTTTTTTGGGGTCTAACAAAAGTATCCATGATTTTAAATCCTAAATATAATATGGGAGATCTGGTTTGAACTTTATCTTCTGCTATATATAATCCGTATTTTTTTAAATTTTCTACCACGTCACTGAATATATTAAATAAGATTTTTTGATTAGGGTGGGCCAGTAAAATATCATCCATGTAATGTAGACACATGAGGTTTGGATATTTATTTTTAATGGGTTGGATGGCCTTGTCCACATATATTTGGCATATGGTGGGGCTATTAGCCATTCCCTGTGGCAAAACCTTCCATTGATATCTCTGATCAGGGCCATTATTGTTAATAGAAGGAACTGAAAAGGCAAACCTGGGGGCATCCAGAGGATGTAGGGGAATAGAAAAGAAGCAATCCTTTATATCAAGACTAATAACATGGAAATTTTTTGGAATAGCTATAGGATTTGGAAGTCCAGGTTGAGTAGGGCCCATGACTTGCATGGTTTTATTAATTTGTCTAAGATCATGTAATAATCGCCATTTTCCTGATTTTTTCTTGATCACAAATATGGGGGAATTCCAGGGAGAGGTGGAAGGTTCTATATGTCCTGCTTCTAATTGTTCCTGAACTAGTAGGTGGGCCGCTTGTAATTTCTCTTTAGATAGGGGCCACTGAGGGACCCACACTGGCTTATCAGAAAGCCATGGTATTTTCAAAATTATTTTCTCAGTGGCCCCGAAGAAAAATGTCTTTTTCCTATATGATAATGATTTCTTTTAGGGTTAAACTTACCCTGTACTTTTTGATGATTTCTTATAGGGTTAAGATTACTCTGTAGATTTTTACATTTAACACCTGCAGGTTTGGTTGCAAGATGTACTCCCATTTGTTGTAAAATATCTCTTCCCCATAAAGTAACCGGTAGATTAGGTAAAACATAAGGCTGAAACGTGCCTTTATGTCCTTCATCATCCTCCCATTTTAAAATTACCGCACTTTTTTCTGGGAGGTTATTATATCCCAAGCCTCTTAAACTGGTTGAAGCTTTTTGCAGAGGCCAGTGTTTGGGCCATTGACATAAATTAATGATGGAAGAATCAGCTCCAGTATCTATAAGACCCTCCATTTCTATTCTTTGGATTCTTATTTTACACATAGGCCTCCTTGTACAGTCCCGAACCCAGCAAACCATGGGTTTCGAATTAGTGGAAAAAAATCCTCTATTGTTCCTATTTAGAGGCATATTCATTTTAAATGACTTATGTAAATTTGGAAGGAGGAGCAACTGAGCAATTCTATCTCCCTGATTAATAGAACTTATACTTTGGGGTGAGCTAAGCATTATTTTTATTTCCCCTTTATAGTCTGAGTTTATTACGCCTGGGGTCACTTGCAAACCTAATAAGCTCTCAGGACTTCGCCCGATAATAAGTCCTACAGTCCCTGAGGGAAGAGGTCCCCTGACTCCTGTGGGAATCAGTTGAACCCCCATTTCAGGTGTTAACACTATTCGGGCGGTGGAACAGAGGTCTAATCCTGCATTTCCTCCTGTTCCTCTGGCGAGGGAGTGGATGGGTAATAGGGATTGTGTCGGGGAAGCATCTGAGTGGATGCTTGAGGATACTCCTCCTCCAATGCCTCGTACATTTGTGGGCCCGGGGCATTGGGCCCCTTGCCCCGTTTTTTGAATTCCTGAATAAAGGATTTCCATGGATGTCAAATTTTGAATAGCATTTATTGGCCCAATGATATCCTTTCTTACACCTGGGGCAGCAACCTGGAGCACGGTATGAATTTGGTCTTATTTCTCTTTTAGGATTTTGCCTAGAATAGCCTGATTGATTATGATAATTTTGCCTAGAATATCCTGATTGATTATAATGTCTATGTTGAGCTCTTGTAAAATTTTGAGGGGCAGCATCTCTCACAGCTGCTGCAATCATATTCCCTGTGACAAAGGCATCATTTATATCTTTACATAATTGTATATATATGGAAAGATCCTTTTTATTTTTCCATGGCCTGATGGCTTCCTGGCAATACTTATTAGCATTTTCGTACGCTAATTGGACAACTAATGGCATAACTTGATCAATGTCTCCAAAAACTCTACCTGCAGTTCTCAAAAGTCGATCAGCAAATTCAGCATATGGTTCATTAGGTCCTTGAATTACTTTGGACAAGCTACCTTGTAGATCCCCAGGTCCTTGTACAGTTTTCCATGCCTTTAAGGCAGCTGCGTTTATCTGAGCATATACTCCTGGGTATAATATTTTTGATCCTGTACGTCTGCAAATTGCCCTTCTCCTGTGAGCATTTCTATATTATGGTCTTCAAACCCCGCATCTGCATTTCTTTTAGCTGTTTCTATACAAAGTTCTTGAAATTGCGATCGCCAAACCAAGTATTGTCCCCCACTTAATGTTGCTTTACATAGACGTTTCCAGTCTGCGGGGGTTAAGCTAAAGGTGTTAAGGGACTCCAGTATACTCAACGTGAAAGGAGCTTGGGGTCCATAAGTCATTACTGCCTCTTTGAGATTTTTTATTGTTTTGAAATCTACTGGCTGGTGGTCCCTCCGTCCATTTCCATATTCAAATACTGGCAGTTCCCAACGTATCTGTGAGTTACCCTCGAGAGCACATAAGCGCTCAGAAAGACTTTTTATTTCTGTTTCTAGGGTATGCAAACGCCTAGTGATACCCTTCATATTTTCTGTAATCGATTTCACCCATGGGGGAGTAGAGGACACAAGTTCCTCCACTTGATGATCCCTTATCTTGGTCTTCCTTAATTTCCTTTTGTTCATTTTCTCAAAATCACCTTTAGTTAATTCCTCCTCACTACTACTACTCTCATTGGTCCTAATTGACTCAGTAACATCCTGAGTCCCAGGTTCAATTGAGACCATGTATCCTTGAAGTTATCTCTAATAAATCTTGAATAGCTTTAGCAGCTCGGATCTTTGTCATTTTGGGGACGCTTCTAATACTCTCCTTACTGGTCTTAGTTGACTCAGCGGAATCTACGCTTTCATGATCGCCTTCACTGTTTTCTAAATCCTCCTCGCTAACGACAGACTCATCTATATCAAAGAATTCATCAAGAGCCTCGTACACTTGGGTCTTAGATATTTTCGAACCCATTTTAACCGCTCTGACTAGAGACTCCTGCGAGGTTTCTCAGTTCTTACCTGCCGTGCTGAATTCCCCGTACGGGCCACCAACTGTTGTCGCCGGAAAAGGATTGCAGCCTGGAACGGCAGCGCCGCGGGAAGGAGTCCGGAGACAGGATGGAGACGAAAATATTCTTTAATCTTACAAGAAACTACAATATATCTACACAATAGCGATAACCCTGTCTACCAACCACATTCTATATTGACCTTATCCTTGTCTCATATTTCCTCTCTAGTTGAGCACGGTGAGTTGAGATCATAGGTGGCCTGTCTTAGTCTGTTTTCTGTTACTATAATAGAATACCTGACACTGAGTAATCTATGGAGAAAAAAATTTTACTTCACATTTTTGGAAGCTGGGAAAACCAAGGGCATGGTGCTGGTGAGGGCTTCACAATGCTTCAATTCATGGTGGAAAGCAGAAGGGTGAGTAGGTACATGGGGAAAAAAAAAAGAGGACTTCCTCTATAACAAGCTGCTCTTGAGGTAACAGATTCAGTCCTGAGAGTGGGAACTCATTCCTGAGAGCAAGGCATCAATCACCTCTTGTAGGTCCCCTGACCTCTCAGATGAGTTAGGACACATTCAGAGCTCAGAGCCTTCAGTATCCCCTGTTTTGAAACTAAATCACTGAGTCACCAAACTATTAAAGAGGATTCTGTTTAAATAAGTGGGTTGGAGGCCAAGGAGGGATGCAGGGTGAATGAGGCAGGAGAAGTAGCCAGAAAGAGCCCCTGGCTCCCCACTCAATGGAGCTGTGAAGAAGCTAGATTGTAGGGTGGAGCTGAGAAGGAGAATCAGGGCCACCCAGTTTGACGCCTGTCTTCACCTGTCTCTCCAACATGCAGATTTGTCCCTACCTTGCTCCTTCAGCCTGCTCACCTGCTCCCCACCCCAACAACAAGCTGTCCCCAAGACGCTCCTCTGTAGGTACTGGGTCTCAAACAGCCACCTCTGCTGCACCCAGCATTCTACCCTAAGGATTAATGTTGTCATTAAGTATCAGAGAGGGAGAGAGAGCAGGGTTTCTGGTTCTTAACAGGGCTCTGGCCACTGTGAGGTCAGCTGGGGCTGGGGTGATGTGTATTGGGAGGGGGGTGACATCTGGGACACCATCTGGACAGCATTTTCAATTTATAAAGAATTCATCCAGGGACTGGAGTTGTAGCTCAGTGGTAGAGCGCTTGCCTCACTCATGTGAGGCACTGGGTTCGATTCTCAGCACTGCATATAAATAAGTAAATAAATCAAAGGATCAACAACACCTGAAAAAAATACTAAAAAAAAAAAAAAAAAAAAAAGGAATTTGTCCAATTGCAAGGCACCTGCTCTGCTTTTTTTTTTTTTTTTTTTTATTGGCACATTATAATACAGAATAGTGGGATTTGTTGTTACATTTTCACACATGTACACAATAAAACAATATAATTTGGTCAATCTTGTTCCCTTTTAAGGCATCCATTTAAAAACTGCCCTTCTTTGATGGTTTCCCATCATGTCTCTCCTCTTTTCAACTGCAAAAGATTCTTCAGGATGAAAGGAAGTCCCAGCTTCCCTGCTCTATTTGGCTCCTGTGCTAAAATAGAGGTTTATAAATGATCACTTTGGGGTATCTACATATGTGTACCCATGGCTTTCCTGGTCTGCTCAGTTTCCAAACAACTCCCCTAGATTTGGGACGTATTGTCCCCCAAACTGCCTGACTACTGAGGCTGAATTTGGCACCCAGCTGTCCTGGGCCTCTCCATCCTGTCTGCCCCCAGGGCCTCTCTCTGGCTGGCTAAGCGCTGGCAGGCAGCTCACCGCTCAGCGTTGTCATGGAGAAGGTTTTAGAAACATATTGTTGGATTGCAGGCGTATTTCTGCCACCTGGAAACAAGTGGGTTTGTAGAAAAGCCACAGTGGAGGGAGAGAATAGGTTCTTGGAGGGCAGAGCCGGTGCCAGGAAAGCCAGCCGCGGTGCAGGGACCAGGAGCCTGCACAACTGCTATTTGGTATTCTGGGCAGGCAGCTGAGTGCTGATGGCTTTGGTTCCTGTCGGATTCCCAGGAGCTCGTGTCAGACAGCAGGCTCGGCCTCTGCAAAAAGTTTGCAGATTATAGAGAAATGAACCGCTGTGTAGCCCAGTCTGTGGAAGATCAAGTGGGCGCTCTGCCATCTAGACACACTGATGTACATTTATGCTTCACGCAGGCAGAAAAGCTGTGCTTTGCCCAAGCATGCCAGCAGGCTGCCCTTGACCTGTCTGTGCCAGCTTCTCATGGGACCTGGATGTCCCAGCCATCTGGGGCCCCCCTCCACTCTCCCACCCTCAGTTCTTGCAGGAGCTTCAGACAGCCCATTTAGGGCACCTCTGGTGTTTTATAGGTCAAAACAGTTGAATATTGACAATATTGACCTATTTGAAAGCTGCAGGGCAACTTGACATCTTTCATCAGGATTAAATGATAAGAACACTAAAGAAAATAAGGCACAGATTTTTCTCTTGTCTCGTAAATATGATCTATTGCCTTCTAAATGATTCTAAATTCTGGTACTCTGTCTAATGGCAAGTTGCCACTTCCAAATGATATACATGCTACCAATTTTGCCCTCAAAGTTACAGAGCACACTGCCTTTCCCTTGAGAAGGGTTGTATACTCTTTCTGCTACTTGAGGTAGAGATGAGATCCATCCTAATGCACACACAGAGAAGTGGCATCTCAAAAGTGCCTTCTAGCCAGCATGATGGCACACTTCTGAAATCCCAGCAGCTCGCGGGAGGTTGAGACAGGGGGATCTCGAGTTCAAAGCCAGCCTGAGCAATTAGCAAGGCTCTAAGCAAATTAGTGAGACCCTGTCTCTAAATAAAATATATTTTAAGGACTGGGGTTGTGGCTCAGTGGTAGAGCGCTTGCCTAGCAAGTGTGAGGCACTGAGTTCAATCCCTGGCACCACATAAAAATAAAACAAAATAAAATATATTTTAAAAGGGCTGGGGATGTGGTTCAGTTGTTGAGTGCTCCTGGGTTCAATCTCCAGTACCAAAAAAAAAAAAAAAAAAGTGCCTTCTAACATATTCCAAAGATTGTTAACTACTTTGGACATAAACACAAGCAACTATAAATTTTCTATTACTCATACTTTTTTTTTTCTTTACTAGAAGTGTTGACAGCTTTTTTTTTTTTTCTCCTTTTGTGGTGCTAGGGACCAAACCTAGGGCCTCATGCATGCTAGGCCACACCCCAGCCCATTTTGGCAACTTTTGAAAGACTTTGCCTACCCTTATCTATGTAGATCTGATAAGCATGGACCAGGGCTACATCTTGAGTCAGGACCTCCACACCAACTGCCCAAATAAGGCACCTGCCCTCTCCTTTCTCTTCCCTGGACCTTGCATCAGGTCCTTTAAGTTGGACTTATGTCCTCTTGTTTTTCTGTCAGGGCTTTGACTTATTTGGCCATCTTCAGACTAATAAGATGTATGCCTGTCTGAATTTCTCTGTCTGCTGCTTTTTCTCCAGCCCCTCCCCCTTTTAATTTCCTTTATTTCTATAATTTCATTGCATCTTCCCCTTTCTTGAACATAAAGATGACTTTGCTTATTATAATAAACCTTTCATAAATGAGCCCTTTGTCTTCCCAGAGAAGTTTTGTTCACTCCCTCCCCTCTCTCTCCTCTCTTCTGTTTCTACTTTTTTTTTTTTTTTTTTTTTTGTGACTACAGGAAGTAGAAGCCCAGGCAGAATTCTTGGCCCACCTACGGCAACAGAGGCAGACTTAGAGACCCAGGGCCAGAGTTTCGGGCCGGATCCACATCAAACAGTTCAACTACTTTCCTCCTGACCTGTTTTGGTTGTGAATCTCAAGCAAGAAGCAGGAAGGGCTTTCCTGGTTAACACCACATGGATAACAGGTTAGATGAAGTTCCACCCAGTGGGTTCCCTTTCACAGGAAGGAAGCAGGTGATTGGTGAGACACTCTCACCCAAACCCCTGGCTTCACATGATAATGAACATAAGCCTTTACCTCTGTATAAAGAAGGAGTAGCCAAGTATGAATGGGAATACTGAATACAGGCAAGGCTCTGAAAATAAAACAGGTATCTGGCAGCCCAAGCAAGACAGACTTTTATTAAACTGCTCTAATGGATTGTTATTACTACTACTACTACTACTACTACTACTACTACTACTATTTTTTTAGTTGTAGATGGACACAATAACTTTTATTTATTTAATTTTTTAATGTGGTGCTGAGGATCAAACCCAGTGCCTCACACATGCTAGGCAAGCGCTCTACCACTGAGCCACAACCACAGCCCACTATTATTATTTGTCAATAAGATGAAATCTTCCAGAAAATCACATATCCAACTGGAGAGTTGGAAACTAAGTCCTGGACACTTGCAACCACCCCAATAAGATCAGAATGCCTGGGTGTCTAGAGTAGGAATTCCCAGCACAATGGCCAGGAAGAGGCTCATTCATATCATTGAAATGGATAGATGGATGGATGATGTCTCTTTGAGCTAAAAAGTATCATGATCTGGTGGCTTAGAAAATTGAAGGCCAGCTCCAGATGACACAAATTTTCTAGGAAGGAGCCAGGCATGGTGGTGCATGCCTCTAATCCCAGAGACCCTGGCGAGTGAGGCAGGAGGACCACCTGGGAGTTCTTCACATAGGCAAACTGAACTTGAATTAGGCTTGCCTTCTGCAGCGGTGATTCTCAAATTTGAATGTGCAATTCCTGTGGACCTCACGAAAAAGCACTGTGATTGAGAAGGTCTGGGGTGGAGCCTCAGTTCTTCATCTCTTTTTTCCTATTATTGATCCTTTTTTAGTTTTACATGATAGTAGAATCTATTTTGACATAATTATACAAGGATGAAAATATATTTTATTCTAAGAGCACCATTCTTGTGGATGTACATGATAGTGAGATTCAGTATGGTATATTCATATATGTACACAGGGAAATGTCAGATTCATTCACCATCTTTCCTATTCTTATCCCCTCTCCCTTCCCTTCATCCCCCTTTGTCCAATCTACTAAACTTCTGTTCTCCCCACCCCCTCTCTCAGTTCTTCCCAGGTGATGCCAAAGCTGTTGGTCTGTGGCCCACACTCTGAAGTAGAAAATTCTAGAGCAGTGCTATCTAATAGAACTTTCTGTGATGATGGGAATGTTCTAGATTCTTGCTGTACAATATGGTGGGCTCCTGCCCACACGTGGCTCCTAAACACCATATGTGTCACTGAATATTTAGTTTTATTTAAATTTAAATTTAGGCACATGAGGCTCATGCCTACCAAATAAGAAAGCACACTTCTACAACAGTGGTTCTCAAACTTAAATACATATCAGATTCAGCTGGAAAACTGAATAACACCCAGATTGAAGCTCCCACCCTCAGAAAATCCAATAGGTCCTGTTGGCCCAGGTACCACACTTTGAGCACCTCTGCTGTAGTACAAGCACTATCCCAAGATGTGGTAAGCTTTAGGATGAGCACAAGGTCTGTTGTCTCTGAACCAACTTCCATCTACCCTCAGTGCCTGCAGGACCCACCAGATTCAAATGAGGTGAGTTTTCTCACTATAGGCCTTATGGGCATGATGGGTAGTGATTCAAAAGACTGGTGGCGGGACACTCCAGGAGGGCCCTTTTATAAAATCCCATTCCCATTGATTCCCAAGAAGCAACAAAACATACTAGTCAAAACTGTGTGCTATTCAGTCAGACTAACTGGATCCAAGCCAGCTCTGCCCAGCACTTGAAATGTGACCTTGGGCAATTGCTTTCAACTCAGGGGCCTCAATTTTATCATCTGTCAAATGGGAATAATGGTACCTACCTCATAGAGACCTTATAAGAATTAAGGACTTAAAACAGTTACCAAATAGTGCAAGGGCTCAGTATACATTAGCTACTGTCATCTCTGCAATCCCAGCCTTAGCAAATTGTTCCCTTCTGCTCACTCTGAAAGTTCTTTTTGAGCAAGCAGATGTTCCTAGTAGGCATGTTCTACTTACTCTAGTATTTTTCTGAGGGCTCAGGAGGCCTCTGAGGTCCACAGGGGGTTCTTTCCTCCAGAATATCCAAGGGTAGAAGAAAGGTCTAAAGTAGGAATTTACTCAGCAACTTCTCACGTTCTTTGTCCTCACTTCCCCCTGCCCAGCAAGAGCCGGCACAGGCCAGCCTAGTTTTGAGCACCTGTATGTGTCCATGTGCATCCAGGATGGGGAGTAGACTTTTACAAACCCAGCTCTGAAACTTACCTCCATGCAGATGTCTGCAGGGCCAGGGGCCAGGAAAAGAGATGGGACATTTGCTCAGGATTCTCAAAGAAAGTCATTTGTTGAAGCTGAAGTGAGATGATAACACACACCCACGTCTCTCTTCCTGCACCAATGTCTACTCCTGCAGTGGGCCCATCTACTCTCCCAGGTTGGGTTTTCCCCAGATCTACTTCCTAATTCCATGTGGTCATATCAGAGATGGCTGTGTATCCCAGAATTCCTGCTAGGTGCCACCACATCCTGCAGCCCCAGAGCCCCTTAGAACAGTGGTTCTCCCAGAGTCTCTCCTACTTGATACTGCTAAGAATGCTCTGTAGGATCTGGGTATCACCAGGACAGAATCACACCCTCTTTCATCTCAGAGAGATATGGAAATGGTAAAGCTTTCTGCTATTTTTGTCATCATTTAGGAAGTCAAAACAAAATGTCCAAAATTATTATCAGGTGTCAACTTTATTGCCAAACAAGGTAATTTGGTAAACAAGGTAATCTTTTCCCCACTGCCACCACCCCAGACAACTCCCAGGGGAACCGTTATTCCAGAGCACCTTCCTTGGAATGTCTGGGGTCCCAAACATCCTTGCAATGTTACACCGTCCTTGGAATGTTGCCACACAGTGAAGGGTACACAGCCCCAGAAGGGCTACCTTCCCTGTCTGGCGTCCACCAGTACCACCTGGCTGAAACTCCATCTACCCCATTCCTTTCTTGACCACCTTCCCTAGTCAGATAATGGTATCCATGAATTGAGTGCCAGTTGTCAGGGATGGTGCCCTGTTTTCTAACCATTCACTGATTTAACAACCCCCCACCAAGTAAGATCTATTGTCTTCATTTCATAGATGACAAGGGGCGTGTACAAGAGTACAGAATTGCTAGAATAAATGAAAGACACTTGCTCCTTTGGCAATTCTCCTTGCCTTGGTGTGGAGACCACATAAGCTGGATTTTCAGATCTTTATGGATGTCAGTCATTCTGTTACACTGAGACCTTCTTGATTGTCAACATTTGGGTATCTCGATCCCATTTCCCAGCCAATTTCTCATACTAATCGAGAGAACATGCTGGGAAATAAAGTGTAGTGGCAATGTGAAAATCCTTTATCATTTGTGAGGCTCAGTGATGGATTTGGGAAATGCAGACACCATTTTTATTAGGCTTGGGCCTAAAGCAGCCTTCCAGTGGGAGCCTTCAGCCTGCTGGAGGTACGTGGAAGCAATGGACCCCCGTTGGCAGCTCATTTTCCCAGAGCTTACCCTTCCCTGGAAGGATAGATGACTGCAGAATGCCGAGGCTGGGATCGGTAGGAGCGTGGGCACACGTATGCCTGCTGAGACACAGTAGATGTGAATCATCTTTCTGATAGTCCTGTGAATTGTGCAAGTGTCTGACACAAAAACGTGTTATCGATACTGTGCTAGTGGAGAGGAAGAAAGACATAAGTACTTCAGAGTGACAGCTAATTTTAAAATCATTTGGGATAGGTTTTGGTGCTCATGAAGGACACGACTGGGTATGGTATGTGGGGAACTAATAACCCTGCCAAGGACGCCATTGTCTGTGTTCCTCGGAAGGAAACCATCCCCATCCCATATCCTAACACCTGCTACTAATTCTAGCATCTGTCCCATCCCCATTTGTGTTTCCTACTGGAAACCAAAGCAGCATCAGGGATAGAAGTGAAGTGTGGGGGCTTGTTGGGGAGATGCTGGGCGGGGAGGGGGGGTACATGTAGAGAGAACTCCAGGTAACAGCACAGACTGAGTCAACACGGTGCTCTCCTGTAAAGACACAGAACCAAAATGTGAGTAGGTGTCATACTCAGGCAACAGCAGACACTCAAGGTCAAATGTGCCACAGTAAAAGCTTAACGACATTTCTAGAACTCAGAGTTGTCTGCTGCTGGGTCTCTGAAAGCTCCTTTCCAGGCTGTGCCAAGAAATGCCAAGTTTCCCTGTGCTTCTCTAGGACAGGCAGGGTGGAGGTGGTGTCACACAGCGGGTGGGGTGGGTTGGGGGGAATCAAGTCTACACAGCAACCTCTGGGTAGCATCAATGACTTAGAAGCCTTAAGAAGTGGGATGTTCTGGCTCGTTAGGACTTTTCAATAGGAAATGCTCCTGAAATGTTGACTTTCTTCTCTTGGTCAGAGCAGCTGTTGGCTGATAGAGCCAATACCCTGTTTGGTGAATGGGGACTCTGCATGGCCCGGGGCTCAGTTTTCTAGGTCCACAATCATTATTTGTGCTACCTCCCTAAAAGGCATGACAGATAATGCCCTTGAAGGTGATTAATCTTTCTCTCTCTCTCTCTTTCTCCCCCTGTCTCTACTGTAATTTAAAGTTGATTAAGTACATGATATTACAAATTTGACCTGATTAATCAAGGCTCCTCTGAAGGAAAAGAGAGCAACAGTGATTATATATGGTTGATTGGCAGATGGCTTGTCCCCAGGAGACTGAAGGGCTTGAAGTGAGTGTCTCCAGGGACCATCAGGTCTGCCTGAGGATGGGTCACCAGGTGGGAAGGTGGTAAACCCAATGGGGAAACAGACATCTGCTGTGGCATTGCAGCACAAATGCCCCCAGGGTCAATGATCAGAGAGTTTCTATTTCACAAGCATCAAGAGCAGTGCCTTGGCCAGGTGCAGTGGCACACGCCTGTAATCCTACCTACTCGGGAGGCTTAGGCAGGAGGATGGCAAGTTAGAAGCCAGCCTGGCAGCTGAATGAGACCCTGTCTCAAAATAAAAAAAATAAAGATGGGCACGCTGGCGCATGCCTGTAATCCCAGTGGCTCGAGAGGCTGAGACAGGAGGATTGCGAGTTCAAAGCCAGCCTCAGCGAAAGCAAGGTGCTAAGCAACTCAGTGAGACCCTGTCTCTCAATAAAATACAAAATAGGGCTGGGAATGTGGCTCAGTGGTTGAGTGCCCCTGAGTTCAATCACCAAAATAAATAAATAAATAAACAAAATAAAGTTGGGTGTGGTGGTGCATGCCTGTAATCCCAGAGACTCAGGAGGCTGAGGCAGGAGGATCACAAGTTCAAGACCAGTCTCAGCAACTGAGGCCCTAAGCAACTTAGGGAGACCCTTTCTCAAAATAAAAAATAAAAAAAAATTAAAAGGGCTGGGAGTGTGGCTCTGTGGTTACGCACCCCTGAGTTCAAACCTCAGTACCAAAAAATAAAAAGGGCTAGGGGTGTAGCTCAATGGTAGAACATCTGCATAGCTTGTATGACCCCCTAGGTTCAATCTCCAGCACTGGAAAAAAAAAAAAAAAAAAAAAAAAAAGGAAAGGAGCTGGGGACATAAAACACTTTGCCTAGCAGTGTTTAAAGGAGAGGGGATAAATGGCAGGCTTTACAGAGCGACCTGACACAAACTGCATTCTTTTTTTGTGTGTGTTTGTTACCAAGGATTGAACTCAGGGGCACTCAACCACTGAGCTACATCCCCAGCCCTATTTTGTATTTTATTGAGAGACAGGGTCTCATTGAGTTGCTTAGCACCTCGCCATTGTTGAGGCTGGCTTTGAACTCATAATTTTTCTGCCACAGCCTCCTGAGCCACTGGGATTACAGGTGTGCGCCTCCGTGCCCAGCCAAACTGCATTCTCATTGCTACAGCTTGGGTAAGGTTTGCCCCCAATAGTTTATATATTGGAAACTTGATCCCCAGTATGATGATGCTGAGGTGATGGAGCCCTTAAGAGGCGGGGCTTAAAGGAAAGTAATTAGTCATTGGGACTCCACCCTCATGAATGAACTAAGGCTGGTCTTGCAGAATGCATTGGGTCTTGTAGGAATGGATTGGGAGGGCAGGAATCATGATCCCCATTCTGTAGGTGAGGAAACCAAGGCATAGAAAGTGATTTACCCAATGTCACAGTAAGTCAGAAAACAAACTGGGTTAAGGCAGGTAGGATCACTCACATACCTTTCCAAAAAACCCACATCTGGCCCCTCCCTAGTTTCCTGCTTCTTGTCTTGCCATGTGACCTCTCTCATGTCCCTCATGGTACCAGAAGCTAGATGCTGGTACCATGCACCTGGACCTCCAGACCTGTGAGCTAAATAAGTTTTTTATTTACAAGTTACCCAGCTTTAGGCATCTTGTTTTAGCAACACAAAATGGACTAAGAAATTCATCTATCTTCACTACCCTACAGATTATTTGCCATTGGCAAATCCTCCTTACTGCCCTGTTGACAGCCCAGGATCTGTGTGCTTACAAGGAAATTTCCGTTTTCCTGTCCAGTTGTGGTGTGGGCATCGGTCACTGCATGAGTAAGACATTGGACTAGCTTCACCAATGATTTCATCTTAAAGGGTTTTGTCCTGTTTCCCTGGTAACCAACCAAACTAAAGCTTCTTCCAACCCTTTTCACTCCTCCTCCCCCTTCTTCACATTCTCTCTTTTCTGAACAAGGGAATGTTCCAAAAGGGGAAATGTGAAGGTCTGTGGCCACTTCAAGGCTGCAATCCTTTGGATAGTAAGAAAACTTCCAGCATGGCACTTTCTGCCCAATTCTGGACACTTGCTAGAATCCTGTACTGCCCAGTAGAATATACATCAGGGGCTGTTTTCCACCCACCATCCATGCTCCTCCAAGTTCTCTCACCACATTTTAGAATACAAAACAATCTTTCCTTTCTGGCATCATTTCAAGGAAAAGAATATAAATTAAGGGCCCAACAGATTCTAAAAATTGTTCCTCTTCAGAGAGCATCATGAACATTTTCCTAGAAAACAGAGGTGGGGGGCTGGGGTTGTGGCTCAGCGGCAGAGCGCTCGCCTCGCACGTGCGCAGCCCAGGTTCGATCCTCAGCACCACGTAAACATAAATGTATTGCATTGTGTACAACTAAAGTAAATAAATAAATATTTAAAAAAAAAAAAAAAGAAAACAGAGGTGGGTCTATTTTTTAATGAATGGTCTGGAACTTGGAGGGACCATTCCATATTGCCACTAGGTTTGGCTTCTATTTTTGCTTGAATTTTACTTAGCTATATGGATTTTTTTTAAGAATTCAAATGTTTTATTGTGTTTAACGGTGATTCTTAGTGCAAATCTGTCCCTCTCTTTTTTGTACTGATAATTGAACCCAGGGGGTGCTTAACCACTGAGCCACATTCCCAGACCTTTTTATTTTTTTATTTTTTATTTTTGGTACCGGGGATTGAACTCAGGGGCACTCGACCACTGGGCCACATCCCCAGCCCTTTTTTGTATTTTATTAGAGACAGGGTCTCACTGAGTTGCTAAGTGCCTCGCCATTGCTGAGGCTGGCTTTGAACTCGTGATCCTCCTGCCTCAACCTCCCAGGTGCTGGGATTACAGGCGCGAGCGTGTGCCACCACGCCCGGCAACCTTTTTTATTTTGAGACAGTCTCACTAAGTTTCTTAGGGCCAAAGTTGCTGAGGCTGGTCTCAAATTTGCGATCCTCCTGCCTCAGCCTCTGAATCACTGGGCTTACAGGCATGCACCACCATGTCTGGCACAAATCTCTCATGGTGATATTTGGGCCTGGGCCTTCGCACCACATGTGACACTATCATCAGCAATGTGCCTTCCAAGGCCACTCCTTCTGTACCAGGTCACAGTTGCACATTATACTCTAACTCTATTATGATCACATGACCCTTCCTGTTTATAGCAATTGTGCCTGCAGTTCTAGAGTGATAGAACTGTGACTGTCACGTGGATTCTGATTCATCCTCACAGTGCTTGTGTGAAAGGGAGGGAAGGAATCATGATTCCCATTCTGCAGATGGGGGGAACCAAGGCATAGAAAGAAAGGTGATCTACCCAAAGTCACTCAGAGGTAAGTCAGACAACAAACTGGGCTAAGAGCCAGGTAGGATCACCCATGTACCTTTTCAGTAACTTGTCCAAAAAAAACAAACAAACCAAACCAAACCAAACAAAAACAAAAACAGATTGTCCCCTCATATGAATGCACATATACTAAAGTAAGTGGTTTTGAGGGTGGAACTTTCTATGAAGGTTTCAAAAATACTTTAGCAACTCAAGAACCACAGGTAAGAACCAGAATCACATTAACTTTTTAGTTAAATACTCCTGACTCACAGACAATACCAATGATTACAGTTCACTGACAACCTGGTTACCGACAAGAAGAAATTTTAAGGGGAAAATTCATCCATTCAAGAACCAAACCTTGGCACACAGCTCCTTTCTGGCATCACCATCTCAATCGAAACACTTAACCACTGTTTCCTTCTACGTAATATGATACTCCTGTATTTGTTAGCATGTAATGGGGTGGGGTGGTGGATTGACAGAGTACGTGTGAGTGCATATGTAACCAGCCATTTTAGGGACAGTTCTGCCCAACAGAATATAGGTGAAATATGTTTAATGTAGTAATTCTCTACCCTGATTCCTTCTTCGTTTTTGGTAATTTCTTTATTTCCTGACCTGGAGTTAATGTAAAAAGTAATGTTTTACTTCCCACCTTCCCTGATGAAGGCAGGGTCAATGGATGGATATAACAGGGGCAATTTCAGCTTCATGGAAGGAAAGTGCTCTAAGGGTTAAAATTGCCTGGTGATAACTGAGCCTTTTGGATCAGGGTGTGGCCTGGTATTGCTAGTACTTTCCACCAGAGGCTAAAAGACCATGAGTACTGCCTCTTTAATGCCAGGAATCCATATTCCCAGAAACAAACTAGGCTCATAGCAGTCCTCCTGCCTCCCAACTCCAGGTCAAGAAAGGCACAAAGAAGTCCAACAAATAATACTGAGGCGGTGCTTTGGATCCGGGAGACCATGAGGTACCAGAAGAGGAGTTCTGATGGCCCCATCTGGCAGTTAGGAAGGGTGAGGCACCAAGAGATAAATTAAATACTTTCAGTCATACTTGAGAAGGTACCAGAAATTTAAGGGAGAGACTCTCTTTTTCCTGGGAAGGGAGGGGTGAGACTCTACCAACAATAGTGAGCACAACTTTCAACACAGAGACAAGTCTAGCTCTTCAGCCACCACAGGAAAGCAGCCAAGGATACCATAATTGTCTTCAGAGTGGTGGAGCTGATTCCTTCACAGAGGGAATCCTAACTCTAAACTCTCTGGGGCCCACCCTTGAGACTGCATTGAGGGCTGAAGATTTAGGCAAGAATGGCCTGGGCAGGCACATACGGTAGCTCTGCTTAAGGCATGGCTGCTGTCTGCCAGGCGTGGGTTTCACACTGGGAGGTGGGCATCAGACACCACTGCCCACCCCAAATCATCCTGCAAAGAGCTTCACGGGGTAGACTGTGCTGCCTGAGGAAACCACCACCTCCTGGGGCCCAGCATTTCCATTAAAGCTTAACAGCATCACCAAGCCAATCCATTTCCTGTGCCACTTGGGAGAATGAGAGAGAAAGAGACAAACTGATCATTATCTGCAGATGATTGTCTAACTAGAAAACCTAGGGGACTCAACTCAAAAAGTATCGGAGCTAATAATACAATTTGCTCTGGTGAGGGATTGATAGTCAAGCATACAAAACACCAATGATTTTCTGGTTCACTTTGTGCATGGCCTGACACCTTGGAAGTGCTGTGCTTTTCTGGCAGGCCTCCAAGCTTTGTGCAATGTGCCATATTTTGAAAGATGGAGGTGATCCAGATGCCCCCTCTGAAGCCGCAACTGAAAGCCCTCTCAGACACCAGTATCAGAAAGATGCCTTGGGCAACTGCGATCGAAGAGGTGTCCCCCTCTATGCTTTTGAGGGGTGGAGAGCTTCCTACGCAGCTACACTCTATTCCAACCCAAAAGACATGGGGAGGTTTGGCAAGGGTGGATGTGGGCAAAGATTGTGCCATGGCATCTCCAAACGAAGTAACTTTTTAAAAAACAAAGAGTGCAGAATGAAAAGTCCCACATGTCTGTCCTTTCATTGCTTCGTTGGTCAGAAGCCTAGAGAGTTCATGGTGCTGGTCCTGGAGTGGGGACTCCCAGGGTGTGGTCAAAGTGGCAGGGGGAATACCCCCTTCCGAACCAGGACTCTGTGTGTCAGTCTAGCCAGCGCAGGGTAGCAATCATTTGCGGTCCAGGCTGGCGTGTAGTTGGGCCTCCCGCACCATGCGGTCAAAGGAGCGCGTGTTGGTTTCCTCTCGCACCTTTTCACGCACGTGGAAGGAGGCGCGGGCGGTGGAGCGAGCACTTTCCAATGCGCTGCGCCGTTCCCGCGACAGCTGCTCGCTGCGTTCCAGCTTCCGCCCGATGGCTTGGAGCAGTTCCCGCCGGCGGCAGTCTTCGTCCCTCTCTACCTTCTCCTTGTTAGCGCGCTGGGCCCGCTCTTTCTCCAACCGGGTCTGGCCCACGCGCCGGGCCTTCTGCTGCACTGCCTCTTCGGCCACCTGCGCGGCGTGCTGCAGCCGTCGTTCCCCCGCCCGCGCCAGGGCCTCCAGGTGAGCCTGATGTTCCCTCTCTTTGCGTTCGACGGCCTCCTTAGCTCGCCGGCTTTGCAACTCCTCCCTCCGGGCCCGCTCCCTCAGCTCCCGAGTGCGCTGCTCCACCAATTGCTCATAGTTCTCCTGCGCGCGGCCCAAGCTGGCCTCCAGGGAGCTCCGCAGGCCCTCTCGCTCCTCATGCTGCTGCCGGGCTCGGCCCCGCAACAACGCCTCGTGTCGCGCTCGCTCGGCGCGACTCAACTCCCGCTTCTCGCGCTGCAGCTGGCCCTCCTGCCGCTGTTTGGCGCGGGCTGCGCGCTGGGCGCGCTCCCTGCGGACCTGCTCGGCCCGCTCGCGCCCTTCCTGCAGGCCCTCTTCCCGCTGCTTCAGGTTCTGCTCCTGCTGCAGCTTACGCAGTCGGTCCTCCCGAGCCGCGCGCTCCACCCGCTCCCGCCGCAGCAGGCCCTGGCGCTCGGCCAGCTCCCGCCGTCGCTCCTCACTGCGTTCGAACTGCTGCTGTCGCCGTCGCGCTGCCTCACGCTCCTCGCGACCCCGGCGGCCGCGCCGCTCCTCCACCTGCGCAGCCCAGGCCCGGCGGCCCTGCTCTAGGGCGCGCTGCTTCTCGCGTTCCTCCCGCTCCCGCCGCTGCTCAGCACGCACGCGCTGCTGCTCCCACTGGCCGTGGGCTGCGGCGCGCTGCTCCAGCAACAGGCGCTCCTCTTGGTGCCGCGCCAGCATGAGCGCAGCAATCTTCCGGTCCCGCTCTGGCACCCCGCGCAGGCCCCGCTCGGCGCGCACTTGGCGTACGATGCGCTCCACGTGCTGAGCAGTCTGCGGAGAGTGGCTTAGGTCGCCAAGGCTGAAACTTCGGCCTGTAAGCGGAACTAGGGTAAGAGCCGAAGGACGGCCCAAAGGGTTGGGGGCAGAGGACGCTGACCCTGCGGGGCAGCTGTTCCTGGCTGAGGCCCGGGGCGGCCAGCGAAGCTCCCGAAGGCTCTCCCCGCTGTAGGAGGACGACGAGGCACCGGACTCAGAGCTGAGAGCACCGTCACGCCGTCTGGACAGCGAGTCCAGCGAGTGGCTCTTTCTTCCTGTCCGAGAACCTGCGGGTGGAGGTTGGGTCCGAGCAGAGGAAGGACTTGGAGAGGCCTTACGGGCGGCACGCGGTTTGGGTGAGGCCGGAAGGCTGGTGCTACTGCAGCTGCTGCTGCTGCCCGCGCTCTGAGCTGGGGCTGATGCCGAGGCCGCGGCGGCCGCGGCAGCCGCGGGGCCCAACGGCGTGAAGAGGCGCCTCTTCTCTTCGCGTACGATTCTCTCGCGCTCGGCCCGGCACTGCTGTAACTTGGAGCGCCGCTCCGCCTCGTACGCCTCGTACAGGCCCGTGGCCACCCTCATGGAGCGGCCAGGGGCCTCACGCACTAGGTCGGCCAAGGCCCTTGGCAGCAGCTCCACGGGCTTGACAGCACAGCGTGCGCAGGCCTCTAGCGAGCGGGGGCTGGTCAGCACGTAGCGGCTGCCCTCAGCCTCGGGACAGTCGAAGTTGAAGAGGTCGAGGTGCAGCATCGGGGACTGCTCCCGTCGTCCTCCTTCTGCCGCGCCAGGGACTTCTGCCTTGTGCGGAACCGCCGCGGAGGCAGAGGCAGAGGAGGCTGCGGGCTGCTGAGCGCCCTGGGCATCAGGGGGCACAGACGCTGTGGCCCCGTCCCCTTCCGAGCCGCCGGGCTCGGCTCCCTCCTTCTCTTCTTCAGGCACCGGGTCCACCATGGCTGAGCCTCGTCCTTTGTTGGAGTCTCTGCGAATGACAAGGAGGGACATGGAGGAATACAGCTGAGAGCTGTTTCCCCCTCCTCATCCATATTCACCCCTCCTAACTTAATCCGCTTTCAGATTAGGTTTAGAGGCCTGGTGGAACGTAAATCGTAAAACCGATGCCCTGAAAATCCGGGCTGGGGGGCGGGGGGACACTGGGCCTCAGAGCAGCCTCAATCACCCTCCGCCCCGGAATGCGAGTCCTGTGGCTAGGCCCCCGGCCTCTTGCCCTCTAGATGCATCCCCATTCTACTGCAAGTTAAAATGAGAAGATAGAAGTGCGGGCAGCAGCCATCGAGGGAGGCGCTAGAGGATTCCCGGGCGGATTAGCGTATTTGTTTGTAGCTTAGGCGGGCTGCCGGGATGCAGCTTTGCAGGAACAAAAAAGGAAGAGGCCTGTTCATCCCAAAGTGCATTGCTGCAAGGACCCCATTTGCCTCGGGAAGAAGTTTACGTTTGATTTCCACTGCCAAAGGAGATCCGGGCGCGGGGCCCAGGGGTGATGGAAGGACTGAGAGAAATCCCCCAAGACCCTTGCAAGAGGGTGATGGTTTCTTGCTCGTGTCTTTTGGGCAGGGCTTGCTAGGAGCTCTGCCCGCCCCCTTCACCCCCAGCCCCCACTGGGTGTTTACAGGAGATGCAGAACGCGCCTGGAGCCTCACAGATGCACCCAATATCCTCCTATCCTAATGTGCTAAAGGTATCCTCCACTCGTCTGGGCTAGGGACACCCGCCCCCTGATGCCCACCAGTTCTCCCACCGCATCTCCGCGGGCTGGGCTCCTTGAGCGCAGCAAGCCCAGCCGCGCCAGTGCCTGCAGCTTTGGGTTCCCAGACCGGTTCACTTACCCCACGTCCCGGGCTCCGGCCCCGCGCTGAGGGCTTTTGTTCGAAGCTCGCCACTCTCGCCGAAGCCTCTTCAGTCCCTGCACTGGCGGGGTCGGGTTACTGCGGGCTGCAGCCGCAAAAGGAGCCCCAGCTGCCGCCGCCTGCGCCTCTCCATGGGGTCCGCAAACAGGGTGCAAACACCCAGACGCTACCTACACGCGGGAGGGGGAGTGCGACAAAGTCTCCCTAAAATAACGCAGCTCTCTTCCCTTCGCTCTCACTGATTCTTAAAAAAGGAAGCCGGGTTCCATCGCTGCTGCATCCATCTCCACCTCTATAACCGTGAAGGTACCGCAGGTCTTTCGCTGCCCCCGGCGCCTCCTGGTGGACACATAAGGGATAGTTTATTTGCTTAGAGGATGAAGAAATTAAAAATACAGTATCTATATACAATATGTATATGGAATATTTATTATACATGGATACCACACAGACATATATGTGGATATGGATATATCACCAAGAAAACTAGGCTTTCTGAACCTTAGCTGGGTAGAGTGAAAGAATCACTCCAGCTTATTTTTCAAGGGGACCGTGAGAAGCAAACAAACTTGATAGGAATAATTGGGTGGATATATGGCACCTGATCCAAACTGTAATTTTATTTTTAAAGAAAGACTAAGCATACTCATATGGATTCGAGGCAGGAAGAACATATGTGTCTAGTTAATGCAACATTTTATGACTTACTAGTTCCAGATAATAAAATTAAAAGCAGTTAGAACATTTCATGAGTGTTATGTTGAGATACCTCCTCCCCACCTCTTTTCCATCTTGAGTGGTACTGACCAGGAGAGAGGGGTGGGAGAAATCCTTGAGGGAGGGGAGCCAAGGGAGGATGAGGGGACATAGCATCAGAGAGCATGGTGAACTAGGTTGTTAAAGAACTTTGACATTGTAAAGTAGGCTGTAAGGAGAAAATGAAGAGTTTTAAGCAAGGAAATGTCATTATTTGGTTAATATTTGGAGAACATGACTCTAGCAACAATAGGGTGGGGATCAGGAGGAGGCAGGAAGCCCAGTTAGCTAGACTCTGTATTTACCCAAGGCAGGGAGGATTGGGAGCAGAGAGAGAGAGCAATATGGGAGGAATGGGCCCTATGGGGAAGCATGTGGATTCTGAAAGTAGAGTCAAAGAATCAACACTCAAGGATGACACGGCTCTGGGGTGTGAATACAGCAAAGGGTTAAGGCCGACTGCCTGGAACAACAAGGTGGCTGTGTATGCCACAGAGAGTGGACCCAACCAGGAGGCTTAACTGGTGTAGGAGCCAAGGAAGGACAGGTTTCTTTTCCCACCACTTGATCGTGGGGCAAAGCTATTCAACAGGTGGCTGAATAGGTTGTGTCAAAGGTCTAGACTGGAGCTAGAACTTAGGGTATCATCACCATATACAAGATCCCTAAACCAACAGTGTGAGATTACCCAGGGAGGGCAGAAGAGAAGCTGGAAGGTAATGGTGCTGTTCAGGGCAAAATAGTCCATGGAGGAGGCCAATAAGGAGAGACAGGAAAGTGGTCTAGTGTAAGCTACCAGCGGAGCACTTCAAGAGAATGTGCCCTCATGCTAAGTCTCCAGAGGTCCAGAAGGATTCCTACTAGAGTCAAATACCTATGGAAACTATCAATTGTCAATCTTCAGTGAAACTGGCAAAAAATAGCTTAGTATAGTACTGAAAAACAGATGCTACAGAGCAGGAAGTTGAGGTACGATGGGGGATGACAAAGTGAGAGTTATAGGTCCTTTTGACATTGGGTGATAGTGTTGAGAACTGTGAAGGGTTTGGGATTTGACCCACTTATATGCTAGCAAGTGAGCCTGCCACAGTCTGTCTCACAGGTGTTGGCAGAAGACACGAGATTCCTGGGTCAGAAGCAAAGGACTTTGTTACTCATGGCAGAGTAGGCAACACGAAGTTCATGGTTTTGCTCCACAGGTCCCATAGGGGCTGTGGAGAGGTGAATCCAATTTGTACACATATCCTTACAAAATAACTCAGAACAGAAGTCTTATAAGACATGCAGAATGACATGAAGGATTGCTCTCCATGGAAAGAAGGAGTAATTGCTCACATAGCTAGTAAGAGGTGGGGCTGGAATTTGGACCTGGCTTTGTCTGATCCTGAATTGAACCCGTATGTTTCATTTCCACACCAACCTGAGCATCTGGAGAGATGTGGATTCAGGTTGAGATGAATGGGGTGGTCAAGTCAACCTCTCCAAGCCTGGATTTCTCCCTCTTTACATGAAATCCCATTAAGTTGCCTCCCTCAAAGATTAATCAAGTCATCAGGAGTGGTGGCACATACCTGTAATCCCAGGGTCTCCAGAGGCTGAGGCAGGAGGATTGTGAGTTCAAAGCCAGCCTCAGCAACTTAGTGAGGCCCGAAGTAACTGAGCAAGACCCTCTAAATAAAATATAAAAAGGGCTGGGGATGTAGCTCAGTGGTAAAGCGCCCCTAGGTTCAATCCCTGGAACAAGAACAACAAAAAAGATTAATCAAATCTATAAAAGAGCTATATAAATGTTATCTTTGTCCTTCCATTTTCACATTTGTTAAATAGGACAATAACACCTGCCTTGTAGGATTGTTGTCATAACTGGAAAGACTATATACAAAGTACCTAAACCAACACACTAAGCCGTGATAAAATACCTTATCTTCCAGGCTTGGTTAGAACCAATATGGGAACATCTATAATGTTTGCCAAGTTCTTAAAGGGGAAGCCCCTGAAGTGTTCTACTCTTGATGAAGGAATGATTCTTTGTTTGGGAAGGTCATAGAAGCTGGCATGAAAAGAGAGCCTTGAAATAGGACACAGCCCCAGCAGGCCACCTCAGCAGAGGAGGTACCACTGAATCAGGGGGTGCCACTGAACGGGTGGATACCATGTGCCTCTCATCCCTGCATCCTCTGGGCATTGCAGGGGATGGATTTCACATGAGTGAAGTGCTGATGTCCTTCAAGTTGGAAGTCCTAGCTTGTCAAAGAGCAAGGGTGTTATATCCAATTTCATTAGGATACTCAGTGAAGAAAGCATTCCGGGCTGGGGTTGTGGCTCACCGGTAGAGCGCTTGTCCAGCATGTGTGTGGCCCTGGGTTTGATCCTCAGCACCATATAAGAATAAATAAATTAGCCGGGCGCGGTGGCGCACGCGTGTAATCCCAGTACTTGGGAGGCTGAGGCAGGAGAATCGCGGGTTCAAAGCCAGCTTCAGCAATGGCACGACACTTAGCATCTCAGTGAGACCCTGTCTCTAATAAAATACAAAAAAGGGCTGGGGATGTGGGCCAGTGGTCGAGTGCCCCTGAGTTCAATCCCCAGTACCCCCCCCCAAAAAAAGAATAAATAAATTAAATAAAGGTATTGTGTCCTACTACAACTAAAAAAAAAAAAAAAAAAAAAAAAAAAGCATCCCAGTTTAGGAATACCCACCTGCTCCTTATAAGTATGATGGTGGACAATAAAACCTGCCTTGTAGTGCAGGAGCCCTGTTTGGGGAGATAGCTAAGATTGCGGTTGACTATGGGCCATAGACATTTTTTGGGCATTTCCGCCTTCCGTAGTCTCACGGGACTTGGCCTGGGATCTCACGGTCCTTAGCCTCAAGTTCGTCTTTGAGATGCTGCTGTGCCAGAAGCTGGTGGAGCAGACAAGAGAACTCACATCAACAACATAAACCTTTGGTTTATTGGAAGGATGTTCTTTCAGGTACATGGAAGGGTCCAGATCCAGTATTAATTTGGGGGAGAGGATCTGTTTGTGTTTTTTCCAAAGCATGAATCCTCTCCAATATGGATACCATCTAGATTAATAAAGCAGGTACCAAATCAAAAGGATCAAGATGAAGTTGTTGAGGAATCAAGATTAATAAAAAAGGTACAAAATCAAGAAGACCACGATGAAGATATGGAATGATTCCCTTAAAAGAGTCCTTCAAAATATGCCACAACTTAAGTGTCATTCCTCCCGGCTGGGACGAAGAGATCTCTCTTTAGTGTGCACACAATTGTATTTTTTTTTCTTTTTATATATGTGTTTATGTCTGTGTATTTGTCTAAATTTCATGTTAATGTGACGTCACAAATATATGTTTGTATGTGCGTCTGTCTGTCCAGTGTGACATCAAAAATAACAAAGCGCTTGTGAATATATATATATATGTATATATATATATATATATGGATCCAAATAACTCTAATTCATTTAAGTTTAAGAGTATTCAAATTGGATAAATAATTTAATAAGTGAAGGTACCTTCAATTTTGTTTTATAGGTGTCCCAGGGACTTCTCTTTAGCAAAAAATATGACTAGTGCTGTATAACCTGATATTTTGGTGTTTTGACATGAGGTTGCTTATTTGTTATTAACTTCATTTGTTTAATAAATGATTAATTTCAATTATTTCAACAGATAAAGGACTGCTGTGTATGTAGAAACTCGAGAGTTCCAGCTAACAAATTATTTCTCCAAAGTGCTTTTAGTTTTTCTTTAATCTATCTTTAATGCAGTAATTACCCTCAGTCTTTCTTTGTTTTGTTCTAAATATGATATTTTGCCAGCTTATGTTTGTGGGAGCTCAGGCTGAAATGTGTGTGAGCAGAAATCAACTTTAATTTTCTAATCTAATAATTCTATTTTTTAGTTTGACAACTCGCCTCTTGACTCAGTGCTGGAATAGCACTGCCTTTCCTTAAATAATTGATGCTTGAGTCTCTAGGTAGCGGGCCCTGAAGATTTGTCAGTGGCATTGTCTAGACATAAAAAAGACGGCTGCTGCTACAGCTGCAGGGATCGCGGTCGCTGCAAGCATCCCTGCTGCTCAAATGTCAAACAACCTCACCAGCAGTGTGGCCTCTGCTCTGCATGCATGGGGCCTCCTAGATCTACATGTTATAACAAGTGGACATTTTGATCTTTCATTGTTTGGGACTTCATGGGACAGTACCTTGCGGGTATTTGTTTAGAGAACTCACTGTGTTACTTGATAGAACTTAGGGCAGCTGATTTGTTTAAAGAATTTGATATGCTATGCAATTTGGCTCGTCACCAAAAGGCTTGTTGCCTTAAAGCCGCAGCATCTCCCCACAATTGGACGGCTGTTAGTCATCTTACACAGTCGATCCTAAAGGGCTCCATTGGATGGCTGGTTAGCCAATGACGGGTAAGATCCCCAGAGGGGGACAACCTAAGACAGGCACAGTCGCACGGGACAGTCTCATGTAGCCGACATATCAACCTAAGACAGGAGTCAAGGGCACAGCCTTGATTATCCGATGACGGGTAAGAATGTTGGTTGCACATAGATGTCCTAGAGCATCCCCTCTTTTAAAACAAAAGGGGGGAAATGCAGGAGCCCTGTTTGGGGAGATAGCTAAAATTGTGGTTGACTATGGGCCATAGACATTTTTGGGCATTTCCGGCTTCCGTAGTCTCACAGGACTTGGCCTGGGATCTCACGGTCCTTAGCCTCAAGTTCGTCTTTGAGTTGCTGCTGTGCCAGAAGCTGGTGGAGCAGACAAGAGAACTCCTGTAATCCCAGCACTTTGGGAGGCTGAGGCAGGAGGATCGTGAGTTCAAAGCCAGCCTCAGCAATGGCGAGGCACTTAGTAACTCAGTGAGACCCCTGTCTCTAATAAAATACAAAAACAATAGGGACTGGGGTTGTGGCTCAGCGGCAGAGCCTTGCACGTGCGCGGCCCAGGTTCGATCCTCAGCACCACGTAAACATAAATGCATTGCATTGTGTACAACTAAAGTAAATAAATAAATATTTTTTAAAAAATCCAGAAATCAGACCCAGAACATGAAACACAGACAATCAGAGACGGAACCTGAGTTCTCTTGTCTGCTCCACCAGCTTCTGGCATAGCAGCATCTCAAAGACGAACTTGAGGCTAAGGACCGTGAGATCCCAGGCCAAGTCCCGTGAGACTACGGAAGGCGGAAATGCCCAAAAATGTCTATGGCCCATAGTCAACCGCAATCTTAGCTATCTCCCCAAACAGGGCTCCTGCATTGTAGAAATGTGGGTTTAAGAGTCATTTATGGCTCTACCAGGCTGTGTGATTTGGTGATTTGAGGAAGCTTCCTAACCTCTCTGAGTCTCAACTTTCAGTTTTTAAGCAAGGAAGGCATAATGTGGACTATTGTTTTGACTTGCACAGATCCTTATAATAATAATTTACCAGTTACGTTCTTAGACCCTTTAACAAGTAGCTCATTAATTCAGAAAAATGCATTCAGTGTAGGCATTATCACTTCTATTTAAATTCCTTTTGCTCAGCCCCACCACCTGCCTCAGTTCTGTACACTTTCTCTATCAATATAACCCTGTTGTCAGAAGAGAGGATTTTTTTTTTTTTTTTTTAGTACTGGGGCCTGCACCCAGATGTGCTTTACCACTGACCTACATCCCAAGGCCTTTCATTTTGAGACAGAGTCTCACTAAGTTACTGGAGCTGGCCTGGAACTTGTGATCCTCCTGCCTCAATCTCCTGAATCACTGGGATTACAGGTTTGCACCCCCATACCTGTTCGTTTGTTTTTTAACTATAAAATTCTACATCGTGGCTGATCATGATGGTGCATGCCTGTAAGTCCCAGCTACTTGGGAGGCTGAAGTTGGAGGATCACTTGAGTTCAGGAGTTTGAGGCCAATCTGGGAAACATAGTGGGACCCTGTCTAAAATGTTGTTTTTTTTTTTTTTTAATTCTATGCTAGAAGTTGGAAAAATATGGTGTGGGGGCAATTCCACTGCCTGTTTTTATAAATCAAGTTTTATTGTAATACAGCCATGGGCATTTGTTTGCACATTGTCTATATTGCTTTTGCACAAAGGCCAATTTGAATAGTTTTGATAGAGACCATGACTTAAATTACTTACTATTCGGTTCTTTATAGAAAATTTTCCAAACCCCCTGTTTTTATGAACAATAATACCTTGTGTCAGCAATCATTTATTGCTTTGCAGCCCCAAATTCAGCTTGTAGTACCCGCTCTGGGAAATGTTAAGTATTTTCTGCTGGCCAGTGGGGCCTGTGTGAAGGCTTGCCAGTAGAGGGCGCTGCAAGGAGTCTGCAGGAGGAAAGGGGCTTCTGGTTCCTGGCATCTTGCAATTTGCCTTTTCTTGCTCCTGCTATATGTTTAGTGCTGCAGGTGTGTGGGAACATCCCATGGTACTCTGCTGCAGTTGCATGCTCAGAGTAGTCCCTTGGTGACCTCATGGTCCTGGCCCAGATCTGTTGACCACCTTCCTGTGCTGTCCTGAGGTAGACCCTGTGCACCGGCCTTGTGTCTGTAGTAGTGTGTCCTGACTCCCACTCACTGGAGTCACCTGCAGCTTTGAACGTGGTTTTCTGCTTGCCCAACACCTGTGGAGCAGCTCTTCCCCCAGCAGACTTCTCTGCCACCCAGTGGACTGCAACCTCACTTTCTCCAAGGGGGTCTGAACCCTGATCTTGAGGAGGAAGCTCCCCTGGCAAGTGTCCTCCCTTGA
Organism: Tamias sibiricus; assembly: GCA_025594165.1. Lineage (NCBI taxonomy): Eukaryota > Metazoa > Chordata > Mammalia > Rodentia > Sciuridae > Tamias > Tamias sibiricus. Next base: position 39,597,499 of record CM046659.1, on the reverse strand, counting down.
ACACTCTACCTCAGGCTTAGTGAAGCTTTAGAACTCTCTTGATGCCTTTACATTACTCTCCTTTCATAACTAAATACCTCTTTAAATAATCTTCCTCTGTTTAAATTACTGTGTGGTTTCTGTCTCCCCGTTGGATCCAGACCAATATACATCTTAAAGTGTTGCCATTTCCGAGTCTTGGGACTAAAGCTTTAAGAAGAAATTTCGGATATAAGTTAGTAGGTAAAAGGTAATATTTGTTAAAAAGGAAGTGTTTTTTCATACTTTAATGAAGTAATACATGTTCATTAAAGTAGAAAATTAGGAAATAAAGAGAAATGGGAGGGGGGTAAGATTACATCACCCAAAGGCCACCACTGTTAGATCTTAATCTGTTTCTGGCAGGAATTTGTAAACTGCAGGAGGACAGGTTCTTGTCTGTGTCTGCTCATGATCCATTAGTGCTTGATACATAGAGTCCTCCTGCTGAATGCATCAACAAGAGCAAGTCGAAGTCTGTAATCCTAGCAACTCAGGAGACTGAGGCAAAAGGATCACAAATTCCAGGCCAGACTCAGCGATTTAGTGAGACCCTGTCTCAGAAAATAAAAGGGGCTGGTGCTAGGGAGCTGGGTGGAGCACTTGCCTAGCACATGTGAGGCCCTGGGTTCGATCCTCAGCACCACATAAAAATAAATAAATAAAGGCATTATGTCCATCTACAACTTAAAAAAAAAAAAAAAAAAAGTTGGGATGTAGCTCAGTGGTAGAGCATGGTATTGGCACCAAAACAGACATGTGTTTGTCATTGTGTCTTCTACTCTGTATCATTGGTCTTCATGTCTGTTTTGGTACCAATACCTCATACTAGACAAAGGCACCACAAACATACACTGGAGAAAAAATAGCCTCTTCAACAAATGGTGCTGGGAAAACTTGAAATCCATATGTAACATAATGAAAACAAACCCCTATCTCACCCTGCACAAAACTCAACTCATAGTAGATCAAGGACCTAGGCATTAGACTAAAGACCCTGCACCTACAAGAAGAAAATGTAGGCCCAACTCTCCATCGTGTTAGCTTAGTAAACGGACTTCTTCAACAAGACTCCTAAAGCACAAGAAGTAAAATCAAGAATCAATAAATGGCCAGGTGTGGTGGTGCATGCCTGTAATCCCAGCAGCCTGGGAGCCTGAGGCCAGAGGATCAAGAGTTCAAAGCCAGCCTCAGCAACTTAGCAAGGCCCTAAGCAACTCAGTGAGACCCTGTCTCTAAATAAAATACAAAATAGGGCTGGGAATGTGGCTCAGTGGTCGAGTGCCTCTGAGTTCAATCCCCAGTCCAAAAGGAGAAGAAAAAAAAAAAAAAAAGAATAAATGGAATGATACAAAACTAAAAAGCTTCTTCAAAATAAATAAATTAAATAAAAAGCTTCTTCACAGCAAAAGAAACAATCAAGAATGTGAAGAGAGAACCTACAGAATGGGAGAAAATCTTTGCCAAGTGCACCTCAGATAGAGCATTAATCTCCAGGATATATAAAGAACTCAAAAAATTTAACACCAAAAAAATTTTTAAAAAATTAATAAATGGGCAAAGGAACTGAACAGGCACGTCACAGAGAAAGAAATACAATTGGTCAACAAATATATGACAAAATGTTCAACATCACTAGCAATTAGAGAAGTGCAAATTAAAACCACAATGAGATTTCATCTCACTCCAGTCAGAATGGCAATTATCAAGAATACAAGTAACAATAAATGTTGGCAAGGATGTGGGGGAAAAGGTACACTCATACATTACTGGTGGGACTGCAAATTGGTGCAACCACTCTGGAAAGCAATAGAGATTCCTTGGAAAACTTGGAATGGAACCACCATCACCGTTTGACCCAGTTATCCCACTTCTCGGTTTATACCTAAAGGGCTTAAAATCAACATATTATAGTGATGCAAGCACATCAACATATATAGCAGCTCATTTCATAATAGCTCAGCTATGGAACTAACTTAGGTGCCCTTCAAGAAAATGTGGTAGCCGGGCGCAGTGGCGCACGCCTGTAATCCCAGCACTTTGGGAGGCTGAGGCAGGAGGATCGCGAGTTCAAAGCCAGCCTCAGCAATGGCGAGGCACTTAGCAACTCAGTGAGACCCTGTCTCTAATAAAATACAAAAAAAAAGGTCTGGGGATGTGACCCAGTGGTTGAGTGCCCCTGAGTTCAATCCCTGGTACCACAAAAAAAAAAAAAAAAAAAAAAAAAAATAAGAAAGAAAGAAAATGTGGTATATATATGCAATGGAATACTACTTAGCCATAAAGAAGAATGAAATTATAGCATTTTCCGGTAAATGGATGGAACTGGAGACTATCATGCTAAGTGAAATGAGCTAATCCCCCCAAAAATCAAAAACCTAATGTTCTCTCTCATATGAGAATGCTAACACACTATGTGGGATGGGTGGGGGGGCTTGGGAATAGAAGTTCATTGAATTAGACAAATGGGAATGAAGGGATGGGAGTGGGGTGGGAATAGGAAAGAGTAGAATGAATTGGACAATAACTTTCCTATGTTTACTATGAATACATGCCCTGTGTAACTCCACATTATGTACAAACACAAAAATGGGAAGTTATAATACTCCATGTATGTATAATATGTCAAAATACTCTCTACTGTCATGCATATCTAAAAAATAAATTTTTAAAAAAGTAACACATGCTAGCAGTAGTGGAGCATGCCTGTAATCCCAGTGACCGGGGAGACTGAGGCAGGAGGATTGCAAGTTTAAGACCAGCCTCAGCAAATTAGAGAGGTCCCAAGAATTTTGCGTTTTATTTATCTCAAAAACATAAAAAAAAAAAAAAAAAAAAAAGAGCTGGGGATGTGGCTCAGTGGCTAAGTGCCCCTGGATTCAATCCTTGGTACCAAAAAATGTACCATGCCACTGAGTACTGTTAAAAATTACCACATCACTGTAATCCCAGTGACTTGGGAGGCTGAGGCAGGAGGAGGATCACAAGTTTAAGGTCAGTGTGGACAACTTAGTGAGGCCCTGTCTCAAAATAAAATTTAAAAGGATTAGGGATGTAGCTCTGTGGTAAAGCAAGCCTGGGCTCAATCCCCAGACCAGTTGGAGTGGGGAAGCACCGAGCCTAGCGAGGAGGTCTAGAAATACTGAGCCGGGTAAGCCGGCTCCTGACCTGCATGCCCATTGGAGTAACAAGCCCTAAACATCAAGCAGTTGGATAATAAGAGTTAAATCAATTACAAGAATTGGTAAGCAGCATAAAAGATTAAAACATTAATTAGCTATACAGGGTAAGTCCCTCAACCTCTCTCAGTCTGATTTCCTTTTTTTTTTTTTTTTTTTTGGTACTAGGGATAGAACCCAGGGGCACTCAACCCCTGAGCCACATCACCAGCCCTATTTTGTATTTTATTCAGAGACAGGGTCTCACTGAGTTGCTTAGCACCTCTCTGTTGCTGAGGTTGGCTTTGAACTTGTGATCCTCCTGCTTCAGCCTCCTGAGCTGCTGGGATTACAGGCGTGTGCCACTGCACCCGGCCCTGATTTCCTTTCTTGGTTGTATTCATTTTCTAGAGTTGCTATAACAAAACGCAACAGGCTGAGTGGATTAACAACAAAATGTATTTTCTCATGTTCTGGAAGCCAGAAGTCTAAGATGATATGTCAGCATGTTTGGGTTCTTGAAGGAGCCCTAATTAGGAAGGGCTGTTGTAGCTAGCTGGAAGCCATAAGTTCCACCTGATATGTATGTGACGCACCTGTAGGCACCCGCAAACCTGAAGGTATATAACCGGGTGAAAGCGGTCCGAGTTAGGAGAACGGAGAATTCAGTCAGCCGGGCAGTCACTCGGTCGGTCAGAAGAATCAGCGGTCAGAACGTAGGCAGAGCGGTTACAGAAGAGAAACCAGATAGAAGAAGTAATGACTGGTCAGAGTTAGGCCGAGGCTCCCGAGGAAGACAGAAGACAGAAGACAGAAGACAGAAGAAGGAAGAAAGAAGAGAGAAGAAAGAAGCTCTAATCTTTCTCTAAGCTAAGCTCTATCTTTCTTTACTCTACTCTACTCTAAGCTACTCTAAGCTAAGAACTCTAACTCTAAGCTAAGAAGACAAGAAGAAAAGCTAAGAAGAACAATGAAGCTAAGTAGAATTAAGCCGAAGCAGAGTAAAAGCTTTACTCTGCCTCCGAGAGTTTTCCTCCCGGTTTACGGTACCAGGCAGCTTACAGGTTCTCTCTCCTTGGTTTTCAGGTGGCCACTGTAACTTTACCAGATTGTCCCTCTATGGCTTTCTGTTTGATTATATTTTTTGCAGTACGAGGGATTGAACCCAGGGCACTCCACCACTGACTTATATCCCCAGCCCTTTTTATTTTGAGTCAGGGCCTTGTTAAGTTGTCCAGGCTGGCCTCTAACTTGTGATCCTCCTGCCTCAGCCTCTTGGGTCACTGAGATAACAGGTGTGCACTACTGAGCCTGATCCTCTCTATTTTTTGTGTCCTAATCTCTTCTTATCAGGATACCAGTTCTATTGGAGTAGAGCCCACCCTAATGACTCCTTTAAATGTCCTATCTTCAAGTCACATTCTGAGGTTCTGAGTATTAAGGCTTCATTCAACACACGAATTTTGAGGAGACACAACTCAGTCAGAACACTGGTAAGATGGAAATAATGATTCCTGCCTATTCAGTCATTTACATTTATTTGAGTGCTTGCTGTATGCCAATCCCTGGACTTTTATAGTGGTGGAGCCCTATCATCATGGAGTCTGTAATGGGGGATCAATTATAAATCATTCTCACAAATTCTGGGAAGGACAGGGACTGCTGCAAATGTATCTAACCAGGTAAGAGTTGGCCATGGTCTTAACTAAGCCTGTGACAGTGAGGAAAGAGAACATAGAAAAAATGTAAAGATATTTATGAGAGGGAGTCAACACAATTGATGAGTGAGTGAGCGTGGTGTCAAAATCCTAGGTTTCTGGCTTTGGCAACTGGTTGGGGGGACCGGGACAGGTAGCATCACACGTTGAGATCGAAAGTGGAGGAGGAAGAGGGGCAAAGATGATGAGCTTCACTTTCAACCTGTTGAATGGCCATATCCTCCAGGTATCTAACCTAATGCTTAAGAGCATGAGTTTTAGAATCTAAACCAGAGTTCAAGCCCCAGCTTGTCCATATCCTGGCTGTGAGATCCAGAGAGAGTTCCTTAATTTCTCGGAACTGCCATTTGTTCCCTATAAAATGGGCATGGTACATCTCCCTTACAAGGTCATTGCTGAGCATTAAATGATATTAAACATGTTCAGCACATAGCACTGTGAACCCATGGATCTGGCACAACAATGGGAGGTCATTAATATTGTTACTAAATATGGATGAAATGGTGAGCAAATCCAAGCGTTCTTTCGGTTGGTTTCCTGTGCGCTTATAGATCATGCCTCTAACTGCGACTTCAATTGCACTGCTGCATTTGCAAAAACTTCCTTTTGTTTTCCATTAGTCTCTGCAAACCGCAGGATTTCCCTGAAGCTCAGCTCTTTGATAAGACTCTGTAAGATGCAGGAGCTCCCTGACTGAAGACAAATTTTGAAAAGGGAACTCGATACTCATTCTACACTCTCGTCTGCAGGTGGCGCCCCTCCTCTGCGCATCTGCTGGTAGTTGTGGCGTCAGTCCTCCGAGGGGAAGGACGATCTCAAGCACCAAATCAAAATTTCCTTCCCGGAGGAGTGCGGAATGCACCCACGGGACAGTCTCACAAAAGGACTCGAAGAAACTGGCTTCCTCCTTCCAGACACAGGAATGGATTTGAACTTAGGATTCTCTAAGGAATCATGCATCGGTGTCTCCGCAGGCGCCATTCGCAGGCAGTATTGTCCCAGGCTACTTACCTAACTCCTCCTCTGTCAAATTCAGCTCAGATGCCGCCTCCTCAATGAAACCTGCGTAGATTAGCTTTTCAGTGTAGGCTGGACATCTCTCCTGTGCTTCTACCACATCCAGTGCATAGCACTTGGTTGGAGGTACAATAAATAGGTTTTAATATTTTATTATAGACAACTTCAAACATTTAAAAAAATGGAATAAGCCAGGCATGGTGGTGCACATCTGTAGTCCCTGCAACTTGGGACGCTGAGGCAGAAGGATTGCAAGTTCAAGACAAGTCTCAGCAACTTAGTAAGGCCCTGTCTCAAAAAAAAAAAAAAAAAAAAAGACTGGGGATATAGCTCAGTGGTAAAGCACCCCTGGGTTCAATCCCCAGCTACCCATCACCAGGCAGCCAACAAAACAGAACAAAACAAACAAATCTAATAACCACTCACCATGTCAGCCTTGCTGAACTTATTATTTTCTTTCCTGGTTCATTCACTAGAGAGTGGCTTCCATGAGAAGAGGACCTGTATTTGATGGCATGTCATCCCCAGACCCTGGGCCTGACATGGATACTCGTTAAAGGTTTGAGGAACAAGTGGAAGTACACTTGGTCCCATTTCTCTATTCCTACTCTTCTGTCCTCCATTTTGGGAGGTTCTCTGACTATGCCTCAGTCTTTGAGAGGCAAGCATGGACACAGCTATGGACACTTCCAGAAGCACTGAGGATGAAGGGCAGCTTGCCATGACACCCCCTACCCCCCACCCAACCAAAGCTTGGAATGTTAGAAACAGTGTAGGACCACACACACATAGCCAGATTTTGACTTCCCTCCTTCCTTCCTTTTTTTTCCCTTTTCTATGAATTTGACAAGTAACTTAATGTCTCTGAGTCTCATCTGCATAATTTGTAAAAATAGAAATCATATTTGCAGATTGGTTGTGCAAACACCTGATTGTTTGGTACATAGTAGGTGTGCAATAGAGGGTGGTTTCCTTTCCTGGAGTTTTATATTGATTTTAGGCAAAAGACTTCGCCTCTATGGAAGAATGGCTATGATTCAGGATGCAGCTGGAACAATGCCAACGTGGATCTTTGGCATACGCCAGCTTTCCCTGCCAGGTATAGGAAATGGAATGTCAATCTTTCTCATAGCCACGCCCTCTGTATCCAACAAGAGAGGACAGATCATCAGGGCAAAGTGAGAAAGAACTGCTGTGCCCCTGCCCTTGCCCTCTCAGTATGTTTATTCCTTCTTCCATTCATCTGTCCATTTGTGCCACACTGTGTATGCTCAGGTGCCTACTGTGTGCAGGTGTGGGGTCAGGTGGTGGGACTCGGTGGTGAACAGACAGGCTGGGCTGCTGCCCTTACAGAGCTTGTGGTGTTGTTTGTGGATGGGGATGGAGAGACAGACAGATGTGTGTTGTAACAGCTCTAACTGTAATTTCAGGAAGAGCTATAAATAAAAGTGTAGGCCATGAGAGCGAGATTGGAGGGCTTCCTGAGGAATTGACATTGAATCTGAGACATAAAGGACAAATGAGAGTTAGCTAGGCCACCCAATAAAACCCTTGCATTATCCCACTCCTTGCTTTCCCTCTTTGCCTATCCACTTGTAGGGTGCTCTTGTGGGTGCCAGACCCAGAGCTCCCTGCCACGAAGTTCTACGAGGCCTCACCTCCCAAACCTCTGGCCCAGCCCCTCTGGGGACGAACCATTCCTTCTCAAATGGAAGCAGGAATGAATCTTCTCACCAAAGAAAATTGCTTAAAATGACAGTGGAGAAATGTGTTTCCTTCAAGGAGCATTTGCTATTATGGTTTGGATGTGAGATGTCCCTCAAAAACTCATGTGTGAGATAATTCAAGAAGGTTTAGAGGAGAAATGATTGGGTTGTGAGAGTCTTAGCCCAATCAGTGAATTAATCTCCTGATAGGTATTAACTGAATGGTAATTGAGGACAGGTGGGGTGTGACTGGAGGAGGTGGGCATTGGGGGCATGGCTTTGGGGTATACATTTGAATTTGACATGTGGAGATCTCTCTCTGTTTCCTGATCATCATGTGAGTGGCTTTCTTCTGCCACACTCTTCCACTGTGATGTTCAGCCTCACCTTGAGCCCTGAGGAATGGAGCCTGCTGTCTGTAGACTGAGACCTCTGAAACTGTGAGCCCTCAAATAAACTTTTGCTCCTCTACAGTTGTTCTGGTCAGGTCTTTTAGTCACAGCAGTGAAACAGCTGACTAAAAACACTTGCCTTCTGCTCAAGGTATGTAGAGAGACTATCTCCAAAGAACAGATTCTAGATACTGAGAATCTCAGGTGCTTTCTAGCCAATGTTTTGCTGGCTCTACAATCTTCTGAGCACAATCTTCTGCCCTGTGGGCTAATCTTCCTTCTCTCCCCATATCACCGCACTCCTTAGCCTCTTCCCACCAGAGAAATCAGGCCATAGCCTGAGCCTGCCTTTCCTGCTTTGGCATGGCCAGAGGTCAGGGCCCCGATCAGGGAAGACACTCAGGTATTCTATTTCTGGGCAATAGGACCCAGCCCCCACAAGGGCAAAGGATGAAACCGATGTCAGCCCTGGGTGTGGTCAGCCAAGAGATTGTCTGTGGTTCTCAAAAGGAAAAGAAGAGACCACTAAGAACAGAGCTAGGCTGTTTTTATTTTGTCCTCTTTGCTAGGCTGGCAGATCAGAGCAAGGCTGACAGTCACAGGCAAGAGCCTGGATAGCCTTTGTGGATGGTATGGGAGAGCACGTGCCTAGTCAGACTGTCGCCATATGGTGTTGCATCTAGTGACAGAGCTGTCCCAAATGCTATGCTGTTTAGGGGTTTTTAATCACAACTTGGCTAAAGATAAGGTGATCAGAGATGACACTAATCTTGGCAGAGAGATAAAAATAATTTTACCTAGCATTCATATGTCAGACACTTTTCACTTTGCCATATGCTTTTTAAAAATTTAATTCTTATGATATCAACCTAAGAAGTGGGAAAGATTATAGTCTCTGGTTAACAGAAAAGAAAACAGACTTAGAGGAGTTAAGCAATATGCCTAATGTCACATAGCTAGTAAGTGGCGAGAAGGGCTTGGAAAATCACCTAAAGCTGTTCACTTGCATTGACAAACTCCATGCACTCACTCACCCACCCATCCACCCACTCATTACCTCATCTACCCACCTTCCATCCATTCATCTACCCATTCATCCATCAATCCATCATCCACCAACCTAACCACCCATCCCCCACCCATCTATCCACCCACTCATCTATCCATCCATCCATCCATCCATCCATCCATCCATTCAACATTTACTGAGTTCCTTCCGAGGGCCAGCAGTCTCTGAGGCAGAATAGATAAGGTCCTGCTCTCATGGAACTTACATCCAAGTGAGGAGAATGAGAATAATGAAGTCAAAAAATTAAAAAAGATGATTTCATGGAAATGTTATAAACAATAAAGTGGGATAATAGAAGAAGGCACTTCACTGAACGGCCAGGGAGATGTCTCTGAGGAAGTGATCCTGTGGCCTCATGGAGCCTTGTTGGGGCAGATCTGGGGAGGCCCTTAGACAAGAACAGGCTTGGCATCTTTGAGAGAGAAAGGACTAACTTTTAGGGGTTCTAAGTGAGCTGGGTCTCTACACCGAGTCCTAAGAAATTGGGACCAATGTTGAGTGATGCTTAGGCTCAGAGCCACAAGGGACTTAGCAAGACACTGTGGATTTGCCTAAATTGGGAATGCACGAGAGACTGGAGCTCATCAGGTAAACGCACCATGACTTTGACTTGCTCTGACAAAGCAGCATCTGTATTGGAGAAAGGGAATGGTTCTCTGCTCTTCCTGCTAGTCAGCCCCCACCCGGATATAGGTGCTCACCGTGGGCACTGCCAACAGACAAATTATATGGTCACACCTAGAGAAATGCCACCATGTGAAGAGCAAGAAAGTCCCAGAAAACACTTATTCCAGCGAGAGAGGTGGGCAGCGTGGCAGCTGCCTCCAGAAAGGCTTAGAGGGGATCACATTTCTTTATTTTTTATTCTTTTGATAAGATAAATATGGGCAGACAATTTCTAAAGTAGGAAAATGTATAGGAAAGAAGAAATCTCTTTTAATTCCATTATCCAGAGATAATCATTGATAACTTTGGCAGAAGTTCTTCCAATACTTTTTCTAGGCTTTTTTTAAAAAAATATTTATTTGTTTCAGTTGTACACAATGCCTTTATTTTTACATGGTGCTGAGGATTGAACCTGGGCTGCGCACATGCTAGGCAAGTGCTCTACCGCTGAGCACACAACCCCAGCCCCTTTCTAGGCTTTTATAAAGAATGTCACAAAATCATCTTGTGTATATACATAGTTGTGTTGGGGTGTGTGTGTGTGTGTGTGTGTGTGTGTGTGTGTGTGTGCACATGCACACGCATGCACATACATATACATCTATAGAAGCAGTGGAAGAGAATGGTCAGAAGTAGGCTCTGGAGTGCTTGACCTGGACTTCAGTCCTGACTCTACCTGTTGTTACCTGCATGACCTGAGAAAGGACCCTGTCTCTCATCTCTCTATCCTCTTGTGGATACTGTTAGTGTCTGCTGGGAGTAAATGCACTAATAGTATTTGTAAACATAAAGACAGAGCCTGCACAAACCTAAGTTATGTAATGTTTGATAAATAAGTAAATACTATCATGTATATGTATATATATTTTTGGGGGGAGGGGACACTGGGGATTGAACTCAGGGGCACTTAACCATTAAGCCACATTCCCAGTTCTCTTATTATTTTTTATTTCAAGACAGGGCCTTGCTAAGTTTCTGAGGCTGACTTTGAACTTGCAATCCTCCTGCCTCAGCCTTCAGAGTTGTTGGAATTACAGATGTGAGCCACCACACCTGGTTTAATACCATCCTTCTTCTAACATTATATCAATGGCATTTCATTGTGACATTGATGACTTTATGTAATTCCATCATATAATTTTACCATAGTTTATTTAAATGTCCCCCCAATATGATACATCATTTATATGTAGTGGTTCACTATTTATGACTGGTCATAAATTGGCCAATTATTTGGTCTATATTTCCAAAATGCTGCATTCAGATAGAGCCATGAGAGTGGAATTACTGATTTAAAAGATATAAAAATCCATGCTCTTTGGATTTTGATAAGATATATGGGCAGACAATTTTATTTTATTTTTTATTTTAAAATATTTTATTTTTTACATTAAAAGTATTTTTATCCAGGAACAGTGGCACATACCTGTAATCTTAATAACTAGGGAGGCTGAGGCAGGAGGATCACAAGTTTGAGGCCAGCCTCAGCAATTAGCAAGATAGTTTTTCAAAGTAAAAGAATAAAAAAGACTGGGGATATAGCTCGGTGGTAAAGCACTCCTGGGTTTAATCTCCTGTACTAATATACATATATATATATGTACATATATATTTAAACATAATATATATGTGTGTATGTATGTGTGTGTGTGTATATATATATATACAAATACATATACATATATATATACATATACATATATATATATATATATATATGTGGGGTTTTTTTTTTTTTTTTTTTTTTTTTTTTTTGGTACCAGGGATTAAACCCAGGGGCACTTAACCACTGAGCCACACCCCTATCCCTTTTTTATTTTTTAGTTTGAGACAGGGTCTGGCTAAGTTGCTTAGGGCTTTGCTATTGCTATAGCTGGCTTTACATTTGTTTTTTTTGTTTGTTTGTTTTTGTTTTTGTTTTTGTACTGGGGATTGAACTCAGGGGCACTGGACCACTGGGCCACATCCCCAGCCCTTTTTTGTATTTTATTAGAGGCAGGGTCTCACTGAGTTGCTAAGTGCCTCGCCATTGCTGAGGCTGGCTTTGAACTTGCGATCCTTCTGCTTCAGCCTCCCAAGTCCTGGGATTACAGGCGTGCGCCACTGCACCCGGCTGGCTTTAAATTTGTAATCTTCCTGCCTCAGTTACTAAACTGCTGGGATTACAGTTTGTGCCACTGCACCCAGCCCGACATTATTGTCTTGATGGTGCTTTTAGAGATAATCAATACAAACAGAAGATATATGTCTATATAATCCCCACTTTTTGGGGGAGGGGTGACCGGGCATTGATCTCAGGGGCACTTGACCACTGATTCACATCCCCAGCCCTATTTTGTATTTTTATTTACAGATAGGATCTCACTAAGTTGCTTTGTACCTCGCCGTTGCTGAGGCTGGCTTTGAACATGAGATCCTCCTGTCTCAGCCTCCTGAGCCAAGCTGCTGGGATTATAGGCATGAGCCACCATGCCCAGCACAACCCCCACTTTTTAAAAATCAAAAATGATATGGTTTAAGCACACATATTTTCCTATTCAGCTAATAAATGTTAGAGACATTTCCTATTACTATGCAAAGAGCTTTATTAATTCATGGTATTCTCATGCATAGTATTCTTGTTAAGGAAAGATAATTTAATGTTTTAAAGATGGTTGTAACATACCAATAATTTGTTTAGCAGAACTGTGCTCTGATTTACACCTACCCTTTTATAACCCAGCTGATCAGTGAAACCAGAATTAAAATCCAGATCAGCTCAAAACCATGTTATTTCTGCAGTGATGTACAAAGGCTAGGTAACAGTGGTTGTCCCTGAAGAGGGAACCAGTTGCAAGAGAATAGCCCTCAGACCATGCCAAGAAGATCTGACAGAAGAGGAGCTGGGCCAGCTGGTGAGGCACGAGGCTTTCCGTTTTTAAATTGTTCTGGCATCAACCAGATAACATATCCTCCAAATAGGTTCTTGGAAATGTGTGAGAAATAGTCAAGGCAGAGTGGAGGGAACCGTGGTGGGTGAGAACAGGCATGCTCTCCCTGAGGACACACATTCAAACACGTTTACCCCAGTGCTGGGCCAGCACCAGGCTGAGACCCCAAGGCAGCACAGAGATCACCTGAGAGCAGTCTGCATGCATGTGGCTGGCTGGGGAGAGGACACAGCCTCCATGATCTCCCTGAGCCCCTGGTGTTCCTTTCAAAGGCTGCTTCTTGCAGATCCTATGGGGTGTGGCATGAAAGGAAGCAGTGCCACACCAAGTGATATAGGAGGGACAGGATACCTATGTCTCGTGCTCCAAGCGGCCATCGCTTCAGGCGGCGACACCTATGAAGGCCTTCCTGAGGTACAGAGATTGTCTTGGCCCCAGCCAAGGTTGTCTTCAGGAGCCCCAGGCCTGTGCAGTTTCATGGGACTCTGAGTTTAATATACCTTTGAGATTAATTTAATGTTCTGTGTTTTGTGTTTTCCATCTTGAAATTCTTTTCTTTTTCTTTCTTTCTTTTTTTTTTTTTTTTTTTTTTTTTTTTTTGGTGCTGAGGATTGAACCCAGGGGTGCTCTACCACTGAACTACATCCCAATCATTATTATTTTTTTATTTGTTCTTTTTAGATATATATGAGAGTAGAGTATATCTTTTATTTTGAGACAGAATCTCACTAAGTTGCTGAGGGTCTTGCCAAGATCCTGAGGCTGGCCTCAAACTTGCGACCCTCCTGCCTCGGCCTCCTGGGTTGCTGGGATTATAAGTGTGCATCATCTGCCTGGCTCCATCTTGAAATTCTTAATACCTTTTTAACAAAGACCCCATAGTTTTATTTGTCACTGGACTCTGCAACTATGTAGCAGTTCCTGTTCCTATAATTTATAGGAGAGTGGTGACAAGGGTTATTTTGGCCATAACCTTTATAGGCAAGGCCTTGAATCTGCCTGGGAGCCTCCTGGGGTTTGTTTTGAAGAGCAGCAGATGTGGACCCATAGTACTTCCCCCTACAGAATAAGGGAGAAGGGGAGGAGGAGGTAGACCAGAACTCTGGGAAGCCTTTGAGATCTCCCGATCCTGACATCTCACCTACTTTCTCCCCCACTGCGCAAAGATCCTCAGGGGAAATGTGGTCAGCAGCCAGCATGCTCCGTGCACGGAGAGCCAGGGCGAGAGATTCTAGTGTCACAAGGTGAACACTCAGTGTTTCTAGAAAAGCCCCAGAGGCCCACTGGGAAATGGGCTTTGAGTGCTGGGAGTAGGGGAAAGGGTCTGGAGGTCCAGCTGTTGGGTTCTGAGGCCAGAGCAACCCAGAGGGAACTTGGGTCCCTGAGTTTGTTAAATTGTCTGTGGAGCCTGGGAATCATTGTCAGCTACTATTTGCTTGCCTACTTGCTTTTGTGGTACTAGGGATTGAACTTGGGGACACTCTACCACTGAGCCACATCCCTATCCCTTTTCATTTTTTTATTTTGAGGAAGGGTTTCACTAAATTGCCAAGGCCAGCCTTGATCTTAAGATCCTCCCCGCTCAGCCTTCCAAGTCACTGGGATTACAGATCAGTGCCTCTGTGCCCAGCAATTGCATTATTAATTATGTGGCTTTCTCTGCAAAATTACTGTGACCGTTGTCAAATTACTTCTTGTGGGAGTTTTTTGTTTGTTTGTTTTCTGTGTTTTGTTTCGTTTTTTGCAGTGCTCAGGATTGAACCCAGGTCCCCTTATCCCCCAGCATGCCCGGCAAGCGCTCTACCACTGAGCCATATCCCAGCCAAATTGCTTCTTCTTTTTGAGCATCCATGTCACCACCTGTCATAAAAGCCTCATCCTCTTCTGATGCACGTTATAGAGCAAAACTTTAGAATAACCCATGACGAACTCAGACTGCTGTACTGTAGAAACAGTGTCTTTATTAATACCATCATGAAATATTTAAATGCCCCATAAGCTAGATGAAAAGGTACATTCATAGATACTTCCTAACTCCAAGATAGAAAGGTGCACTTGATGACACCCTCCTTAACTCCAAATTCCACAGTATACTGCTAGGACTGACAGCAATTTCTGCCTGAGGGTTAGTGTCAAAATTGAATGTTAAATGTGTAAATCACACCTGTCATCACCTTGAGGCTGTACAGAGCCTTAGGGCACTGGGTGGAAGGTCTTGAGCGGAGCAAGTGTGTGCAGGCCTTCCTTTCTTCTCACCTGGACGCTTCCTTCCTCCATTGTGGGCCCTCCCCAGCAACATGGAGATCAAAGCTGTTCCCCAGACCATACAGAGCCATTGCTAGAAAAGCCACAGAAATCCTGCAGCTCTTTGCTTGCTGTGGCTGGGAGTGGTGCCAGGTCAGAGATTTTGGAAGGGAAATTTTCCAAATGCTGGATTAATTCTCTGGAGCAGATGTTGCTGGGGATCCACGGCGTTCAGAGAGCTGGGTAGGCAGCAGGCACAGACTGGGATTTGGGTGGCTCCAAGATCACTGAACAAAGACCTGTAGACACTGCGCTGATGGATGGCTAAGAAAGGATGAGCTGTCAGGGATTTCCAGGGGAGCTCACGAGTGCCCCAGGGGACTGGAATCACTGTGAGTCCTTTCAGACATTGAAGAAAGGACACAGAGCAAACTCCCTGTGAACACCTCCCTGAGGCCTCACCCACATAGTGCCTCATGCATGGTCCTCCCTCTCCCAGCTTCACACTCAGCCTCCCTGTTTTCAGAAAAAAAAGACAAGTGAATACCTGAAATTCGCAAAGGATTTAGGACTTGAAAAATGGCAGCAATAATAGAGGCCCCAGAAATGCAGAGAGCCCAGCTGCTCAGGCAGAGCTCATCTTACTGCATCCTGGAATATGTGATTGGAGGAACCAGAGAGGTATGCCAACCAGAAGACATCTGTCTCCACCAGCATACCTGAAACCAACCGTGGCCAATTCCAAGTAATGGGTAACTGAGTCAGGGCAAGGAAGAAGTGAGTGAAAATGAAAGGCCTGGGGCTAGACTGTAGCTCAGGGGTAGAGTGCTTGCCTAGCATGCTTGTGGCCCTGGGCTTGATCCCCATCAACACAAAATTAAAAAAAAAGAGAGGCCAGGAGACTTGAAAAGACAAGTTGGATACAGTTGGCTGATTTCACTGTCCTGCTTAAAGGTCTCTTTTGGAGGAGGACTCCTTATCCCAGAGTGTGGAGAAGAGCTTTGGATTGGCAGCTAGGCAGATGCGGGTTTGAATCCTCACTCTGTCACTTACCAGCAGGTGACCTTGACCCACTTACTTGACTTTTCTGAGCACCCAGGTCCTATTGCTAAAGTGTAGGGCTAATAATTCCTGCCTCACATGGTTGCTCCGAATGTGAAATGTTCTTTTAACCAAGATCTTGCACACACATGTCATTTATTAGAAGCCACGGCCCCACAGTCATCACCGACAATGTGTCTGGGGCTGAGATGTTTCATTAGCTCAGCAAATGCTCTCAGCTGTCATTGTTCAGCTCAGCTCTAGATCCCGCTTCTTCTTGGGTGGTGACTTCAGAAGCTGCAAAGACATTCCTGCAAGCTGTTGAGAGACCAGGGGCTTGGATTTCACTGCAGGCTTCAAAAGGTATTTGCATTTTGAGGCCAGTTTCCCTTTGCCATGTTTTTTCCATTTATTCTTGGCCTTTGGGAGAAGGGATTTCATCTTTCTAGGTCCTCTGAAATTCATTTTTCTCTGAAAGGATTTCTTGCCACCAAAGAGGATCTGGGCCGTCCCCAAACAATCTGCGCAGGGGTGTGGCAGGCAGGCCTGGGGACGGTTGGGAGAGCCAGAGGAGGGAAGAAGTTGGAGTGAATTCAGGAAAAGCATCAGTGTGAGAGCAGCAAGGAGAGTATAGGGAGCTACAGGTGACAGGGAGGGGTTCTTGTAGCTGGCGCTACCTAAGTCACTGTGGTAACCAGCAGTCCCTGTGGACAGCTTTTGGTCATAAAGAGATGCAGAGGTGCCGCATACAGTGGTGCACACCTGTAATCCCAGTGTGGTGGTGGGGGAGCTGAGGCAGGAGGATCACAAGTTCAAAGCCAGCCTCAGCAACTTAGTGAGGCACTAAGCAACTCAGCGAGACCCTGTCTGTAAATAAAATATTAAAAAGGGCCGGGGATGTGGCTCAGTGGTTAAAGGCCCATGGGTTCAATCCTCAGCATGAAAAAAAAAAAAATAGAGATGGAGAGTAGGATGCAGAGCTGCTAGCAGCCCCATGAAACTGTGTGGGGGATGCTGTTGATGCTAACATTCACAACACTTTGTCTCTAGAGTCTTCTAATCCCCCTTTGACCTTTTATTTATTTACTTATTTTATTTATTTATATATTATTTATTTTTGGTGGAACTGGGATCAAACCTAGGACTCGTTACCCCTAAGCTATGTCCCCAGTTCTTTTCTTTTTTAATTTTTTTTTTTTTTTTAATTTTGAGACAGCGTCTTGCTAAGTTGCCAAGTCTGGCCTTGAACTTGTGGTCCTCCTGCCTTTGCCTCCTGAGTAGTCAGAATTACAGGCATGTTTCACTGAACCCCATCACTTCCTGTCACCTCTAAGAGGCCAGCGGATACTTAGGGTACCTGCTCTAGGCCCCATCTCATGTGCTGCCTTTTATTCCCTAGCACTGAGCCAGCTTCCTGGGCATCTGACCTGAGCAGTTGTAAAAGATCTTGAGTTCAGAAGGACCTTGCCAGCTCTGCTCTGTCTCCATCTTGAAATTCTTAATAATTTTCTCGGAACTTGTGGTTGGTAAGTGAAATCCGACAGGTCAACGCAGCAGAGATAAGACACCTGATACAGGCAGGGTGGGGCAGGCTTCGGGAACACAGTGCCAGGTGGCTCACACGCACTTGCGTGCCTGAGGCAGTCGGAAGCATTGCTGGGTCCAGACTGGTGGCAGCTATTGAGACAGCAGCAGCAACCACAGGAGAGAGAAGGGGCTACACAGGAGGTAGCTCTGGGACCCCAATAGGAAGTCGGCTTTGCTGTCCCTGTCTGTATAAATAACTCAGGTCTAAGTTCCAGGAAAGGAATTGCTGTCCCTCAGGCAGTAAATGTTGTCAGTAAGTTATTACAAAATAAGTGTATATATGAACATTGCAATAAAGCCTAGCAGGAAATTATTAGAATTCTTCAAAGAGTTTAGAATCTTTGGTTTTGAAAAGTGCTGCAGAGCCTGATGTGGTGGCGCACACCTGTAATCCCAGCACTTGGGAGACTGAGGCAGGAGGATCACGAGTTCAAAGCCAGTCTCAGCAATGGCGAGGCACTTAGCAACTCAGTGAGACCCTGTCTCTAATAAAATACAAAAAAGGGCTGGGGATGTGGCCCAGTGGTCCAGTGCCATTGAGTTCAATCCCCAGTACACACACACACACACACACACACAAACAAACAAAAGTGGGCAAAATTACAACAAATATTCATAGATTTAGAAAGATAAATTAAATTTAAAGGTCAATGCATTCAGTGGAAAAGAATACTTTCATAAGAAGCTACACTGCAGGGCTGACCACAAAATTTTTAGGGCCCAGTGCAAAATAAACCAGTTATTAGAAAGCAAGACAATTTTTTTTAAAAAGTTGTGTTTTTTTTTTTTTTTTTTTTTTGTAATTGAAGATAGAAGGAAAGAACACATAAATTGGTATTTTAAATTATACATAGAGCAGGGCACGATGGTGCATGCCTGTGATTTCCAGCTACTCAGAAGGCTGAGACAGGAGGATTGCAAGTTTTTTTTTTTTTTTTTAAATATTTATTTATTTGCTTTAGTTGTATACAATGTGTTTTTAGTTTTACATGGTGCTGAGAATTGAACCCAGGCCGTGCACGTGCTAGGCTAGCGCTCTACCGCTGAGCCACAATCCCAGCCCAGGATTGCAAGTTTAAGGCCAGCTGAGCAATTTAGTGAGACCCTGCTTCAAAAATAAATAAATAAAAGGGCTGAGGATATAGCTCAGTGGTAGAGTGCCCCTGGGTTCAATGCTGGTACCAAATAAACAAATACTTAAACAAGTAAATGTATAAATATTAAATAAATAAAATCATGAAACTGATTTCTATGAAGAATTGAATTTGTGTAGAAAAATTGTTCCATGGGAGAATCATCAACTCTTTTTTTAAAAAATATTTATTTATTTGTTTTAGTTGTACACAATCCCTTTATTTTTGTACACAATGCCTTTATTTTTACCTGGTGCTGAGGATAGAACCCGGGCCGCACACGTGCTAGGCAAGCGCTCTACCGCTGAGCCACAATCCCAGCTCTGAATCATCAACTCTTAATACACTGAAATTTCTGTTTTGAAATAATTTATCAGATTTTTTGAATGATTTATCAGTATTTCAATGTTGTCCAGTTCATAAAATACTCTTAAGCTTCAGTAACCGTTCTATCAGCAGAAAGATTCTTCTCAAAATTAAAAGTTTTTTGTGATCTTGCATCTGTCAAGGGCAACTAACATTGCTTTCAGTTACATTGATGGATTGAAAATAAAGTGTAAAAATGATAGATTCTGATAATCTAATAAATGAATTTGTAGAAAATCAAACCAGAAAAATCCTGGCTTAAAAAGATTTAAATATTTATATTAAAATGTATAATATCAATAGAGAATTATTATTCATTACATTATATAAAATATGAAATCAAAAGTACTTTCATGCAATCTGTGAATTTACATTATTACTCATGTAAAACTATTATCCCTATCACATTTTATAAGGTTTTTTTTTTTTTTTTTTGGTACAAGGGATTGAACCTAGGGGACTTAACCATTGAACCACATCCCAGCCCTTTCTATGTTTTATTTTGAGACAGGGTCTCGCTGAGTTGCTTAGGACCTCGATAAATTGCTGAGGCTGGCTTTGAACTTGCCATCCTCCTGCCTCAACCTCCTGAGTCTGTGGGATTACAGGCATGCGCCACCGCACTCGGCTAGGAAAAATATTTTTAAAGGCAAAAACTCTTTACATTCTACCTTAGTGGAACCCATTTCCTGCTCTTTGAACAAGGGCACCACATTTTTATTTTGTACCGGGCCCTACAAATTATGTGGTTAACCCTCTACCAGTAGCTTGAAGTCTGTAAGTTCCAGGGAAGCCCACAGACATTTATATTTTCAGAGTTCCTCTAAAATCTTTCAATGGAGGATTTTGCCTGTCTACTGGCTTTTTTTTTTTTTCCCCCCCGAATCACAAGTAGGGCGTCTGGCAGCTAAATATCCTACCATGTACAGAACTGCTCCCCCCACCTAGGACTCAACCAGTCCATAATGTCAACAGGCCCCAATCGAGAAACTTTACTCTAGGGTCTTTTAATACACCTCCCCCACCCAATGGTGGCCTTGAGACAGGCAGCACAGCATCCCTGGTAGGCTGTTTGAGAAACAGACCTTCAGGCTCCAGCCTAGACCTAACTCAATCGAACCTGCATTTTAACAAGATTCCCAAGTGACTCCTGTGCACTTGAAACTTTGAGAAGCAGGAGGCCAGGGGATGCACATCTCTAATGATAAGTTTCAGCCATGCACTTGGTGCACACCTGTAATTCCAGCGGTTCAGGAGGCTGAGGCAGGAGGATAGCAAGTTCAAAGCCAGCCTCAGCAACTTAGTGAAGCCCTAAGCAACTCATCGAGGCCCTCTCTCTAAATAAAATATTAAAAAAGGGGTGGGTATTTAGCTCAGTGGTAAAGTGCCCCTGGGTTCAATCCCTGGTACCTAATAATAATAGTAATAATAATAATAATAAATTTCAGACATGGGGGAGACCTCTTCCGCTTCTTCAGGGAGGCTGTGGTAGGCCAGCCCTGCAGGAACCCTGAGGACCTCGTTGTTACTGCTACTTTCTTTTGTTTCTTAGTCCCAGGCATAGGATAGGCAGGCCCTGGGTATAAGGACACTGTGAACTTGTGCCACAGCACCTCAGCCCTGGTGCTCTGATTTGGAACTCCTACTGATGTCAAGCAAGCATGCAAAGCAGAGCAGGCTGGTGTCAGAACTGAGAACTTTTCTTTTTCTTTTTCTTTTTTCTTTTTTTGATACTGGAGACTGAACCCAGGGGCACTTTACCACTGAGCTACATTTCTCAGTGTACCCCCCCCCACCTTTTTTTTTTCTTTCTTCCTTTTTATCTCTAAGTTCTTTCCTTTTTATCTCTAAGTTACTGAGGGCCTCGCTAAATTGCCAAGGCTGGCCTTGAACTTGTGATCCTCCTGCGTCAGCCTCCAGAGTCACTGGGATTACATGTATGTATAAGCCACCATGCTGGGCAGAGCTGGGAACTTTCAATCTCTGGCCTGTCTCCCTGCTGTTCCCAGGCCTCCTCCTGCTGCAGCCAGCCTGTGTGAGGAATGGGTCCTCAGGCAAGCCTCATCTTGAATGGTATGGGCCTTTAAACACGCCAGCCTTTTCCCACTTTATTAAGCCTCACTTACCTGTTCCTCCTGAAAGCTGCCAGTTTTCTCAGATTCCCAGAGCTATCAGCAGACCCACCTGTAACATGGCTCCAAGCTCCAGGGTCTGCAAGGCCTGTTAGGAAAAGTAGCCTAAGGTAAAGTAGGGGCTGTGGCACACACACAGGACTCCTGACTACACAAATTCAGGCCTAGTGTTTACAAAGCTTTGGGTTTTTCAAGAGAAGCAGAAAATCTAGATTTTACTATACAAAATCATCTGATTTTAACAAATAAAAAACTGCAACAAACCACAAAGCAGATCAAAGTCGTCTGGGGGAGGCTGGGGCCTGACAGCCATGCTGCTGTCCCTGGGCTATGTAAACACTTTGCTGCTGCATTGATTTTAATCTGTGGACACCTTTGTCTCCCCACTTAGCAACTTGAGAGCAGGGTATGGAACAAAAGCAATCCTCAGCTGTTCTTGTGCATGAAGGTTTGCAGGGTGCTGCTACTTGCAGTCAGCTCTAGTCATCCAGGGGGTTTAAATCCATAGTGTCACCCCTGCAGGTTGTTTGGACATCTGTGGGAATGTTTTTGGTTGTTGATGATGTGGGCACTCTTGGCATTTAGTGGGTGGGGTCCAGGGAGATTCAAATAGTATTCAGCGCTTATTTTGTGTTCACGGTGTGCTGGGCACTGAGCTGAGCATTTTAATGAATGAGCTCATTTCATCTTCCCGACAGCCTTACCTACCCAGTAGGTACCCCTGCCATCCCCCTTTCACAAATGAAGGAGGACTAGGCCTGCAGTAGACAGGTGAACCCTGCCCAGAAAAGAACCATCTGGTGTTCCAGACTTCTGCATACCCACACTGGAGTTTATGTAGAATCATCCCTCCAAACCCTCTTAAGATCCGACATACAACTACCACGCATCAAAGGAAAAAAAAAATCACAAACGATTCAGTGTAAAAAATAAATCGGCTTTATTTTCAAGTCTAGAAACAGGCAACATTTCATCAAATATAATAAGGGTTCTATTTTAGAACAGAGAAAGTTGGGTTTTGAGAGGGAAAGAGCTAAAGAAAGCAGAAATAAAACAAAAGTAAATCCATCATTTCAAAGTTACTTTTCTGGAAAGGCAGGGGCAGGGAGACAGAAGAATAGAAAAATAACTGATGGGGGAACATCAGGTTACTTTTGTGTGTGTCTGTCTGAGGATTAAAGCAGAAGGAACTTAATTATCATGCCAATTGATCCCCCCCCCACCACCCACTGAGGATTAAGCCCAAAGATATAAAGCATTAGCTTGAGTGACTCCATTTTTTTCAGTCTGGTCTATTGGGGCCCAGTGTAGGAGCTTAGTCTAAAACAGTAGCCCCCTGTAATTTTCTTTTCTTTTCTCTTTTTGGAACCAGGGATTGAACCCAGGGGAACTTTACCACTGAGCTACATCCCCAGCCCCTTTTATTTTATTTTATTTTTTTTATTTTCAGGCGAGATCTAAGTTGCTGAGACTGGACTCACACTTGCAATTCTCCTGTCTCAGCCTCCCCAGTCACTGGGATGAGAAGTGTGCACCATCACACCTGACCCCTCCCCCTGTAATTTTTACTTAACACATGTAAACTGCAGACAGTGTGCTACACTTTTCGCACTTTACAGAGAACTCACTATTTCAGAAAATGATCAAACCTGCAACAACATTGCCCAATGCAGTTAGAGCATTGTGTTGACTGATTTTTTTAATAAACTTTTTGTTGAATAATTACATACTTTTAAAAAAGTACACAAATCATAAATGTACAGCTCTACAAACTTTTTCCTAAACAAACACACTTCATAACTAGCACTCAGATGGAGAAGCAACACACATGGAGTGTGGGGGACACACACCTATAATCTTGGCTATGCAGGAGGCTGAAATAGGAGGATCTCAAGTTGGAGGCCAGTCTGGGCAACTTAGCAGGACTTGATCTCAAAATAAAGAAAAAAAAAAAGGGCTGAGGATGTAGCTGGATAGTGAAGTGCCACCATCCCCACCCACCACCCCAGGTTCAATTCCCAGTACTGGGGGTTTTAGGAAAAAGAAAAAAAAGAAGAAGAGGAAGAAACAAAACAGGACTGGAGGTATAGCTCAAAGGTAATGTGTATGTTTAGTAATAGCAAGTACACGGCCCAGGTTTTGATCCCCAGCACCAAAAAGAAGAAGAGAACATTCTCAGTACCCTGGAAGTCCATTTCCCAGTCACAGATCCTTCTGAAGGTATCCTGACTTCTAACACCTTAACTTTGCCTACCTTTTACCTTGAGATAAATGATGACAACATAAAAATCAAAATGGCTGCAGAATGGTCAAAGAGAGAGAAAAATATTCTTTTCTAAGCCTTAAAGATTTTTTTCTGACAGGGATAAATTGCCACATAAACCTATTGTGAGAATCTGAATCTGCCAGAGGGAACAATTTTCTGGAAGCTAACGCTTAAAACCTGTTAAGTATTAGATTAGCCAGTTTGCTTCTTGATTGGGACATTTCAAGGGACTTAAACCCTGGTTTCCAAACTGAACTTAACTCAGTCCTGCTTATCTTCCCCAAAGAATGCCCATTTTTGTTACAGAAGCTCAGCCCTATTTATCCTCTGTGGAGCACTTGCCTGTGTTCCTGATTTGCAAATCTAATCTGCACCCAAATAAAACTGTCCACTTTTATTTTAGCCTCATATATAGTTTCTTGGCTTGCAGTGGAAATATGTAGTACATATTTTTTGTGTGTCTGGCTTCTTTCAGAATTCCATTTATGAGGCTCATTCAAATTGTTGTGCAGGGGCTGGGGTTGTGGCTCAGCGGTAGAGCACTCGCCTAGCATGGGCAGAGCCCGGGTTCGATCCTCAGCACTACGTAAAAATAAAGGCATTGTGTATAACTAAAGCAAATATAAATATTAAAAAAAAAAAGACCAAATTGTTGTGCAGATTGGAAGTTTGTTCATTCTTATCCACTGCATACTACTTCATTGTATGGATATACCACAATCTATTTATCCACTCTAATATAGGTGGACATTTGCGGGTGTTTCCAGGTTTTAGCTGTTATGAATAACAATGCTATGAACATTCTTGTACATGTCTTTTGGTGAGCACATGCATTCATTTTTTGATTTTTAAAAATTATTTGTGGGGCTGGGATTGTGGCTCAGCGGTAGAGCGCTCGCCTAGCACGTGTGCGCGGCCCGGGTTCGATCTCAGCACCACGTACAGATAAACGCATTGTGTACAACTAAATCAAATAAATAAATATTAAAAAAATTATTTGTGTAAGCAGTTTTTATTTTATCTATGGTCTTCATTTCATGGTAGTAAGAGGGGTGTCATCAAATATTTGCTGTCCAAAGGCAGCACAGGTTCCAAGGCAATGGTTGAGACCCTATGATTTGAAGGAAGTGCTTCTGTCCATGGCACATTTGTCTATCCCACAAGAGTTGTCCCTTTGCTCCTACACTCCATGACTGGGTGTACTGTTGCTGTGCCCTGTGGAGGGAAAGGTTTAAGACAATCTTGCCATGGGCCTGAGGGCAGCGGCCTGCATTCTCATGCTCACCACTAGAGGTCAGGCATTCACAAGGAACCGGGACAAGTCGCCCCTTCTTCCGGGCAGGCTTCTTCCCGGGCTGGTGCAACTTCATCTGCCCTGGTAACTCAGGATCCAACTCTATTGGGGGAAATGAAAATATAACAACAAAAGCCTCGGTGGCACAGGCCTGCAATCTGGCTTGGCCAGAGACTCGGGGCTGAGGCAGGAGGATCAAAAGTTTGGGGCCAGCCTTGGCAATTTAGGGAGACCCTATCTCAAAATTTAAAAAATAAAAAAAACAAAAAACAACCAAAACCCAAAAAGGGTTGGGGATGGAGCTCCGTGCCTGGTGGCATGCCTTTGGGTTCAGTCCCTAACATTGCCAAAATTAAAAAAAAGGGGGGGGGGGGGGGCTTTATAGTGCATTTTATAGTGCATTTCAATGGTACCCAGCATCAAACATTTATTTTTTTCTTTGTGTGTGCATGTCTGTGTTTTCCCCTTTATTGTGGTAAAATGTGTACAACATAAAATTTAACATTTTAACCATTTCAAGGGTGCAGTTCAGTAGATTTAAGTTTTTCACATTATTATGCAACTATCAATACCATTCATCTCCAAAACTTTTAATCTTCCCAAACTGAAACTCAATCCATTGACAGCTAAATCCTCATTTCTGTCCTTTCAGCAATTTTATTTTTTGCAATATGGATCCTTGATTGGATTCTTCATAGATAAACTCGGTATAGGAATCAATTAATAAATAGTTAGAAAAAAACTTTGTATAGAAAATTAATAAATTTTTATTTTCAATTGAAAATTAGTAATTATGTATTGATGGGATAAAATACCATGTTTTATATGTTTTTACAACGTAAAATTATTAAGTTTTGGGCTGGGGTTGTGGCTCAACGGTAGAGCACTCACCTAGCACGTGCAAGGCCCTGGGTTTGATCCTCAGCACCACATAAAAATAAATAAATTAAATAAAGGTATAAAAAATTATTAAGTTAGGCCAATCAATTAAATGTCACCTCACATACTCATTTTTGTGCTGAAAATTTAAAATCTATTCTTTTAGCTATTTTTCTCTCTAAATTTTTTTTATTGATGCAATATAGTTGTACAGAATGGTGGGATTTGTTGTTGCATATTAGTACATGTACACAATATATTAATATAATTTGGCCAATATTACTCCCTAGCACTTCCTCCCTCCCTCTCTTCCTCCCATCCCCTGGTCCCTTTCTTCTATTCTACTGATCTTTTGCTTTTCATGAGAACTCTCCCTGCCCCCTTCTTTTCCTTTTTCCTCTCTAGTTTCCACATATAAAAGCATCAGACATTTCCTCTGGAGCCTGTGGGACTACCTTTCCTGTTACATGGACAGGCTGCGGGTATGGATGCCTTCTGGGGGTAATCCACAGCCCCCTTACTGTTATTCATCCTGACCTTGCTGGTGAGTTCAGCCAGCCCTGGGCCACTGGTGCTGGGTTTATCTCATCCAGTCCACTGTTCCTGCACATGGTTTTCTGCAGATGCACCCTGGGAAGCTTTCAGTTTCCAGTTGTAAATGTTTCATATTTCAATTGTAAATGTTTAACAACTTGTTCTAGGGTGGAGGCTGATTTATAGCATTTGGTAGTTTCTGTGGTGTAAATACTTCTAGGCTGTCTGATTTCAAGCTATCAACTTGATGTTACTGAATGTGGAGTTGGGAAGAAATGCTCAGTACCATAATATTACTATTTATAGTATTCCTAGCATACAGATAAAATATATGTAGAGCTGGGTGTGGTGGCACAAGCCTGTAATCCTTGCCACTTGGGAGGCCGAGGCAGGAGGATTCCAAGTTCAAGGTCAGCCTCAGCAACTCAGGAAGGCCCTAAGCAACTTAGTGACACTGTCCCAATATAAAAAATTAAAAGAACTGGCTCAGTGGTTAAGCACCCCTGGGTTCAATCCCCAGTACAAAACAAAACAAAAAGTAGATGTAGATAAACTTGAAAGCATATATAAGAGCACAACATAGCCATCTATAATCCAGACACATGGGAGGAGGAAGTAGGAGGATCAAAATTCAAGGCCAGTCTACACAATTCAGTAAGACTCTGTCTCAAAATTAAAAAAATAAAAATAAAAAGGGTTGGTGAGGCAGGTGGTGGTGCATACTTACAATTCCAGCTATTCCAGAGGTTGAGGCAAGTTCAAGGCCAGCCTTTGTAACTTAATGAGACCCTGTCTCAAAATAAAAAATAAGGGATGGAGATGTAGTTCAGTGGTAGAGTACTTGTATGACATGTACAAGGCCATGACTTCTTTTTTTTTTTTTTTTGTGGTACCAGGGATTGAACTCAGGGGCACTCGACCACTGGGCCACATCCCCAGCCCTTTTTTGTATTTTATTTAGAGACAGGGTCTCACTGAGCTGCTAAGTGCCTCCCCATTGCTGAGGCTGGCTTTGAACTCGCGATCCTCCTGCCTCAGCCTCCCAAAGTGCTGGGATTACAGGCATGCGCCACTGTGCCCGGCTAAGGCCATGACTTCTATCCCCAGCAACACACACACACACACACACACACACACACACACACACACACACAATGTAGTAAATTAATTAGGAAAGGATACATTTTGAGTATTTATTATTTTAAAATTAAAATACATTTAATTTTATATGTATACAATTTTTTAAACAATTTTATTTTCAAATTTGGAGACAGGGTCTTACTAAATTGCTGAGGCTGGCCTCAAACTTGAGATTCTCCTGCCTCAGTCTCCCAAATAGCTGGAATTATAGGCATGAGCCATCACACTGATAACAATTTAATTTTTTAATGAAGGCTATGTTTAACAACCAGCTCACAAAGATCTTGGGAGTTTTACAATTGGTTCCTCTTTTTATTTTTGGTGGTGTTGGGATCAAACTCAGTGCCTGCTCCTGAGTGATAACCCTAACCCAACAATTGGTTTTTTTTTTTTTTTTTTTTTTGGTACTGGGGATTGAACTCATGGGCACTTGACCACTGAACCACATCCCCAGCCCTATTTTGTATTTTATTTACAGACAGGGTCTCTTTGAGTTGCTTAGCACCTCACTTTTGCTGAGGCTGGTTTTGAACTTGTGATCCTCCTGCCTCAGCCTCCCGTGCTTCTGGGATTATAGGCATGTGTGCCAGCTCCAACAATTGGTTCTTGAGAGACGGTAGAAGCAGCCTTCAAAATACTATTGCAGGTAACCTGCTGTGATCTCTTTTTAAAAAATCACATTTGTAGGCTGGGGTGTAACTCAGTAGTAGAGCATTTGTGTAGCATGCGTAAAGTCCTAGGTTGATTCCCCAGGACTACAAAACAAGACAAAAAAATCATATTTGTTTTTTGCAGTGCAAATTATAGGCAGGACTGGCCCTGCTACTTAGTAACTGTTGCCTCGGTCTTATTTTTAACCTTTGTACTTCAGTTTCCCCATCTAGAAGATGGCAAGATGGAGGTAATATTATCAATGCCTATTTCATTGTTTGTTTGTTTGCTTGTTTGTTTTTTGGTATCAGAGATTGAACCCAGGAGCACTTAACCTCTGAGTCCCACCCCCCCCACACACCTTTTTAACTTTTTTATTTGGAAACAGGGTCTTACTAAGTTGCAGAGGCTGGTTTTTGAACTTGTGACTTTCCTGCCTCAGCCTTCTGAGTTCCTGGGATTGCAAGCATGCACCACTGTGCCTGCATGATCTGTTTCATAGATTATTGCAAGAATTACATGAGATCATGCATATAAAGTCGTTAGCACAATGCCTGGCAGACAACACATACTTAATATATTGGCATCTCTTTGTTGGGGAGCTGATTAACATGGCTGGGAATAAAGATGCACTTAGGTTCTATCATCGTACCTTCAAAATACCCTGACCAGCCAAAAAGGGACCTGACCCTCCTGGGCCAGCTAACAGGTCCTGGAGCCAAGAGCCCTTCTGAGACATGGTGGCCCCTGCTTCCTCCACCCCATTCCTCCATTCACCAGCTGCTCAGAGCTGGCAGTACCAATCATGCAGCCCTCTTACCATTAAATAACAGGAAAATGAGCCATCAGGGCAACCCTGAGGAAGACAGTTCCCAAAGGGACTGTAGTGTCACATGCTCTGGAGCTGTGTGGTGGGTTTCTGAATGGGTCAAGAAAGGTCTCAGGCCATTAGCTGCCCTTAGTCCCTTCATCCTTTCACCCAGACTGTCTCCCAGAGTCCCTGCCCAGCCCTTGTGCAAAGGTAATCAGTTTGGCTGGCCCTCAGGTGTGTGTGCATGTGTGCCTGGAGCAGGAGCATTTGGCGTTCTTCTCCTACTGGGTTACCACCTGGGGACATAGCAGATGGCTGTTCCCTTTCTATCTTGGCTTTTCCTCATATGAAAAATGGGGCCAACATCTTACCCAGCTTACCTGGACTGTGTGCAGATGAACCTCTTGCCAAAGACGTTTGAGTACTTCAGAACAGCAGGAGGGGCTGGGTTGCCCTCTCACCGCACCTGCAGACTGAGCAGCCTCCAGTGCACATTTTCCAGGGCTGGGCTGAGGGAATCACAGTTGCTGTTCTGGGTAGCACCAATCTGAGCTCTGACCTCTGACATCTGCAAAGCCTCCTCTGACCCAGGCCTATAGGGATTGGGTGACCAAGCCTGGCTCTCACAGTTTCTTTTTTTTTTTTTTTTTTTTCTTGTACCAGGGATTGAACACAGGGGCACATAACTACTGAGCAATATCCCCACCCCACCCCTTTTGGGGGGGTGGTGCGGGGAGACAGGGCTTCGCTAAGTTGCTGAGGCTGACTTTGACCTTGCAATCCTCCTGCCTCAGTCTCCTGAATCGCAGGGTCTCACAGGTTTTTGAACAACTCTAAGGAGGGGTACCATGTTGATGGTGCTGGCTCGCAGATTCAGATAACTGCCTGAGCTGGGGATCTTCCTCCTCTGGAATGGGAGCTGCCCCTGAACTCAGGCTGACTAAGCCCCACCCAGTCCACCCATGTTGGACTCTGACTTGCTGTGGTGAGGGTGGACTGAATACTTCTACCTCCCCTGGGGTCAAGTGAGTTTACTTTGAGGGCTGCCCAAGAAATCTTGAACTGAAAGAGGAAACTCATGTTAATTCCTGGTGAGGTCAGACAAGCCAGTGCCTTGACTCCTTATAAGTAAAATTGAGGGATCATAATGTTTCCTCATTTTGTGGGATTGTTGTGGGATAAAGCAAGCAGATATGAAAAAAAAAAAAAAAAAGCACTTTAGAGAGATCAAGAGAAACATAAGGAAAATTTGGGTGATTTTTGTTGGAAATAGGAGTGGCTGCATGGTTTATTTGGGTAAGTGTGACCTTTGGTACAGACAAACAAGAATCAATTCTGGTTTTGCAACATACCTGCCATGTGGTTTTTGATAAGTCAGAAACATCTCTCTGAGCCTCCCATGTAAAATGGTGTTGACGATACTTAACGTGGAGGATTTTTGCCAAAATAGAGGTTACAGAGATCCTACCAAGTACCTGGCACACAGTAGGTACTCTATAGATTATTATATGTAATAAGCATAACAACAGAGGTACCACATACTTATTCTGAGTCTTTTCTCTCTCTCATTCTCAAGGGATCACGCTCCTCTGTCCTGCTTGTGGGTGGTAAAGCACGCATGCTCCTTATTAGATTCTCAGGGGATGATGAAGCAACACCCTGCCTCCTGACTTCTGAACTCATCATAGTTTGCCTAGACTTTCCTAGTTTTACCACTAGGAGTCCCACATCCCTAGAATCCCCCCTAATCTCAATCAAACTGGGATAGTTGTTTCCTCTACTTGCTCCCTGCCAGGGCTAGGCTGACTCCTCTGGTGTTCTCCTGTGCTTAGATTGTAAATCTTCAGGTTTGTACTGGGGGCTGTTGGTGTAGCTCAGTGGCAGAGGGCTTGCCCAGCACTCTTGTCCAGGGTAATCCCCAGTACTGTCAAAGAAGAAAAAAATTGTATTGAAGTTCAGGCATATTAACTAGAGGAATCTTAAATCCTTTCACAGTAAGGCAAAGTTTAAATAAGTAAAGGCTGGGGTTGTGGTTCAGAGGTAGAGCGCTTGCCTAGCACATGCAGCCCTGGGTTTGATCCTCAGCGCCACGTAAAAATAAATAAATAAGATAAAGGTATTGTATCCAACTACAACTACAAAAAAAAAAATTAAAAAATAAATAAGTAAAAATAAAAAATTAGTTTGGGGGCTGGGGTTGTGGCTCAGTGGTAGAGCTCTCACCCAGCATGTGTGAGGCACTGGGTTTGATCCTCAGCACCACATTAAAAAAATAAACAAAATAAAGGTATTATGTCCATCTACAACTAAAAAAAAATTCTTAAAAAAATTAGCTCTGGTCTTAAAATTCATTGCTCGGTATAAGTAACAAAAACCAAACCAAACCAAACAAACAAACAAAAAAATCAAGCAGCGTGTGGTGGTGCATGCCTGTAATCCCAGTGACTGGGGAGGCTGAGGCAAGAGGATCACAAGTTCAAAGCTGGCCTCAGCAATTTATCGAGATGTTAAATAACTTGGCATTACCCTGTCTCAAAATAAAAAATAAAAAGGGCTTAGTGGTTAAACACCCCTGGGTTCAATCCCCAGTACCCACCCCCCAAAATCAATGATGTAGGCTATATATTGTATGGTTACATTTATACAAAGTGTTCAGAATAGGCAAATCTATAGAGATAAAAAGTAGATTATTGATTGCCTAGGGTGGAAGGTAGAGAAGAAGAGGGAAGAATCTTCTACAGTTTCTTTTTGCAATGGTTGTACAACATTGGAAATATACTATAAACCATTGAATTGTACATTTTTCTTTGGGGGTGGGTAATTGAATCCAGGACCTCACACATGCTAGGCAAGTGCTTTATATCACTGAGCTACATCTCCTGCCCTTTCTATCTTTATTTGGAGATAGGTCTTGTTAAGTTGCCAAGACTGGCCTCGAACTTGTGATCTTTATGCCTCAGTCTCCTGAATTGCTGGGATTATAGTAGTGTGCCACTGTGCTGGAAAATTGTGCACTGCAAATAAATAATTGTACATTTAAACTGTGGTTTGGTGGCATGTTATATTTCAGTACAATCATTGTGCTTTAGAAATATATTTTTAATAATTTTAAACAATTTTTTTTAATCAAAAAAGAAAATCAGGGCTGGAAATGTAGCTCAGTAGTGGAGTGCTTCTTAGCTAGATGGTAGAACACTTGCCTAGCATGCATGAGGCCCTGGGTTCTATCCCCAGCACTGTAAAATGAAAAAAAAACAAACAAACAAACAAAACAAAACAAAACAAAAAAGTTTCCTCTCACTTCAGACTATCTAAATCAGATTATTCTTAACTCTCACCTTGGGATATCTCTTCAATGGAATAAAAATTATATTTATTCTGGTCCAGAAGTACTGTCCCCATTTTGCAGATGAGAAGAACATGGTCCCATAAGCAGAAGGGAGTTCAGCTCTGGTTTATAAGGGGGCAAGTGAAACCTCAGGCAGGAGGGGCAAAGGGCAGGGAAGAGGCTGGTGTGCCAGTATATACTGAGGGGGTAGAGACTCACCCTGATGCTGACAAGGGAGAACAGAAGGAAACGAACACAGAAGTGTGAGGCTCAACCAAAGTGCCAGTCCTTTTGGTAAGAGGGGAGGGCATTCCAAGTAGAGGGAACAGCTGGGCACAGGCTCTGAGATGTGACAACAGTGGCTTGTTAGAGATCAGTAAGTGGTGTGGGGAGGCTGGAGTCTGGGTGTGTGGAGGGAAGGGAGGATTTGGGCCAGATTTTGGGTAGCACTGGACTCTTGGTCCTAGCTGGGGAGTTTGTGGTATTGGAGATTGAACACAGGGACACTCTCCGATTGAGCTACATCCTAACCCCGCCTTTATTTTTTTTTCTTTTTCTCCCTTAAGACAGGGTCTCACTAAGTTGCTCAGGCTGGCCTTGAACCTGTGATCCAACTTCCTCCTGTTGGGAAGTTTGATTTCATCCTGTGGGCCTGGGTTTCAGGGGAGGATTTTAAGTAGTGATTAACAGCTATGTAGGGTCTCAGAAGCCATTTTACAATGTCTGAGGTGGCAGGTTTTGCATGAGGTCACCTGTCAGTGGTCAAACTGACTGTGGCATAGTCAGAGAATTAGCTGTTTTCCTAGATAATCTGACCTGCATGTCTATGCCTACTTTTTTCCCTTTCCTCTTTTTATCTCCTCTCCATTTGTCTTCTTCAGTTATTCTTCCACCCTTTCCTCTTGTTTCCTTTCTCCTTATCCCTTTCCTGAACCTTGCCTCGGCCCTGGCCCTGGGCTGTTCCTGCGTGGGCACAGCTGAGCTCTGCTGCTAAGCAATTCTGATATTTGCTTTTCAACCCCCTGATGGTCTGGGCAGTGCAGCTCCACTAGAGGGGGGAAATGAGCAGAAAGGGAGGGTGTTCATCTTCCCCCAAGGAAGGCAAAGAAGAAAGAAGACAGAGCAAGGATAGTCCTGTGGAAAAGGTAGC
Organism: Tamias sibiricus; assembly: GCA_025594165.1. Taxonomy (NCBI): domain Eukaryota; kingdom Metazoa; phylum Chordata; class Mammalia; order Rodentia; family Sciuridae; genus Tamias; species Tamias sibiricus. Next base: position 39,564,269 of record CM046659.1, on the reverse strand, counting down.
AACATGCCACAGATTGCTGTGGGGCCCAGGTGAGGGCTCTCTTGGGAATGTGTGTGTGTGAGGGGGGCACCCTGTTTGCCTTGTTTGAGCTTCTTCCAGGACATACCCTGTCATTCACAGCCTGAAAGCCTTTTATAACGAGGTATTCTTGCCAAAGGGCATCTGGCAAAAGAAAAAAATACAAATTATGGGCCTAGGGGTGTAGCTCAGTGGTAGAGCATTTCCAGAGCACGCGTGAAACTTTGGTTTCTATCCCCAGCATTGCAAGGGGAAGAGGAAAAAACAAAACACATCTGGGATGATAGGTCTGCCTGATCCAAGCTGCAGTGAAGGCATAAGTGTGTGGAGTTTAATGCGGCCTCTGCCACTGCTTTTCAAGTTGGAGTGCCACCTCAACATTTATGGAGTACCTCTGAGAGGCAAGGTACAAGGGCCTGAGGCAAAAGATAAAAGTTTATCATACTCCCCAACATCAAGGGGCCACGAGCCTTGTAAACACATAAGCCCAAGGGGTCACCACCAAATGATATAGCCATACAGTGCACAAACTGCTCACATAGGATTTGCTGGACTAGCCCTAGGAGGCAAGACTCAGGAGCGGAAAAATAGCTAGAAGCGTTGTGGGCTTCTAGCCGTGGTTCTGCCAGTCTTTGCTCTAAATTTCAGTTTCTTTAACCTTGAGATCCATCGTGTGCTTTTTTTTTTTTTTTTTTTTTTTTTTTTTTTTTTGTGGTACCAGGGATTGAACTCAGAGACACTCACCCACTGGGCCATATCCCCAGCCCTTTTTTGTATTTTTGGAGACAGGGTCTCACTGAGTTGCTAAGTGCCTCACCATTGCTGAGGCTGGCTTTGAACTCGCGATCCTCCTGCCTCAGCCTCCCAAAGTGCTGGGATTACAGGCGTGCGCCACCACGCCCGGCCATAGTGTGCTTTTAATATGCCTGAAAGATCACTTGGGAATGCTCGTTAAAAGAGCTGCGTGAGGCCGACCCCAGCTTTATTGAATCAGAATAACTGGAGGTGGGGCCCCAGATCTGTATTTCCACACACACCCACCCCTCGAGGCAATTTTGAGGTTGGTAGGCTGCTCACGAGAGTTTAAGGAGTACTGCTTAACAGGGGGAATAATAATCTGCTGCAGAGATTGGTCAGGCAAGCTAACAAGGCAACACGCGTGAAAGTCTTGTAAACCGACAGCAGCCTACTTCTTTGCAAATGATAGTAATCCAATAATCCAAAATAACACCTAAATAATAATAACAGCAGCACAACAGAGAGCGCACACCAAACTCTGTGCAGTCCCAGTAGTTACCACAGGGGGTTCACACCCGCTCAGTCAGAGCGACTGGCCCTTTAAGGCCCCTCCCCCCGCCCCCGCCGTCTCACTTCCCGCGGGGCGTCAGACCGGGCTGGCGGCGCGTGCGTGCGTGCGGAGCCTCTCCGCGGGTCGGTCGCGGCAGCGCGACGCCGGCGCTTGTTGCGTGCGCGCCTGGCCCCGCCCCTTCCCTGCCCCTTCCCCTCCTCTCTCCGCGGGGCCTCCCCCGCCCGTGCGGTACAGCTGGGTCAGTGACGCTGGCGCCGCCGCCGCCGCGTTCCATTCTCCGAAGCCGGCGACTGCCTCGCCGCCTCCCTCCTCCTCGCCCGCCTCCTCCTCCCGCAGCGCCGGCCAGCGCAAGCTAGACAAGGGCACGCGGGGCCTCGCCGAGACCCAAAGGGTTGCAGGCTCGCGCAGCGACGGAGTGGATCCCGCGGCGCGGAAGCTGCGAGTGCCTCTCTCCCGGAGGTCTCCGCGCCGCTCCCGGGTGAGTTGTCACTGTGGCCGGGGCCGGCATTGTGTCACTGGCGCGCCTGGCCGGCTGTCAGGGGCGCGGGTGGGCGCGCACCGCCCGGATTGACGCTGGCTGGAGCCCTGGCCGTCTGTTCCCCGCGCCGGCCTGCTGTCACCCGGTTGTGAGCGGCACCGGCGGCAGCCCCGCGCCGGCTTGGCCCGGCCCGACCGGGTCCGGCGGGACTGCGGGGTGGCGGTGTGAACCGTACCGGGCTGGGAGAGGACCGGACGGCTGGCTGGAGGTCGGGCACTTGGTGACCCGCACTCCGGGCAGAGCCAAGAGGGCCAGCACTCTTCACCGGGTCGGTACGGAGGGGGTAGGCGGAGGCCCTCTTTTTATTACTGTTACTATTTCCCTCCAGCCGAATAAAGCTGCCTGTCCTGAGCTGGGCAGGGCAGGCTTAGCGGAGGTGGATTTCCTGAGGAAATTGTGGAGCCGCCTGTGCGTATGCGTGAGCCTTCTGGAGCCCCTGTGCCTCTCGTCTGCTCTTTTAATCTCAAAAACTTTTCTTATTATCTAGGCTGAAACTCACCAAAGCCACTTCCTGTCTTTTTTTTTTTTTTTTTTTTGGTTTTGTTTTTTGGACATACACATAATATAGACTTCCTTTTTTTTACGCCTGGTTTTTAGAGACTTCAAATATTAGTGTGAGTCTGACTCTCCCGCACGGTGGTGGTTATGCAGCTGCCAAAGTGGAAAAAGTTACCTGTAACGGGATTGGGAGGGACAGATGGTTATGGGGACTCAGGAGAAAACAGGTATCAAAATCAAGTGTTTGGCTGGTTAAAGGGAAATTCACCTCTCAGCAAAGAGGCCTGATGTTGCTGTTGCCACAGAATTTTTTTCTCCGTGTCAGGCTGCGTGCAGGGCTTTGTTGCTCTTGCTAACTGGGGTTGTTTGTGCTCTGTACAGAAGTGGGGAAGATTACCCAGTTCAATTTAACCACATTGAAGGTATTTACTTTCTTTCTAGATCTACAGAGTGGGGAGTATGTCTTTCCATCCTTCCCAGTGATTACTACACTTCTTTTACTGCTTGAATCCCTTTGGGTTAAAAAATATGTATGAACTTTTTCTGCTTTGGGAATTCCACACCCAAATTGTCACCATCTAGTGGAGGCTAGTAGAGACATGCCCTTGGCACTGAGTTCTGAGTGTTCTGAGCTTTGCATTTTTTAGTTAGATGCATATTCAACCAGAAATGAAGACTTTCTCATAGTTGGATAGTTCTACCCCTCAGTAAAGGAGTATTTTAATAAAGCAACGACAATAGCAATAATGTGGGAAAGCTCTTGATTTACTGTGTGCCAAACTTTTTGCTGAGAGTTCCACTTTTCATTCTCATTTAATAACAAATTTTTGAGGTGGATATTGTCTCCCTATTTTTTCAGTTGAGACCAAAGCTAGGCAAGTTAAATAACTTGCCCAAGATCACAAAGAGATTTTGGAGTCTTTAGAATTTTCTTGCACAATTACTTCAACCTGTTTGTGAGATTATGCATATCCTTAACTCTCCAAGATACATATATGGTATATTTGCACAACACTTATTTGTTCATCCAGTTTCACAAGGTATTTATGTGATACAGAATGTTTGCCAGACACATTCTATACTAGGTGTTGGGATACTGCAGTGAATAAGATAGAACCCAGTCATGTCCTCATGGAGCTAAGTCAACTTATTTTGGTTTATGTTTTTTTTTTTTTTTTTTCTTTCTTCCTTAATACCCCTTTGCTGCTTAAGAAACTTTTGCCCAGTAAGTTAAATAGAGGACAGTATCAGTATGAAGCCTGTAGACGGGATTCTTGTCTACAGAGTGAATTCTTGGATACTGTAATGGAAATGGTATGTGAATCAAATTCTCACCTACTACTAGAAAGGCTCAGGTCTCCAGGTGGTCAGTGTTTAAACCTGAGAACAAAGCCACTATCCAGTGGCACAGTTTTACTTAATTGCAGAGGCTAACCTTCTCAAAACCCAGAATTTATCACACTGAAAGAAGAGGAAGACAGGAAAAATAAGGTGCTCCATGCAGGCTGGCAGGTGAGGAGACCTCAGCACTTTGCTTGGTATCCTGGCAGGTCTCCATGGTGCTGTGATTGAACTTGTGCTCTTATGTAATGGTGCATCTCCTGGCAGGGGATTTCCTCCTTGGCTGTTGCTGGGGTAGCAGTTCCTGCTGTTCCCCTCCCCCTCCACTCATCCACATACATTCACTCTCCAAAGGTAATAATTCACCGGGCTTCTAAAAGTAAGACTTCTTTCAAGTTTATTGTTACTAAGCATTGTTTCACTTCTGCAAGCTTGTCCATCCCACAGATAAAAACTTGCCTTTTGTTTCAGAACTTTCCTTGTGTTCTTGATCCATATCCTTAGCTCTCCTGACAACCAGGTTACTGCTGGTATCCTCTGTGGGCTCAGAGAAATACAGCAGCTTTACAAAACAAACAAAAAGTCAGGAAGGAACATAATATTCCTCATTGCAGCAATAGGAGAACTGGGAGAATAAAACACTTGCTGGTAGAAAGGAAAAGCTAGAGAGCACAGGCACTTGTCCTTCCTTTCTAGTTCCCCATTTACCAAGGGACAATTCATGAGAGACAGTGGCTGCGCCATTTGGATCCACTGGGCCAGGTTGCATAACTGCCATACATAGAGCATTTTACTGAACTCCTGAGTTGACATGCAATCTCCAGGCTGATGCTGACAAGCAGGATTCATTTTCCCTTCTCTGTCTGCTTAGCCTCTAGGGAATTGTTGTTTGGGGAGCATTCTCTTAAGCAGTAGGAGAATGATGAGAAGGAACAAATAGAGAAAGGAATTCTGTGACTTTTTTTTAAAACTGTGAAAGCAAACATTGCTTTCTTGCATACATGAGTATTGAGGATTAGGACATTTGGGTTAAGGGAAGCACTTGGACAAATGCATGTGTGCTGAGAGGACCCCCCCCCCCCCCCCCGAGTTTCTCTTCAAAATCTACCTACATAGTCCGTTTTATGTTGGTTGCCGTAACAAAATACCTGAGAATCAGGTAATTTATTAAGAATACAAGTTTATGGACTGGGATTGTGGCTCAGCGGCGCTCTCCTCGCACGTGCGCGGCCCGGGTTTGATCCTCAGCACCACGTAAACATAAATGCATTGCATTGTGTACAACTAAAGTAAATAAATAAATATTAAAAAAAAAGAATACAAGTTTATTTGACTCACAGTTTTGGAGACTGGGAAGTTCAAGAGCTTGGTGCTGGCATTCTACATTATAGGGCATTCGATAGTGAAACACAGCAATCTTGATAGCTTGGGTCTCTTCCTTTTCTGAAGCCACTAATGCCATTATGGAGGCCCCACCCTCATGACCTCATCAGCACCTAATTACCTTTCAATACCTACACCTTCCTGTCCCACCTGCAAATAGCATTAACATATAAATTTAAGGCTTAAGATTCCCACACTTGAACTTTTTGGGGACACATTTTAACACCTACGCACCTCACTATAGTGAAGTGATCTTTTAAAAATTCATGTTCTTAAGTTATGTTATCACATTATGGGATATTTAGAAACTAGAGCAGTGAGAAATATTGCCTACAATGTGGGAGGGTTGTTTCTGTGTTGGTGGGAGCAAAGGCTGTAGCTTGAGGCTGGGGCTGGGGACTTTGTGATGGGTATTTGAAGCTGTTAACAGCTTTGGATCTGAGATCCATGAAGCAGTCAGGCAAGCCTTGGGGTGACTGCCTTCAAGCATCAGTATCTGTTCACTGGACCCTGGCTTAGATTCAATGTAATCATTGTTCCCTTGGATGATTGTAAGTTCATGAGTATTGTTGTGTATAAACCTTTTATGTGAGAAGGTAGAGGTTCTGGTAGGCCCAAAGTATTCTTCCTTCTTGTGCTCACGACTGTGTGTAAGGTTCCCTTTTTCTTTAGTTTTTTTTTTTTTTTTTGGCCTAGAAACTATCCTCTGGTTCTCACCTGGGTGTGGAAGTCTCTGTGCTGTAGACCTCAGCTGGGCTGGGTCACTGCAGCTGTGAAAGGCCAGCTGTGCTACTGTCAAGGTGGGGGTGAACAGTATCTCTGAAGATACTGGGTATAGCACAGCAGGAAGTGCAACTGCAATGAGATCTGAACCAAGAACTGAACTGGGCTTCACAGACTCTTGTGTTGCTTATGATATACTCTCCCTCCCTGGCTCTTACATCTTAAAAAAGGAAAACAGCCACCCTTGAAACATCTGAAGGCCGCATGCCAAGAATTCATGCAGTACTCCCGAAACAGGATATTACTGAAGCATTTTCTCAAGCAGAAACAGATGTAGTTTCCTGTTACTGTGGCCATTGTTAGTAGATCCTTAAAATTACCTGATAGTGTGTGCCCTAATGTGTATGCTCCCACGCACAGCAATATATATATATGTATTTAATAGAGCCCCATTTCTTGATTTGGGGAAGTTACCCTGGGATTCCTGATGACAGCAGTAGATTGTCAGTGGGTTTGTAGACGGCAGAGGTGGTGACTGACAATTCTTTATTACTCAGAAGAAGATCTTCTATAGTGAAAAAATTAAACGATTCAGGATTCTTTTCTCTTGAAATTGGAGATTGGAAACAAAATCTCAGAGAAGAGACATGAATAGGGACTCTTTCCCAGCCTCATCTTCTTAGTACCCTTTCTTAAGTAGGAGAAACATCTATCTAATCTTTCCAAATACAACTTAGTTGCCAGCAGTGACTTGCCCTCACCCGTAGAAGTTTAAGATCAGAGTGTGGAGCTGCACTTTGTATAGACTTATCTTGCTTAATATCCCCCCCCACCCCCCAAGCTAGAAGGATTCCGCTTTTAACAAGGCCAGTAAAAATGAAACTGGCTTCTGGGACTGGATGGAAGGCTGTTTATTCAATTCTTCCTGCTTTGGGTTGTTCTCTGTTGATCTTGATAAAACTAAGTGGCGAAAAGTTTGAAAGATGGTTTTGCTTATTTTGCATTTTAAATTGTAGTAGTCTGAGCAAACTGATTGAGGGGGATTGAATTCTCCAGTGACATTGTTTTCAAATCTTTGATGCAGAACTTTACACATTGGTGAGAATTGACAAATCTAACAGTGCCTAAATTTCATGTACATGTACTACTGCTTTAAGAAAAAAAGAAAAAGGATTTTCTTTCTGAAGCCTCACTTCTGTATCACGTCATTGTGTTTTACAGGGAACTTTACCCATACCCAATAAGAGCCTTCCTTATCAAGTGAAATTTATAGTTCTCAGAAGCTTTTCCTTTCTTTGTGAAAAATTTCATGCCAGGGTTCTATGCACCTGCTTCTGCTAGGCTGGGAAGCCAACCAGCAATGTAGGGAGGAGACAGAGGGACTGTAACTGTAGTGAAAATGCAGGGCTGATGGAAAATGCTCTTTAGCACAGCTTTCACAGGCTCTCACAGGTGGACCTTGGTTACACCTAAGGTTAAAAAATACAGATCAGGCTAGATACCAAGAGGAGCAGATGGTACTGCTGAGTGTGTCATTTCCTCCACAGGATCTACCCCTGAATGATTTTATATCATACCAACCATCTTACTAGAATAATGCAATAGTGTGTCTTCTTTTGCCCTTGTCCTAATTGGAACTAGTGTTCATGATCAAAAAGCTGGTCTTCCTTTCCCTGCCTCGAGATTCCTATTAAAAGCTGTAGGTCGCCGGGCGCGGTGGCGCATGCCTGTAATCCCAGCACTTTGGGAGGCTGAGTCAGGAGGATCGCGAGTTCAAAGCCAGCCTCAGCAATGGCGAGGCACTTAGCAACTCAGTGAGACCCTGTCTCTAATAAAATACAAAAAAGGGCTGGGGATGTGGCCCAGTGGTCTAGTGCCGCTTAGTTCAATCCCCGGTACCAAAAAAAAAAAAAAAAAAAAAAAAAGCTGTAGGTCACCTTATTGTTTCGGGGTCAAGATTTTTCTGCTCTGGAGAGACATGTGGGATAGGGCACATTCCCTTTGTCCAACAAGATAGACAAAAGCAAGGAACTTGAATTATTTTCTTTGGGTTTCTGTATCAGTAACAAAGCCCAAGGATTAGTCCTTCCAGAAAGTTCGCCCCCATGTGTAAGTGTGTGTGAATGTAGTCCTAGCTTTCCTGCCAAATTTACTGCCCCAAATTTTGGGATTTGAAGCAGACCCTGCCTGTTAATACAACTTCTTCTGTTCCCAAGTCCTGAGAGTTTCAAAAGGCTAAGTGAGGTGACATGACACTCTTATCTGAAGATTGAAATTCTTGACTGTAGGTGTCTAGTTGCTACCAAAATTCCTTGCACAACAAACCAAGTATGTAAAAACAAACACTGTAGACCCATGAGATGTTAAAAGAGTTGGCAGAATGAGACTCAGGGGATTGCCTTATTCTACTTCTCATTCTTTTAAAAAAAGAAAAATGGGCTATGGATGCTTAGAGCTGACTTGTCTGATTGTTGAAAGGACCAACGGAAAATCCAGGTTCCACATTTCTAGTCTAGTGCTTTTCCTACCCCAGTGTGATCACCTTGTTTTTCCTTCTCTACGTCCCTCCCATGAAAGGGAACTTGGAACCTAACAGGAGTTTGTGGTTCATATTATTTTGAACAAAATTCATGTCTCTTCTCTGATTGTTGTGATTTTGGTTTTGAGTTGAATTGTGAGATTACAAAGTCTTTAAGGTCAGTTTGTCTCAGGGAGAACTATTCTGTCTCTTTTTGGGTGGTTCTGGGGGATTAAACTCAGTACTTCAAATTTTTGAATATGCTAGGCAAGTGCTTTACCACTGAGCCACATCCTCAACTCTTTTTAAATTTTTATTATTATTATTTTGAACCAGTGATTGAATCCAGGGGCTCTTAATCACTGAGTCACATCCCCAGCTTTTTTTATTTTTTATGTTGAGATAGGGCCTTGCTAAATTGCTGAGGCTGTCTTCAAACTCTCAATCCTCCTGCCTCAGCCTCTCAAGCTGCTGGGATTATAGGCATAGGCCATCATTCTTGGGCCTTTTTAAAATTTTTATTTTGAGCCACAGTCTCACTAAATTGTTGAGGCTGACCTCAGACTTTGGATCTTTCTGCTTCAGCCTCCCGAGTTGCTGGATTTACAAGTGTGTGCCAACCACATTTGGCTCACTGAGAACTATTCTTAAAATGGGTGCAGTTGTACCTAGGCAGTGCCTCTTAGCTATTTTATCTCTATGCTGTGCTTCTTTGCAATTCAGAGTACCACCTGACTTCAGGCCAGTGAGATGTGTTTCTGCCATTTTTACCTTTAGGTCCCTCTGGCCCAGGTGGGACAGAGACAGGCTCTAATTAACACCCTAGGCATAGTAGTATTGTTGAGGATTGTCTGAGAGACAACAAGAAGCCATCTGGGAGAGCTGATTCCATCCTCTACCCCCACTCTTGCCTCCACTTCACCCACCCAGCCCCATCTAACCCTTGAGTAGAACAGAACCTCTCAGTTGCAGTTCTTACTTCCTCAGGCTTATTTTATGTGGAATCAGCCACCCACTCAAATGCAGTGTGAATGCACACCTCTGACTGTATGTTTCTAACTACTTAGGAAGGAAACAAGGTCATATATGCTGGCCTTCCTCATCCCAGAAAGCCAGTGAGCACAGTTTTGTGTTCAGTGGGTGCTGCTGTTTCATTTGGCATGCTTAAGACATTACTAGAGAATTACTGAATGGAATGTTGCCTGGTCCACTTCTTTATCAATCCTTAATTTTCCATCCCGCCTCCAGATAGAAACTCTGTGGGAAGGCCATCTACCTCCTTGTTTCAGTCCTGTGGGGATTTTGCTTGTTACCCAGGATGATAGCAAGAAAAACAGGCTCTGGATTTCATAATGGTGTTCATCGGTCCATCTTTTTTCCCCCTGTACATGCACCCTCAAGTCATGATAATTTGTGAGCTGATTATCTGGTTGGGCTCTGATGCTGGGCTGGTGGGAGGTGAGTAGATTATTGCTGCAGAAACCAAAAGGAAGTAAATCTAGTCATTTGTTTGGCACGTATTTAGTGAATGCCTGTTCTGGGTACTAGGTATACAGGTGTGACAAAGAACAAAATGGGCACTGTACTTGCCTGCATGGAGTTAACGGTCTGGGGAATACCCAGGGGCTAATTTGAGATAGTGCCGGAGGATTCTGCTGGTGTGGTGGTGCATACCTGCTGTGTGTAGTAGACTCTCAGCCAGACTGCTCTAGCTTGTTGGTGACTTCTGTCCTCTAAGCCTGCGGTCACCCTGGAAGGTACAAGGATGATTGGAGAACTATCTCTGGAGAGTCCCCTTAGCAGTCTAGGAGTTTGGTCTGTCCTGAGAATTCCTGCTGTCCAGCTTTGCTTAACCAATCAGATTTTAATCCCTGAGTGTTTTGAGGCCCTGAATATACTTTTATCCTTTTTAAAAAAATTTTTAATTAAGGGAGAAAAAGCAGATGAGAACTTAACAGTAAGAAATTTGGAAAGTAGATAGTAGACAGGATTAATAGCTCAAATTCCTAAGGGAATCCTTTCTCTTTCTCTTATCTCTCCCAACCCCCAATTTTAGATATGAATATTGATTTGTGAAATCTCTTTTCTGTTTCATTATTTCCCTGACTTTATAACCCCTTAGGGGCAGTTAAGGACGTAGGCTCCCAGTAGACATAGGTCCCCCTGTATTTTTTTTTTTTTTTTTTTTTTTTTTTTTGGTACCGGGGATTGAACTCAGGGGCACTTGACCACTGGGCCACATCCCCAGCCCTTTTTTGTATTTTGTTAGAGACAGGGTCTCACTGAGTTGTTCAGGGCCTCGCCATTGCTGAGGCTGGCTTTGAACTCGCGATCCTCCTGCCTCAGCCTCCCAGGTGCTGGGATTACAGGTGTGCGCCACCGCGCCCGGCTCCCCTGTATTTTACCTCTGTTGAGTAGCTGCGTCTGTGGTAGGCCCAGGTTCCAGGATGACATTGGAAGTTCCCTGAAGTCAGTGACTGTCTCATTTACTTCTTTGTACCCACTCCTCAATTAATAGGTCGATTAATAAATGATCAACCAGGTGTAGAGAATTAAACCTAAAAGTGTGGGAGGGCAAGTTGACATTGAGGCACTGAGTCTTGACAAGGAATTAAATAGTGGTATTGTTGATAAAATTCTAAAAATGAAAATATTTGGAGGAAGACTTGGTTTGAGTGAAAAACAAATACAAACAAGATGATAAAAAGCTGTTGGAATTTGCCAAGTTCACTCTGATGGCAGGAAAAGAAGACTGTTTAGGAACCATGGTGTTGGGAAGTGAAGGAAAGAGAAGATGTTGGAAATTGTCCAGAATGTTTTAACAAGATCAGACACAAACTGTAGTGCCTCTTAAGTTATGGTCAGATTATACCAGAGAGGCATTTCTGCTAATTTTTATGTGCAGATCTTAATTTGTAGAATTTTCTAGTTTTTGTAAAAGCCTCAGGAGGTACTACTTACTCCCTAAAACAAAGTTACACATTTGCCCCTGCAGTTTGGAGAAATAAATATATTTTGTGTCTAGCATGAATCCACTTGCAGGCAATGAATAATTAATATGGGATGGCTCCTTTCTCTCTTTGTTCTCCAGCATTGAACTCTTTTGGTGGCACTTCTGTTACTTATGGAATTATAAAATATAATTGTGTGGGTCATCATCTCCTTTGATGGCCTGTGTATGCTATTTTAAAAGCACATCTTTGAAACAGGAGCGGTTCTGTACAAATGCTGACGTGCTTTTCTAGGAATTCACATGAGCAGTGTAAAAAGAAGAGATTTCAGAGCCTTTGGTGTTAGTGTCACCATCCATCAGTAGGGGAGATATTGGTAGTGTGATGTTAAGGTGACAAGGTGAAGAATTTTTCAAGCAGTGCATCTGAACTCATTTGTTAATTGAACAAGTATTTATTGAATGGCCTCTACCATATAGTTATCTCCCTACTGGAATTCTTTGCAGTAGACAGTTTAATACTTAATTATACATTTTTTAAATTTGTTCTCCAAAGTTTTGGTTAGTCTTTTCTGTTCATAAACTTCAGACCCCTTGAGGATGATTTAAATTACTTCTGTGTTTAATATGCAGGCTGGACATTCTATATTAATATCAGCAAAGATTTCTTCATTTTACAAAATGCTTTCACTTATGACATCTCATGAAAAACAGGTGATCTTTTGCACCTGTGGGTTCTGAGTCTGCAGATTCAAGCAACCTTGAATTGAAAACTTTTTGGGGAAAAGGTTGTGTCTGTACTAAACAATATGTACAGACTTTTTTGGGGTCATTATTCCCTAAGCAATTTAGTGTAAAAACTATTTGCATAGTATTTACATTGTATTAGGTCTTACAAGTAATCTAAATATGATTTAATATATATAGGAGAATAAGTGTAGCTCTTGTACAAATACTACATCATTTTATATAAGGGACTTGAGCATCTGCAGATTTTGTTATCCATGGAGATAGACAAACCAGTCCCTGAGGATAGTAAGAGAGGACTGTACATCAAGGATAATTTTAGTCCCATTTTTCAAATGGGAAAAAGAAGACCCAAACTTGGCAAACAGTAGGTATTCAGCAGCTACTGTACTTGTATAGTAGGGATGCTGAGTCATCTGGGCTCAAACACTAAATCAACCATTTGTAGCTCATACTGGGAAATGGGGAACCTCTGGAGATTGCACATTTGATAAACTTACTTGCTGAGAAACAGCAATTTAATAGCACTAGTTCCTTTCCTATTCCCGCACCACTATCTCAACACAAAACCAGTATGCTTTTGTGTACTTATGGGACAAAATTGTGAATGTCTACTAATTTTTTTTTGGCACTGAGCATTGAACTCAGGGGTGCTTTACCACTGAGCTATAGCCCAAGGTCTTTTTTTATTTTTTATTTTGAGACAGGGTCTTGGTAAGTTGCTGAGGCTGGCCTCAAATTTGGGATCCTTCTCTCTCAGCCTCACGAGTTTCTGGGATTACAGGTGTGAGCCACCATTCCAGCATACATGTATAAATTTTACATGGCGGTCTTCACATGGGTCTAGGGCCCATCCCTGAAATGCCTCTATGCTATTTCCAAAGAGAAACTGTCTTTGTGTCAGAATCTGTGGGCTCATAAAGACACTTCCTTGTTTTTGCTTTTGGCATCAGGAGCCCAGTATCTCCTACAGGCCAGGTTTCTCTTCCTTATTGTACTGCCCTTGTTTTTCAGAGCCCCAAGATGAACCTGTGTGGACACTGAAGAGGTTAGCAGTGGAGGGACGGTCAAATAGGATTTGGCATATAGTAAGTGCTCAGTAAATTTTCAGTGTTGTTACCTTCATGACTATGCTTAAAAGGTGGTGAGAGTCATACCCACTTTAAAGTTACTGAAAGTGAGGCATAGCATAATTAGGTGACATTTTAAAGGCCTGATGTTGGGTTATAGCAGAAGTGGTGCTTGACACCCACATGGTCTCAGTCAGTGCTTGCTTTGTCAGAGTGGGTGGCAAACCCAGAAGTCTCAAAGGTGTGCACGTAGGAGTCTGGCCAGAGTTACAGACTTGCAATGCAGCAGAGCACTGCTGGTCTGCACAGAGGGGTTGACAAGGTCAATTTGGTGGGGCGGAGGCCAGCCTTGGACCACATCCTTGCCCTGCTTTCCAGGGCAGATGGACCACAGCCTGAGTGACTAAAAGGAGGGGCTTGTTTCCTCTCCTTTTTCTTCCACATCCTCCTGGTTGGTAGGTAACAGAATCCCTGCCACAGCACTTGTGGTTCAGTTCTCTGAATTGTCACATTCAGAACGTTCAAGTCTGGCCTTCTCTGTGAGGCTGTCCCTATTGCTGGAGGACACCCTGACACCCACATCACAGGAACCTGTGCATTCTTTCCTTCCTTTATCCTGGCAGGCCTACAGAGGACAAGTACAGTTTTTCAGGAGGAAGGCCTCCCTCTCCATTCACTTTGGTGCTACCATGATGTCTGACCCACTGCAGTGACCATCTGCCTGTTTACAGGGACTAAACGGTGGTGCTAAAACCATTCTTGGTAGAAAATATGTTCTGAACTTCACTGTGGACTTTTATATATTCACACTTGGAGAAGAAAAATCCCTGAGTGGTTTCTACCCAGTGTTGTTTCCAGAGAGGAGATTTTCATCCCCAAATGCAGCCCTGGAGTCAGAGCTGATTAAGCCCCCAGCTTCCCACCTTGGGTTTTTATGGTACACTTCTCACCCTTGCCCTTTCTGTTCTTTCTGTATTAGGCATTTGCATATTTGCCCTGGTCCCTTCCTCCTTTACAGGTGTCCTGAAATACTTACCAGTTAGGGAAAATATAAACAATGCAATGCCAAAAGTTTTACCAATCTGTGCTGTGAACTCTAAAAAGGAGTGTGCAAATTTGTGCAGATTCTTCCTTTTTATTTTTCTTTTTGTATTGTTCACCTGTGTTTCAGATACACCCTTTGTGCAGGGGCTGGGGTTGTGGCTCAGCGGTAGAGCGCTCACTTAGCATGTACGTGGCCTGGTTCGATCCTCAGCACCACGTAAAATATAAAGCAAATAAATAAATGTCAAAAAAAATACACCTTTTGCCAAATTTGCCTTCAGCAGTGGTTAGCCAACCCTGTAGTCCATTTTTCTTTGGATTATCTTTTTGTTGTGGGTGTTGGGTTCATAGTTCATTATTTCCCAGCAGGATCTGAAAAGTATGAGGGGTCTACCCTTGAGTCACCTACCCTTTTATACTCAGTGTTAACCAGGTGACTGTACCTCTTTAGACGAGTCTGTTCTCACCTCTGTTGGCTTGGATAGTAAAGACTTCCTGGAAGAGACCTTCTTTCTCTTAGCTAATTGCTAATAAAAATCTTCAGTAAAGAAACCACCCACCTCTTTGGTGAAAGCTGCTCAAAAACACAAGTTGTTCAGTACCTTTATCATGTTTCCCTGATATTCATCTGGGTTTTGAAGATAGTCTTGCTTGAACTAATTCTGGTTTTAAAGGTGATAACTGAAAATTTTGGAAGAAGTGATTTTATAAAAGAACTGAGTTCTGTATTTATTTTAGAGCTAATCATGAGTTTGCAGGAGCAGCTTCAGGACACCAGGAAGAGAGGCATGGCACACTGCCTTAGAGCTGTCATCAAGGATGTCACCTTTTGGGAATCATATTGTAGGCAGTCCCTGGCCTATGTAAAGTCATGCCTGTGCCTTATCAAAAATGAACCAGATGGTATTTCTAGTAAAACTGGCAGATGTTCTTGCTGTCAGAATTAATTTTAATTTTTTACATGTAAATGTAGAATTATGGAACTCTTGCTTTTAGGGTTTTGGTTGTGTGTGGAGGGGTTGCCCTTACCTTACAGAGATTAGTAACTCTTAACTCTGCTTTTCCCATCCTTTCTGATTACTTTTTCCTCTCCAGATGAGTAATTTGTTGGAGAGAGGTACAAAGTGATGAGTCTTCTCTCTAGTGTAGGTTGAAGATTGCTGATGGGACCATGTGCTGGCTACAGAGATACCTTTGGTGACTAAAGTGGCCATCATTTGGTTAAGACTTTTGGATTTAGCACATAAGATACCTAGAAAGAGTGACTGTATCTGAGTAGCCCAGAAGAAGAAGAAGAAGAAAAATCCCCTGGGGAGTGGGACAAGGCAGGAAGTATTGAGTGCCAGACACTGCTAGGTGCTTCCCCTAGGTAGTGGTCTTCACTTTGATAGATCAGGACACAGCTCTGCAGCATTACTTTGTTGGAACATGGACAAGGTTGGAGTAATTCCAAAGCCTGTGTTTCATGGCAGATAAAGTTTTTGTAGATTAGAAATTAGGGATGGGGGAATGAGGTGGTGAGGTAGACAGGAGAACAAATGCTTGGATAAAGGTGGGTAGTGCTGGGGGGAGCTAGTATAGGGGTGTCTGTGGGGTGAATTGTCCTGCTGAAGGTTATGCAAAGGAAAGATCAACAAAAACAAGCTAAATGGAAAAAGAGAGGGTGAGGTGTGAGGCATCCCTCTGAGGGGGTGCAGTGTTGGATGATGGCAGTTCTTCCCTCAGGGGCACCCTGGGGTTTGCTTGGGGCCCAGAGGACTAGATAGCTTCTGTGTTTAGGCAGGTGGCAGTTGAGCCCCCACAGGAAACCTTTTAATCCCTGATATTTATAGACTGGCGTGTGCTCTGCTGAAAGGCAACTGCCATTTCAGTTACCAAGGCAGCATTATCTGCCTTTATGGATCCCCATTTGGCCCAATGGGAGGGTCTGGGGAAGGCCAGGTTAAATTATCCTGATTCCCTGTTGCCTCAGAGGTCATGCCAGGACAGTTCTGACATTTCCCTCTAAGTGACCTCTGGCTGCTTCCTTTCCTCTCAGGGATGAGTTAGAGTTAGGCCTGGGAAAGGTAGCCCTCTTGTCTCTGTTCAAGTTGGCCAGGAATGCCCAGGAATGATGATTCTGGTTTGTCTACAGTTTGACCAACCCTGCAGTCAGTCTAGTTTAATGTGGAATTATGGAGTACCTGGTAGGGTGTATGTGTGTTGTTTGTATACAGAGAAGACAAAGATAGGTCTCTAGCAAAGAGGGAGACTGATGTGTGATGGGCCTCTACAGCCCAGCTGCTTCCTTTTCCTTGTAGAGGGAAATGTCCATAACTTTCAGTCTTATCTAATTTACATGGTTATTTTGAGAATTGAATGTAGTCATAAGGAACTGAGACAGCTTCGGAAAGTATAAAGCCCCAGTTTCATACAAAAGTCTCAATCCAAGGGCTGGGGTTGTGGCTCAGTGGTAGAGTGCTTGCCTAGCACGTGTGAGGCCCTGGTTCGATCCTCAGCACCACATAAAAATAAACAAATAAATAAAATAAAGGTATTGTGTCCAACTACAACTAAAAAATTTAAAAAAAAAAGTCTCAATCCAAGGTAGATGGATAATAAATGTGAACATGTATTGAATGTTTTCTGTGGGCCAGGCACTGTTCTTAGTGCTTTGTATATATTAGCTTATTTAATCTTCACAGCAGCTTTGAAGTATGTCATTTATTTGTATCCATTTGACAGTTAAAAGAGGATTTAAAAAGTTTGCCTATTCTAACTGGTAAGTAGCAGAGCCAGTCTGTCTGAACTCTTGACCACATGCTGCAGCCCCTGTAATGACCTTGTGGAAGTCAAAAGAATTGAGGTAGGCCCACCCCAAGGGGAAACAGCAGCTACGGCTGACCCTCAGGAACCAGAAAGGAGCAGAGGAAGGTCAGGCTGGTGCCCAAGAAACTGATAGCATTTCTGCACAACTTAATTCAATTACTGAAACTGTTTCTGAGCTTGGAGCCATCTTCCTTGGAGAGTAATACAATTGAAATAGATAAATTAAGTCAAGGAGGAAGGACAAAATTGGTGAGCTTACATAGAAGGATGAACATTTACTGATGCTAACTAAAGTGTTGAGAGGCACTACCTTAGAGTGCCTGCCATCTTTAATCATTTTACAAATGAGTACAGAGACTCCAGCAACATGCTTTTGTGTTTGGACTCTTAAAGAGCACATTTTAAAAACAAATATTTCTCTCCTCCCAGCCTTTTTCTATTGAAAACAATTTTTTAAGAATATCTGAATTTGGCCATCAATATGCAGTGCATCCATGTTGACCATTTATTTTCTACAGAAATCAATTATATTATATTATATATATATATATATATATATATATATATATTTTTTTTTTTTTTTTTTTTGTACTGGGGATTGAACTCAGGGGCACTTGACCACTGGGCCACATCCCCAGCCCTTTCTTTTTTGTATTTTATTAGAGACAGGGTCTCACTGAGTTGCTAAGTGCCTTGCCATTGCTAAGGCTGGCTTTGAACTCGTGATCCTCCTGCCTCAGCCTCCCAAGTGCTGGGATTACAGGCATGCACCACCGCGCCCAACTAAACTTATATTTTTGAGGCAACCTCTATCTAGGTTGTTTCAGACGTGAAAGACTGAGAGCAAACAAATATGCAGATCATGGAAAAAGCAATCTCAGACTCGTGCCTGTAAAGACAGCTCTTGGGGTTAATATCTTTGAATTCCTTTTTCATTCTACTCCATTCTGCCAGTGGCTTTAACATGCAGTGCCTTTGACTGAAAAGTGATTATCCAGCTTGTTAGCAGTTCAGGGGAGTTACCCATCATCTAGTGACCTATATTCCCCAATCTTAGAGCAGTTTCAGAAGTCTCCTAGAATGCCCTGCAGCAATTTTTCTCAAAGTGTGCTTTGGAATCATCTGGCTCATCTTAGACCTTCAAATATCTGTCCCCTTGAGGGTGGGACCCTGGCTGCATGTGTTCAACAAGATTTCCTCTGCCCGAGTTCTGAAATAGAGCTGGAGGAGGGTGGATAGCTTCAAGTGTCAGTGTGGATAATTTTCAAAACTTCCTGTTTTGTTTTTTATGATGGTGCCTCCTAGTTCACAGTACATTCAGAATAATGTTAACATTTAAAATGAATAACATTATGTGACATAGAATAAATTTTAACTTCTACCAAGATTGCATGCTTTGGGGTCAGGCTGCTCAGCTTGAAATTTTAGCCTTATCCCTAGGGAAGCCTAACATGGGGGAAATGCTTGCCATAACAGATATTCTCAGGTCACCTCCTAGTTTTAATTTTCTGAGGCTCCTGTGTGGAAGAATACAGTGTGACTGTTATGGGGTAGCCAAAATCTGTCACAGGTGGGAGGAAGTACTTGTTTAAAAAACACCAGAGAATCCACGAAGTTTTTATAACCAACAATTTGTTCTTCATTCATTCTGGGCATTTTCCCCCTTATGCCTGTATAATAGTTAGGAAAGGGCCAGATTGCATATTCTTTTGTAAAGAAGCACATCTTAAACTTGTTTTCTCTAGGAACTGACTTGTTTTTTAGAAATTTCTCTTGAAAAAAAATTAGGACATGCAGGTTAGTCACAGCTGTTTCATAGATGGTCCCTGTCCACCCTGCTTTTACACTGCTGCTCTCTCTGGTCTAGGATGGTCAGGGATGGCAAAGTAGCTGACAGGGTGTTGGGCTTCCTGGTGAGTGGGGTGGACTTCATTACTAAGAGCCAGGTTGACCCTCCTAGGGATCATAGCTTTTTGCCACCACAGCCCTGTTTGAGCCACATACTTGAGAACAGTTGTGCCCCCGTGTGTACTCTTCTTTCCCCGTGGAAGTCTGTCTCCCTGTTTGCAGTGATGCCGTGTACTTTGAAGCATTTTGTCCTGGTGCACAGTGACACTGATCTCCTGATTTTGTGCTCATTTTTCACACAACCAGGTAGCAAGGGGTAAGGATCTGGGGCTCCTCTTTTCTGTAGGGATTGGTTCCAGCTTTCAGGGAACCTCCCTCTTCCCTCACTAAATGCAGATGGGGAGGCTCTGACTAGGATGGGAAACTCATTGCGTAAAGAGAGCACTTCCCTCATGGTTTTCAAAATGTAATGCTTCCTTCCCCTTTTCTCCTCTTCCCAGAATAAGAGCTGCCAGTAAAACAGTAGTGCAGGACTCTTGAGATGTGTTTATCACAGTGTGATGGACAGGAATTGTCAGTGCCTCCGTTCCTTATCTTCCCATTGACCCCCTTCACCCCCTGACAGCTGGGAATTACAGGAAATCACAGCTAGCATTAAAAAACCACAGGCAGATGGGAAGGATGGAATGTGTTTTTCTGCCATTCCCAGAAATAGGCAGAATGGCTCAGCTAACTGACCTTAACATTTGGTGGTCACTGAGCCAAAACATTGCCTGAATCTAATGGTACCATCTGGGAATGGAAACCTGAGTCTTCCTCCTCCGTCCTGCGCTCTTTCTGAGCCCCTTCAGTCTAGTCTGTTACCAGCCCCTGCCACCTTTTGCAGGTTCCTGTTATGTTGCTCCTGACGGAACCTTGGCATCCCGCCTGGCCTTCCAATTGCTTTAGTCTCTCTTGCCAGTTAGTGCTTCTCTCTGGGGGACTAGGTAAGAGAATAAAGCCCTCCGTGTGTGAGAGGTGACACTGCTGTTCCTTTCCATGGTGAGGTGCTCTTTGAGGGCCTTAGTAAATGCTACGGAATTGGATTAGATTAGGTTTCCTGTCTAAGAACGTTATTAGTCCCTGTAACCTACTGACCCAAGGCTGAATTTCTCTGCCTGTTTTTCATAGCTGTGCAAACTGGCCTTACCTTAAGAAGTCAACTGAATACTAAATACTTTATGTAATAACTAGAGTCTGCTAGGTGGCAGAAACTAGGGAAACCAGTAAGAATTGTTTCTTGCCCTGAAGAATTTTAGAATGGAATTTATTTTCTGCAAACCTCTCCCCTCCCTATCACCCCACAATCTGGCATGCTTATTTCAATGTTGCTGCCCCAGAGAGAATGTCTCTTCCCTTATTTATTTATTTATTTATTTATTTATTTATTTATTTATTTATTTTTGTACTGGGAATTGAACCAGTACAAAAAAGGGGTGCTTTACCACTGAGCTACATCTCCAGCCCTTTTTATTTTTTTATTTTGAAACAAGGTCTCATTGAGTTGCTGAGGCTGGCATCAAACAATTAATCCTCCTGCCTCATTCTTGCTGAGGATTATACTTGTGTGCCATGGTGTCCATCTTGAAATGTTCTTTCATAGTATTTTCCTTCTCTCTCTTTTTTGGCTTTCAAAGCTTTCAGGTCCCATCTCCCTTCCATCTTTTTTAAGACCCTCTTTCATTATCTTGGTTTAGATCAGTTTTGCTGTTCTTTATTTCTTCATTATTTTGTCTAGAACTCACAAGTAGCTGCTTCTTGTCCTTCCTTATTTTCTAATTATTCATACCTCACAGTTCATCATTTGTTGTATTTACGTAGAATACTAAAGTCGATATTCATGTGTTCTTTGGTGTGTTGGTTGTTTGCTATCTGGGTAGGCACCCTTCCCAACTGTGCCGAAAGTTCCTAGAGGTGCCAGGCTCGCCCATGCTTATAATCTCAGCAACTGAGGAGGCTGAGGCAGGAGGGTCACAAGTTCAAAGCCAACCCCAGCAACTCAGCAAGGCTCTAAGCAACTTAGTGAGACCTGTCTCAAAGTAAAAAATAAAAAGGGCTGGGGATGTAGCTCATTGGTAAAATGCCCCTAGATTCAATCCCCAGTACCAAAAAAAGAAAAAGTTCCTGGAAGGCTGGAAACTATGTCCTCTGTGCATTTTGCATACTGTGTATAGAAGACTGTTAAGAAATGACAAAACATGGGACAGACCTCTGATAGGTGAACTATCAGAGGTGAAAGGGAAATTCCTCTCAGGATTTTGGGTGGCCTAGTACAGAGAAGGTTGCTGGAGACTGGAGACCATCCAGGAGTTTCAGGACCCTGGGAACCAAGACCTGAGAGAAAGGGTAAGTAGGATTAGACTTGTGCCCCAAAAGGTCATCCCACCTTGAGATTGTCCTAGAAGTTGACTAGAGTTCTTGGGGAATGGTGTGTTGGGCATCAAACCTCTGTTTGATCCAGGTTCTTTGTGTGGTGTGAAAGCTGGGCACAGGGAAACTTATAATTGAAGGGAATGGACAGTTAGGGGCAGGAGTTAGTGGACTTGTTGGACCCAGTATTTGACTTATTTGTATTACTGGCATTTGTATTGATTTCTCTGGGAAGTTCGGAGATTTGATTATATTCTGCAAATGTAAACATCTTCTTTGCCTTTGTCACTTTGCTTATGTTGCATCTTTTTCTTTCAATAATAGAATCTAGCACGAAATTAAAAGCAGTGCTCTCCACTTCTGACTTCGGGGCAGAGTTAATTGTGCTGACTTTCCCCCCATCCTTCCTTTCATTTCTCAGATCCACCTAGAATGGTGGAACATGTTGATAACATCTGTGGGCTGGGACCAGTTTCAGCCAGCTTAATTCCTTGATATCCAGTTTAAACTGTTGGGCACATCTAAACTTATTGGAATTCTAGATAGTAAGTATTGTTGCAAAGGCAAAACCTATTCAGTTCTAACTTGTATAAAAATAAAACAAGCTATTGGATTAAATTTTCTTCTCACAAACTTTTTCTAAGATCCCTCTTAAGATCTTTTTTGTTTTGTTTTGTTTTTTTGGTAAATGGTTTTTAGGTGGCAGCCCTATTACTATTGTGATGGGAGGGATAGAAGAAATCAGTGGATTCCCCAGAATCCTGAGCTCTTGAAAATTGCTGTTGCTTTTGGAAAGTAATGAGTACAGAAGGGCCACCTGTCTCAGATTTATACACCTTTCTCATTCTGTTCTCAACTAGTAAATTCTCTGGCCTCAATCTGCCTAGAAAGATAATGACTTAAATTTGTCTGAGTGTCTGCAGCAGTTTGGTAATGAAGTTCAGTCCTTTGGTGGTGATGGCAATGATAGACACTCAGTAACAGGTACATTGTTTGAACTGTGAATAAATGCTTTCTAAGAAACCCAGGAAGAAATTTGTCAGCTCACTTTTTATGTGGGGGTCTTAGTGTCATATAGGGGAGAAAGCAGCTCTGCAGGGTGGAGAGTGCCCAAATGTTGCACTTTAAAGAAGTGCTTTGAATGAAGTTGTGTGTTTTCTATTTGGAATAGGGTGTTGCTTCTTTAGAGAAGGCCTTTACAATAGTACAATGGTTCCTCTAGAACTCATAGCAGGCTTCTTTTTCCACCCTCTCCTGTGTTTACAGCTGCTTTTTCCCCAGGGGAGCATTCATCTGTTCTAAAAAGCAGAGAGAAAAAACAAGAAGTTCTCTGAAAATCAGAACTGCATTTGCCTTTCAGGAGGGCAAGTTCAGAATGGTTTTTTGAAGAGGAGGAAGTGTGGTTATAAGTCATTACACACACACACACACACACACACACACACACACACACACACACACACACCTCCCCCCCCCCAACTCCACCCAGATTTTTTTGCTTCTTTTGGAAGAAGTGAAGGAGTTTGGGACACAGGGTACTCCTTTGATCCCTTTGTTGTACTAGACAAAACATGGCTTTTTAGCCTCTGAGAAAATCAGTCCTTTTGGTAGGCCACTTTCTTTTTTGTTTTTGAGGCACATCTCCAGCTCTATTTTGGATTTTATTTAGAGACAGG
Organism: Tamias sibiricus; assembly: GCA_025594165.1. Taxonomy (NCBI): domain Eukaryota; kingdom Metazoa; phylum Chordata; class Mammalia; order Rodentia; family Sciuridae; genus Tamias; species Tamias sibiricus. The sequence continues at coordinate 39,541,389 of CM046659.1, read as the reverse complement.
GTCTCACTGAGTTGCTTAGCACCTCACTTTTGCTGAGACTGGCTTTGAACTCTCGATCCTTCTGCTCCAGCCTCCCAAGCTGCTGGGATTACAGGCATGTGCCACTGTACTCGGCTGGTAGGCCACTCTCTTGCCCTGAGTATCACTGGCTGTTGTTGTCACTGAGGGCCAGGATCAGCCTTTGCAAAATGTCTCTTTTTTTCCAATGCTGGGAGTCTATCACCCAGGGCATGATGCATGCTAGGCAAGTAAGTACTCCCACACTGAGCCAAGGCCTGCCTTTGTTGATTGCAGAGACAGCATCTGAGGGCATTTGGATAACAAAGATTTCTGAGCACTAGGATGTTTTCATCATACCGTGCTTCAAGGTCATGAAGCTGAGGATCACCAAGCAGTAATGGGTTCATGAATGGCTTTAACCCTAGTGCCCCTTAGCCTCTTTCTGTACAGTTTTAACCAGCAAGCGGGGGGGGGGTTGACATGGATCTTTGCTTTCTTATGAGCACAGGAGAAATTCTACTTGGGCAGTTGAATAACTAACCACATCTTCTATATGAATCATATGGGGCTTATACCTAAAGCTAGTGAGTGTTCTCTTCCACTCTACACATGGCCTGATCCAGCATGGCAGCAGGCTGAGGACTGTGGGGATCGAGGTGACAACAAGGGCAGATGGGTCTTCATGTTCCAGGGGCTTGGGCACCTGGCTGCTGGCCCATCCCCCAAGGGTAGGCCAAGAGGAAGGCTGGCAGCTTCCTTGAAGTGACTGCTTTTCTCAGGTTAGTGTGACCAGCCAGAGGAGGGGATGGGCTCCTGGGGAAGAAGGTGGGGGGATCTTCATTATGCCTGCGTTGTTTGGCACACCCCAGCCTTGCCTTCTGTTCTGTACTGGCAGATAGTTTCCCTCAGCTCTCAGAACAATCATCCCTCATTTCTCAGGGGGTGCCCATTTCTGCTAATAATGTATATATGTGCACACACAGAGTCTACCTCAGGTACTATTGTATGTGCCTTCTGTCTTCTTTCCAGAAGAGTTAGGTAGCTGCTCATTTTCTCATCTGTCGCTCCACATCCATCCTTTCCTTCTTCCCTCCCTTCCTTCCCTCCTTCCTTCTTCTTCTTCTTCTTTTTTTTTTTTTTTTGTACTGGGAATTGAACTCAAGCACTTAACTACTGAGCTACATCCCCAAACTTTTTTTTTTTTTTTTTTTTTTTTGGTACTGGGGATTTAACTCAGGACACTCGACCACTGAGTCACATCCCCAGCCCTTTTTTGTATTTTATTAGAGACAGGGTCTCACTGAGTTGCTAAGTGCCTCGCCATTGCTGAGGTTGGCTTTGAAGTCGTGATCCTCCTGCCTCAGCCTCCCAAGTGCTCATCCCCAAATTTTTATTTTTTCATTTGAGACAGGGTCTTGCTAAGTTGCTGAGGCTGGCCTTCAACTTGGAATCCTCCTGCCTCAGCCACCTAAGTTGTTGGGATTACAGGCATGTGCCATTATGCTGACTTCTAGTCCTTTTCTTTACATACCTGGCTAACACCTTCCAAAAACCAGAGTTAATTTAGATTGCTGCATGCTCCCCTACTGGTGTGAGTGCTGACACATTGCCCTGTGTTCAGCACTTCCCAACAGTATGACCAAGATTGGAATTTGGGGATATTGAAAAAGATATACTCTCAAAAACAAGAACCCAGAAGTGGTGAAAAGCAGGAAACATCCATGAACCTTTGAAATACAAAACAAGCAACTAGTGAGCAACCCAGCCTGTGTCCTTATCCAAAATCTTTGGCCCTTGCCCTTGACCCATGTCCTTGCCTGTCCCTGCCACAGAAAGTAACATGATTCAAGAGCAGCACACATAAACTGGCACTGAATTGAGTAACTCCACTTGTATAAGTCCAGCCCCTGGTTATTGTTCCTCTCTAAATATTAATACCCCAGGCCAAAGGGCTGCTGTCTGTCCCGCTGGAGATGGCCCGTATTCTCCCTTGAATGTGTATATGCTTTCCTAAATAAATCTGTTTGTGTCTTGGATTGGCACATGCTGAAATTCTTTTCCGTCACATATGCCAAGCATCTCACTTGTCCTGAGTCAGGTCCCCCTCTCCAAGAATTGCTCTGATGACATTACCATCTGTTTCCTTGTTCATTTTGATCTTAGCATGAGCTTCCTGAGGGCAGATTGTCTAATGTTAGTTTCCCTAGTAGCTGGTACTCTGCTTGGAATGTGGTATATACACAGTAAATGTTGAATGAATGTGCGACTCTTTCTGGGAACTCTGCTGGGTCCTCCCACAACCCTACCTTCCTCAACTCCACTCAATCTCTCTTTTTGAGTTGCATGGGGGTGCTTGGAGAACCTTGGATAATGCTGAGCATTGTTTTTGAGGTTGTGCTTGGATGGGACCAAGCACTGGGTAAAGTTGCCACCCCCACCCTCAGGGCACTTAGTGGGCCTTGACTTTATTCTGCTCCTTTCCATCTTTAGCCCTGGGGGAGGGGCCTGCAGACACGTTTAGACTGCTGTCCCCAGCCAGCTGCCTGGGGGCTGTGCCATCTGTTGCTTGTGGTGAGTGACCTTAGCAGGGGAGGGAGTGTGGAGTATGCTGCAACTTCACCTCTTCCAGGGCCCACTGCATGGCAGGGTCCACCCTTTCTCTCCACGTTCTGCCTCCTGTTCTAGTGCTCTATTACTGCTCACTTCCTCCAAGTCTTGGTTTTCTTCCAGATGCTGCCCTGCCCCCACCCCCCACCCCACCCCACACACCGTTGCTGTGTTTTTCTTTGCTCAGAGTGTGTTCTTGCCCTTTTGCTTTTGCCCCCAAGAATCTTTATGTAAGACAGCAGCAGCAGCAGGGGGAAGAAAAAAACTTTAGAAGTGAAACTTTTTGGACCCCCTTTGATCTTTGTTCAGATGCAGATGATGAGTCTGTTGCTATCGGAGTTTGTACCTTTAAGTTTACCACCCTGTTTTCTGTCCCTCCTGGGGAATCTTTGAATGGCAGGGGTAGGCTAATTGACTCACTTAGCAGAGGTGTCAGGGGGAAAGTTGCCCACTCCCATCACTCTCAGTAATTCTGGATTTGGAGATTCTCAGTTCTCTCTCCCCCGCCCCCCCTCCTACCCTCCCTCTTTCTCCTTCCTTCCCCTTCCCTCCTTTTCTCACCCCCCGCCCTCCCTCTCCCCCTCCCTCTTTCCCTCTCTCTCCTCTCTCCTCTCTCACTCCCTGGCTCATGTGCTCTGTGTGTGTGTGTGTGTGTGTGTGTGTGTACACACACACACACACACACACACACACACGCTTGCTCAGAGAGGTAGGATTAGGGGAGAATGTAGATAGAAATAAAAGCCACATTTAACTAAGTGACCAAGTGACAAAGTGGAAACTAGAAAGTCAGCATACCCTAAAGCAGGGCTTCCCAAACTTTAAGGTGCATATGAATCACCTGGGTAATCTTACTGAAATGCAGATTCTGATTTAGTGGACCTGGGATCAAGGCGAGTGCCAGGTGATGCCAGTGCTGCCTTTGATGAATGCAAGTGTGACTAGCAAGACCCTGTCCTTACTCTTCCACCTCTTAATACTTGATCAAAGAGCTTGACATGAGGAATGAAGGAGAGAGACTAGTTCTGACTTTTATATTTTAAACCTGAAGGACTGGGATGATCATTGTCTGCAGAGCCTTTTTCTGGGTCCTCTCTTACCTGAGTTCTTATCTTCTCTGCAGTTCTTTTGGTTCAGTTTGATTTCCAAGATATAAGAATCTCTGTCCTTCAGAGGATGGATGTGCTTATGCACAAGACTGGATCCTGGCCCCATCCCTGTGGTTCATTGTAAGTAGATAAGACCATTCCTAGCATTTAAATTTTAGAATTTAATAGGTGGAAATATTTTTGCATCATCTTTTCTAACTCCTCCAGTTAGGAGAAAAATGGTCCTTGGGAAATGGTCCCAGAAAAGTTATGTGACATGTCCACAGTCTCAGTCAGTGGCAGAGCTGGGGCATAAGGCCAGATGTCTTCATTCCCAAGCTCCTCTCTCTCAGAGACTGTAAGCTTGAGTTAGAGATGAGGGATCAAAATGTTGGTTTGTGGACCTGGTGGTAGAACAGAAGGCTTTCCAGTGGTGTGAGGGAATTGCATTCTCTATGTATCACCAAGATAGAGCCCCTGACATCTTGCAGCTCAGTATTTATTCCCTTAGGTCAGGGTTCTCAGCTGCAACACTGATGACCTGTTGGGCCTAGTAATTCTTTGTTTGGTGGTGCTAGTAGTGGTGGTGGTGTGTGTAGAGGGTGCTGGAGGACTGTCCTGTGCTCAGTAGAATGTTTAGAAGCATCCCGGCCCTACCTATTAGATACCATAGCCACCCCCGGCCCCCACCATATTGTGACAACCAAAATTGCCTCTGTATACTGCTGTGTGATGAAACCACACCAAAATTCATAAAAATATGAATTACCACCTTTCACGGCCCCTTCAGGATGTAGAACTCCAGGCTAACCTCTGAACTTGGGCATTTAATGAGGTAGAGATTTTGTAACCCTGAGCTGGATTGCATAGCTAAGAACTGAATATCTCTCATTCACATCTGAGTTATTCTTATCTGTCATTGTCAAGGAGCATTCTTCCATTTTGACAGAAAGCTTTTATCTGAACTTGTAGAGGCCATAAACATTGACTTAACAAATGTCTATACTTGAAGGGAAGGAGACCTGCTTATACCTGTTGTGGGTAGGCTACCTCATTCCTGTGTGTGTGTGTGTGTCTGTGTGTGTGTGTGTGTGTGTGTGTGTGTGTGTGTGTATACTCTGATGATTGAACCTAAGGCCTTGCAACTACATCTTTAAAATTTTAGTTTTGAGACAGTGTGCTAACGCTGGCCTTGAACTTAGGATCCTCCTGCCTCAGCCTCCTAAGTAGCTGGAATTATGGGTGTGTGCTACCACTCTTGGCTTCATTTCTTATTTTTTATTTCTAAGTTGATGTTATTCTATGATGGGGTAAATATTTTGATAGGCCTTTCCTGTATCTTTTCCAGTATATTAAGCATTATCGCCATAAGACTGCAAAGGACGGTAGGGTCTGTACTATTGTGAGGACATAGGTAAATCCCTTTTATGTGAGCCTTAAAAGTTTTTTGTTTTTTGTTTTTTTTTTTGGTACTGGGGATTGAACTCTGGGGCACTCAACCACTGGGCCATGTCCCCAGCCCTTTTTTGTATTTTATTAAGAGACAGGGTTTCACTGAGTTGCTAAGTGCCTCGCCATTGCTGAGGCTGGCTTTGAACTCGCAATCCTCCTGCCTCAGCCTCCCAAAGTGCTGGGATTACAGGCATGCGCCACCGCGCCCGGCGCTTAAAAGTTTTTATCCCTTTTTATTCTTCAGCAAATACTGGACTTGCAAATATTTTTAATTAATTAATTAATTCTAATTTGTTATAAGTGACAGTAGATTTCAATTTATAGTACACAAATGGAGCACAATTTTTCATTTCTCTGGCTGTGCACAAAGTAGACTCACACCATTCGTGTCTTCATACATGTACCTAGAGTAATGATGTTCATCTCATTCCACCATCTTTCCTACCCTCATGCCCCCTCCCTTACCCTCTCTCCCCTTTGCCCTATCCAAAGTTCCTCCATTCCTCCCATGCTCCCCATTATAGCTCAGCAACCACTTATTAGAGAAAACATTTGGCCTTTGGTTTTTTAGGATTAGCTTACTTCACTTAGCATGATATTCTCCAACTCTATCCATTTTCTTGCAAATACCATGATTTTATTCTCTTTTAATGCTGAGTAATATTCCGGGGTGTGTGTGTGTGTGTATCACAGTTTCTTTATCCATTCATCTATTGAGGGGCATCTAGGTTGGTTCCACAATTTAGCTATTGTGAATTGTGCTGCTATAAACATTGATGTGGCTGTGTCACTGTAATATGCTGTTTTTAAGTCCTTTGGGTATAAACTGAGGAGTGGGATAGCTGCATCAAATGGTGGTTTCATTCTAAGTTTTCTTTTTTTAAAAAATATTTATTTATTTACTTTAGTTGTACACAATGCAATGCATTTATGTTTACATGGTGCTGAGGATCGAACCCGGGCCACGCACGTGCGAAGTGAGCGCTCTGCCACTGAGCCACAACCCCAGCCCTCATTCTAAGTTTTCTAAGGAATCTCCGTACTGCTTTCCAGATTGGCTGTACCCATTAGGACTTGCAAATATTTTTAAAGTCACTGAGTCCCCACCTTGTTCTCAGCACTAGGCTTCCCTGAAAATATTTTGGCCCACAGAAGGCATTAGGGATAGAACGGAGCCTCCATTGTCTCCTGTCTTGCATGACTTATGATGTTAAGTCTGCTGTAGCTCTTCATTCCTGTGCTATGTCTCTGTCTCCCCTCCCACCATACTTTTTTTTTTTTTTTTTTTGTACCGGGGATTGAATTCAGGGCCACTCGACCACTGGGCCACATCCCCAGCCCTTTTTTTGCATTTTATTAGAAACAGGGTCTCACTGAGTTGCTAAGTGCCTTACCATTGCAGAGGCTGGTTTTGAAGTTGTGATCCTCCTGCCTCAGCCTCCCAAGTGCTGGGATTACAGGTGTGCGCCTCCTCTCCCAGCTGAAATTAAGTTTAAACTGAATTTATGTGTTAGAATTTTTATCCCCAGAGTCATATGTTAATGGTAGTTAGAGGGGGACCTTTGGGAGATAATCAGGATTAGATGAAATCATTGAGGGTGAGAGTTTATGGTTGCATTGGTGGTTTACTAAGAAGAGGAGGGACCTGAGTGAGCTAGGATGTATGTTAATGGGCTGCCTTGGGACTCTATAAATATAGAGTCCTCACCAGCAAGGACTTACCAGATGTGGCCCCCTGACCTTGAACTTCCCAGACTTAGAACCAGGAGCTTTCTTCTTCTTCTTCTTCTTCTTTTCTTTTTATTTTTTTTGTACTAGTGATTGAACCCAGGGACACTTTATCACTGATCTGCTACATCCCCAGACCTTTTTTAATTTTGAGATAGGGTCTTGCTAAATTGCTGGAGGCTGGGTCAAACTTAGCTATCCTCCTGCCTCTGCCTCCCAAGTTACTGGGATTACATGTATGCACCACCTTTGCCCCTCTTAAGTCTTTATTCTTTATAAATTACTCAATTTGTGGTATTCAGTTTGGCAATAGAGAATAGACTAAAACTATCCTTTATTGTTTCATTCACCCCATCTTATTTATTTATTTGTGTGTGTGTGTGTGTGAGAGTTTGGCATTTTCTATAACATGGCGCATCATGGGCACTGAATTAATGAATAATTGAATTAAAGAAAACATTTCTTATTTCCCCTGAATTTAGTTACAGTTTAGAACCTTGTCCTTGGTAAAGCTGTACACTTCTGGTTATACTCTTAACTTTTGAGAAGAGTGTTTGATCTTTGACCACCTTAAAGTTACATTAAGGATAAGACTTTTTTGGTATTGGGGATTGAACCCAGGGTGCTTTACCACTGAGCACATCCTCAGCCCTTTTTATTTGTTTTGAGACAGGGTTTTGCTAAGTTGCTGAGTCTGGCTTTGAACTTGTGATTCTCCTGCCTCAGCTTCCCAAGCTGCTGGGATTACAGTGTGTGCCACTGCACCCGGCAACTTCAAGAAGACTCTTTTTAAACTGAAAGTTGGTGATTAGTTATTATTAGAAATGGGTGGGTTGTCTTTTAGGGCTGCCCTAAGGAGCTGCTCGGAAAATCCTTTATATAGTTAAATGTGAGGTGGCTTAGGTCAGATTGTGGTGGCCCAGCAGGTTATTGTCCTTAATGTTCGTGGGAGTGCGAACTGTTCATTGTCGGTGAACTTGCCATATGCTGTGGGTTTAATGCAAGAAATAGGCAAATCTTTTCCACTGGCGAGAGTGATGTGGCCTCTGTGATATGATTAGATTTCCTAATCTTATCCCAGTAATTCTAACATAAAGACTGAGGATAGGGGCTGGAATGTGGCTCAGCGGTAGTGCACTTGCCTATCACATGTGTGGCCCAGGTTCGATCCTCAGCACCACATAAAAATAAATGCATTGTGTACAACTAAAGCAAATAAATAAATATTTTTTTAAAAAAAAGACTGAGGATATGTGTTTAAATGTCATGCTAGTTTATCTCCCTTTTCTTGTCTAGCCCCCTTTAAAAAAAAAAGATGAGAAAGCAACTTCAAGAATCATAGGATTTGGAGCCAGAGGAGTTCGTCAGGTAGAGATTATCTGTCTCAACCCTGTCTTTTCTTTTTTGAGCCCTGAATATGGGACCTAGGGCCTTACACACACTAGGCAAGCACTCTACCAATTAGCTATGCTCACAGTGGGCCCCACCACCACCACCACCACCACCACCACTTTTTTTTCCTCTTTCTTTTTTTATTTATAACACTGTGAATTGAACTCAGAGGCACTCTACCACTGGGCTATACTTCTGACATTTTTTATTTATTTTGTATGACATAGCTGAGGTTGGCTTCAAGTTTGTGATCCTCCTGTCTCAGCCCCCTTAGTAGCTGGGATTACAGGTGTGTATCATTACATCTGGCACCCACCCTATGTTTTCAGTAACAATGACAATAATAATGATGGATGTGATGACTGTAATGGTAACTACCATTTGTGATGACTCATAGTGTACCAGGCATTATGCTAAGTGTTTTGTGTACATTTCCCCTTATAATACTTAGAAAAGCCCTGAAATAGATTTTATTGGTGCGATTTTACAGACAAGAAAGCTGAGATCCAGAAAGGTTGGATAACTACATTGGGATGAAGATAACACACAGGTAGCCAGGTGTGGTGACTTCCGAAGGCTAAGTCAGGAAGATCACTAGTTTGAGGCCAGCCTCAGCAACTTTGTGAGACCCTGTCTCAAAATAAAAAATTAAAAGGGAAGGGGATGTAGCTCAGTGGTAGAGTAGCCCTGGGTTCAATCCCTAGTAACCCCCTACCAAGAAAATATACATGTATACATACATACACATATGCACAAGCAGCTCTTGTGCAGAGATGAAGCATCTTGCCTGCTCAAGGTCAATTTTTCTGGTTAGAAGCAAAACACAAGTAGGTTCCAAGTCTCTTGTTTTTGAACTTAGTTGGGCACATACTTTTTTTTTTGTTTTGACCTGAGGGTTCATTCTCTGGTCATTTTGTCTCATTTCTTGCTCTGCTCCTTTTAATTTCAGTGAAATTGAATGAAATAGAGGGAAGGGTGGTTTATAATTGGGGTTTTTGGTGAGATTTTAAAGTTTATTTTTAAATAGGCAGCCTTCCCAGACTGACTGGGAATGTAGCAGAAGGCCTGAGAACCAGGAAGTGACACAGACCTGTTTATACCATCCCACTTGGGGGCTTTATGAAAGCCATCCACAGAGATGGTAAAAAAGTAAACATAACTGCAGCAGACAGTTCCCTTGGGTTTGCTATTTTTGACCTGGAGGAGGTATTTCCTACACAACTATAAGTACTTTGAAAACCAAAATCTAGCTCCTAAATATACACTGAGTGAAAGTATATAGATAGATCTTTTCTCTTCTCTGTCTTGTTTGTTTGATTGTGTGTTGTGTGTGTGTGTGTGTGTGTGTGTGTTGTATTGAGGATTGAACCCAGAGGTGCTTAGCCATTGAGCCACATCCCCAGTCCTTTTTTATATTTTAGTTAGAGATGGGGTCTTGCTAAATTGCTCAGGGCATTTCTAAATTGCTGAAGCTGGTTTTGTGATCCTCCTGTGGCATCCTCCTGAGCTGCTGGGATTACAGCATGTGCCACCACATCTGGCTCATTTTTTATTTTGAGACAGGGTTTTGCTAGATTGCCCAGGCTGGCCTCAAACTTGCGATCCTCCTGCCTCAGCGTCCTAATTCTCTGGGATTCACTGGCATGCACTACAACACAACACCTTGCAGATTCTTCTTTCTTTCTTTCTTTTTTTTTTTTTTTTTAGTCGTAGATGTACAAAATATCTTTATTTTATTTATTTATTTTTTATGTGGTGCTGAGGATCAAACCCAGTGCCTCGTGCATTCGAGGCAAACAAACAAACAAACAACAACAACAACAACAAAACGCTCAACCACTGAGCTGCAACCCCAGCCCCAGATTTTCATTTCTAACTACCGGACAGCAACAGTCAGCAGTTGGTTCTAGGCAGACAGAATGATTAGTTCCTCTACCCCCCGAATGTTTTGGTGAATTGTTCTTCTGTTTCTTTATCTTTCAGGTAGCTCTCTACATCCAAAACACTGTCTGATAGCCCACTCTGAAGTATGAGTTGAGGTCCAGGGTCCAGCCAAAAGTTTTCTATTTCCTCTCTCCCCTGTTGTCCTCTGAAGTCTTTGTTCCTATCCCCTTTGTGTTCCCATAGCACTCTTTTTTTTTAAAGACTTTCTTTTGGGCCCTGGTAACAATTTGAGTACTATCCAGATAAATATGTAATTCCTTTCCAGTACACTGAATTCTTTGAGAATAAGAACTGTATTTCATTTCATCTCTGAGATCACCCAAACCTTGCACAGAAGACAGTCAGTAAATATTTGCTGAATTGCAGTGTAGTTACTGGAAACACAGAGCACTAAGAAGTCAGTTTGAGCAAGTTAGCTTCATGGTCTTTTATTTGCAAAGTCAGTATCAGAGCCTGTGGGACTCGGCTCTGCTGGGAACCAAGCAGTGGGGTGTGATGACACATAAGATCTATCTCTGGGGCCTAGAAATTGATTATAGCCACTTGTGCCACGCATCTGTTGTGCTACCTAGCCAAACTTGAGAATCTATACCCATTTCCCTCTTGTTTTATTATCTGCTGCGCTCTGCCATCTTGTATTTTTTATATAGATATGTCTTCTGGGCTTATCTTTTTTCCCCTTTATGCAGCAAGTGTTTATTGAGCACCCTGGGGCCCGGGCCTTGGAGAGAAACAGAGTTAATGGTCTCTGCAGGCATTTTTACCTGTGGGTGTGTGGCACCCAAAAGCCCAGTAGCTCTGAGTGGGCTTCAGTGAGGTGTGTATTTGGTTGGCTTGTTCATGTCCTGGGTACTGATGTATGGGTTCAGAAGAGCCTCCTAGGCCTCTGGGCTAAAGTGATGGGTTTTCCCAGAAAAGATGGACTGGAGGTTGACCTTTTATTTGGAAAACAAAAGAGCAAGGAATCCTTTTCATTAGGAAAGCAGGAAGAGGAAAAACTTACAGATCCCTTAGATCCTATACCCATAACATAGGGTAATATCATCTATTTATTTAATGAGGGAGAATGTATGTGTGTGTAGATATATTCCCTACGTCCCCCAGACACTAATAGAACTGTAGTAGAGTCACAAACAGGTATTTAATTTTTGGTGGGAGAGGGATAGTGCTACAAGCTTTAAAAATATTTTTGGAATTTGTTGGAAAAGAATCTGGAAGTTTCACTTATTTTAAGCTGTTGGCTGTTCTTTTGTATAAAGAGACCTTGTGTTTTGAGCCTAATCTCAGGGTTAAGTTTCCAAATCAGCTGAAAGAGTGCCCTTCGGGATGTGGTTGGGGTCAGCTCTTCACCAGCACTACTTGAGTGCCCATATTTTCTGATACCATCCACCATCTCATATCTCTTTTCCATCTCACAAAATGAGATAGGTACCATTTATCCAGTTTATAGATGGGAACCGAAATTAACTTGCCTAAACTACCCAGTTAATAGTATTATTCAGACCAGAGATTCTGGTCTGGTCTTTCAGACCCTTTCTATGGTCCCAGCCTCCTTGAGAGCTGCTTAGTTGAACTGTTTCCTTTTACAGATGAGGAAGCAGAGGCATGGAAAAGAAGTATTTGATGTAGGTCAGCCTATCAGTCCATGTGAAGTTGGGCCTTAGGAAGTGGTTTCCTGCTTTCAGGTCTGAAATGGATGGCAGGCCAAATTCTGCTCACAGGTGCTCAGCCTGCTCTCTCCTTGTTCCTTTCCAGTCTTGGGCCTCTCTTGTTTTATTCTCCTCTTTTGTCCTTCTCTTGCCTCTTTTTTTCTTTCTCCCTGGGATCTTACAGCTCTGCTGTGATCCTTGTGTGTGTGGAGGCTGGATTTTTTTTTTTTTGTTAGCATTTGTTATTTTTGGAAAGCACTTTAGGACACTGTGTACGGATGGCCCATACAAATGTGCTGATGGATTGATTAAGCTCTAAATGGGAAAGTGGACTCTTCCTGGGTTTGCTGCATTGCAGAGGGAGATAGATGCTAGGGATTGGTCTTACAAGATGAAAGGGGAAAGGAACACTCATGCCAAACAGTGAGAATATATTTAATATTTCTTCATTCTAGTCAGGACTTTTGTTGACTTATTTTCAGAGGAAATACTTTTGGGCCCCTCCTATTCCCTAGAAGACATTCCATATTCCTTAGAACTGGAAAGGGCCTTTAGGGATCATCCAGGTCCACTCCTGAGAACCAAGAAGACTGGCTGACTTGCCTGAGGCCAAGCTACTACTTAGTTGTTGAGCTGGGACCTGGTTCTGCCCCCTACTTACAGCTCCCTGTTGCAGTCATCCTGCTGTTAGGCTCTAATAAAAGAGGTGTTGGCTATGTTGGCTATTGTGGAAGAATTGACTTAGGAAGGGCATGGTAGTGGTGTCTACCTGGAGTTCTTGCCATCTGAACATTGGGGAGTAATTGGGGGGGGGGCACTGTGATGATGCCCAGAGGATGCCTTGAGTGATCATGGGGAAGTAAGGCAAGAGTGTAAGGATATCAAGTCAAGAATGTAGCTCAGTGGGAGAGTGCTTGCCTAGTGTGTATGAGGCCCTGGGTTCATTCCCCAGCACTGGGAAAAAAAAACTAGCAATTCAAGAAAGCATATGGCACCCTGTATTGGTTTAGGTGGCTTAAGAGGAAAGCTGGGGGTAATTGAGGGTAGTTTTTTTTTCTTTTCTTTTTTTATGATTTGCAGGGTGTGAAATTTCAACAAAAGCGTATGCCTTTGGGACTAAGCTGGAGATTGAAAGGAAAGAGATAAGGTAATGTTCTGCCAAAGGATCTCAAATTCCAGTAGAAGAATTTGTGGCTGTTTAAACACTGAGGTATTAGTGGCATAATGGAAATAGAGGTTAGTAAGATTGGAAGGAAGTTGGGTGCAGTGGCACACACTTATAATCTCAGTTACTTGGGAAGCTGAGGCAGGAAGATCACAAGTTTGATGCCAGCTTTAGCAAATTAGAACCTGTCTCAAAATTAAAAATAAGGCTGAGGATGTAGCTTAGTGGTAGAGGGCCTCTGAGTTCAATCCCCATCATCCCCGACCCCAAGTTTGGATGGAACCATAGATCCAGAGGGGAAGGAACAGAAGGCTTCTACAAACTTAATTTTGGTCGTTATTTTTTGTGTCGGTGGGGAGGAGATATTTAGATTTTTTTTGTTTTTTCCTTTAAACATGTGGTCTGATCATTTTAGGGAAAGGAGAGAGAGAAGACATTAAAGGGAAGAAATGGGGAGAGGTAAGGGAGGGCCTGGGTACACTTTGGCCTTGCTAGTTACTTCTCTTGTCATTCCCCTCTGGGGAACTTTGGACTTCTTGTCCTTATACTCTGAGAGATGTAATTAGCTGGTTAAACTGTTCATATTTCATGAACTGATCTTTGTTTTCTCTCATCACATGGTAGCATGGGGGTTGGTAAAGATGGTTATCAAAGGAATAAACTCTCTTCTTCTAGACTCTCACCATGACTACCCCAACCCAGTTTCTGGGTTAGTCTGAGGCATGAAAAGGATTTTACTTGCTTTTCTCTTCCTAGTTCCCTCTCCCAATTAATGGACAGATGAGCCATGGATTAGGAAGATTTATCCTAATAATTAAATGTAAGCTTGGTGTGGGGACACATGCCTGTAATCCCAGCAGTTTAGGAGGTTGAGGCAGGAGGATTGCAAGTTCAAAGCCAGCCTCAGCAACTTAGTGAGAGCCTGTCTCAGAATGAAAAATAGAAAGGGCTAGGGATGTGGTTCAGTGATTAAGCACCTCTGGGTTCAATTCCCAGTACCAAAATATATAAATGGGGACAGAGGCTGGCTTTACCCGCTCAGCATGTGGGAGCCAAGCTTAAGTCAGATTCCACTTGTCTCCTCAGAGGAGAGCTCAGTGTGTCAAGACCTGTACCTCCAGCACGACTGGCTATTCTTTTTTTTTTTTTTTTTTTTTTTTGTGGTACCGGGGATTGAACTCAGGGGCACTCGACCACTGGGTCACATCCCCAGCCCTTTTTTGTATTTTTTATTTAGAGACAGCGTCTCACTGAGTTGCTAAGTGCCTCGCCATTGCTGAGGCTGGCTTTGAACTCGCGATCCTCCTGCCTCAGCCTCCCAAAGTACTGGGATTACAGGCGTGCGCCACCACGCCCGGCACGACTGGCTATTCTCTGCAGGGATAGACTCCAAGGCAGCCAGGCACAAGGGCTGAGAACATCTGGGCCCTGGCTGCTTGGAGAACAGGGTGCCATGGTTGTTTCTTGGCTGGCACTATACCTGCTTCTACCCCCCTAGGCCAAGAGCCAGTTTTGAAGGTGACTCTAGGGTACCTTTAATCTGTTGGGTTAACCTGGAAGCATCTGTGACAACAACAAGGAGTAAACCATGTGAACTTAAAAGTTCACATTAAACTTAATGGCTTGAGTTGCAGGTTCTCCTTAGCACCAGAAGCCTGCCATTTTTTGCATCATTTCTCAGTCCTCTGCTCTCTTGGCTTCTGGCTAAGACTATAAATAGATGCTCTGGGTCTTTCTAATTTACAGAGTATTTCCTTGTCTTTTGTCCCTTATAAACCTCACCAGTCCAGTGAGATAGTCAAAGCAAGCGATATCCCCACTTTACAAACAAGGGAACAGAGGTAGAGATGAGGAAAGTGGCTTCCTAAAGGTCAGATTCATGGCTCAAGGGCAGTGTGGACTGGAAATGAGTATCCACATGTATCCATCACTTCAGCAGGGCTCAGTCACCCAGGTTTTGCTGTTCTAGTTCACCGGTGGGAAAGGCTAGCTTCTGCTACCATCTGCTATTGGGTCAGCAGCACTCATTCCCAAGAAAGAAAACTGTAATGCAGGTGAATGCAGGTTTTCCTAGTCTCTGCCTCACCTGTGTTTTGGAAGGGAAAGCCAGCTGCTCCAGGAAGCCATGGGTTACATAAAGAGAAGTGAGGAAGCACTGGAGAATTGTGTGGCTGAAAGGCTAGAGAGCCTTTAAGACCAGCCAGCTGGCTGGTGGCATCCCTAGGCCCTCCTTTTTGCACATTTCTATATATTCCTGTGAAAAGTGCTAGTTTTGAAAATGAGACTTAAGTTTCCTTTTCAATGATAATTTTTTAAAATTAAGAGGATGTGGTCACTAATGTACCAAAAGACTACTGAAATGAAATGGTTCCTTTCTCCTTTTGGAACAAAGTTTGAGCCTCAATATTTTTCTAGGGATAATGAATACCCACTGTTTATTTTCTGTGGTGCTCGGGATCAAAACTTAGGGCCTCATGCATGCTAAGCAAGCTCTCAACCACTGAGCTACATCCCCCGCTTTTTATTTTTTATTTATTTACAGGGTCTTTAAGTTGTTCAGGCCCACTTCAGACTTACTATCCTTCTGTCTGTGCCTCCTGAGTAGCTAGGATTATAGCTGTGTCTCCACCCCCCACCCATGCCTGGGCACACATGTGATTTCTAAGAAGAGATTCTAGAAGAATTGATAGATCAGAGAATGTGTGCATTTTTTGACAGATATTATTAAGTTGTTTTACAAAGAGGTCTAAAGTGATTACAAAATAGGAAATCTAAGATTATTATTTGGGCACGGACCTTCTTTTTCTCCCACCCCAACCAGTTCTCTAAAATCACTGCCAGAGTGACCTTAAATGAATTTGATCTTGTAACTTCCCTGTTTATCATCCTTGTTAGCACCATCTGGTTGTGTGTGTGTGTGGGGGGGTAGTGTTAAGACTCCCCAGCTGCCGGGGTGTGGTGGCGCACGCCTGTAATCCCAGCACTTTGGGAGGCTGAGGCAGGAGGATCGTGAGTTCAAAGCCAGCCTCAGCAATGGCAAGGCGCACTTAGCAACTCAGTGAGACCCTGTCTCCAAATAAAATACAAAAATGGGCTGGGGATATGGCCCAGTGGTCGAGTGCTGCTGAGTTCAATCCCCAGTACCACAAAAAAAAAAAAAAACAAAACACTCCCCAGCTGAGCTCTGTCCTGCTCCTGTGCCTTCTGCCAGGAGTATTGGCTCTCACAGTATTCTGATCCACTTTTTTTTTTAATTTAAAACCTCGTTTACCAGAAGACATGAAAAAAGATGAAAGACAATCCACATGGTAGAAGTTATATGTTACATAGGCAACAAAGGATAAGTACCCAAAACACATAAAGAACTACACAACAATGAGAAAAAGAGAAGTCAGCCCACAAGATAATGTGCAAAATGCACCAACAGGAAAAGTTAATGAACATCGGCACCTCTAGGTTGAGTGCTGCCTGAATATAGAGGAGAGTCATGTTTTACTCCCATGCCCTTTCTCTGAGTTTGGTATCGTATGTATTACCTTCCCAGAAACAATAGAAAAGTATTACTGAAAATAAAAATAAATAAGTTAAGTTTTGTATTTAGCCACATGTAGTAAAATATCCTACATTATATTTTACTACATGATTATGTATTTCCTGAGATATGCAGAGACAATATAAAACTTATTTTTTCATTTCCTTCTTTCTTATCCTAGCATATAGGACCAGACATTGTTTCCAAATATCGTATGCGTATACACACACACACTTTTGTGTGTGGTGATGGGTATTGAACTCAGGGCCTCTTGCACACTAGGCAAGAACCACATCCCCCAATCCTTCACATTTTATCTATAATCCTTTATATTAGGGTTGTTTATGACATACTGAAAATTGAATAATTGATTATATTCATTGTGGTCAATCATTGCTGTGATGATCCCCAATTACTCCAGTCACTTTAATTCTTGATTTTTTTCTTAAAAGTTCAAAATTCATCAAAAATTAGAAATCCATTATTTCTTTCATGTTTTAATAGAAATTCTTTACTTCTTTTGTCAATGTGGTTTGGAGAGAATAGATTGACTACAGGAATAAAATAATGCTCAAGTTGTTCTGTCCTGAGACACTCAAGAAAGAATGTCACACAGTTATCAAAGCAGAGTACTAGGTCTTTGAGATGCCACTGACTATCCTGTGGGTTCTGGGTATATACATGTAGGAAGGCAGTTTTCACAAGAGCAGAGCAGAATTTATCCAGTTCTTTTCGGTTTTCAAACTTTTTTTTTTTTCCAGCTGTTCAAAATGAATTTCATTAGTTTTAAACAATCTTTCCTGCAACATTTCTCTCCATTAGTTTCACAACATATTTTAGTTTGCCCCTGGTTTTTCAAAATTTCCTTTTCAGTGGGAGAGAAGGATAGCGGCCATGTCTCTTCTTGAAAACCATTTTCTTTTTTTGTATGATTGGGTATGAGCTAAAATGGCTCTTGTCTTAGTTTGCTCCTAACTCTTGTTCCAAGCCCGTTATTAATGGGAAGACCTTTCTGGGTGCTAGCAGGCCAGCTACTCTTTGATTCCAAAGCCAGTATATTCACAGATATTTCTTCAGGTTTTCTAATAAGAAGTGTTACAGCAGGGCTCCCTTGTCTTTTCCTCTCCACAGTGATGTCTATATCTTCAATGTTTTTAATTTCTTCTTTCATGATTTTCCTAAACTTTGACAGCATCTTAGAAGCTGATAATATTTCCTCTTCTACAAATTGCTTCTGAGGACTTCCTTTGTGATTTCTTTTGAACTTCACAAAGTAGTGAGCACCACTGTTACAATATTCTTCTAGCTGAATTCTGGGGACTTCCAGTTTAAACATGACATCAAATTCATTAGGTACAGAAATGTTCACGTGCTCATAGTAGCTCCCTGTGTGCAGCAGCTTGACACCTTTGAACTCAGAATCACAGTTCTGCAATCTCCAAAGCAGGTGACCTGTGACCTTGTCCACGACCATGGCCTCAGCTGAGATTTCCTTGTGCCTGAGCTTCAGCTTCTCCAGCACATCCCTGGGCTTCCAGCTGCCCAGCACCTCTCCCTCCCACCCAGACTCAGGACGTGGACCTGTGTGTAGGAGCAAGACGCTTCCGTGGGTTCAGACAGGGTTCTCTGTTCTGGACCAGGGGTCTCTATTCTGGACCTCCCTCACTATTCGACCCTGCCTGGGAAAGGGAGGCCCCAGGGCCAAAGGAGGCTCCAGTGCCTCCGCAGGAATTGCTGGTGCCTCAGCTTTGACTAAAGCCTGAGGGCGGTAACCCTTTTCGCAGAGATGCCTTTTTGGTGCCGGCTCTGGATGCATGTTCCTGTAGTTTCTTCTGGGGGTCCCAGGTGCTCTTGGTCTGTAAGCATCGCAATTCCCAGACAGGGCTGCATTTTGCTGCGTTGTGCTGGGTGGCCTAGGGAGCAGCGGGAGAGGGAGATTCGTAGAGCTCTGTCAGGGTGACCCTCATGCCTTTCTCTGAAATGTTGGGGGTGGCAGCTCCAGCTTTCGAAGCTCTCTGAGTGGCCTTTTCGGCGTAGTGGGTCCATGGCTGGTGCTGTCTATTTTACCCCAAAGAAGAGTCAACTTGGAGCTGGTTCTGGTGGTGTACGCCTGTAATCCCAGCACTCAGGAGGCTGAGGCAGGAGGATCACGAGTTCAAAGCCAGCCTCAGCAATGGCGAGGCACTTAGCAACTCAGTGAGACCCTGTCTCTAATAAAAATACAAAAAAGGGCTGGGGATATGGCCCAGTGGTCGAGTGCCCCTGAGTTCAATCCCTGGTACAAAAAAAAGAGTCAACTTGGGGAAAATGTCACAGGAGGAGGAGCCGGGCGTGATGGCGCACACCTGTAATCCCAGCACTTGGGAGGCTGAGGCAGGAGGATCATGACTTCAATGCCAGCCTCAGCAATGGCGAGGAACTTAGCAACTCAGTGAGACCCTATCTCTAATAAAATACAAAAAAGGGCTGGGGATGTGGCCCAGTGGTCGAGTGCCCTCGAGTTCAATCCCCAATACCCAAAAAAAATAAAAAAGGTCACAGGAGGAGGAACTTGTAGTGACAGATAGAAATGAAACTTAAAAATGTGGCCTGGGAACTGGCACTGAGAGGAAACCCATGCCTGGAGGTCTCACAGAGCCACACACTCTCACCCGATCCACTTATTTTTGATACCACCTTCTCTCCCCCGCTTTTCCCCCTAGACATATCCTGCACATGTAGACTCAGCTTAGTATCTATCCCTTCCTCTGAGTAGTCTTTGCTGACTGCCTGCACTTGTGTACCAAGCACCCAAGCCCCGCCTTACACGTGTTTATCCAGTCAACACTTAAATATGTGTTGTGTATGTGCCATGATGTGACATGGTGCCGACGGATAGCATTCTTGATGATCCACAGATTGTTACCTTGAGGAAATGATGACTGCCTCCTAGGATTACCTGGTGTGACTGCATCTGAAAAGGCAACATGGTGGGGCAATTGCCAACCTGTCACTAGCCAGTTGGAGCCCTAGGCACATTCTTCAACATCTTTGGACTTTGGTTTGGACATCTGTCAATAAGAAGGTGGTGCTTGATGAGCTCAAACGTCCTTGCCACTCAGGTCTTGTTGGTGATTTAATAAAACAGCAGCCAGGGGTTACCGAGGACTTAGAACGGGATAGGCACTTTGCCAAGCACTTTGAACCTAATTCTCACATCAACCCTATGATTTCAGTCCCCATTTTCAGATAAGGAAACCAAGAATAACTAAGGTTCTGTGACTTGGGTACAAGGTCACAATAGAGGAAACAGATTTGCATCAAAGCCTCTGATTCTGCCATTCTCAGCCACATAAATGTACACACATTCCACACATTTACACATGCATAGTTTTGTGTATTATTTGGGTCACTCACAGACTGTACCACAGGTCTCTTCACTAACCACCTGTCTATAACTTTAAAGGCTCATCAAGTTGGAGTCTGGGTAAAAGCTAGGGATGAAGATGTTGTGGTTCAGTTTTCAGCAGGAATGGAAGGAGGACCAATGGCTGACTCTGTGTTTTTTTTTTTTTTTTTTTTTTTTTTAATTTTAATTTTTTGTACCAGGGATTGACTCATTTAACCATTGAGTCACATCTTCTGCCCATTTTTGTATTTTATTTTGAAATAGGGTCCTACTAAATTGCCTACGGCCTTGCTAAGTTGCTGAGGCTGGATTTGAACTCATGAACCTCCTGCCCTGACCTCCCTCACTGCTGGGATTACATGTGTGTGCCACCGCACCTGGCCAGCTCTGTTCTTAGTCCCTGGCTAATGCTTATTTTGAATATGCTGATAACTGTTCTCCCCTGAACTGAGAGAATTCATGTTATTGTTTGCAGTTGCCCTCCCTACAAGGGGCATAGATCTGAGTCAAGGCTTCAGGTGTGGAATTAAGATCAGGTCTGCTTAATAGTTCAGACAGCATCTCAGATGCATCCTTTATTAGGGCTGTGAATGGCAGGCTCCCTTATCTTTGCACATACAGCCTTATTACTAGAGAAGGAAATGTGTGGATTTTTTTAAAGGAAGTATAATCTTATTATTTGTAGTACCTGTTATTAACTAGAATATATGAGTAGCTGGCAAATGAAATTGAATAAGTTAACTAAAATATAGTGGGCCCATATTGTAATATATCATCAACCCAGCTTCTTCCTTGAAGGAATGTAGAAAATAACCATTAAAAGTCTTGACCCTGACTTGTTTTCATTTTTTAAAGATATTGGTTTCTCCTCTTCTGAAGTCTCTCTGAACCAAAGTAGGTGGCTGGGCTAATTAGCAACTACAGCCTATTTTCCACCCCGCATCACTGTTGAGGATAGCCAACAGACTGCGGGCTCTCTGGTCATAAGTGTATTGGGTGAGCCTTGATTAATAAGCCATTTTTGAGATTCATGGCTGTCAAGTTAGATCCTCAGGGGTTCCTCCAGCCTCTGGCAGGTTAGCAGACAGGTGGGGCCTTGGCTGCTGCTGCTGCATTCCTTCTCTAGGCGGTGTATTTCTCTCTTTAAGATCTCCCCCCACTCCCCTCTCCCTTTTGGTTAGTTGAACTTGTTCTGAGTCCAAGTGGCAAAGACAGAGCCTGACAGGTGTAGCTGCTCTGTGTCAACAGCTGCCTCTCTGCTGGAGTCTCAGAGGCTGCTGGTGGGGCAGGGCCCAGCAGTCTGAAAGCCACGCTGTGCCTGAGGGATGTCCAGGTGAGCCTGAGCTGTCTCCTGGCCCTATCACAAGGATCTGGCTCCAGGATGGGACTTTGACAGCTGCTAGTGTGCAGGCTGTAGTGTTTCCCAGGAGTGGAAAAGCTTCTTCTGTACTAGTCTCTTCAGGCAGCAGGGATTCAGTGGCTAGAATTCATTCAGATTTGTATATGATTATTTGTATGTGATTTGTATGTGCTTGCTTCTAACTTAATGGCAGAAATTTTCACTTTATTCAAGTCCTTGTTTTTTGTTTATTTGCTATAGGTGAATCTACCCCTGACTGGCTTTAGGATTCTTCTAGAACTTTAAATTTTTCCTTTTAAAAAAACTTGGACGGATAAAAGATGTGCCATGGCAGGATAGCACCAAAGAGCACCTCAGCATTTGCCGTGGCCTTCGTGGGACATGGAGTGTTCCTTCCACTGGTGATCCTTAGCACCCTGCTTGGAGACGGACTTGCCTCCGGTAAGTTCCAACCTGCCTTTTCGTGTTGGAGGGAAAAGAATTGATACCCTTGCTTCTTATAGAACCTGGGATACAGTGACTCTTGTCAGGCAGATTCAGGGAGAGTAAGGAGTTGGGGGCTTCTTTTTTAACTTTTCTTGGGAGTCGAGGGCTTTTGTGCTGTGGTATGTAGCAAGGTACCAGTCCTTCTTGGGGACTAGTGAACCAGCAGCAGGAGGTGGTGTGGAGGAACCTGCTGGTGATAGATAACATTACCTCCCCTCTTCCCCAGCTGTTGTTATCATCAGGCGGGACAGAGTTGTAGGACCCAGGGCCTGATGTCCAGGGAAGGAGGCAGGCTTTCAAATCAGACTGCCTATCTTCAGAGCCCATTCCTTACTTGCTTTGTGATGCTGAGCAAGTTGCTTTGCTGCTGTGAGCCTCAAACCTCCTCATCTGTAGAATGGAACAATAATAGTACCTACTTCACAGTGTGGTTGTAAAGATTGCTAAGATAACATAATAGGCACATAGTGACAGTTCACTCCTTTAGTTTGTTGTCTTTCTTTGCTTTTCCTTGGAGTGAGTGCATAGTTGAGATATTGTGATTTAGTCAGAGTAGGACCTGGTAACTGACTACAAACAATGTAATCTTGGGCAAGCCACTTAACCATTCTGTGGCTCAATTTCTCCATCTGTTACAAGAAGGGGTTGACCTGGGTAACTTTTAAGGTCTCTTCTAGCTCCCACAGTCTATATTTCATGATTCTAAAGACTTTCTGTTTGAAGATGGTGAGCTAGAGAGTCTCTAGTAGAGGTTGGAAATACAGCAGTGAGCTCTTTTGAGTTTTTATGGTCCTTGTTGCCTTTGACGATGGTCAGAAGACCCTTCTAGCTTCTCTTTGTGTGGTCCTCCAGACCTGGCATCCTTTTCAGAAAGGGCATTTTTCCACTGTGTCCAGAGGGCTTCTGGGGAATAACCCAGAACCTGCCTCTGTATCTGTGAGTCCTAGTGTTATCATTGAGCTCAGTAGTAATGGTACCTCTAACAGACTTCCTTAGAAAGACTTATATGACTGTTTCCTCAGGAAAACACTAGGAATCTTGGGGATTAGGTTCTGGAATTGGTGGCAGGGGAGTGACACGTTGTGGCTATAGAGTCCCTGTAGCTTACTGCTATCCTTTCTTACTTTTCTATTAACTTCTGTCATCCATTTACCCAACACATAACAGATAATGGGGTAAGCTCATCTCATCTTATTTTTTTCTTCTGAATTATTTGAAGAAATAATTTTTGTTGTTGTTGTTCTATTGTAGCCTTCCCCACCACACATATACACATTTCCTTGTCTATTGCCTCTCATTACACCCCATTCTGACACTAAATCCAAACCTTTACTCCCTATCCATGAGGAACCCTGGCACAACCTCCAGGGCCATGATGGTTGGGACCCCATAGTATGGGCATCATGGTTTCAAAGGAAAATAAGACCAGACTACATCAGTGTGTAACAAAACGAAGCAGGGCCTACATTCATTGGGCCACTCCAAAGCCAGAGGTGGCCTCTAGTCATAGTAGTTACAGAACCACAAAGTGTCTTGCTCACCTCTGTATCTCTGGAGCAGAAGTTAATAAACTACGGACCACAGCCAAATCTTGCCCTCCATATGCTTTTAACTGGTGGGAAACAATAAGAATAGTAATATTTCATGACATGTAGAAATTATATGAAATTCAAATTTCAGTGTCTGTAAATAAAGTTTGGAACATAGTAATGCTCATTCATGAATACATTGTCTGTGTCTGCTTTTGTGCTACAGTGACAAAGTAGGCTAGGTGTGACAAAGACCATGTGGCCTACAAAACCTTAAATATTCAGGCTTTAAAATATTTGGCTCTTTATGAAATAGGTGCTCCCCATCCCTAGCCAGCCCAGAACAAATGATGCTCAATAGATATGTGCATGAATGGAATGACTGTAGGAGCAGGAAGAACTTGACAGGGCCAAGTTGTTCTTCAGAAGTTATGCACTTGTCTAGATTCTTATAGCTCTTTGTAGGGCCAGGACCAGAACCTGACTTAGTGCCTGGCACACTACTGCAGTCTTCCTCTTCCAGAGCTCCTCTGGGAAAACTGTCCTGGCATGTTAGGGAGCAGTATTAGTGGCAGAATGTCAGAAGTCTTGAGCCTCTTTAGCTTCATTAAGCCATCCCACCTACCCCTACTCCTTTTTATTGGCTCCATGCTTCACTTCTTCTTCCATTTCCCACCCCCATTTTCCATCTACCCACACCTTCCCACTTTCCACCCAAGGTCTGCAATCAATTATCAGGTTCCAGACTGGCTGGATAAAGGGATTATTATTCTCCAGTGTGGAAAAATGTGTGTTTGTAGTGTGGGCTCCAACCAGAATGGGGAAATAGGCTCTGTTGTTTTCTTACCCCTTCCCCATTGAAAAGAATACCCCCCTGCCCTGACACCCCAAGCCCCAAGTTTTTTCTGCTTCTCAAAGCAAAGTATAGACAGGGAGAGGGGTTTCACCATTACTTAGATCTAGTGCTTGAAGTTGCTGCCAATGTTTTCCTCTCTCTCTCTGGAGTGGCTTCTGGGGGAGGGATGTGCCCACTCCTTGGCCTAAAACTCAGAGCACAGCTGTATGGCTGGGTCTGCCACAAGCAGCATGCCAAGCAAGCTTGCCAGGAAAGCAAGACTCTCAGATACTGGAAAGCCAAGGAAAAGCAATCATTCAGGAAAAGCCCCTTCTTCCCCTTCCTGTGTTTCTTACCTGTTCCTGTAGCTACTTTCGTATGCTCATTCTGGGAAACTTTTTTTTTCTCTCAGTACTGGAGATTGAACCCAATTGTTTTCTGCCACTGAGCTATATCCCCAGCTCTTTTTATATTTCAATTTTATTTTGAGACGGGGTCTTGCCAAATTGGCCAGGCTGGCCTTGAATTTGTGATTCTCCTGCCTCAGTCTCCTGAGTAGCTACATTAGTGTGCACAACTCCAGAAACATTTTACTTGGGGTGCTTGTAAAATACACAGGCTTCTTCCCCAGTGAGCTCTGGTAGACCCTAAATGTTTTAGCTCATGGCCATGCTCATTTTGAGAATCCCAAAGGACCATAGGTAAATGGACTTCCTCAGGGTGGCAACTTGCCCACAAGTCTCTGATCATCAATACCACAGTCATGTTCCAGTCATGGTATTAATCTCAGGTTGAATAGAAAAAAATCATGTGTTAAAAGGCATTTTGAGAGTTCTGGGGTAGAATTAGCTCATGTTTCAGAATCAGTTTCCATACTGTTTTGTCTTATCTACAATTGGGATGGAGAGTTGTAGCAGAGAAGGTGTTAGAGGCATTGACCAGGGCTCCAGTTTTCCCTTGGTCTTTCCTTTAAATGGGGAAGAATTCTTGAAGATTCCTTTTTAGGAATGGCAAAGGAAGTATATCTTATTCTTCACATCCAGTCACACCATGCAGTGGGAAGAAACAAGAATTAAAAATAGATGTATGCACATGCTACCCAACTTGCCTTTCTTGAACTGGGGTGGGACTAGAATCCTAGCTGTGTAGCAGCCTCTCCCAGGTCTCACAGCTCTTTACCTGCTGTAACCTTAGGTGAATCACTTGACCTTTTCATGACTCATACAAAACAGAAACAATGATCCATCCTGAAGAATGTTAGGTTGATAGTGTTGCGTAGACTAATAAAAACGATTGGAGGGCACTTGGCATGTAAAACATGCAACGTAATTCCCAAATAATAACAACAACAGAGTTGGTATGTGACCTATTGTTGAGTCACATCATGCAGGAGACTTCATGCAGATGACATCCTTTTCTGTCATAAAAACACAACTGAGCCAGGCACGGTGGCACACGCCTGTAATCCCAGTAGCTTGGGAGGCTGAGGCAGGAGGATTGCAAGTTCAAAGCCAGTCTCAGCAACTTAGTGAGGCCCTGAGTCACTCAGTGAGACCCTGTCTCTAAATAAAATACAGAAAAGGGCTAGAAATGTGGCTCAGTGGTTGAGTGCTCCTGGATTCACTCCCCAGTACCAAAAAACAAAAAACCCACAACTGAATATGCAGAGTCACTATTTGGGTTGAGGTTAAGGAATTTAGGAGCAGGTGTCAAATTTGATCAGTGAGGAAGGTTGATTATTTCAGGAATCCCCTTTGCCTTCCAGATAGCTCATGTTCCATGTTTGCATAGCTTGATGATCTCAATCCAGCTGGCCTGCTGACTCACATAAAGAGCTTTTGCTTTGCATTCTCTCTTTACCAAACATATTTACTGAACAAACTCAGTATTTTCCTTGTTTCTGATTTTCTCTCAAAGTGTTGCCATGATATATTGGGCCATGTTAAACATCACAGTCACATAAAGCAATTTTTTAAATAGGAGGGAAAGCATCTGTGTTCACTTCTGCACAACAAAATGAAAAAGCCAGGCACTTAGTTTTCTATGAAGATGGAAAAATCATGAGAACTAGGTTCTTTGAGAGATGATGTGGCTTTCACTCTCAGCATTGCCAGGGCAGAGAAATGTTGGTGGGCATTATGGCTCTCCTTACCTTATTTGAAGGGATCTGGAGTCAGGTGATATACACTGAGCTGTGGGGACAGGACAGATGAGAAACTCACATGGGTAGCCATCATTTATGTGTTAGGTTCTATACTATTACCCTGTGTAAGCTCTTAGAACACACAGGCTAGGTGGTCATGAGACCATTTTACAAAAGAGAAACTGAGGCAGAGATGTTAAATTGTTTACTTGGAATATAAGTATAATGGTGGAGCTGGCTGTCTCTTATTCTGCTGCCCTCGATCAAACTATATGTGCTGAATTGCAGGCATCTGTTTCCTGATTGAAGGGCTCAGCCCAGCCTTCAGAGGATTATTCTGACAGGAAGAAAGACCCTGTTTGAGCTGGATGTGATAACACATGCCTGTAATTCCAGCTACTTAGGAGACTGAGGTAGAAGGATCCACAAAGCCAATAGAAGTCAAGGCCATTCTGGGCAATTTAATGAGATTGTCAGCAAATTAGTGAAACCCTCTCTCAGAATTAAAAACAGAAAGGGCTGGGGATGTAGCTCAGTGTAGAGCACTCCTGGGTTCAGTCCACAGTACTGCCAAAAACAAAACAAAACAAACAACCAAAAAACAAAAACAAACAAAAAAACACCCTGTATTCTCTCCTCATGGTTAAAAAAGGATATAGGAGTCATCCCTGGGTTGCCATGTTTCTTTCTCTGGTTGTTTCTGTTCTCATCCACAACAGCCCTTGGTTGTTTGGTTCCACTTCAGGCACAGGGTTTGCCAAGGCACTTCTATTCTTGGAAAGGAACAATAGGGACTATAGCAAAGTGTTTGCTAAATGAGGATGTAGTTCCCAAAACATCCGCAAAGCATCTTCCTGTCAGCTGCAAACCCGGGCTGACCAAAGTGATGTAATCTCTCCATGGGGTAATTACCTGTGACTATAAAAAGACTTGGAGATTGTGGTAGGAGGCTGGATGTGTCATTATAGGGCTTGTTGAACCCTGGTGTCATGAAAAGACATTGAGAACTTACCTTCTGCAGACTAATTGCAGTACATTACAAGTACATGGTATTGCCCTTGACAGTAACTTTCTAATAAAAAACTCAGAATCCCCACACCTACTTGGGTCTCATTGGGGTTAAACCCCTCATCAAACACAAATTTGGAGCAGTGGTGTTTCATTACCTTAGTCTAATTTGCCAACTTGGAGATTATTCTTCTTACCTGTCTAACTCTTTCAGCAAAAGGGAGACACTGGGTGCTGCTAATAAAAAATTAGGGCTGGTTTTAGGTAGGTTTCCAGATGAACCCTTTGCATTACCTCTTACCACTAGGAGATTCCATTCTGTGGTGTCACTCAGAAGTGTGAGCCTGAACAGCTTTCCCATTCCAGGTGGCCTGTGCTGGTATGGCTGGCTGGCAGGACTATGGCCAGATTAGGAGTGACTGTGGCCAGCCTTATGTTTAGCTTTGGGGTCCAGAGAGACAGCAGCATTTAAAGACAACCTTTTCTTTTTTTTTTTTTTTTTTTTCTATTAGAGCTTCATAGTTATACGTAGTAGTTGGGTTCACCCTGACAAACTCACACATGCATGAACAATTTCAGCTCATGATCCCCAAATTTTCCTTCTCCCTTTTCCCTCTCATTCTTCCTCCCCTCTCCCATTCCTCTTTCTCTATTCTGCTTGACTTCCTTTTGCTCATCTATTAATTTATATTTGATTATTATCCGTCTCCCCCTTTCCTTTATTTTACTTTTAACTTCTGCCTATGAGAAAAAACATTCCATCTTTAAGTTTCTTGAGTTTGGCTTATTTCATTTATCATGATATTCTCTATTTCCATCCATTTACCAGCAAATGCCATAATTTCATTCTTTTTTTATGGCTGAGTAGGACTCCATTGTATATGTATACCACAGTTTCTTAATCCATTCATCTATTGATGGCAGCTGGGTTGATTTCCATAATTTAGCTATTGTGAATTGTGCTACTGTAAACATTAATGTAGCTGTGTTGCTGTAGCATGCTGATTTTAGATCTTTGGGGGGAAATACCAAGGAATGGGATAGCTGGGTAACATGGTTAAGTCCAATCCCTAGTTTTTTGAGGAATCTTCATACTGCTTTCCAGAGTGGTCATACTAGTCTGCAATCCTACCAACAATATACAAGTGTACCTTTTCCCCAACAACCTTGACAGCATTTATTGCTGTACATATTCTTGGTCATTGCCATTCTTACTGGAGTGAGATGGAATCTAAGTTTTGATCTGTATTCCCTAATTGCTAGAGATGTTGAACATTTTTTCATGTATTTGTTAGCCATTTGTGTTCCTTCTTTTGAGAAGTTTAATTGTTTTTCCCATTTATTGATTGGATCGGCATGTGTGTGTGTGTGTGTGTGTGTGTGTGTGTGTGTGTGTGTGTGTGTGTACGTTTTTTGAGTTCTTTGTATATTCTGGATATTAATCCCCTGCCAGGAGTAGCTGGCCAAGATTTTCTCCCATACTGTAGGCTGTCTCTTCATGCTCTTACTTGTTTCCTTTTCTGTGCTGAAGCTTTTTAGTTTGATGGCATCCTACTTATTGATTCTTGGTTTTATTTCTTGTGCTTGGGGATCTTGTTAAGGAATTCAGTGCCAGCACTTAAATGATAGAGTGTTGACCCTATGTTTTATTCTAGTAGTTATAAAGTTTCTGTTCTAATTCCTAAGCCTTTGATCCATTTTGATTTGAGTTTTGTGCAGGGAGAGAAAGAGGGGTCTAACTTAATTTTTCTGTATATAGCTATCCAGTTTTCCCAGCACCATTTGTTAAAAAGCCTGTCTTTTCTCCAAGATTGTTTTTGGCACCTTTGAAAGACAACCTTTTTTGGGGCCAGTGTGAATGAGGGGTGCTCTGGCTGTTGACCTCATTGACCTCACCCTAAGCCAGTTTAACGTATGGAAATCTGAATTAATTGGAAGATGAATGTGAAATTATAACCTTTTTTTAAAGGATTGTCCCTAGTGTTTCTTAACATATCTGTCTCTTGCCTAGTAGAATAGGATCCAATTCATATACACCTTAAAATAAGCAAATATCACCTGCGGCTCCTATGGAACCACTGAGATCACTAAGTGTAGCTCAGTATAGCTCTTATTATGCTTTACCTCCCTGCCTTGATTTTTAGAGAGGCAGCATAGTGTGATTAAAAGCATGGGCTCCAGCTGTGCATACTGGTGCATGCCTGTAATCCCAATAACTTGGGAGGCTGAGGCAGAAGGATTGCAAGTTTAAGACCAGCCTTAGCAATTTAGGGAGGCCCTAGCAACTTAGCAAGACCCTTTCTCACAATAAAAAATAAAAAGGGCTGGAGATTTAGTTCAGTGGTAAAATGCCCTGGGTTCAATCCCCAGTACCCCTCCCCTTTCCCAAAAAAAAAAAAAAAAAAAAAAAAAAAAAAAAAAAAGGCATGGACTCCAGAGCCAGGTTGATTGGATTTGAATACTGCCTATATTTCTTGCTACCTCTGTTACTTTAGTTAGCTTTCCTGACCACACGCTATTTCCTCAGAATGGGAATGTAATAGTGCCTACTTGATAAGGTTGTTTTGAGTATTAAATAAGATAGCATTTGTAAGACACTTGGAACATTGCCTGGTGCATAGAGAAGTAATTTCATATTGAAAGATCATATTCTAGCATCAGCTGATACCATGCTATACTTCTTGCTTTGATGATGCCATAGCTAATTAATTCAGATAAATGCAGGATTAGAAGATGCTCTTTGTTCCTTCTGTATCGCTTGGATTATCTGATTCAGTGCAGTATAGTACTGAGTAGAGTTAGACTGGTATTTGTGTGGTTTCCTGGATTCTCTAAATTCTCAAATGCTACATGCAGTCATGTTCTACACATGACCACAAATACAAAAGAGTGGGTAATGTGTCTTTGACATGTTGGTGCTTTGAAGTCCACTAAGTGTTCTCACAGTAAGCCATTCTCTTTTGAGAGATTATTTTAGCATTTCTGTAGGTTAGGAACTTTGGAAATCTTTCTTCTTTTTTTAAAACTAGGGATTGAACTCAGGACCTTGTGCAAACTAGGCAGGTGCTCTACCACTGAGCTATACTTGCAGCCCTTTTTTATTTTTTATTTTATTTATTTATTTTTTAAAAAATATTTATTTATTTAGTTGTACACATTGCTTTCAAGTTTATGTGGTGCTGAGGATCGAACCCAGGCTGCGCACGTGCGAGACCAGTGCTCTACTGCTGAGCCATAACCCCAGCCCAGCCTTTTTTTATTTTGAGACAGGATCTAAGTTGCCCATGCTGACCTCAAACTTGCTATCCTTCTGCCTGAGCCTCCCCAGTAGCTGAGATTACAAGCTTGTACCACAGAGCTGGTGGGAGTCATTTTTTGAAACCTTAGATAATAAATCAAAATTTGAGAATGCCAGGAGTCTGTTCTTTTAAGGACATTTATTTCATTAACAAAGCGATGTGATTGGAGGATTTCATTTTTAAAGACTTGAAAACATATCTGATAGAATATAATGTTGGAATTTAAAAAGAAATCTCTTATGCTGCCTCCATTTGGCTGTACCCTACCCTCCTTTTTTGGACTGGGGATTGAACCCAGGTGCACTTAACCACTGAGCCAAATCCTGGCCCTTTTTATTTTTTATTTAGAGTAAAGATCTCACTAAGTTGCTTAGGGCCTTGCTAAGTTGCTGATGCTGGCTTTGAACTCATAGTCTTCCTGCCTCTGCCTCCTGAGCCGCTGGGATTACAGGTGTGTGCCACTGCACCCTTGGCTGCCCCCTGTGCTTCTTGCTACTTTTCTTGGCTATAGCAATGTTTCTTCTTTTAAGAGCCCTTTTCTACCTAGATTCATTGGCATCTCCAAAAATGGAAATTTCCCTTTAGCTTGACTTGTTAACTTTGCCAGTAGCCAAATCTTTGAAAGTACAGTTGTTTAATCATTCAAAAATTTGGAACAATGAACAGATTCTCTTCAAGATTTCTTCTTTGCAAAGACCTTTTTTTTCTTTCTTTTTAAAATTCAAACTCTCGTAGGGTTGGGGGTTGTAAAATGGGTTTCAGGAAGATATAGCTGAGTATAAGCAAGGTTAGAAAATAATTCTTCTGTAGCCTTTGTTATGCTGAGTAATAAGTGACATTCTATGAAATACAAAGGGCCAGATCAGTTCTTCACCTGCAGTGGACACATCTCCCCCAGAGAGGTCCAGACCCGTGTGTTTATTGTCACTGGTTTTGAGTTCTGACAGTTTGGCCTTGTTTACTCTGGAATTTCAGGAGGCGCAAGAGAAATGTTGAGATTGTTGCAGACCAGACTGGAGGGCATGAGAGAGCCTGTTTGTGTTTCCTGAGTGTGGGACTAGGCCCAGAGAGGTTTGTGGGCTAGCAGGAGAAAAGCCTTGGTTTTCTCTTCTTCCCAGTTGATCTTACTACTTTGGAAGCCAAATTGCAAAGGATGCAGTGGTGCCTTGAGCCAGTGCATCCCCCCTAAAGCTCCTTGATAACCATATGCAGTCGCTCAAATGTGCTGATACCCAACTCTCAGTCTTTGTTCTTGGTTCTTGCTTTTTACTTTTGGTTCTGCGTAGGTTTGCCCATAAGCTCATTGAAGGCCAAGACAAAGTTGCTCCTTTGCTGCCAGGCCAGTAATCATCCCAGGTGAACCAGGCAGGCATGTCCTGAGGAAAGTGTACCATAGGTGGGGTTACACCATAGAAGGATTATGCAGAATTATGGCTCATCCTCTGTGTGAGGAGAAACAGGACCAACCTGGGCCTCACTGCTGATTTGTGGCTCCTGATAGAATCCTGTTCCCTGCCTTCTCAGAATTAAGAACCATGTGAAATGTCTTCATGCTACAGGGATGAAGGAGATGGGGCTTTTCTGAGGGAAAAGGAGAGGACCTAGGCAGGCTGCCAGAATTTATCACAGAGCATGATAATTTACAGCCTGGGTGAGGATCTTAGGACCCAGCATGGGTCCTGTTAGGTGATGAGAGAAGAAAGGCCTTTATTGCCAGTGCAGTGAAGGTCAGGTGGAAGATAGATTAAAGCCATGCTGGCTCTAAACATACCCTCATGTTGGAGAGGGGCTGGGGAAGCAGCTGGAATAGGTTTGGCTTCACTTCCTCACCCACTGCCTTTGTAGCCACAGTCCCCTCTTCCTCTGTTCCTAAAGGTCAAGGCTAAGGGACTCCTTATTCTCCTTTCCTTGAACATGGCACCTTCAAGCCTGTTCTTACCCTGTTCTTCCTATAACTAGAACCCCACCTCCTCCCCCTTCCTTTTATACTTCTCTGTATCCTTCAGCCTATTTCTGAATCACCTCCTCTGTAAGACACCACCCTTGTTTTTAACACTGTGGTTAACAGGATTGAAGAAAGGAGAGTAGGCTTTGATTATACTTTTTGAATGGAATTAATAGGAGGTCCTAGTCCTGATCCTTTCTCTTGGGAGGATGTCAGAGAGGTTTTCCTGGCAGAATTCTAATGCCTAGAATCTTGGCTATTTTTGATTAGAGGGGACTGGACAACTTGCTAAGACTTTGGGGAACTGCAGCATTGGGAGTCCTGAGTCCTTTGTTCTGCAAACCGTGGAATACAAATCTTATAGACTTGCTGCAAACCCTAATGACCCAGAGTTGCCAGAATCACTGTGAGACAATTTGGGTTTGGTATTTTCATAGTTAGCATGAAGTCCTTTAGCAAGTGTGTGATGCATAAGGTGAGAGGATAGCAGAAGATATGTAATGACAGGGAGGGCTTTCTGGGGACAAAGTACTAGACTGGCTCTTGACAGAAATTATCACATATATTTGCCTGCACATCCCACCTCCATCGGCCTATGAGAGGAGGGTAGTGGCAGCCAGGAGCCATGTTTTGTCTGCCCTGGAAGGAGGGCAGAGCTCATGGTGTAGCACTGTGGTTTATTCACAAGTACTTGGTGAGCTCCTGCTGAGTGCTGAAGCTGTGCTGTTGCTGGAACTATGGCAGTTCCACATGCTACCTGCTACGGTCAGGGAAGTCATTGCCCTGTTCTAGAATACAGGTAAGAGGGGCTCTTGACTCAGATTGGGATGGTAACAGAAGGCTTTTTCAAGGGAAAGACATCTACACCAAGATTTGAAGGCAAGCAGGAGTTAGTAGGAATTAGTGGTCAGGGGCCACAAGATGGCACAGGAAGGTTAAGAATGCAGTCTGCTGGGCCAGATGGGCTGGTCTGAGTCCTAGTTCTGCCATGAGCATGTTGTATAATTTTAAGCAAGTCCCCCAAACTATGAGTCCTCAATCTTCATATCTGTAACAGTGGGATGGTAACATACATACTGCTCAGGGTTGTGGTGAAGGTCAAGTGTTCCAATACTCATCACTGTTCTTGTGTGGGGCTTAGTGCAGAGAGCGGAGAGTAAGTTTCATGTCTTCTCTCCTTCCCTTGGAACTTGCCATATACTTCTGTTGAAACTTTGAGAATCTAGTATACTATATCCCCTAACTGGCTCTGTGAGTGAATGAATGTGTGGTCTCCTCCGCTTTGGGGGAGTGTGTTCAGAAGCTGGTGTTTCCAAAAAGAAAAATGAAGTCTAGCCTTAGCTTGGGAACTCAGGAACTAATAAATCCTACTGACAAAATGGAAATTCAACTGCCCTAGGACAGAATCTATATGTTCATATTTGAAAGCATTACTGCCAAAAGCTTTAGTTACATGTCAAGACCCACAGTCCTGCAATATGTTAACACAGAATGATTGATCCCATACACTGCAGGCAAGAAAATGATTGTGGAAGTTTGGGGAAGGATCTAGAAAGGTGGGATTCTGCTGATGGGAGACAGGTCCTCTTCATAGCTGAGTTGTTAAGAGTTGAGGAGGAGGAGGAAAAGGAGGAGGAAGAACAAGCTCTGCTGGAGTATCCAAGGATCAAAAGATGAAAGCAAAACAAACACCAGTTAATGAATCAAGGGGTTAAATGCATCCAAACAGGGAAGTCAAAAGTGTTAGGGGAGGATGTTAAATTTAAGGACAAGTTGTGGGAGAAGATAGCAGTCAGCCTCCTATTTGCCCATAGGACAGGAAGTGACAGGCTGGTGAGGTGGTGTGTGCTTGAGGGGAGAGGCTGGACAGGCAGCCAGAGCCCACATCTTTTGCCCCTGGCTGCCTCAGCCCAGCCATCCCGTGGGAGGGATGTCTGACAAGGGCTTCTTATTTCCCTGACCCACTCTGCAGGGTTCCCTGTGGGTCTTAGTTGGCGTCATGAATTCCATGGGAGGCTGGAGGGCGTAGGAGGTTCTTAATTGATTGGGGAAGGGAGAAGAGTGGAGGAGCAGCTGGCGACAAGGCTGTGTGGCTAGATTCCAGGGTTCATCATCTTGGATCTGCTGGGGTAATTGGAGAAGCTGGGGTGATTGGAGAAACTGGGGTGAGGACTGTCTGTGATTTGATGTGTTTGGGGGTGGTGGTGCAGAGAACAGTTGTGATTTCCAGCAGAGATGTGGGTCTCAGATTTCTTTAGAGTGGCTTTCAGCAAAGGAAACCATTCTTTGTTGTTCTCTGTACCTTGTTGTTAGGCAGTTTAGAGGCTTTGCAGTTTGACTAGCCACTCTCTCAGGCATTCAGAGAATTGGTTGCCAGTAATGGCAGACCTTGGCTTTGCAGGTATGGCAAAGATTGTGAATAATGGGATTAAGTGAGACAATGTATCTAAAAGTGCTGGTTGAACAATCAATGAAAGTATATTCAAATGGAAGGGATTATTATAATTCCTTTTTTAATATCAGCATCTCTTTCTCTGAGTTACTCAAAGCACTTGGTTAACACTAACTGATTAATCTACTATCCATTCTTGGGTGGGATGCTGGCTTTCAGTTGTCCCCTTTGTATATAAGATTAGACTAAAATTTCCAGCAGAACCCCAGATCTTGAGTGAGTTTGCATCTCAAATATACGGAGTCTGTATCTGGAGTTTAGATTTCTAAATGTGATGATTTTCTTATTTCTGGGAGTAAAGAAGATAAGAGGAGAAAGGGAGGATCATAAAAAGAAAATTTTCTCCATGAATAATTGGTCATGTCAGTCAAGGGTGTCATAGTCAGGGTTTTTAGTGACCCACCTGAAAGACTGACATTCATTCTCCCCTGAGAAACTGCAGAGATCCTATTTGGAATGAGACCTGCCAAGGGCTGGAAAAACAGAAGGCCAAGAAAAGTCAGTATGGGACAAAGAGCAGAGGAGCAAATAGGGCCCTGGTGTATTTCTTTGCTCTGTTAAGCTGGACATGTCAGGGGACCCAGAGCAGATTCAGTAGTGAAATCCCATGGGAATGTGTGCAGTAACCTCCCTGAGGGTCTGGTCAAGGCCAATTTTGCTGCAGAACAAGTACATAGCCCAGTTTGACAGGATGGGATCTAGGGAGAGTAACCTCATGCCAACCTTCCTAAGCCCATCAGCTTACCTGTGATTCTTCTGGAGGCTGGTCTAACTAGCCTAGAGTTACTTGGAGAGTCCCGTTTTGTTCACATAACTAGGTGAGGTCCTTTGGGGTCATCAGGACTTTCCCCCAAGCCCATGTGTTTTAGCCTCTAGTCAAGGTTTAAAGGGCAGTTCCATTGTTACCTTGCATGCTTTCTTGCACAAGGTCTTGAAGCCTGAAGTAGGTGAAGGATATGCTGAGTCAGGAAGCTGTTTCTTCGTCCAGTGGCAGCTATGCAGGCTCTCAAGCTTAGACTTCTAGAGATCTGGATGATGTTTGAAATTTTACATTTCTACTGCATTCTTCAACTAAAAACTCAGTAGAGAAGTCTATAGAAATGCAGCAATGGCTGTTGCAGTCTGGGGACCACACTTTAGTAACCACCAGTTTATACAATTCATGATTTACACAAACCTGTCTGACCATTTTCAGAGTAAATTTTGATAAGGTAGGGATAGAGGGTGGAATCTTACACTCAGTGAAGAGAGAGGTGGTTCAGAATAGGAAGCTACAAGTGGACCAACCTAATTTTAAAATTGGAAAAAGGCTCAGTGATTAAGCAAGAATCTGGCAGAACAATCTCTTATCTTTTCAGGGTGATTTGGTCCTTGCAAACTATCCTATAGAGAGGAGCCAAACATGGTCAGGTCCTGGACTAGGTCACCTTAGGCATCTCCTCCCTCCATGTACCTCTTTGGCAGCAGTGAGCTCTAAAAGACTGTATTTTAGGGAGCCTTTCCTCAGCTTTGTCTCTGTGGTATGAAGAACAGGAAGAGCCTGAGCTGGGATCCTAGGCCTCAGCCCCAGCACCACCCCCAGTGAGTACCTCACTTTGCTTAGTAGTAATGATCCCCTGGGCTCTGTAATGTTAAGACAGCTTCCTCCCCAACAGGGTCAGGAACTTCTGGTTGCCTGTGACTTGCTTTTAATTTTTTCTGTGTGTGAAAACTGTTGGTAAGCAGTACCAAATTAGAATTCTATCCAAAGACTGGCTTGCCAAATGTGAAACTACTTGTGCTGCTTCCCTAATACCCACCTCTGTCACATCCCTGTCCCTTTACTCAAGATGATCATCACTCCACCTAAAGGCTACGCAAGGCTGTCCAGGATGCCCAGGATTGTTGTTTGACAGTCTCTGCTGCTTGGCATAGTGCTTAGTTCTTGGTATTCCTTGACAGAATAAGGGCTTGTATTCAAGTACCTCCTTTTCTTTCCTGCAATTTCTCCCTTTGTAACTTGGTCCAGTTGTTTTCCTCTGCCTTCTCCTGTTCATCCTTTCCCCTTCTCCTTCCTTTGCACTCATCTTAACTCTTAAGCACTCTGAGAGAGCTGGCCACATGTGTGGAGTATGCTAGGGATTGAGGCATGCACAAGGTGATAACCAAAGACCCCTGTGTAAGCCACCGTGTGAGGGGTCCCTCAGTCTTCTTTGCCGCCCCCACTTCATGCAGGGTAGCTGGGAGTTATAGAATGTTTTGTTCTGGGAGAGTGTCCTGTTCTGCAGGTCAAGTTTGATCCCATTTTCTGCATTTATTTCCCACTGGAACCTGACAGTGTTTGTATTGGCAAACTAAAGGACTCCTGGCTTGGAGGGAATTAGTAGTCTATGCCTCAGAACCATTGTCTGGCCTTGTCTTTCCTGCTTGTGTCTGAAGGAGCAAAGGAACATTTCCCAGCCATCGTTAATTGTACTTAGCCTCTCTGATCCAGCCTGGGCAGCTTTGAGGCAGCTCAAGCACTGACTAGTCTGAGGTCTTTGTTGAAACAGGGCAAGACTGAGATTGTTTTAATTCATTTTAAGTAAGAGCATGGGTCTTTTGATTCCATTAATTTCCTTCCTTCTGAACACCCTCCTGTTAGTAGTAATTTGAAATCCTAACTATCCCTCACTTCCCCACCACTCTGCTTTAATCTGAGACAGCTGGATACTGCACTCTACTTCTTCATTTACTCCAGAATGGTTTGAAGCTGATTTTAATGTCTGGTTTCGGTGGTATTTCCAGTAGCTGAGAATGTTGCTGTGCCGAAGTTCAAACCCACCTGGGTCCTTGCTTACCTTGCTCCTTCCTGTAAGATTACTTGGTTGGTATGCTTGAGGAAGGGGCAGTGGCGGGGTTGGGGGATGGGGGTGATGTTCCATGAAAACTCTTTCTTGTCCCAGGTAGTATATGTGCAAGCTTTGCATCATCCTTTTTTGGTGGGGAGGGAGGTACTAGGGATGAATGAGTAACAAACCCAGTCCTTTTTTATTTTTTATTTTGAGACGAGGTCTTGCTAAATTGCAAGAACCTGTGATCTGCCTGCCTCAGCCTCCCAAGTAACTGAGATTGCAGATGTGTGCCATTGTGCCGGCTTCACCTCCTATATTTATCACCCAACATTTATAGTTCATCCGGGGTTCCCCTGACACTTAGTACAGTGGTACTAAGTATGTCCCTAGTACCTCCTCTGGGCCTGAGTAGTAATGCAAAGGCTTAAGCAGGTGAGATTCCAGTGGAGCAATAACTACACAGAGACCTTGGGCCTGTCGTCCCTGGGGCTGTCTTTCTGTGGTTCATGGCTGCAACCCTTGTTTTCTTGTGTTTTTTCTTTTCTTGACTCTAAAAGGAATAAATAATATGAACTATCTCTTGAGGCCAGAGAAATAACAGGTAATAATGGTTATAATAGCAACCAGTGACAATTGACAAAACTAGAATAGGAACCTAGGTCCTTCCATTGCAAATCAAATACTCTTTGTACTATGTTGTTCAGTTGGTTTGTTTTGTTTGTAACACTGACTTCCTATGCTCTTCTTTAGAATTGCTTCAGCCACTTAAGTGTTAAGAACTCCATTATGTATGCACTAGGCCCTTTGCCAAAAAGGAGGGATTTAACAATCTGAAGAGTGGGAGGGACAAAGACAGTGTATTTTAGTACCCCTTAAGTTGTTAGGTAGTGAATGACTTCTATCTATGGAAGGCTTCCAGAAGAGCTGAGACTTAAAAACTGGGCCTGATATGAGAAAAACAAACAAGGGAGAACTAGAAAGGAAAATTTTGGTTAGTATGGTTAGTATTTAACTGGGTACAGAAAAGGTACTGAGGTTTGCTTCTTTTATCAGACTTACAAGACCAATGTCTTTAGGGTGATGCTTCTCCATCTTGCCTTTATTTATTTATTTAGGTACAGGGGATTGGAACCCAGGGTGCTTAACCATTGAACTACATCCCCAGCCCTTTTTATTTTTTGTTTTGAGACAGTGTCTCACTAACTTAGGGCCTTGCTAAGTTGCTGAGGCTGGCCTCCAACTTGTGATCCTCCTGCCTCAGCCTTCCGAGTTGCTGGGATTGTGTAGGCGTGCTCTACCACACTTGCTTTACTGTGCTTTTAAAATCAGATTCTCATACCTTATGCCCATGAAGAACCATTCAGTAGATCTGGGGTACAGCTCAGCAATCTGCATTCTTTCAAAGTTTTTTAGCCGGGCGCGGTGGCACACACCTGTCATCCTAGCACTTGGGAGGCTGAGGCAGAAGGATTGCGAGTTCAAAGCCAGCCTCAGCAATGGTGAGGCACTTAGCAACTCAGTGAGACCCTGACTCTAAATAAGATACAAAAATAGGGCTGGGGATGTGGCCCAGTGGTCGAGTGCCCCTGAGTTCAATCCTTGCTACCAAAAAAAAAAAAAAAGTTTTTTAATAGTATGAAAGCCTCCTAGCTCCTCAGTTCTATTTGA
Organism: Tamias sibiricus; assembly: GCA_025594165.1. Classification (NCBI taxonomy): domain Eukaryota; kingdom Metazoa; phylum Chordata; class Mammalia; order Rodentia; family Sciuridae; genus Tamias; species Tamias sibiricus. The sequence continues at coordinate 39,501,906 of CM046659.1, read as the reverse complement.
GTAGAAGAAACCAGGTGTACAGGTTTCATTTGTTCCTTTCAGAGGCAGAAACTGTTGATTCAACCAGCTGTTCCCATAGTTATGTGGCAGGTGGTGAGGGTGGTCCATGCTGAGACACACTGTAATCCAAGGGCGTTCTGGTGCCTTTCATGTTGCAGGAAGCATTAGCGATCTGGGATTTGAGTTTAACGTGGAAGTCCTGCTTCTGAGTTCTGATTGTGTTTATAATGAAACCAAGGAGGAAAGCAGGAGTGGGTAATAAAGGATATATGTTAAGTTGACTGACAAGCCAGGTCAATCTGACTGCCAACATGACTTGAAGGCAGGAGTTAAAGCCATTGAAGCTGAGTACCTTTGGACAAAGTTGTGGCCTGCTCAAAATTACTCATATTACTCCAACAGTTTAAAAAAAAGTGTTTTTACAGATCCTGTTTGTTGGCTTAGCTTTCAGATGAGTGTGTTTGGAGACGGGGCAAGGTCAGTCAGTGAGTGGGTGGAAACAGGTCTGTCCATAAGATTTAGCAGCCTTGATGAATTTCAGGATTTCTGTCTATATTTTGGGACCAAGTAGGATCTAGGGTGATTGTGAAGATTAGAAAATTACCAAGGGGCTGGGGTTGTGGCTCAGCCGGTAGAGCACGGTGCACGGCCTGGGTTCGATCCTCAGCACCACGTAAAAATAAAGGCATTGTGTACAACTAAAACAAATAAATATTTTTTAAAAAAGAAAGAAAATTACCAAGTTACCAAATACATTAAGAAACGATATGCCTTAGTTTGGAGGGCATTGTAAAATACCATAGATGAAAAGAACACTTAAATGTGTAGCATATTTTAAGTAATAATCACTTTAAATGTTACTTCAATTTCAGTTTTTTGATGAAAAACATTTTTAAAATACAGAAACTAGAGTTTGGCACAGTGGCACATGCCTGTAGTCCCAGCACTAGAGAAGCTGAGGATAACTTAAGTCTAGAATATTGGGGCCAGCTGGGACAAAAGAGCCAAGACCCTTTCTCAAAAAAAGTCAACAAGCTGGGTATAGTGGCACACACCTGTAATCCCAGTGGCTAGGGAGGCTGAGACAGGAGGATTGCAAGTTCAAAGCCAGCCTCAGCACCTTAGCAAGGCCCTAAGCAACTCAGCAAGATCCTGTCTCTAAATAAAATGTAAAAAAGTGCTGGGGATGTGGCCTAGTGTTTAAGTGCCCTGGGTTTAATTCCTGGTACCAAAAAAAAAAAAAGTCAACAAACCCATATAATCATACCTGGGTATTTGCTCCCCAGATTTAATATTTTGCCACATTTGTTTCAGATCTTTTCCTCCACAAATAATCAGTATCCTAAGTTGATATGCATCCTTCCAACTATGTTTCTATATTTTTACATACTTAAAACATACATTCCTAAGCAATATAGAATATTGTTTTCATTTTAAAATGTAGTGGCCTTCTATAACATCCTTTTCATTCAACATTGTTTTTGAGATTTGGCTATGTTAAATGTTTATTTTACAAATAGTGCAGCATTCCATTGATTAATTTAATATATAATTATAATATTGAAATTGTATTTAAGTTGGGTGCGGTGGCATATGCCTATAATCCTAGTAACATGGGATACTGAGGCAGGAGGATTGCAAGTTCAAAGCCAGCCTTGATAACTTATTGAGGATGCTGAGCAACTTAGCAAGACCTGTCTCAAAACTAAAAATGAGAAAGGGCTGGGATGTGGCTCAATGGCTAAGCACTCCTGGGTTCAATCCCTGGTACCCCCCAAAAAACAAAAAACATGTGCACACACATATGTATATATATTTAATTATAGTTTCTAGTTATAAATTGTAACTTACAATTATATATTATGATATAATCATTCTCATTGGTGGATACATAGGTGACTCCAGTTTTTCATTGTTACCAGAAATGCTGCAAGGAACAGCCTGTACATGTGTCATAAGCATGCGTACAGAACTCTTCTGGCATATACCCCTAGCAGTAGAGTTGCTGAATTGTTGGAAATGCACAATTCCAACTTTTTACATATATGCCAAATAGCTCTCCAAAGTAGTTGTACAGCTTATACCACTACTGATGTGTAAGAAATTCTTATTTCTCCACATGCTTTTTGGCAGCTGGTATTGTTAGACATTGATTTTTGCCTGTCTGATGGACAAGAAATGAAATCTCCATGGGGCTTTAATTTTGTATTTCATTGGTTATCTCTTCCCAATTTGTAGACTAACTTTTTCTATGACAGTGGGTCTCAGTGGTTCATAAGATCCTTTCAGGGCATTGACAAGGTTCAAACAATTTTCTTATTGACACTAAGATGCTGTTTGCCCTTTTCGCACTTTTTCTTTTATGATTTGTATGTAATTTACAGAGGACATATGATGTGTTGTCATGATCTCTCTAATATTAATGAATTTATTGTTATTTTTTAAATGAATTTATACATATTTTAAAATTCTTAGTTTCATTTATAAATATGGTAATATTTATAGATGGCTGTAACACAAAGATAATTTCTTTGGTAGGCTTTAATTTTTTTTTAAAGAGACTGAATTGCATAGGCTGACTTCGAGGTCCTGGCTCAAGCTTGTCTTCTGCCTCAGCCTCCCAAGTAGCTGGGACTATAGCACCTACTACCACAACTGGTATATATATTTTTCTTCTTCTTCGTCGTTGTCGTCCTCGTCCTGGGGATTGAATCCAGGGGTGCTACCACTGAGCTACATCCCCAACCTTTTTCACTTTTTTTTTTTTTTTTGGTACCGGGGATTGAACTCAGGGGCACTCGACCACTGGGCCACATCCCCAGCCCTTTTTTGTATTTTATTAGAGGCAGGGTCTCACTGAGTTGCTAAGTGTCTCGCCATTGCTGAGGCTGGCTTTGAACTCACTATCCTCCTGCCTCAGCTTCCCAAGTGCTAGGATTACAGGCGTGCGCCACCGCGCCCGGCTCTTTTTCACTTTTTATTTTGCAATAGGGTCTTGCTAAATTGCTCACACTGGTCTCGAACTTGCAATCTTCCTGTCTTAGCATTCTGAGTCATGGGATTACTGGTGTGTGTCACTGTGCCCAGTTGCATCTGAAAAAAAGATACACATAAATATTTGTTCACAGTGCTGCAAATTTACAATTTTTAATAGTTTAAAGAATCCTGAGAACAAAGTGTTTTTCACCACTGCTGTTTTGCATTATTATTTTATTAATATTAATTTTTTGTCTTCTCTAAAGCATTCCTATTCCAAATTCATAAAGACTGGCTTCTATCTTTTCTTCTTTTTCTTTCTTTCTTTCTTTTTTTGTTTTTGTTTTTGTTTTGTTGGTACCAGGTTTAAACCCAGGGGTGCTTAACTACCACATCCCCAGCCCTTTTGTATGTTGAGACGGGGTCTCCCTAAGTTGCTGAGGCTGGCTTTGAACTTGCAATTCTACTACCTCAGCCTCCCAAATTACAGATGTGTGCCACTGTAACTGGCTTTTAAATTTCCTAGGGAAGTTTTAGAATGTGTTTTTATGGTTGGCACCTGCCATTTCTCAGGCCCTTCAGCCACTAGGAATAGTTTGTGTATGTATGTTACTGAGCATTGAACCCAGAGCCTCATGCAAGCTAGGAAAGGCTCTACCCACTGAGTTACACCCTCAGCCCATTAAAAATTTTGTGCTTTCTCAAAAAACACTCAGAGAGCCTAAATGGAACATATTCCATATCTATCCTTATAATATAAATTTTCTTTTTGGTGGAAAATGGTAGTAGGGTAGGCACGGATTTAGCCATGTTTTCCAGACCATCTTTGTTCAAGAGAGTTTCCAAACATTTTGCAGAATATAGCAGTCTCTCCTTGAGATGTTACATACCCACATTTTGGTCCTTGGGTTCACTGATTTTGCAGCTTGCTATCCAGAGGTCTATAACTTACCATCGACAGGGATTGCAGAATCAATTCCCTTCTCCAAGGCCCTCAGTTGGCACTTCACACTCTGGTTTCTGTAAAGGCATTAATACTCTTACTCTTGGTGGTGTCTATGCTCGAGTGTATGGGTGGGCAGGCAGACATCAGCTGTTAACTGCAGTTATAGGTATAAAGTGATGGACCCCCTCCAAAGGAAAATAACACTGCTGATATCCAAGAGCTCATCATCTCTCTTGTTGGTTTTCCTGTTTCCAGTATCTTCTCATCCCTCTTTCCGCAAATCTGCCTTCTGCCATGCTGCCAGAAAAATTCAACTTCTCAGACTTGTCATGATACAAACAAAAGAAAACAAAACAAACTCAGTTCTCACTATGAGACTTTGGTAAGGTCTGTACTGTATAGGAACCTGATCTTAGCTGTACTTTCAGTTTTCTTCCCAGGCGCCTCGTTGTTCCCTTCCTCTACCATGGCATTTGCCTCCAGTGCTTTGCTCATCCATTGTTGCTCCCCAGTTGTCTGCTGGGGACCCCCTTTTTGTCTCTCAGATCCCAACAAGTGTGAATTCTGAAAGGATGATTCCCTTAGTCTGTTCACTGACTCAACCTTTCCAATTAAAATGAAGCCTCAGAGTTAATTTCTGTGAGTCTTTGTTTCACTTGTGGTTTTGTTAGAGGAAAAAAGCTGATTACATCTCTACCCATCCCCACAAGTTCCTTCCCCATAAATTCTATTTAAAGGACTGGCCCCTGTCATATGCGGCCCAATTCTTTAGTGGCTACAAGAGAAGGGGATTTCTTTTTTAGTGATTAAAGGGCTGATGTACACACAATAATAAATTGTCTCCCAGCGTATCTTGCCTGCAGGGAGAGAATGCACTGAACAGACTTAGGAAAACACCTAGTCCTTTCCCTTCCCCACCACCAATTCACTTATTGCTCATTTAGAAAAGTAATAAAAGGGCATCTGGCATATTTAAAAAGTGGCGTATGAGTTGCATTTATGTTAATGTTGCCTGTAGGAAGAGCCTGCTCAGGGAAAGAACTCTGGTGCTCGTTTTTTTTTTTCTCCTGTAGCCACACCCAGCCTCATGTCTCCCCTTTAGCAGCCTAAAAAAGCAAAACTTCATAAGCCCTGGAAATCTGTTAGACATGCAAATTGGGCCAGTTAACTTAAAAATTTTTTTGAAAGAGCTTTATAGCAGAAATTCACATGAAAATAGAGAAAGAAGCCGGGGTGGCGCACGCCTGTAATCCCAGCACTTTGGGAGGCTGAGGCAGGAGGATCGCGAGTTCAAAGCCAGCCTCAGCAATGGCGAGGCACTTAGCAACTCAGTGAGACCTTGTCTCTAATAAAAATACAAAAAAGGGCTGGGGATGTGGCCCAGTGGTCGAGTGCCTCTGAGTTCAATCCCCGGTACCAAAAAAAAAAAAAAAAAAAAATAGAGAAAGAAGGCTCCTGTTTGAGTGGTCACAGGCTAAGTGGCTTCAGTAAGAAGGTGGGCTGGAGAAGGGGAGGGCCCTTCAGGGGAGTTTGTGGGAGACTATAACCTTCATATCAAAGAAAGAATTAGCTTTTTTAGGGGCATTTGTTGTTAGTTCTTGAGAATGGTCACCATAATACAGGTGGGGAGATTTATCACTCATGTCACTGTGATCAGGGAAAAGCAAGGATTTGATCTGTTGCTCTCTGTCTTTTAGTCCATGCAAATAGGCTTGATGGAGAAGGGTATGTGCCTAAGAAGTGTGGTCTGAACCTTTACAGTTAAAATCTGTGTTGACTGTTATTGAAACATAGGTCTTCCTGAGGACGTGGACCTGAGAAAAATCTCCCTTGTGGGTGGTGCTTTTCTTGCTTTCTGCTTTGAAGAGTACTGCCAGTGTTGCTATAATATTCAACTAGTAGTAGTTTTAAAAGTGAAATGTTTTAAAAGTTAGATATGCATTGCATTTTGAGTGGAATGATATGAATTTTCTCCTTCTGCTCTAGTTAGCATGTGTTTCCTAGTCTGAAACTCAGAAAGCTGCTATATTTCCACTCCTTCTCCTGCAAGTTTTTTCTCCATAAATTCTATTTAAGGATTGACCCCTGTCATTTTGCAAAAATTCTTTAGTAGTTGCAAGAAAAGGGGAATTTCTTTTTTTTTTTTTTTTTCTTTCGTGGATGTAAACATCCTATAAACTTCCTCAACATATCTTGCCTGCAGAGAAGGAATGCAGGCAAGATATATGTGAGAAAACAAATCTTATAATCAAACCAAATGTATGAAACACTAATTACCCCTCCCCCATTTTTTAAAAATGAGAGTGGTTATTGCAAAGGCATTTTACCATTCTCCAATGGAGTCACTATGCAATTGCATTTATTTATTTATCAACTTACTTATTTTACTCATTTTGTGGTCCTAGGGGTTGAGTCTGGGGTCTCGTGCATGCTAGGTAAGCACTCTGCCACTGAGCTACATCCCCAGCCCTGTGCAGTTGTTTTTAAATAGCAGGTGCTCTGTTTATCTAAAATATGATTGCATTTGCATCCAACTTTTAAGATCACATCTGTCGTGAAAGACAAAGTAGGGGGCTAAACTCCCAGGGGCACCTTGGACAGTATCAAATGCAGTATTTGATGGGGCTAGAACTCTGGCAGTTAGAGTTCCACATATGCCCTAGGGAGCCGCCTCCATTCCCCTGCAGCCTCATCTCTCCTGTTCCTACACAGCAGTCTTTGCCAGGGATGAAGGGCCTGGATAGGAATTCCTTTCTCTGTACACTGGCAGGGAAGCTGTTCTGTTTGTTTTCCAAGAAGACTTTTTGTACTTGGGGGATTTTTTTCTTTCTTCTTATGGGAAGTTGCTTCATCATTTCCCAAAAATATACTGTACCTCTTGTTTAAACAGGGTGTCCTTCAAGAGTTCTGGAGCCTGTAGCAGGGGTGGGAGTGTTGTGAAATCCTTTGTTCAATGCTTTGTTGCAAGCCGGAATGTGGGCTCTGTAGGCAGAAGTCTCAGAGTTTGCCAGAACTGGATCATGAGTGGAGAGCGGGGAGAAGGGACACCCTGAGAAACAAGAGCTAAGTTCTTTTTAAGTGTTTGGATTCTCCATGTTATGAAAAAATTTAGCCTGTTTGGATACAGGTATTTGTCCAGTGTCTTAAATGTGCCCAGAATGGTGAAGATGGGTGTTTTGCCTTTTTGAGGAATTTGTGGTGGCACTCTGGAGAGGCAAGACCCACTCACACTTAGATACAGTGAGCGTAGTGTTGTGCTAGATTGCTTTAGTTGCTTTAGTTCAGAGAGAAAGGAAATTCCTATAAGAGAGGGCACTATGTCCACCCTTGCATTTGGGTTGTATTTGACTTGGTGGAAGAAAAAGGGGAAGATATTGAGGGAGAGAAGGAAAGGAAGAGCTGAGAAGAGCCAGAAGACTGAGCCAAGGTCAGTGGTGGTAGCTTTGTGGAACTGGATGTTGGAGAAATGGAAAAATCCAAGGTGCAGAGAGACATATCCAGCAGAAACACTGAGATCAGTAGAAGGAAACTGACAGCCTTTACATGATTCTAAAAAGAAAGCATCATGAGGAAAATGTGTTCTGAGGGAAGGTTAGTCTAGGAAGGTAAATTGGAATATGCCTCCCAGTGGGCAGCAGGAGGGAGCCCCAGCTCTGTCCATAACTTGGAAGGAAGACATGCAGTTAGGCACTGGAAAGGTGTGGCCTTGTAGAAGGCTGCTGCTTTTGTCTTTTGTCTTGGGTGAACATGGTCTCACAGTGGCTGTGCTAGCTTCTCTGGCAGGGACCTAGCTTCCTGTGAGGCCAGAGGTCATTGCTGGCTGAGTAGGATAAGCTGTTGGGCGCCACCCTAGCAAAAGCTGTGACCAGGTCTGGTTCCAAGTGGAAGTGATATCTCCTGGTGGGCCCAGTGGGGTCCAGCATAATTTTGTCATTGTAGAATGAGATTTGCCAGGGATTGCTGCCTAGGTGCTGGTGATATCAGTTACCTTCTGTCTAGTGAGCAGTAAAAGAGTGCAGTTTCCTCAAGCCCTTGCCAGTGTTCGGGGGCATTACTTTCCCCTTGTGCCCAGTACCTCCTTGAAATTTTAAAAAAGAAATTTGGTTAACTTTGCATTATAAATAAAATAAAAGAATCAGTCAAAAGTATCCAAAGAATCAGTCAAAAGTATCCTTCTTAACAAAGTATCTCGCAGTTGCTGTTGGTGAAAAACAGACATTGGGAAAATAAATTTTTATTGAGATTTTATCAATGGAAACAAACAAGCATAAACATATTATTCTTATCCCAAGATCTATTAATTTCCCATAGAAGTGGTGAAGGTAAATGATGCCAGCAGAAGGCACTGCCCACAGAAAGTGAATGACAGTTTCAGTTCTGGCTCTTGCGCCTGGGTAGGGCTGCCACTCCCAACAGACCCACCCCAGGTGCCTGGCACAGATCCATGCGTGGCCTGTAGCCCTGGGAAGTGAGTGGTTCTTCTTTGGGGATCGGCCTAACCTGTTGCCAGGCTTGGGTTCAGGACCGGCCAAGGCTCTGCTGCTAGCTGTTATACTTTCTGCCAAGGAGTTGTTTAGGGCTCTTATGGGAGAAGAGGTGCTAAGAAGTAGCGTTAACATTCACCTTATTTACTTACTGCCTTTAATGAAGACCAGGGCTTTCTTCCCCTGTCTTAAAAAGCTGCTATTTAGGAGCTGGGGTTGTGGCTCAGCGGTAGAGCTCTCGCCTAGCACATGCGCGGCCCGGGTTTGATCCTCAGCACCACGTAAAAATAAAGGCATTGTGTACAACTAAAACAAATAAGTAAATATTTTTTTAAAAAGCTGCTATTTAGATTGCTGATAGACAGATCATTCCAAGGTACTTGTTACAATCTAGTAACAGGATGTTCCCCTAAAACATGCTTGACTTTTAGTGGCTTTGTCTGCATTGTGCAGAAGTCCCAGCAGAACTTTTTAGTTTTCACTTTTTGAGCGAGGAAGATTTAGGGTTCTTAGGAAGTGTTGAAGGAGAAAGCTGCTGGTCCAGAGTTCAGAGTCCATTGCTCTGTAGCATTCATGCCCTTGGGGGATGGTTTCCTTTGGCTTTGCAGAGGATTGACTACAAGTACAAATGGATTGTCCCTAGAGTAATATGGGAGGCACCTTGATTACCATAGGCCAAGTTGATTCTGGTTGGGGAAGGCACTGTTCTGCTACTGATGTTATTCCACTGCATGATCTGGCTGGAGGCATCTGCAAAGAGTTTTTAGGGCCCTGATTGCAGGTTTGACAGATCTTTTCCATCAGCGGGGCATATGGGCTGGGAAATAGGGATGAGGTGTCACCCTGAGTAACAGGCTTGTGCAGGTGCCAACTAGCTTGACTTCCCTCAGTGCAGTGCTGAAAACTTCTGGGCTTTGGACACTGGCCTGGCCTCTGTGAAACACAGGTGTGTGTATGAGTGCCATAGATAACTGGTCTTGGACAAGTTCCTCATTTGCATGTAGGCCTCCCTAAGAACATATTTCCTCTAGGGTCACCAAAATGATTCTGGGCCTTTGGGGATAGGGAAGTGAGGAGTCAAGGACCCTAAATTTAGTAACCTACGAGGTAGTTCTAAAGCAACATGGAGCAGTCTACTTCTAAACATTTGTCTTAGGAACATCCTGTACTGTGGTGCATTGTAAATAGACACCCAGTCACCTTTGTGTAATGAATTTGGACTTTTGTGTGGCGGCTGAGAAAAAAGAAACTCGTAAGTGGTTGTGAGGTATGGCTGCCTGCCAGTCAATGGTGTACTCTGAACAATACTATCTGCTCCATTTGTGTGGACTGTGTATGCTACAGCAGAGACTTGAATCATGGGACCTTTATTTTGAAAGGCCGAGTTGAAATAGAAAAATGAAATTTCTGATGGTAGTTATAAGAAGGGCAGGTCTTTTAAAGTTGACATAATTGAGAGATTTTGGAATTCATCGAGTATGGGGATGTGTGTAGGATACTCATTGACCAGGTTACTAGCCCTAGTCAGCTATGAAGAAGAAAGATACAATGAAAGAAAAATGTCAGATATGCCCAGATTACAGTGTTTTAAGTGGCAAGGATGTAAGCTGGGCCTAGTGGTGCACACCTGTAATCTCAGTGACTCAGGAGGCAAAGGCAGGAAGATCGCAAGTTCGAGGCCAGCCTTAGCAACTTAGCAAGACCCTGTTTCAAAATAAAATTTTTAAAGGGCTGGAGGTGTGGCTAAGCGGTGAAGTACCCCTGGGTTCGGTCCCCAATAATACACACACACACACACACACACGGTATTTTAGGTGTTTTATGATTTTTTTTTCTGAGTATGCAAGCTTCATATAGCATGTAAATCTATTGTTTGACTTTGAGGGGTCTTTTCAGGGTACTGAAGAGACTTCCTGGAACATGTTCTGCTGTGGCTAAAAGTTGTATAAAAATAAAACCCTCTTTATAAATGCAACAGACTCTTCCATAACTCTGAGTCTGTTCCCTGGAATATATTATATGTTGACCTAGTATCTCCATGTATTGATGTCCCCCTCCATTGCTTCTGTTATCTTTATTCCACTTAGATACATTTATATGTCTAAGTGGTTTTAAGCTGTGAGATGAACTTTTATTTAAAAGGCTGGATTGAGATGGGCACAGTGGCACATGCCTATAATCCCAGGCTGAGGCAAGAAAATCAGAGGTTCAGGGCCAGCTCTGTAACTTAGTTGAGAACCTGTCTCAAAATAAAAAATAAAAAGTACTGGCAATCTAGCTCAATGGTAAAGTGCTCCTGGGTTCAATTCCCAATACCCCACCCCCGAAATAAATAAAAATAAAATAAAAGGCTGGCCTGCTCAAACATTGCTAACCTTCTCTGGTTGGTAAAGGTTCAAGTTTGGGGAGTTAAAAGAAAATCACCACCAAAAAGTAAACTAGCTGTTAAGACTGTGAACGTTTTCATATTCTCTAGTCTCAGTCTCTTACTTTGTGGCTATAGAGTTATTTTGTATGTGCTTTAAACAACACAGGTTTTAGGAAAAACGAACTGACATCCCACACTGGGGTACCATTATAATAGAAAAGAGAAAAAAAATCTCTAATTATAGCAGGTCTCTTCCATGCCTGGCTGGCCACTGCATGGAGTTGATAAGCATGTAGAGTCTTTCATATTGCTGTTACAACATGTTAATTAAGAGAATTCAGCTGTAGCACCAGCTGGGGATGTCTGGCTTTGTGGAAGATTGCAATTAGATGCTTTATTTTCTATTTTCTTTTTCCCCTTTCAACTTTGGTGGAATGCCTTTGAGTAGGGGCTTTTAGTCTCAGCAGTATAAATACTTTAATGTGCCTAATTACGTAATCATACAGTTATACTCCTCTGTGTACATACACGTCATTTTATGGATTCTTATCCCCTCTTCTAATACATGAAACATTTAGCCTGCTTTCTGGTTGGAACCAGACTCATTTGTGCTTTGCGCAGGAAAAAAAAGGACCAGAGGTGGTTAGTGATTTTTCCTCTGATTATGTTCTACCCTTCTTGACCCTGCCACTCCTCCCTAATGGGCATGTCCTCTCCCCCTAATGGGTGTGTCCTTTATCTCCCAAATAATTAGCATCTCAGTACTTTCTTAGCAAAGTCAAGGAAATTTGTAAACAATTAGATGTTATAATACTCCATCTTTCCACTAATTTGCAAATGCAGCCTTTCAAAGTGTATGGTGTTATTTTTTCCAGTCCTCTATTCCAGGCAGGCATAGAGCATGAGCCTGGATGTGAGCTCTGCATGCATGCACAATGGGACCCATTGATTTCTGGCATTCAACTTGTGCATAGAGGACCTGTGACCCCAGCTGTTAGAACCAGGACCTGGGAGCAGCTGCTTTCTGGGATCCAGTTCTCCAGGGATAGACCATCTGCTGCCATGTGAGAGAATCCTGGGAAAGAAAATAATCACAAGACCTCTTTGTGTTCCTTTTCTTTGCACCAGCTCCTCCTGTTTTCTTCTGTCTCCTCTCACCTAGTAGAACGTGAGAAGCAAGATGAATCAGTACTGAAGACTCACATGATTTTCCTGTTTCCCTTTTCCCACTTCACCCCACCCCCACATCCAGCTCCATCGAAAAATAATAGTTTCCAAGGTAGGCAGGCAGACTTCTATGGCTGGCTTCTTCGGTGAATTAGTGCTACAGAGCAGAATCTCACTTTATTGTGAATAACATATGGCTTTGCATTCTAAGACCAGAAAGGTCCTTAAAAATCCCAACTCATGGGGGAAGAAACCCAAGATTTTACTCTTTAGCCTTGTATTCAGGGTCTTTCCCTAGCACCAGCTTGATTTTCTAAATCGCCAGCTATTTCCTGCTAACCCTGGAAACATGTGCTACTTCCCACCACAAACCATCTCTTCTTGCTTCTCTGCTTTCTTTGTGCCTTTATCTCCTGCTAATTGGTTCTTCCCATTCTTCTTCATCCTGTGGTCACAGTCCTACTTCCCCTAAAGTTGGAGTTCAGATATCATGTCTTCCCACTCCTCTGGTCTCTTTCCCATTGTATTAATCTTTCTTTAGAACCTCTAGTGGCCCATATTGATTCCTGTTATGGTCACTTACTAGACAGAAGGCTCTTAGAGAATAGAACCAGGGACTTTTTTCATCATTTCACCTGCCTTCTATTGTCTGCCACAGTGCTTTGGTATTGAGTAAAATATTGTCAAAAGAATGGATGAATAAATGTACTCCTTACACGAACTCTAGAAGGTTTTTTTTTTTTTTTTTTTTTTTTTTTTTTTTTTTTTTTTGTGTGGTACTGGGGATTGAACTCAGGGGCACTCGACCACTGGGTCACATCCCCAGCCCTTTTTTGTATTTTATTTAGAGACAGGGTCTCACTGAGTTGCTAAGTGCCACGCCATTGCTGAGGCTGGCTTTGAACTCACGATCCTCCTGCCTCAGCCTCCCAAAGTGTCCAGAAGATTTTAACAGAGTAGATATTATGTAATTATATAGTTATATCATTATAACTTGGTTGGGGCATCTTAACTATACCCTCAGAGACACTGAAGTCTCTACAAGGATAAATCCTGTACAATTTGCTTTACTGTCTTCTGGGTGAAAGTTATATTCAGTTTTTGAAGGACAAGAAATTAAAGAGTGCCGGTTGTAGTGGTGCATACCTTATAATCCCAGTAATAAAGACAAGACCTGTAGCCCTGGCAGCTTCAGCCACCACCTCCCAACCACCAAAGTACCCACAACCTTTTATTGTTCCTTTTATTCATTGTCCCTGTCTTATGGTAGGGCCAGGCCCAACATACACCCCATAGTATGTACAAGGCTCACTACATGCTCTGCCCTAAACCCAGTCTCATCTCTTTCTTCAAAAAAGACCAGTTGGACCTCTGTGCCTCAACTACTGGTGAGTGCTTTTCAAAAACATGGTGTTTTGCAGGGTTTAGGTCACTGCTTCAGCAGATCTGTGATCCAGCTATAACTAGAGTTTAGTGAGTGTTTCATTCTTTGCAGCTGTCTAGGTCTCTGCAAGTAGCAGTGGCCTCTTGAGCACCCGGGAGAAGCAAACAGTGCCTGGCTCACTGGTGATACCTGGCAGGGCTGTTTATTTGGGTCTTTGGCAGAGAGGCCTCAGTGATCCTGTGTGTAGCTGGGTGGCTGGCTCTCTGATTCCAGGTCACATCCCAGTTCTGCATTTAGTGTCAGCCTTCTTTTCACATATTCATCTTAGAAAAATTGTGTTCTCAGCTGAAAATTACTCCATGTCTTCTAATTGCATCCTTGGTATCTGTGATCTTTAAAAAACTCCTTTTTTTTTTTTGGTTTGTTTGTAGTGAGCAGAGATCAACAAAAGAAATGGGCCTTTCCCTCCACTTCTCTGGGACAATGTAGTCTACTTAGACATGAACCAAGTCCTGTGGACACGGGTGAACTCCTTAGTCCATATTCTTCTCCAGATAGGAGCTTTTGTCCATGTACCCTGCCCTCATAATTTGCCCCAGTAGCATCTTTAATCAAGGAGCTCCCCTGTGGCAGGGAGAAAGGTAAGCCCAAATTCAAGTCCAGATTCTGTTACTTAGTAGCCATGAGACCTTAGACCATCACTAATGTTTTCAGAGCCTTAGTTTCTTCATCTGAACAAATTGAGTCTTACACCACTTTCTTTGTAGTATGGGAGAACTGAACATGGGATGATTTTGAGGCGTCAGTGTAGTACCTGGTGATAAATATTAATTCTCTTCCTCACTTCCACCAATTTGAAAATTTAAAGTTGTGTCCTTCTTAAAGGCCTGCTATGTATGCTTGGCACTGGCCTTGGCATGAGGAGTTAGTGTTAGATGGTAGAATTGGAAATTAAACCACAACTTTGACCTTTGTACCCAGAAATCCAATCCTTGTTTAAACTCTAAACCCTCAGTTAATTGTCATCAGTTTGTAGTTACCCTCTGAGGTTGGACAGTGCCTAAACAGCCGACTGGGGTGCTCTGCTCCTTCAGGTGGGGCACTCAGAAGGAACAGAACACTTTACATAGATAATAAGGTGAAGGAGATAAAACCAGGTAGCCATTACTGATGAAGAAAAAATGAATTTTCTCTGCATTCTCCTCACCCTTCTCGCACCCTTAAGGGAAGCATGGTAATATTTGTTAACACACTTGCAATAGCCTAGCTCCCTAGTTCTGTGGTTATCCCACCCTTCTGGTGGGTAGAGGTAGGGGACAGCTGTAGGCTCTGCTTTTTAGGTCATATACTGGGATGGGGGTGACTTTAGCATTGAGTAACCCAGGCCTGGACCTGGAGCAGCAGGATAAAGGAGGGCATCCTCCTGCCTGCCCCTTCTTTTAGCAGTCATGATAGTGGGAGGGGAGTGGGGAATCAGTCACAGCTGGCAGCCTGTTCCCCTGGGGTCCCTGAGCTGGAAAAACAAGGAGAGGTGAAAGGGTGACATGCCATATGGAGGCCATTTGTCAGCCAAGAGCAGCCTGGACTGTACAGCCAAGAAGGGAAATGGGAAGGGGCTGCTTATTGCTGAGCTAGAGTAAGGGGAGAGGAAATAAAGATCTTCCTAAGTGCTCATCTTGCTCTGTATTCTGCCTGATTCCTTTCCAAATACCCAGCTATTTCTGAAACAGTCCTTTTTCTTTGTTTTGCCAAAAGCTTTGCCCTACACCATTCCAAAAATAAGAGACAAGGGTTTAGTTTGCTATGTGAAAATAAATGTAAAAATTCATCAGTACCTGTACATGCTAGGCATGATATAAAACACTTTCACGTGAAGTTTTATTATTTTGAGTTTCTAGCTCCATGCTAGAGAGTAGCACCCATGGATCTGGGTATTGCTGTTGAAGAGTAAGGCTCAGAGAAGACAGGATGGTTGATAGGCTGAAGAGTCCTGGGTCTAGCTGGGTCCAACTGAGATTCATGTGTCTGACCCTGTGTAACCTGATCCTGTTAGGGAGTGTATTTCCTTCCCCTCCCCTCCTCTCACCCTCTTCTCTTCCTGCTTACTTTCTTCTTGCTTTCATTCTTTCTTTCTTGGATTGAACCCAGGGGCAGTTTACCACTGAACTACATCCCCTGCCCTTTTTTTTTTTTTTTTTTTTTTTTTTGGTACCGGGGATTGAACTCAGCGGCACTCGACCACGGGCCACATCCCCAGCCCTTTTTTGTATTTTATTAGAGACAGGGTCTCACTGAGTTGCTAAGTGCCTCGCCATTGCTGAGGCTGGCTTTGAA
Source organism: Tamias sibiricus (assembly GCA_025594165.1). Taxonomy (NCBI): domain Eukaryota; kingdom Metazoa; phylum Chordata; class Mammalia; order Rodentia; family Sciuridae; genus Tamias; species Tamias sibiricus. The sequence goes on along the minus strand of CM046659.1, from coordinate 39,486,247 downwards.
CTCGCGATCCTCCTGCCTCAGCCTCCCAAAGTGCTGGGATTGCAGGCGTGCGCCACCGCGCCCGGCTCCCTGCCCTTTTTATTTTGAGACAGAGTCTCCTAAGTTGCTGCAGTTAGTTTTAATTTAGGATCCCCCTGCCTCAGCCTCCCAACTGACCGAAATTGCAGACTTGCATCTCTGCATCTGACTACAGGAAGTATAACTTCATGGTTAGATACCAATTTAGAGAAAACGAGATAGGAAAGGGATTCTCTTTGCTATTTGTTATTGACTCATCTCAAATCAGAAACTATTGTGTCCCATTGCAGTTAAAAACAAGACAGAATTTTCAAGTAGGCAAATTTTTGCAAGTGACAAAACTTTTCTATTAAGCACCTACTATCTTCCACATTCTGTGCCAAGCTCTGGGGATACAAAAATGAGTAGAACAAGGTCCTTTCCTACATACAGCATGGATGGGTAGGTGCATGGGGGAGTGGGGAGATGGCAGAAGGGCAACCTGTGAGAAATTGCAGAGACATTAATATGGTGGTAGTTTATAGAGAGGAATGAAGATGTTATGGAAACACAGAGGAAGAATAATAAAGCTACTGTTTATTGAACACTTAGTGTGTGACAGACCCATTTCCAGGTACTTGACCTGTGTAATTGTGGTTAATCTGCATAGCAACCACATGAGGTAGATAACTTTTGTGTCCTCTTGTTACATGCAAATGAGGAAACTGAGGAATAGAAGCTCTCCTGAGATTGCAAGTAGATAACCATGACAGCAGCACACATCCTGGCGCTCAATACTTGGGCCGTGCTGGTAGGCTCTACCCTGTGCTGCTCATTAATCCTCTGGCGATGCCTCTGGGAGGTATTCTGGAGCAGGTGGCCTATTAAGCATCTACTACTTGGGACATTGGAGTCAGGAGGAAAAGTACTTTTCTCTGAATGACCAAGGACTTTGGTGGCTCTCTCCAGGTGACAAGAGTTTCTATGTTAGGGGCAATAAAGAAAATCATTCCTCCTCCTTGCTGGTCATGAGGTCATGAGAGAGAGTAGGGAATCCACTCCTAAAATAAGATGGATAGGCTCTGGGCCCGCCCTATCTGTCAGTTGCTGATGTCTAGAGCAGGGCCTGGGTTGGGCCTCTCTTAGGAAAATGGCAGTGGGACTAAGAGGAGATACAGGGGATAGCCTAAGCCTTGGTGGTTCCTCCCTATGTTCTCCCACCCCCAGCACCAGTGCCACACCCAGAAAGTACTCCCCCCCAGCATTTTGTTTATTTTATTAAATTTCTACCACTGATTTTAATTTTTTGTAGTTTTTTCTACCTCAAACTGGTAAAATGACATGTTTTTTTTCTGAAACAGACAAAAGATTAATTGCGGTCACCAATATAATCCTAACTATATGCTAGGTACTGCTCTAATTGCTTTGCATACATTATCTCATTTTATTTGCCAAAGCCCAGTGATTTTAACTCCATTTTAAGATGAAGATACTGAGGCATAAAGCCACTAAATTGCCTTAGACTTACACAGCCAAGAAGAAGTGTATCTGAGATTCAAAGGATAGGAAAATGAATCCAGGGTCCAAGGTCTTGAGCATCCTTGAACGCTGTCTCCCAATTATAGAAAAAGTGAAACCTATCAAACATGTAGTGTTCACAGGACCTAATTCATGTGGCAACTGACAAACTGTTCACAGTGGCCAGATGTTAAATGCCTTACCTTCCTGTATTTAGAACATTTAGGAACAACTTAGGAAAAATTATGCATCTGAGGCAAATAGTGATGTAGAGATGCATAAAGGCTTTCTCTTAAACTGACATTTATAGTGTGGGTGCTCTTTGCTGTGTTCCCCACTATTCTTTCTGCCTGTATGCTTAATAGCAATGGAGGGTTTACTCTAGAGTGGAAGAATTTTTTTTTTTTATACAACCAAATCCAGTACATTACTTTAATAAATAGTAGAACATGCCCACATTCTAAAGTCTTGATGTAATGCCTTATTTCACTCTTAGGGTTTTTTTTTTTTTAATTATTTGTTCTAATCAGTTATACATGATAACAGAATGCTCTTCAATTCATTGTGAGCACAATTTTTCACTTCTCTGGTTGTACATGAAGTAGGGCCACACCATTTGTGCAATAATACATGTACCTAGGGTAATGAAGTCATCTCATTCCTCAGTCTTTCCTATCCCCATGCTCTTCCCCTCCCTTTTGCCCAATCCAAAGTTCCTCCACTCATCCCCCCCCCCATTATGGGGATCAGCATCCACTTATCAGAGAAAACATTTGGCCTTTGGTTTTGGGGGATTAGCTTTGCTTAGCATGATATTCTCCAACTCCATCCATTTACCTGCAAATGCCATAATTTTATCTCTTTTATTGCTGAGCAATATTCCATTATGTATATATAACCCAGTTTCTTTATCCATTCATCTATTGAAGGGCATCTAGGTTGGTTCCACAGTTTGGTTATTGTGAATTGTGCTGCTATAAACATTGACACCCAGAAAGTTTTGAGCTACATCGTCTGTGCTTCCCCACTCCCTGCCCCCATCCTGAGGTGTGTGGAAGTTCTGAAAAAAGGGATCCTGGCTGGACAATGGGCTTCCTGTCTGACTGCTAGGAAGGTTTGTCTCATACAAGGGGCAGGTTGCAAATGGCATGAGAAATCATCTCATTTCCTTTTCACTGCAGCCACTTCCTTTTCACTGCAGCCCGTTTTAGACTTTTGACTGTTGGAGTGAGCAGTTAGGAAGGCAGAAGGCTGGGAAAGCTGTGGACAGAAGCAGCCCTGAGTATCTCTTTAAGTAACTGGACTCCTGCCTGCTTTCCTGCTCCCACTGCAAGCCCTTGGCAAAAATCTGCCCCAGTGATGGAACTTCTACATGGAGACCCAGATTGTTCTTGTCACTGGACTCTCCATGCTAAGCTTCCCTTGGCAGGTTTTGGATGTGTGAGGAAAAGCCAGGTTCCAAGACCCTCTGATGTGCCTAGTACCATGGAGTAGGAAGCCAGCCTTCTGGGTTCAAATCCTCACTGTGCCACTTATCTGCTGGGTGACCTTGAGCAAGTATCTTAACCTCTCTTGCTTCATTTGCTCGTCTGTGTAACAATGTAGGAGCAGGTTTCTTACAGGGCTTTTATAAAGCTTTAAGGAGTTGCACATGTCAGGTGCTTAGATCAGTGCCTGGCATGTAGTCAATAAGGAGGGACAGTTACTACTGACCTTTCTAAAGGAGGCCTCAGAAGAAACCTTTTGACTAAATCAGATGGTCACTCTTTCTCCACCTTTGTATTTGTCTGGAATGTTCTAATTCTACCTTGCCTGGGAGACCTCACCTGCCCAACCCACTTGGCTGAGGAGAATCACCTCCCATTTGAACAAGGCAGCTCATAGTGGAGTGCAGTGTTCCTCTCACTTGCAGAGCAGCTGGGTGTTGCCAAACCACAGGCTGAGTACATGAGGGCAAGGGGTGGGGGTGATGAGCCAGAGAACCCTGGGAGGTTTTCCTGGTGTCCTGCCCTCCTCAGCAGGTCCAGCCTAACTTGGTGGCCAAGATTGCATTCTCAGAGCCATCGTGGCTGCTGCATCCACCACTGCCCTTTACATGTGCACCTTAACTCAGCCAAGTCTCCTTGTCCTCAGCTATAGAATGGAGAGGCTGGAGTACCTGCTTCATGCAGGGAAAATTTACAAGAGTGCTTGGCACGGGTGATACATTCTGTTTACAGTAACCACCATTTTCCTTGTCTCATAAATTGTACATTTGAGCGCCCTTGTTCTCTGTAATCTCCTTGCCTTTTCTCTGGCTCTCTGCTCCTAATAACCCATTGAGGGTGAAACAGATATTGGAGCTTAATATACCAAGAAAGGATTTGGAGCGCAAACACATAAATAGGGCTTTTCTAAACAATCCTAAGCTTGGGGCCCTCAGTGCCCAATACTATCTTCTTTCCAAATCTGCTTTCTCCCACTTCCCCTTTCTTTATGGATGCATTATAGTTCCACATCTGCTTTTTAACTGCACATGTTATGGCTCATAGTGTAGTTCTAAATTTTTTCTGCTGTTTTCAGATCCCCAAACCCATTTGCTGAGTTCTAGCCAGGAACTCCTTCATTAAGACTGTGCTGACCACTACCTTAGCCTTTACTAGCCCTGTGTTAGGCAACTTTCTGTGACAAAATACCTGAGAGATTCAACTTAAAAGGAGAAGATGTACTCTGACCCATGATTTCAGAGGTCTCAAGTCTCAGTCCTTGGTCACTTGGCCCTATTGCATTGGGCCTTTGCAAGAACCTCATGGCATATGGTGAGCATGGCTGTTTACCTTATGGTGGTTGGAAAGCAGAGAGAGAGAGAGGGAAGGAGGGAGAGAGGGGGCGGGCGCACGCGCACTCGTGTGCATACCAGGGCCCAAATATCCCCTTAAAGGCAAAGAATATGAGAACTTATTTCTACTATCTGACAGTAAGTTAGTACTCATTTATTATTGGACCCTGGTCTGGCTGCTCACCTTTGGAAATCTAATACTCAGACAAGAGTTGGTGGGAAGGAAATCAGGTTTATTTAAGGACTAGCACCCTAGAAGATGGGGAAAAGTGATCACCTCCTTTACCCTGCCCTGGGGGTGGGAACCTTGGGGATTTCAGGTATATGAAAAGGGTATTATAGAGAGGAAAAGAGGAGGTGCAGGTGCCACTGGACAGGAAGACTGCATGCTGGGCAGGCATATATCTACACCCACTGCCTCGCCTTTCTCTGTTGTGAACATTGCAATGGATCTTGACCTCATGGGCCTAGTCCCTGTAGTTCTTTAGGGAAACATTACTTTTCTACAAGCTAAACTTCACAGCAATTTACATTCTCTATGTTAGCTGATGTATATCGAGTAAAGAGGGACTTATATACATATTCTGGTGCAATCTGAAGTGTAGTCGCCTGAAGCGATGGCCGCTTGGAGCAAAGAAGCTGCGGGAAGAAGTTTAGAGACGAACTGGAAACAAACAGCTCTTTATTCTGATAACTTTTCTCTCTGGCTCTAACTACACCCCCAATACGCCGTCCATGCTCCTCTAACCTCCAAAATGGCGCAGACCTCCTCCGCAATCTCGCTCAAGTCCCTCGAGATCCCGGGCCAAGTCCCATGAGACTACGGAAGGCGCCAATGCCCAAACATGTCCAAAGCCCGTAGTCAATCGCAATTTAAGCCATCTCCCCAAACAGGGCTCCTACACTGAAGGCCACCAGATGTTCTACATTCTGTAAATCTCAAGAAAGGTTATTTAGCAGCTAACATCTTAATCACTTATGTGCAGCTTCTCTAGAATATCAGCGAAGGGGGAGGGCAAGTAACCTTGCAAAAGGATAGCTTACAAAGGAGTAGCTATGACCAACCTTTCCTCTCTTTCTCCCTCTCTCCTACTCTCACCAGCCCCTGGTAGCCACTATTGCGCCCTGCTCTCAATTTCTATGAGATCAGCTCTTCAAGATTCCACATATAAGTGAGCTCATGTGGTATTTGTCTTTCTGTGCCTGGCTTATTTCACTTAATGTAATGCTTCCAGTTCCATCTATGTTGTTCCAAATGACAGGATTTCATCATTTTTATGGCTAAATAGTATTTGGTTGTATATATGTACCACATTTTCTTTATTCATTGATCAGCTGATGGACACCTGGGTTGTTTCCCTTTCTTGGCAGTTGTAAACAGTGCTGCAGCAAACATGGGAGTGCAAATGTCTCCTCGACATACTGATTCCATTTCATTTGGATGTAGTTGGGGGATTGCTGGATCATATGGTATTTCCTATTTTCTTATTTTTTGAGTGATGTTTTCAGTTTACAATGGGTTTATCAGAACATGACCCTATATTAGGTTAAAGAGAATATATTATTAAAATAGATTTTACTTGGTTTTTTTTTTTTTTTTTTTTTTTTTTTTTTGTTTTTTTTTTACCTTTTTAATATGCCTACTAGGAAATTTAAAACAACCTGTGTGGCCCAAGTTTATATTTCTATGGACTGTACTGTGCTAGGATGTGATTTCCCTCTGTTTCTTTCTCCCCACTCCCCTTAGTTTGTGTTCCTGTCTGTCTTCTTTACCCTGGGCTGTCATCCCTCCCAGTTGCCAGGCAGTAAGATTGTCTGCCTGCAAGGACACCCTGGGCTAATAGAAAAGCTCGCACTTAAGCACTTAATTCAGATCATTGGTTTACTGTAGACTTGGCAGTAGTGTGTGTCTGTGTCCTCTTTAGATCTTAAGCTCTTGGAGGGTGTGGTTCTGCCACACTTAACCTGTATAGCCTTCCTAGGGGTTGGGTGGAGAAGGCCCACTCTTTTTTCTTTGCTGGATTTACAACCCAGCAGGGACATTTACAAACCACCTCAGTTGTGCTCCTGCAGTTTGGGGAGTAGGTTTCGGAGGAACTCCTCCCATGAATTCTTAGGAAAGCTTTTCTCCAGCCCTCCTTTATTTCAGTATCTTCATTAAACACCTATTTCTCTGTGCTCCCCTGTGTCCTACATGCTAATACTCATGCTTTTGTCTAAAACTACATATTTCAGACCTGTGAGTGAACACACTTGACCCAACACATTTTCTGGAGTCCTCAGTTCCTGTTTGGGATTCTAGTGTTTTCTTGATGATTGTCTAGCAGCCAGAAACCTCTTTTGTTGAGTCTTCTGAAAGTGCCCTGGACATCAGATTCTTCAGAGGCTCTGGGAGTTCATACTCCCCACACCTTGTTTTGAAGGGACCCTGAGTATTTGTTCCTTTGTTAAACTTAACACTTTGACCCCAGGACCTTTCCTGGAGCTTGTTTTACTATGCTTGTGATGGAATATTATAAAAGTTTGTTTTGTTTTGATTTGTTTTGCCTCTTCCTCCTGGAAGTCTGGGCCCTGAAACAACAAAAGCACAATATGGAAGGGCAGATGAGGGTTCTTGGTGGTCTGTGAGAAGGATGTTAGGCTGAGGTGACTCTGAGGTGGAAGTCTGGCCAGGTTATCTTGCTTCTCTCCCATCTACATCTCCACCGCTGACTGGATGGACTCTCCCTGAATGCCTGTTATGCACCAGGCACCCTGAGTGATTGTCTCCCCTCTCCTGGGTGCACCCAGCCCCCCCCCCCCCCCCCCCCCCCCCGCCGCCCCGTGCCTGTGGGAACAATGGAATGCAAAGAGGAAGTTAGAAGTTTTTGTTGTTGTTTTTCCTTTTCCTTTTCTTTTCTCTAATATCTGACTTTCTCCCTCTCTTTTAAATATTATGTGGCATTGCCGTATCAGATGAGTTCATTGTCCTCTTGGGGTCAAGGAACTTGAATTCCTTCCATGTCAGAGAGAGAACCCAGTATACAGATTGTTAGCCTCCTACCCAGGACAGTGGTGGCTTCTTGAAGCAGCTGGGTGATTTATTTGATGCTTGGGTTTTGCTCTTCCTTGATGTTTTCCTCTTTCCTGTCAACCCCAGGAGTATCACTGAAGGGAGGTCCGCTCCAATGCCTATCCTTGGCTAGACTCTCCCACTCTGCTCTTTGGGCAAAAGAGCCATGCTTTTATGTGCGCTCATGGTGTCTTAAAATGCCCTTGCCCTTGTTTGTTTCTGACCCTTCTAATTTCTTTCTTCTTCCTTGAACCTGGGGTAGCAAACATCTTGTGACACTGGCCCTGATGTGATTATTTTTCTTTGTGTTACCTTCATGGATAAACATAAAAGAATTTGTGTACTGAATTTATTTAGTATACTAGGGTTGCTATACTGTAAGGAGAATCTGCTGCCTCTGGTCCACCTTATATAGGGTTTAACCTACATTTCCCCACTTCAAACTGCCACCTCCCTTCCTGATGAAATGAAAGCCCTTCTGAGGTGCCACTTCCTCCCAAAGCCACTGTAAGTTTCCCCACATGGGATGCAATCTCTCCTGCTCTCAGCTGTTCCTCTCTGGCACATGAATCACATTCTTTGACTTGTATCAGGATAAATCTATGTGCAGAATATCTTTGGAAGGATGCAGTAGAAGTCAGTGTGATGCCTTTTGGAGAGAGGAGCTGAACTGCTAGGACACAGAAGAGGGGCTTGCTTTTGAATTTTATACTGTGTATGTATACGTATATACACATAAACACATATATCATACTTATTTCCCATGAAAGACATAAACATGTATTTAGACATTAATTTACGTGTGTGTGTTTTTTCCCCATGAGTTTGTTTTGGTAAAAGTATTATTTAAATAACAAAAACTCAATCTACAAAACATTACAAGAAAACATTGGAGGGTATGTTTTATAACCTCCGAGTAGAGGAAGTGTGCCTAAATCAAACAGAAACCCAGAAACCACGAAGAAAATGATTTTTTAAATGTGTGTGTGTGTGCGTTTCTGTCATATCTCTATTTGGCTACAAGTGCCAGAAGTGCTTTTTATCCTTATTCAGATCCCTATACAATATAAATAAATATTAGTTAAACTAAAACTAAATTGAATTGCAAGTTGCTTCATTGTAGACCTTACTCTTCTTCACTTATAAAATGAGTGCTAGATGACCTCCAAGTCAAGATTTGGTGGGTTTTATAGGTAGAAATACATCGCAGAGCAGAAACAGCCCTAGAATCTGCAGCCCTTCCCCGTGAGAACCGCTTTCCAGCATACTGGCCCTGTCTTTCAGTCCTTGCTGCTCTCAGGAAATGAGCTAATTAGACACAATCTGAGGGGAGCCAGGGACTAAGCCCGGGAAGTCTGTGACAGGCTTGCTGCCCTGAACAAAAGAGGGAAAGTGAAGGGGTAAAGCAGTTCACCGACTACCAGCTCTCTGAACAACTTGGCTCCCCTGTCAGGACTCTGGGCCAGATATATGGTGGGAAAATCAGAGGTGTGTTCTTTGAGGGAGCTGAATAGCTTATTTGGGCTTATCTCTTAATTTCACGGAAACTGCCAGACTTCTGGATGCTTTGGCATCTATGCTAGCTCTGTTTGTTAACAGCTTTTTAAAAATGGTAGGTCTGGGTGTGTATAACTTAGTGGTAGAGTGTATACCTAGCACATACAAGGCCCTGGGTTAGATTCCCCTGCCCTACCAAAAATGAATAAATGAAAGAAAAGAGAAAATAGCCTTTGCTCATCATCTCCAACGATAAGCAGCTTTAGCCAGTTGCAGTGGCACACATCTGTTCAGTGGCTGGGCGGCTGAGGCAGGAAGATTGCAAGTTCAAAGCCAGTCTCGGAAACTTAGGAAGACCCTGTCTGTAAATAAAATATAAAAAAGGGCTGGGGATGTGTTAAGTGCCCCTGGGTTCAACCCCCCCCCCCAGTACAAAAACAAACAAAAACAAAAAAACAAAAAAACAGACCAATGATTTGCAGCTTGAAGCAGAAAACTATCACCTCTCTTTCTACCTGAAATCTACCTCCAATCCATCTGGCAGTCAGCCTGCTAATAACATTCTAGATTAGAGGGAGTTGGTTCTGGGAGAGACTGTAAAAGGAGTTTGGGGATGGGAGCAAGCCAGCACCTTATCTTGGTTAGTCAGACACTGCCGTGTGACTCCCAGCCACTCCGGGCCTGTTAGAGGAAGTGAGAAAAAGAGAATGACCATTTCAGTTCTCAAACAGATAGAAGCCTATGATATTCAGGATTGGGGTGGGTTATGGTCAATAAAACTGAATTTCCTTTGGAAGACGCTTGGTCAATCTTGCATTTTAATCTTGCCTGGCCATCCTGCCTTCTCACAGCTGAACCTTCCAAATATTGATCCCTTAGTGTCCTCATTGGGCTCCTCTCATTTTGGCTGGCTCCAGTTTTGCAGACTGTCCCCAGGAGAATGAGAGGTCACCCTCCTCTTCCTGCAGGCTACTCAGACCTTCCAGGTCCTCTTGAATTATTTCTACAGCTTATCTAGGCCAGGGTACCACCACACATAGGCTCCACTTGCCATCTCCTTAACTGACCAGTTTGAAGGGATGAAGGAGGTGAACTTGACGCATACACCCCTTACAAGCTACTCTGCTCCTGGGACAAGAGTAGGATCTGCTGGTGGGAAGAGCCCAGGTTCAGAATCGGAGGACCTGACTCTGCCTCTAAGTCTGCCTTCACCCTACCTTGAGTTTGACTAAAAGTCACTTTATTATTTTGTGGTCCTTATTGTTCTTATCTTCAAAGTAGAGAAATGATATATCTCTTAGAGTTATAAGGGTAAACAAATAAGATAGGAAGTGAAGGTGCTTTCAAAACTAGAATGTTATGTGTGGACAGAAAAATATTGGCCATACTATGGGATAGAGACAAGTGATACCAGAGAATGGAAGATGCACAGGCCTTGGGAAGCCTCCTAAGAAATCCATCAGAAATCCCCTCTGAAGCCAGATCATTCTTCTTATTCCTCCAAGTTCTTTTTGACATTGATGTCAGAAACAAGGCTAACCCCTTATGGGCTAACAGTATTATAATCTCCTCTCACTCTGATTCAGAACCATGTCTCAAGCTGTAATCCCAGCATCTTGGGAGAATGAGGCAGGAGGGCTTCAATTTTGAGGCTAGCCTGGGCAATATAGTGAGATCCTGTCTCAAAAAATAAAAAAGGTTGGAGCCAGACAAAGTGGCACAGACTTGTAATCCCAGCCACCAGGGAGGCTGAGGCAGGAAGATGGTAAGTTTGAGGTCAGCCTCAGAAACTTTCTGAGACCTTGTCTCAAAATAAAAAATTACAAGGACTGAGGATGTAACTCAGTGGTAAAAACACCAGCTGAGTTCAATCCCCAGTACCAAAAAAAAGCAGTATCTCCTGTTGAGTTATGGGTACAGTTCTCTGAAGACAGTGGGGAGGGAGAGGGAAATGTTGCAAGCAGCTAGACTTCCTGCTACCAGCAGACTTCCCTGTCAGTGGCGACCTAAATTCCCTGGTTCCTGTTGAGGCCCTCAGAGCTGTGTCATAGGTGGAGATACCCACCGAAAGCTTCACTGCTCTCTCTGTCTTTGCAGTGTGTCCCCTGCCCCCGGAGCCAGAGAATGGTGGCTATATCTGCCACCCCCGGCCCTGCAGAGACCCCCTGACAGAAGGCAGTGTCATCGAGTACCTGTGTGCAGAAGGCTACATGTTGAAGGGTGACTACAAATACCTGACGTGTAAGAATGGCGAGTGGAAGCCGGCCATGGAGATTAGCTGCCATCTCAACGAGGGTCAGTCTGCAGAGGAGAAGGGGGTATTCTGGGCCTGTTTTCTTCCAGTTCCTGGAAAGTGGCGCCTTCTGCCTTCAGAGTGCCTTTGGCTGTGCTGCAGCACAGCTCTGCTTGATGCCCTGCAGCTTCCCTTCTTTTGGGATTTCATGTCTTTGTGGAAAACATTGGGGTTGCCTGGTGAATGTCCCATTAGATTCCACTGAGTCACCAAGGGGCTCCCTATCTGTACCAAGGTATCTGCCTTGCTATGTAAAGCCCCTTTGATGTTTAGGATCTCTGTTGCCTAGCCAAGCGCTGGTGACCTTTGACCATGTTCTGCTTGCACAGTGAGTGCAATGCTAACACCTTCTCCAGTGTCTCTCATTTTTCCTTGAATGGAAACGGACTGTTTTGTTATGGAGCTATAGTCCAGCTAGATGGAGGCCTCCCCTCTCTCCTCCTGCCTCCTCTCTTACATGACCAGAAAATTCAGCCACCTGAAGAGAAGTGTGTGTCATATGGCCATCTTTGTGTTTCATACATGGGCTTCTAGACCAGAATACATGGAGCCCATGACAACCCAGAGAAGAGTGGGCACCAGCCTGATATTTAGAGCCAAAGCTGTGGGACCTTAGGGTAGAGGCTTGTTGCAGCTCAGTTCTTCTAAATTATGCTGCCATGGGGGAAAACATGGGTGACTCAATAAGGTGGAACAGTATGCCCATTTTTTTTTTTTTTTTAATATTTTTTTATTTATTTGCTTTAGTTGTACACAATGTGTTTTTTATTCAGTGCATTTTATTTGTACGTGGTGCTGAGGATCGAACCCGGGTCGCCCACGTGCTAGGCGAGCGCTCCACCGCTGAGCCACAATCCCAGCCCAGTATGCCCATTTTAATGGTTGGTGTTCATCAGCCTAAGGCAAGATCAGAGTGGTTTATAAAAGAAAGATCTCCAGGGTTAAGTGAGCTTAATTAGCATCAGATGTATTGAAAAGGCTGAAAGTGAGGGAAATTTATTATTCAGGAAACAAAAGGAAATGTTTCCTTTCCAGGAGTACCACACATACATAGGCCATCTGCATTGTCCTTTTGTAAAAAGGTGCAGCCACTGGATGTCTCTGTATGACTTTGTGCAGGTGGCATTTGACTGTATCAGCCTTGGGGCTCATATTTTATGTGTCTGGTTACAAAATGATTCTGACAATGGCTTGTTTTCATAGACAAAGAAACCCACACATCACTTGGGGTTCCCACACTGTCTATAGTGGCTTCCACTGCCAGCTCCGTGGCGCTCATTCTCCTCCTCGTGGTGCTGTTTGTTCTGTTGCAGCCAAAGCTGAAGTCTTTCCATCACAGCAGGTGAGCCCAGCACCTCTGGGGCTGCTTTGGGACAGGCAGCAAGTATCACCATGGGTGCTGGCCTTAACTGGCCTAGGGAGGCTGTGGTTTACCAGATCTGTGTGTCCTAGGAGAATGGATGGGGAGGGCCCTAGTGTGCCTGGCACTGTGCTTGATGCTTTGCATACATTATCTCAGTCCTCTAGGAACATTGCAGTTGAGGGAGGAAACTGAGGCTCAGAGATTGAGTCATTTGTTCAAAGTCATACCTTTAGATGAGAGGAAAGCTGAGGTTGGTCCTAAATCTGTTCAGCTCCAAAGCCATGTCATTTCCCTTTCATCAGTAGCTCTCAGAGTGTGGTTCCAGAAGCACCATCGCAGGGAACTTGTTAGGAATGCATGTTTCCAGGCGCTGCTCCAGACTGACTGAATGAGATATTCTGGGGCTAAGGCCCAGGGGTGGGTTTCTAAGCCCTCCAGATGATAGTGATGCACACTCATGTTTGCCAGCCACTGCCCTGTACTCTTGGCTTTTACTCCTGGGTTTATCTGAACCTCTCTTGCCAGACTTTCTGATTTATTTGGTTTAGAGTGGGACTCTGATGTACAAAAAGCTTCTCAAGTGGCTTTATTGTGGATTGAGAACCACTGCATTGCACTATATAAGAAATCAAGCAAATAGATTTTCTTGTCTGCCTTTATCATTTTCCTTTTTCTAGTATAGTGCATTATCTATAATCCATGCCAGACTGGATTGGGGGCAGCTAGTGGTGGGGCCCTGATGAGTGTATCCCTGATGGCAGACTTCCCCCCCTGGGCTGTCTCAGTCTCCAGGTGCCTCACTGCCTCTTTTTTTTTTTTTTTTTTTTTTTTTTTTTTATGTTTTTGTAGTTATAGATGGACAGCATGCCTTTATTTTATTTATTTTTATCTGGTGTTAAGGATCGAACCCAGTACCTCACATGTGCTAGGCAAGGACTCTGCCACTGAGCTATAGCCCCAGCCCCTCACTGCCTCTTGAATACCTCTTTTATGTTCATTCACAGTTCCACATCAGTCACATTGTATTCACCAACAAGGAGGGCCAAGCTAAACCACATTCTATAAAAATACTCTAGGTTTGGAACTTGCAGATAACAATCTGATTAAATTTAATTTCTGTGCACTGTGTGTGATTTTTCTTCCTTTTATTTTGCTTTGGAGGGTGGGGTATAGCAGTTATTTTTAAAAGTTGTTAATAGAATAGGGGAATTTATTTATTTTTTTTTTGTACTGGGGATTGAACTCAGGGGCACTCGGCCGCTGAGCCACATCCCCAGCCCTATTTTGTATTTTATTTAGAGACAGGGTCTTACTGAGTTGCTTAGTACCTTGCTTTGCTGAGGCAGGCTTTGAACTCATGATTTCTCCTGTCTCAGCCTCCCAAACTGCTGGGATTATAGGCGTGTGCCACCATGCCCAGTTAGAATAGGGGATTTTTAAGGGAATTGTTTACTTGAAAGAATCAGCTATTTCCACATGAAGTCACACTGATCTAGCGTGCATTTCATTTAGGTTAAGGATAAGGAATTTTATTTTCTCTGTACTTAACTAGTAAATTTGTTAAAATAACCACCTGATTTTTTTTGCCTGACTTGAGTAAAAGGAAGAGTTAGTTTTCATTATGGACCCCATTTAAACTTTGTACTATACATGTATTTCTTTTTAAACCACAAAAATTTCTTTCGAAAAGCAAATGACAAGTACACACCAGTATGCACGCTGCTTTCTATGCCACCTTGCCATCAAAGTTTCTCTTCCTTCCAAAAACCTCAGAGTACTGTTAAGGGTGCCACTTCTCTCAATTCCAAAGGTGTACATTATTTGAATTAGCATGGATTTTATCTGCAATTTCATGTAAGAAAATTGAGAGCTACTAACAACAATGAAGCAATACTAGTTTGGTCGATCAGCAGATTGTAGTGTGATGAGCTGAGGGGACAGAGCCTCACCTGTGTGGCAAAACTTGGGCAAAAACTGGCCTGAATCTAGTCCTGAAGAAATGGTTAGACACATCTAGATTATGGGACATCCCACAAGATAGCTGGCCTGTATTCTCCAAAAGATGTCAATGCCATTAAAGAAAAAACTCAAATGGACTATTCTAAATTAATGGAGATGAAAGGAATAGGGCATCTAAATGGAGTGCATGATCCTTTTTTTTTTTTTTAATCTATGTCTCTGAGGAACCACTTATTTTTTAAAAATATTTATTTGTTTGTTTTTAGTTGTACACAATGCCTTTATTTTTATGTGGTGCTGAGGATCGAACCCAGGTCGTGCATGTGCTAGGTGAGCGCTCTACTGCTGAGCCACAACCCCAGCTCCATGCATGATTCTTAATTGGGTCCTAAATGAAAACAAAGGGGACTGAAGCTGAAATGGATGTATTTTTTGGCTAGTCTGGGGAATCTTTATTACAGTGTTAATACTGATGTTAAATTTCTGGCATGTGCTGTTGCTGCCGTTGCATAGGAGAAATGGTGCTGAGGAGGTACATGCTACATAATGTAGCTTACTTTCACCTTACTTTCAGATGGTTTAAAAAAAAACAAAAGGTGTATGTATGTGTATAACAAAAGTGTCTGAATAAATTGAGTCAGAGAAGTCAGAGACATACCTAACACATAAATTTACCCTGTATCCCATTCATATAAGAGCAAAAATGTGCAGAACTAGTGCTGAAAGATTCATAATAAAAGATTCATATTTAGACAAATAAGACTATTAAAATAGAAAGCAAAGGAGTGATTTCCAAGCAAGTCAGGATAGTGGTTATTGTGGTGGTGAGGAATAGGAGCAGCTGGGACAGGCACAACTTGTCTAGAGTGTAGCAGGGCTCCCTTTCCCACCAAGGTAGGATTGTGCACCTTTGGAGCAAACCAGTAAGTTGTATGAAGTTTGTAAAGTTAAAAAAAAAAGAAAGAAAGAATAGGGGTGGGGAGTGATTGAGTCAGAAAAACATAATTCTTCTGATTTCCAGGCTAGTTTTTCATTTCAAGACCATAGTGCTTCTCTTCTTCCTTTTTTCTCCTCCATTCTCCCCCTTCCCCTCTCCATCCTTCCCCCATTCCCATTCCTCTAACAGCTTTATGAAGATATAATTCATATACCATACAACATACCTTTTTAAGTGTACAAGGAAATGGTTTTTAGTATTTCACAACATGTGCCACCATCACTCTCTTACTTTCTTACCATACCTGTGCTGGCTCTATTTCTAGGTCTCTAGGCTCTTAGCTTTTGCACAAAAGTCTGGGTGCCTATGTACCCATAGGTTAAGAACACAGTCTCTGAAAGTGGGTGGAACTGGATTCAAGTCTCAGGTCCATCTCTTTCCAACTCTGACTGTTGCAAGTTACTTGACTTCTGAGCCTCATCTGCGCCACCCCACCTCCCTCCAGTACTGGGGATTGAACTCAGCGCCTTGTGCACACTAAACAAGCGCTTTATGATTGAGCCACATCCCCAGCCCTCCTCTGCATTCTTGGTGAACCACTACCTGAGAGCTTAAGTGAGGATCCAATGTGGTAAAGTGGGGGTTTTTTTTGAGTGTGTGAGGGTTTTTTTTTTTGCAGTAGTGGAGATGGAACCTAGGGCTTCACACATGCTAGGCAAGTGCTCTACCATTGGGCCAACACCTCACCCCTGCCAAATGTCTAAAGCATCTAGTGCTATGTCTAGTACATAGTAAATGCTCAAAATTTGAGTTTTTGTTGGTATTATTGTATTTATTTACTTATCTGGGTGTTTATTCTGATTCTTTCTTTCTTTTTTTTTTTCTCCTCCTCCAATCCAGGCGTGACCAGGGAGTATCTGGGGACCAGGTCTCCATTATGGTGGATGGAGTCCAGGTTGCACTACCATCATATGAGGAGGCTGTGTATGGCAGTTCTGGTCACTGCATGCCACCTGCTGACCCCAGAGTGCAAATTGTGCTGTCAGAAGGGTCTGGGCCTAGTGGGGAGGAATGTGCTGAGGGATCCGCAGCCACAGGGCCAGGGGTTCTGCTCCTCTGCAGGTGGAGAGGATGAGACCCCAGGCCAGTCCGGACTGTGTGAAGCCTGGGGCTCCCGGGGCTCAGAGACTGTGATGGTGCATCAGGCAACCACCTCCTCCTGGGCAGCAGGCTCAGGGAGCAGCCGACTGGCACACAAAGAAGCAGCAGATTCTGAGAATAGTGACATACAAAGCCTTTTATCCCTCACATCGGAGGAATACACAGATGGTAGGTATATGCTGAGTGGGAACTATTAGCTGTTTGGAGTACTTGCTGGGAGTGAGGAAGGACTGTAGGCTTCTATCATTGGTGTGTATTCAGCAATGAAAGAAAATACCTAGGGCCTTAGCCTACAAAATAGGATTTCACCCTCAGGACACCAGGTAGGACTTTGGGCTTTCTGTTGGGAGACATGTCATTGTTGTCTGTGAATGCTGATAGACTAGAGTCTCTGATGTTGTTGATGGCCATAAGGCTGGGCTAAATTAGGAGGTGGATGTTTGAGGTGGGGGGCTGTCCTATTGTTGTAATTTTTATGTTACTGAGAGGTCAGGAATGACAGGGAGACCTGGCCAGTGCAGACAGTAGCTTAATTCTGAATAATAAGAGTATGCCCATGCCCAGTTTGGGCTGGCATGTAGCTTAGCAGCAAAGCACTTGCAAAAGAAAAGACAAAAACAAAGAATCCCACCAAAAAAAAAAAAAATATATATATATATATATATGTGTGTGTGTGTGTCTGTGTGTGTGTGTGTGTGCCTGGTTCTATGCTCCTTAGTTTCCTTGTAGATGATTATCACTATCCCAAGTTTACAGATGGTGAAACAGGCTCAGGGAAGGTAAGTCACTTGCTCACTGGGAAATGACAGCTGGGATTTGAAACCAGATGGCTCTGGCTCCAGAACTTGTGTTTCTAACCCTACTTTGCCATGCTGCCTCCCAGGTAACTCCTAGCTCCTTTGCAGTAAACCATCCATTAAGTGAAATTACTGCCTCCTTACATTTCTGCATTTGCAGGAGACTAGAGAGTTTAACCTTGGGCTTGAGCCTTTCACTTTATAAAATAACTTTGAGGGAAATCCCAGTATAGTTCAGGATGCAGACTATGCCTAGAAGTTTTCCTTTCAATGGCAATACCCTCTAAACAAACTCATAAAGCCTTCCTCAGAGAGCCTGAGAGGAAACTTCATACCTCCTGGGTATCCTGGGCAGAGTGGGTGTCTAAAAGTTGGAGGTTTTTGAACACAGATCATGTTTGCAGTTTCCCAACTATCAATAGCTTGCCCTCTTTTTCTTGGTTGGCTAGAGAGATGGCAAGGGACTTCAAATGGTTGACCCAGGTTTGGAGAGAGGGGCCAGTGACTCCCTGGACAGTCAACCACATGTACTAGGGGATATGTCTAAGGGCAAATTGCAGACCATCCCCTCCCTAAGGAGCCAAGTAGGTGCCCTGCTCTGCTCTTCCTCGCAGCCTTGCTTAGTTTAGTATTGAAAAAACATTTTTGAGAGCCCATCTTATACTTTGTGCTGGATGAGATTTCTAAAGCAACACAAAGAAATACCAAAAAAAAAAAACAAAAAACAAAAAAAAAAAACAAAAAAACTCTGTTACATGGGGTATTAGTCAATTGGAAAGATGGTGGGACCTGTAATAGGAAAATAATGGAACTAGGAATTTTAGGGTTCTCATCGAAATGTGGGGATCAGTAAACACAACATGAAGGTTAGTGAGTTTGTGGCAGGCCAGGCCTGAGCTGTTCAGGACTGATGGTTTCATAGGATGTCCGGAGCCTGAGGCACTGGTCTGACACTGCCTCTCATTGACATTTGAGAAGACCAAAACCCAGAGAGGGGTGATTGTCCAAGGTCACATAGCTGGCAGATGGCTTTAAGGAAGAGATGAGAATTAAGCAGAACTTTGTGGAAGGAGGGTTTAGGAGAGAAAAGGAAAAGACAATATCAGCAAAGCAAAGGCAGAGAGAAGGTTCATATTGTTGGGACCAGAAGGGATTTGAATACCAGGCTGAATGTTCAGATTTTATTAGGCAGTAGGAGGGATGAGCCAGAAAGGCCTATAAAAGAGGCCGGGAATTTTTGACTACCTCAAAGAATATGAGTAGGACATTTTCTTTAAACCAGGGGCTATATGGGAATGTGGAGATGGGATCAGGAGTGCTGTGGAGAAACCCCCCTGGGTTAACCACTGTCCTCCCCTCACTGTCTTCCTGCAGATATCCCGCTGTTGAAAGAAGCATGAGGGCTGCCACCAGCCTCTCTCCTTTTCTGCAAGGGTCCTCTCTGCCATTCCTCCCTCTTCCACTGGGTCTGAGCACCCTGTACTCTCCAGCCACTCCACCTGGACGTCTGAGCTGCCACCTGTGTATCTGTGTGTCTCTGAAGGCCTGCAGGCCACCTCGCTGGAAACTCAAGGAAGATTCTCGCCATCTGCCTGGACAGCTGGAGGAGCTGGCTTTTTGCCTGGCTCAGCCTTCCCATCTGTCGGGGACATATTTGAATGTGCTGGATTGAACTCTCCCTTTTCCTAAGCTTCTGGGTCCCTTCCAGCCAGATCTCTGGTGGCAGCCCCCACAGTCCCTGTGGGCCTGAGTGCCACTGTGTTTACTGTGCCTTCCCTCACCCCTCCAATTTCCCTGTCATGCAGGCATGTTGCTGTCCATAGGCCTTAATGGCTGGTGCCCCTACACACAGAGCCTGGGCCTGGGGCTGGCATTGCTGCCCCTTGCAGAAGCAGATCCAAGAGTGAGCTCTCAAGGCAGGATTGGCTCTCATTGGAGCAGGAGTGTGGGTCCCTGGGCTTGCCTTGAACTGACACTGGTGGCACATTTCTTGGCTGAAAATGGAGGATTTGGAAAATTATGCCAAAGCTGTCCCGGCACCCAGTTGTCCAGCTCAGGTGCAGCCTTCTTGCTCTGTCAAGTTGAGAGTTTCCAGAAACATCCAGAAGATCCTGCAAGAGAGAAGGAAGGTGACTGATAATGATCCTCTTCCTAATATGCGAGTTCTCACTTCCTGCTTCCAGATCAGCTGCTTGGGCCACTGCTTTTCTGTCTCCCTGGATAAGGGGAAGTTGCATGCTGCCTCCTGGGCTTTATCTCGGGCAGCTCTGGCTTCCTGGCTGCCCACAGGGGCCTGAGGCATATCATGTCTAGGGCAGGAGAGTTGCTGAGATGCCATCAAATGCTCATCTGGTCACTGGCAGTCTGGGCAAGTTGCCCCTTTTTGAGTTTGTGGTGATGGAGGGGAGGCCAAGAGGCACAGACCAAGTCCCTGGGTGGCTGCAGGCAGCTCCAGCCTGGTCCTGAGGATCCTCCTCACCACGGTCACGTGCCTTAGTAACTGTGCCCAGGAAGTAACCTGTTCCCTGCTGTACCACTGCTTTTCCTACTTCTGCCCTTCCCTGCACCCCTATACAAATCCTGGCTGACAAGCCACTCCTTGTCTTCTCTGTACCCTAGGGAAGAGCTGAGAAATGGTTCACAGCACCCCTGGCCAGCAAATGCCCAGTAGCCTGGCTCCCAAGGCCCCTTTAGACTGAAGCCTGGGTGTGGGGCCCTTGATAATGGGGGGGTGTTCCAGCCACTGCTGCCAGGGCCTCCCTTGGCCCCACGTTGAATGCTAACAAGGCTGGGTGGTTGAGCTCCTACTGGCTGCTACCATCTTCAGAAGATAAGATGTGGCATTAAGGAATGTTTGCTTTTGCTTTTTTTTTTTTTTTTTTTCCTCTGAAGCATTGGGGCTGGGAAACTTTCAAGCTGACCCTATGCTGTACCTCTGCTCCTCCCCTGAGCCTTTGGGGTGGCAAAAATAATAAAAGGCCCAGTGCATTTTCAGTACCTGACTTACCAGGGTTAGCTGTAGGTGTGGGTGGCCTTGAAGATGGGAACAGGTGCCTCCCAGCCCACCACCCCTTTGCCTCCACTCTCACAATGCACTTTACTCCCTGGTCGTGGTCACTCCCGACCTCCTGCCACCCCTTGTCTTCCTTCCTCTCAGGGTGAGGGCAGTGCCTGCTGGCTACTCCCACATGTCCCCTCCCCAGGAGCACCAGCTGCTGTGCCTAGAGTCCAAGCAAGTGTGGTCAGCTGGAAACGAGATGGAGAAGGTGCTAGAACTAGAAGGCTAAAGCCTGAGGGAGATGAGACACACCTCCCAACAGTTGCTGGCATGCCTCCCTTTCCCAGGGATCCTGAGGCCCTCATCTGTCATACAGACCCTGGGCTCTCCTGAACCCACAGTGCCGTCCTTGTCTTCTTCCAGGACAGAGCAGGGGGAAGTGAGTAGGAGGGGGCTGAAGTCTCACTGTGGAGTCTTTAGCTTTTATTTTCCACTCTTCCAAAACCTGGATTCTATTCTAGAATATTTTTTTAATGGAAGATCCTACCCTTTTCTATCTGGTTACTCTGGGTTTTTGCCCCCTGAGAGATTGCACTTTTTGTTTGGGGTTTATTCAGGCACGTAGGTGACTGGCGTGGCCCTTGGTAAAATGAACCACCCTCCTTCTGGTGCCACCTTCCCTCTCGTCATGCACTGACACCGCTCTAGGGATCACAAGCCCAGGCTTGCCTGGCTGGTAGGAAAGTAAGAAGCCTGAACAAGTGGGCCCACCCCTCCTCGGGGTTGAGGAGGCGCGCTCCTGAGGCTCCTGGGCTTGTGCAGGCACTGTGGCTCAGCCTGCTTTGCTGCTGATGTCTGGATCAGTTGCTTCCTACAGTTATTTCTCTTTCCCCCAAAGCAATTTCTTAACCATCAGCCATGTGCTACTGTTCCTGGGGCTTCTGGGCTTTGTCCCTTGTCAAGGGATTGGGGACTCCACAGCTGCCTTGATGTGGGGCCTAGCTAGAAACAGGGCCAGTGTCATGTGGCAGGCTGTTAGGAAGGAGGCTGCCTGAAGCCTGGAGCAGATGGGAAGAAACAGCCACAGCCCTGCTTTCCTGAGCTCATCTCTAGGGGAGTCCTGCAGACTTGTGCAGGAGAAATGGTCAGCACCAAAGGACTTATAGAAAGATGTTTTGTTTTGTTTGCACACTTGAGCTGACTCAGTGCAGGTTTTATATCCTGGTGACTTGCAGTCACATTTTAGCAACTTTCAAGAGCCAGAATATGGTGAAAATCACTTAAAATTTCCGTCCCTTCCATGCCTTAGTTTAGCAGGTAGGCTCTGTCTTCTGCCATTTCTGTATTTCGTGTGCTGTGTTCCTGTTTCACTGGATGTGAACTGTGAAATGGGCCGAGTCCTGGCCACTCTGTGAGTTTGGTTTTATAAGGCATTTCAATGTACATTCTACAAGCACTCCATTTGCAAACAGAACTTAGTGTAACTAAGATTGTCTTCCCCATTCAACTTGCCCTCCTCCTCCCAGCCCCAGCTTTAAAGTTCTGTGGAGAAATTGGATGGCAAGGTGGACAAAGGTGTATCTTTCCTGCTTCATGAGTGGTGACATGGGGGTAGATGGCACTTGGCCTTTTCCTCCCTGTGCCCGCAGAGTGTTCAAACCACTTGCTTCCTAGGTAACAATGTTGCTTCCATTTCTGGGGAACAACCTTTCATAGAGAATGGAATATGCTGCAAACATTTCTAGATTTTTTTCCTCTCCTCTCCCCTTCTCAAAGAGCAAAAAGGGGCTGGAAGGGAAGTGACATACAGGCTTCGCAGCTGAATTCCAGGTGCACATGCCAAGGACAGCAAGGCTAAGAACTTCTTGTGGTCCTGTGGGGCCTGCTGGGCCTCCTGTAGGGCTTGCAGAGTGTTTTTTCTCAACAGATGTTTGGACTCAGTGGTATGGTAGCTGGCTGGCTAGAGGGAAAGGTGACAGGCCCAGCTTTGCTTGGGAGTGACTCTTTAACTTCCAGTTGAAACCCTAGTAGAATTTTGAACAAAAACCCCAGTGTTGAGCCCTCTGCCAAGCAGCAGAGTTAGCCAGAGGGAATGCAGGGCAAAGCACTTGGATTGCCAAGCAGGGAGGCGAGATGGTTGTGGGTTGTATGGCAGTGCCCACACCTGCCCTGGCTTCTTAAGATTGTTGTGTCACTCTGGGATCCTTTGCAGAATGGTACTCTTGTAATGGTTTAAAACAACACATGCATAATCGACTCTGTGCAGGATGTCAATCAGTTTGGGTTTGCTTTATTTTATTTTATATATATATATATATATATATATATACATATATATATATTTTTTGGTATCCTGTTCATTGCAGTGGGTGTGAAGATAGTATTTTAATATTTGTACAAAGTTTAATTTAATTTTAATTGTTCTATGTATATAACTGCATTTCTAAAATAATAATAAAAATTCTTATGGAGGCAGTTGTGGGAGATGTGGTCCTTCCAGAGGATTTTTTCAGAAACCCTAGAGTGAAAAAAAGAGATGTAAGTAAGAACTCATGAAGGGTAGAAGCACTGACTCTGGGGCAGGGTGCCTGGCAAGAGATGCGATGGGGAGGTGATCTGTGCCACCAGGGAGAGTGACCACCAGCATCGTTGCCTCATTCCTTGTTCAAGTGCCAACCTCTGTGTTAAAGCTGGGACTCAGCAGAACACTATAGACATCGTGTTTTGGGCCTGTGTGGACTGTCCGCCACAGAAATGCAGTGAATGATGTGATCAGGAATGCACCGGCTGTGATGGGCAGCCAGAGAACTCCTCTGGGACGGAATGGCATTTAGGCTGAGATGCAGAGGGCCAGTAAGCGAGGTTAAACAGCAGGACACTACCTGTGCACAGGTGCAAATGGAGTGGACAGCACATTCTGTTCAAGAAACCAGAAGGATCCCTGTGCAGCTGCACTGCAGGGCTGGGGAGACAGTGTCTCAGAGCTGTGGGAGCTGGGCACAGTAGTGAATATCTGTGATCTCAGCAACTCTATACGCTGAGTCAGGAGGATCACAAGTTTGCTGAAGGTCTAGGCAACTTAGCGAGAACCAAGGGCTGGGGATGAAGGTCAGTGGGAGTGTCCCTGGGTTCAATCCCCAGTACTCTC
Source organism: Tamias sibiricus (assembly GCA_025594165.1). NCBI lineage: Eukaryota > Metazoa > Chordata > Mammalia > Rodentia > Sciuridae > Tamias > Tamias sibiricus. The sequence goes on along the minus strand of CM046659.1, from coordinate 39,462,709 downwards.
CCCCACTCCTACACACACACACACACATACAAGCTGAGGAGGGAGGCAGGGACTAGGGTGAGGGCCCTCACCAACCAGGCAGGGAGGGAGTTTGCACTAAGAGCAATAGGAGGCAACATCTTAGAAGTTTTCAGTGACAAAGTAGCTTAGTAAGATCAGCAGTTTGGGGAGGGGAGAGAGGGAAGTGTTCTCTGCTGGCAAAGAGTGGATTTGGGGGAGATAAACATGCTGTACCAGGTGGGAGACCAAGTAAGAAGTTGTTGGTCTTGTCCAAGAGATGATAATGGTTTCCACTAGGGTGTTGGCAGTAGGGATGGAGAGAAGTTGGTAAGTTGAAGAGAAAATTTATTAAGAAGGTAGAATCAACAATCTGTTGACCAAATTGTATGTGAAAGAAAAAACACATCTAGATTCTGCACAACATCACTGCTGGCATTTGAGAAGAGAGTAGAGAGGAGAGGTCTGTCATTCACTGAGCATTTCACCAACTTTTAAAACTAACGGTGATGGGGCTGGAACTCTGGTAGTATGCTTGCCTGGCACGTGTGAGGCACTGGGTTCCATCCTCAGCACCACATAAATTAAATAAATAAAGGTATTGTGTCCACGTACAACTAAAAAAAATTAAAAAAAAAAAAAAAAAAAAAAAAACTAATGGCAATTGGATGGGTGCAGTGGCACGCACCTGTAATCCCAGCAACTCTGAAGGCTGAGGCAGGAGCATTGTAAGTTCAAAGCCAGCCACAGGAACTTAGTGAGACCCTGACTCTAAATAAAATACAAAAAAGGACTGGGGGTGCTGGGATTGTGGCTCAGTGGTAGAGCACTTGCCTAGCATGTGTGAGGCACTGGGTTTGATTCTCAGCACCCATATAAATAAATGAATAAATAAAAACAAAGGTTAAAAATAAAAGGACTGGGGGTGTTGCTCAGTGGTTAAGCACTCCTAGGTTTAATTCCCGCTATCAAAAAATGATAGTAAAAATAAATAAAACTAATGGTGATGATAGCTGATACTTCTTAAGTACTTCCTGTCTACCAGGCAAGACTTTATGCACTTTGTGTTTATAAGTTCATGGCAGGCACACAGTGACTCCAGAGGCAGGTGCCTTTATTGCCTGTATCCCCTTGTCAAGTATACTGAAACTCAGGTGTAGAGAGGCAAAATGGCTTTTTCAGGGTGCAGCCTTGAAAACCCCAGTTCTGCTGGGGCTACTACCATTCTTTCCTCATCAGGCACTGCCTGCCTCTCCCAAGGCCCTCCTGGGTGTTACCACCTCCCTTCTGCCTTTCAGAGTCCCTCTTCCAACCAGTGAGCTTCAGGGAGATGAAAAACTAATTTCAGGACAGGGAAATGGCACACTTTTCACCAGGAAAAAAAAAAAAAAAGGCAGTGTTGGGTAGCCGGGCGTGGTGGCGCATGCCTGTAATCCCAGCACTTGGGAGGCTGAGGCAGGAGAATCACAAGTTCAAAGCCAGACTCAGCAATGGCGAGGCACTTAGCAACTCAGTGAGACCGTGTCTCTAATAAAATACAAAAAAGGGCTGGGGATGTGGCCCAGTGGTTGAGTACCCCTGAGTTCAATTCCCGGTACCACAAAAAAAGAATGGCAGTGTTGGGGAGGAGGCTTTAAGACATGCATAACATGATAAGAAAATTTCCTCCACAAGAAAAAATAATATAAAAGGGAAAAACGTTTAGTGATGGATGCATCTCCTCTGTCCCTGGAAGCAAGTACAGACAGGCGCCCCATCAGGGAAGGAATGCTGGCATACAGAAAGGAGCCGAGAGCCTGGAGAGTTGTCAACGCAGGGTCAGTCAATCATGCATGCACCTTTGTCTTTTTCTTGATGACAGATGAGGAGGGGCAAAGGTAATAAAACCTGCAGAGCAGCAAGGGCAAAGGGCTGTCTGAAGTGGTTGACTCAGTTGTGAATGGTGTGGGTGGAGAGAAGAGGAATTTCCTGCCCTATTGCAGAACCTGGAAAAGTGGAGACCCCAGACAAAAGCAGTCACAGTCTCATAGGTCTTAGACAACTGAAAAATAAATACACAAAAGTAATGCATATTCATTTCAGATAATCTAGGAGAAATATTAAAACCACTCATAGTACCACTTATGATACTTGTAATGTATTATATATTTGCCTCTATAAAAGGTCACTTTAGCTGGGTAAGGTGGTGCACACGTGTAATCCCAGTGACTCAAGAGACCAAGGCAGGAGGATCATAAGTTCCAGACCAGCCTCAGCAACTTAGTGAGACCCTGTCTCAAAATCAAAAGAGCCAGGGATGTGGCTCAATAATAGAGTGCCCCTGGATTCAATCCCCAGTACCAACAACAACAAAAAAAATTTGGTAATATTTTCTGTGGATTTTTAAAAACTTTACAATCTGTTGTATTCACAAAACAAGCAATATTATTTTAGTGACTATATAATATTGATAATTGGGACTTTAAATTTGTCAAAAATTATTTTTTCCTTAGAATGCAGTCCTGAAAATAAAACTTCTGGATCCAGAGATATGCATTTTAATGACCTTTATTTAATATATCACAAATTGCCTAACCTAACAGTTACTCCAAATTATACTCTCATTGGCAGAGTGTTTCTTTTCCTACAGCCTCACCAACATTGGAATACTGGAATTGAGATTTTAAAAATGCCAGTTTAAAGAGAATGGTATTGTCTTAATTCACTCCTTGTTTCATTATTCCTGAAATTGAAATTGAGTATTTAAAGTATGTTTGTTCAATTTTTGCAATAAATGCATCTTGGATATTGTAAAGAAGTCCAAATTTGAGATGTCAAAAAGTCAAAACAATGAGTCACAATGACTCCCCCCTCTCAATTCTAAGTACCTTGTATGTTAAAAAATAAGTAAATATTGGGCTGGGATTGTGGCTCAGCGGTAGAGCGCTCACCTAGCACGTGCACAGCTTGGGTTCGATCCTCAGCACCACATAAAAATAAATAAAGGCATTGTGTACAACTAAAATAAATAAATTTAAATAAATAAATTAGTTAATTAAAAAAACCTGCAAGGGGCTGGGGTCGTAGCTCAGGGGTGGAGCACTTGCCTAGCATGAGTGAGGCACTGGGTTCAATCCTCAGCACCACATTAAGATATAAGAGTCCATTGACAATTACAAAAAAAAAAAAAACCCCTGCAAGCTGCCAAGAGGAAGGAGGCCGCTACCCCAGGACTTGAGATGGAATTACTCATTATTAACAAAGTTTTCCCAATGGGTTTCTATCCTGCTTGATGAAAGGAAAGCATGTCTTTGGGGTGATAAGACAGCATCTGATACTGTCCTGAGAAATTTTCTTAGGAAAATTAGCTAAGATGGGTTTGGATTTAGAAAATGAGGAGACCTGGCCAACAAAGCTTAAGGGGATGTGTGTGTGAGTAGGGTGGGGGTGCTTGGGATGGAAGGAGATGACGACAGGGACATTCAAACTGGGCAGAAGCCACAAATGCTTCCATGCCATCAGGAGAAGAGTCAGAAATTAAAATGAAAGTGTTGTCACAGATCTTAGAGGCCGGATTACATTCACTCCCTACATGGGGGCTCTTCCTTCTTGCCTCCTGCTTGCGTCCCTGTCTGAAGAAACCAGGAAGGGAGGGAAGAGATCCCTAGGCCAGAGATAGTTTGATTTTCTGCCTAGAGGGCCTCTTGGAACTTGGCCTGAGGAGGCTCATCCTCTGGGGTCCTCCAGCCACTCTGGGATGGTGTCCTCTGGAGCAATGAGCAGTGGCACTTGGGATGATATTCCTGGAAAGGGCAAATATCTTGGAGCAAGAGAGAGGAAATGAAGAAGAAGCATTATGCTTGCCGGGGAGAAGCCACCGGCAGCGGGAGGCACTGCAGGCCCATCAGCGGGAGGGGAGCACAGGAACTCAGGGAGATGGTAGGGACACATCTGGAAAGCCGAAGGGCAGCTGGCAGCGTAGCTTGTACTGAGTGTTCCTATGCACCAGGCACACTTCTAGGCTCTTGGCCTGCAGGAGAGTTAATCCAACTTTGCTTCTGTTACCGTGCTGGGGATCAAACCCAGGGCCTTGCACATGCCAAGCAGACGCTCTACCACTAAGCCACATCCCTGTCCCTTGGCTAACCCTAACTTTGAAGGGAAGAAACCAGGCTCAAAATCCTAAAGTGAAACTTTGTATCATGAGGTGACACAGCTCTGAAATGATGGAAATTGGGGCCAACATGACTGTCTCCCAATCTCACGCCTTACTCTGTGCCTCACAGAGCCCTGCCCACAGTGTTCAGGCTGCCTTACACCCAAGAGCAGAACCTGACTGGCTGAAGCCACAACACCCAACTGAGGCCAGAGGTACCAAGACTGCTCAAATGACTGCATTTTCTTCCCCTGAAACTTTTTCCATGAGTCTCACTTCAGTGTTCAGAGCAGGAAAGAAAAGAAATCACAAATCCCCAGTGGTCATTTGTAAAACATCCAGTTTTACAAGTGTGGATACTGATGTGGATGGCTGCCCGCTCATTGTCCAAGGCCACGCTGCCAGTTGGCAGCAGAGCTGGGCTGGAATTCTAGGCTCCCTGTCCAGGCCCAGTATGTGTCCCCATCCCACCACCTTCAACAATTCTACTCTTCTGTTTGGCTTTTGAGTGCAGCTCCATGGTCATCTCTAAGCTAGCTTCCTCTGCACCCTGAGCAGCCACTGCTCATTGCTCCAGAGGACACCATCCCAGAGTGGCTGGAGGACCCCAGAGGATGAGCCTCCTCAGGCCAAGTTCCAAGAGGCCCTCTAGGCAGAAAATCAAACTATCTCTGGCCTAGGGATCTCTTCCCTCCCTTCCTGGTTTCTTCAGACAGGGACGCAAGCAGGAGGCAAGAAGGAAGAGCCCCCACGTAGGGAGTGAATGTAATCCGGCCTCTAAGATCTGTGACAACACTTTCATTTTAATTTCTGACTCTTCTCCTCAAGGCCAGATCTCTGGGCCTGAAGCTAAGGCTCATCTGCAGCCTGGATTAGGGAAAAAGGACCACCACCACCACCTCTGGGGGTGGGAGGGGGACAACACTAGGTGACAGGTAGTCTCTGTGTTGGAAGTGGTGGATTTTTCTGCTCCTGCTGGCCAGAGGCAGTGCTAGGGGGCCCCACCCCCAGAGCTGGCTGGCCTACCTTCCCGGCAATGACCCAGAGTTAGAGGAAGGGCCCTGCCCTCAACCCTACCCATGTAGCCAAGAAGCCCAGTCTCCATGGAGAGGGTCTTGGGGTCTGTCTTCAGGAAGAGAGATGACTGCGGCCTATGCGGTCGTAGCCCAATAGAGACACTGGTGTGGGGAAGAGTGTGTGGGGTGTCAGCCAGCCTAGAGCGTCTGTCACACAACCTCCCTTTCTCTGCCTTTCCTGATGTTTGCTGAGCACCTACGAGGGTCTCAGGACTGGGTATGGTGCCTTAAAGATATTATTTTGTTCAATCAACTCAGCCACTCTTGCAAGGCAGACATCAGCTTGGCATGGTGGTACATGCCTTTAATCTCAGTGACGCAGGAGGACTGGAGTTCCAGGTCAGTCTGGGCAACTCAGTGAGACCCGGTCTCAAAAAATAAAAAGGAGGGGCTGGGGTTGTGGCTCAGCGGCAGAGCGCTCGCCTCCCACGTGCGCGGCCCGGGTTCGATCCTCAGCACCACGTAAACATAAATGCATTGCATTGTGTACAACTAAAGTAAATAAATAAATATTAAAAAAAAAAAAAAGGAGGGAGGAGGTATAGCTCAGTGATAAAGATCCCCAGTTACAACCCCCACCACCATTACCCCCCCCCTTTTTTTTTTGGTACCGGGGATTGAACTCAGGGGCACTTGACCACTGGGCCACATCCCCAGCCCTTTTTTGTATTTTATTAGAGACAGGGTCTCACTGAGTTGCTAAGTGCCTCGCCATTGCTGAGGCTGGCTTTGAAGTCGTGATCCTCCTGCCTCAGCCTCCCAAGTGCTGGGATTACAGGCATGCACACCACGCCCCCCACCCATTTCCCCTATTTTACAAGTAAAGAAAGTAAAGCTCAGGTTCAAGCATGGCTCAAGACCACAGATGGGGTGGAAAGTAGACTGAGCTGGGATTTCAGTCCAGGCATGCCACCCTGAACTTTTGACCCACACTGCTCACCAGTTCACCTCTTCTGTGGCCAGCCTTCCTCCCTAGAAGCATCTTCCAGTGCCTGACCCTGTCCCACCTATTATCCTGCTCAAGAATCCCTCTCAAGTATTCCCAAAGCCAGGACATCAACCCATGTACAACACCTCAGTCTGAGTGCTCAGCTCTGCCTCAGTGGTCAGATGGATTCTGAGGCCCTGGAAAGGTCAGGGGAGCCATGAAATACCAGCAGCTCCTGTCTGCTCTCAGGTCCTCATCGTGCAAGGTGAAGAGTTGTCTTGGAGGATGATATGTATTCCCAGGTTTTCCCACCTCACCTCAAGAGCTAGAACTGGGGGGACTTGGTAGGCCCTACTCTGCCAAACAGGAAATTTCACCTGACTGTGGATCTGGGGCAAGACATGACACATTCCCGAGCTGGGCCTGGGTCCCTCCTCCAGGCTTCCCGGTGACATAGGAACAATAAGGGAACAAGGGAGTATCCCATCACACACCCCAGAGTTGAACAGCTGCCTAACATTTCAGATTTCCCGAAACCCCAGTGTCCCTAGAAAAGGAAATTTCACAACCTAGACCTCTTGAGCAACTTGTCCGGGCAGCTTCGACTTTCTAAGCCTGCGGTAGCAGATGAGTGTGGATCTCAGCTTGACTGGTATGACAGAAGGTTTGACAAGGTGGAAAACTCCACAGAGGAGCTGACCTGGAGAAGCAATAGCCCAGGCACTAGCAAAGTCAGCCTGTTTGCAGATAAAGTCTGCTGGCTGCTGGCTAGGGCTGAACATCTGAAAAGATCTGGGTGCATGAAGGAGTCTTTGGCTCAACATAAAACACACCAGGCATAGGGCTGCCTGGTTTCATAAAATTGTCTCTTGAGGCTTTTGAGCATTTGAGCTGCAAAGATTTTGCAGTACTTTGGGTGCTATAGCGTCTCTGTAGGATGGCCAATCCTCACTCCTGCTTCATTGTTCATTCATCCATTTGTTAAGTCATTCAACAAACTATTTATTTATTAACCTGACATTACACAAAGCCTCGTACTAGGTTCTCAGGATACAGTGATGAATAAGACTCAGTCTTTGTCCTCAAAGCTTTTGTAGACTAATAGGCCAGGCATGGTGGTGCATGCCTATAATCCCAGCAGCTCAGGAGGCTGAAGCAGGAGGATCACGAGTTCAAAGCCAGCCTCTGCAACTTGGGGAGGCCCTAAGCCACTTGGCTAAACCCTGTCTCTAAATAAAATATAAAATGGGCTGTGGAGGTGGCTAAGGAGTTAAGCACCCCTGGGTTCAATCCCTGGTACCAAATAAAAAGAAAAGAGTATCTAGCAGAAGTATAAATTGGAACATTCTCTGTGGAGAGCAATTTGACAACATCCACCCAAATTACAGTGTAGCTCGTCATCCTCTTTCCTTCTCTTACTGAACAATTCATTCCTAAAGACATTAGGAGGGGACAGAGACAGAGTTACAAATTCAAAACGGGGGGAAATCTCCAAAACAAACTCATCCAAACCAAACAGAATGAACCCTGCGATTCCAGGTTGGGATCGGAGTTATGAGCATGGACTCCTAGTTTTCAATTATGTAAACTGACATAGAATAGCTACAGAAGTAACGTGGGCAGGCGTGTGCCCACACACGCACATAACACACAGATGCCCTAGCAGCTCTTCAGGTGGGTGGGAGCAATGCCCACCCCCACCCCCCAGGGCAGTGAGCATACTGAACATTCACAACATCGCTGTTAAATCCTATTTTCCAGTGAAAGAAACCAGAGCACCTTGGAGAAATGGTGAATTCTAGAGCTGAAACAGAAAGCCTACAAGCTGAGCCCTGAAGGTTTTGTATCAGAAGCAAGAAAGTGCATCAAAAATGATACACATGTACCCAAAGGAATCCAGCTCCAAGGAGCTTCTCCTGGCTAAATCACGGAGGAGTTCATCATCAAAATAATGATAACATTGGTAAAATCTGTTGAATAAAAAAGGAGACCGCGCATCCATATAAATAAACGTCACAGTGGAAAAGCCCAGCAGACATCACTTTAATCAAGGGGACAAATCAAAATCATCTACCACTTGATAAGGTGCACTAAGAGAACCCAGTATCTCCTTCATGCTATTCCTAAGTTTAATCTTTGGAAAAAAATAGAAAATCCAAAGTAGGTGATATTTTTACAGAACAAGTGGCCTGTTGTCTCTAAAATGTCAAGGTCATGAAAACCAAGGGAAGACTGAGGAACTGCTCTAGACGAAAGAGATCAAAGAGACAGGAATTGAAAAGAAATGAAACTCATGATTCTGAATTGGATCCTTTGCCAGAAAATGTGTAGCTTATTGGGGCAAAACTTGAACTGGGTGTGAGGATTAGGTGGTAGTAATTATCAATGTTGACTTCTTGGTTTGATGGCTGTATTGTGGTGATGTAGGATAATGTCTTTGTCGGAAACACACATGAAAGTATTTGGAGGGCATTGGGCAATACACTCAAATGGTTCAGAAAGCTTCCTGCAAGTTTGTGATTGTTTCTAAATAAAATCAGTGACTTCAATTAAAATATATAATGACTTAGGCTTGACCTGAAAATTCTTAGTTCTTTCCTGATGCTATAACACAATCTCTCAGACTGGGAAATTTTGCTTTTTTCTTTCTTGGTACCAGGGATTGAACCCAGGGGCTTTCATTTTAACTACTGAGCCACATCCCCAGCCCTTTTTATTTTTTATTTTGAGACAGGGTCTTACTAAGTTGCTTAGGGCCTCCCTAAGTTGCTGAGGCTGGCTTTGAGCTTGAGATCCTCCTGCCTCAGCCCCATGAACTGCTGTAATTATAGGCATGCACCACCACAACCGGCTAGACTGAGTAATTTACAAACAACAGAAATTTACTTCTTATAGTCTGGAGGCTGAGAGGGCCAAGATCAAGGCCCTGGCATAGTAGTATCTGGTGAAGTCCTAGTCTTTGCCCTTGCTGCACCCTCATATAGTGGAAGTTGCAATAGAGTTAAATACTGTGTCCTCAAATGGCAGAAGAGATGCAAAGACTGACAGTACCTAACTTGGTCCCTCTGACCCTTTTATAAAGACACTAATCCCCACTTATGAGGAATTAGTGACCCAATCACCTCTCAAAGCCCCCTCCTTTCTAATACCATCACCTTGGAGTTTACATTCCAACATATGAATTTTGTAGGGACACATAATGAAATCCTAGCATTCTACTTGCAGGACTTTTTCCTATGGATATCTTTGCTCATATGTTATAAATTATTCACTGCAATTATTTAATAAAGCAAAAATTTGAAAATAACCTAAATAATAATCATCATGAGCTTGTAAAATACATATAATATATCCAAACATAAAATAGATACACAGGGGGAAAAGATAATAAAATAGCTCAGGACCAATCTGCCAAATACATTGTTGTATGAAAAAAAAACAGGTGCCAAACAGGATGTGTAGAATGCTTTCATTTTTACACAAAGAGAAATGAAAAGGAATGTGTTACTGTGTGTGCTGTCATTCATTTTGTAAACACAGGCTACCTAGAAACAGAATAAATAGTCTCAAAGAATTTTGAAAATTTGGGCTGGGGTTGTGGCTCAGTGGTAGAGTACTCACCTAGCATGTGTGAGGCACTGGGTTCAATCCTCAGCACCACATAAAAAAAATAAATAAACAAGATAAAGGTATTGTGTCCATCTACAACTAAAAATTAAAAAAAAAAAGAATTTTGAAAATTTATTTGCTCTCTTGTGACAAGTTAGTCGTCTGTCTTCTGGGAAAGGATACAGCTCCCTGGAGGCACTTGCTTAAGATCAATCAACAGCCCAGGCACACAACCCCAGCAACTGGGGAGGCTGAGGCAGAAGGATCACCAAGTTCCAGGCCAGCCTCAGCAATTTAGTGAGACCCTGTCTGAAAATTTAAAAATAAGTAAATAAATAAATAAAAAAGGGTTGGTGATGTAGCTTAGTAGTAAAGAATCCTGAGTTCAATCCCCAGTAGCACTACCCTGCCCCTCCTCTCAAAAAGAAGTGGTGGACCTTGCACAGGAGAATGTAGGGAACTTGAAAGACCAGGGGACAGCCCAGCTATCAAAGTAGAACCAGAGAGGTAGAACCCTTCTACCTCCATTTCTCCCCACAGCCAGATCTTTTTTTTTTTTTTTTTTATTTAGCTTTTTTTTTTTTAATTTTTTTATTATTTATTTACTTATTCATCATGCACAAGTATAGTATCTTTTTACATACAACTGCTTGTATACAAAGTATATAAGTACCATTCAGATCTTCAATCATGCATTTAGGATAATGATATCCATCTCATTCAACCACCAATTTTTTTCCAACCCCCCCCCTTACTCCCTCCCTCCCCTCCCTTTCCGTTGACCATTCTAGTGTTCCTCTGATCCTATGTACCCCCTTCCAACAACTCTGTGAACCAGCCTCCTTATATCAGAGAAAACATTCGGTACTTGGATTTTTGAGATTGACTAATTTCACTTAGCATTATATTCTCCAACTTCATCCATTTACCTGCAAATGCCATTATTTTATTCTCTCTTATTGCTGAGTAAAATTCCATTTTGTATATATACCATATTTTCTTTATCCACTCATCTACTGAGGGGCATCTAGGTTGGTTCCATAACCTAGCTATTGTGAATTGTGCTGCTATAAACATTGAAGTGGCCCCACAGCCAGATCTTAAGGGCACAGTACCCACCTAGGTCTCTACCAGGTCTGACCCAGGCCTAGGAGGCATTTGCATTTCTGAGATGGCGAGAGTCACAACACATGTGCTTAGGCCCTCAAAGTTCTGCTCTGACACCTGATAATTATCAAACTGTGATTAGCAAATGAGTATCAAGGACCTTTTATGTGCCACACTCTGCCAGGCAGGAGGACCACAGAAGGAAACTGGGCTGGTCAGCCCAATCAGGATGAACCTCCTTGTGGATGTGATGGTTGAGATTTAAAAGTGCATAGGACAATCCCTGGTACCCGCCCCCCTACCCCCCATAAAAAGGACATAACTTTCCTAGCCTTGTATTTGAATGCACAACCAGGGTAACTAGCTGTGTGCATCATGTACAATGCACAACTACAAGAGTGGGATCCTAAATAGAATAAGTTATACTCTATGTATGTATAATTTGCCAAAATACATTCTACTGTCATGTATAACTAAAAAGAAAAAAGAAAAAAAAAAAAAAAAAGAATTGGTTGGATGACGTAAAGGGGGAAAGATACATAGTTGTTAGCTAGGCAAGGAGGGTTCCAAATACAGACACAGGCCTCGGACACCCTGAAATAGGAAGGGCTTGTAGCCAATAGGAGAAGAGTGGAGTGAGCTGGTGCTGGAGAGGCAGGAGGCATCTGGTAGGTCACCATAGACTGCTGGGGGTTGCCTAAGAGCCTTGGAGGGCCATGGAAGACTCTCTGCAGGGGAGGAGATCATCAGAGTCTTCCAAAGTTTCTTTTTACTATGCTGAACCTGGATGGAGGAGGGCAAGAGTGGGTGCAGAGAATTTTAGCACCACACCCTGAGGACACTCATGTCACACAAATTACTCAGGGACTTTCCTAAAATGCAGGTCCTGACTTAGTAGGACTGGGGTGGGGTGGAGACAGCATTTCTCACAGGCTCCCATGTGCTGCCAGTGCTGCTAGTCTGCAGACCACACTTGGAGGAGCCCCTAAGGGGTTTGTCCTGGTGAGCAATGGTAATGGTCTGGACCCAGGGGTGCCAGGGGGATGAGTTGGATGTAGGGGAAAGAGAGAGAATAAAGTATCAAAAATGGGGCTGGGGCTGGGGTTGTGGCTCAGCGGCAGAGTGCTCGCCTCGCACGTGCGCGGCCCGGGTTCGATCCTCAGCACCACGTAAACATAAAATGCATTGCATTGTGTACAACTAAAATAAATAAATAAATATTTTTAAAAAAATAGGGCTGGGATTGTGGCTCAGCGGTAGAGCGCTCGCCTAGCACGTGCGTGGCCCGGGTTCAATCCTCAGCACCACATACAAATAAACGCATTTAGTGCAACTAAAGCAAATAAATAAATATTAAAAAGAAAAAAAAAGTATCGGTCTGGGATTGTGGCTCAGTGGTAGAGCACTTGCCTAGCACGTGGGTGACCCGGGTTCGATCCTCAGCACCACGTACAAATAAAATGCATTGAATAAAACGCATTGTGTACAACTAAAGCAAATTTTAAAAAAATCTTAAAAAAAAAAAAAAGTATCAAAAATGACTTGCACGCCGGGCACGGTGGCGCACGCCTGTAATCCCAGCACTTTGGGAGGCTGAGGCAGGAGGATCGCGAGTTCAAAGTCAGCCTCAGCAATGGCGAGGCACTTAGCAACTCAGTGAGACCCTGTCTCTAATAAAAACACAAAAAAGGGCTGGGGATGTGGTCCAGTGGTCAAGTGCCCCTGAGTTCAATCCCTGGTACCAAAAAAAAAAAAAAAAAAAAAAAAAAAATGACTTGCAGCCCTCATGGTGGTGCATGCCTGTAATCCCAGCGATTGAGGTAGAAGAACTGCAAGTTCCAGGTCAGCATCAGCAATTCAGTGAAACCCTGTCTCAAAATAAAAAATAAAAAGGGCTGGGGATGTGGTTCAGTGGTAAAGAACCCTGGGTTCAATGCCCAGTACAAAAAAATAAATAAATAAATAAAACAAATAAATAAATAAATAAAAAGACTCGCTGGCTCTGGGGTGGATTCTCTGATATGGAGATGGGGGAAAGGGATGAGGGGAGGAATTGAGAGTTCGGACCTGGACATTAGCAGTTGGAGATGACCTGACACATCCAAAGGGAGCTGTCAAGTTCCTGCCAAGGCCAGGAAAAGGAGTAGATGCTCCCCCTGTCCCCTCTGCCACCTCCTGCGAGGCAATGGTCCTCCACTCAGGAAGCCCAGCCCGGAATCACCCCAAAGCCTCAAGGCAAACTTTTTAGCCTCCAGAGTTTTCGGAACTCAGCGCCTTCCGGCCTGGCCTGCTCCTTCTCCGCAGCCTGGGCAGCGAGCAGGGTGCTGCAGCAGAGGGCCCAAAGGAAAACGCCCTGAACAGCAGCTCAAACCATGAGGCTGCGAAGGCGGATCCGGGGCGGGGAGTGGTGAGGACCCGGTTTCTTCCCTCTGGCTGGACAAAAGCCACTTTCGGCTCCGGGAGATTTAAAGAAGTCGGATATCCGATCTTCAACTTGGATTTGGGATCCGGCTGCTCCACCATGGCTCAGCCCGCTGGCGCCATCTAGTGTCGGTCGAGGAAGTGGCCCTCTGCTGGTCAGAGAGAGGAGGCTTAGGCCTGGTCAGATAGCAGGAGGCAAGTTGAGACCCAGCCAGAGTTTTGTGGAGCTGGGGCTTGCAGGTGGTGGGATGTGGGGATCTAGGAAAAATAGACTCCTATTTAGACTCTATTGGTTTCCTAGGACTTCTGTAACAAATTACCACTAACTGGGTGGTCTAATGTAACAGAAGTTTGTTGTCTTGCAATTCTGGCTGCAAAATGTCCAAAACAAGGTGTCCATAGCGCCATGCTGCTTCTGAAGCCTCCAGGGAGAACTTTTCCTTGCCTCTTCTAGCTTCAGGTCGCTGCTGGCAATCCTTGTGGTTGGTTGGCTTGTAGCTGTGCCACGCAGACCTCTGTGTATCTATCTTCACACGGACTTCTTCCCTGTGTCTCTTAGCCCAAATTTTCTTCTTCCTATAAGGACATCAGTCACTTGATTAGAGCCCACCCAATCCAGCATGACCTCATCTCAACTTGATTACATCTGCAAAGACCCTATTTCCAGAGAGACCACCTTCACAGGTGCTGGGGATGAGGTAGTACTCAAATGTGTTTTTGGTGGGACACAGTTCAACCCACCAGACTCAGTTGGTTCAACAGATGCTCCCTAAGCATCTGCAAAGTGCCAGCTGGGCCCGGGGTGGGGCACCTGGGTCTGCTCTGTGCACACATGTGGTTCTTTAATAGCATCATCACTGATCTGTGGCTTCTTCCTCCTCTACTCTTGGCTCTTCGGAGCCTGGAAGGGCCCCAGAGACTCTCAGAATGTCACTGACCCAGGAAGAAAGAATGGAGAAAGAGCAGGAGAGAAGAAAGAAGGGCTACAGGAATGAGGAGGAGGAGGAGGAGGTGACACAGGGCAAGGCATGCAGAACAGTTGGTGAGAGCTTCCCAGAGCAATGGCATTTGAGCTGGGTCTTGAATCAATGGGAATTTTCTAGGCAGAAAGACGGGCCACGGGGAGAGGACCTGGCAGGGATAACAGAGGCCTAAGAGTGCAAGAGGGGCCGTGATGGTAGATAACATGAGGGAATTAGGTAGGGTTGAAAAGAAGAGTGAGGGCCAAATAGTGTGCATCCAGAGCCTATGCCTCTATGGTGGAGGAACTTCAGGACCATTTTCATGGCTTAAGATGTCATGTAGGTAGAAGGGCACCCTAGAGCTTTTTGTCTTTTTTTATTTTAATATTTATTTATTTGCTTTAGTTGTACACAATGTGTTTATTCTTACGTGGTGCTGAGAATCGAACCCGGGCCGCGCACATGCTAGGTGAGCGCTCTACCGCTGAGCCACAATCCCAGCCCCTCACCCTAGAGGTTTTGATGCATGCTCTAGGTATCTTAATTACCTGGGGTGGAGATGATGCAGCAGGCTGAGATCTACAAAACAGGGACCCACCTCCCAGGTAAAATTATCTAGATACCCAGAGCATTCATATATCTAAACACATAGGGATTCCTAGAAAGTGGTAGACCCAGAGAGAGCATGGAAGCTCTGCACTCCTTCCCAAATGTCTTGCCCCATGCATCGCTTCATCTATATCCTTTATAATATCCTCTTTTTTGTATGTGTATGGTACTGGAGATTGAACTCAGGGCCTCACGCATACCAGGCAAACACTCTACCACTGAGTCGCATCCCCAGTCCCCTTAATACCCTTTAAAATAAAGTAGGAAGCTGGGCATGGTGGCAC
This sequence comes from Tamias sibiricus, assembly GCA_025594165.1. Classification (NCBI taxonomy): domain Eukaryota; kingdom Metazoa; phylum Chordata; class Mammalia; order Rodentia; family Sciuridae; genus Tamias; species Tamias sibiricus. The sequence goes on along the minus strand of CM046659.1, from coordinate 39,447,581 downwards.
ACACCTGCAATCGCAGAGATTCAGGAGGCTGAGGCAGGAGGATCTCAAGTTCAAAGCCAGCCTCAGCAACTTAGTGAGGCCTTAAGCAACTTAGCAAGACCCTGTATCAAAATAAAAAATAAAAAGGGTTATGGATGTGGTTTAGTGGTTAAGTACTCCTGGGTTAAATCCCTGGTACCTAAAAAATAAAATAAAATAAACCAGGAAACATTAACCTCTGCCACCGTCATGAGAATGCACTGTCATGAGATGCACTAGTGTGCTTGGGAGAGCGCAGGGCTGGGGCTGTAGCTCAGTGGCAGAGCGCTTGCCTAGCATGTGCGCAGCCTGGGTTTGATCCTTATCACCATGTAAAAATAAAGACATTGGAGCCGGGCGCGGTGGCGCACGCCTGTAATCCCAGCACTTTGGGAGGCTGAGGCAGGAGGATCGCGAGTTCAAAGCCAGCCTCAGCAATGGCGAGGCACTTAGCAACTCAGTGAGACCCTGTCTCTAATAAAACACAAAAAAGGGCTGGGGATGTGTCCCAGTGGTCGAGTGCCCCTGAGTTCAATCCCCGGTACCACAAAAAAAATAAATAAATAAATAATAAAATAAAAATAAAGACATTGTGTACAACTAAAACAATAAATATATATTAAAAAAAAACTATAAACTTCTGAGAAATGTTGGATAGTGTGAAAAGACAAACAATTATTAAAACATCCACGTGTAGAACTATTCCTACTTGCTGACACCTAGTCCAGAATAAGACCATATGATCTTTAAACAACCCCAGACACATAACACCAGTCCTACTTCTAAAACTAGTCCATTGTAGTGTCCTCTTACTGAAGTGTGCAATCTCCCCATGGCAACAGGAACCCCATCTGTGTGCCTGTAGCTATGTTCTTCCGTCTTTGGCTATGGTCACCAACATAGTGAAAGAGTTTTCTTTTAATACCTACATTGGTAACTGTGGTTAATAATGAATCAGCTTTAAATTTTATCAAATGACTTTTCTGTATCTATTAAGACAACATGTTAGCTGGGCATGGTGGTGCATAACCTGTAATCCCAGAAGCTTAGGAGGCTGAGACAGGAGGATCATGAGTTTGTGATCAGCCTCAGCAATTTATCAAGGTCCTAAGCAACTTAGTGAGACCCAGTCTCAAAAAATAAAAAGGGCTGGGGATGTAGCTCAGCTGTAAAGTGTCCTGGGTTTAATCCCCAGTACCAAAAATAAATAAATAAAATTAAAATAACATGATTTTCTTTAATATGTTATTTTGCATATTGAGAGAGTTCATTGCTATTGAACCATTTCTTGGATTCTTGCTGAAACCTGCTTGACTATAAGACACTGAAACCTGCTTGACTATAAGACAACTCATGTATGCATGTTCTAAAGTACACAGCTGGGCTGGGGTTGTGGCTCAGCGGCAGAGCGCTCACCTAACATGTGCCCAGCCTGGGTTCAACCCTCAGCACCACGTAAAAATAAAAAACATTGTGTGCAACTAAACTAACAAATAAATATTTTAAAAAATAAAGTACACAGCTGTATTTTACTTACATACTCATGTTTATAAGCAAAAATGGCATGTAATTTTCTCTTCTTGTCCTCATCCACTATCAGAGTAATACTAACTTCCTAAAGTGAAATAGGTAGCTCCCTCTTTTTAGTTTTCAGAAACAGTTTGTAGGATGTAGAGCTTATCAGTTAATATCTCTGCTTAACAGTAGAGGAGTGTGGTTATATTTCTCAGCACAATTGTTGACTTATCTAGTTCCCCTGGAAATTTGATCAGTTGTTTCCTGTCCTATATCAAGATATTCTCCTGCCCTATCATAATCACATGCTAGGATGCTTGCTCTGTGAAAAGCTCTGTTTTTACTTGTTTCCTCTGGGTGGTGTGTTGCTCGGGCACATGGTCGTCTTTCAAATTAATGTAAAAACATTGGTGAAGGTTAGAAATAGGTAGAGGTTTATAAAGGAGTAGTCGGACATGGAAAATGGATCTGGCAATGAAGGATAGCACTTGTTTCAGAACATTTGAGGAGCTGGAAGCCGTGGCCCATGCCTGTGATCACAGCTACTCAGGAGGCTAAGGCAGGAGGATTACAAGTTCGAGGCCAGCCTTGATAATTTAGCAAGATCCTGTCTCAAAATAAAAAGGGATGAGAATGTGGCTCAGTGATAGAACAATTGCCCAGCATGTGCGAGGCCCTGGGTTCAATCCCCAGTGTGTATGTGTGTGTGTGTGTGTGTGTGTGTGTGTGTGTGTGTGCAAGTAAGAGAAACTTTGAAGAGCTTTCTAACACTTGTGACCTCAGGACCTCAGATGCAGCCACCTCCCATGGAGGAGATAGGACTAAGTATAATGCTAGTATTCCACCAGGTGGCGCACTAAGCACACTATCTGGAGTGCAGTCCACTACCTGGACAAGAAAAGATCCCCATTAAGAAGTAGCCAGAGGGCTGGGTAGAGCGCTCGCCTAGCACGTGCGCGGCCCGGGTTCGATCCTCAGCACCACCTAAACATAAAATGTGTTGCATTCTGTACAACTAAAGCAAATAAATAAATATAAAAAAAAAAAAAAAAAAAGAAGAAGAAGAAGTAGCCAGAATACAGTGACGTGGCTCCTTCCAGACCCAGGGTGGATTAGTCTCTCCTCCCAGTTGCAGTCTTGGTAGTATTCTGTGGCAGTGCTCGAAGGAGGAAAGTAGTAGAAGCTGACCCTGATCTGGCAGGTCATTAGGCCCCTTGGTGCGCAGATTTGAAGGCTGAGAGAAAGACAGCTTCTGATCCCTACAGAAAGAAGAAACAGGAAAAACCTCAACATGGAAAATGACCCTCAGGAAAACAAAGTTGAGGAGCAGGCTCCAGTAAAGAATGAGGAAGAAGCTCGCTCTTTAGAAGGTGGTCTTCCATCAGCCTGGAGGAAATATTGTAGGGGTTTGGGCTCCACCTGCCCAGGATTTTGGAGAGGATGTGCCCAATAGGTTTGCTAATAACATTGATATGATAGACGGAGATGCAGATGATATGGAAAGGTTCATGGAGGAGATGAGAGAGCTAAGGAGGAAAATTAGGGAGCTTCAGTTGAGGTACAGTCTGCGTATTCTTATAGGGGACCCCCCTCACCATGATCATCATGATGAGTTTTGCCTTATGCCTTGAATCTTGAGGTTAATAATGAAAACCCCCTGCTTTCCAAACTTGTATTTTCTTGTTGTACCCTTTATTGTGAACCTTTTGGTGTTCTGCTACATTCTGATTGGAGATTTCATTTTGACCTAGTCTGTAAATTTCTCAGTCAGCAGGGTAGTGTTATGAACTTGCATGGGAAAAAATTTATTACGTGTTATAAAGTTAATAAAGCAATTTTAAAAGCAAAAAAAAGAAAAAAGAAAAAAAGAAAGAAAGAAAGAAAGAAAGAAAGGAAAGGAAAAAAGAAAGAAAGAAATAGCCAGAATGGCTGGCAGTGGCTCACACCTGTAATCCCAGCGACTCAGGAGGCTGAGGTAGGAAGATGGCAAGTAGGTGGATCTCAAGTTTGAGGCCAGCTTCAGCAACTTAGCGAGACCCTGCTTCAAAATGAAAAATAAAAAGGAATGGGGACATAGCTTGTTGGTAAAGCACTCCTGGTTTCATTCCCAGTAACACACACACACACACACACACACCAGTAATCAGTAGGGTTGGGCACAAGGGCACATGGCCTATGATCCCAGCTACTACTAGGAAGGAAGCAATAGGGTTGCCATTTCACGGTCAGCCTTGGTAATTTAAGTTTGGGATGTAGCTCAGGGGTAAACAGACCTCTGTGTTTAATTCCCAGCATGGGTAGCAGGGGAGAAGAAAATGGGGTGGGGTGGGGGGTTCAATGACAGATGAAGATGAGGGGTCTATGTCCAAAAATCTGTGTACTAGGACCAAAATTTCATAACAGAATGTGAGATCTAGGCAAATCCTTTGATTTGCCTTCTATTGCAAAGATGATCCAGAGTGGTGAAACAGCAAAAGCTTTAGTTCTGTCTCTCCACCCATCCAGTGTTTAGCTAAGTGTCATCACCAAGGACTTGCCAAGGTCACTATTGGCTAACACTAGAACTTAGTTTAATGACCAGACCTCCTGGAGAGATACTACAGAATCTTAGAATACCCCCAGATTCTTTTTATTTGCTTTAGGAAAGGGATTTTGACATTCATTTATATATCAATATAGTTAATGTTTTAGAAATACACAATAGCCAAAACAAATACAGAAGGCACATTGTGGTGCATGGGGGAGGGGGACTGGAAGCCCTTAGATCTTCTCCTTCTCAAGGGAAGAAAGTGGCTTACAGGGGTCCCCAAAGAGACATATACAAATGTAATGTTCAAAACTTGATTGGATGAGGGAGGGGGACAATTGTAAAAGACATTTTGTGGACAATTAGGGAAATTTAATAACAATTGGGACAATTTTAATATGAATATGGTATGAGGTGATATTAAGGCATAGTTGTTGATGTTCTTACATGTGCTAATGGTGCTGTGCTTACGTAGGAGACTGTCTTTATATTTGGGAAACATATGTCTAAGTGTTAGGGGTTAAGTGTGACTATACATCTTATTTTAAATTGTTTAGCCAAACACACACACACACACACACACACACACACACACACACACATACACACGCACACATACGTACACACTTAATAAACCGAATGTGCCAAAGTTTTAGTAATTGTTAGTGGAGGGAACACAGATGTTTATTGTACTATTCTTTCAACTCTTCAGTGTATTTGAAAATTTTCAAGCCTAAATGTTGGATAAGGGTGGGACTGAGGTTGTGGCTCAGTGGCAGAGCAATTGCCTAGCACATGTGAGGCACTAGGTTTGATCCTCAGCACCACATAAAAATAAATAAAATAAAGGTATTGTGTCCATCTACAACAATTAAAAAGTTGGGTGAGGAAATGTAGTTCTCCAGGAGATTTGGACTTACAGCTCCTGTTGAGCCAAGTGCTGGGTCTATTTTATTTTATTTTTTAGTGGTGCTAGGGATTGAACCCAGGGCCTTGTGCACATGAGGCAAGCACTCTACCAACTGAGCTATGTCCCCAGCCTATGTGCTAGGTCTTTACAGGGGTCTTTACCTCCTTGCAGGTCAGACAGAGGTGGCCCCCGACTCCTTTTCTGTGCATAGGTGTGAGACACAGTGTGCCTATTAGAGTCTGGATCTGCCCATCATGCCCTGTGGGCACAGGATAGATGAGAAGGTAAGTGACAGGATGTGTGTAGGGAAATATCTGATTTGTACATGGTAGGTGCTCAATAAATCAGCATGTGTTGGCTCAAAACCAGCAAGTGGTTCAAAAACATTTATGGATGTCCTTGACCATTAGATGATAAAACTGGCCCTGTTTAAAACTGGTCTGTTTAATTGTTGGTCTCCTCTTCTATGCTGGTGGTCTCCTTGGAGGAGCTGATTCAACTGTCCACTGGGGAAGGAGCCATGGCCACCTACCAAAGCTATCCTGGCAACCCCCCGCCACATGGTAGTTGCCTAGAGAGCCCTCCAAAATAGGAGAGGCATGCATGCCAAATGACCCCAATCTACCTTTGGGATTAGGGGGGGTCAAGGAAGGTAGGCAGGGGATACCAAGGGCTGAGAAGTGCTTGGTATTCAGTAAGAACTCAATAACTGTTTTCTGGGTGGCAACCAACTACTTGTTGAGCACCCAGTCTGTAGTCCTTTTAATCCTCTCGACAACCCTGTGGACTAGGATTCACGATTCTGGTTTCCTAGACAGATGTGAGGAAGAAAGAATCTGAGAGCGATTTGAAAATTTCTCATGGAGCTGAGCAGAAAGGGGAAGAAACAGAGCAGGAAGGGCGTGGGCAAAGGTGGCGATGCTGGCAGTGAGCTGGGCCAGGCTTCTCCTCCGCAGGGTGTACAGGGAGAAGGAAAAGCTGTGGAGAATGGAAGAGGAAGGTGGAGGGGCGGCTGGTGGAGCACAGGGTGTGGAAGTCCTGGGTAAAAGGGACCACAGCTGTGTTCTGGGCAGGAGGCCATGACCACAGGTGGACCTAGTCAGGCCTGAGCCCCAGGCAGGGCTGCTGAAGCCAAAGCAGCTACCAGTCTTGGAACTCCCGGACCTTAACTGATCCCAACAGGACCCAGTGTGACTTGGGGGTCTCCACAGGCAATAAGATGGTGCACTGTTGTAGGGAATTCAACAACAGTGACCCAACCCTGCCATATAGCCTATGACGTGCTGGCAATTCAGACCAGTCTAGTATGCCTCCCTGAAAGAGCTCTGCGGTCTAAGTTCTAAACTGTTGCTGCAGTTTCTCGTGAAGTTTTAATAAAATAGAGGTAAGTTTTAAACCCACTCCTTTTTATTACTTATATCTGAACAGCTGTTGTTCATGATAGGGAAGTTAGCCATCCACCACACCCAGATACACTCAGCTGCACGTGGTTGAATCAAGAGCAAGTTCATAGGGGTTGGAATGATTCATTCCTTGCACTGGTCACATCCCTGTGTTTAGCAGGAGTTTCCAAATCTACTGCAAGGGCCCAGGGATGGGAAAGGTGAAGTCACAGAACATGGGTCACTTCAGTTCCGTTGCTCCGAATGCTCATCACACCCTGACCCTGGTGGTATTTTCTTTTGGGAAAATGTTTCTTTGTGTTTATCTTCCCCTTCTGTAAAATTTTAAAGAAAGTAAAAGTACTTAACCCAGCCAGGTGCAGTGGCACACACCTGTAATTTCAGCAGCTGAGGATGCTGAGGCAGGGGGATCACAAGTTCAAAGCCAGCCTCAGCAACTTAGCGAGGCCCTAAGCAACCCAGTGAGACCCTGTCCCTAAATAAAACACAAAACAAGAGCTGGGGATGTGGCTCAGTGGTTAAGCACCCCTGAGTTCAATCCTCCCCACAAAGAACTTAATCCATCATGTCTTTCAGTACTGTAATAGTTTGTTTATTTTAAATGTTATAGATACGAAGTTCAATGCAAGAAAAAGTTCATGCTGTTTCTTTTCTGGCCATTTTTATTACTTGTTTCATTTCCATGATGATTACTGCTGGTAATTTTTTGTTGTGTAGAGGAGAATGGTGTTAAAAACCCACCTGCTCTGGCGGAAGGTCAGATGTGCTGGGCAGCCTGGCCTTTTCCTCTGTCAACCAGGAATCGCTGTTGCAGGCTAAGCTAATGATTTGCATTCGTTCGTTGGAATGATCACTTGGCCTTCATTCAAACATGGATGCCTTACATTACATGAAGAAAGCCAGAGACGATCAAGGGGAGCTTGTCTCCCCTTTTGGAAGCATGAACCAGAGACTTTTCTTTGAATGGCACTGCAGGGTTTGAGGCCACATGGGGAATTCTGGGGGACAAGAGTGGCTTTGTTGGTGGTGCTGGGGTGGAGGTGGGGGGTGGGGGAGGTGCCCCCTGGCTTCTCTCTGTGGCCCTCCCCCACATGTCACAGCCAAGGTAACCTGTTATCTCAGGTTATCCTAACACCTGGGACTGGAAATGAAAGGGGAACCCCTTCTCCATTCAGCTTGGGGTTCAGAGTCCGACAGGCAGGGGAACTGGTGAGGCTTGAGGGAAGTGACAGATGAGATGAAGCTCTCCCTTCTGGACAAGTCTGGGCAGCCAAGAGCCTGGGGGTGGCTAAGTGGGCTGAGCCTCCCCTCCCTTCCTCTCCCACTCCTCTTCTTTAATCCTTTCCTCTCTCCTCTGTTCCTCTCTTCTGTTTCATTAAAGGCGAGACCCACTAACCTGATCTCAAGACCCACCAATGGGTTGGAACCTATGGTGTGAAAACCCCTGGACTAGACGATCTGCTGAACTCAGTGGGTCTGGTCATGTTCTTGAGGTCAGTTGTGCAACCTGTTGGTGCAAACCTCAGGGATTGGTCTGCCCCTGGCTGGCAACTGCCTCCATTGAACTTGACCCTTATTTTATTTTATTTATTTATTTGGTACTGGGGATTGAACCCAGGGGTGCTTAAACACTGAGCCACATCCCCAGTCCTTTTTATTTTTTATTTGAGACAGGGTCTCGTTATGTTGCTTAGGGCTTTGCTAAGTTACTGAGGTTGGCCTCGAACTGTAAACCTCCTTCCTTTCTCAGCCTCCCTAGTGGCTGGGATTACAGGTGTGCACCACTGCTGCAGGCAACTTAACTCTAATCTCTGTGGCCTTGGGGTGTGCTCTCAGAACACTGAAGATGGGATCTTTAAATATCCTATTTAAAAATTATGATAGGAAATTTCAGAGGTGTAAAATTAGAGAATACTTTAGTGAACCTTCAGTACCTATTGCTGTGCTGCATGTCACCACTAGTCTATCAGTTTTATACAACTTTTTAAATGGGGAAGTTATATATATATATATATATATATATATATATATATATTATTATTATTATTATTATTATTATTATTTGGTACCAGGGAGTGAACTCAGGGGCACTCGACCACTGGGCCACATCCCCAGCCCTTTTTTGTATTTTATTAGAGACAGGGTTTCACTGAGTTGCTAAGTGCCTCACCATTACTGAGGCTGGCTTTGAACTCGCGATCCTCCTGCCTCAGCCTCCCAAAGTTCTGGGATTACAGGCGTGCGCCACCGCACCTGGCTTGGGGAAGTTTATTTAATGACAAAAAAGATATTCCTGTTTTATGAAAATAGGACCTTTTATAAAGTATCTGTGGTTAATGCACCATAATCCCAATCTTAGTAAAATGCAGCTTTAGACATTGGCACAGCAGGTTAAACACACAAGAGAAATGTGTCCAGTGAAATTCTGCTGTGCACCTTGTATCTGTGACTTGTTCTGGTGCCTTATGTTATTTTGTTTGAAAATGAAGGAGAGGGAAAGGGATAGTATTGAGAAATGAGATTGATCAAATTATGCACATGCACAGGGCAGAATGAACCCCAACATTATGTATAATTATAATGCCCCAGTAAATATAAGTAATAAATAAAAATCAAGGAGCTGGGAATGTGGCTCAGTGGTAGAGTGCTTGCCTAGCATGTGTGAGGCCCTGGGTTCAATCTTCAGCACTGGGGGAGGGTGGGGAGAAAAAGAAGAAGAAGGAGGAAGAGGAGGAGAAGGAGAGAGGGAGGGGGAGGGAGAGAGAAGAAGAATAAAATAATTAAAAAATTTTTAATTGACACGTAATAATTGTACATGTTTATTTATGGACAACACTGTGACATTTTAATGCATGTATACAATGCATTATGGCATGTCAAGATAATTGGCATATCCATCACCTAAAACACTTATCACTTCTTTGTGTTAGGAACATTCAAAATTCTCTCCACTAGTTAATTTGAAATGTACAATTATGGTGGCTTATTTTCAAAAGGAGCTTGTCATGGGCAGGGGAGGTAGCTCAGTGGTAGTTGGAGGTGCACAGCTGTCACCTTCTTCAAAACATTGTGCCACCCACCATTCACCCACTCGTGTCTGGTGTTGAAATATCACAGACAAAAAAGGACTTTAGTAATGCTGCAAATTAGATTCATAAATGCAATGTACCCACTTAAGTCATGATGGAAAACATATTTGACTGAGTTAGGTGTCCTTGGGATATTCTTTCTAAGTGAAAAAAAATTTTACGATACTGTCAGCTGAGTGATCCTAATTTTAATTTTGATAGAATATTAGCATAGGAAGAAAGCCTGGAAAGATGCCAAAACATTAGCAGTGACGTTCGTTAGTGGGGTGGGCTTATGTTGATATTTTTAAATTTTTTTCTTGTTTATCTGGATGATCTACTTTTTTTTTTCCCAGTGAGGTGCATGTGGAAAAATGAAAGCAAGTTAAACATTCACACTAAATGTTTATTTTATCAGTTCCAGTATCATTGCATTTGAAAGCATGAAGAACAACTGGGCCACTAAAGTCATTGAAGGGAGGTCCCTGAGCTGGCAGAACCTGTCTGACAAAGAACCTGTCTTCTCTAGACAGGCTTGGGGAGGACTAACAATGACTTTGTTTCCTCAGGAGTGAAAGAGGGTGAAGGTGGGTGATAGAGGTGTGGGCATTGCACGGTGGAAACAAAACACCCAACAGAACCTGGGCAGTCCTTTGGCATCAGCGTGTGTGTGCACACATGCGTGTCTGTCTGTGGCAAGCTGATGCAAAAGAGGCACTTGGATAAAAGGCCCCAGTGCAAAAACAAGGTTCCCTTCTTCATGGATGCTTCAAGCAGCTTGAACATGGAAAACAAAATGAATTCCAGAAGTGGACAAATAAGATAATAATTCTTAAATAAGGAAGGCAAACTACACCTGTAATCCCAGCAGTTTGGGAGGTCAAGGCAGGAGGATTGCATGTTCAAAGTCGGCCTCAGAGACCCTCAGCAACTTAGTGAGATCCTGTCTCAAAATAAAAAAAAATAAAAAAGAACTCTGTGGTTGAGCACTGATGGGTTCAATCCCTTGTATCAAAAATAAATAAATAAATTAATTAATTAATTAAAATATAAGAAAGGCAATGATCACTGATAAAAAAGAAACATTTGCTCCCAGTCCTAGAATAGGATCTTCTGTGATGCTACTTAGTAACCAATCAAACGTAGGCTAAGATTGAAATTGAAAACTGTCCCACTCTTTAACTAGCCACAAACCATGAAACAGAAGGGAAGAGATTGTTTTACAGGAAACCCAGATAAAGAGGATGCATGCTAACAATAACACTAGTAAGAGCAACTACTATTTATTGTGCTTGTTATGACACCAAGAGTTACGACCATGAACTAATTGCATCAACCACACAGTGCTGCAAAATCTTGTTCTCTAAAATCAGACTATGAGAAACCTTGGTACTTGAATTTTTTCATCAAGAATGGAACATCCTATTCTTTCCAGAGAGTTCTGAGCGATACAGGTCACTATAACACATAGCAACTTTGAGTTCCAACCGAGGTGCAGAGCTTCAGATAAGGGGCTTTGGGATACAGAAGTCCACATTGAGCTTAATTTTGTAGTTGGAAGGAAAAGATGGTCTTGAGTTCATGTCCTAACACTGTTGACAGTCAGACCTGATGTTTCTAACAAAGCCACAAACGATACTTCTAAGAGACTGTGGTCAAGGCCACACTACAACCTCTTTGCTTTTGAATTATTACCTCCTTACCAATGACATTCCTGTGTCTTCTGTCTCCTGAGCAGAAATTCCCAAGAAACCCACTGCTAAAGTCTCCTTTCTTCCTGATGACCCTCAATCCAGAGCTGCTCCTTTCCCCTAGTTCCATCTGGAATCACTTCTATAAGCCCCACACCAAGTAAAATTCTCCCCATTCTCCCTCATGATGAGATGCCCATGGTTTGCCATGGTATGTGTTACTTCCTCATCACCAAGTTCATAGCCCTAACTTTTTTGACTAACTTTTTAATCTGTTTTCTGTTGCTAACAACATAATGCCAGAGATTGAGTTAATTATAAAGAGAAGAGGTTTATTTGATTCATGGTTCTGGCCGAAAGTGAAGGGGCTACAGCTGATATTTTGTTTGTTTGCTGGCAGAGTCTTGAGGCAGCACAGGACATGAAGAGACAAGAGACAGGGAGTGCCGGAGAGACCTAGCCAAATTGGCTCTTACGACAGACCCACCCTTGAGATAACCCCCTAATCTATTAATTACATGAATAGATTAATATCTCCATGAGGGCAGAGCCCTAACCATCTCTTCAAGGTTCCATTTGGTCTCACTTCTTAATATCTTGTTATGGGGGTAAAATTTCAATGAGTTTCTAAGGCAACAAACCATATTCAAACCCTAAGGCTATGTTCCAGTGGACTTAAAAAAAAAAAAAAAAAAAAGAAAAAAACATAGTATTTAATTATGTATGTATGCATGGGAGTCCCACAAAAGATGAAATACCTCTAGGAGACTTTATGCTATCTAAAGAGTCTTATTACAATGTCATGAAGCCCAACATTATTATTCCCATATTTACGATGAAGACTGAAGTCAAGCAATGTGTCTGCATCGTTCAGTGAGCAAATGGTAGAACCTGGTTCTGGAGCCAGGCTACCTAAAAATAGCACCCACCATTGACTGATCTTTTTTTTTTTTTTTTTTTTTTTTTTTTTTTAATATTTTTTTAGTTGTAGGTGGACACAATACCTTCATTTTATTTATGTGGTGCTGAAGATTGAACCCAGGGCCTCACACATGTAAAACGAGTGCTCTACCACTGAGCCCCAGCCCCAGCCCCTGTCTGAGCCTTTTCTACACAGAAGGAACATGTGTAAATAAAGCCTTTGTGTTCGGAACATGTAGCAGGTCCTAGAGTCAGGGGTGCGAGATGGCTTTGTTGAGGTCAAGACCCCAGTAAAAGCAACATATTTAGTTGCCATGTCTATCTATTATTGCCTTCGGGGTGTGAAAGAATTTGGCCAACAGACAGGTTTCTATTTAGACAGGCGGAAAAGAACTGGCTGCCAGCTTGGCTATAAGTGTGACAGGGACTAGTTAGAAGAGTGTCTCAAAGCCTGAAGTATGCACAAAGAGAATCACCTGGAGAAGTTGTTAAAATGCAGATTTCTACAACTTCCCCACCAGCAGTTAAAGGAATTTTTCAGACATACGAATTACAAATACACGTCAAAGTTTTGTTTTGTTTTGTTTTTGTAGTTCTGGAGATTGAACTCAGGGGTACTCCACCCCTGAGCTACATCCCTAGCCCCCTTTTAAATGTTTTTCATCTTGAGACAGGGCCTCACTAAATTGCTGAGGCTGACCTTGAACTTGCAATCCTCCTGCTGCAGCCACTGGAGTTGCTGTGATTACAGACATGCACCATTGTGTCCAGCCATGTTAATTTTGTTTCAAACATCCTGCAAGGCTGGAGGCTTTCTCAAAATGAAGAAGGAAAACTAACACAAATACTTCTCTCTGGACAGGAACATTTTAAAGGAAAAAGTAAAATACACACTGGATTTTGAAGACTTAATTGGTAAAAATGTAAAATATTACCTTAATGACTTTTATATGGACTGCATGTTGAATGATATTATATTGAATTAAAGAAGACATATTTTAAAAATTCATTTCACCTGTTCATTTTACCTTTGAAAAAATGTGAACACTAGAAAATTTAAAATTATAGATGTAGATCACATTTTTTGGCTTGCATTTTTATTTCTATTGGACAATGCTAGCTTAGATAATCATTGTTAGACTAGGATGAAAAAAAGCAGAAGAAGAATATCTAGTTAAAGATTATCAGAAACCTCCTAGGACTGGATTAAAGGTCCTTAGGCTCCTTTTAAGACCACAATTAGTAGGGTAATTTTCCCCAGAAAGGGTTCTTAAGGGTTGGGGATAAAGCTCAGATGGAAGAGCACTTGCCAGGTATGTGGGAGTCTGTGGGTTCAAATACCAGCACTGAAAGAAAAAAAAAAGGTTATTTAGCCCATTAATGTTTATCAGAAAATTGCTCAAGTGTCCTTATTAGAAAGGCAAAGTTCACAGCAGACTGGAGTTCCACTCTGACTTGGGTTTTTGCAACAATCTTTCTCAAAGTCTCGAGAGAATTGGTTTCCAAGGCTTTTATGGAAGGCTCAGAAGTGTCACTGTTAGCCAGTCCCCTCGATAGTGGTTCTCTGGGTTTGAGAACTATTGACTTAGAAGGTCCTTGCATAGGGTATGTGACCCCTTGGAAGGAGAGAGAAAGGTACCCAGAGAGGGCACTGAAATAGCCCTGTGAGGAAAGTCATCTGCTTACTGAACACCATCTGAGGGACCATCATCAGGATTTAAGATGAGGATGGGGCTCTGGACTCTCCCTGGGGTGGGATACTTCCCATAATACTAACCTTTTTTTTTTTTTTTTTTTTTTGGTACCGGGGATTGAACTCAGGGGCACTCGACCACTGGGTCACATCCCCAGCCCTTTTTTGTATTTTATTAGAGACAGGGTCTCACTGCATTACTAAGTGCCTCGCCATTGCTGAGGCTGGCTTTGAACACGCGATCCTCCTGTCTCAGCCTCCCAAAGCTCTGGGATTACAGGCGTGCGCCACCGTGCCCGGCTCATAATACTCACCCTTTTGAACCCACTTCCCTGGGTTAGTGAGTTGAGTTCTGTGGCTCAGGCCTGTGGTCTAATCTTATTGCTTATCTACCCTTTAAAATAACTTTGAAAACTACATAGCTTTTCCCACATTTTAGGTTGACACCTAAAACTTTTATTCATCAATTTAAATAGCTGGTCACAGTGGCATGCATCTGTAGTCCCAGCTATTTGGGAGACTGAGGCAGGAGGATCACTTGATCCCAGCCAGGAGTTCAAGGCCAACCTGAATAACATAGTGAGGCCCCCATCTCAAAAACAAACAAACAAACAAACAAACAGTTACAGTGGATATATTCTCTCTCTCTGTCTCTCTCTGTCTCTCTCTCTCTCTCTCTTCCTCTCTCTCGGTACCAGGGATTGAACCCAGGGCTGCTTAACCACTGAGCCACATTCCCAGTCCTTTTTACTTTTGAGAAAGGGTCTTGCTAAGTTGCTTAGGGTCTCCTAAGTTGCTGAGGCTGTCCTGAGACTTGCGATCTTCCTGTCTCAGTCTCCTGAGTTGCTGGGATTACAGCGCCACCATGCCCAGCTCTAATGCTTTTGAGTATTGATATTTCAAAATAAAATCATCATGTCACTTTTTAAAAAAAGGTGCTGGGGATCAAACCCAGGACTTCACACATGCAAGCACTCTACCAGTCACTGAGCTACTACATCCCAGCCTTCCAGAATTTTATCCCAACTAATATGTTTTAATGTTAAAAATGTCTTAAAACACCCTTTCAGAAGCCGGGCACGGTGGCGCATGCCTGTAATCCCAGCACTTGGGAGACTGAAGCGGGAGGATCGTGAGTTCAAAGCCAGCCTCAGCAATGACGAGGCACTTAGCAACTCAGTGAAACCCTGTCTCTAAAAAAAAAAAAAGGCTGGGGATGTGGCCCAGTGGTCAAGTGCTCCTGACTTCAATCCCTGGTACCCCCCCCCAAAAAAAAAACAACAACAAAAACACACCCTTTCAAAATCTATGCATTAAAATTAGGTATGCAAATGCAAACTGAAAAATTTTAACTGTTTATGATCTAATTAACATATATTACAAATTTTGATGGTTTTTTCCATTTCAAAAGTAATTTTTATAAGAAATACATCTCTTCATGCGGTAGACAGAACTTTTTTTCTTTTAATGTCGCTGTGGATGACTAATATTCATTGCAAGAAGACATGTGTAAGTGCTGAGAACTTTGGTTAAGGCAATGCCATTCAATTTTAAAATTCCTTCTGAGTTATATGTCAAAAAGCTTTTTATGAATGATCAAAAATATACTTAATGCTGTATTAACTGGCAACTTGGTTATATCCTCCTCCCATGTAGTTAAAGATTTATGAATCAGCCCTAAAGAAACAGGAGATAGTAAAACACCATGTCCTGAATGCCCCCATTCTGTTCCCAAAACCTAGCCAACTTAAAGGAACAATGAGAGCCAGCCTGGGTTGGAATGTCCAGATGCCTATTATCTTGAAGGACACCGGCTTTCTTTTAGGCACAGTTGGAACTAGGGCAAGATAGTGTCATCTGTAGAAAGCTACTTTCTTGCACGTACTCCAGGACCATTGTTCCTTGGGATGTTAGTCATAAAGCTCCCGGAGCAAGCTAATGCTGATGATGTCACTGCTTCTCCAGCCTAACACACAAAACCCCTGAGTGGGGATGAATGCAGAACTCAGGGCGCTGTGGACAACATGCTGTGAAGCAGAGAAGAGAGACTCCTTGGTGAAGCACATTGAGGGACAGAGGTGCTATCTGTTCAGCTTGTCACCCCTGAACTCTTCTTGGAGCAGTCATGGTCCTTTGTAAGCTTCTCCCAATAAATCATATGTCTCCTGTGCTGTGTCCAGGTACTTTCCATAGCCTACCCCAATGCTCTGGCCCCATGGGGCTATGAACAGGACAGCTGCTGCCTCATCCTGAGATGCATTGTCTTTCTCCATATCCACCCTGTATTTCCAGTTGTCCCTTTGTTTGGAGCTTCAGAAGTGTTCTCTCTCTCTCTCTCTCTCTCTCTCTCTCTCTTTATTTTTTAATATTTATTTGTTTGTTTTAGTTGTACACAATGCCTTTATTTTTACGTGGTGCTGAGGATCGAACCTGGGTCACGCATGTGCTAGGCAAGTGCTCTACCACTGAGCCACAACCCCAGCCCCAGAAGTGTTCCTCTCTTGCTTGACAAAAGAAAGGCCACCCCTCACTCATATCAAATCTTTGTCTAGTGGGTAAAGGGCTGCTGGAAGGGAGATGCCTAGATCACAAGAGTGTTCATGATCAGGTCAATGTAGGAAAGAGGTCATTTCAAAGTGCAGAATCTAGAAGGCAGGCAGGTAACTTAAGCTGGAATTCCAGGTGTCCCTCAGGGGTTCACATACCCTAAACATTCACACCCAGTCAGCTGAGAGCAGCAGCTGCTGCAGCTTGCAGCTGTATATGAAGATAACCCTGGATTCCCAGAGAGGCGGTGGAGGCTGCCCACCTGGTCAGGGTGTCTCAAGACCCACTACCAGCCGGGCGCGGTGGCGCACGCCTGTAATCCCAGCACTTTGGGAGGCTGAGGCAGGAGGATCGCGAGTTCAAAGCCAGCCTCAGCAATGGCGAGGCACTTAGTAACTCAGTGAGACCCTGTCTCTAATAAAATACAAAAAAGGGCTGGGGATGTGGCCCAGTGGTCAAGTGCCCCTGAGTTCAATCCCCGGTACCAAAAAAAAAAAAAAAAAAAAGACCCACTACCCACAGAGCTGCCAGGTGATCTGCTGGTTTGTTGTTATTTTCTGGTACTGGGGATTGAACCCAGGGTCTCTCTACCACTGAGCTACATCCACACCCCTTTTTTATTTTTTTATTTTGAGACAAGTTCTCACTAAATTATTGAGGGTCTCACCCTCTACCACCACACCGGGCCTCATCTCCCCCACCCTTTTTTATCTTTCCTCTTATGTGATAAATTTTAGTTCTTAAATCTCTCTGGATATGACTTAAGTTTTTCTTCAGCCTATAGCTAGGATTTTTTTGCTTTGTCATGGTAGTAAAAGTCTGAGCTCTATGAGGTAAACTGCTTGGGTTTAAATGCTTACTTGCTGTTGAACTTTGGAAAGTTATTTCAAAGAGCAAATGCTGCTGGGCACGGTGGCGCACGCCTGTAATCCCAGCACTTTGGGAGGCTGAGGCAGGAGGATCGCGAGTTCAAAGCCAGCCTCAGCAATGGCAAGGCACTTAGCAACTCAGTGAGACCCTGTCTCTAAATAAAATACAAAAAAGGGCTGGGGAAGTGGCCCAGTGGTTGAGTGCCCCTGAGTTCAATCCCCGGTACCAAAAAAAAAAAAAAAAAAAAAAAGGGCTGGGGATGTGGCCCAGTGGTCAAGTGCCCCTGAGTTCAATCCCCAGTATCAAAGAGCAAATGCACTTTCAGTTTAGACAGACCTGGGTTTGAATTCCACATTGTCACTAATAGTTACCAAACTTGGGAAATAAACCTCTCAGAATAAATTTCCTCTTCCATAAATTAAAGTTAACAATGGCCATTTTAGGGCTGTTGAGAGGCTCAAGTAAGATAAGTCAAAGAAACTTTCTGTGCAGTACCTGGCACAGAACAGACCTCACTGTTTCTGAATGTCACAAGCTACAGTGCGTAATTATTAGAATATCTTTCTGTGCTAGACATAGTGAAAAAAAACAGGAGAGATTCAGGCAGACAAGATGGTTTCACAGTCTTTGCTAAAGCAGATCCTGGTGCTGAAAGGTGACTAAGTTGGTTTGCTCTGCTCTGGTGGAAGGTTGGTAGGTGGTTGGAAGCTGGATCCTAGGGGCTAGTTGGAAGTAGGCCATTTTGAAGCTGAGCTCCATGTTTATTTAAATTTTGGATACCAGCTTAATTGGCCATTACTCCCTAACCCATCATCCTCATCCAAGAGCTGGGCTTTTTGGCAGTCATGTTTATGTCATGTGACCTCATCCCCTCTGATTCCACCAGTGTGGACACCTGGCCTGAAAAGGATCAATCAGATTTTCCTCACCAGGCAATATGGGCTTGGGACTGAAATTTCCATTCTTTTATTTTTTTGGTACCGAGGATTGAACTCAGGGGCACTCGACCACTGGGCCACATCCCCAGCCCCTTTTTTTTTTTTTTTTTTTTTGTATTTTATTAGAGACAGGGTCTCACTGAGTTGCTAAGTGCCTCACCATTGCTGAGGCTAGCTTTGAACTCATGATCCTCCTGCCTCAGCCTCCCAAGTGCTGGGATTACAGGCATGCGCCACCGCGCCTGGCTTGAAATTTCCATTCTTGTTCTGAGATTTGCTTTCGTATGAAGGGGTTATAAAAACTGGGTGAGGGGCTGGGATTGTGGCTCAGCGGTAGAGCGCTTGCCTAGCACGTGCGCAGCCCAGGTTCGATCCTCAGCCCCACGTACAAATAAACGCACTGTGTACAACTAAAGCAAATAAATAAATATTAAAAAAAAACTGGGTGATATTTTGTGACCATCTTTTCCCATATGAATTGAGAGGCAAGAAACGTCAAACTGCAGTGAGTAAGAAAATGAGATTTAAAAAAAGAAAAAAATCAGAGAGATAGAAACTGTATATTTCTGAGTTTTCCACAGTTCCTACTTCCTGTTTCAGACTCATTCTCAGGCCTGAGCACGTTCTTGCCCTTGGATTTCATGAGACACTTCTGAGTCCTTACTGACAGACCCATCTTTTATTGCTGACACTGGATCATGTTGTGCTTTAAAGTTTTCCTTTCAAGTTACAGAAGACAACTTGAGCTAGTTTAAGCAAAAAGATAAAGTTAGTAAAAAGTACTGGGGGAATCTCAAGAAATTCGGGAGGTTCGAATAACCTGGTTTCAGGCAGTGCTAGTGCCAGAGCAGCTCTGGGGACCTCTCTAGGAACAGGAAGTAGGTACTGCTCGGTCAGCCCAAATGATGTCTCCTACAAGCTGGTTTGTGCAACTGCCTACAACTTACTGTGGGCAGGAAACTGTGCTTCTAAGAGGGGGTGCATAAACTTGTGTAATAGAGTCTGACATTAAAGAATTTATAACCTCCCACGAATAGTAATACTTCAAAGCAGTCTGTGGCAACTGTTGGAGGAGATGTATAAGCATGAAGTGCTTCAGGAATTTAGGAAGGCCAGATGCATTTGAGATATTGTGACTACAGCCCAAATGTTAGGCCAGGGTTGGCAAATGGCTTCCTTAACAAAATACTAAGCCCTTAATAGTAAGTAGAAGTATATGTATGTATGTGTATGTGTGAGTGTGTGTGTGTGTGTGTGTGTGTGTGTGTGTGTGTATGCAATGAAGATTGTATTTTGGGGGGACTAATCCATAGAGTGAGCCACATTGATATAAGCAAATGTTCCAAACAAAAAGCAAACACAAAACGATCGAGCCAGGGTCCTGTCTGAAGTATAAGCAAGCAAATGGTACTCCTGTAATCCTTGATCTTAGTCCTGATTGTGAGCCTCTGGTCAGCTAGTCTACCCTGAACTCTCACCCACATATGTCTCCACTGGTCATCAAAAGCATCTTTCTGAGGCAGACACATTCTTTTTTTTTTTTTTTTTTTTTTTTTTTTTTAATATTTATTTATTTGTTTTAGTTGTACACAATGCCTTTTTATGTGGTGCTGAGGATCGAACCTGGGTGGCGCACGTGCGAGGCAAGCGCTCTACCACAGAGCCAAAGTCCCAGCCCCAGACACATTCTTAATCTGTTCACAGTCTACTCCTGTTCCCTCCAGCCCCATGCTGTATGGGTGGTGCCTGCCCTTGTCGAGCTGATCCACTCACCAATCTTCTCAGGAAACCCCACCCCACCCCCACCCCCACACACATATGAGGAGTAGGGCTTTACCAGTCCTTTAGGCATCTCCCAACCCAGGCCAGCTGATACTTCAAATTAACCATCACACCAAGACTGACTTACTGTACTATTCTTGTTTTTGCCTTATCATCTATATTAGTTACCTTTTGTTAGGTAACAAATCATTCCAAAATTAGCCATTTAAGACAGCATTGTTTCTGAGGTTAGGAATCTGGGAGCAGCTTGGCTGGTGGTGTCCCATACATAAACCCAGAAGCTGTATCAGTTTTTTTTTTTTAATATTTATTTATTTGCTTTAGTTTTACACAATGCAATGCATTTATGTTTATGTGGTGCTGAGGATCAAACCGGGGCTGCACACGTGCTAGGCGAGTGCTCTACCGCTGAGCCACAACCCCAGCCCTGTATCAGTTTTATGTGCTAATGATGTCTTGGTCACTAGCTGCTGTGGTTTCAACGTGTCCCTTAGAATTCATAGGATGGAAATTTAATCCCTGATGCAACATTGAGAGGTGGGCCCTTTATGGAGCTGTTTGGATCATGAGGGCTCTGTCCTCTTGAATGGATTGATGCTGATTATAGAAGGGCTTGACAGAAAGACATGTCCTTCTTGCCCCTCTGTCTTCTGTCATGGGAGGATCCAGTGTTCCTCCCCTCCAGAGGACGCAGCATTCAAGGCACCATCTTGGAAACAGAAAGCAACCTTTACTGGGTGCCAGCTCCTTGATCTTGGACTTCCACTTCCAGAATGGTGAGAAATACATTTCCATACTTATAAATTACCCAATCTGTGGTATTTAGTTAAAGCAACACAAATGAACTAACACTGGCTTTCCATCAGGCTCCAGGCTTCTGCGGCTCTGTATTCCCAATGAAATCTCACTGTGAATTCAGTCAGTCCTCCATGGATCTCATTAGCATGGGCTAATTGCTTCACCAGTGGGATGTCTTAGTCCAATTCTCTTAAACCCAAGACAAGGGCCATTTACATTAATATTTTTAAAACAGGAAACTGTTTGAGGTACAGCAACCAGGAAAAAACATGTGGTAGGGCTTTGCCTTCCTTTTTACACACTTTGTTCAAGATTAAGCCAATTTCTTCTGGACTAAACTTGGCCCATTTGTGGGTACTCTGATTTATTGAACAGAGAGGATGTCCAGGGTTCTTCACTGGATTGGTTCGGTGTGTCTCAACCCTAATAATTGCATCAAGAATAGAATTATTTCTCAGATTGGCACAGATTTGTCAGGTCTCTGTGATGGCTCTGCTGTGAATTAGAGAGTTTATGCTTTTGAGGCTTCCCTCTTGATATAAAAGATGGAAATGGCCCAGCAGTTAGTCAGTTCCCAGTTCCTGACAGCTTGTGGGGTGGAGGAGGCACTGAGGGTGGTTCTTGGGTGGGTATGGCTCTTGTCTAGTTCTCTCCCCTGCCCCTCATTTAAGAAATAAATCCCTTGAGTGGTTTGGTTTTTGGAATATTTCAGTCCTTTATATTTTACCCACAGAGACACGAGAAAGAAATTTTCATGCTTTTTTAAGCCACTGTCTTGTGTCTCTTTGTTACACTAGCTTAGTCTCCACTGTGACTTTTGACCTTTCTGACTTAGAGAGAGACAGGACTACTTGTATTGTTCATTAGAGCTGAAATGTGTTACATGTGCTCTGGATCAAACATGAGGCACTTGTTACCTCGCTTCACCCTCACAACAACTGCATGAATAAAGTACTATTATTGACTTATTTTGGCCTTTTTTTTTTTTTTTTTTTACATGTGGAAACTGAGATTTAGAAAGATTCAGCAACATGCCTGAAGTCACAGATTTCTTCCTTAATAAATACTGTCAGAGCTTTCAACAGTTAGTGTTGGACCTGAAATTCCAACACACATCTGAGCCCAGCTCCTGCAAGCTTAGCTGACAAGCTCAGGACCTTCCTCACTGAGATGAGGGGAATGTGGATGTCCTTTGTAACACAGCCTACTTTTGATGCTTTGGTCCTTCCTAGTAATGGCTTGTGCTGAATTTGTACATTCTGGGTCACAGTTCTGTAACACAAAGATAAAACCGTACCTAAATATACTCATGATGTGAAATTTTCTCACCTGACTTACAAGATGCTATAAGGTTTTTGATATCCCCTTTTAGTAACTACTTTAACTCTGAGAAGAAATTCTTTTACAACCACAGAGTTGGAAAAGGCTCCCTAGGTTTAATTTGAGGCTCTACCATTATCCAGCTGTGTGACTTTGAGCTTTGGTTGCAACAGTTTTTATTTTTAAAGGAGAACTATTAACTGATTTAGTGAGGTGTATAAAGGTTGAATAGGCAAATAAATCCAAAGCCCTGAGCACTGTGCCAGGAGTATAGGAAAGCATGCATAGTAAAATGAATGGAAGTTTTTATTAAATGGGATTAAGACTGTAAAGATGCCACTGGATTTTGAAACTGGGTTGAAGGTGAACTTTGAGAGCAGTTCCAGCAGGAGGCAGGGAGGAAGTTTGGTTCCTGGTGAATAAGAGCTTGAGAAAGTGCACCTAGGAGTATAAAGTCTAACTACTCTGTTAAGAAATGTGTTGGCTTAGGAAAGGTGAGGTGGGGCAACTTGAAAAGTGACATAGGGTGAAGGGAGATTTATTTATTTATTTATTTATTTATTTTGTGGTACTAGGGATTGAACACAGGACCTCAAACATACCAGGCAAGAGTTCTACTGATGAGCTACAACTCCAGCCTATTTTAAATTTTAAAATTTATTTTAAAAATTTGACATAGTAGCCCGTAATCCCAGCTGCTTGGGAGGCTAAGACAGAAGGATTGTGAGTTCCAAGCCTGCCTCAGCAACAGTGAAGCGCTAAGCAACTCAGTGAGACCCTGTGTCTAAATAAAATACAAAATAGGGCTGGGGATGTGGTTCAGTGGTCAAGTACTCCTGAGTTTAATCCCCAGAACCAAAAAAAAAAAAAAAAAAAAAAAAAAAATCAACATAGGGTCTCCCTAAGTTGCCTGGGTGGCTTCCAACTTGCAATCTTCCTGGCCCAGTCTCTCAATTAGCTGGGAAGATGGGTGTGTGTCACCATGCCTGCCCAACTGATGTCCTTAAAAAGGAGATCTTGGGGGTTGGGGCTGGAGCTCAGTGGTAAAGTGCTTGATTCACATGTGTGAGGCACATGGGTTCAATCCTCAGCACCACATAAAAATAAATATACTATGTATTCATTTACAAGGAAAAAAGTTTTTTTAAAAAGGAGAACTTTTGCCGGGCGCGGTGGCGCAGGCCTGTAATCCCAGCACTTTGGGAGGCTGAGGCAGGAGGATCGCGAGTTCAAAGCCAGCCTCAGCAATGGCGAGGCACTTAGCAACTCAGTGAGACCCTGTCTCTAAATAAAATATAAAAAAGGGCGGGGATGTGGCCCAGTGGTCGAGTGCCCCTGAGTTCAATCCCTGGTACCACAAAAAAAAAAAAAAAAAAAAAAAAAAAAAAGGAGAACTTTGGACACATAGACAGAAATGCACAGAAGAAAGATGACATGAAGACATAGAGGAAGAGATGTCTGTTTGACTGGCATGAGGAATCTACAAGCCAGGAACACCGAGAATTGCTGGCAAATGCCAGAAGCGAGGAAGAGGCAAGGGAAGCTCCTCCTCTAGAGCTATGAGAGGGACAATGACTCCTGACACCTTGAATTTGGACTCCCAGCCTCCATAACAGTGAGATAATAAATTTCTGTTGTTTCAAGCTACCTAGGTTTTGGTACTTTGTTATGGTAGCCCTAGTATGCTAATACACTAAACAAATACATTCAATCATTAGTGCATTGGCACATTTTCTGAAATTAGGATGTAAGACTGTAGCTTCCATCTCAGGTGCACTCTCCTACAATTCCTCTTGGGGCAGCCAGCCGCTATATTGTAAGGACACTCAGGTGGCCTAAGGGGGAGGGCCACATGGAATGAGACTGATTTCCAGTCATCAATCAGCAAGGAACTGAAGAGGCCTTGCCAAAGCTATGTACGTGAACTTGGAAGGTGATTCCCCCAGTTGAGATATCAGTTCAGATTGCAGCAGGAGCCAACAGTTTGACTACAGCCTTATGAGAGATTCTAAGCCAGAACCACACAGCCAAGCCACTCCTGAATGCCTGACTTGCAGGAACTAGGAGTGTGTCGTTTTAATCTGCTAAATTTGGGGGTAATTTTTTATGCAGTATACCTGCTAATAATGAAGAATCGTAGTTTGAGGAGAGGTGTCTTTCTTTTTTTCTCTAGATTTCAAGGATTGAACTCATGGCCTTGAGCATGCTAGGTAAATGTGCTACCACTGAGTCACAGTCCTAGTCCCGAGAAGAGGAGAGAAAGCGTAGAATAGCTGCTGAGATAACAGGAAAGGGAGGAGCTTACAAGACACCACAGGTTCGCAAACCGTTGTTGGGTACCATCTCATTAGGTGCCAGGTAAGCATGCAGAGTTGTGAGCTGTTCATTTCTGAATCAGGTCCTTTGGGAAAATAGTACCGGGAATCTGCATTTGGAGTAAGTATCCAAATGATTCTTTTAAAGAACCATTGAGTTTGAGGATAATTGAGAGTAGGGGTGAAAGTGGAAGAGAAGGAGGAGATAAAGCTATGATTAAGATTGGGTAGCCGGGCGCGGTGGCGCACGCCTGTAATCCCAGCACTTTGGGAGGCTGAGGCAGGAGGATCGAGAGTTCAAAGCCAGCCTCAGCAATAGCGAGGCACTTAGTAACTCAGTGAGACCCTGTCTCTAATAAAATACAAAAAAGGGCTGGGGATGTGGCCCAGTGGTCGAGTGCCCCTGAGTTCAATCCCCGGTACCAAAAAAAAAAAAAAAAAAAAAAAAAAAAAGATTGGGTATTCATAGCATAGACATCAAATAGACACTAGGACATGGATATATATAAAGAACTCCCAAGTTATGTCAACAATTTCTGAATTTGTGGAAATTACTTTCTATTCCTCATAGTCTCAGGATTCCTAATGTTAGCCTCTTTAACACATTTTTTCTATAGAGCCCCTCTATTTCTCCTTCAGTTCAATTCCTATGCAGAGATGCTCTGCCTATCTTTTTTTTTTTTTTTTTTTTTTTGGTACTGGGGATCGAACTCAGGGGCACTCAACCACTGGGCCACATCCCCAGCCCTTTTTTGTATTTTATTAGAGACAGGGTCTCACTGCTCTGCCTATCTTAATTGCTACTTCCTTCCAAACTTCTCTGGCTTTGATGGTCAGGACTCTGCAAATTCAGTGGGGTTGGTTCCTGTTCTGGGATTCCCAGGACTACTCTAGTTATGGAAGCGTATCATGTGAAGGCCCTGATGCAACTTCTGTGAAATAGGGCTTTGAAGAGTAGATTAGAAAGTGCGATGATTTGGGCAGAAAAGATTGTTAGACTCACTACACCTCAGTTTCCTCCTTTCAGAGTTGTTTTAAGAACAACTCCATGGAAAAATCAGAGTGGAGATGGACTGGGGTCATGTTTCTAATGAACTTAGGAGCCCCTGACACTTAAAAATGGCTCAGTAAATGGCAGCCATCCATATCCAGAGGGATATTGAGGAGGATGTGCTTAGATTCTATGAATTCAAGTTATCTCAATGTTAGGATGGTTCCTCATGACTGTCCCAATCAGGTCTTCAGCCAAAGTGGAGAGAGAAGGAGGGAAGATGGGAATAGGATGGTGGAGGGACTTTAGGTGGAACAAGAGAGTGTGTTCACAGATCTAGATTGGCAGTTTGCACTCTTGGCTGAACATTAGATCCTCCAGAGCCCTGAAAAAATAGGGCACACCCCAGACCACTAAATCAGTATGTTATAACATGGCACAGGTGACTTTAATGTACAGCTGGTGTTGGGAAACACCAATCTTAGGCCTTCGAAGCATGGTCATATGTCACTTAATGATGGAGACATTGTCTGAGAACTGCATTGTTTAGTGATTTTGACTTTGTGTGAATATCGTTGAGTGTACTTACACAAATCCAGATGGAACACTGGATATATGAGTGGGTTACTAGCATAACATGGCATAGAGTTTTAGCGCAATTTTTTGTTCTTTTTCATTGGTAGAAGTACAATCTAAGGATAAAAAGTATAGTATAATAAATCCCTAAATCAGTAACATAGTTGTTTATTATCAAGTATTCTGTACTATGCCTAAGTGTATGTGCTATGCTTTTATATGACTGGCACTTCAGTAAGTTTGTTTAATATAGCATCACCAGAATGAAGGAAGAGAGAGGAGATGGGAATAGGAAAGGCAGCAGAATGAATCAGACGTAACTTTTCTGAGTTCACCTATGAATATACCACCAGTGAAACTCCATTATCAGGAGCAACCACAAGAATGGGATCCGAATTAGACTAAATTATACTCTATGTATGTATAATATGTCAAAATACATTCTACTATCATGTATATCTTTAAAAAAAGCAAAAATAAATAAAACAGCATCACCACAAATGTTGAGAAATGCTGCTACAATGTTACATTGGCTATCTCATTAGGTAATAGTAATTTTTCAGTTCCATTTTAATCTCATGAGACCACCCTCACATATGTGATCTGTGGTTGACTGAAATGAAACACATATTACATGACTTCAGTGTGTTCACCAATATTTTAAATATTGTACACATATTTTAAATAACAGAAAAAACCCAGTATGTAAGAAGAGAAAGAAGTCAGATATGTAGGGGTCAATCTGAGTTGAAAACAGAACATTTTAAAATTTCTAAGAGAAATTACTTCAGGATACTTATTCTCTTGAAAAATCTTTAGAATCATGACTGGAAGCAAGAAAACAATGCTTTTTCTTACTTTTGGGAGTTTTGAATAGAAACAACTTTAAGGATCTGGTGATATTTAGATTTTCAGAAAAACAGAATAGCTGGTCAGAATGAATATTTTTCCAGGCATATAGTAGTGTGAGATTAAGTAGAAAAACGGTAGACACTTGACTATAATACCTATAGTCATGAATATATTAAAACAGAGAGACATGGAAAATGTACACAATTTTTATAAAATAGGCCTCATAATGCCAAATTACATATAGGAGAATGATTCATATATTGAAAACACAATTGTGCTTGTAGAAAAACACTAAAGGAAAATCTAAAAAATGCTAAGTAGTTACTCCTTAGGAGTTAGGAATAGGGATGACTTTTTAAATGGCACATGTATGTTTTTAAAAACTGATGATGTGTTATTTTGTATTAAAAAACATATTAAGTGTTCAGAAAAAAATGAGGAGAAAATATAGCAAAGTATAGTCAGAGTTTGATTTGGTGAGATAGAATCAGGAATGTTTTCCTCTTCTTTTAATCATCCTTTCTATAATTAGTATTTTTTCTTTATTAAATTATTTATTTATTCTAATTTGTTACATATGATGGCAGAATGCAATTCATTTCATATACACATATAGAGCACAATTTTTCAAGTCACTGGTTGTACACAATAATAAGCATTTTTCTTTTTGTAATTGGTATCAAATAATATTTAAAAATAAGTATCAAAACCTGTTTTCTTGCTTACAATTTTATTATCTGACCAAGAGGATTGGGTGGAGCACTCATAAAGCAGTTTAAAGCCTAGGAATCAGTTCAGGGGGTTGGCATAAGCTTTTTTTGTTTTCTTTTTCTTTTCTTTTTTTGTGGTGTTGGGAATCAAACACCAGAGCTTATGCATGCCAGGCAAGCACTGAGCCATGTTCCCCTTCCACAAATCCTTTTTTGTTAAAGGGCCAGATAGTAAATATTTTAGGCTGGTGGGCCACCAGGTCTCTATCACAACTACTCAGCTCTGACACTGTAATGCAACAACAGACGTAGACAACCAGAAAATGAACAGAAGTGGCTGTGTTCTGAGCAAACTTTATAGTTACTGACCTTTAAGTTTCATATATTTTTTCATGTATTGCCCAATATTATTCTTTTTTCAACCCCCCCCCTTGTTTAAACATGTAAAAATCATTCTCAGACCTTGTAAGAGGCTGGATGAGGGTCACAAGCTATAACTTGTGGACTCCTGAGTTAGATGAAATCAGGATTGTGAGGAATGAAACATATCAGCAATGCTGAAAGTCCCCAACAGACATGGACAATAAATGCTGTGTTTATTTTAATCTGTAATATTTCTGCATCTTTTTTCCTTAGCTAAAGATTTGCTATTTAGTTGGATGTCTTTGGAAAAGGCTGTTAAGCCACCTTGTTGAAACGTTAACAGAGAAACAGGGCAACATGGAAAAATGCTCATGTCTATAAATGCTCTAAAAATGCTCAGATCTATAAATTTTGAATTGTTCCTGTACTAAGCATTTCTGGGTCAAGGAAGAATACATATCTTTAATATAAGTCAGTGAAGAGGAAATTATAGGAGCATAAACAGAATATTGTAAGATCACATAAACAGATAAGTAATTCTGCTCATGGAAGATGATTGTGTTTATTGGAGAAATTGGTAAGAAACAATCTGGTATTCGATTGTTAATATTGATCATAATATTAATACCACTAAGGGAACATTACTTTTTGTGGAACTCACAAACTTTTCAAGAGTTAATAAATCTAGAAAAATAGTTTATAAAAGAATTAGTCCTGAGGGCTGGGGATGTAGCTCAGTGGTAAAGCACTTGCCTAGCATGCCTAAGGAACTGGGTTCAATCTCCAGCACTGGGGGGAAAAAAGTCCTGATGAAAATCACACCATCATGAGCTAAAAGTAGCAACTTTTTTCTTGGTGTACAGCACCATCTTCCATGGTTCTCATCCCCAGAAAACCTCTTCCAAATTACCTTCTCTCATTGAAGCAAAAATAACAGGTAGTGAGTAAAATCATTAGTTGTTTCCACAGTCAATATAAAATGTAGAAATTAATCAAAAACTGTTTTCATTTCTTTAAATATGCTGAAATCAGACAAATGTAATCAAATTGGTTTAAGGACAATCTGTGAATAAAATGTTGATGTTAGGCTAACATCTAAAGGTAAGTTTTTTCTTTTAATTTAATAAATACTTCTTTTAAATAGATCCTTAACTCTTTACACCATAGATAACTAACTACAACTTTGCTGTGTACTCACTGAGGCTCTTTTTATTTGTACATATAACTGTGAATGGAGCTCATCCATGCAAACTATCCTAAGGGCCCTTTGGGTCAGAGTAAGGACTAGTTGCTCTCCTCTTTCTTGAACTACTTTATTTATGGCAATGTAACTATAGCTGCAAGCATGCAATTCTAGATTCTGGGCACTTCTCAAAAACGGATGCATTAAGTTCCACCTAAATGTAACCTTTTCACCATCGTTCTCTTTATGCTTAAGTGTCTAGGCCTACCTCCCAACCTTAGAGGGGACACGTTGGAGTTAAGGATGTGGAGGGCTTTTTCACACCCAGAAACCTCAACATTCTTTTTCGGAAGAACCGTCGACTTTGATGTGTTACATTACAGAAACCCGAACTGGGAGGATTAACCAAATAGCACTTGGGTTTAAAAACAGTTTGAAACCTCTTCAAGTCAGTCCCAGAGTGGTGGGAAGGTAGAAATTTGCCTTTCGGTCTTAATTTAATACGACCTTCTTGCTGCAGTTCCAATTTCAATGTTTCATCAAGCAAAAGCCTTCCATTCCATTTAGAAAAAAATATTTTAGACTTCTCAGTACAACTAAACCACCTGTCCGCGGCATAGGTAAAAAGGAAATTTACACGCCTTTAACGTGCACCCTTGCTTAACTTACACTCAGAAAAGGGACTGAGAAGTACATGTGTTTTTGCAAAAACCTGGATTTCTTTTACCCTGTTATCTTCAGGGTATGTAAGAAAAAACTTTTATGTTTTTCAAAAGGGCTGTCAATCCGTCCGGATCTTTTTATTCCAGACGACAAACAACTCTACATCTGCGGAGGAGCGTACGTTTCCCAGCGCCGGCCGCGCCCCGGCTAGTTCCCGCCCCAAGCCCCACCCACCGCGCACCGAGGGTCGCTTTCTGGGTCACTGTAAGGAAGCTCCCGCCCCGCGAAAACTTCCTGACCCACGGAAACTTCCGTCCCTGGATCCAACGGGGTGCACTCTCCAAATCCCGGGGGCGTCTCCGGAAGTGACGCAGGGACGCGCCTTCCATTTTGTGGAACGCCAGAGCTGCTAAGTGCGTCAGTTGTCGAGAGACGTAGACGAGTTGAGTCCTGGTCTGCGGGGAGGCAGACGACTCCGTCGCAGACTACGGACCTCTCTGGGTCTCAGCTGCCAAAGATCCTGTCCGGTAGGTGAGTGGCTCACTATGAGGGCAAGGCTTCTCGGATCGAGGCTTCTTCATGGCCGCTCAGGTCGCGAGTGGCGGGGGCTGCTCTCTTTGCGGAGGACGGCGTCTAATGAGCGCAGTTGATTGAGGTGGGCGCTGGGGCACGTCTCCCTTTTGGTATTGTTGGAGGGGGACTGAAGGTGGAAGGGCGGTCATGGTTCTGTTCGTTTTTACAGAGGGATTGCGCGCCCCTCCCTGCCACTGTTTGTGTCTTCATTACCCGGACCCTTCCCGTAGCGGGTCGGAGTGCCATTAGGGCTTCCAGCAGGGTCTGCCTTTGCCTTGGGTGCCGTTAGGCTTCCCGGCGGCTGGCTCAGGGACTCCGGCATGTCGGGGCCAGAGAAGGGGAGCGAGAAAGGAATTTGGCTCACGCGCCTCTCCCCTGCCGCTTACTCCGCTGCGGCCATTTTGTGCTGCCAAGCGCCCGCCCGCTGCCGTCTGCGCAGGCGCAGTTGTGGCGTCGCGAGATTCCGGCTTCTACCCCGCTGTGACGCTCCGGGGAGTGGCTACGCTTGCGCGGCCGGCCGCCATTGGGCTGGCCTTGCGGAGGGCGGGGTCGGCTCCGCCCGCACTTCTCGGCCTTTCCTAACTGCGGCAGATGGGAGGGGGCCCTGGAGTCGGGAGATTGTGCGGCTGCGCAGTTCTAGAAGTGGCAGTGGGCGTTGCGGTTGCTGCGGTCTGGGACCAGGGAGGAGGGGAATCGTGTTGGCAGGCGAGGTTTAATTTTTGTCTACAAGGAACCTGGCCTAATTAGAGGCACTGTTGGCAGTCTTGTTTATAACATTCATAGGTAAACATTCTTATGTGATTTATATGTTTGATCTCTTGACCACTAATTGGTATTATTTCGACTGAATTATTTTCTTAACAGGAAATAATAGCCGGACATCATGAGTGGCTGTCGAGTGTTCATCGGGAGGCTAAACCCAGCGGCCAGGGAGAAAGATGTGGAAAGATTCTTCAAGGGTTATGGACGTATCAGAGATATTGATCTGAAAAGAGGTTTTGGTTTTGTGGTAAGTATTCAGAACTAGGTGTTTAGTTAGTAGGTGAAGTTTTTGATCAATATTGTTTTCGCTCTTAATGAACCCAGGTAGAATGCTTGTTTTCAGAAATGTATAGCCAGGAGGCAGTGATTTAAAAAAAAAATTTTTTTTTAAAGAATTAAAATATCCTAATTGCTGTCTGGCTGAAAGCCACTCCCAGTCACCCCTTGGTGAGGTTTATCTGTATTGTTAAGATTCTGCTTCCTCCTGTCTTAATGTTTTTAGTGCTTTATACGTGGTAGAATGCACGTTTAAACCCCATCGGTCTTATGCTTAAATTTTAGGAATTTGAGGATCCTAGGGATGCAGATGATGCTGTGTATGAACTTGATGGAAAAGAACTTTGCAGTGAAAGGTGAGAATCTTAGTTTTATAATTGGCTCTGGACTACAGAGCAGACTAGGTCAGCTGGAGTATTCTATGTAGATCTTGTAAATAACAAGTATAAATGTAGATTTTTTTTTTTTCTTTTCCTGTAGGGTTACTATTGAACATGCTAGGGCACGATCTCGAGGTGGAAGAGGTAGAGGACGCTACTCTGACCGTTTTAGTAGTCGCAGACCTCGAAATGATAGACGGTATGTGGTGGTTGAATGGCTGCTTTGAACAGTTACTACATAGGGGCAGTATTTATGTTTCAGGAAACATTAGTCATAAATGGTTCTGGGGCTTCTTTTCTAGTCTGTATTAAAGTGCTATTCCTGATTGATGAGTAATGAATCATAGACTAACACTGTAATCATTTGAATGATTTGCCATGTCTGATTGCTTGAACTTGTCCACAGTTGAACACAAGAAATGCATTTGTCACTGAACATTAACACTGCATTTTTTCTGTTGTGAATACTCATTTTTTCCTTCAGAAATGCTCCACCTGTAAGAACAGAAAATCGACTTATAGTTGAGAATTTATCCTCAAGAGTCAGCTGGCAGGTTTGTTGAAATACAGTTTTGAGTTATTTTAATGTGGCTTTTTTAAAAAAAAAAAGATAGTTAATGGGTAGTTAATTTTTATTAATGTTTTATTAAAAGTAGTTTTATCTTTAATTAAATTAATGGATTTAATTGATTTGTAATTTTAAATATTAATTAAATGTAACTGGGGGATATTTCAAATTTTAATATGTGATCAAATGTAAATGTTTTGAGGATATTTTTTCTTGTTTTTTAAAATCAATTTTAACCAAATATTAAACCCTTTATTTGCCAGCCTATCTGTGTCGTTGGCCTTATGACGAGGAGTGCCTGTGGGTTATCCTAATCGTTGTCTTGGTCACTCTTGGTTGGGCCTGGTTGACTTTGCCAGTCAGCTCCTACAGTGATCAGTTGGCCACCTCTAGATCTGTGTTTGCCGGTCTAGACGTAATCGGTGCACTTATTGAAGTGCCAGGTTGCAGCGATCCCAGAGCGTTGATAACGTGATCTGATCCCTAAGTTGAGAGCTGTCTTCCTGTAACGCTTCCGAATAAGAGGTCCTGGTCGAAAAGAGTTGAAAGATACGAAATTAGGTGGTCGTTGGAATCCTGATCGCAGTAAAGTGGTCCTTGGTAACTGCACAAGAGTAGAACATGTCTGCATCGCCAGTAGTCTGCTAATAGGGAGGGCTGTGCGATTAAAGGCTTCCATCGATTGGGTAGTATCCTTCAAGTGGGTGGCGAAGAGCCAATCGGGCATATGTCATGAAGGTTTCTCCGACCGATTAATGGTTTGCTGCTTGACTAGCCTAGGGAAATATTAATAAAGGTAAAGTAAACTTTTTTAATGACATATGGGGCACAAAATAACTGGTGTCTTGTAAATGTTCTGTTAAATATAAAACTTCTACTTAGTCTTTACTTTAAAAATATGTACTGTTTCTTTTTGTTTTTTTTTTTTTTTTTTTTTTTGTTTCTTGTTTGTTTTTTTCCTTTTGTACTGAGCTCAATATAGACTAATACTACTTTAATGTTTAAAAATCTGAATTTCCTCTAGCATTTTGCTTACAAGCAATATGCTATTTGCTTATTTCGTGCCCTGACATAATTTTTGAATTCTGATAGAATACAAGTGTGGTATATGCCATGTTTGTACTTTATCTAACAACTTCTCTTTCAGTAGTCTTGTTTTTATACCATGTGGTTGTTTGTGTGTCACCTTTCCTTTTCTTTGCTTGACACAATTGTCTTATGTTAAGGATCTCAAAGATTTCATGAGACAAGCTGGGGAAGTAACCTTTGCGGATGCACATCGACCTAAATTAAATGAAGGGTGAGTATGTACTGGAGATTTTTAAAGCCTTTTGAAATATCTGGAAAGCTTTTACTATGAACATGTTTGAGAACTTACATAATTTGTACATGCTGTATTGTGATGGTTCTCCATTAGGCACAGTTTGCTTACCAGGGGATAATTTTGACAGTGTCTAGAGACAGGTTTGGTTGTCACAACTGGTAGAAGGTGCTAATGACATCTAGAGGGTAGAGGCCAGGCGTGCTGCAAAACATGCAATAGCAAAGAATTTTCTGGCTCAGGATGTCAGTAGTGCCAAAACTTTGCTATGCCGTTGTCTGTCAGAAATAAGAACTAATATGGGGATAGCAAAATGAACAGAGCAACTACTACTAATCTAGGTTGCTATATACAGTGTATGTGGATGTGTCTTTTAAGTTTTTTTTTTTCCCCCCCCTTAGGGTGGTTGAGTTTGCCTCTTATGGTGATTTAAAGAATGCTATTGAAAAACTTTCTGGAAAGGAAATAAATGGGAGAAAAATCAAATTAATTGAAGGCAGCAAAAGGCACAGGTATCTGTAATATTTTTAAGTCAAAAAGTTCTACTTAATGGACTTTTAGGGTGTATCATGAAGACTCATTCCCCACTTTCTTTCCTCTTTCTCACACTTTTCATAGTAGGTCAAGAAGCAGGTCTCGATCAAGGACCAGGAGTTCCTCTAGGTCACGAAGCCGATCTCGTTCCCGTAGTCGCAAGTCTTACAGCCGGTCAAGAAGCAGGAGCCGGAGCAGGAGCAAGTCCCGTTCAGTTAGTAGGTCTCCTGTGCCTGAGAAGAGCCAGAAACGTGGTTCTTCAAGTAGATCTAAGTCTCCAGCATCTGTGGATCGCCAGAGGTCCCGGTCCAGGTCCAGGTCCAGATCAGTTGACAGTGGCAATTAAACTGTAAATAACTTGCCCTGGGGGCCTTTTTTTTAAAAAAACAAAACAAACAAAAAAAAAAAACAAAAACAAATTCCCAAACCATACTTGCTAAAAATTCTGGTAAGTATGTGCTTTTCTGTGGGGGTGGGGTTTGGAGGGGGGTTGGGCTGGGCTGGAAATCTTTGTAGATGTGGACCACCAAGGGGTTGTTGAAAACTAATTGTATTAAATGTCTTTTGATAAGCCTTCTGCTCACATTTTTGTGAATGTCTGAAGTATATAGTTTGTGTATATTGACAGAGCTCTTTTATAACTAAAGCAAATTTAATTTTTTGTACTAGAAAAATTGAACATTTTAGTTCTTGGTTATTCAAATATGTTAATTCAGAATTAGTTTAATGCCTCAATTAAACTAATTAATAGCTTTGGACACTTAAAAGAGCTCTAAATTTGCTTGTATATAAAGGCTTAATTTGAGTTTTCCTTGTTAGGGTCAAGGGTGTCCTCCCATCCACCCCATTAACAGCTGCAGGACAGACACATTAAAGCAGCTGTTTGTTATTGATAATAAAATATTATAAAACTGCTTTTTGTCTGTTTGTCTGAAGAAGTCCTATACTACTTGCTTTTTCCATTCTTTTCTACATGTAATGTTTAAGGGGCACAACACATCTAGAATCGTGGAGTAGTTTAGTATGGGCTTTTTTTAATAGTATTTTTTAACATTTCCAGGCTAGTTAAAAGTCTAAATAGCCAAAAAAGTGATTTGACAGTTAAATCTTGTGTCTGTTCTTCATGCTTTCCCTTTGTTGCTTGACTATTTGCATCAGTTGCTTATGCTAACAGTTATGAGGAATAACACATTTGGGAAGCAAGTTATAAAATCTAATGCCTGCCTTAATGGCTTTAGTACATAGTTTGTATGGTCAGAGATGATAGAAAGCTTATTAGTCAACATGAAAGTGAAAGGGACTTCCACATCTTGTTTCCTTTAGTTTTGAGACATGGCTGTACATGTGAAGGGGGAAACAATAGTGAAAACTGCTTAAAGGCCAAGATCCCATTTGTTTAAAAGTGTCAGGGCCCTTTGCCTGAACCTTTAAACTCCTTCCTCTAAGTATAGGAAATGAGCTTTATTCTAGTACTGTCAAAGACTTGGGCTAGGCGCTGCGGTGCACACATGTAATCCCAGCACTTGGGAGGCTGAGGCAAGGAGGATCACGAGTTCAAAGCCAGCCTCAGCAATGGCGAGGCACTTAATAACTCTGTGAGACCCTGTCTCTAATAAAATACAAAAAAAGGGCTGGGGATGTGGCCCAGTAGTTGAGTTCCCGTGAGTTCAATCCCTGGTAACAACAACAACAAAAAAAGACTTAAGTCTTTTGAGTGCTAGGCTAGATATGTATTTGGGAACACAGAAAAACATCTACATATCAGCCATAGTAGACGTTGTATTTTAAGTGCTTTACCCATATAGTCATTGAATCTTAAAAACTGTAATACCACTCCAATACAGGAAATTCAGGGGCATTGTCAAAGGATGAGTAAGTGGTATCTCCAGATGTTGCAAGTCTGGGAATAGGAATCTACTTTAGGGAGTAGGTGTGAAAAATTTGATACCCTTCTCTTCTGGGCTTGGGATGTGAAATAATGCTTTTAGTAGGCTGAATCTGGGAAGTCGTTTGTGGTATAGTTGTTAACTTGAGGGAACTGGGTTTATTTAATTCTGGGGTGGAAGCAAAAATTAATTGTGATCTCTAGATACAATTACAGCCTGAAGTAATATGACTTCCGCCCTTGGACCCTTCAGATGTACTCTGGGCATTATGGTTACGCGTAATTGGATATTGCATGTGGCCCCTCCCAACCCAACTTAGCAAGTAGAGGCTTGCAACTTTTAATCTTTACAAGTGTTTGAGAGGGAATAAAATCTCTGACTTTAAAATGGCAGGTAACTGGGTTATTTATGTTCCAAAAAGGGAATTTGTTTGAATTTTAATATATATGACCTGAGAAGTCACGAGCAGGGTGAATGTAATGCTAAAAGTTTCAGAACCAGCCTTTATGTAGGGTATGATATTGCCTTGGTTTTTTGTGTTTATAGTTCTGATCTAATTCTCTAAGGGGTAATTTGAGGATAATATATTTTAAGTCCAACCCTAATCTTTCTTAAAAGCTAAACATACTTGTTTTTACATTCCTTTGTTCAAGGTAGCTGTGTGTCCTAGGAAGTGTTATCAGCTAGATAGTAGAGGAAGCAATCTGAACAGATGTTTAACAGAATCTAAAAGTGGCTAGGTAGTAAACTTTTTTTAATCTAAAGAGAATGTTAGTTACCCATATTGGTGGTTCTGATGTTGGGAATACTCTGTTAGTCCTACATAAATGTGTTCTAGGATTAATTTGTGATTTTAGTTGACCTGATCATATTAGTATGAAGTCTGAATAATTAAGCATCTTCAGCCAGACTTAAGTGTTAATATTAATCTTAATGATTATTTTCACGTGATACCCAAAATGCTTAAATTTCTTAAGA
The DNA here is from genome assembly GCA_025594165.1 of Tamias sibiricus. Taxonomy (NCBI): domain Eukaryota; kingdom Metazoa; phylum Chordata; class Mammalia; order Rodentia; family Sciuridae; genus Tamias; species Tamias sibiricus. The sequence continues at coordinate 39,410,649 of CM046659.1, read as the reverse complement.
GAAAGTTTTAAAAATTTGGGTATTTTCAAATTTTTGTTTCATTTGGGAAAGCATTCTGACAATAGTTCAGTTTCTCCAGTTTGGGGGAGTTGCTTCATTCCACTGGTCTGTTATGAGCTGATGGAATAGATTGTTAATGAAATGAAGTTCTGTTTTTTGGCTTTACCTTGTTACAGCTTCTCACTACTGGTGGTCTTCAGATATCTACATTTCATTATGAGTGTGAATGCTATTTTGAGTTTGCCTTGTTAATTACTTTTGCATTTTATGTCCACTTTTGCGTGCTTGGTGTCATGCTATTCTCGCAAAATTTTAATCCAAATGATACCAAAGAGAAAGGAATAGGATCTTTTGCATTAGGACTTTTGTAGTGTACTAATTCTGCAGTGCTCTTGAGCATTTATTTCCTTTTGGGACAAAAAACTTTTGACAGAGATTTGGGTATTTGATTAATGGGTAAAACATGCCATTTTTGATTAGCACAGAAATGGAGTTTTATATGCTAATTGGGCACTGTTCTAGAGATCCAGGGCAAGGCAGATTTAGTTTTTGCCTTCATAGAGTTTAGTCTTCCTTTGTCCTCCAGTCCAAGCCTTGATTCTGCACTGAAGTGAATCTTTGCAAGAAATGAGGTTGCTTGGAAGTGCTAGATAAAGACAAGCCTGGTGTTTGTTTCATTTTTGCTGCTCTGTAGTTGACCACACTGGCTTTCTGAGTTGCCATCGGCCCAGAGTCCAGGCTACTGTGGGAAGGGCTAAGCTGTGCAAGGGGAGCACTCTTCCCCTTTGTGGGCACCATTTCCCAGAGGTGGAATTGCTTCTTGAGTTGTGGCAGGCTTATAGATCATTTTTGTTTTATCTGAAAAAATCAAAAAGGGTTAAAGGCATGGTGGGAGTACAATAATGATAATAAACCTGTTCATTTTGGAAAATAATACTATTTCTAGAGTTTACTATGTATGTATACAATTATTTATTTAAGAAATGTTTTTATAGTTGAACATGGAGACAATACCTTTGTTCGAATTATTTTTTATGTGGTGCTGAGGATTGAACCCAGTGCCTCACGCATGCAAGGCAAGCGCTCTACCATTGAGCCACAACCCCAGCCCCACAGTCTTTTATTTTTAATTTGATATATCTCATGATTCAAACTCTTGAGGAAAGATTTGCTTTCTTAATCTTTGTAATGGTAGGTAGTTACTAGCAATAAAATGCCTATGAAATTCGAGATTTCGTCTCTTTACCTCTAGCAACTTTGAACATAAAATAATAGGGGAGGTGGGTTTATGTAAGCAAGGGTGATTTGCATTCTGGAGGTAACAGGGCAGGGAAGAAGAGCTTTAGGGAAATTTGCGCCAGGAGAATCCACCTTTTCTTTTGTCTCATTGCTATAAGAGTACAGGGTTCAAGAACACAAACCTTTTTGTGATGGATTGTTTACTCTGAGAATAGCTGCTTGGGACTATTAGCTCCAAAGAGAACGTGCCACTGGGGTCTTCTTCCAAGGTGTATTGTGAAGAAGTTTCTTTCCTCATGTCTGAATATAGATACATAGACTATTGCCCCTGAAAAGGTCATTTAGGCCTTTCTTGAACTAAAACTTTTGAGCCTTGAGTTCATTCATGTAGATGTTTCTCCCCCTTTTTTTTTTGGTACTGGGGATTGAATTCAGGGGCACTTGACCACTGAGATACATCCCCAGCCGTATTTTGTATTGAGAGAAAGGGTTTCACTGAATTGCTTAGCACCTCTCTGAGTTGCTGAGGCTGGCTTTGAACTCGAGATCCTCCTGCCTCAGCCTCTTGAGCTGCTGGGATTACAGGCGTACACCACCACACTTGGCTCTCCCAAGCATTTTTTGGTAAGGTGGTTATCTTTTGGGGCAAAAATCTCTTAAGCTGTTGTAAGAAAAGCCTCAGACTTAAGATTCTTCTCCACAACTGCACAGTAGTTTTGAAGCAGTGCTTGCTGATAGTTTTGTTCTGTAGAATGGTCAGCCTCCCCCCCCCCCCCTTTGGCTGTTTGAAAACAAAGGTTATATCTTAAGCTCAAAGGCAGAGAGTCTGCATTTGCTTGTATGTAATATGAATTTGAAAAATTCTTTTTGTAAAAAATGTTTTTATTTATTTGCTTTAGTTGAACACAATGCTTTTTTTATTCAATGCGTTTTATTTGTACGTGGTGCTGAGGATCAAACCCAGGTTGCCCACGTGGTAGGTGAGCGCTCTACCACTGAGCCACAATCCCAGCCCAAGAAAAATTCTTAAAGAGACGGAATTGGGTAAGTTATAAGTATTAGTGATGTTTAGAGTTAAATAATTAAGATGTGTTATAAAGCAAGGTTGAATTTTCTAGATTAAAGACATTTGTGGGCCAGGGTTCTAGTCCAGATTTAGAAGTTTGCTTAACGTGTTAGAACCTGGGTAGTCCCCAGCATGGGTGTGGGGTGGCATTTGTGATAAAAATGCACTCTAGAAAGGGATTCTGGGCTTTTTATTTTTGGAGGTAATGTTCTAAACATTTTAAGAGGTGCTATGTTAATCCAGTAGTGATCAGATTAAAGTATAGATCATATTATTCAGGTTTATTTTGATGGTTACAGTTTTACCAGGCTTGTGCTTATTGTGTATACAGAGTTGTGTTTGAGTTCTGGATATAAGAGCTGCATAGCTTTGATGTGTTTTCTCTACATGTGGTTACCAGTGGTGCAAGGGGTTCTGGCCTAGTTCCAGGACCTGAAAACTCAATCCTAAAAAATACTAAAATTTCTTGAACTCTTCAAGACCTTTCACCAAACCCTAGTATCTTAGAACTGTCTCTGTCCAAGGCAGTTCTATCATATTTTCTCATACTGAGAAATGGTCTCCCTGCTTAGATAAAGCAGCCCACATTTTGGTTTTTCCATCTAGAAGGTAGGCAGAGCATGCAGTTAATGAAAGTTACGTTGGCTCTTCGAGGTCTTTTGTGTGCTGGTGCTACCTGGTTCTTTGTGATTTGATAAAGAGGTAAAGCCCCATCCTAAAAGTTCTGATAGAAATGTGTTGAAAGACTCGGTTCCAATATGGGAGCAGAGCTTGAATGGGGGTTGATACTCACCCTTGGGAGACTTGATTTTTTCATAGCACCGAAACACAATAATGAAGAGAAGCCCTTCGCCAAGCTGGAAAATCATGTAGAGGAGTGGAAAGAAGAAAAGTGGTCCAATGACTTCAGGGGGGAAAGTCACATTGAGGATGGTAGAACAGAGTTGAATGTTTTGGAATCCTGTCTCCATGCTGATGGTGCGTCTGCACCTAGAAGGAAACCAGATGTGTAGGATGCATATTGAGTTCTTAAGAAAAGTCAAATTGATGTATTGAATCCAACCCTGTGGAGAATGGTGCCTAGAAGATTCATTCAGGAAGTTTTTATTAAGTATTTTGAGTACCATTGAAATTTGTCTGCTTTTGCAGGATTGCCAAATTTAAATTTGAAAAAATCCTTTTGCTGGTGACGGATGAAAGGAAGATGTGAGTTGGTATCATTCACTGGCTTGTTAGATTTTCAACAGGTAGTGGAAGATAGTTTGTCTGAAATGCCCTGGGTTTTGCCTGGTTCCCGGGTGTGTGGTTTAGACATCTTTAAAACAAATACCCTAATTTGATTCAGCCCTATTTTCTCTCTTGGGAAGATATTTTCTTAGTTTTACTTTCCGTTTTATGGATTAGATAATGGATGTTTATATATAATGAATATGTATACAACTTATTGAATTCGAAGTGTTTTAAAATCTCCCAAAAAGCTCATTTATTATGAGGGAGGCTACTGTGGTGACATTCAGGCCATTTATTGTGATCTGCATTGAGAAAATTTGATGTCACTGGTCATTGATGGCCTTTTGACTTGGGTTACATCTGTAGTGATTTATTAGTACAGATTTTTAAATGGATAATTTTTTTATATTTATTTTTTCGTTGTAGTTGGACACAATGCCTTTGTTTTATTTATTTATTTTTATGTGGCGCTGAGGATCAGACCCAGGGCCTTGCATGTGCTAGGTGAATACTCTGAGCCACAACCCCAGCCCTTGGATAATTATTTTTTAATTGTATTTTGAAAAAAAATGTTTTTTGTGTTTATGTGGTGGGTGGGTGCTAGTAATGTTTATATTCCTTCCTAAGCATTTGTCCCCGGGGCTAAAAAGAGGGAAAATGTCTATACTACTGTAGAGAGATGGAATCTAGACTCTGGAGAGGGGCACTTTGCCCTTAGATGTTATTTCTTGTTCCAGGGTTCTTTTTTCCTTTGGTGCCTTTGAATATAACAGCTATGAAAATGCTTGGCCTATAACCTTTTTTTTTTTTTTTTTTTTTTTTGGTACCAGGAATTGAACCCAGGGGCTCTAATACCTACCGTGCTTTGAGACAGAAGAGAGCAGAGAGAATGTAGCCTAGCAGGAAGCCAATAAAAGGCATCAGGGAGGAGATGGTCAGCAGGTGTGGTGTCATGGCATACATGATGCTGTTCCCTGTGTTGATGATGGAGAGGGCTGTGACTGCCACGCTGATTAAGAGAGTGATGATCATCCCTCCCTGGACATGAGAACAAGGAAAAAAGTCATTATGGGAGATAGGAGAGGGATGGGGAAGCGCATGGGATTGGGAGTGAAAAACATTTTTTATTAGAATGTTGATAATTTGAAGTGGAAAAGGGGGAACGTGAAAGATCTGTATATTTTTAGACTTCTTAACAATAGTTTGGAGACTTGGAAGAGAGAAACTGGACTAATAACTTAAAACTCAGCCACACAGCTTTTTTTTTTTTTTTTTTTTTTTTTTTTTTTTTTAATCGAGCTCTAGATGGCAGGTTTTCAGTGAATGGCTGTAGTTTTGAGGACTTGAGACTATTCAGATCTCCTGTAAAGTGGGTATTCTAAGTTTAAAAGTTTCAAAGTCAACACTTTAGGAGTCTGCACACACCAATCTTGCATTACTGACAGTGTTAAGTAGAATTTGTCATACATGTCTCAAAGAGACTCCATTATAGGCAGGGACTTCATTGTCTTAAAATTAATAAGACTTCTGTGTTGGGGACGTTAACATGCCAGTAGATAGAAACTCTCTGGCTTTCTCCCACTTCCTGATACGGGAACTTGGCCTAGCCAAGGGACGTTGCCCTGACGTATGATGAGAAATCAGTTGCCACTAGGATAGGCTAATGGCTCTGCCAATGTGATTTGCTCATGCTCCCTATTCCCTATGTGCCCTATGATCTTTCTGCTGATTGGCCCATGTCTTCTATAAAGGCTGTCCAACTTCCTCAATAAAATGAGCTCGTGCCTTGACCGTGCCTTGACCGGACTCCCTGGTGTATGCCTGATTGTCTTCTGTCGTGAAGGCTGAGTGTGGCCACCAGTCGACTCCTGCCTCTTCCCGATTCCGCCTCACTGCTGGGGCGTGTTCCCCCAGCCTTCTCTGCCGGCCAGAGAAGGCCAAACCCAGGTTCAGGGGAGCTAAAAACCCCAGCAATTGAACTCCAACTTCTGGAAATTGCTAGTGACGGAAAGAAAAGCTAGTTAAAAGGGCAGTTGGGTGAGCCAAGTAGTACAGTTTTCAATACCAAATCATGTGTAACCATAAGGGACAAGCCTACTTTCTTGTAAGACCCTCAAATGGGATGTGAACAAAGTTGCCGAAAGGAGGTTCACAAATGGCTTACGTAGTAAGAGCATCATCAGAATCATCAGAACTATGTGTGTCCATCTTGTCCCAAGTAAGTGCTGTGAAAGTGACATGTTTTTAGAATAACTACAAGTTCTTGTTATAAAAAGTTATTGTCTTTATGGTTGCATATTATTAAAATTTCAGTGGGTAGATTTATGATGAAATTAGTGTTTAGATTTTTCAGTATGTGGCATAGAAAGAATGCTGGCTTTCAAAGTGCATGATAGCATGTTCCACAAATCAACATGTATGTATGAATTTAAGGCTGTTTGTCCCTTTTATCTTCTGAGTAAAGGACTGTATAGCAAACTTTTCTCATTTGGGGCTTAATCCTGTGTTCAAGAAAAAGGAGGCAAAATCTGAGGGTGCGTTCCGCCCCCCCCCCCCCCCCCCCAATGGCTCTTGGAGGCCTATGTTCTTCCTTTGTCATCCTGTTCCATAAAAAATGAAGTGAATGTGAAGCTGAAAAAATGGACAGCTAGCCTCTTGGTATACTAAATCATTTTATAGCCTTTTAAATGGAAATAAACCCAACTTCAAATAGCAGGTTCTGGCAGAAGGTATCTGCTTAAACTGTTCAACCACCAGTTGCATTCCCTATTAAGTTCAGATGTGAGATGGACCAGTATCATGGTGGAAATATCTTGGGCTAAGGGAAATTAGTCCAACATTTTGGACTGAATGCGGGGAAATAACTTACCAATGAAACTTAACTAGGAGTCTCAAAAGGAGTGAAGGGAGGGCTGGGATTGTGGCTCAGGTAGAGCACTCGTCTAGTACGTGTGCGACCCGGGTTCGATCCTCAGCACCACATACAAATAAACGCATTGTGTACAACTAAAAGCAAATAAATAAATTAAAAAAAAAAAAAAAAAAAAAAAAAAAAGGAGTGAAGGGAGGTGGTAGAAAAGCTTGAAGAGCAGTCTCCAAAGCCAAGGGAGAAAGCTTTTGAGGAGGCAGTGGACAAATGTGTAAAAGTCTGCTGAAAGATCAAGAAAGCATTGAGAAATGTCTGTAGGATTTGCAAAGAAAGTGGAGCAGGTGGTCACTAAGATGCTGAGAGTGATAGGAGACCAAAAGAGAGAAGAAAGAGATTCAAATAACAGACTAATTGTTGAGGGCTTGGTATGTTGTGAGAAGATTGTGGTAGCATGGTAGAAATGGAAGGTGTTCTAGAGGAAGTTAAATCAACAAGGGAGTGAAGGAGAGCTTTCCTGAAGCCTGGTTAGGAAGAGGAGCAAAGAGGTCTTAGTTGAAATGAGAGGTTGGTCCTACCAAAAAAAAAAAAAAAAAAAAGACAATAGAGTCAATCAACAAATATATGAAAAAGTGTTCAACATCTCTGGTAATTAGAGAAAAGCAAATCAAAACTACTTTAAGATATCATCTCACTCCAGTCAGAATGGCAGGTATCAAGAATACAAGCAACAATAAGTGTTTGCGAGGATGTGGGGGGAAAGGGGACACTCTTACATTGCTGGTGGGACTGCAAGTTGGTGCAACCAATCTGGAAAGCAGTATGGAGATTCCTTAGAAAACTTAGAATGGAACCATCATTTGATCTAGCTATCCCACTCCTCAATTTGTACCCAAAGGACTTAAAAATAGCATACTACAGTGACACAGCCACTTCAGTGTTTATAGCAGCACAGTTCACAATTGCTAAATTGTGGAAGCAACCTAGATGCCCTTTAGTAGATGAATGGGTAAAGAGACTGGTACATAATGAAATTACTCAGCATTAAAAATAAAGTTGACATTTGCAGGTAAAGGGAATTGGAGAACATTATGCTAAGCGAAATAAATCTCAAATTGGGCTGAATGTTTTCTCTGAAGAGAATGCTAATCCATATGGGGTTGTGCATGGGATGAGTGAAGGAACTTTGGATGGGGACAGTGGAATGAGACATACCCTAGATACGTGTATGATTGCATGAATGATGTGACTATTTCATGCACTACCAGAGAAGTGTAAATTCTCCATTTGTATACAATGAATCAAAGAACTTTCTACTGTCATGTATAACATTAGAATAAATACTATGAGTGATTTTTGTTTTTCAAAGATAAGGAGAGATGAGAACCTTAATCAGAGTTGATTGTGAAGAACCAATACCAGAGGTATTTGAGAATGAGGGCGAGACTGTCAGGAAAGAAGAATGTAAAATCAATAAAAGAAGGCCTCTGAGGAACAGTGGCAGAGAGGATGGGACCTGAATGGCTCAGATCAGGTGATTAGCCATGGACAGGACATAGAATAACCTTTCCATGTTTTTCAACAGGTGGGAAGAGTATCTGTGACTATAGTAGTGGCACAGAGCAAGGGCAAAAAACCCCACTCTTTTATTTATTTATTTTATTTTATTTATTTTTTTTTTTTGGTACCGGGGATTGAACTCGGGGGCACTCAACCACTGGGCCACATCCTCAGCCCTTTTTTGTATTTTATTAGAGACAGGGTCTCACTGAGTTGCTAAGTGCCTCGCCATTGCTGAGGCTGGCTTTGAACTCGCGATCCTCCTGCCTCAGCCTCCCAAGTGCTGGGATTACAGGCGTGCGCCACCGCACCCGGCCAACCCCACTCTTTTAAAAGAATGGTAATATGAAAAAACTGACAACATGACTTCTGTCTTTGTTCTAGGCTGAAACCTGCTGCCAAACCTTGGGCTTCCAAGCTGCATGCCCTGTAGACCAACCCAAAAGCTTAGATCTAGGGACAGAGACTGAACAGGTCCTAAGGATGGGGGAAGGCATAGTTCTCCTTTAAGACTAGGGTGATCTGCTGGCCAGAAGGGAGGCTGACAGGAACCAAGCTCCAAGGTCAAAAAAGTTGGTGGAGGGCCCACAGCTGTACTTCCAAGATTGTAGTTCTGAGATTCCTCTGAGGGCAAGGCAGTGACGTGTGTTATGTGACCACAATACTACTATTAAATTCTCGAGGTTTTACTCACTTCATTCTTCGTCCATCCCATTCCTGAAATGCTGGGAGTACATACACCACCACCTTTCCCCTGGCTCCCTTTGGCTTCTTAAGTCAGCGAAGTCTGCCTTGGTGCCCTCTGAACTCAATTCAGAGTTCTTCCAATCTTAGCTAAATTCTACTCTTCTTTATGATCTGGCTCAAGCCTCTCTCCTCCAAGATGCCTCTGTGACCACCTCAGCTCTCAAAAATTACCTCCTTACCTTCTGCCAGTACCTGTTCTTGTGGAGTTGTTGAATCTCATTTCTCTTGTGTTACTTTGTACAAATATCAAACTATGAAGACTTTGTCCTCAGAATCTAGTAAGGACCTTAATGTAAACGTTATTAAAATAATGGTTATGCCTTATGCTTTTTTGTTTCCCTAATTTCAAAAGTATTTTGGGCACGTTATGATTCCATGAAATAGGAGTACTAAGTTTATTTCCCCCTTTTTTTTTGTACCAGGGATTGAACCCAGGGGTGCTTAACTACTGAGCTACATCCTCAGCCTTTTTTATTTTGAGACAGTCTTGCTAAGTTGCTTAGGCTGGCTTTGAACTTGAAATCCTCTTGCCTCAGCCTCCAAAGTCCCTGGGATAACAGGTGTGTGCCACTGCATCGGGCTCCCCTCCCACCACTCCCCACCTTTTAATAAGGAAACTCATTGTTTGCATGAGTCTCAAAGGTCCATAAAGGCTTGGTCCCTAGGATGGTACAAATTGGAAGTATTGTGAACGTATAAGAAGGTAGGGCATTATGGGAGGTCCTTAGGTCATTGTGATTATACTCTTGAAGGGGATTTGGGAACCTGGCCCATGCTTATGTGTGTGCTCTCTTCCACACCCATGTTCTTCCTGTCACAAAAATGTAAGAACTTGCTCCAACATTACTCCTGCCATGACATGCCACCCTTACTGGAGGACGGGCTACCTGATCTTGGACTTGGACTTGCAGAACTGTGAGCAGAAATAAACTGCTTTACTCCATAAGAAGCTTTGTGTGGTGGTGTTTCCTTTTCACATCGCTCTCTAAGATAGGGCTCCCACATTCTTACCTTCATAATATAGGGTACATATTTTGGCCGTTTGGATTTGAGGATGATTCCTATGGTGCAAGGGATGAGAACCAGGACTAATGATATCATAATGCCTTTATAGGGCACCTTATCCTCCAGGCTGCCATCATAGATCCCTTTGGAGTAGACATACAAGAGGAAAGGCATCATTCCCAGGGCAAAGAAGGTGGAGCAGGTTGTCATCACGATGCTGGGTGGGAGAGATGAGAAGAGTGGACAGAGTCCATTAACAGACTTATGGGATGTTAGCTATGTGCCTGGCACTGTGCTAAGTGCTTCACAGACTGCTTCATTTCCTTAAGCAGTAAGCATACTATCTCCTTTTGGCTTTTAGGGAAGTTGATGACTAGAAAAAATTGTGACTTGCCTCAAGTCAAATAGTGACAGGCAGAATTTGAGTACAGACCTATCCAACTACATTGGCCCTATGTGCTTCACTGACAAAGGGGCCATACCAATCCTATCTGTAATAAGACCTTTTTGCTTTGAGCATCCACCATATGTACAACCCATTTTGAATATAGCTGATTTCCATCACCCTGACTATAGCACATAGGATCATGGAGTAGCACCTGATACAGTTAGTAAATGTGTGGCTCAGAGCATAGGAAATAGCTGGATAAGAGTAGCTTTGTCCAACAGGTAATATGGATCAACAAGTGCATTTTACCTGTTGGAGAATGTGAGACAATGGTCTTTGGGAATAGGTGGCATGGGAGTAGAGGCAAATAAAAATAAACTATGATTAGAAGGACTGTAAGAAATAGAAGCAAATCAGAAATTAATTTGAAGGTCTATAATAATGGAGCAATAGAAGAGGCCCCAATTACTCAGATTGAAAAACAAATTTCATAGGTGGAGAACAAACAACAAAATTCAGTGTTTTTAAATAATTTACACAAGCAACAAGGGAAATTCCCAATTCTATAGTAAACGTTAAACTTGGTGGTGAAATAAGGACTTAATGTAACAAAAGGAAAAAAGCAACAGTATTATCACTTTATAAATTATACTATATACAGGCCCTCTCTGGCACAGCAAAACAGAAAAAATAGGGATGGGAAAAGAAGAAAAAAAAATGTTTTGCCAATAATAGGATTATTTGTAGAGAAAAGTTTCCATTGTAACTAGCAAGAGAATCCAGAAGATTCTAAATACATTCATAATATTGAAAAATGGGACCCAAGATACTAATAACAAATAGGCAATTTTTAAAAATATGCTATTATATTCACAAAAATGAAATACTTGGATCTAAAAGAGATGTAAGATCTATTTTTTTTTTTTTTTGAGACGTAAGATCTTTATAGAAGAAATATAACTTCATAGATAAGAAAAAAGGCCTAAGGCCAAGAAAAGCTACACGATATTTTTGGTTGGGGAAGATTCAATAGTATAAAAATGGTTTCTAAATTTCTGTATAAAGATAATGCAGGGCTGGGATTGTGGCTCAGCGGTAGAGCGCTCGCCTAGCACGTGCACAGCCCAGGTTCGATCCTCAGCACCACGTACAAATAAACGCATTGTGTACAACTAAAAGCAAATAAATAAATATTAAAAAAAAAAGATAATGCAAATCTAATAAAAATTCACCCAATTTTTAATTTTTGTGGGGTTGGTACTGAGGATTGAATTCGGGCACTCTACCACTGAGCTTATATTCGCAGTCCTTTTTCTAGGTTTACTTTCTATTTTGAGGCAGGCAGGATCTAAGTTGTTGGGTTTGGCCTCAAACTTTCAATCTTACTGCCTCAGCCTTCCTCGTTGCTGGGATTTACAGGATGGAGCCACCATGCCCAACTTGGGAAATTTTCTGGTAGACTTGAAAGCTTATGTAGGAGCCCTAATTAAGGAGATAGCTAAGATTGCGGTTAGCTGTGAGCCTTGGAGATGTTCGAGCATTGCCACCTTCCATGATATTGCGGGACTTGGCCCAGGACATAGCGGATCGGGTCAGCGCCATTTGCATGATCTCGCGGGACTTGGCTCAGGACATTGTGGGTGTCGTGTGCCATTTTGGTGGTGTCGTGTGGATGGTGTGTTGGAGTTGTTGTTGGAGCCGGAGTGAGAAGCTAGCAGAATAAAGAGCCTGTTTGTTTCCAGTCCGCCTCTGAACTTATTCCCGTGGCGTTGTTGCTCCAAGTGGCAATCACTTCAGGCAGCAACAAGCTGATTATAAAATTCAGGTGGACACCTAAAAGGCAGATGGGTGCAGTGGCACACACCTCTAATCCCAGCAACTCAGGAGGCTGGGGCTCACAAGTTCAAGGCTACAAGGCCCTGTCTCAAAAAATAAAAAGGGTTGGGGATATGGCTCAGTGGTAAGATGCCCCTGGATTCAATCCCCAGTAAGGGGTTGGGGGGGAGTAGAAAGGTCAGAGTAGCTAGCATCATTTTCAAGGATAATGTGTGGGGGTGCTGGGGTTGTAGCTCAGTGGTAGAGTGCTAGGCAATCACATGTGAGGTACTGGGTTCAATCCTCAGCACCACATAAAAATACACTAAAAATAAATGTATTGTGTCCATCTACAACTAAAAAAAAATTTTTTTTTAAATAGGGGGGACAATGGGCTGGGGTTGTGGCTCAGCGGTAGAGTGCTTGCCTTGCACGTGCTTGGCCCAGGTTCGATCTTCAGCACCACATAAACATAAATGCATTGCATTGTGTACAACTAAAGCAAATAAATAAATATTTAAAACAAAATAGGGGGACAACATTTCAGATATCAAGACATAACTTGATTGTAATTAGGAAAATGTGGTACTGGGGCAAGGCTAGCCATATTAACCAGGTACAAACTCATGATATTTAATGAGAGAGGTTGCATTATATAATTACTGGAAAAAATTCAGTTGTGCTGGGCGCAGTGGGGCGCATGCCTGTAATCCCAGCACTTGGAAGGCTGAGGCAGGAGGATCACAAGTTCAAAGCCAGCCTCAGCAATAGTGAGGCCCTTAGCAACTCAGTGAGACCCTGTCTCTAATAAAATACAAAAAAGGGCTGGGGATGTGGCCCAGTGGTTGAGTGCCCCCGAGTTCAATCGCTGGTACCAAAAAAAAAAAAAAAAAAAAAAAAAAAAAAAAAAAAAACCACACCACACATAAAAATAAATTCTAGGTTGATTGAAGATCTTCACATGAAAAGCAAAAATTTAAAACTTTTCAAAGAAAATATAGAGAACCTTTGTCACTTTGCAGATAGCATAGGTAGTTTCTTAAACCCAGAATTTAAATGATCAAGAAAAAATAGTGGCAAATTTGACTAAATTAGAGTAAGTAGTCTTTGTAAGATATCAAGCCCCAAACAGCAAATAGACTTTCACCATATATAAATGACTTTGATAATTTAAAAATACACTAAAACAATCCTATAAATAAACAAGCAAAGCCCATAACATTTCCAGAAAAGGATACACAAATGGCCAATAAATGCATGGAAAGCTGCCAGGTCTCCCATGACATCAAATTTAAAATCACTGTGATTGATTTCACACTCATCAGTTGGCAATACTTAAAAAGTCTGATAATTTCAAACAAAGATCGGGAGAAACAGGGATCCTAATGAAGTATGAAGTGAAGCAACTACATTTGCTGTAGAATTGTGAGTCTACGGCCCAGCAGCAGTCTTGCTTTTATTACATATGCTCTCACCTGTGAGCAAGGGACCATCCACAAGACTGTCCACTGAAGCAGTGGATGAAATCTGCAGACATGTCGACCACAGCATGGATCAACTCAAGCAAATTATACAGCAATTCAAATGCATGTAGTTATTTTACATACATGCCTGTTTCTCAAAACAAGTTGTCAAATGATGACAGTTAATATAAAATTTAGAACATGCAAATACAGCAGTATGTTTTATTTATGGATGTATAACATGTAATAAAGATCCCAGGAAATGCAGAACACCAAATCCCAGGAGGTGTTTCCTTTGGAGAACAAAGGAATGAGATGGGGGAGGGACATGCGGGGATTTCAGTGCTGGCTATTGATTTGTGTAAAAGAACAACTTATATGTTTACTTTGCTGTCCTAGAGCAGAGAAGTCATGCTTACTTTGGCTTGGTGTGTTGATTTTGAAGTTTGCTCTGGGACTTGCTGTACCTTATCCTCATGGGCATGTGGGAGTCATGTTCCCAGACCTTGGAGTACTTCATCCATGTGCACAGTGATGGGGGGGGGGCTAGTCAGAGCTGTCCATCTCCTAACCTGCTGGTTTCTGTGACTGTTGTGATCCTCAGTTTACCTTGAGGAACATGGATGGGAGATAACTTCCAGACTCTAGTTTCCACAATGATGACATTGTGGCATGGCTGCCTCTTGGGGAAAGGGTACATTTGGTTTTATCTTTTTCCTTCCTGCTTCAGCTCTTGAAACACTGCATACTCCTTGCTTTGGACATCTGTACACCATGTTTGAGAATCTGGTTTTGAGCTCCTATCTATGGAGAGCTCAGAGGCAGAAGGTGAGGGAGATGTGAGGGGACCCACCAGTCCTATGGTAAAGAGAGAAACTTTCAGGAACCCCAATGGCTTCCATCTTGTCCTGGTTAGTCTTCCTACATCATGTGGGGAGACCTGTGGGAATCCTTGGCTTGTGCCCAAGCCTGCTGCCCCACTACCATTTGCTGTAGTTTCCACTGTGGGCCCTGTGGGATGAGGGAAGCAGTTGAGCTTGAGAGAAAGCAAAGGCAGTCAAAAGAGAGCAGTTCCTGCTGGCATTCTCTTCTCTGTTCTGGACAAACCAAGCTCACTTCAGGAAGAAACTGTCTTGAGGAATCCACCTGATGGCCTAGCCTCTTGTCACAGCAGGCTGCCTCAGACTCACCCCAGCTGGAGGCAGAAATACCAGGAGAGAATCCTGGGCTGGTTCTAGATGCAACTTTCCCACAGTTTGGGGGAAACCTATGGTGGTTTTCCAGACTTTGGATTCCTCATGTGTAAGCTGAAATTAGTGTTTACTGATTCTTCCCGACTCTAAGCGGGACATAATAGTGTTGTGCTGAGTGAGTGCTCTCAAATTGGGCTTTGGAGCTACATCTGCTCTTTAGACATATATTGTTTAGTTTTTACAATCTTTCAGACAAATTTGAATAAGTTGCTGATGTTTAAAAATTTGGAGATTCCAAATAAAAATGGAGATTCTACCTTCTCTTGAAAAGCAGGAAGCTGTGAAAGCAGTAGGCCCTGTGCCTTTGAGGCTGGCAGGCTAGCAGCCATCTTGTTTATGGACATACTGACCCTGAATATGAGTCAAAGTACAGGTCCTGGAGCCACCCAGACTTTCAGTAAAGGTTTTTTCCATAGGCCAGATTTAAGACTCAAGTTTCCTCATCTTTATATGTGGCTAGTTACAGCAGCCCCATCCAGGCACTGAGCATCTCATGTACTTATCCAGTGTTTAGTGCAGATTTTTATTTTGTTCTTACTATCATTGTCATTATAATACATGTAACAAATTGTCCCAGATGAACTCAAATTGAAATTTGAAGTCTGGCAGCACATACTGGCAGATGGCAAGATTCATGCTCCGCCAGTGGGGTTTAAGGCATGGTTTAATGGGCATATGAGGTTTGTTTATGGACAAGAGACTTTATGGCAGAAGTTGGTAGTCCCAGTGGAGTGTTTTCTCTCCTGGGATATAGGGAGAAGTGACAGTCTCGGGTGTCTGGACAAAGAAGTTGAGCAGGAAAGCAGGTGGGGTCATGTTCTTGAGTCACTAGAGGCTTCTTCTAGTGCAGGTCTCAAACCACAGAAGTGCAGGTATTGTTGGAAAGGCCTCATTAGCATCCACTGGCTGATGAGGGTGGGACATCTGGTCACTTACATTTTAAAAACTTGTTTATTGTCTTGCACACTGTCATCTCTGGTTTGCTTCTCCCACAGATACATAAATCCCTCTGAGCAGCCTTTCCTTGACATCTGATTTTTGCATTCTTTCTAAAGTACTTAGGGTATAATCTGGGTTTCTCGGAACACAGAAGCTGCAGCAAGTTTTGTCCATAGGCCAGACCAAAGACCATCAGCTTGTTTTGCAACAGGAAGGTTTGCATTAGGCAGAGAGGGAAGAATTTTCTCATAGTGAGGTTGTTGAACATCAAAATATATTTCCAAGGGATCCTGTACAAGCTGAATCCCCTGGTGTCTCTCTCCCTATCCACTACCTCAGGGAAGGTTGAATCATATGCTAGAGAGCCCAGGGCTTCTTAGAGTGCAGGTTTTGGAAGACCCCAACTCTTGCTCTAGGCTTTTTCATTTAAAAATCTGTCCCAAAGAGGGCTAGGGGTGTAGTTCAGTGGTAGAGCGCTTGCCTAGCATACCCAAAGCCTGGGGTTCAATCCCCAGCACTGCTAAAATTAAAAAAATAAAAATTTAAAAATCTGTCCCATAGACTGAGGACATAGTTCAGTGGTAGGGTACTTGCCTACCATGTGAACAGACCTGTGTTTGATTTCCAGCACAGCAACAACAACAAAAATCCAAAAATCCAACTGTCCCAGTGTCACTTTGCATTACCTGGAGGGAATTATTTACTTGGTTAGTTTTTTGGTTTTTGGTAGTGGGGACTGAACCCAGGGATTTGCATATGCTCAGCAAGAACTCTACCACTGACCTAAACCAGTCCAACTTGGGTTAGTTTTCTTAGTGAAGTTCAGCCAAGGGCAGGGTGCTCACAGACACAAGCAGGTAGACTCTGAATTTGGCTGCTTTACCTAGCATTGGATAATGTCTCCACTGAGGACTGAATCAGAGGAAATTGGCTTGAGACTCAGACTTAGGTAAAAGAGACAGCTTCTGCTAATGAGCTTCATTGACCCAGCACAGACTTGTGGTCTGAATGGCCTCCTCTGGAAGGTGCTTAAGATTGGAGTCCCACCTGTTTGGAAGGACAGGTACTCCCAGCCCCCTTGTGCCTTATAAGAGATAACCCCTGCTGACTTCTGTTCAGTCTGCTTTGGGCCACAAATGCTGCTTGTCTTCCCCTACTACTGAGGCTGAGATAGGGCCTGACATAACCTGGGCAGGCATGGGGAAGTCACATTCTGCCATACTTGGTTGTGCCTTTCCCTGGAAGTGTCAATGCATCTGATAGAGGGATGAGGGATTTCTTTCTTTTTTTTTTTTTTTTTTTTTGGTGTTGGTACTGGGGATTGAACCCAGAGGTGCTCTCTAACTGAGCTACATCCCCAGCCCTTTTTATTTATTTGTTTTTATTTTGAAACAGGGTCTGAAGTTGCCCTTGAACTTGAGATCCTCCTGCCTCAGCCTCTGGAGTTTCTGGCATTACAGATGTGTCTCCCCATGCCCGGCTTCTGGGTTGATGGATCTTTAAAAGAAGATATATCAGATGCTCAGACACTTGGAAACACCTTTGGAATTCTTTTCTGCTCTGCAGGAATTTGAGGTGCTTATTTGGTTCCAAGTCACCTTGAGCTCCCTGGAAATATTTGGAACCCATCACACCTCCTTTCAGATCTTCAGTTTCAGAGTCGACAACTACCCCTGACCCAGTTAGGTTGGTACAGTTCTCCAGAGGCTCTTTGGTAGAAATCAGTGCCCCTTTAAGACAATCCTGTGTCCCACTTGAGACACCTCTGGGAGTGAAGAGGTCTCCGAATAATCCTCAACCAGCTTGGCCCCTTTGGCCTATCTGGTGCTTAAACCAAGGTGGACCCCAGTCCCTTCCCCCAGCCCAGCATAAACTCTTGGCAATAAATACCATGATCCTCTCCCTAACATCCCCCACTCCCTCCCTCTCCTGGCTTTAGCCCAGCTCTTCCCCTTGATTGTAACATGCCTATAGTGGCCCCATTCCGTGCTGCTCCCACGTCAACCCTAGTCCTACCTGAGGTTCATGTCTCCCTTCACAGCCAGACTGAAGATGTTGGATAGGTTCCCTCCAGGTGAGCAGCCACATATCAGGATAGCCAGTGCCTCAATGTTGTTCAACTGGAATACCCTCCCCAGCAAAAAAGCAGTGAGGGGCATGATGCCATACTGGGCCACCATGGCGATGGCCAGCCCCTTAGGCTTCAACAAGTGAGCCTTGATCTTGCTGAACTCCATGGTGCAGCCCAGAGAGAGCATGATGATGAGCAGCATGATCACCAGGATGACGCTCAGTGCCATGTCCGTGGGGCGCTTGCCGAAGTTGGGCGGCAGGGAGAAGTTGAAGGGAACAGACACGTTGTGCACCTCCATCCTTCTCGGAGGCAGCGGAAGACCACCCTCGTTCCACTGATGCCTCCTTTCCTTGTCCAGTCCTTGCTGGATGCCTTCTTTAATCACCTCTCAGGACAGAGTTTCTGGACAAAATGTAGCTCTGGGCAAATAGAAAGATGATGCAACTAGTGGAGCTGTTCCCTGGTAGTGGCTCCAAAGGGAAGAGAGCCCAGAGCCTTATCTGCCTGGCTTTTCCTACTCTCCAGAGTGCTCTGACCTCTGCTGCTTTCTGTTGCCACTCACGCACCTCCCTTACCACTTGGCTGCTGCTGGATTGAGGGCCTTTTTCTCTCCTTTGCCCTCTACTGCTGCTATTCTGTCCCTGGGGACCAGTCCTAGGCCAGTGCCCACCCAAGGCCAGCCCTTTGTCTTCCCTGTGGCTCCTGTTTCCAGCTTAGTCAGTTGGGGACAGTGCCCTCCCCATGCCCAGCAGGTTGCCATTTGTTGTGTTGCCTTTGGTTCCTGGATGGAGATAGCATAGCCTAAGGGGCTGTGGGACAGTGTAGGGGCAGGTGGTATTACTGGCCTCCAGGACAGGATGTGACCATGACCTTCCTCTTGGCAGACAAGAATATCGTGTCCTTCTGGCCTGTGTCTTATCCCCAAACCTGGACTTATGGGTCCCAGGGGGCACATTGGCATCCCCTGCGATACAATGCTTACTTCCAGAGGGAGGAACCTGCCTGGGATGGCAGACAGGCTCTTGGAAGCTTGGAGCTTTCCCCAAAGGGAACCCTGGGGCACTTTACTGCTGGGCCACATCCCAAGCCCTTTAAAAAATTTATTTTTTTTGTAGTTTAAATGGATACAATACATTTATTTTATTTATTTATCTTTATGTGGTGCTGAGGATAGAACCCAGGGCCTCACACATGCTAGGCAAGCGCTCTACCACTGAGCCACAACCCCAGTTCCCCCAGCCCTTTTTTATAATTTAGAGACAAGGTCTCAATGTGTTGCTAAGTGCCTTGCTACTTTGCTGAGGGTGTATTTGAACTCATGATCCTCCTGAGTCACTGGGATTACAGGCATGCGCTACCACATCCTGCACAAAGACATTATTTAATCACCTCAATTCACACAACTGGGTGTGTCATGGTGTGAACTA
Source organism: Tamias sibiricus (assembly GCA_025594165.1). Classification (NCBI taxonomy): domain Eukaryota; kingdom Metazoa; phylum Chordata; class Mammalia; order Rodentia; family Sciuridae; genus Tamias; species Tamias sibiricus. The sequence goes on along the minus strand of CM046659.1, from coordinate 39,391,577 downwards.
ATCAATAAAATCAGTAAGAGTGTAAGTTATAGATTATAGATATAAATAAGACAATTATAAAGCAAGAACTGTTGTAGACAGGCGTAAGACTCCATTTTGCTGCCTTCTATAAAAAGCTGTTACAAGATCTGTTTCTAAGCCGGGCGCGGTGGTGCACGCCTGTAATCCCAGCACTTTGGGAGGCTGAGGCAGGAGGATCGCGAGTTCAAAGCCAGCCTCAGCAATGGTGAGGCACTTAGCAACTCAGTGAGACCCTGTCTCTAAATAAAATACAAAAAAGGTCTGGGGATGTGACCCAGTGGTCGAGTGCCCCTGAGTTCAATCCCCAGCACCACAAAAAAAAAAAAAAAAAAAAAAAAAAGATCTGTTTCTGAGAAACTGAAATGAAAGCTGTTTTCTTATATTGTTTCCTGTACTTTGTACCCCACAAAATGTGCTCAACCCAGGACATGGTGGACTTGGTGACCCATAGACTTTGAATTAGAGTCTTGCCCCCACTAACCACCTGCTCAAGCCCAGGATATGGTAGTCTAACACCTGCTCGGACCCAAGATGCGGGTTGTCTGAGTTGCGCTACTAACAGCACTTTTTTCCAGCTTCTGTAATCTGCTTGCTTGCTAACTGGAAAATTCCAGTCCTGTTTAGGGCTCTCAGGTTCCACTACTTGCTGTTTTAGCTTCTGTGATTGGCTTGCTTGCATGATGCTGAGGAAAGCCCCTGAGTTGTAATTTTTGTCCTTAAATTCTCAGGACAGACCAGGAAGGGCTGCTGTTCTCCCACAGAGCTTCAGTCTCTACAGGTGGGTGACAGCCCCCGGCCAGGTAATTAATTGCCTGATTTGTTTTAAATTTGGACTATTTTTTTCCTTTTCTTTTATTTTAAGTTGTTATATATGACAGCAGAATGCATTACAATTTATATTACACTTATAGAGCACACTTTTACATATCTCTGGTTGTATACAAAGTATATTCACACAATTCGTGTCTTCATACATGCACTTAGGGTAATGATATCCATCTCATTATCTTTTTTTTTTCACCCTTTTTCCCCCTCACTTCCCCTCCCTCCCCATTGGCCTTTCTAGTGTTCCTCTAATCCTCCTATACTCCCTGTCCCAACCCCACTGTGAATCAGCCTTCTTATATCAGAGAAAACGTTCGGCATTTGGATTTTGGAGATTGGCTAACTTCACTTAGCAATATATTCTCCAACTTCATCCATTTACCTGCGAATGCCATAATTTTATTCTCTTTTATTGCTGAGTAGTATTCCATTGTGTATATATACCTCATTTTCTTTATCCATTCATCTACTGAAGGGCATCTAGTTTGCTTCCACAGTTTAGCTGTTGTGAATTGTGCTGCTATAAACATTGATGTGGCTGTGTCCCTGTAGTATGCTGTTTTTAAGTCCTTTGGGTATAGACGGAGGAGTGGGATAGCTGGATCATAAGGTGGTTCCATTCCCAGTTTTCCAAGGAATCTCCATACTGCTTTCTAGATTGGCTGCACCATTTTGCAATCCCACCAGCAATGCATGAGTGTGCCTTTTCCCCAACATCCTCTCCAACATTATTGTTGTTTGTGTTCTTAATAGCTGCCATTCTGACTGGAGTGAAATGAAATCTTAGAGTAATTTTGATTTGCATTTCTCTGATTGCCAGGGATGTTGAGCATTTTTTTGTGTATTTGTTGATTGATTGTATATCTTCTTTTTTTTTTTTTTTTTTTGTGGTACCAGGGATTGAACTCAGGGGCACTCGACCACTGGGTCACATCCCCAGCTCTTTTTTGTATTTTTATTTAGAGACAGGGTCTCACTGAGTTGCTAAGTGCCTCGCCATTGCTGAGGCTGGCTTTGAACTCACGATCCTCCTGCCTCAGCCTCCCAAAGTGCTGGGATTACAGGCGTGCGCCACCGCGCCCGGCTCAATTGTATATCTTCTTCTGAGAAGTGTCTGTTCAGTTCCTGGCCCATTTATTGATTGGTTATTTGTCTTTTTGGTGTTAATATTTTTAAGTTCTTTATATATTCTAGAGATTAGTGCTCTATCTGATGTGCATGTAGTAAAAATTTGTTCCCAATTAGTAGGCTCTCTATTCACCTCACTGATTGTTTCTTTTGCTGAGAAGAAGCTTTTTAGTTTGAATCTATCCCATTTACTGATTCTTGATATTAATTCTTGCACTATGGGAGTCTTATTAAGGAAGTTGGGGCCTAATTCGACATGTTGGAGATTAGGGCCTACTTTTTCTTCTAATAGGCGTAGTGTCTCTGGTCTAATTCCTAGGTCCTTGATCCACTTTGAGTTGAGTTTTGTGCATGGAGAGAGATAGAGGTTTAATTTCATTTTGTTGCATATGGATTTCCAGTTTTCCCATCACCATTTGTTGAAGAGGCTATCTTTTCTCCAATGTACATGTTTGGCACCCTTGTCTAATATTAGATAACTGTAATTATATGCGTTAGTCTCTGTGTCCTCTATTCTGTACCATTGGTCTACAAGTCTACATGCCAATACCATGCTGTTTTTGTTACTATTGCTCTGTAGTATAATTTAAGGTCTGGTATAGTGATGCCACCTGCTTCACTCTTCTTGCTAAGGATTGCTTTAGCTATTCTGGGTCTCTTATTTTTCCAGATGAATTTCATGACTGTTTTTTCTATTTCTATGAGGAATGTCATTGGGATTTTGATTGGAATTGCATTAAATCTGTGTAGTGCTTTTGGTAGTATAGTCTATAGTCATTTTGACAATATTAATTCTGCCTACCCAAGAACATGGTAGTTTTTTCCATCTTCTAAAGTCTTCTTTAATTTCTTTAGTGTTCTGTAGTTTTCATTATAGAGGTCTTTCATGTCTTTCGTTAAGTTGATTCCCAAGTATTTTATTTTATTTTTTTGATGCTATTGTAAATGGGATAGTTTTCCTCATTTCCCTTTCAGAGGATTTGTCACTGACATATAGATTTATGTATATATGATCTCTCTATATACCATATGATTTATGGGTGTTGATTTTGTATCTTGCTACTTTGCTGAATTCATTTATGAGTTCTAGAAGTTTTCTGGTGGAATTTTTTGGGTCTTCTAGGTATAGAATCATATCGTCAGAAAATAGTGATAATTTGAGTTCTACTTTACCTATCTGTATCCCTTTAATTTATTTCATCTGTCTTATTGCTCTGGCCAGTGTTTCAAGAACTATGTTAAATAGAAGTGGTGAAAGAGGGCATCCCTGTCTTGTTCCAGTTTTTAGAGGGAATGCTTTTAATTTTTCTCTATTTAGAATGATGTTAGCCTGGGCCTTTGCACAGATATTTTTTACAATGTTGAGAGACGTTCCTGTTATTCCTAGTTTTTCTAATGTTTTGAACATGAAGGGGTGCTTATTTTGTCAAATGCTTTTTCTGCATCTATTGAGATAATAATATCGTTCTTATTTTTAAGTCTATTGATGTGATGAATTACATGTATTGATTTCCGTATGTTGAACCAAACTTGCATCTCTGGAATGAATCCCACTTGATCATAGTGTACTATCTTTTTGATATGTTTTTGTATTTGACTTGCCAGAATTTTATTGAGAATTTTTGCATCTATGTTTATTAGAGATATTGGTCTGAAGTTTTCTTTCTTTGGTGTGTCTTAGCCTGGTTTTGGAATCAGGGTGATATTGGCCTCATAGAATAAGTTTGGAAGTGCTCCCTCTTTTTCTATTTCCTGAAATAAATTGAAGAGTATTGGTATTAGTTCTTCTTTAAAGGTCTTGTAGAACTCTGCTGTGTATCCATCTGGTCCTGGGCTTTTCTTGGTTGGTAGGCTTCTGATGGCATCTTCTATTTCATCACTTGAAATTGATCTGTTTTAATTGTGTATTTCATCCTGATTCAATTTGGGCAAATCATATGACTCTAAAAATTTGTTGATGCCTTCGATATTTTGTATTTTACTGGAGTACAAGTTTTCAAAATAATTTCTAATTATCTTCTGTATTTTTGTAATGTCTGTTGTGATATTTCCTTTTTTATCATGTATGTTAGTAATTTGAGTTTTCTCTCTCCTTCTCTTAATTAGCCTGGTTAAGGGTCTGTCGATTTTATTTACTTTCTCAAAGAACCAACTTTTTCTTTTGTCAATTTTTTCAATTGTTTCTTTTGTTGCAATTTCACTGATTTCAGCTCTGATTTTAATTATTTCCTATCAGTTATGGGAGCTGGCCTGAGCAAGGCTGATGGCAGAGGCCAGTTAGGTCACGCCACCAACAGAAGTGGGCATTTCCATTATTCATTGTAGCATAGCAAACCATTGCCAAATTTGGTGACTTAAAACATCAACTGATTGCTATCTTTCACAGTTCTGGGAGGTGACAGGTTTCAGCTGGTGGCCTTTGGAGTTCCTCATGGTTACTGTCAGATAGTGGCTGAGGATGAGTCATCTGAAGCTGCTTCACTCACAGTCTGGTGGCTGGGTTGTCAGGCATCTCTATGTGTCCTCTCCACATGGCCAGCTTGGGTTTCCTCAGTGATTTCAGGGTAGTCAGACTTCTTATGTGGTAGCTGATGTCCCCTGAGCAATTGCTTCAAGTGGCCTGGGCTGAAACTGCAAGGTGTCTTATGACCTAGTGTGGAAGCTCTACGTTGTCATGTTTTCAGCATATTGTGTTTGCCAACCAAGTTAGTAAGGATTTGAAGGAAGGGAGGAATAGACTCCACCTCTGAATGGGAAGAGTAAGCAAGAATTTGTGCCATCATTAGTTCCTTCTGTGGGGCTCCACAAGGAATCCCGGGTGAGCAGTGTTGTGTAAAGGAGTCTGTCTGTGGTGGACGGTGAGGGGGAAACACTGCTTCCCCGGGAAGGCTATCTTGGCAGAGCTGCTTGCAAATTACTTGCTCATTCAATGATGAGTGATGCATAACATCAAATTAAATCCATTTGAAGGGGGGAAGAAGAAAAGAGTAGCAAAGACTTCCAATAACTGAAGAATACTCACTCGAAAAACCTTACCCTGGAGTAGGTGAAAACTCTCCAAGCATTATGCAATTGAACTTTAAAAAGTGAATGCAGGGAACCAGGAATGGTGGCACACGCCTATAATCCCAGTAGCTCAGGAGGCTGAGGCAGGAGGATCACGAGTTCAAAGCCAGCCTCAGCAAAAGCGAGGCATTAAGCAACTCAGTGAGACCTTGTCTCTAAGTAAAATACAAAATAGGGGTGGGGATGTGGCTCAGTGGTCAAGTGCACCTGAGTTCAATCTCTGGCACCACCCCCCCCCCCCAATAAATAAATAAAAAGTGAAAGTAAGGGCTGGGGTTGTAACTCAGTAGTAGAGCGCTTGCCTAGCATGTGAGGCACTGGGTTCGATCCTCAGCACCACATAATAATAAAGAAATAAAATAATAAAGGTGTTGTGTCTATCCATAACTAAAAATATATATATTTTTTTAAAAGTGCTGTTGCACTTTTCAGGCTCGCGAGGGGCTGTAGCTCAGTGAGACCCTGGTAAAGTACTTGCCTCGCAAGTGTGAGGCACTGGTACTTTCAATCCTCAGCACCACATAAAAATAAATGAAGATATTGTGTGTCCATCTATAATTAAGAAAATATTTTTTAAAAAGTGCTTGTTTCTATGAAGGAAGGTCACAAATCAGAATAAAAGGCTAGAAAAAAAATTTAAATCACCATCTTGTAACCCCTTATAATATGATCATTGATTTAAATATCAGAACCATCAATAGATACTAAAATCCTTGGGTGAAATGTAATTGGTGAATAGGATGATGATATGGTGACACAGTATCACCACATAGGTGATTATTTAATTTGTAGTTAAAGAGGGAAGGTACAAACCTTTACATCAGTGAAATCTGGCATTTACACAGCTTAACTGAGTGATTCAACTTGGAATTACTAATAGCAAGATCGCTGAACTTCATATGCCTCCTGATAGGATGCACATAATATCATCAGAGTCAGAATGCTTAATCTGAATCTAATCAAGTGTTTAGAAATAGCTGGTCATTTATTGGAAATGTAAATAATAGGAAAACAAAACAAATGAAATATAAAAAAGCAACCAGATAAATCTAGATGACAGATCATTCTACGATAGCTGGCATGTACTCTTTTTTTTTTTTTTTTTTTGTGGTACCGGGGTTGAACTCAGGGGCACTCGACCACTGGGTCACATCCCCAGCCCTTTTTTGTATTTTATTTAGAGACAGGGTCTCACTGAGTTGCTAAGTGTCTCGCCATTGCTGAGGCTGGCTTTGAACTCGCGATCCTCCTGCCTCAGCCTCCCAAAGTGCTGGGATTACAGGCGTGCGCCACCACGCCCGGCTGGCATGTACTCTTAAAAAAAAAAAAAAAACTAGATATAACAAATGTTGGGGGTCTATTCAAGATTAAAAGAGAAAAAAGATACAACCATATGAATATATGATTGGAGACTGAATTGAAAAAAAAATTTAAAAACATTTTTGGGGTAATTGGGGAAATTTGAATATATATTATATATTAGATGATATTTTGGAATTACAATTAAATTAGTATTGTGTTTGCTATGATCTAAATGTTTTTGTCTCCCCCAAAATTCATTTGTTGAAACCTAATCACCAGTGTAATGGGAGGTGGAATCTTGGATCATGCTGGGCCTCATGGAATTTGAGGCCTTATAAAAAAGACCTCATAAAGCTTCCTTGTCCCACCTGCCATGGAAGATACAACAAGAAGGTGACAGCTATGAACCAGAATGTGGCCCTCACCAGACACCAAATCTGCCAGTGCCTTGGTCTTGGACTTCCTATTCTCTGGAACTGTAAGAAGTAAGTTTCTGTTGCTTATAAGCCACCCCTTCTATGGTAACTTGTTATAGCAACTCAAATGGACTAAGATGGTGGTAATATAGGAGAATGTTTTCATTTTAGGCTAAAATTTTTATAAAGTGTCATGATGTTGGCAACTCATTTTAAAATGGTTTGGAAAAATACATGTGTGCATTGTTTGTGTGTCTTGAGGCAGCAAAAGTAGATATGGCAAAATGATAATTGGTGAACCTGTGTGAAAGGTATATGGATTCTCTATTGTTCTTCCAACGATTCTGTAGATTTGCAATTTTGTTTTTTAATGAAAAGTTGAAGAGAAACAGAAAACAGGGGCTAGCTGTTGGGATGATGGGAGATGAAGCAGGGGCTGCAGAATTGGGAAGAACAAAGTATCCAGGAAATAAAGAGGAAATGGAAGGAGTACAAATAACAATTTAAAAAACATTTAGTAATGGACATGGGGAAAAGAAATGAGAAAGGTAAAGTAGAATGGAAAGAGTTAACAAAAGAGCAGATGATTCAACACATATAAAATTGAAGCCACCAAGCTGGGTGCGGTGGTGCACGCCTGTAATCCCAGCAGTTTGGTCGGCTGAGGCAGGAGGATGGCGAGTTCAAAGCCAGCCTTAGCAAAAGCAAGGCACTAAGCAATCAGTGAGACCCTGTCTCTAAATAAAATACAAAATAGGGCTGGGGATGTGGCTCAGTGGTCGAGTGCCCCTGAGTTCAATCCCCAGTATCCGCCCCCCTACCCCGAAAAATCGAAGCCTCCAAAGCAGAAAATCAAAACACGATAGAAACATGAACAGCTAGAATAAGGATATACCTTTCTAGAATAACAAAGACATTATACCACATATCAGGGAAGAAAATCAGGCTGGTCTCAGTTCTGTACAGTGACTTTCAATGCCAGAAGATGGTGTGATACTTAAAAGGTCTTCAAGGAAAAGAAAGTATTGCACAAAGAATGTATATCCAGGGCTGGCGGGGAGGGGGTGAGCTTAGTGGTACAGTGCCCCTGGGTTCAATCCTTGGTATCTCCTAAAATAAAATAAAATAAAATAAAATAAAATAACTAATAGCTAGAAGAAAAATTAAAACTTTACAAAAGTTGAGAATTATTCATAGAAACAAAGAGAACAGATTACACAATGATAGTTTTTTATTTTTTTGGTACTGGAGATTGAACCCAGGGGTACCTTACCACTGAGCTACATCCCCAGCTCTTATTTTTTAATTTTGAGACAGGGTCTCACTAAATTGCTTAGGGACTTGCTAAATTGCTGAGGCTGGCCTCAAACTTGTGATCCTCCTGCCTCAGCTGCCCGAGTCATGGATTACAGACATTTGCCACAGAACCTGGCTAATGATAGCTTTTTTAAAATTGCAAAAACAGCAAGTATAGCAATGTTAATATGACAGAATTAAGGCTGATATATTTGACATATCACAAGATGTTGAAACAGGATTAACTATTAAACAGGATTAACATATTAAGAGAAAAAAAGATAATCAGATTGTATCTCTAGGCAACACCCTCCTTTATTCTGTTCTCAGACAAGTGGCCATCTAAGACAAAATGTTTTCAGAAAAGTTGAAAAAAAGAAAAAAAAGAAAGAAAGGTCATGTTGCTTTTTTCATTCCTTTTTTTTGGTGCTAGAGATTGAATATCGGGCCTTGTGTATGCTAAGCCTGCACTCTACCTCTGAGCTACACCTCCATCTCTGGTCATAATTTTAATATTACATTTGGTGGAGATGAAGAAAGGCATTTATAATGGGAATCACAATAAGGATGTCAGTTATGATATCTACATATCAAATTCCAAAGCACAACATTTATAAAGCTGAAATTATGGAAAAAACAGGTGAGCAAACAAGAAGTAGAAGACTTTAATTTGGCTCTCTAGTCAACAATAGATCAGTTGGAAAAACTAAATTGAGACATAAGACCTAAATATCATATTTAGAAAAGCAGGTACAGGTCCTTAATCTCTTTTCCAAAGCACTGTAATTTTTCAAAGTTTGGAAAGATGATGTCATACATATATATTATGTAACATTTCAATTGGATCCATAGTCAAACAATAGATATTTCTGCAATAAATCATATGATGGGGTAAATAATAATGACAAATAGCCTCTGATCAGTTCAGAATTGTATTTGCTATCAAAAGACTTCAAAAAATTTCAGATTTCAGGACATTTTGGATTTAGGAATTGCAGAGTTGGGAAGCTAACTATGTATCTGGTTCCACATAAAGTAAAACTTTTAACATATGACTGTCTAAAAAAGAAGTACCTTGGGAGTGCTTGCTACTGGGACTGGGGTGGGTGGGACAGGTCCTAGAGATGACCATTTTTCAAATGATTCAAATATCAAGTAGGAAGCTGGACAAGGAGACTACTACCGAGTTCTTTTCTAACCTGAGATTCAAGGGTCAGACTAATTGAGGGAGAGGTGAGTTAGAGAAGGGGCATGATCCAGGCATAGTGGCACATGTCTGTAATCTCAATATCTTGAGAGGCTTGAGGTAGGAGGCTCACAAGTTCAAGGTCAGCCTGGGCAACTTAGGGAGACACTGTCTCAAAAAAAAAAAAAAAAAAAAAAGGCTGGGGGTGTAGTTCAGTGGTAGAGCGTTTGTGGGTTCAGTTCCTAGTACCAGAGAGATTGAGAGGGAGAGAAAGTTGGGGATGAGAAGAGGGGTTGTCATAATCCTAAACTTTGACTGTTATATGTCTGATGAAATTTTAAAGCAAAATGGTACCCGTTCAGTGTTCTCACATGTGGTTGGGAAATGTGTATACAAGCTACTAAATCAGTGAAGAGAATAGGCAAGGAACATTTTATAAACTCTCAGAGGTTGGATCCCATCCTAAAGTAAGTATGAAATGTGGTGAAGGGTGGTAGCAGAGAGGCCTTGAGAGGCCAGCTACCCTGTCTTCATGCTATTCATGACTGGACACGCCTAGGGTGCTTCTGAATTCTCTGTTCCACAAAACACATTTGTAAATGTCTGAATTTAGGCCTGCATAGCTGGGGCCACAGCCTATTCAGGTGGTGGTCCAGTGATTCTGATAATAGAGAACTTGGCCCAGCTCAGAGCTCTTAATTGGATGCTGGGGAGGGATGGTGGGTAGGTGAAGGGCGTTAGGCATTCCTGACTTGGTGATTGTGAGCTGGAACTGGAAGTGGGAAGACAGCCCTTCAGTGCTGGCCAAAGCTACTTGCTGTGTTGGTGACCTCTTCGTGGTGTACGGGGCTTCCTGAGTGTTGTCTCTGTTAATCCCTACTTAAAAATATTTGTTTGTGCTGGGGATTGAACCCAGGGCCTCATGCATGTGCTCCACCATGGAACAAGCCTCTTTTCCCTTTTAAAACTCACTCTGCCTCCTCAGAAACAACCATCACTGTTGCATTTCATTTACTGATGAAGTTCTTTCAATTATCCTCTTGGAGTCACTCAAGCTGTGATTATTGCCACACTCTCTATGTTCCCATGCCACTCAACCTGGAAAATGGTGGAGAGGAGGTGAGCTCCACTCTCTGAAGCATTTCTGACCCCCTTTACAAAGTCAGGCAAACACTCAGTCGCAAGAGAGAACAAAGTACACCAGAGGGCAGAGAGCAGTAGGACTACAGTATCAGAAGTCCTTCCAACATTGATTTCTTCCCACTCAAACAAAATGAGGCAAGTTACACTGGCTTATTTTAGAAGACACAGAAAATAAAGATAAACACGACAAAGAAAACAAAGTTCTCACCACCTAGAGATAAGCACTGTTAATATTTTTGTCTGGTGGTTTCCAACGGGGTAGCCAGGAGCCCCAGGATTCGGTGTCCGTGCTTCCAAGACTCCATAGATGGCAATTCGAATTTAATCAAAGAAGTAGAAGAGATTTTGAACCTATAAAGCTGCCATAAGCAAATGTACAGGCCAGGTGAGGATCCACGATAATCTCACATAGATGTATGGACACATGTGTCCCTTGGTCAGCCTCCAGTGCAGCCCCTCCTGCTGTCCCTGTGGTTATTGGCAGATGCCAATTGGCTTGAAGCCTGGAGTCAGGAGACTGGAGCGGGTAGAACTGTAGGTGGACCAGAAGGCTCGGGGCCTGTCCTTCTGCATACATACATTTACTTCACTGAGAGGTGACAGGCTGTGTGATGAGAAATGACTCTGTAACACATAGTAGTGTGGTTCTATGGCATTAGGGATCATTTTAGCATTCATCTTTCATTTTATTATGAGGTATGATAAATACCTCTTAGTAGCTGTACCTATCAAGAAGTGGTGGGGGGGCTGGGGTTGTGGCTCAGCGGTAGAGCACTCGCCTAGCACGTGCGCGGCCCGGGTTCGATCCTCAGCACCACGTAAAAATAAACACATCTTGTACACCTAAAGCAACTAAATAAATAAAAAAAAAAAAAAAAAAAAAAAAAAAAAAAAGAAGCAGCAGCAGCAGCAGCAGCGGGATAATAATGCTGAATACTACCTTTCCCGTTCCCAAGGCCACAGTGTCCTGCATCCTGTGGCTCCACTGTGCCTGGCTGGTAAACTACCTCATGCCTTTAGAATAGGATCCAGAAATCCAAGAGAAAGATCCACGAGGATACTCAGTTCTGCCCTGCCCCCCAGTACTGGGAATTGAACCCAGGGGTGCTTTATGACTGAGCTTTGTTTCTTTTGTATTTTTGACTTTGAGACAGGGTCTTGCTAAGTTGCCAAGGCTGGCCTTGAACTTGAGATCCTCTTGTCTCAGTCGTCCAAATTACTGGGATCACAGGTGCATGCTACCATGCCTGGCTGTATACTCAGTGTTTAAATGGAAACACAAGACAGAGAACTAACTTCCTTCCTTCCTTCCTTCCTTCCTTCCTTCCTTCCTTCCTTCCTTCCTTCTTTCCTTCCTTCCTTTTCTTTGTGCTGGGAGTTGAATCCACACACATTGCACTATATCCCCAGCCCCTTTTTAAAAAATTAAAAATTTGAGATAGAGTCTCATTAAATTGCTGAGGCTGGCATGGAATTTGCAATCCTCCTGCCTCAGCCTCCAGAGTGCCTGAGATTCCAGGTATGTGCCACCATGTTCAGCTGCATTCTTGAAGGCTTTCAAGACCATGGTCTCAGCAGATCTGGGCTGAGGAAATCAGAAGAGAAGTTGAAAAGTCCCTGCACCAAGTCCCCATTATCCCACTCAGATTGGGGGCAATCACTTGAGTAAATCTGGGGACTCTGATAAGAGAGGGCACCTGTGCTCCTTCCCTGGCACAGCCTGAGGAAATTAGCTGAGGTCTTAGTGTCCTCTCCAGTTGTGTAGGGAAGGGAGGATGGCACATTTGGGCTGAGAGGGCCCAAGATAGCCAGTCCTCCCTGAGCTCCCTGCAGCCCACACAGCATGCACCTGCCTGGATCTGAAGGGACTGCTGGGTCAGGATGAGGAGAAGCAGGTGGCGTATAGGCTGAGATTGTGGGGAGAATGTTCTGGACAGAGGAAATAGCCCTGGGGTGGAGGTTCTGGGCTGGGGGCTCATTTGTCAGGCTTGCAGCAGCAAGGGGGTGGGCCAGGCAGTGAAGCAGCCAAGGGAGGGACAGAGAAATAGGTGGTGAAGAAGGAGAGGGGTCTGGAGACTAGGCATACTGGTCTGTGCAGTCCAGGGAGAGGATCCTAAATTTTATTCTCAGAGTTGGTGGGGAACCATTGAAGGTTTTGAAAAGGGAAGTGACATGATCTGGCAGCTTCACTCTAGCTGCTGTGTGGGAAAATGCCTTCAGGAGAGCAAGAGTGGAATTCCACAGATGATCACAATAATCCAGACTGAGGAGCAGTTTGCCTTGTTTCTAGCTGTGCAATCTAAAGCTGCCTGCTGGCTGTGAGCACTTGAAATGTGGCTGGTGTGAACTAAGATACGCTGTAAGTGTCAACGACTTAGTACAGATTTTCAGAAAATAAAATTTCACATTGATGATTTTAAAAATATTGATTCATGCCAGGCACAGTGGCTCATGCCTGTAATCCCAGCCTCTTGAGAGGCTGAGACAGGAGGATCACAAGTTAGAGACAGTCTCAGCAATTTAGCGAGGCCCTATGCAACTTATTGAGACCCTGTCTCAAACTAAAAAATAAGAAGGACTGGGGGTATGGCTCAGTGGTTAAGCACCCTGGGCTAAACTCCCAGGACCAAAAAAAAAAAAAAAAAAAAAAAATGATTACAAGTTGAAATTGTTGTACCTGGTGAAATGCGGGCTAAAACTCCAAGCCATGTCACACTTGAGCCAAAAAAAAAAAAAAAAAAAAAAAGCTTTATTAAGCTGATCTGCGACCACCATCCTCACACATCACACAGTGTGACAAGATGGCGCACAGGCAGTTATTTTCAAGGGTTTATATTTGGTTGTTCCACTAATGCAAGCAAGCCATGGTACAGAAGCTGAATTTGGGCAGTTAGCGAGACAATGCAATGGGTACAATGGTATTTCCCATGGGATTTTCCAGGTTGGCATAGCAACAAGCACATAGTAGAAGGGAAGGAGGGTCAAAATGACCCTAGTTGAGTACACGTCAGAGGATGGTTACTAAAGTCTAGACAAGCAATCTCTGACAAGGTATGTTGCCCAAGAAAAATGGAAACCAAAGAGAACAATTTTACAAAATATTAGCATTCAAATATTGATTACATGTTGAAATGATACTATTTTGACCATGTTGGGTTAGATAAAATGTGTTATAAAATTAATCTCACCTTCATTTTACATCTTAAATCTTACTGGTAGAAGATCTAAACTTATGACTGTGGCCGGTGTTGTGTTTCTGTTGGACATTGCTGGACCAGAGTGTTAACATTAGGGTGTTCAGAAATGGTTGAACTCTGACTTGTCTCTGAAAGTGGAGGAGAGCAGGGGACAAGTTCTCAGGGTTGTGCAAGTCGATCATTGGTTTTACGAAGATGAGGGGTGCTGGGGCAGGAATAAGCCTGGAGAAAGAGAAAGGAAATTCCTGATTACATTTCAGAAATGCTGAGGGAGAGGAGCAGAGATGTCTGTGGAGTTGGATGGTACTGGTATTGCGGGGGAGGGAGGTGACAGCTCCAGGGGAGGTCTGAGTCACAGTCTTTGGCACTTCAGCTTCTAGAGCTAGGAGAAAGGGGAAAAGGAGACTGGGAAAGAATGAGGAGTGAGTGGCAGAAGCCCAGGAAGGAGGGTGTGGTGCAGAACTCCCTGAAGCTGTGACATGGAGGTCAGACCTGGAGGGCGGCTGCCTGCTGGTGGCCCCCAAGAGAAGGAGGCAGGAGGAGGCTGCGTGTTGGTTCCCAATCCCAAGATCACCCTTCCCACCAGTCACTGCACACCCTCTGGAGAGGATGATGGGAAAGGACTGGACAGGAAGGCTGTGCTAGCACAGCGCTTGAGCTCTCTCTCTCTCTCTCTCTCTCTCTCTCTCTCACACACACACACACACACACACACACACACACACACACACACACACAGATACTGTTATGGTTTAGATGTGGTGTCCCCCAAAAGCTCACGTGTGAGATGATGCAAGAATGTTTGGAGGAGAAATGATTGGGTTATATCCTTAACCTAATCAATTAATTAATCTCTCATGGGATTAACTGAGTGGTAACTGGGGGCAGGTGGGGTGTGGCTGGAGGAAGTGGTTCATTGGGGTGTGGCTCTGGGGGCATATATTTTGTATCTGGAGAGTGGAGTCTCTGCTTGTTGATCACCATGTGAGCTGCGTCCCTCTGCCACACCATTCTGCCATGATGTTCTGCCTTACCTCCAGCCCTGAGGAATGGAGCCAGCTTTCTATGGACTGAGACCTCTGAAACCATGAGCCTCCAAATAAACTTTTCCTTCTCTACAATTGTTCTGGTCCCAGCAGCTTTTAGTCCCAGCAGCTAAAAAAAAAAGCTGACTAAAACACACATACACACACACACACACACACACACACACACACAGAACATTTGACAGCCCTTCTTGTGCCCAAGATTAAAACCCAAACTCTTTAGCAAGGCGTACAAGACCTTCCATGATTCAAGCTTGTGATTTGGAAGCCTGCTGGAGCTCAATGCTCTGTGAACAGGAGTATTTTCTCTTTCCTTGAATGTTTGTCACATTTTTGTGTACAGTGAGGGTGCTCAAGAAACATCTGGAAGGGCTGGGGATATAACTCAGTTGGTAGAGTGCGTGCCTCACATGTACAAGGCCTTGGGTTCAATCCCAGCACCATAAAACAAACAAACAAACAAACAAAACATCTGGAAGCCTGTGAGCATATTTTCCATATACTGTTCAGTTCTTTATGTCCTGTCTTGGCTTCTCTATTGGAGAATAGCTTCTGGAAGGTGGGGGCAGAGGTGGGTCTGGGTGCACCATTTGGGCCCCCAGTTGCAGTGACAGCTTTCAGTGTTTGGGCTCCTGAACATCCATGCCCCTGCCAGGTGTAGGTACAGTGCCCAGGTTTAGAAAACTGTTTTATTGTGAGTGAAGGATGCACAGGCAAAGTAAGATGGGTTCTTGCCCTCAGGGGCAGGGTCTCAGTCTCTCAGGCTCCTGCCTAGCCCATAGCGAATCTTCCAGCCTCCTGTTAATTTTGTGAGAACCCTCTCTTCTTTCAACACTCCCTCAGTGCTTTTTGTTAAGGACAAGCAGAGCAGTAGTACATGCCTATAATCCCAGCAGCTCAGGAGCCTGAGCAGGAGGACTGCAAGTTCAAGGCCAGCCTCAGCAAGTTGGCAAGGCCCTGCCTCAAAATAAAAAGGACTGGCCAGGCACAGTGGCATACGCCTGTAATCCCAGTGGTTTGGGAGGCTAAGACAGGAGGATTGTGAGTTCAAAGCCAGCCTCAGCAGTGGTGAGGCACTAAGACCCTGTCTCTAAATAAAATACAAAAAAAAAAAAAAAAAAAAAATAGGGCTGGGGATGTGGCTCAATGGTTGAGTGCCCCTGAATTCAATCCTGGTACCAAAAAAAAAAAAAAAAAAAAAAAAAGGACTGAGGTTGTGTCTCAGTGGTTAAGTGCCCCTGGGTTCAGTTTAAAAAATATATAAGGGGCTGGGTTGTGACTCAGCGGCAGAGCGCTCGCCTTGCATGTGTGTGGCCCGGGTTTGATCCTCAGCACCACGTAAACATAAATGCATTGCATTGTGTACAACTAAAGTAAATAAATAAATATTTTAAAAAATATATACAAAAGTAATTTCTGTTTCTTTTTTTGATACATGCTATATATGCTTTGGTTGCATTTTGCTGTTCTTCAAACTATATATGCATATGTAAACATTATGTAGAAAATATTTTGTAGCCGGGCGCGGTGGCGCACGCCTGTAATCCCAGCACTTGGGAGGCTGAGGCAGGAGGATCGCGAGTTCAAAGCCAGCTTCAGCAATGGTGAGGCACTTAGCAACTCAGCGAGACCCTGTCTCTAAATAAAATACAAAAAAGGGCTGGGGATGTGGCCCAGTGGTCCAGTGCCCCTGAGTTCAATCCCCGGTACCAAAAAAAAAAAAAAAAAAAAAAAAAAAAAAAAAAAAAAGAAAATATTTTGTAATCAATATAACCAATTTTTCTTTGCAGTGCTAGGGCTCAAACCCAGGGCTTCACACATGCAAGGTAAGAGCTCTGTCATTGAGCTATACCTCCAGCCCTAAATATAACAAAATTTAAAAAGCACAGGAAAGAATTGGAAATCTTGTGTCAGTTAACTCAGGTTTCCATATGTAACTCTGTTCATATCTAGTAAAAAGTAAACTGATTAGTCATTTTGGATCAGGAATAATAAAAAATAAAAATAATAAAAAAAGAAGTCCTTGGTAGTGCCCAGCTGGATCTGGTGTTCCTGTGACATGGAATTGGAGTTTGTTCATGGTAACACCAGGTTACACCCCAGTCCCGACAGTCATGGAAATTCAGCAGAAATTCTGAAACCGAAAAATCACAGCATGGTGTTTTCAGTAAAGGATGCTTTGTTATCTATATTTTAAATCCTTAAAATTGCCTCTCAGCCAGGCGTGGTGGTACATACCTATAATTCCAGCACCTTGGGATGCTGAGGCAGGAGGATGGCAAGTTCAAAGCCAGCCTTAGCACCTCAGCGAGACCCTGTCTCTAAATAAAATATAAAAAGGGCTGGGGGTGTGGTTAGTGGTTTAGCCCCTTTGGGTTCAATCCCTGCTACAAGAAAGAAAGAAAGAAAGAATTGCCTCTCAAAGAGTTGCCTGAGTAGGAGAATTGCAAAAGAATACAGAAGAGTGACGAAATATAGGACAGTTGGAAACATTTTGCTGACAAAGTCAGAAAAAGAATTTTTGAGCACATTTGGACATCGCTTTATAGCTATGAGTTTGTAAATGAGCCTCCCTGTTTGAGTGTGGATAATTAAAGCTTTCCATGAGTCCACTATGGAATTCCTTCTTTGAGCAAGTAGGGTTAGTTTTTTTTTTATTTTATGAAATAGAGAATCCCTATCCCAATTGAACATATATTTAACAGGTTTGAAAGGGCCCTGAGTTACCCTCAACTTCACAGAAGTGCTAATGTCTCTGTCTTATTCTGGGAAGGAGTGTGGGGTCAGTCCATCTTCATATTCCCTGTAGTTCCTGGAATGCTGCTAAATAAAGATTGCTTTGTGCCTGACCTAGTAGATCATAACTCTGTGAACACTCAAACCAATGGACAAAGCTGCCTTTACCAATTTGACCACCAGATGGCAGTATGTAACCTTTGATAGATTGTTTTGGCCTTAGGACAGCAGGATTGTCTTGCTGGGGTTGAGGGGACTGTGTAGATATATACAAGACAAGGGGTAGGGATGATGCTTTGATATGGAGAATCCTTTGTGGAATAGGGAAAAACTTTCTAGAAGTATAAATCAGCTTTACATAATTCACAATTGCTTAAGTCACTTATTTTTCTCATTGAATTTTCTAGGACTATATTCCTGTGCCATATTCTCTTTATCTTTTATCCACAATAATTCTGAAATAATACAAGCTTCTCTTGCTTACCTGGCCCAAATCTTCTCTTTCAAACTCCAAGACTTCTAATTGCTTCATAAGGAGACATATAAGAACACCAAATTCTTTTTTCCCCACTTAAGGAACACTTATATTTTTTGAGCACCTACTGTGTGTCAGACATTTACACATCAGCTCACTTTTTTTTTTTTTTTTTTTTTTTTTTTGGTACCAGGGATTGAACTCAGGGGCACTCGACCACTGGGCCACATCCCCAGCCCTTTTTTGTATTTTATTTAGAGACAGGGTCTCACTGAGTTGCTAAGTGCCTCACCATTGCTGAGGCTGGCTTTGAACTCGCGATCCCTCCTGCCTCAGCCTCCCAAATTGCTGGGATTACAGGCGTGCGCCACCGCGCCCAGCTCATCAGGTCACTTTTATTTCTCACAATGACCTTATGTTAATGACAATGTTAACTCCATTTTACAAGTGAGGAATAAAATAATTGGTTTCAGAACAAGGCAGTGGCAGAATCAGGGTCTGAACCCCCAGACCGTTGGCCTCCCTGCTCATGCACATATCATAGTGTGCCTCAGCTGAGACACTGTTAGCCTTGAGACTGGATAATTCTTTGCGGGAGGGGTTGCTGTGGGCTGCAGGACATTTAGCAGCCAGCATCACTGGCCTCCATTCACTAGATACCAATGATGTCCTCTCCCTCTTGTTGTGACAAGCAGCAATATCTTCATTCATTGGCAAATATTCTCTGGGCTGCAAAACCATTACCAGGCAAGAACTCCTGATGTATAGATGCTCTGGCTGGGCTTCTGCCTGATGTAGACTATGGTCATCTTGGAGCAGGAAGACAGGTTCTTATAGAGAGAGTCTATGGAGCCAAGGAGACTTGCCTACCTACAGCACCTCTTGTCTCAGCCTCCTAAATTGCTGGGATTATAGGCATGTGCTACCAATGGTGGGTAAGACTGGTTTTTTTTTTTTTTTTTTTTTTTTTTTTTTTTAAGGGCTGGGGTACCAGGGATTGAACTCAGGGGCACTCAACCACTCAGTCCTATCCCCAGCCCTATTTTATATTTTTATTTAGAGAAAGGGTCTCACTGAATTGCTTAGGGCCTCAATAAATTGCTGAGGCTGGCTTTGAACTTGCGACCTTCCTGCCTCAACCTCCAAGCTGCTTGGATTACAGGCATGTACCACCACTCGGGGTGGTAATATGTTTTTGATACATCAGTGTGAAGACCTCAGAATCATCATATTTCCAACACAGAAAGGCTTTTTGGGCTTCATGCTTTCTCCTGAATCACATTCCTGAATAGAAAATTTCACTGCATTTATTTCTTACTTGGGGGTCATTTCCTGCAAAGAACAGTTGCCATTTTTCTCCTGGAAAAGTAGAAAGGAGTCAAAACAACAAAGTTTCCTAGAGAAGTGGCGCTCTGCCAGGCTCTCTCCAGCTGCAGGATCTTCCCCCAACAGCCTTCTGGTGGAGGAGGGCTCAAAACCATGAATTTCATCCTCCCCCAAATGGAAAAACTCAAGGAAGTCACATTGAAATGATCTTCAGGTATACTTACTCACAAGCTATACAGATGTGGAAATGTTTTAACTCATTTGGAATTACTTTAAGTTCAAAGTCTATCTGCATCTCCATTAAGGGATATGTATAATTTTGCTTTCAATTTTTTGAACATTATCAATAACACATGTATGTCAATGGAGGACTGGTTATTAATTTATAGTACACCCACATGCTGGAAACCAAGGCAACCATTGCAACCAGTAGCAAAAAGACAAACCAGATTAATTTCTTCATTTATTCATATGACAACCATATTTTGAGCACATAGTTATGTGTTGGTGCCAGGTTAAGCATTAGATAATAAAAACATATGCTTTGATGTGTGAAGATCTACATCATGGAATAGAAAGGTTTTTTTTTTTTTTTTTTTTTTTTTTTTTTAAAGCTAACAGTGTATTTTACAAGTACATATTTGCTATCATATATTTGTATAAATGTTGTTGGGATTCACTGTGCACCAAATATTATTCTAAAGCACTCATACATGATGATTGGATTTAATCCTCACATTTATGAGGCATTGATATTCTCCTCATTTTGTAAAAGAGAATGTAGACTTAGGGAGGGTAAATAACATAGTCATAGTCAAGGTCATGCATGTGACCTTAACCTTCAGAGTTGGAACTGATTTCTGATTACAGAGTGTGCTTTTCCAAAAATGCATACACATGTAAGACAATACATTGAGACTGTTGAAAGAAGTTGTCTGTGCTGTTCAGAATTATGGCAAGATGCAGAGATGATATTCTGTATTTTCCATGTTTTTAAATGAATTATAGAGTATATTTGTCAAGTTCCAAAAAAATTGAGAATTTGAGTATGATTGCATTTAATTTATAGAATACTCTGGGTGGAATTATCACCTGCATAATATGTATAATCCCTATCTATGCATATGGCAAATATTTCCACATATATTCAAGTTATTTCTGCCCTGCCCTTAAATTGTCATGGTTTAAAATTGTTTTAATAAATAGATCTCACACATTTCTTGTTTAAGTTAATTGTAGATATTTCATAGTTTTGTTGCTGCTTCAAAATGGATCCCCTAACCCATTTCCTTTCCTAACTGGAAATTGATGTTGTATGTCAAGTTAATTGATTTGGGATATTAATTTTCTACTCAGGCATTGAAGTGAACCACTTTTTTTTTTTTTTTTTTTTTTTTTTAGGTGAAATTCTTATAGCATAAAATTAACCACTTTAAAGTGAACAGTTCATTGTGAATTTAGTTCAGGCACAATGTTGTACAACCACCATCTCTAATTCCAAAACATTCAATCACCCTAAAATAAAACCCCATGCTCATGAAGCTATTATTCTACACTAATCATTGTATTTTTCTGAATTGATGCTTTAGAAATGGGGCTATGTAACCCATGCATGTCACTGTGTCATGTGGCATTGCCCTGGTGGAAGTGCTTGTGATGATGCTCCGATGTGGCAGGCTATCGATTTCCTTGTCTCCTAAATTGTCCCATGCCCATCTCTACTTTTCTCCCGTAATCTTGTATTGTTGTTGTTGGAGAAACTAGGTTTTTTCCCCT
The DNA here is from genome assembly GCA_025594165.1 of Tamias sibiricus. Lineage (NCBI taxonomy): Eukaryota > Metazoa > Chordata > Mammalia > Rodentia > Sciuridae > Tamias > Tamias sibiricus. The sequence continues at coordinate 39,370,638 of CM046659.1, read as the reverse complement.
GTAAGTTTCCTACTGTTTGTTGATTTTATATCTGTGTTGTTATTTAACCTGTTCCTTTATTTCTGTGTTTCTTTTAAATTGAATCTTGGATGTTAGCTTGAAATCAGATCCGTTCCAGAGATTTTTGTTTCTCCTGGTTGTCTTTTGTTTTGCAAACAGGCATGTATGCCTGTAATTCCAGCTCAGGAGGCTAACACAGTATGATGGGAAGTTCAAAGCCAGCCTCAGCAACTTAGCAAGGCGTAAGCAACTTGGTGAGAACCTATCTCACACACACACACACACACACACACACAAAAAAAAAAAAAAAAAAAGGGCTAGGGATGTGGCTCAGTGGTTAAGTGCTTTTGGGTTCAATTCCTGGTACCACAATAAATAAATAAATAGTGGGAAGCCCCACAAATGAGGGATTTTTCAATATGGAGCCTCACTCAGATTGCAACTAGCCCTTCCCATTTCCAAGAGAAAGCTGAGGGTTTGCCCCACCTTCTTCCTGGGATACTTGCCCCTTTTCCCTTTGGGATGAACTCTTAATATTCCTGGGGGCTTGTATGGAAAGCCCTGGATGTACATTTTAGTCTGAGGCAGGGGAATGAAATGACTCTAAGGTTTCTCCAAATCTTAGACACACATTCCTACCCCCACCCTCAGCTTGCTTGGAATAAACAGTTCACACCAAAATGACCCTGAGACCTCCTTTGGCCTGTCACAAGCCTGGGTCTTGCTGCCAACGGTAATCGGTGCTTCCGCACGGCTGGAGCAGAGCTACGTGCTGCCAGGGCTGGCCAAGAAGCCTGGGGGCTTGGAGGAGGCAGAGGCATGGTGGTGGTGGTGGCAAACAGGCCTGAAAAAATCAGTTTGGTTTGCCATGGTCTATGCTCAGGCACCAACATTTGCATAAGATCTGCATATTATTTATATAAACTAAAATTTATTCTCAAATTTCCCACATTAAAAAATTATATTTAATGACACAAGAAATGCACGAAACCTTCCCAGTCCTTTTTTTTTTTTTTTTTTGGAATATTTTTTCAGTTGTAGATGGACACAATACCTTTATTTTATTTGTTTATTTTTGTGTAGTGTCAGGGATCAAACCCCATGCCTCGTGCATGCTAGGTGAGCGTTCTACCACTGAGCCACAACCCCAGCCCCTGTCCTGTCTTTTTGCTGCTATTGTAAATCTGCTTTTTATCCATTTTCTATTTGTCTATCACCAGGTCCATGGTTGCTCTGTGTATGTATGTATGTGTGTGTGTGTGTGTGTGTGTGTGTATTGAAGTTGATTTGGTTGCCACGCTGTGTGTCCTGTGTATTTTCCTTATTAATTACTTAAGTTGAAATTTCTGAAAGGTTGAATGTGGTAACAAAATTAACTATTCAACATTTTGCCAAAGTTGTGAGTCAATATGAATATGGATAGCAAAACTTTTGTCTTAGAAAATAGAATCTCACCACGGCTTAAAGCTCAATCAAGCATCGGGAAGCTGCCAAATGAGCAAAGTATCCACAAAAGTGTGGAACTTGAACCCAGGACCAGATATATATAAACAGATCTCAGGTATATATGGCACCTCATTTTAATATGGTATGGATAGGGCCTGGCCTACACCTTTGATTATGATTTTAATTGAAACTGGTTAATAATTATTTCATTTTGTAGGAGTGTGCTTGTCAGAGATGTTGGCAGATCAACACTGCCCCTGCTCCTACTTTGTCTCTTTCTGTTTAAATTTCCACAAATGAAAAATTTGAGACATATACAAAAACAGAATAAAGTTCATTAAAATTGATGCCCCCCCACCCAACTTCAACAGCCATTAATAACCAACTTTATTTCATCTCCACCTCACCTACTTTCCCTACCCCCTTATTTTCAGTTAAATTTAAGTCATTATATTATTTCATTTATAAATATTCTCTTATGGATCTCTAAAAATTAAGGACTAACAAAAATAACACCCAGTACAAGCTGGGGTCGGTGGTGCATGCTTGCAATCCCAGCAGCTCAGGAGGCTGAGGCAGGAGGATGGCGAGTTCAAAGCCAGCCTCAGCAATGGTGAGGTGCTAAGCAACTCAGTGAGACCCTGTCTCTAAATAAAAATACAAAATGGGGCTGGGAATGTGGCTCAGTGACAGAGTGCCCCTGAGTTCAATCCCTGATACCCCCCCCCCGCAAAAAAAAAAACCCAAAACAAAAACAAAAGCAAAAAAACCCAGTACTACTTTCACATCTAAATAAATTTACAATACCTTAATTATCAGTGCATACACTTTCCTGATTGTCATATAACTTTTCCAGGTTTGGCTGGGCACTGTGGCAGATGCCTGTTATCCCAGCAGCTCAGGAGGATGAGGCAGGAGGGTCGCAGGTTCAAAGCCAGCCTCAGCAATTTAGCAAGGCCCTAAGCAACCCAGCAAGACCCTGTCTCTACTAAAACATAAAAAAGGGCTGGGGATGTGGCTTGGTGGTTAAGTGGCCCTGGATTCAATCCTTTGTACAAAAAAAAAAAAAAAAAAAAAAAATTTTTTTTCTTTTAACTGAAACTGGTTAATAATTATTTCATTTAAAAAAAAATTTTCAAAAATTTTTTTCCCCTAGTTAGTCTGAATCAGGTTACAAAAGCCCATACATTGCAATTGGTTGATATGGTTTTATTAATCTGTAGGTCCCACATCCATCTCTATTTTTCTCTCATAATCTTGTATTGTTGTTGTTGGAGAAACCATTTCTTTGCCCTGTAAGTTTCCTACTATTTGCCGATTTCACATCTGTGTTGTTGTTTAACCCGTTCCTCTATTCCCGTGTTTCTTTTAAATTGATTCTTGGATGTTAGCTTCAAGTCAGATCTGTTCCAGAGATTTTTGTTTCTCCTGGTTGTTTCTTGTTTTGCAAGACTATCTTAATACATGTTTATTTCTTTTGTATGTGTGATATTGTCAGCCATTAATGATCATTGCTTAATAGATTCATTCATCCATTTAGGATTGTAAAAGTATTCTATCCACCTTTCTTTGTTGTTTGCTAGAAAAATATTAAAAAGAAAACTATGTAGAACCAACAAATTAATAGTTACCCTAGGTATAAATTTTATAGGGAAGATAGGATGAAAACTTTACACTCTATTTATTTGTAATTTTGAAGATAATAAGTTGGTTCCCTTGCATATTCCAAAGGTCACAGTGATTTTCTTAGTATAAACTCACAAATATACTTTTTTTTTTTTTCTTTTTAAAAGGAACTTCTTTGTTAGGAACCATTTATTTTGTTTATTTATTTTTATGAGGTGCTGAGGATCGAACCCAGTGCTTCACACATGCTTGGCAAGTGCTCTGCCACTGAGCCACAACCCCAGTCCCGAATTAAATATACTTGATGTGTGTTAATCCTACAGTTATCATCTTTACCACTGGTCAAATCATCCCATCTTTGACTAGTGAGAATGAATTCAGTTTGGCTCCTCAGTCTTTTTACCACAATCTGAAAACAGTCTTTAATGGTTTCCTTGCTATGTGGTACCATTAAATGTACCAGATTTATTTTTTTATACCTTTATTTTATTATTTTTATGTGGTGCTGAGGATTGAACCCAGCACCTCGCACATGCTAGGCGAGCGCTCTACTGCTGAGCCACAACACCAGCCCCCATATTTATTTGGTACATTTCCTGCTTCAGAATCGGAATCCATCATTTCCTAAAAGACATCATAATCTGTGCCTGGGTGGTCACCACTGTTGAGTTAGTTATTATTGCTAGGACTTCTGAACGGACATCCTGGAAAAGATGAGTGAATATACGTATGTAATTAGGGTAAAATTAATCATGGGTTGTTTCAAATTCAAAATTATAGATTTTTCAGACAGCCTTATTAATCTTATATCAGTATAATTTTTAACCATATCCCATATTCTCGTTTTCAGTTCCATCAACAAAGTACTTATTTGGTTTACTTCTCTCTCTCTCTCTCACACACACACACACACACACACACACCCCACAGACCAATCTCATGAATACCAAGATACATACCAATATTACGAGTACTGAGAACCACTTAAAAGGGTTTTTGTTCTTCTAAGTTTTGTTTTGTCCTTAGGCTGCATCCCATAGGAATGTATGAATTTCTGTATTACCATTTGGAACTTCCTTGTCCTATCCATTGATTACATAGGAGGGTTCATTTGTTACATTTTACTTTTTTTTTTTTTTTTTTGGTACCAGGGTTTGAACCCAGAGGCACTCGACCACATCCCCAGCCCTTTTTTGTATTTTATTAGAGACAGGGTCTCATTGAGTTGCTAAGTGCCTCGCCATTGTTGAGGCTGGCTTTGAACTCGTGATCCTCCTGCCTCAGCCTCCCAAGTGCTGGGATTACAGGTGTGTGCCACCACGCCTGGCTACATTTTACTTTTGATTCCTAGGTATTACTTTATAACTATACTTTTGTTTTATGCTTAAATTTCATAATGTCATAGTCAAATATAATAAATGAAGGTATAGTCAAAATAATTTTATATCTTTGTACTCTCAATCCCATTTCCTCCATCCCCCATAGGCAATGCTTTTTTAATGTTTTTATTTGTAGATTATAATTATGTATAATAGTGGGATTCATTTTGACATATTCATACATGAACATAACAATTTGATCAATTTCATTCTCTAGTACTTCTTCTTTTCCTCCTCTCCTTCTTCCCCCAATCTTTTTCTTTTACTCTACTGGACTCCTTTCTTTCTTTCTTTCTTTCTTTTTTTTAATTTTAGTTGTTGATGGACCTTTATTTTATTCATTTACTTATATGTGGTGCTGAGAATTGAACCCAGTGCCTCACACATGCTAGGTAAGGGCTCTACCACTGAGCCACAATCCCAGCCCCACCTTTCTATTTTTTTTTAAAATGATGCATTCTAATTATGATTAAAAGTGAGATTTATTGTGATGTATTCATATGTGCACATAGCATAATTTGGTTCATTTAATTTTCTAGTACCTCCTCTTTTTTTTTTTTTTTCTTTTCTTTTGGTACCAGAGATTGAACTCAGGGGCACTCAACCACTGAGCTACATCCCTAACCCTATTTGTAATTTATTTAGAGACAGGGTCTCACTGAATTGCTTTTGCTGAGACTGGCTTTGAACTCATGATCCTCCTGCCTCAGCCTCCTGAGTCACTAGCATTACAGGTGTGTGTCACCATGCCCAGCTACTTTGCTGTTCTTTATATCTGAGTAAAACTCCATTGTGTATATTTATCATATTTTCTTTATCCTTTCATATGTTGACGGACAACCAGACTGGTTTCATAACTTGGCTATTGTAAATTGCCGTGCTATAAACATTGATATGCATATATCCCTGTAGTGTGATGATTTTAGTTATTTTGGATAAATACCAAGGAGTGGAATATCTGGATCATACAGTGGTTCCATTCCTCGTCTTCTGAGGAATCTCCATGCTGATTTTCATAGTGGCTGTGCCAATTTGCACTCCCATCAACAATGAATGTATAAGTGTACATTTCCCCCCATACTCTTGCCAGCATTTATTGTTACTCGTATTATTATTATTATTTTTTGGTACCAGGGATTGAACTCGGGGCACTCGACCACTGGGCCACATCCCCAGCCCTTTTTTGTATTTTTATTTGGAGACAGGGTCTCACTGAGTTGCTAAGTGCCTCGCCCTTGCTGAGGCTGGCTTTGAACTCACGATCCTCCTGCCTCAGCCTCCCAAAGTGCTGGGATTACAGGCGTGTGCCACCGCGCCTGGCTGTTACTTGTATTTTTTATGATTACCATTTTAACTGGAGTGAGATAAAATCTCAGTATAGAGCCGGGCGCGGTGGCGCACGCCTGTAATCCCAGCACTTTGGGAGGCTGAGGCAGGAGGATTGTGAGTTCAAAACCAGCCTCAGCAAGGGCAAGGCATTTAGCAACTTAGTGAGACCCTGTCTCTAAATAAAATACACACACAAAAAAGGGCTGGGGATGTGACCCAGTGGTCGAGTGCCCCTGAGTTCAATCCCTGGTACCACACACACACACACACACACACACACACACAAATCAGTATAGTTTTGATTTGCAGTTCCCTGATTGCTAAGGATGTTGAACATTTTTTTCATATATTTATTGGCCATTTGTAATTCTTCTTTTGAGAAATATCTGTTTTATTTATTTGCTCATTTATCAATTGGGTTATTATTTTTTTTTGGTGTTAAGCTTTTTGAGTTCTTTTATATATTTGGATATTAATTCCCTGTTAGAAGAGTAACTGGTAAAGATTTTCTCCTATTCTTTAGACTCTCTTTTCACACTCTTGTTTTTTTTCCTTGTTTCCTTTGCTGTAAATGGGTAATAATTTTTAAAAAATGTGTTATGATTTATCCTTCCATTAAAAATATGTAAGTATATGTATTCACATTCTATTCCTTTTTGAAAACATAGTAAGCATTCATCAATCCTCTCTTTTCTCCCTCTACACCACATTCTAGAGATCACTACATCCTATCATAAAGATATTTTGATTCCTTTTTACAGCTGTATAGTATTTCACCATGTGGATATCACATGGTTTATACAAGCAGTCCCTTCTTTTTTTTTTTTGTGGTACCAGGGATTGAACTCAGGGGCACTCGACCACTGGGTCACATCCCCAGCCCTTTTTTGTATTTTATTAGAGACAGGGTCTCACTGAGTTACTAAGTGCCTCGCTATTGCTGAGGCTGGCTTTGAACTCGCGATCCTCCTGCCTCAGCCTCCCAAAGTGCTGGGATTACAGGCGTGCGCCACCGCGCCCGGCTAAGCAGTCCCTTCTTGATGAATGTTCCTCTTCCTCCCATCTTTTGTTATTATAAGCAATGTTGCAAACAAAAGATTTGTGCATATGTCTTTTCATATTTTTTGCCAGCCCATCTTTGAGATAAGTTTCTGGATGTGTTATTGTTGAATTAAATGGTTAAATGGCTTTTGTTAAATATTCCATGTTTCCCTCGAGAGGGACTGCACCATTTTTCTTTCTCACTAGTATTTGGGGACAATGCCCGTTTCCCCACAGCTTCACCAACAGAATAGGTTGTGGCAGAATAGAATTTTCAAAGGCAGCTGTGACAATATCCCCCATCCCATAAATGTTTTTCTAGAGCCCACTTTTTCATGAAGATGTGAAGTCTCTCTTTCTCTTGAAACTGGGTGGGCCTTTTAGTTACCTTTACCAATACAGCATGGTGGAAGTGATGCTATATGACTTCTGAGACTGATTCATAAAAATGCCATGAACTTCTGCCTCGTTCTCTTGGGATGCTGTTCTTGGAACCCAGTTACCATGCTAAGAGGAAAACCCACGCAACCCATGGAAAGGCCCATGTAGATAGTAATCAGGTCTCTGACCCGCTGCCTCAGCCAGCACCACCTGCTAGCCCAATGAGTGAGCCATCGTAAAAGTGGATTCTTCAGCCCCCAGAAAAACAGTCACAGCTGAGGCCACATAGAGTAGAGAAGAGCCACCCCTGCCAAGCCATGACAAATCAATAATTGTTGCTTTAAGCCACTGAGTTTGGGTTATTTGTTATACAGCATATAGATAACTGATGTAGATGTCACAGTTTGGATTCTTCCCACAATGACAGGTGAGAAGTGTTGTCCCTGGGTACTGTGAATTTACAGTTCTCTCATTATGAGCAGGCGTATACATATTTTCAAGTGTTGAGGAGCCTTTATACACACACACACACACACACACACACACACACACACATATTCTGTTCATACTTCTAGCCTATTTTTCTATCAAGCTGTTGGGATTTTCTATTTTTAGAAGATTTTTACATTTTAGAATTTTTAACCCATCATGATATCAATTGGAAACGTTTTTCTCAGTTTATCATTTGTCTTTTCACTTTGCTTATTCTTTTTATATATATTCTCCATTTCCCCCATTATGTGATAGTGGTATTATTTATAGTTTTTTTTTTTTTTATTAAAATTCACTTTATTTTCTATGGAATCAAGCACTAGCTACCAGTTTCAGCAAGATTTTTGTTGTGCCTTCCAAATGTTAGCACAGCTAGCACTGCCTTAAAATAACCAAATAACAAGCTAGGTCCCAGTGGTTATGTCCACATCTAGAGTCAGGTGATCAGGAACTCTTTTAATTGATTGCTTTAGCTTTTAGTTCTTGGTTATATCTCCAAATGCGAAATAGCTGAGAGGCTCCTGCTGCCCCCACAAAGAAATTAACAGCAAACAGACTCCAATTTTTTGGTATGATTACAAGTGAGTATCTTGACCAAATAAGCCCTGTGGCCATCAAAACAGCAGACTGAGATGTGCTGAGTTTTTCTGCAGGTCTAGCCATGTCTGCCAACCCAGCACACACCAACCCCCATTTCATAATTGGAACCCAGAAAAAAACCGTTCTGGGGCCTGCTGGGTGGTTGTACAGCTGCCGCAGCTTCTCCGGCAGCATCAGCTCCACCTTGTCCAGAAGCCGGTGGTAGCTGGCCGGCAGGCCGCGGGCGCCGGCGGCTGCCATCTCGGCCGCTGGGCGATGGCGGGCAGTGGGGCGGGAGCGCCGCCGTGCCCAGGTCCCCGGCTGGCGACGAAGGGCAGCTCGTCACGTCCCCTGCCACGGAGCCTCGCGGCCGCTTTAGCCCAGAATGCCCTCCCCGCGGCAGCGCCTGCCCGGCGAACCTCCCAGGGCCCGCGCCTATGTATAGTTTTTAATTTAAAAATTGTCACCCATCCAAGACAAAGATTCAGAGATCTGAATCTGTTTTTTTTTTTTTTTCTTTTCTTTTTTTAATTTGTTCTAAGTAGTTATACATGACAGCAGAATGCATTGTGATTCATTATACACAAATGGAGCACAACTTTTCATTTCTCTGGTTGTACACGGATGTTGAGTCGCACCGTATTTGCAGTCATACACGTACCTAGGGTAATGATGTCCATCTCATTCCACCATCTTTCCTATCCCCATACCCCCTATCCACTCCTCTCTCCCCTTTGCCCAATCAAAATTCCTCCATTCTCCCCCTGCCCATTATGGATCAGCATCCACTTATCAGAGAGAACATTCAGCCTTTGTTTTTTGGGATTGGCTTCCTTCACTTAGTATGATATTCTCCAGCTCCATCCATTTACCTGCAAATGCCATAATTTTATTCTCTTTTAATGCTGAGTAATATTCCATTGTGTATATATACCACAGTTTCTTTATCCATTCATCTGTTGAAGGGCATCTAGGTTGCTTCCACAGTTTAGCTATTGTGAATTGAGCTGCTATGAACATTGATGTTGCTGCATTACTATAGTATTCTGATTTTAAGTCCTTTGGGTATAGACAAAGGAGTGGGATAGCTGGGTCAAATGGTGATTCCATTCCAAGTTTTCTAAGGAATCTTCATATTGCTTTACAGATTGGTTGCACCAACTTGCAGACCCACCAGCTATGTAAGAGTGTGCCCTTTTCCCCCACATCCTCACCAACACTTATTATTGCTGTGTTCTTGATAATTGCCATTCTGACTGGAGTGAGATGAAATCTTAAAGTAGTTTTGATTTGCATTTCTCTAATTACTAGAGAAGTTGAACATTTTTTCGTATATTTGTTGATCAGCACCAAAATAGACATATAGACCAATGGTACAGAATAGAAGACACAGAGACAAACCCACATAAATAGAGTTATGTCATTCTAGACAAAGGTGCCATAAACATACATTGGTGAAAAGATAGCCTCTTCAACAAATGGTGCTGGGAAAACTAGAAATCCATATGCAGCAAAATGAAATTAAACCACTATCTCTCACAATGCACAAAGCTCAACTCAAAGTAGATCAAGGAACTAGGAATTAGACCAGAGACCCTGCACCTAACAGAAGAAAAAGTAGACCCAGATCTTCATCATGTTGGATTAGGTCCTGACTTCCTTACCATACTCCTAAAGCACAAGAAATAAAATCAAGAATTAATAAATGGCATGGTTTCAAACTAAAAAGCTTCTTCGCAGGGCGCAGTGGCGCACGCCTGTAATCCCAGCACTTTGGGAGGCTGAGGCAGGAGGATCGCGAGTTCAAAGCCAGCCTCAGCAATGGCGAGGCACTTAGCAACTCAGTGAGACCCTTTCTCTAAATAAAATATAAAAAAAAAGGGCTGGGGATGTGGCCCAGTGGTCGAGTGCCCCTGAGTTCAATCCCCGGTACCACAAAAAAAAAAAAAAAAAAAAAAAGCTTCTTGGCAAAGGAAACAATCAATAATGTAAAGAGAGAGCCCACAGAGTGGGATAACATCTTTATCACATGCACATCAGATAGAGCACTAATCTCCAGGCTACATAAAGAACTCAAAAAACTTAACACCAAAAAATAAATAACCCAATCAATAAATGGGCTAAGGAACTGAACAGACACTTCTCAGAAGAAGATATTCAATCAATCAACAAATATATGAATCTCTTGTTTTTTGTGTCTATTGTAGGTTTTTATTTTGCTTTGTTAGACAATCTAAATTCTTTTAATAGGTAAGCTATAAATATTTATACTACTAACATGATAAGTGTGTTTGGCTCATCTCTGCTTTATTATGATATATGTAATTTATCTCTATTATCTGGTTACGTATCTTTCACTATGAAGACTTTTTCATTCTTTTATATATATCTTTTTTTTTTATTTAGGAAGCTTTTTTGGTCCTAAAAGTTATCTTTACATTCATACTTTCATATAATTCCCCTAGTCCCTGATTCTCTTTCTTTTTGGAGGTGGCCTGTTATTTTTTGGTGTTATAATATGATTAATATTTAAATTAGGTAGTAAATTCTCTTCCCTGTCTTTTCCTTTTCCACCAGCATTAGAAATAATACTTACACTCAGATCTACTTAGAAGGCAATCAGAAAGCTTATTCTTTTCATATACACTCCATTTCCCCCATTGTGTGATAGTTGTATTATTTACATTGCCAGAGCATATGTCACCATAAGCTTTCTTATCTCACAACCATCATTTGGTCTTAAGTTTACAGATATTTTAAATATCTACTGCCAGTGCTTATGTAACTTATTTTGAAACTAATTTTCTAGTGGATTCTTCCAGAAAGAATTATAGCAAACATAATCCTGAATTCTTGTACTTGGTTTTCTTGTAGGGCTGGGGATGTAGCTCAGTAGTAGAGTGCTTGTCTAGTATGTGGAAGGCCCTGGGTTTGATCCCTAGCAGTGTTTAAAAAAAAAAAAAAAGTTTGCTGGTGGCCTTTCTACTTGAAGGTCAGTTTGGCTGGATATAAAATCCATAGCTCACAGTTCTTTTCTTGATTCTCTTAAATATATTATTCTGTTGTGTTTTGGCATAAAACAACATTGCTGTCAAAAAGTCTGGTGACAATCTCATTTTCTTTCCCTTAAAATGATTTGAGGAGCTGGGGTTGTGGCTCAGTGGTAGAGTGCTCGCCTAGCATGTGTGAGGCGCTGGGTTTCATCCTCAGCACCACATAAAAATAAATAAGTAAAATAAAGGTGTTGTGTCCAACTACAACTAGAAATTTTTTTTTTTTAAAGCAATTTGGGCCTGGTGCAGTGGCTAATTTGTTGGTTCCAGATAGTTTTTTAAATAACATTTTTCTAGCAAACAACAAAGAAAGATGGATAGAATACTTTTACAACCTTAAATGGATGAATGAATTTATTAAGCGATGATCATTAGTGGCTGACAATATCACACACACAAAAGAAATAAACAGGTATAAGATGGTCTTGCAAAACAAAAACAACCTGGAGAAACAAAAATCTCTGGAACAGATATGACTTCAACTAACTTCCAAGATTCAATTTAAAAAAAACAGAGGAGCCAGGTGTGGTGGCTCACTCCTGTGATTTCAGTAGCCTGGGAGGCTGAGGTAGGAGGATCCATGAGTTCAAATCCAGCCTCAGCAACTTAATGAGATCTTGTCTCAAAATAAAACATAAAATGGGCTGGGGCTGTGGCTCAGTGGTTAAGTGCCCCTGGGCTTAATTCCTGATACTGGAAAAAAAAAAGTGATATTTGGCCTTTTTGCTTGGATAGTCAAACTATCATATATATATGTGTGTGTGTGTGTGTGTGTGTGTGTAAATCCCCCCCCACCCCAGTGAATTGAGTAATTTTGGAGAGGGGGCTCTGTGAAGAGCTTCTAGGCTCTAGAGCTCCCTCTTCTGTTCTTTTTACAGAGTGATAAAAAAATGGTCTGTATTTTCTGGGATCTGTTTTTTCTGCTCCACTCCCTTATTTTACTATCCTTTGCTCCTGTTGTCTGGTCTTGCTCTATTTGGATACTATTTCCAGCATTTTCTCTTCTGGTGGGATTTTTCTGGAAAGGCATTTAGGCTTGTCAGTTCTGAGAGTTATAGAGCCCAGGCTGCTCCAGCATTGCATTGTGGTCCCCTCAATCTGACCCATGAGTTGTACCCTGCAGAAGCCCCTCTTCAGTTTCAACTATTCTTAGGTTGCCTTGCTGAATTTTCCAGTGAATATGGGAGTTCTCCTTCCTTTGGTTCCTGCTGAAACCCATGCCCAGTAAGTCTTGTGCTACTGAAGCTTTGTTCTCATGTACTGAACTTATTGGCTTATGGGGATACTTTGTCACCTAATATTGTAATATTGTCTATGGGTCTTTGCTTTTGCCACCTTTGTTGTTCCATCTGTGTTTAAGGAAGGTTCTGGGAGATCAAAAACTATCCACCATCTTCCTGTATCCACTCTCTCATCCCTACCTTTTAATAATGAATTTTATTTGTTAAGACAGTCTTAGATTTATAGGAAAATTGCAAAGATAGTGCAGAGAGTTCATGTCTATTTGGCATTCAGGTTTCTTTATTGTTCACAAAATACACTGGTATGTAATTGTTAGAAGAAAAACTTTGGGCAAATTAAATCCAAAAGAGTTATTTGAGAAAAGAATCATTCTTGATGGCAGCACTCAGAACCAGAAATGGCTCAGAGAACTCTGCTCTGAAATGTGCACAGGCTCATTTTCAACAGAAGATGCAGGTGAGGCTTGATTGGTTGCAGCCCACGTTTGCCTAATTTAGACTTGGTCTTATTAGTTGGGCAGCCCATGATTGGCTAAAGCTCTGCAACTCTGACTGGCTGCCACCCAGATGGTTGTTAAAGATGATATATTCCTCTGTCAGGCTTTCTGTTTGCTTACTGGGTTAGGCTGCAGATTGTTATGTAGGATCTCCAAGTTCTCAAAGGTAGCTTCAGGCCAAACTTAGCTTAATTTAAAAATATTAATTAACCAATATTGATACATTATACTTAACCTTATTCGGGTTTCTTAGTTTTCACCTAATGCTCTTTTCTGTTCCAGGATCCCAACTAGGATATTATATTCCAGTTAGTCATTGTGTCTCCTTAGGCTGCCCTTGGCTTTGACAGTTCCTCAGACTTTCCTTGATTTTGATGACCTTGAGTTTTGATGAGTACTATTCAGGTATTTTTTTTTTAGAATGTTCCTCAACTGGGATTTGTCTGATTTTTTAAAAAATGATATATTTTTAGTGGTAGATGAACACAATACCTTTGTTTTATTTATGTATTTTTATGTGGTGCTGAGGATCGAACCAGTGCCTCACATGTGCTAGGCAAGTGCTCTACCACTGAGCCACAACCCCAGCCCCTGTATCTGATCTTTTTCTCATCATTTGATAGAGGCTCTGGCTTGGGGAGGAAGACCACTGACGTTAAGGGCCATTCTCATCACATTTAATCAAGGGTAAATATTGTTTTGTTCTGTTTTTAATCTTCTTTAGTTGTAGAGGAACACAACATCTTTTTATTTATTTATTCTTATGCAGTGCTGAGGATCAAACCCAGAGCCTCACTCATGCTGGACGAGTCCTCCACTACTGAACCACAGCTCCAGCCCTAGGGTGGATATTGTTAACATGACCTATCACTGTTGATGTTGACCTTGATCACCTGGCAAATGTAGCATTCAGGTTTCTTAACTGTGAAGTTACTCTTTTTTAGCCTCCTCCTTTCCATACAGTCCTCTTTGGAATGAGTCACACTGTGTAGCCCACACCTAAGGAGTGGAAGTTATATTCCACCCTTTTATTTATTTATTTATTTTGGTACTGGGGATTGAACCCAGGGGCCCTTAACCACTGAGCCTCATCCCCAGCTCTTTTTATTTTTTACTTTGAAACAGGGTTTCACTAAGTTTTTTAGAGTTTTGCTAAGTTGCTGAAGCTGGCCTCTAACTTGTGATCTTCCTGCCTCAGCCTCCTGAGCAGCTGGGATTACAGGTGTGCGACATTGCACCTGACATGTTCCACTGCACCCGACATGCTCCACCTTCCTGAGGACAGAATATCTACATAAATTATTTGATATTTCTTGCATGGGATATCTGTCTCTTCTTTCTTATTTATCTCATCACTTATCAAGATAAAGTCCTGGTTATTTATTTTCTACTGGGTTAATCCAGTACTATTTCATTTTGTTGCTCAAATTGTTCCAGATTGGGACATTGGTAGCTCTTTTAGTTGGTTCCTGTGTCCCTTGACATACTGCACTATTGTGTCTCTGTGTGTGAACAGCTCTCCTCAACCTTGTAGCACTATAAGATGCTCCAGCCTCATCATTTCTATTCCCTGCCTGAGTCTTAGAATCAGCCATTTCCCAGGGATCCCTGATTCCTTCTGCTGGAGAATGGTATTAGAAATCAAGAGATGGGCCGGGCGCGGTGGCGCACGCCTGTAATCCCAGCACTTTGGGAGGCTGAGGCAGGAGGATCGCGAGTTCAAAGCCAGCCTCAGCAATGGCGAGGCACTTAGTAACTCAGTGAGACCTTGTCTCTAATAAAAATACAAAAAAGGGCTGGGGATGTGGCCCAGTGGTCGAGTGCCTCTGAGTTCAATCCCCGGTACCAAAAAAAAAAAAAAAAAAAAAGATGGATGCTAGGTGAGCTCTCCCTCTCTTTTTACCCAGATGATGACCTAGTTTTCTGGGTCTCCCCACTCTCTCAAGTTACCATTTCCTGTTTCACTTCCTGTTGGATCCCATAGTCAAGCATTTCCGTTGCAGCGCCCTCAACTCTGCCATCCCTTGACCATGCCGTGCACTTGCCCACCAGTTCACAGTCTTGGACCATCTTGACTTTGCTCCTGCCCTGAGGTTGCCAGGTGCTGAGAGGCCTGTTGGCTCTCAGTAAGACTTGGCAAACATCCTTCTCTGGACTGCTGTTCTGAGCCACTGCCTTATGCTCACTCTGACTTCCTGCGCTCTCAGCAAGAGCCAAGGCCTCCCATTCACCAAGACCTTGGAGACTGGGAGGAACTCAGTCCTTAAATTTCTCTCCCTCCAATTCCAGACTTAGCACTTATGCCTACCTGCCCTTCCTCATTTTCTCCCTTTCTTCTTCCTTCTCTCTCATCTCTGAGAACTTGTTTTTTTTCTGCCTTTTCTTCAGGCCAATCTCCTCATGAGCTCCAATCACCCTGGGAAAGGTTTCTCTCTCCTCTAATCTTCTCTAGAACTCTGTTCCTTCAGTTGTCTGGTTTTGCATGTCCTCAAATGCTTCTTCAATACTGCTTTTTCTCTGCTGATGAATGTACGTATGTTTCTCATCCTAAACATAAGCACAAGTCCAAACCTTTGACATGATCACGTTGCTTCACTATTTTATTTTCCCTTCTTTTCTCACATGTTTGGTGAAAGCCTTCTTTCCTTTTTGCCCACAATCATGTTTCTGCCACTTTACCAAAATTCTTTCCTCAAAGACTCACCAAATCCGATGGTCTCTTTGTCACCATCGTCCTGTCTGACCTCTCTCATGACAGCATTTCCCTTTACGTTCTCTCCTCCCCTCTTGACATTTTCCTCCCTCCTTTGGCTTCAGGGATGGAAGTTCCTCTCTGGACTCTGCTTTTCCCTCTCCCATTGTTTCGTCTTGGCCCCTTTCTATCGGGGCTGCTAGGTTTAGACCGAGGGGTGGTCCCATCCCTGGCTGTGCATTGGAATCACCTGTGGGGCTTTAAGAACAGGCTGGACCCAGGCCATTCCTAGATCATATTCTCCATATATGCTATCCAGGTATCTCTGTTTCTCAAAGATCCAAGGAGGCTCTGGGAAGCAGAGGTGAAGACCTCTGACCTCTGTGTTAAGGATTCCCCAGGGCACCTCTCCATTCAGCTCTCTCTACTGAGCTCCAAATGAATATTTCCATCTACTCACCAGAAGCTGCACAGGAACCTCAGATCAACAGGTCAGAAATGAAACTCATTCCTCCTTCTGCCCCTGCCCCGCTGCAGACCTCACCATTCTCTACTGCCCTCTCTAAGGTGATCACCCTCTGCCTCTCGGGGAGACAGAACACTCACCCTCAGCTTCGACTCCCCCTTTTGTCCCACTTGCGTATGTATGGGTTTGGTGAGTACACCTGCTATCTCAAATGCTTCTCTTCCTCCCCATCCCTGCTGCTTCTTTAGTTCTGCTTCTCACCCTGTGGCATCTGAACAGCAGCACCGGATTCCTAATTCTGCTGCTTTCCAGTTTCACCCACTCCTTTAATCCAAGCTTCTTTGATTTTCTTTCTAGAATGTAAATCTCATAACTTCTTCCATTGTGAAAATCCTAGGGTGGCCATCCAACACCTTCCTGGCTGTGCTTCTCAAATGGGTTCTTCAGCCCTGTGTATCGGAACCACCTGCAATGCCTGTTTAAAATGCATGTTCCTGTAGTTGGGCGTGGTGGCTGCATACCTGTAATTCCAGCAGCAGCTCCGGAGGCTGAGGCAAGGAGGATCACAAGCTCGAGGTCAGCCTCAGCAACCTAACAAGGCCCTCAGCAACTTAGCAAGACCCTGCCTCAAAATAAATAAAGAAATAAAAGGGCTGGGGGTGTGGCTCAGTGGTGAAGTGCCCCTGGGTTCAATCCCTAGTATAAAAAAAAAAGGATTGTGGAGGCAGAGCTAGAATCAGACCCATGTCTGTCTTCCCTTGGGGTCTGTATTCGTAACTGCTGTGCCATAGAGCTTTTAGGGGCTGATGATGCAGTTAGCCTGTACAGCGTTTGGGCCAGCACTGGCCCCTCCCTCTGGAGCCCTCTCACCAAGGGTCACACATGCCCTTTCATCCTCCGCTTCAAATGGAGGATGCCTACTTTTCCTCCCTGCCCAGAGGCCAGGCCATTTCCCCCTTGCCCACCTCCTCCCATCAGGCTGCAAAGGGGCCTAGTGATGAATGGGACAGGAAAGCGGAAGGAGCGGGAGGGGAGGCAGGGGTGGGGGAGGAGGAGGCAGAAGCCAGGCTCAGTGGGATGGAGCGAGAGCTGAGGGCCAGAGCCACAAACCTTAATTTAATCACAGGGCCCCATGCTCAATTTAACAGACACAAGGGCTCAGAATGGGGTCCCTGTGTGGCGGTGGGGCAATCAGCCCGCTGCAGTTCCTGGGAAAGCATTAATTGCGGATGACAATGTGTAAACAGTGGGGAAGAATGGAGTGTGCAGGTGTGAGCCGCTGGGGCCAACCCCGGGCTGTTTTCACACAAGTGAGCCAGTGAGGGCTCCTCCACTCCCAGAGCAGGATTAGAGGCAGCAGTTGGGAAACTGTCAAGGGTGTCAGAGCTTGGCCGTACAGCAAGTGGCCAGGAGGGCAGAGGAGGAGCGACTGGCAGGGTAGCAGGTTGGGGAGTGAAATGTGGTGTGTGTGTGTTGTGAGCTGCCCACATCTGGCTTAGCCCCCAGCCAAGCCAATGACTCTCTAAAACACAGGCTGGATTTTTAATGACACTAGGTTGTCAGGGCCCTTGCAGCACAGGGCTGAGTGTGGGCCTTCCATCCACATGGGCAGAGCAGGCCAGCTGGCAGGGAAGCTGCAAGCAGCTCCCCGAAGCCTTGCCTTCTCCTCTCCTCCCAGATGTGCTTGGGGAAGGCCAGGCACAGGGAGGCCACTGGGCCAGCATGCCCTCCTGAACAGCACAGAGGACCCCAGCCTGATTGGGGTGGACGAGATGTCAGGGCAGGGTGGTGGTGGAATTGGAGGGACATTGAGAGTCAAGTCCAGGAACATCTAGATATCTGAACGTGTTTCACCTGAAGATCTCAAAGCTCCTTTCCAAAGCGGTTTCTGCCTAGCAAATGTAAAGACAGAGGTCCAGGATGTGTAGGATGGGGTGAGTTCCCAGCCTGGCCACAGCTGGTTCCTGGGATAATCCACTTAGAACAAGCACCACTAGATTCCAGAATATAATGTAGTATAATATGAGATGATATGATGTGATAGAGATCATTATTATTACTATGGATGCACTTAACTGAGCTTTGGTCAACAGGGCACGTATATAAAGCCCTGGGTCTACCTCAAGTGCAGCTCCCTATACTTCTCTTGTCTTCTAGAAGTTTTGTTGTGACTCTCTGGGGGCAAAGACAATGCCTTCACTTCTCTTCTTCCTCTCATGACTCTAGAACAGGTTGGTCCTCAGGAATCCCAATCCCGCAGGCATTGGGGGGCGGCGTGTCTGCTTTGGGCAGCTGATTATCATTGGGTTTCAGAAAGACAACACTGGCCACTGTACAAGGCTTGGGGGTGGAGGAGCTTGAGGAGATGTAACAAATGAGATGAGGAGTGAGGGGAGTCTGACCTGTGGGCCGGCTTGTGCTGGGGAGATAGTTCTCAGGTCTCAGGGCGGGATGGCCATGAGGCAGGGAAGCCTCGGGTTCCAAGGACTAGATAGTGGCGGCTGCATTGTGTTCCTGGCAGGGAACACAGAAGGAGGAGCAGCTCCCCCCACCCCCAGAAGATAGCAAGTGGAATTTGGAATGACTTTCTTTCTGAAGATTACTAAGAACTCAAGGTTGTAATGGTAAAGAACTGAGGGCCAAGAAGAGACCCAGAGGATTGCCTAAAAGGGTTGGAATGCCAGGTCCCCAGGTCTCCTCTCAGCCAAGGGCCCTGGGCCAAGCTGAGTGTCCCAGTAGGGGGTGCTCCTGCCAGGTGAGGCCAGGCTCATTCGGAACACCTGCCAGGGACCAGCCCTGAGATGGGGAGAAGGTAGGGCTACCTGGAAGTACAAATGGTAACAGACTCAGAAGAGGAAAAACCCAAATTGCTCTAAAATATCTCATGCAAAACACTCAGATGGCAACTGAACTCACTACCTTGAATTTGTGCTTTCTTCGGATAGCCTATTCAGTTCCTCCCCCTGGCTTTTTATTTTATTTTTTTAGACAGTGATTAATTACATTCCCCCCCCCCCCCCCCCCCCCACACACACACAAGGTTCTGGCACTTAAAGTGAGGTTAAAAACTTAAGTAATGCTGGGCGCGGTGGCGCATGCCTGTAATCCCAGCACTTGGGAGGCTGAGGCAGGAGGATCGCGAGTTCAAAGTCAGCCTCAGCCATGGGGAGGCACTTAGCAACTCAGTGAGACCCTGTCTCTAATAAAATACAAAAAAGTGGGCTGGGAATGTGGCCCAGTGGTCGAGTGCCCCTGAGTTCAATCCCCAGTACCCAAAAAAAAAAAAAAGAAAAAAAAAAAGAAAAAAAGTAACTTTCCAATCAAAGAAAGGTCAATGGTCACTAGATATTGAATACTTTCTGTATTTTGGAGTTGTTTTCCTATTTTTTTATTTTTATTTTTTGGTGGTGCTGGGGATTGAACCCAGGGCCTTGTGCATGCTAGGCAAGCACTCTACCAACTAAGCTATACCCCCCAGCCCTTCCTATTTCATTTTATTTTTATTTTTAATATTTATATTTTAGTTATAGGTGGACACAGTATTTTTTTTTTTTTTTTTTTTTGGTACTGGGGATTGAACTCAGCGGCACTAGACCACTGGGCCACATCCCCAGCCCTTTTTTGTATTTTATTAGAGACAGGGTCTCACTGAGTTGCTAAGTGCCTCGCCATTGCTGAGGCTGGCTTTGAACTCGCGATCCTCCTGACTCAGCCTCCCAAAGTGCTGGGATTACAGGCGTGCGCCACCGCGCCCGGCAAAATGATTTTTTTAGTTGTAGGTAGACACAATACCTTTATTTTTATTTTTGTGTGGTGCTGAGGATCGAACCCAGGGCCTCACACATGCGAGACGAGCCCTCTACCGCTGAGCCGTAGCCCCAGCCCCCCTTTTTTTTTTTTAATCGGTTATAAAGACTGATGGACAGATAGAGCAGCTAATTATTTTAGCAAGTAGAAATAATAAAGAACCATCATTATATCCAATAGATACATTAGCACCAAAAATGTTGAAGATGGCTCAGGACATTGATTGTTTTAAGCACTAAAATATCATTCACCTGCTTCAAGTAATTGCCCCCCAGTTTTTTGATATGTCCTTCTGTCTCCCCAAATCAGCCTCCAAATCAGAGCTGAAGCAAGTGACAGGTATAAGTCAATCATGGCTTCTTGTTCCTCTGGCCCCAGAGATTGAGCATGTGGCTCAACCAGAAGCAACGAGGCACAAAGAGACTTTCTGGGGTTCTGAGAGAGCAGTGGTTGATCCTTCCCACTATTCTTATCATATGGAGCCCAAGACCACCTGGAGAAAGGCAGAGTCAAAAGATGAAGACAGCCAGGTATTGTGGCGCATGCCTGTAATCCCAGAGGCTCAGGAGGCTGAGACAGAGGACCACAAGTTCAAAGCCAGCCTCACCAACTTAGCAAGGCCCTAAGCAATTCAGTGTGACCCTATCTCTAAATAAAAAATAAAAAGGGCTGGGGATGTGGCCCAGTGGTTAAGCACCTCTGGGTTCAGTCCCTAGTACCAATAAATAAATAAATAAATAAAGATGAAGACAGTATTTGAGCTCTAAGTCCAATCACACCTGAAGTTCCTGTTTTTTTGTTTTAAAATACCCTTTTTTTATTTTTTAAAAAATATTTTTAGTTGTAGACAGACACAATACCTTTATTTTATCTATTTATCTTTATATGGTGCTGAGGATTGAACCTAGTGTCTCACATGTGCTAGGCAACAGCTCTACTACTGAGCCACAACTCCAGCCCCTAAAAATATTCTTTTTATTTTAGAGTAGTTTTAGGTTTACAGAAATGCTGAAAATGTAACAGAGAGTTCTCATATGTTTTACACCCAGTTTCTCTTATTATTAACATCTTACATTAGTATGCTACATTTGTGACTTAATGAAGTCAATTAATGAATTTGTCAATTAATGAAGTAATATTGGTATACTATTATTAAACAAAGTTCATATTTTATTCATGCTTGTTCTTAGTTTTCCCCTAATGCCCTTTTTCTGTTCCAAGATCCCATCCAGGATACACATTACATTTAGTCATCATGTTTCCCTGGGCTCCTTTTGGTTGTGACAGTTTCTCAAACTTTCCTTGTTTTTGGCAACCTTGACAGTTTTAATGAGTACTGGGATTTTATAGAATACCCTTCAATTGGGATCTGTATTTTTTCCCCTCATAATTAGATGGGCTATATGTTTTTGGAAGAAGACCACAGAAATAAGGTGTTACTCTCATCTCATCAAATCACATCATACCGTCTAGGGTCAAAATGACCTATTGCTGTTGATGTTGACCTTGATCACCTGGCTAAGGTAAGCATTATCAAGTTTCTCCATGTAATGTGACTCTTTCATGGCCCCTTCCTTACTACTTTTTGGAAGAAAATCAATGTGTGCAGCCTGTTCTTAGGCAGTGGGAACCATATTTTTTCCCTTAAATTATTTGCTATGCTTCTGTATGGGAGATTTGTCTTTTTTTTCCATATTGATTCATTCAGTTGTTTGTTTATGTAAGTATGAACTCCTGGATTTCTTTTTTAATACTTTGGGTTACTTTCCAATACTACTTTATTTTGTTGCTCAAATTGTTCCAGTTTTGAGCACCAAGAGGTCTTTCCGTTGGCTTCTATGTCCCTTTGACACCCCCCCACCAGGTGATCATCTGGATTTTGCAGTTGACATGAGCTATCGAATCCTTTCCAGTCTAAGTCAGTTTAGGTCAAGGATGTTACTTGTAATCAAAAGATCCTTAAAGGAAGAAAAAGTCTTTAGATGGCATTGCTTGTTGCAAATTTCATATGTTGCCTACATTTTTCTTATGTTAATGCAGCTAAATGACAGTTTTACACTGGAAAGCACACATCCTCCCCCAGGCTATGGTGACCACTTTGCCAGGCTCTACAATAGCTGGAGGCTGGGGACATTATAGGTGTATGTGTTTCAAGTTTAAACCTTCTGATCTTAGCAAGTCACTTAACTCCTGGGCTACAGAAGAGGTGCTGAGATTGGAGGAGATTAGGTGACATCATGTTATTGTGATGCGACCTGGAGGCCTAGTCTATGCCTCCTATCTGTTGAACTGACAGCTGGGGAGGGTAATGGAGCTCCCAACTTAGGGTTGCCAGATAAAATATATGACACTCAGTTAACCTGGAATTTCAGATAAGTAATGAAGAATTTTTAGTATGTCTCAAATACTACATGGGAGTATACTTATACTGAAAATTATTCATTGTTTATCTGAAATTCAGAGGAATTGATATATTTAATTTACTAAATCTAGAAATGCTAATTTGAATACCCTTCCCTTTTTAGGTTTATTAGTGCATATACTCTGGAAGGTGACTCTGCAACTTCAATTTCATGAATAGGGGAACCTGAGTCCCATGCTGTCCCAGGAAGAGCAGGACTTTGTGGTTAAACTCTCATGAGGTCAATTCTCTGCTCTACCAATTCCGTCAAGTTGCTTAACCTTTTGACTCAGTTTTTTTTTTTTTTTTTTTTTTTTTTTTTAACTTGGTTGTGCAATGAGTTGATAATTCACAGATGCCATTATTATACATTGCAGGTTCTGACAGTTAGTGGCAGACTCAGTCAATGGTGGCTGCTACTGATGGCACTCTTATCTGGGCAAATGTACAGGAAGTCCAGAGAAGGCAAGAGAGAGGAGATCATAGCAAGGCAGCTTCCTCACCTGCAACCCTGTCCCCTTCTTTGAGTCAGTGGGAATGCCAAATCACAGAAGCAGAGGCTGGGGTGTGCATGGGGCATGAAGCAATCTATGTGGATCCCTCTGGGGCCTGGGCTCTTTATTGGCGCTCAGCCTCTCAGCCAGTGTCCTGTTTTCTGAGGGGCTGAGGTTGAAGAGAGGACCCTGTGCTGATAATGGCCTGGAAGGGGCTAGTCCTAGAAGATGAAAGAGAAAACAAGTTCCTTAGTCCTTTTTTTTTTTGGTACTGGAGATTTAACCCAGGGCACTCTACTACTGAGTGACATCCCCAGCCCGTTTTATTTTTTTACTTTGAGACAAGGTCTTGCCAAGTTGTTGAGGCTAGCTTTAAACTTTCTATCCTCCTGTCTCAGCCTCTGGAGTTGCTGGGATTATAGGTTTGTGCCACTGCCCGTTTCACTTTATTCTTTACAAGCTGGTCAGATAATAATGACACACAATAATGACAGCTACATTTATTGAGCTCTTAGTATGTGCTGGGCAGTTTTATGTACTTCTTTTACATTTTACTTTATTTAATCCTCACAAATCTCCATGTTATAGGCGGAGAAACTGAGACACAGAGGGACTAGGAAACTTGCCCACTGTCTGCAGTTAATAAATGGGATAGTCAGGCATCAGTGTCCTGGTCACATGCTCAGCACTTCAATACTATTTCATTTAGTTTTTTCAACAACCCTCTGAAACGGGTGTGATTGTATCTTCTTTGTGTAGCTGAGGACTCTGAGGTTTATACAATTTGCCCAAGGCCATAATTCACAGGGGCCTTGATTCACATGTGAATTTCCAGCTTGCAGGTGCCTGGAGGTGTCAGGCAGGGGAGAAGGAGGCCAAAGATGACCTTTCCCCTCAGTGGCAGCCCTAGGAAGAAGTAGAAGTGCCTGTTTTATGCCTTTGATTTATAGGGGGGGGGCAGGGGTTCAGACCCAGCTGTCAACTTGGGAAGCCACTTGAGGATTCTATTTAAAAAAAATTGCTTATACTTATAATAGTGGGGAAAACCAAACGCCACCACCCAAGCAAACAGGAAAACAACCTCAAAGTCCAAAAATGGGGGAATAAGTTAAATCAATTATGGTATAAGCCCATGATGGTGTATTTTGCAGCTGTTTAAAAATACCACATTTTCAAAGACTATTAGCATAAGAAAATGCCTCCAGATATAAATAAAAGCAGAAGATAGAACTATATACACAATGTGATCCCAATAAACAATGATAATGTTGTGTATGACTTTTTATACATAGGAACAGATTAGGAGAAAATACTCGGGGGCATTAAAGATAATTTGAGTTTTCTTAATTATTCTGTTATGTACTTGCCACATGTTTGACAAATCAGTTCTTGAACTCACAGACCAGTTAAGGCATCAAGGTGGCATCCCACGGTGGCATTTTAAACATGGGGAAACTGAGGCCCAGGCCTAGGAAGGTGGATGGGGATGGCGGGGAAGCCAGATGTGTTTGTCCAGCTGATCCCGGGCTCCAGCTACGACGTGTGGCCCTGCTCAGTGTTGGGGGTGACCGTGGGGGCGGGAGGTTCGTGAGCGCCCTCCCCCCAGGGCACAGCTGGACCAAAGCGAGGGTGGGGGGAAGGGAAGGAGCCAAGGTGCGGTGGGGGCTGGGTGGAAGCGAAGATTGGGGAACCTTTCAAAAATGGAAACCAGATGAGCCGTTCAAAGGGGAGCAAATTCTCCACGGCGCGCTCCTTTGTTGCGAGCGTGTGAGGCGGCGGCAGCTGCGCGCCTCGCCCCCAGCTCACGGCCCGATGGGGCGGACACGGATAACTGCATTAGATGCACTCAGCTCTTTTCAATAAAACGCCCTTGTTGGAGGCACAATAGGGGGAACGGGGCAGCAACCCCAGGCCGGGCCGGGGGCGCCCTGCCTTCCCCGGGAGAGCGCAGAGCACACTCACCTTCCAGGGCTCAGCTAATTGACGTTGGGCCGCTGCGCTGCGCGGTTGCAAAGGAAAGTCGGACTCCCCAAGTCCACTGCCACCGGAAATGAGGCCGCCCGGGGTCGGCGGGGGCGGGGGCGGGGGCGGGAAAGCAGCCTGAGACCGCAGTGCAGCTGGCCCAGGGCCCTGCAGAATACTGCCCTTAGTTGCTTTGGCTCCGGATAGGAGATGAGGTGTTCCAGGGGCTTCTCCCAAAGAGCCCCAGCCCTCTAATTTCTGAGTAAGAAATACACCAGCGAAGGAGACAAGTGATGTCTGCTGTGTAAAAGGCAGTTTCAGGACTGGGGAGACTGCATTCCTAATGACCCAAATGCCATATTCTTTTAGTGATTCTAGTAAAGGTGGCTGGAACATTCTTCAAGTTAAAAAAAAAAAAAAAAAAAAAAAAAAGCAAAGAGCTAATATTTTATTAAACCCTTGTATTGAGGCAGCTTTAGAATGAGGTCTCCACTCTCCCTGTTTCACAGATGTGGAAAACAAGGCTTGGAGAAATCACTGGTTTGGTAAAATTGCATAGCTAGGAAGTGGTAGAGAGCTGGAATTTGAACCCAGGTATGTTTGACTTTAGGTAGGGTGTCTTGACCTTGGCACTATCGACATTTTAGCCCGGATCATTCCTGTTGTGGGGGCGGTCCTGCGCAAGGAAAGATGTTTGGCAGCATCCCGGGCCTGCCTCTGCCATGTATGTGTAATCACCAAACATGTGCCCCCGACATTGTCAGAGGTCCCCTTGGAGGAAATGTGTCCCCTGTTGAGAACCACTGTTTGAAAGCCGCCCAGGCATGCCCATTTTCTTTGGGCTCGGTATTATCATCTTTTGGGGAAAACAGTTGACTAGCCATGTGGGTTTCTTTTCTAAGTTCAGTCCTGTGGTTTGTGGGGCCTGTTGCAGGATAGCAGTTGGCTGAATGGGACAAAACCAAAATGTCTGAATACCAAAATCCAAAGTTGTGTTGAGTGTTAGAGGCATTTTGAATTGGGTGTCTGTCTGCCCACATTTTTTGGGTCCCATTGGGTTGAGAGTGACCCCAGTCCCTCCAATTGCTCTCTCCATTTCTCTATGCTTGGACTGTCCCACTCAGGGTGAGGTGGCCCCTTCCTCCATTCACTATTCCAGATACAGGAATAGCCTTGGCTACTGTAAGAGTTAAACATCAGGGAAAGCATGGGTGATGGTATGGCATGAGGGAAGCCCAACACTGAAGTAGGAAGAGGACTTTGTTGTGCGTAGCCTGTCCCCTGCTGGCCTACCATGGTAGGAAGAGGAGTTAACCCAGTTTTCATTTGGGCTGCAACTTGTTGTGTGACCCCACCTCCAGCTCCTCATCCTTCTGTGGCCTGCTGTGGCTTTAGCCTACAAAAGGGTTCCATTCCCCAAAGTTTACCCAGGCCACCCAAAAGCCAGCCCCAGGCTCTGGGGCCACACTGAACTGAGGACTGTTTTAATTCAATTGCCTCTTTCTCACTTTAGAGTTGATTTATAAGTGGACTCCCTTGTATCTGTCTCCCAGTTCTGGCTTTCCTACTTCCCACTTGGCTGAATTGACTTGTTACTGGAAATGTCATCAATTAAAGGCACCTCTGGAAGAGGGTCAGGTCCATGGGAATGTTGGAGGCACCAGGGCCTCCCAGACTGCAGGCTTGTCTCCAACACCCTCCTGGCTGTGCTTCATTTAAACGTATGCCTGTGTGGGCAACTCAGAGACTTGGGGATTAAGCCCTCTCAAGAGAACATATAGGATAAGGGCTAAAATTCAAAAGAGGACAGAAAGAAGTGGGAAATTGTGATAGTAAAGGCCCATCAACATTTCAGATAATGATGGGTTAGGACTTTTTGTTTCTGTCTCTCTCTCTCTCCCCCCCCCCACACATTTTAAAAAATATTTATTTGCTTTAGTTGTACACAATATGTTTATTTTTACGTGGTGCTGAGGATCAAAACCGAGCCACACATGTGCTAGGCCAGCGCTCTACTGCTGAGCCACAAACCCAGCCCCTCACTGATACATTTTTTTTGGTGCACAAAGTCAATAGTCTTTATACAAGTTGTGTGGTGACATTCCATGTTCCCATCTAACAACCTACTTACATTTATAGGAAGGCCGACATTGAATCTTATGTGTACTCAAGTAAAACTGATTAATGAGAACTGTAAGCAAGTATAGGATGTGAACCTTTCAACACTTCTTTTATCAGCACTCCTTGATTTTAAAAATGACAAAGCTCAACAACTCCATTTTCACCCAAATCTCTTGCTAAACTTGGGTGTGATAGGACTTTGCAGGGATCCAAACTTTTTCTTGGTATTAGGGATTGAACCCAAGGGCACTTTACCACTGTGTTACATCCCTAGCCCTTTTTAATTTTTATTAATCTTTCTCATTTGCTCAGGCTGATCTTAAACTTGCCATTTTTCTGCCTCAGCCTCCCAAGTCACTGGGATTACAGACATGGACCACCATGCCCTTCAGGATCCAAATTAAAAAAAATTTTTTTTGGTTGTAGATGGATACAATATCCTTATTTTGTTTATTTGTTTTTATGTGGTGCTGAGAATCAAACCCAGTGCCCCACATGTGCTAGCAAGCCATCTGCCACTGAGCCACAACCCCAGCCCCATTCAAATATTTATTTATTTTTTAAAAATATTTATTTATTTGCTTTAGCTGGTGCTGAGGATCGAACCCGGGTTGCGCACGTGCCAGGCAAGCGCTCTACCGCTGAGCCACAACCCCAGCCGCCATTCAAACATTTTTAATAAGACTGCAGCATCTTGGTGCAGGAGCAATGGCATAGCCAGACCAGAGCCCCATAGCTGACTAGGAAAGGTGACCAAGCACTAGGGTAGGTCTTTTGATTGAAGTTTATCTTTGCATCTCTTTCTTCTTCTTATGCCTATAAGCTTTTGGGGTAAGCATAAAAACATGTGCATAGTACACCATCAGAAATACCCTTAATTTAGTTTGGTATAATGTACATAACTTTCCTGTTTTCCTATTAAGTCAATAATACATATTTGGTGGCTGTGACTTCCCATTGTATAAAAGGAAGACATGAAAATAAGGCCTGTGAGGATGTGTGTGTGTCTCCACCATATGTAACTGCTTTCTTTTCTTTCCATTGAGTGTCTCCCCCTCCCCTGTGGTTTCCATTTGCCCTCCTTTTGCTGAGATAATTTTCACTCTCCAACTTCATTAGCTGCAACCCCCTCCTGCCCTGGGACAAAAAATAGGGCCAAACTGTTCAAAGGAACACATGGAGACCCCATTAATGATGGCCCTAATTGTGCCAATTCAAACCCCTCAATAACTCTAATTAAAACCTGTCTCGTACGGGACGCTGAATGGCAACACAGCTGCCACTCCAAACAATCACATAGCAGAGCTATGAGGAAAAGGGTCTCTGGGCAGTTTTTGGTGGTGGGTGTTATGGAGGGGTCAATGGAGGAGGATTAAGACAGGGGTGCAGTCAGAGGGGGAGCCTTGAAAAAGTCTTCGATGTCAGGTCACAGTTTGAAATCGGAAGACCTTTAGCTTTTCCCCTTAGCTTCCCCCTCCTTCCCTGCCCCCCAGGCAGGAACACCTGCAAGCTGACTGGAAGGGGCCATGACCACCAGACACATGGACACCACAAGTCGACTGCAACATCTGAAAGAAGGGAGGGGTGGGGGGACTCCAAAAACTCAACCATCAAAACCACATACCAAAAACTGAGAAAGGGTTTTTTTTTTCTTTTCTTCTTTGCTTCCAACCTTGTCTTTTAGGATCCAGCTGCACTGTTCTGGGCACCATAAATAACTCTGCAATTACATTAATTGGTTGCATATTTGTTGACACTGAAGGAGCAGCCCTTAAGGTTAGGGGAGGTGGATTTCAGCTGCAGTTTAACACTCTTCCCCTCTGCCATCCCTCCCATGTCTGATTTCCAACCACCCTGCTTAGTTTTCCTGAATGGGGCACGTGCTGGGCTGATGGGCTCACTTCTGAATAAGCTTTGGCCACCCCTAACCTGACTCATGTCTTCTCTGTTGGTTGTCCCTGGATCCCTGGATCCACTGGGTTTTGATATTATATCCCACTATAGGAGAACTTGAAAGAAGGGTTTCTGGCAACACTTGATGGGATTTAATTTCCTCTGAAGGCAGTGGGGGTGGGCTTAGTGTCAGACATATTGTTTGGATCAAATCGTAACTGGGTAGACCTTTGCCTCGATCCCCGAACGCATCTTGGATTCTTCTAAAGGCTTGGCCTATCCTGTGGAGTCTCTTGAGTTTCATTTCTTCTGAAACAACTGGATATTAGTTACCTTGCTCACTCTACCTCAGTCAGTGGGCAAGAACTGGAGAGCTCAGCTTGAAATCCAGCGTCCTGTCGACCAGGAGAACTTCACGAAGCAAGGTGAAGGGTGCATGTGGGCAGGTAACAGCGACTGAGCCCCAGCTAGCAGCTCACATTGGCTGAGGACACGAGACTCAGGACTCATGTTCTACTCTGTCAGAGCTGGAACTGGAGGAATTCCCCAAGGTCCTGGATGGAGCATGACAGAGCATGGGATGTGCCCAGGGTGCCTTGGAAGTTGCCCACACAACAGGCCTGCTGAGTGGGCTCCTGGGGAGGAGGGGCCGTGTTCATTTTACTCCTCACTGTATCCTCAGATGCCCTCAAATGCCCAGCATGAACCTCACACACGGGGAGTGGGGGTGCGGGGTGCCCAGGTAATATCAAATGGGTGTATAGATGGTTAAAACCCTGAACTTCTGGCTTCCAGGTGCTCTGGGCTTTTAAGAAGGAAGGTGTCACATCCATCCAGTCTCTGGTATTTCTACGTGGTATGCTGTTTAGGTTTAGGCCTTGGATGAGAACTTTTTTTTTTTTCTCTCTCCTTTTTTTTCTCTATTTGCAGTGCTGGGGATTGAACCCAGGGCCTTAGTCTTGCTAGGCAAGTGCTCTCCACTGAGCTACATCCCAGCCCCAGACCACAGCTTTCATAAACCTATGGAAGTCAACACAAAGTTGCTTGCATTTGTTTTCTCCGTGAAGCCAGTGGGGAGAAGAACATTCTGAATCTAGTTCTTTGATTTCCTCACTACAAAATAAGATTGTAGTCCTGCAAATTAGCAAAGGGGGAAGCAGCCTGGAGAACCTGAAAACCTGGGCAAAACTGGTCTCTGGGCGTGCTCTCACCCTGAGCGCTTGGTATTTGCTCTCCCCTTTGCCTGGAATGCTCTTCTCCCAGGTTCTGCATGGCCCAATCCTGCTCAAATGTCACCTTTCAGAGTGGGCTTCTTTGAGCACTGCATCCAAAAGAGTGACCTCCCCTTTCCATTACTCATGTTCTTTATTGTTATCACCCCTGACATATAAGTTGGTTTGTTTGCTATCTTCCCTCATTACATTCTGAGTTTTATGGGAACAGGAACTTATTTGTTTTGTTCAGTGCTGTGTCCATAGCACATAGAACAGTGCCTGACACACAGTGGATGTTCAGTATTTATTGAATGAATGGATGGAGGAAGGAGTGGCTACACGTTCCAATCACCAAGAGGAAGAGCACACCTGGCCCTAAATATCTGTTATGTCACCTTACTCCATGACAAATGCATTGTGCAAGGGTGGCTCTTCTCTCATTGGTGGGGTCCCTAGACTAGTGGCCAAGGTCATAGCCTTTGGAGACATATAGATCTGGATTCCAATCAGGGATCTACTCTTCAATAGCAGTGTGAACTTGTGGTAATTACCCAACGCCTTTGAGTCTCGGTTTCCTCATCTGAAGGTAATAATTGTTGCATTCTAGGCCTATTAGGTGAACTGAAATAATGTTTGGAAAGTGTTTTTGACAATTCTTAGCACAAACTATGTGTAGATCAAATGGTGAATGCCATTGCCATCATGGTCATTGTCATCTTTATTGACTTGATGCTGAGACCCCCATCCCCACCTCAGCCTGTCTTAGAGTGGAGTTTTGGGATGAGGGGACAAAAGAGATAATATACTTTTATTTTGAAATAGCCCTCCCAATTAAGTCCACTTAGGGAGGAGGGGTGGTGGCTGAGCCCTGATTTGTTTATTCCTGTGCTCTCTTCTTCTTTTTTTTTAAAAACTTTTTTTTAAAGTTGTTGATTGACCTTTATTTTATTTATTTATATGTGGTGATGAGAATTGAACCCAGTGCCTCACCCACACTAGGCCGATGCTCTACCACTGAACTATAAACCCAGCCCCTGCTCTCTTCTTTTTGAAACTTGCACTTGGTTGCCAGTCACAACATCGTGTAGACACAGACGGACCACAAATTCCTCACTGACTTTATTCTCTTGAGCTTGGACAGAAGATCCTTGAATGGTATTTGGGTCATTATCACCTTGACATGGAATCTAATTCTTCTTCAAACCAGAACAGGTTTCTGTCCAAGGCCAGAGTCGATGCCATACATTCAGAGGCCAAACAGATGAGTCAGGAGCAGACAAGCCTGAGTCTCATTTCTGAGTTTTGCTTGGATGTGGTGAGTGGACACACCCTCATTCTCTCACCACCACCAAGAGCTGGTTGTAGGTGTGGGCAAAGGGGACGAGCTGCTCCTGGCTTTCTACTTGGCAGTCCATGTGTGGACCTTTCACTTTTCTGGGACAAGTAATCCTTATGTTGCAGCTATTTATCCGCCCAGGTGCCCTGTGTTCATTTACATGGTATCGTATGTGTGGATGTTTATATGCAGGCATGGAAACACACTATACACACACACACAGTCATTCCCTGCTTTTGGAGAGTTGGCTTTGAAATGATATAGACTTCAACTTCAAATTCTGGCTTTGCCATAGAGTAGTTTTGTGACTTGCTCTCCCTAGAATCATAATTGGTGAAAAGGTCCTAGATAGAGCATCCAGTGTGGTTCTACCTGTATGAACTCTCTTATGCACATCAAAAGGCATTTTCCTAGGGGCTGGAGCTATAGCTCAGTGGTAGAGCATTTGCCTAGCATGTGTAAGGCATTGGGTTTGATCCTTAGCACCACATAAAAATAAATAAATGTCCATCTACAACTAAAAAATATTTTTAAAAGGGCACTTTCCTCCTTATTTCTCCCGGTAGGAGAAGAGGGATTGGCTAAGCATAGACCAGGTTCCTGGGTAGGAAAAGAGAAGGAAGGGTTACACTAGAGAAAAGGGAAGGACCTATTAGGCGTGGACAGTTGTGCAGATAAGTGAGCAGGGGAAAATGAGCCTCTGAAGCAAGATCCTCATACACTCTGGCCCACTGTGTAAGACTGTGCTCAGGGCCTCCGCTGTACCCCAGGGCAAGTGCTGCTTACCCAGATGAAGGGACGTTCAGTTTGTAGACCTCAGTGCAAGACCTTTCTTTGGCTATGGCTCAGTGCATAGGTGGGGAGTGCTGACCAGGAGCAAGTGGAATGAGAGCCATGAAAGAGTCTTCTCCATGGATATATTGGAGAATCAGAGAGCTTCATTGACAGTAAGCAGTGGTCACTAAAGGGTAGCCTCAAGACAGTCTAGGGTGGGGGTGTGGGGAGCTGGGGCTGTAGCTCAGTGGTAAAGCGCTTGCCTAGCATGCATGAGGCACTGGGTTCAATCCTCAGCATCACATAAAAATAAACAAATAAAATAAAGGCATTCTGTCTATCTACAATTACAAACAAAAACAAAAACAAACAAACAAAAAAAATACACAAAACAGTCCTCAGATGGTGGGAAAAGAATAGGAGAACTTTGGTTTCTATCTGAAGTTTACCTGAAAACAAAACTAAAAGTGATTATTAGTGATTCATCATGGAGTGGCTCTTATTGCCCCACCTGGTCCAAACATCAGACAGTATAAGGACAAAACAATGATCTGGAGAGATTCAGTGACTAAAACAAATGGAAATGATCTTGAAGTCTACTTGGAATATAAACTTATAGCACCCATAATTCACGATGAGTCTTGCCCTAAGCAAATATTTTGCCTTGATATATCATTGAGTGATTGAAGCCATCATGATTAATTAATTTTTTTCTTTTCCCTCTTCTTTCCTCTCTTCCTTTTCTTTCTTTTATGGTACTGGGAATCAAACACGGAATCTCATGCATGCTAGGCAAATAGTCTACCACCGAGTCACATCTGCAGCCCTCCTTTAAAATTTTCTATTCATTCTGTATATACTTTTTAAAAAATATTTATTTTAATTTGTCTTAGTTGTACACAATGCCTTTGTTCCTAGGTGGTGCTAAGGATCAAACCTGGGCCGCACACATGCTAGGTGAATGCTCTACTGCTGAGCCACAATCCCAGCCCTCATTTTGTATATACTATGTCCAGAACTTTCAGTGGTTTGGGATTTTGTTGTTATTAAAGATATAGCACCGGAGCCGGGCGCGGTGGCGTACGCCTGTAATCCCAGCACTTTGGGAGGCTGAGGCAGGAGGATCGCGAGTTCAAAGCCAGCCTCGGCAATGGCGAGGCACTTAGCAACTCAGTGAGACCCTGTCTCTAAATAAAATATAAAAAAAGGGCTGGGGATGTGGCCCAGTGGTCGAGTGCCCCTGAGTTCAATCCCCGGTACAAAAAAAAAAAAAAAAAAGATATAGCACTGCCTGGCGCGGTGGCGCATGCTTGTAATCCCAGCACTTTGGGAGGCTGAGGCAGGAGGATCGCGAGTTCAAAGCCAGCCTCAGCAATGGTGAGGCACTTAGCAACTCAGTGAGACCCTGTCTCCAAACAAAATACAAAAAAGGGCTGGGGATATGGCCCAGTGGGTGAGTGCCCCTGAGTTCAATCCCTGGTACCACACACACACACACACACACACACACACACACACACACAAAGATGTAGCACCTCCTAGCTCCAAAGCATTTAAAAGGTGGATCATGGAAACAGTTTAGAATTTTGTTATTGTCATCATTGTTGTTGTTTATTCCCCTCTATATTTTAGCTGTATCTGTTAGAAAAAAATGGATGGGGTGGTAGGTGTGCCCAGATCACTTCTGGGAAATGTTAGACACTTTAAGAATGTGGCCTTTTTAGCCGGGCGCGGTGGCGCAAGCCTGTAATCCCAGTACTTTGGGAGGCTGAGTCAGGAGGATCGCGAGTTCAAAGCCAGCCTCAGCAATGGCGAGGCACTTAGCAACTCAGTGAGACCCTGTCTCTAATAAAATACAAAAAAGGGCTGGGGATGTGGCCCAGTGGTCTAGTGCCGCTGAGTTCAATCCCCGGTACCAAAAAAAAAAAAAAAAAAAAAAAAGAATGTGGCCTTTTGCACATGCCTGTAATCCCAGTGACTTGGGAGGCTGAGATAGGAGGATGGCAAGTTCAAGACCAGTCTCAGCAATTTAGAGAGGCCCTAAGCAACGTAAGTGAGACCCTGTCTCAAAAGAAGAAATAAAGGGCTGGGGTCGTGGCTCAGCGGCAGAGCGCTTGCCTCGCACTTGCGCAGCCCGGGTTCGATCCTCAGCACCATGTAAACATAAATGGATTGCATTGTGTACAACTAAAGTAAATAAATAAATATTTAAAAAAAAAAAAAAAAAAGAAGAAATAAAAATGGCTGGAGATGTAACTCACTGGTCAATTGCCCCTGGGTTAAAAACCCAGTACTCCTCCTCCCCCCTGCCAAAAATGTGGGTCTTTAATGGTAACACTTGCTTGCTGATAATCAATATATTAATTTTATCTAATTTACATCTATTAAAGACTTTCAGTGCTGTTATCCTGTACCTCTCTTGGTAGGTAGTGTATATTCTAGAACAAAATAAAACAAAACAATTTCTTTAGAAATATTCCATTCCATCAGGGTTTTAAGTGATCAGGTTGCTTTTTCTTCAATTAGGGAAGAAAGCGAAAATTGTACTGGAGCTTAGAAGGTGCTGGGAGCAGAGAAGAGGAGGCTGCTGGGCATGAGACGGAAGGAAGATAAGGGGGAGCCTGGATGGAAGAACAGCCAGGAGAGAGAGAGGAGAGAGGCCAAGCCAGGGAGTCTGGGGAGAGAGCTGAGCATGGAAAAGGAGCTGGAGGAGAGGGGGTGGTTGGGAGTGGTGGGGAGGGGTCCTGGGAGGAAGGGCTGTGGGCTCCCTCCACTCCCTGCTTCTATTAATCCAATTAAAGTGTTGAAAATCAGATCCCATGTGAAGCTTTGAACATGAATTTTTCATTACAGCATTGGGGTGGGACTGGGGGAGGGAGGAGGTGAGGGGGAGTCAGGGAGGCGCTGGGAGTCGTGAGGTGGGATGGGAAGGCCCCTGGTCTTCTCCAGGACACACTGTGTGGGTGTGATACTGGGGCCCAGGCCTGCTCTTCTGGGGCCTACCAGAAGGCCTGGCCTCCTCCCTCATGGACCTTCTGCCTTTTCAATTTCCTCTGGCCCCTGACAGCCTCCTTCTGCTGGTGGGGTGCTTGGCAGAGAGAGTCAAGGAAGGCCCCTGCTGTCCTCAGAACAGCCAGCTCTGCCATGTTGCCTGTCCTTCCCCCACACGAGCACCGTGGACTCCCAAGGCAGGGAGGAAGGAGAGAGATAGCAGTGCCCAATGCCACACATTCAACGCCAATTTGTTTCAAAACTTTGGGTGATAAGAACTACTGAGGAACTCTGTGCTCTCCTTCTGCTTCTGAGAAAATGGGACACTGGGCAGGGAAAAGGTATGCTCAGGCGGAAAGGACACTCTTGTCCCATCCCCAGTACACCCCTCCTGTATCCTCCCACCTTCTAAACTCTGTTCATTCAATTAACAACTGCCATTGGCATGTGCCTGTAATCCCAGAGGCTTGGGAGGCTGAGGCAGGAGGATCCCAAAGTTAGAGGCCAATCTGATCTATATAGAAAGAACCTGCCTCAAAACAAACAACAACAACAACAACAAAACAAACAAACAAACAAAAAAGTGGGTTGGGATGTTAACTCCGTGGTAAAGTGTCCCAGGATTTAATCCCTAGTGTCAAAGAGTAAAGGAAAATTATCACTGATGCCTGGCACTGTAGTTGCTATGTCTCCAAGGCTGAGGGACATAGTAGAGTCTAATAACCTGTTTTGGCGTGAGCAGGACAAGCAATGAACAGCAAGCAAAACTGCTACCTTCAGAACATCCTACCTGGGCCAGGCCCCTCCCAGCCACACAGCCTCCTGCTTTTCAGTCTGGTTGGTTTCAAGATTGTTTGGAAAGCTAGTCAGATGGCAAGCTAGGCTCTGCAGAATCTCCCAGGTAGCAGGTAGGGCTGGTGTGAAAATCTAGACTGTGCCCCACTTTCTGTAACTCTTCCCCCCAGACTTCCTTCCAGATGATGTTTGTTGTGTGGTTAGCCAGGTGTGGTGGTGCATATCTGTAATCCCAGGAAGTTGAGGCAAGAGGATTGCAAGTTCAAATCCAGCCTCAGCAAAAAATGAGGAGCTAAGCAACTCAGTGAGATCCTGTCTCTAAATAAAATACACAATAGGGCTGGGGATGTGGCTCCATGGCCAAGTGCTCCTGAGTTCAATCCCTGGTACCCCCCCCCCCACCCCCAAAATACATTTGTTTAGATCAAAACAAAACAAAACCCTAAAGGGGTCAGTTTCATCGCATTCACTACTGTGTTCTCTTTTCCCCGTGACTTACTCCCTCCCAGACTGACTGTCAGATGGACAAGTGGCTTGGATCTGGGTGGATGGGGTCAGGGTGGTGTGGATGGTTCTCTCCTCAAACTCGCCCTCCATGCTCAGCTCACTTCTGCACCAGGGGGCTTCCCTGGAAGGGGGCCTCCCCACCCGCCTGGGGTTTAATCTCCGCCAGGCCTCGCGCTGGGCTGCTGGTGTGTGGTCCTTCACACTGACGTGGCTCAGCAGCTGGAAACAGTGAGGAGGAAGGGGGACCTCGAGCATAAAACCCTGGCACTTCTCAAAACAAAACGAATGACTCCGGCTTTTAATCAGTTTAGGGCTGAGGTCGGAGAATTGTGGTTGGTTTTACATAGACAAAGCCCTTTCCAGGTCTCTGCTTTCAGAGGAATCTGTGACTGCCCTTTATGCAAATGACCGCAGCAGCCTGAGCTGCAGGGCAGGGACCTGGGGGAGCAGGCCCAGCCTGTGGGCAACCAGACCCTTCTGGTGAAATTGGGATCAGTTACCCCCTTTTCTTATCTTGGAAGCCAGAAGAATCACAGCTTTGGGGACTGGTTCGACCCTGCCTTATGCTTTTGACAGGCGGACTCCTTCAAGAGTGGGGCTGCAAATTTAAGGTTTTTTCTTTTTCTTTTTTTGTACTGGGAATTGAACCTGGGGCAATTCACCACTGAGTCACATCCCCAACTCTTTTTCTTTTTCCTTTTTTTAAAAAATATTTTATTTTTAGTTGTAGATGGACACAGTACCTTTAATTAATTGATTGATTGTTTTATGTGATGCCAACACATGTGTGATCGAACCCAGTGCCTCACACATGCCAGGCTAGCACTCTACCACTGAGCTACAACCCTAGTCCTTGTTATTTTTTTCTTTTGAGACAGGGTCTCAATAAGTTGCTTAAGGGTCTTGCTAAGTTGCTGAGGCTGGCCTTGAACTTGCCATTCTCCTTCCTCAACCTTCCGACTTGCTGCAATGACAGGTGTGTACCACAGTGCCCGGCATGCTAAATTTTTTTTTTTTTTTTTTTTTTTTGTACTGGGGATTGAACTCAGCGGCACTCGACCACTGGGTCACATCCCCAGCCCTTTTTTGTATTTTATTAGAGACAGGGTCTCACTGAGTTGCTAAGTGCCTCGCCATTGCTGAGGCTGGCTTTGAACTCGCGATCCTCCTGCCTCAGCCTCCCAAAGTGCTGGGATTACAGGCCTGCGCCACCGCGCCCGGCTAAGGCATGCTAAATTTTAAAAATTAATTTCTACCTTAACACTTGTTAAGGAAATTTGCTATTTACAGGGCTTAAATTGTGAAAGAATACATTGTAAACCAAGAATCCTCTCACATCTCCTGTTCCCCAACCCTTGTCCTGTCCAGATTTTTAGGTTATTCTAGAATCTGCAGTCATCCTGTAGTGACTCAGTGCTGACAGATGAGCCATACCCGTGGCCTAGGCTGGCCAGACTTAGCAAATTCGCTCAGCTGAATTTGAATTTCAGATAAACAATAAATACATTTTTAGTATAGGTATGTCCCATGCTACAAAATGGGGTTACCGGGTGCATGCCTACAATCCCAGTGATTGGGGAAGCTGAGGCAGGAGGATCACAATTTCAAGGTCAGCCTCAGCAATTTAGCGAGACTAGTCTCAAAATGAAAACTAAAAAGGACTGGGGATGTAGCTGAGTTGTAACGTGCCCCTGGGTTCAAACCTTAGTGCCCAAAACAAGACAAAAAACAAAAACAATATCCGTGGCATGCTTGTATTCTTTCTTTCTTGATTTTTTTTCTTCCTTCCTTCCTTCCTTTTTTGC
This sequence comes from Tamias sibiricus, assembly GCA_025594165.1. NCBI lineage: Eukaryota > Metazoa > Chordata > Mammalia > Rodentia > Sciuridae > Tamias > Tamias sibiricus. The sequence goes on along the minus strand of CM046659.1, from coordinate 39,332,316 downwards.
TGTTTATATGACATTCGCATTTAACTGAGCACCCCACATTCTGCCTGGCAGCTGTGCTCTGGCCCTCGCTAACATGGTCTCTGCCGCAGCTCTTTTCCCTCTTGTCTCCTTCAGGTCTCCTCTTTTCTTCCTCAGGTGCTTTCTGGACTTGGGTCTCCCTGGGGACCTTGACTCTCTGTTTCTGTCTAGTTATAATCTTCCTGTTCTCAGTCTGGTGTTTCTCTACTCATCTACTCTCACTTTTTCCTTTATTCAGTCCTACTTGTAGGCTCTGGGTTGGTCAAGATTCAGACACTGGTTCTAAGGACTGAAGGTAATGAGATTGACATCTTTAATTTTGTGCTCTCCTCCCTGACTTTGCACCAGGCACTGTTAGTTGCTTTACTAATGTTAATACATTTAACCCTTAGGACAAAATCATAAGGAAAGTACTTTTTACTGTGGTTTTCTCTCCCTCTCTTTTTTTTTCTTCTCTCTCTCTCTCTGCACATATATATGCGTATGTAGTAGTTTTTATGTTAGCTATATGTGTGATAAGAGAACTAAAGGGACTCCATCTTGTTCTTCAGCAGCCATCTTAGGAGATCCAAGAAATAGTTCTGTTTCTCAGAAATAATAGAACACGGAAAGTCATGCCTCTGTACCCGTTAATCATTACCTAGCATAATATGCTTGATAGCATAACAATAGCAATTCCTATACAATGTAAAATTGTTCTCTTTCGTTTCCATTTTTCCTGGGCAACATACCTTGACAGAGATTGATTGTGTAGACGTTAGTAACCATTCTCTAACATGTACTCAACTAGGGTCATCTTGACCCCATTCCCTTCTACTTGATCGTTGCTATACCAACATGGAAAGTCCTATGGGAAATATTATTGTACTCATTGCTTTGTCTTGCTAACTGCCTAGACTCAGCTTCCGTACCATGGCTTGCTTGCATTGGCTGAAACCCTGCAATTGAATATTCCGCCCTCTGTGATTTTTCTCTTTATAAACCCTTGAAGATCACTGCCGGCCCGCCATCTTGCCACACTGTGTGATGTGTGAGGATGGTGGCCGCTGATCAGCTTAATAAAGGCTTTATATTGGCTCAATTGTGACGTTGCTTGGAGTTTTAATTGGCATTATGCTGGGTACAACATTTTTTGGTACAACATATGTACGTTTTATCCATCTTTAGGAATACATTTCTGTGACAATAAGTAAATTCATATTGTTTTGCAACCATCACCAGAACTATCTCCAGAACTTTTTGTCTCTCTGAACTGAAATTCTGTACCCATGAAGCCCATTATCTCTTCCTCCAGGCCCTGGAAATCACCATTTGACTCTCTGTGTCTGTGAATTCAACTACTCTAGAGACCTCATAAAAGTGGGATCATACACTATTTATTTCACCTAACACGATGCCTCTAGGGTTTATCTAGGTTGTCGCATGTGTCAGAACCTCCTTCTTTTTAAAGGTTAAATAATCTTCATGTTTGAATGTGGTGTGTGTGTGTGTGTACCACATTTGGTTTATCCATTCATCCTTCAGTAGACCTGTGAGTGACTTTACCCTTTGACTATTGTGAATAAGGCTGCTGTGGACATTTGTGTACATATCTGTTTATATGTCCCTGCTTTTGATTCTCTAAGATATATACCCAGAAGTAGAATTGCTAGGTCTTTAAAAAAAAAAAAAAATTTTTTTAATGACATTTTTTTCTTTTTTGTACCTGGCATTAAACCCAGGGGCATTTTACCACTGAGCTTCATCCCCAGCCCCCCCCCCTTTTATTTATTTTGTATCTTATTTAGAGGCAGTGTCTTTCTGAGTTGCTTAGGGCATCACTAAGTTACTGAGGCTGGCCTTGAACTTGCGATCCTCCTGCCTCAGCTTCTGGAGCCACTGGGATTTACAGGCGTGCGACACTGCGCCTGGTGAATCGCTAGGTCTTATGGTAATTCTATGTTTAACTTTTAGGGAGCACCACGCTGTTTTTCATAGCAGCTGTATCCTTTTATGTTCCAACTATCAGTCCCCAAGGGTTCCATTTTCTCTACATCCTTGCCAACAGTGTTTGTTTTTGGATAATGGCCATCCTAATAGGTATGAACAAGGAAGGCACTTGTAATTGCTATTTCCAAATGAGAAAACTGAGGCTCAGAGAGGTGGAGTGACTTGTGTAAGGTCAGTCAGCCAGCCAGCCAGCCACAGAAATGGAATTTGAATCAAAGTTTGTCTCACTCTCAAACTGGGGCTCTTAACTATAGTGTTACATTTCCTGCCTCTAAGATAAGCATTCAAATGCAAAAATTTCTGTCTTTGGGCAGATGTTTAATTGTGCAAGACATCTGGTAAAGGCACAAATGTAGGAACAAAACATGTCTGAGGAGCTTTTACATGTTCTTATTGAAACTATACCTCTCACGTGGGAAAACAGACAATAACACATAATTTCCTTTTAGTTTGCATTTCATCCTGGTTAATTTAAAAAGGGTCTATTCAATCTGGCTACTCCACAGTACTTTACCTTGATATCATCTGGCCCTTTTAATGTCTTAGCAAGTGTGATTGAACATGGCTTTGATCTTTTTGGAGGTGGGAGGGAGGATAGAGAAGCTGGAAAAGAGAAGACAAAGCCTCAGCCTCAAGATGTTTGTGGTCTAACTGGCCAGGGAGATGTGGCCACGTGAGGCATTATACGTAAGCAGAGACACGGGGGGCCACAGGAAGTATTGGGCTGCGGGAGGATGACATTCAGAAGAGCTGAGGCTGAGGGCATGAAGGAGTAGTGGCAGTACACTTGTGGCCAGTTGGGAGTGTTCCTGGCCTAGGGCAAGGCTGCCCTGGGCTGGGTGCACGGCCTGGCCAGATGCCATGGAGCACAGGCCAGAGGAGGAGGCTGTGGTTGGTGCTGCCCTACTTCTCAGACTCAGGCTCCTTCCTGAGTGCCACTTTGCCCAGAGGCCATGGCCCTCAGATTGCACCATTGACTTTGAACCAAGCTCCCATGGAAACCGCCTGGCTCCTGCTTCTGGTGCCAGCAGAGCCCTTAGACTTGCTTTTAGGAAAACATCTATCTGGTTGTCTAGTCCTCCCAACACAGGCTAGTGGAGAAGACATGGAATTGGGGCAGACGTGTTCCAGTTAGAAAACAGTTCCTGTGTAATGACAGGAAAATGTCTTAGCCTCTCCGAGCTCCAGTTTCCTCATCTGAAATATGGGAGTGATATAGGGAACCATATTAATGGCTTTTCTGAGAATGAAGTGAGATATTTATAAAATGATTGATATATGGTAAATACTCAACAAATAGAAGTTGTTAAAATATGTATATAGCAGCTAGGTGCGGTGGCGCACACCTGTAATCCCAGCACTTGGGAGGCTGAGGCAGGAGGATAGTGAGTTCAAAGCCAGCCTCAGCAATGGCAAGGCACTTAGCAACTCGGTGAAACCCTGTCTCTAATAAAATGCAAAAAAAGGGCTGGGGATGTGGCCCAGTGGTCGAGTGCCCCTGAGTTCAAGCCCGGTACCAAAAAAATATATACATATATATGTATATACCTGCAATTTATAGGAAAAAATTGCCTGGCTAATATTTCTCCTTGTTGAATAGTTTTGCCCATTGGGAGGGAATCAGAGGTGGGAATATCATGTAGGGGAATGTAGTAGGCTCAATAATGTATCCCTAGAATATCCACATCCTAATCCCTCAAATCTGTGACTATGTTCTCTTTTGTGGCAAAGAGAACATTGCAGATGTGATTAAGAGTCCAGAGATAGGGAGATGATCCTGGATTATCTGGGTGGACTAACACAATCACAGGGGTCTTCTGGGGAAGGAGTAGGACCAGAATCAGAGAAATTGGAAGATGTCATGATACTGGCTTTGAAGGTGGAGGAGGAGACTACAAGCCAAGGATTCAGATGGTTTCCAGAAAAAAAGGCAAGAAACGAACTCTTCCCAGAACCTCTGGAAGGACTGCAGCCCTGCTCATACCTTGATCTTAGCCCACTCAGACTGATTTTGGACTTCTGACCTCCATAAGTACAAGACGATATATGTGTGTTGTTTAAGCCATTCAGTTTGTGGTAACTAGTTACAACAGCAATAGGAAATTAAAATAGGAGTGGAATTAATGTACTCAATACTGACCAAGTGGAGTGTGGGTGCTTTGCTAGGTTGCCGGGATGTCTTGGTATAGTTTGGGGTGTGAGTAGTGTATTAGTCAGTATTCTTCAGAGCTGGAGAACCAAGAGAGCTGATGGTTTGGCTCCAGTCTGCTTCCGAAAGCCAATGACGTAGTCCCAGTCCAAAGGGAGGCAGGTTTGAGAACCACGACTAGCTGATGCTTCAGTTCAGATCTGAAAGCCTATGTCCCAGTTCTAAGGCCATCAGGCAGAAAGAGATGACCTTATTCAACTGATTGGTTGAAGTCAGCGAAAGCAATCTGTTTTAGTCAGTCCACTAATGTAAATGTTAATGTCATCCAAAAATGTCCTCACAAACATACTCAGAATAATGTTTGACCAAATATCTCTGGGGCTCGTTTCAGTTGACACATAGCACTTACCATCATAGGTAGCACGCATGGGGCTGTGAAGCCTGAGCCCTCCCTCACTGGCTGAGAATGGATGCAGTATCCCCTGGTCAGACCTTTCTCCCTCCTTTCCCGTGGTGTACCAGGGGATCCCTTGTGGCTTATCACTTTCACATGGGCAGGAGTCAGTTCTGCCTCTTAGGCTTCTCCATGGCTGGTGGTGACTGAACTGTCAGGATGGCCAGGTCTCACCTGGATGAAGAAGGTAAGCTCTAGATGTCTTCATTAAGTCAAGTCCCCAGAATGCTGCCCTGGGAGATCAGGAAGATCATGGACTGCCAGGCACTAGAGTGCTTTGCTTATGTGTGGTAGGTGTGGTAGGTGGCTGGTAGACACAGCAGTGACTGGGTCTTCTTCTTCTTATCCTCCTCCTCCTTCGTTTTTTTTTTTTTTTTTTTTTTGGTACCAGGGATTGAACCCAGGGGTGCTTGACCACTGAGCCACATTCCCAGTACTTTTTATTTATTTATTTATTTTGAGACAGGGTCTCACTAAGATGCTCAGGGCCTTGCTAAGTTACTGAGGCTGACTTTGACTTGTGAACCTTCTGCCTCAGCCTCCTGAGTTGCTGGGATTATAGGTGTGAACCACTGTGCCTGGCTGGCTGAGTCTTCTTTGGCAGCCAGAGGGAGGAATGGACTAGTTGAGGTGGGGAAGGAATCCTCTGTGGAGGGACAGAGCTTAGGGGCTGGATCTTTTTTTTTTGGTACCAGGGATTGAACCCAGGGGCACTTAAACACTGAGTCACATCTCCAGCCCTATTTTATATTTTATTTAGAGACAGGTCTCGCTGAATTGGTTAGGGGTTTGCTAAATTGCTGAGGCTGGCTTTGAACTCCCTTAGCCTCCTGAGCTGTTGGAGTTACAGGCGTGCTCCTGGCTGCTGGCTGGATCTTCTGATCTTGCTGCTAAAATGCCTCACTGAATGATGCCTCTTGCCACCCCAGTTTCACATGATGATCAGGCCTGAGTCCCAATATCCTTGCCCTCATTCACTCACACAGCAAACAGCTCCAAGAGGAGCCACTCACCATGGCCCAGTCCCACAATGCCTGGACACAGACCCTGGATCTACCTCTTCCCCAGGGACCAACCTCCTTTAAAGGAACCTGGCAGTTTTTAAATGTCTCTTTACATCTTTCTCCTGGAACACTGATGCTTGCCTCTTCCAAAACCAGGAAGATCTGCTTTGAGGTGATTTTCTGTTCCTGCCTACACTCAGGGTAGCTGGCAAATGATCTCCCTAAAGAAGATTCAGGGCACAAGTGTAGTCTCCGATGGAGTGTTCTAGTACAATCTATGACTTCATTTATCACTCCTAGAAACTTTGTGAAGACATGATCCCTCTTTGATGGAGGTGGCCATTTATGTCAGAGGCTTGGATTGGAGTCCAAGTCCTTCATCTCAGGCCCAGGGTTATTATTTCTCTGCCCCAGGCTGTTTTTTAGCCAAGATTGGATTGTCCACTCTTTACCTCTGGGAGCCTTTTCCAACTTTTTGTCAAATGGAAAGAAAACATTTCCGGTGGTTTTAGGGCGCTCCTGATTCTAATGACCTCTAAAAGCATTTTTTTTTTTCTTCTAAACTGAGGTCTACTACTGTCACCAAAGTTCTGAGGAGTTCTCAGAGAGGGGAGCTTGATCCAGGACAAGCAGACTTCTTGGCTTATATGTCAGAAAAGATTTCAGCACTTGCCAGTCAGAGAAACAGACAAAGGTTTATTTAGGAAAGCAATGACACATTCTGGAGAACGTGGGCCATCTCCAGAGAGAGACAGCAACCCGTTGGTATGGGTGTTAATATTTATGGAGGTTTGGTTGCTTGGGGCTGGACTAGAGTTGGAGCCAGGGCGGAGCTACCTAATTTTGTGCTAGTTTTTCCAGTGCTTGTTCCTTGCCCCATGTTACTTTTTGCAGGCAAGAGCATAGGTCAAGGGCACAGGCCAAGGACTCCCAGCTAAGGACAAGGAATATAGGCATGGGCATGTTTATTAATGCTCATTTTTGCATTTCAAAGGTTCATGGGGCCGGACGCGGTGGCGCACGCCTGTAATCCCAGCACTTGGGAGGCTGAGGCAGGAGGATCACGAGTTCAAAGCCAGCCTCAGCAATGGCGAGGCACTTAGCAACTCAGTGAGACCCTGTCTCTAAATAAAATACAAAAAAGGGCTGGGGATGCGGCCCAGTGGTCAAGTGCCCCTGGGTTCAATCCCGGGTACCACAAAAAAAAAAAAAAAAAAAAAAAGGTTCATGGGCATTTCCTGGATTCCAACGGCTCTTGGGTGCTTCTCCTTTGAGACTTACTCCATCTTTCCCTTTCTGTATCCCCAAATTCCCATCTCAACACCATCCTTAACTAGTCTCCGGGGTTTGGCTTGCCTGCATCAGCCCTCTTTTCTCTGTCCTGGGTTGATGCTATCTGATGTTGATGTGGTCTCCAGGTAGAGCAACTCTACAAGGATATTTGAAGTTATAGATGGTTTTCTCCATGTGTCTTGGGTTAGGTTCTCCCAATAGCAAATTCTGATGTTAGAAATTTCTGGGCAGGTAAGATATTTGGTGATGATGTCAGGAAACACAGCCACCAGGGCTCAGTCCTGATGGGCATCCTCTAAGAAAATGAGTTACCTTCCAGGACTTCTGACCCACCCTGTGCCTAGCATGAACATGTACCTGGGCCAGAGGAGGCTTCAGGCAGAGAGAGGAAAGTATGTGAGGTTAGGAAGTTGCTGGAGAATTCCTGGTCTGAGGGCATATGAGGAAGGCAGGAAGTGCCTCCTTCAGGTCGTATGGATGGAGCTGTTCTTCCCAATCCCTTTAGCTAGTTGGGTTAATATCACTGGGGTCCACTGACCCAATTTAAGTTGATTTTTTTTTTTTTTTTTTGGTTTTGTTACCAAGGATTGAACTCAGTGGCACTCAACCACTGAGCCACATCCCCAGCCCTATTTTATATTTTATTTTGAGACAGGGCCTCCTCAAGTTACTTAGCACCTCACCGTTGCTGGGGCTAGCTGTGAACTCACAATCCTCCTGTCTCTGCCTCCCAAACTGCTGGGATTATAGGCATGTGCCACCGAGCCTGCCTGAGTTGATTTTTGAAGCACCACTGACTTTTGTGAGACTCAATATTGCTTGAAGCTGGGTGTGGTGTTGCATGCCTATGACCCCTGGGACGCAGGAGGCTGAGGCAAGAGGACCACAAGTTTGGGGTCAGTTTTCATCAGAAACTTAGTGAGGCCCTGTCCTTAAAATAAAAATTAAAAAAGCTTGGGATGTAGCTCAGTGGCAAAGCATCTCTGGGTTCAATCCCCAGTTTTTAAAAAATCAATATTGTTTGGCTTTTTTTTTCTTAGACATTTTTTTTCAAAATATAGCTATAAACTTACCAATTCTTTTTTTTTTTTTTTTGGTACCAGGGATTGAACCCAGGGGTGCTTAACCATTGGGACACATCCCCAGCCTCCCCCCATAACTTTTTAAAAATTTTATTGTCCCAGATGGGCATGGTGGTGCACGCCTATAATCCCAGCACTTGGAGGCTGAGGCAGGAGGATCACGAGTTCAAAGCCAGCCTCAGCAATGGCGAGGCACTTAGCAACTCAGTGAGACCCTGTCTCTAATAAAATACAAAAAAGGGCTGGGGATGTGGCCCAGTGGTCGAGTGCCCCTGAGTTCAATCCCTGGTACCAAAAAAAAAAAAAAAAAAAAAAAAAAAGAAAATTGATTGTCCCTTCCCTGTTGCCCTCTCCACTCTCTTTCTGTTGCTGAGGCTGGCTTTGAACTTGCAATCCTTCTGCCTCAGCTTCCTGAGCTGGGATTACAGGCATGCACCACCAAGCTCAGCTTAAATTTACTAATTTTTAAAAAGATAGCATAAGACTCATTCTGTCTTTTAATTGTGATTTGGACACTTTTGTAACTATGAGATACATTATGAACTCTTTGTGATCTTATTTTCCTATGTCTATGTCACAATTTAGTGATTTATCATTTAGAAATCATTCATCATTACTTATCAACTATTCCCAATGATACTGAAAGAGACTAAAATGAGAAAATTGAAAAATGATGGCATCACCTACGATGCAATAATGTAATCAATTATCAGAACATTATTATCTTTCAGTTTTCTTATTAGATTGCCTAAAGTATTACAGTATCTTTAAGAATATATAAAACAAGCCGGGCGCGGTGGCGCACGCCTGTAATCCCAGCACTTTGGGAGGCTGAGGCAGGAGGATCGCGAGTTCAAAGCCAGCCTCAGCAATGGCGAGGCACTTAGAAAGGCACTTAGCAACTCAGTGAGACCCTGTCTCTAAATAAAAAATGCAAAAAAGGGCTGGGGATGTGACCCAGTGGTCGAGTGCCCCTGAGTTCAATCCCCGGTACCACAAAAAAAAAAAAAAAAAAAAAAAAAAAAGAATATATAAAACAAGTCTGACCTGCTTTTAGCTTTCATTGAAAAGGCTTGTGAAATTCGGATTCTTATTTTCTGCCTGTTTTTGGCAAAGAGAAGAAAATTTTAGAGGAAAAGATTTATGCAATTGTTGGACAAATCATAAGATGAATTCAAAGAGGCAGCAGAGTCTAGGCAAATGATGATGAAATTGATTATGTAAGATATACCTTAGATTTTGATTCCTCAGATGACAATATCCTAGATGATTTTTTTTTCTTTCTTTTTTGTACTGGGGATTGAACCCAGGGACACTTAACCACTGAGCCACATCCCCAGCCCTTTTTAAAATATTTTATTAGAGATAGGGTCTCACTGAGTTGCTAAGTGCCTCCTTAAATTCCTGAGGCTGGCTTTGAACTGGAGATCCTCCTGCCTCAGCCTCCCAAGCAGCTGGATTATAGGCTTGTGACACCTTGCCAGGCTATGATTTTCTGAAAGTCAAGAATTAATGATTTAGACATATATGAATATACCACAATGAATCTTATCATCATGTATACCCACAAGACACTAAATTAAACAAAAAAACTATTAGTATATAGTAGAAACATCGGTTAGAGTAGAGGGAAGGGAACAGGGTATGGGAAGAAGGAATGGGCAGGGGAAAAAAGAAAAAAAAGAAAAATAATCAGGTTTACTAAGGTAGAATTTACATATTATAAATAACTTTTTAAGTGTGTAGTTGTAGTTTTTAATTAAAATATGTGTAGCCGTGTACTTGCCCCCGTAATAAAGATGTGGTATATTTCCATAAAAAAGAATAATTTAAGCCGGTGTGGTGGCGCACGCCTGTAATCCCAGCACTTGGGAGGCTGAGGCAGGAGGATTGCGAGTTCGAAGCCAGCCTCAGCAATGGCGAGGCACTTAGCAACTCAGCGAGACCCTGTCTCTAATAAAATACAAAAAAAAGGCTGGGATGTGGCCCAGTGGTCAACTGCCTCTGAGTTCAATCTCTGGTACCACACCCCCCCCCCCCCCAAAAAAAAAAGAATAATTTAGAAATATATATATTTTTTTTGTTACTGGGGATTGAACCCAGGGGTACTTAACTACTGAGTGACATCCCATCCTGTCTCTTTTTTTTTTATTTTTTATTTTGAGATAGGGTCTTTCTAAGTTGCTTAGGGCCTCCCTAAATTGCTGAGGCTGGTGTTGAAATTTTGATCCTTCTGCCTCAGCTGGGATTATAGTGTGTGCTTCTGTGCCTGGCTAGAAAAAATGTTTTTATAGATAAAAAGGAAACATGGTATTTTTATCTAGGTAGTTACTCAGGAAGATGAAATTCCATCACACAATGTTCTAGGACAAGGGCCTAAAACCTTTTTATTTTGCCAAGAAGATATATGACAATATTCCTTTAACTCTTTTCAATTTTTGTGCAAAATTTACTTGAGATCATTTGTAAATGCACAAAACGAGTTTTATCTTTAAAACTAGGAAAATCTGAAATAAAAATTTTGTACTGAGGAATAATTAAATTCTTTTTTTTTTTTTTTTTAAAGTTTCCTGCTTCTATCCTAACAAAGTTTCCTAACAAAGTTCCTGCTTCTATCCACTATCTGTAAAAGGACTTGACGATGAGTCCTGTTAGATGGTGAATGCTGGTAACTGTTCTTCCTGGGCTACTACTCATGGTGAAAAGGCTAAGAGTGATTGACTTCGTCACCAACGTAGTTCCATGTTCTCTCCCACCTCAGTGCCTCTGCTCCTGGTGTTTGCTGTGTCCAGAATGTTCTTCCCCTCACACTTGGTCCAGATTAAACCAGACAGCCTATAGATTTGGAATTTTTTTTTTTTTTTTTTGGTACCCGGATTGAACTCAGGGCACTCGACCACTGGGCCACATCCCCAGACCCTTTTTTTTTTTTTTTTTTTTTTTTTTGTGGTACCAGGGAATTGAAACTCAGGGCACTCAACCACTGGGCCATATCCCAGCCCTTTTTTGTATTTTATTAGAGACAGGGTCTCACTGAGTTGCTAAGTGCCTCGCCATTGCTGAGGCTGGCTTTGAACTCACAATCCTCCTGCCTCAGCCTCCCAAAGTGCTGGGATTACAGGCGTGAGCCACCACGCCCGGGCTCCCAGCCCTTTTTGTACTTTATTTAGAGACAGGGTCTCACTGAGTTGCTAAGTGCCTCGCCATTGCTGAGGCTGGCTTTGAACTCGTGATCCTCCTGCCTCAGCCTCCCAAGTCGCTGGGATTACAAGTGTGCGCCACTGCGCCGGCTAACAGATCTCAATTTAAATACCACTTCCTCAGGTAGCTTGTTACTGATCCTGCAGACTGAGTTAGGTCCCTTTTAAAATAAACTCCCCAAACACCCTGTAGTAATGTGGACACTTGTCATTAGTGAATTAATTATTGGCAATTAGTTGTCTAAAGCCCATTTACCACCAGATTGTAAGCTCCCTGAGGTCAGTTGCCTTCTATCTCTGTTCACACTGCACACCCAGAGCCTAGTGCTACACATAGTAGGGATGCAATAAAATTTGTTCAATTGCTTGGTTTGCCTCTGTGCCAATGGATTAAGACCAAATGGTGATAATTTGCAGTGGAGTATTAAATCCCTGGCTGAATGAGGTCCTTGTAATGAATTATGCTTTCTCTGGAGCATCAAACTCTCTGGAACACCTCAAACTGGAGGTGGTTATGGGCCTGAAGACACGGGAAGGGCTCCTTACCTAATGGGTTCCTGTGTAAACAATACAGGCCAATAAAGCAGGCAAATGAAAGACAAAGCAGGAGAATGGGGAAAACCTGATACACATGGAAATAGGAGTTAACATTTAGTAATGCAAACAAAATAAATAATAAATCAACACAATAGCATGTGCAAATACAGCATGTGCTTTTTGGCCATTAGGGATGACAGGTTTAAGAGAATGTCAAAACCCTGGATGTATATGCAAAATTTAAGGACCACCACCCTTGGTGAGCTTAATCTCTGGGGTTAAGCCTCAGTTCCTCATCTGTGTAATGGGACCAATAATACAATCTCCTAAATTTGGCCTGAGGCTATGGTCATACAGGGAAAAGTGTTGAGCAAACAGTTAGCTTTTAGTAATATCAGGGGGGCTGGGTTCAAGTTCTGATTATACTACTCATTTATGGCTATCAGGGTTTTTAACCTTCCCAAATTTCATCTTCATGGTACAATAAGGTATCTACCTTACAGAGTAAATGCAAGGCTGTGTGTAAGGTCTTCACACTGAAGGTCTGCGAAACCCTCAGAGTTGCTTCTATTATTATTATTGTTAATTTTTGAAACCAGTCACAGGAAAGTAACTAGGTAAAAAGGCAGAGTCCCCTATAGGTGGGAAGGGGAGGGAAGGACATAGAAGAATGTAGACAATTACCAATAATATTTTCATGAGGGTGTGCATTATTTCCAGTGACCACAATCAGTCACTGGCTTCTTGCTGCCCTGGAGCTACATGGCTTGAGCTTCATCCCACTATGTTTTCAGTTCCTCCTACTTGAAGGTGCCTAAGAGAGAGAAATAGTGAGTTAATTTTGTAGAATCAAGAATCTGGGTGTCCAGCCCTAGGGCCATTGTTTTTTTTTTTTTTGTTAGTTTGGGCTGCTATAACATGGACCGGGTGGTTTATAAACAGCATTAATGTATTTCTCACAGCTCTGGAGACTGGAAGGCCAGGACCAAGGTGCCAGCATGGTTGGGTTCTGGTGGGGGCAGACGGCTGTTCTCTTTGTCTCCTCACATACTGGAGAGCAGAGAGAAGCAAGCTCTTGTGACTCATATAAGGGCACTAATTTCTTTCTCTCTCTCTCTCTCTCTCTCTCTCTCTCTCTCTCTCTCTCTCTCTCTCTCTCTCTCTCTCTCGGGCTCCACCCTCATGACCTAATCCTGATTACCTCCCAAAGGCCCAACACCTAGTTCCTAATTCTGTCACATGGAGGGGACAGGGGTAGGGTTTTCAACATATGATTTTGGGAGGACACACTCAATCCACAATATTTTTTTTCTTTTATTTTGACACAGGATTTTGCCAAATTGCCCAGAATGACCTTGAATTTGTGATTGTCCTGCCTCAGCCTCCCCAGTCCCTGGGATTAGAGGAGTGTGCCACCAACCCTGCTTCATTCTTATTTTGAATACAAGGGAGGCTGATCTGCAGAATAAAGGGAAGTCACACAGTGGACCCAAAAGTTTGGCAGTGGAAGGTATCATAAAAATGATGGCCTTTCCTGCAGGCTGTGTCCCAGTGTTGTATCCTTCCTCAGCAACCTAAACCTTATCTGCTGGACACATGTGGTCACCTCCAGTTAAGATTACATTTTTAGCCTGTTGTAATGGCTCATGCCTGTAGTCCCAGCAGCTTGTGAGGCTGACGCAGGAGGACCTTAAGGTCCAGGCCAGCCTGGGCAACTTAGTGAGTCCCCTGTCTCAAAAACAACAGAACAAAACGCCTCCCTAACAAACAAACAAACAAAAAACAAGGAGCTGGGTGGGATGCAACATAAATAAATAAATTTAAGAAATTACATTTTTAAGTCCTTTTGCTGGTAGATATGGTCCCATAGCTAAGTTCTAGCAAAGAAATAAAATGCAATCTGACTTCTAAGAAGTGTCCTTAAAAAGAGGGGGGCATGTTCGTATTTTCTTGTTCACTGGAAAACAGGTGTGATTGGTTATGGCTCAAGCAGCCATCTTGGACCACCTGGTATTAGGACAGACTAACATAAGGAATTTGAGTGAGAGGAAGCTGTCCTATACTTTAAATGGAGTATGTATACAAAAGAGAGAAGCTTCTAAATTATTTGGCATGCTAATCATTTTTTGTTATGTAGATTTAAAATTGAAGGAGTGAAATGGTGAGGTTAATGGCTGTGGGTAAGCCTCATTTGCATAATAATACCCTTTTCTGCAGAATACTGAGGTTACAGGAAGTTAGTCATAATTCAGAAAGAGAATTTAGGATTCTTGGTGTCCCAAGCTCCTGAGCTCAGTGTGTTTGTGACCAGAGTCCTGGACTTTTAGTCATAGCTCACCTCTTTCTGTAGGTAGCTGTTGTAACACGTGGAGAAAACATAAATCAGGTTATGTTTACACTGTAGAAGCATTTTGCTCCAGAGCCTCATTCAGGATCTTCTGCCTTCGTGAGACTTCCTGCCCTTTAGGCCTGTGGTGGGTCCTTACTGAGTTCCCATACACTGTGTAGGCTTCATTTTTTAGATATGGTCTCCAGGTATCTGTTCTCTGTTAGATTAAAGCCTCTCAAAGGGCTAGATGTACATCCAAAGACTCCTCAAAACAATGAGCATTGTGCCAGGCACAGAAAATGCATCAAAGTGCTTGTTAAAATGAGCAGAAAGGTGCTATTCTGAATATGAGACAAAACAAGATTCCTCTGAATTACATAGAAAACCAGATATATTTGAAACTGCTGTTCCTCACTAGTACTAAATATTTGAGGCCCTCAGACCTTAGTGTATGACATAAAGTATTGTTTTTCTTCTACTCAATATCCCCTTGCAAATAAAAGTCCCACAGGACAAGGAGTACAGCTGAAACTGGACAGACCAGTTGCCAGGAGAGCTAGATTTATTTTTGAATCACAAACCTGACCTCCAGGGGAAGAAGGAACTTGTCAATTTCACTTTTTTGCTTGGATCAGAAGATTGAACCTGGCAGAGAGATACAGTTTGGGACTAGGAGTTCTCTGGAATTTCTAACCTTCTCTGGGCTTGGGAGGAGTCTGGAGAAGAAAATGCAACATTTGAATGATGTCCATGGTTACGATAGGCCCTGCATGCCAACTAGGGGGAGAGAAAATACTTGCTAAGCAAAGTAACTGGAAAGCAGTTGCTCATATTTTAAACTAAGCTGCATGGTTGAAATCCAGAATAATGTAGAGTTTTGGACCAATGATCACTTGGAAATAAGTTTTCTGGCTGGAAAGTAGCATTCGGTGTTAGGGATGGAAAGGGCTATTGCAATGCTTTTTCTCTGGGCACTTTATGTTGCCAGATACTGGGGTGGGGGGGTGGGGGTGCATCTCAGGCATATTTACTTACTCCAACAGATTTCTCAATAATTCCAAAAACAGAAAGAAGTTGACAAACTTGATGGGGGCTTGTGGCCTGGTGGTAGAGTCAGGAAAACCCTGCCAGGCTGCTGAGCTGAATGGTAACATGCCCATTCTATTGGGTCCCTGGTGGGATGAACGCTTAGGGCACATGGACACTGTGGCAAGAGCTGCATGAAGCACAGTCTGGACAAGTGTCACAAGTCCAGCTGGGCAAATTCCCAGGATGCCAGATCACAAGGGCTGTTTCCAGGAAGGCCTGACCCTGGCTGTTTACACCCTCTTCCCCTGAAACTCAGCAAAGCTCACAAATCTGTTGCCCTGTAGGCTACTGAAGAAATTTCCAAAGAGCCCACGGGCAATGTCTAACTTTATGGCATTAGAGACTGGAGATTATAGTCCTCATGTGACAGAGGCAGAATTAGACTCCAAAAACCTGGCCTTGAAACTAAGCTCTGTCACTTTCCAGCCAAAGGAGACCAGGCAAGTCACAAACTCATGGAGTGTCTATTGTCTACGGGTAAAGTGGGAACTTCTATCTATTTCACAAAATCTGAGGGTAAATGAGATGAGGCACTTGTTCTGTTCTCTTCAACTGCAAGAGGGTGATGCTTCTAACTTAACCCTGGAAGAGTTTTAGAGACTCCATCTACTTTAATATTAGCAACAATTCCTGGGTGTGGATATTATTTTTATCCCCATTTTACAGAAGGGAAAACTGGACCTCAGACAAGTGAAGTCTTCTTCAAGGTTATACCACTAGGTGGCAGACCCAGGAATTAACCCAGGCTGTGCAGCTCCCAAGAGCCTGTGGGAACACTGCACTAATTCCCAGTAGGAGAAGGTGACAGTTCTTTTAGAGGTGTTCTTCATTTGTTTGGAAAACCACAAATACTTTGTTCTTGTTTCAACACCCAGTCTGGGCTTTTTTGTCTGAGGACAATGGAGAGAGGCAAAGGCTTCTAAATGGGGGTAGCATGGTCAGGTTTGCTGCACAGGCCAGCATGGGGTGTGGACAAAGCAGGAGTTGATAGGAGGTTTGTTCATATAATCCAGGAGAGAAGCCCTAAGGGAGCAGAGCTAATCTTTGTCAGGACAACTAGGCCAGCCAGAGATGGGAGGAGGAGGAGGAGGAGGATGAGGAAGAGGAGGAGGAGGAAAATCATGGAGTTTACACCCTCCCATGCAGCCAGTGTCCTATATGGGGGGAAATAAAGCACTGAAGGTTATGTTCCAGATACGATAATCATGGTTTTCTTGGGGTGAATGTAGCAGACCACCTTGTGGTGTTGAGGAGCGGGTGTGATACAGCCCTGTGGGACCCAGGCCCTGGGCAGAGCCCTTGAACATCTGGCAGGACTCTTTGCTGAGCTGTCCTCTCCAAGCGGTTGGGCACCCGGGAGATCTCCCCCCTTCCTCTGATCCATCTGTGGGATCTCTGCATCCTCAGACTACCCTCCGCAGCAATGCCTTTTTCTCCTCCCCAAAGGGGCCCAGGCCCCTTTGACCATTTCTTCCAGGACTGTGAAGCCACAGAGAAACTGTCCCATGGCCTTCCAGTTCAAAGCCGGTAGCCAGGACGCCTACGTTCCAATCCAGGGTCACTGGAACCATAGGATCACGGGTGCTCATGACCATATCTACAGGGGCTCTCCCTAACAGGTGCTACCTCACCTTGTCCCCTTGAGACTTCTCCCACCAGCTGCTGTGGAACTCAGGTGTCACCCTCAGAGAACTCTGAAAGAAATGAATGCTCCCACACCTCACTCCAGTGCAGTTCTCAGCCCTCCCTGTACGCGTCACCTGGCGATTTCCCTGTGCTCTTGGTGTTGCTGCATCAGGGGAACAGATTTCTCAGCGCCTTTGCGCTGTAGCATTGTCATCTGAAAAATGGGGCTAAGATATTTTCCCTGATTCCTTCTCCGGGCTTTGAGAGATTTCGTGCCCTTGAGCTAAGAACTCTACAATGCTAAGGCTTCATTATTAGCCAGGTGAGTATTCTTGGTGGGTTTAAGGCTGCTGAAGCTCTCTCAGGTTTCAGCAGGCGGAAGACCCAAGAGAAAGTTACTCTTTATCCTAGTCTCTCCTGGAGTCCTCCGGCGGAGCATAGGAGTGTCGCTCCTCGGTGGGGGGTTGACCACAAGCCGCCCCTCTTGCCCCTCTCCCATTGGCTTTCACCTGCCAGAGGGTCGGCCGCTACAGGCTTCTCGGCACGTCAGTCAGGCCCGCTGGGCCCCGCCCCACTCCTCTCCGGGGTTTATAACGGGAATTCCCATGGCCCGGGCTCAGGCATCCAACCTGCTGCAGCCGTGGCCGGGCCGAGCGCCGCGCGAGCCGCGCGTTGAGCACACGCTCGCGCTTCAGCTCCCTGCCTTCGCTGTTCATGACCGACAGTGTCCTCTGGCTGCAGCCTTCGCCAGATCCCGCCGCAGGCCCGCTGCCTGCTCTCCGCCGCCGCGAGGGCGCCGAGCGTAGGAAGGCAGGCGCGGTGTGTGTGCCCCGCCCAGCCCACGACCCCTGTCCGCTACCGGCTGCCCGGCCCAGCTGGCACCATGCTGCCCGCGCGCTGCGTCCGCCTGCTCACGCCCCACTTGCTGCTAGTGTTGGTGCAGCTGTCCCCGGCTCGCGGTCACCGCACCACGGGCCCCAGGGTAAGTGCGCCCCGAGCCGCTAGCCCACCTGCGGAGGGAGATGAGATCGTTTTGCCGCTCATCCCTGGGGCGGGAGTAGGGGGAAGGGAGGTGTCAGACCTTGTCCGCTCCCCCATCCCCGCCATCTACTATCCAGTCCCGGGGCGGGCTTCTTGGCGAAGTTGCAAGAATAAAATTTTCTCCCATTCCTCCACCCATTTCTGGCAACACAGACCCACCCCCCCCGCGAACTGTCACTGGTGGGTTTTTTTCCCTAGTCTCTTCTAAGGCATTTTGCCCCAGAACCCTTACAGGCGCCTCCTGGGTCCGAGGGAAACTCGCTCTCGGATTGAGTAGGGCTTCCCTGTGGTCTCACACTGCGCCAGTCCAGGCGCGCTGGCGTTCTTGGCAGGCGGCGGGGGGCAGCTCTGCCTGGAGAGTTTTAGGTTACCCGCTAGCCACACAAGGACCTTGTGTTGTTGTTGTTTTAAAAAGCGATCGCTGCTCGTAAAACCCACAGCAGATAATTTTAATGCTCTCTCCTGCCGGCACAGCCCTGGAGGAGGGGCGTGGGTGGGGGGCTGTGGAGAGGTTGCGAAGAGCTGCGCAGTGTTCAAGGGTCTCTTCCCCTGGTTTCAGCGCCGAGAGGTTGAATTACTTGTTGAACCTTGGTCCGATTGGAGTTTCTGAACGACACGAAACGTGCCAATTCTGTGCACAGGACAGGCTGTCCAGGGCATTGTAAAATCTCCTGGAACCGACAGCATTGTGTTCATTTCTGGTCTAGATTATTGCTCTCCCCACCCCCTCCAATTGGTCTAATAAAGAATTTCACTGCCGTAAAAAATGTACTGTTAAACCACCTAGTGGTTCGTTTGGCCAAACAATCCAGGCAATCTCTGGACAAACATCGATTTTGGTCAAGGCAGTCGCCTTTTGGGATAGCTGCTTACCTCCGGGGCAGCGTGGGAGTCCCAGCCGTGAAGGTAGCTAGGACCTTTGTGAAAACAAGATTGGCTCCTTAGCCAATTTGTGCTTTCTTTCCTGGATAGTCTTCAGCCCTGTTTCCCGAATGACTAGTCCCATTACCACCTGTTCACATTGCAGCTTCTTTATTCATAGCTTTTCCTATATGAGAATCATCTTTATAGCTGTCATGTGTGGAGGGAAAGCTTTGCAAAGCCGGCAAGCCTTAATGACTGCCCATATGCTGGCCGATTACATCTGAGCCCAGCTATCACTGTGAGATCAGATTTGCAGCCACTTAGGAAAGAAAAGTGTTTGTCCCCGTGTTGGGCTGGCCCTTGCTTTTATGACCAGATGTGCAACAGCAGCAGTTAAAGTGAGGCAGATTAGATCCAGGGCGTGTCATAAATCCTCGACAGCAGGCATTCCCAAAGCTGGGGCAAGTCAGGGCTCTGGGAGTGACTTTTATGGATGCAGATGAGGATGCCTTTTAAATGAAGCTGCTTGGTTTGATATTAGGACTTGAAGCTCTTTAAACTCTAAGGTCAGGCGATCCACAGCGTTCTCTCCAATAATTAGGAACAGTCAAGACAGAGATGCAGACCAGAGCACCCCGACTGAAATCTGGATGCCCGCCCACAGGAGGGTCGAAAGGAGAGAGGCCCTCAGACAAATGGTGGGGGGCTCATTTGCTGCTGGGCATGTCTAACGTCTCAAGCCATATGGCTCTCCTTCCCTGCCTCCTGAAATCGGAGGAAGCAACTTTTAGGGGAAAGCTAGGGACTTTAGGGGAAAGCAGAGATTTTGGTTAAGGTTTCCCTCCAATTTCTTTAGCTTATTAATTTGATAGAAGTGATGGAACATAGCAGGAACAGCTCTTTTTCTCTTCCTCCCTCTTAAACACACACTTACACGGGCACACATGAACACGCACACTTATGGTAAGAAAGTTCCAAGAGAAAACTGGTATCTTTATGGTTATCTTGTTGTACTATAGGCAACAATAAGTACTACTATCTATGAGTTTATGAACTTTTGGGCTGGGCACTTTACGTGATTTCTGATCCTGAGAATGAATGAGAAGGTGGGTGTTTTTCATGCCATTTTGCAGAAGAGGAAGCTAGACTCATGGAGACTAACCAGTGCTTGAACTACTCATGGTGTGTAAATGTGTTGCTGGGAGCCAAATCCCAGTTCATATGGATTTAAAGGTTGTATGCTTTCCACATCATCCAGAAGCTGCAGGGAGTTTTCATCCAACAAGGGATGCCATTCCTGTTAAAGGGACAGAGGGCTCAGTGAGAAAATTCTGAACCCAGATGCATCAGGCAATTCTGCAGAGAAAGTGTTAACAATGTTTTTAAGTGTCTGTATTGATAAAGGCTTATGTTTGAACTTCAACCTATTCCAGAAGACTCCGGCTTCTTGGTGGCCCCAGAAGTGTGGCTCTGGTTGAGGTCAGTGGCGTCATAGGAAGAACAGAAACATCTGGCTTGTTGCAGAATTCCCTTTGGGCACCCCTAGGTCTCTTCTGTTAATCTTTTGAGTGACAGAGGCTTAAGGATTGGCATCTTTTCCAGCTGGCTTTCTAGGAAACTGAGAACATGCCCTTTCGGTTTAACTTTATCTGGCTCACTAATTGAGCTCCCCTGAGGCCTAGACCCCAATCCTTGCCCCCTTATTTGCTTCCTGCCTTCCTTCATAAAATTCTGACATTTGTTTGACTCTGGAAACCAGCAGCTATCAAGTATCAGATTGGAGGTTATTATGTAGGAAGCACCTGATTTTTGGGTCTCTCAGCTCCGAGCAACTGCCTGCCTACCTGGGATGCTGGTCAGGATTCTTTTAATTACTGTGCAGGCAGTCATTTCTTTAATCCTGCACAATTTACTGAAAATGTTTTGGGGAGGGGAGGGGCTCCCCCAGGCTGATGGAGCCTGTTTGATGAGCAGACCAAGTCAACTGCTTTGTTTAATCCTCTGTCTGCCCTTAAAGACAGGGAGCAGAGTGAGGGTAGGGACTGAGACCATCTTGTCCGACCTTGTATTCCCAGAGTTCAGCACAGGACCAGGCACGTGGCAGAGATTTACTTTGTTGGTGTTTGTGGGTGGAACAAATAAATGTAGATAATGCATGTTTAACAGCGATCTACAGGTTCCCCATTTTTGGTGCTTTAGCATGACCAGAGGCAGGAAATAGATTTTAGGAATTTGAGAAACAGGAGAAAACCAGAAAGTCAAAATGTCTGAGTCAGAAATTCATTTCTTAATTGTATTAGGCATATTCTTTGTTCTCTTTCCTCTTGATTACTTGATTCATCCTTCAAATGCAGCTCTAACATCACTACCTAAGATTTTCTCTACAGCTCCTAACTTGTGGTTAGAATCAATCACTCTCTGCTTTGAACAGCTTCTGTGCCTGGCCTTCTACTAATTTTCTGTAGTGGGCATCTTAATATCAGGCTAGCATCACTGAAGAGTCCAATTCATTTCTATAAATATTGACAGAATGTGAGGAGCATGCTGGTGAATAAGATCTCTACTCTGACCTCAAGGGGCTTGCAAGTTGGCTCATTTAACAAGACAGGATCATGCATGAAGTACCAAAGGGGGGACTCAGCGTGGAGTAGATGTATTTGCCGAAAGTGAAGCAGCTTCTAGACTTTTCCTTTCCATTAGACTAATCTAACCCAATGTCTGGACCAGGGTGGGTCCTTGTTCTGGTTAAATGCTCTTCCTATTATCTGTGTGCTCATCAAGAACTCATTTTTTGCTAGTGCAGTGGCGCATGCTTATAATCCCAGCAACCGGGGAGGCTGAGACAGGAGGATTACGAGTTTGAGGCCAGCCTTGGCAACAAAGTGAGATCCTCAGCAACTTAGCAAGAACTTGTCTCAGAATACAAAATGAAAAGGGCTGGTAAATGAAAAGCTCAGTGGTAAAGGTAAAGCACCTCTGGGTTCAGTCCCTGATACAAAACAAAACCAGAAACAAAATCCAAAAAACAATTGACAAAACAAAACCAAAAAACCCTCTTCTTTTCCATGTGGAGGGATTTAGCTGAGATGCTGCTCAGGTGTTAGGCTGAGAACATGGCTTAAGCATTTTTGTAGAGCTGACATGAAATTTCAAGAAAGAGAATCAAAGAGGCACCAGGCGTGGTCACACATGCCTTGTAATCCCAGTGGCTGGAGAGGCTGAGTCAGAGGATTGCAAGTTCAAAGCCAGCCTCAGCAACTTAGCAAGGCACTAGGCAATTTAGCAAGATCTTGCCTCAAAATAAAATTCAAAAAAGGGCTGTAGATGTGTCTCAGTAGTTAAGCACCCCTGGGTTCAATCCCCAGTACCAAAAAAACAAAAAGCAAAAAACAAAAACCAAGCCGGGCGCGGTGGCACACGCCTATAATCCCAGCACTTTGGGAGGCTGAGGCAGGAGGATCGTGAGTTCAAAGCCAGCCTCAGCAATGGCGAGGCACTTAGCAACTCAGTGAGACCCTGTCTCTAAATAAAATACAAAAAAGGGCTGGGGCTGTGGCCCAGTGGTCGAGTGCCCCTGAGTTCAATCCCTGATACCACAAAACAAAAACAAAAACAAAATCAAAAACAAAAACAAAAACCAAAAACCAACACCAAAAACAAAACAAAAACCAATAAAACAATCAAAGAGGCAAAGAAGAGGAAACAATCATCTTAGAATCTCTAGGAAATACAATCAAAATAGAAACTTTTTTTCTCCATAATTTTTTATTGGTGCACTATAGTTGTACATAATGGTGGGATTCCTTGTTACATATTTGTACATGAACAAAATATAACATTATAATTTGGCTGGTATCATTCCCAGTATTTTCTTTTTCCCTTTCCTCTTCCCTCCTTCTGGTCCTTTTTATCTAGTACAGATTACCCTTTGATTTTTATGAGACACCCCCCCCCCACAACTTTCTGGAAAAGTTTTTGATATATCAACTCATCATCTCAATGAAGTTGAATATTCACTTTCCTCATGGCCTAGCAATTGCACCCCTAGGTATCTACGCCCAAGAAACTGTTGTCCTGCAAGCCTGGAAGGAGCCCAGATGCCCATCCGTGGTAGGGCAGATAAATAACTGTGATGAATTTACACAGTGGAAAGTTACACTCAGCCCAAATGAACAACAGTGACATGTAAAAATGTGAAGGAATACAATAGCAAATAAAATCAATGTACCAAAGATGCAGCATGACATTTTTTGTAAACTTACAGAAATAATAATAATTAGAGAAAAACTTTTCAGGAATAGCTATATAGCTACAATAAAATGAAATGAAAGGAGAATCAAAGTAATGATAGACCTGGACTCAGGGTGAAGTTAGGGCGAGGCAAGGGATTAGATTGCTGGGGAAACCGTATGGTGAGTACGAATTAGTGTTGATACTTTACCTTTAGAGGGGAGAAGGAGGATGGGTTTGAAGATATCGTCCATTATTCAAATTCTAATGGTTTATTAAATAAAAAAATGGGCCCCGCATAAATCAATGTTGAGTGTGTCATGAGCCAAGGATTATGATTAATTCAATTCTCTGCACCTGAGGTCAAATACAGAAAAATTCCCAGAGTCAGGGACTCCTTCCTTGCCTCCTTCTGCTTCTCCCTCTCTCTTTCCAGATGTGCATGTGGCCCCATCCAAAATAGCCCATTGGGGAATGATTGTGTTTTGGGTCAGTTAGATGCAGAGCAGGCTCAGGCCCTGGCATAAATAGACATCAGCTGGCCTTGCTGAGCTGCCAGGGTAGTCTTCTTCCTCCCTTGCTCAGGGGGTCAACCCTGTGTGTCTGAACCCCCACCTGGCTGAGCAGAGCTGTTCACTAGCTGTGCAGCTCAGGAGCCTTACTTGCCAGGGTGGAGTAGAGGTCCTGGTTGGGGGGCGGGAGGCCTGTTTCTAGTCTGATGCCTGTCTTCATTCCCATCTCCTTGCTTCTCCTCCCTTTGCAGGAGCTGGGGGTGGGGTGCATGGCCCTGCTAAGCAGGTATAGGGTACCCTTTCTCCCCAGACCACATAGAGATTTATTGTTTAGGCAGCCAAGTTCTGGCATTGCTGCTAGTGGTGGGGGATGTCAGTGCAGAGGGCCCCCCACCCCCCTTCTGTGTTTGTCACCGTGGAGCTGTTTGGGAGAGGACAAGGGTTGAGTTGCTGATGAGAAATTGATCGGAGCAGCCGGTAAGGCCTGCCAAACAGGGTTAGCATTGTACACAGTACGTGCTCTGCGTGGCCATGAGTCACCGAGGGAATAAGAGAATTGGATCTCCATGAACGCTTCCAGCCGTTTCCATAAAGACCCAAAGCAACACAGGTCATTCTAGCAACTCATTGGGTTTTCCTTTGCATCTGACGTCATTTTGAAATCAATTGCTAGATCACAAGCTAATTTTACCTTTGCCTACCACCTAGGCTTGTTAGGTACGAAGTTCTGCATACTGACAGGATGTTGCACTGTTGATTTTAGCCTCCCTTTTTTGAGCCAGGGTGGGGCAGCCTCTACAAAACAGAGAAGGGGAGGCAGCTTGGTGTCTGTGGAACCTGTCCTGCTATTAGGAGGATGAGATCTGAGTGAGGTGCTGTGAGGTAACGTGTCATGTGCATTGAAATCTGACAATGTACCCTAACTTCTGAGCAGCTTTGCCCCTCCTCCTTCAAACCCATGTTACACTACAGAGTACATCAGATTCTATAAGGGCTGATTTTTTTTTTTTTTTTTGATACTGGGGGTTGAACTGAGGGGTGCTTAATACTGAGCCACACCCCCTGCCCTCTATGAGGGCTGATTTTTAAAAGTACTGACAGTGAGCCGGGCGCGGTGGCGCACGCCTGTAATCCCAGCACTTTGGGAGGCTGAGGCAGGAGGATCGCGAGTTCAAAGCCAGCCTCAGCAATGGCGAGGCACTTAGCAACTCAGTGAGACCCTGTCTCTAACAAAATACAAAAAAGGGCTGGGGATGTGACCCAGTGGTCGAGTGCCCCTGAGTTCAATCCCCGGTACCAAAAAAAAAAAAAAAAAAAAAAGTACTGACAGTGGAAAAAAACTGGAGTTACTTCCCAGAATGGTTTGTGTTTGGGACTGGCTGAGCATCTCTAGGACAGTGCTGGGCATTTTAAATAATTTTTGTGGATGTTTATTGTGCATCTATCCTTGAAAAGTTCTGCAAAGCCCTGGAGAGAGGACACAAAAGGCAGTAATAAGTAAGGGGATGAGGTGGGGAGAATTATGAAAGGACATACATCACTCTTTCAGGAACACAGTGCCCCTGACCAGCTCAAAACAAGACATTAGTGCTGTCCAATAGAACTTTTCACAAGGATAGAAAATAGTATCAGAACTATTCAAAATTAGTCACATGTGGCTATTAAGCACTTGAAATATGGTAAATATAACTGAGGCACTGAACTTTTGATTAATTTAAGTTGAATGTTATAGCCACATGTGGCTAGTGACCACCATATGGACAGTGTGCCCAGCTTTACCTCCGATGGATACCTTTATCTGCCCTGAATCACTTCCATCCTGATCTCTACTCCACCCACCATTCCCATTTCTGCCTATCAAAATCCTGCCCATCATTTGAAAGGTTCAAGTGCTGCCTCCAGTCCTTTCACACAGGCCCCAGGGTGAATTCTGTCAGCCCCCTGCACTTCGCCTCCTCCTGTGACAGTGTGTGTCCCCATCTACCCTGGTTCCAGCTGACCAGGGGGAGTCTCAGCACAGAGGTGATTGCAGATAGACTCAAGTTTAGTCTGGATCTGCCCCTTCTGAGCCCACTGAGCCTCAGCTAGTGGTTTACCCTTTTGGGACCTCAGTTCCCTGATCTGTCCAATGGAGATCACAGCATCTACTTCCCAAGGTGCTGGAGAGGATGGATAATGTGCATTGTGTTAGCTTCCTATTGCTGGAGTGACAAAGTACCACCAAATGAGTGGCTTAAACAACATGTTTCTAAGTCAGAAGTCTGACATGGGTCTCAGTGGGCTAAAAACCAACAGGGCTGAGCTCCTCTCCTGAGGCTCTAGGGGAAAATTCATTCTCCTACCTTTTTAGCTTCTAGAAGCTACCTGCAATCCTTGGTTCATAGCCTCTTCCATCTTCAAGCCAGTGATGGCTGCTTGGGATTTTCTCATGCTGCCATCCATCTCTCCTGCCCTGTCCACCTTCCTCCTTTAAAACCCCCTGTAATTATACTGGGCCCACTTGGATAATGCAGACTAATCTCCCTAGGTTAAGGTTAGCTGATTAGCAACCTTCATTCCTCCTGGCCATGCAACATGCATTATTAGGATTAGAACACAGACATTTTTTGGGGGGGGGCATCATTCTGCCTCCTACATTTATTAAAGATGTAGTACAGAAATAGGCTCATAGAATGTATAGATACATGGGGTCCCTCATTACAACCTGCATCTGCTATTTCTTTCTTTTAAGGCGGGAGTCTCTTATGGCGAAGTGGCTTAATTTTCTTTATAGACTTCATTCTGCCCAAGAGCAGGTGCTTGGTAAATGTTTATTGAATAATGGAATTTTCAATAAATGTAGATGGTTTCTTTCCTTATAAAGATATATTGGACAGTAAAAAGAAGTAAAATTCAAACCAGAATATATGGTCCCCTTTGTGCAAAAAGGAAAAAAAGAGTTGGCTTAGGTATAGAAAAAAATGGGTGGATTCTATGTCATGCGATTAGTGGTTATCATCATGGGGATATTCAATTCTTATGAGATGCATTTTAAGCAATTATTAAACTAATTTTGTTCACAATAACATCTTTGAGTCTTAGAGGAAAAATAATAAAGATTAGAATATTCATGATTAAGAACACCTCCCAAACCTATCTCAATCCAGCCTGATTCCTGAATAAACCCCTGGATTTATTCTATATCTGACACAGTTGGCCTGTGCTTATGTTGGGCTGCCTTTTAGGGCTACTTTTTTTAAGTGCTATTTAGGGCTGACTTTTAGTAACTATTAGTGCCAGGCCTCCTGCTCATTTTCAGCAGGCTTTGAACTCAGTCTGCTTTAAAGGAGAGTTTTCAATGAATCTCAGCAGGACATAACTGTAAAAAATGAATTTATTGCTTCTGGTGGGAATATAAATTAGTACGATCACTTTGTAGAATTACATTTGAAGTTGCACACACTCCTGACCTTGTAATTCTGCTCTGTTATACGCCCTCAAGAAATGCACTTGAATGTGTATGAGGAGACATGTTCAAGGGCGTTCATAGCAGTATTCCTTGGTGTTGTAAAACATTGGAAACTAGCTAAATGCTAGATGCCCGTCAACAGAATAGAAAATAAATTGTGGTATGTCCAAATAATAGACTACTACATAACACTGAAAATGACTAATATAAAGCTACACTTATTATCATGGATCAATTTCATAGTTAAAATAGAGATAAAAGCAAAGTACACTAGAATATAGACACCATGCTACTATTTATGTAAAGTTGAAAGTATGTGGAAACTATACATTGTTTGGGGGTGCAAACAGCTGGAAAAATTTATGAGAAAATTAAGGACAATGATAAATCTGAAGCTGCCACTCATGTTTATGTAGGGTGTGAGGGTGAGGTGGGAAATCAATATGTTGGAGGGACACATAGAAGTCTTGCATTGAAATGGTAATGCATTTATTTATTTATTTTTTGCACTGGGGATTGCACCCAGGGGCATTTAACCACGTATCTACATCCCTAGCCCTTTTAAGTTTTTATTTAGAGACAGGGTCTTGCTATGTTGCTGAGGCTGGCTTTGAACTTGCAATCCTCCTGCCATAGCCTCCTGAACCTCTGGATTAAAGGCATGCATCACTGTACCTGGCTGTATTTTATTTTAAATTGGGTGATGAGTACATGGATTTTTAAATTCATTTTTTGTATACATTGAATAATACATAATAAAGTTTTTAATGAAAGATTAAAATGGGGGCTGGGGTTACAGCTCAGTGGTAGAGTTCTTGCCTAGCACATGTGGGGCACTGGGTTTGATCCTCAACACCACATAAAAATAAATAAACAAAAGAAAGGTATCATGTCCATCTACAACTAAACAAAAATTAAAAAAAATTAAAATAAATTTAGATAGATCATAATGAGGTATTAAAGAACAAATACAAGTGATACTTCTGTAAAGGGTTCTCTGCTAAATGATACGGAGCATGTCTTTTGTTTCCGTGGAAGGACATACTCAGATATGGTCAACCAAATTTGCAAGCCTCCTTCCCTGCAGCTGTATCTGCTGGCCACCTCCTTCTTGCCCTCCTGAGACCCTGAGACTATACGTCTTCCTCTGAGCTTAGGACAGGTGCAGGCAGTAGTTACCTTGGCCCTTCCTGTCTCCTACAATGTGGGTGTTCTTCCCTGCTTGTCCCACCCAAGCCTCTGCTCCTGTATTGTACTTGTTTTTCTTGGATGATTATGAATGAGATTCATTATTCTCTCTCTCTCTCTCTCTCTCTCTCTCTCTCTCTCTCTCTCTCCCTCTCTCCCCCCCCTTTTTTTTTTGTACCAGGGATTGAACCCAAGGGTGCTTAACCACTGAGCAACACCCCCAGACCTTTTTATTCTTTATTATTTTGGAACAGAGTCTCATTAGGTTGTTTACAGCCTTGCAAAATTGCTGAGGCTGGCTTCGAACTTGTGATCCTCCTGCCTCAGCCTCCCAAGCTGCTGGGATTACAGGTGTGAGCCACCATGCCTGGCAATTCATTATTTTCTCAAAGTTATTGGCCATTAGTTTAGGATTTTCAAAGTTGGTAAACACAAATTGAAGATGCCCAGCTAAATTTGAATTACACATAAACAACAAATAATGTTTAAGTGTGACCCAAATACAATTTTTTGTCATTTATCTGAAATTCAAATTTAATTGTATATCCTCTAGTATAACTGACAAACCTGCATTAGTTTCTTTTGTGAATTATCTACCCAGACTTTTTGCTAATTTAAAAAATAGGGGTGGTAGTTTTTTTAAACATTGAAGATATTAGTCTGTTAATCTGTTAAAATTGCACATCTTTGCCAGGCATGGTGGTGCACACCTATAGTTCCAGCAACTTCAGAGGTTGAGGTAGGAGGATTGCAAGTTCAAGGCCTGTCTCAGCAACTTAGCAAGGCCCTAAGCAACTTAGCAAGAACCTGTCTCAAATTAAAAAATTAAAAGGACTGGGGATGTGGCTCAGTGATAAAGCCCCCTTGGGCTTAATCCCTAGTACCAAAAATAAAATAATTTTTTTTACATCCTTATGTAGCTTATCTGTCATTATGGTTTTTATCTTTCATGTCAAGCAGAGAAAGGCCTTCCTCTATTAAGGTTATAGAAATTAGGGTGAATACATTTTTAAATGCTTGGATTGTATAAGCAACAAATACAACAACACACTGGTCATCTGTTGATGTTTGCTGTGAAGTTCTACAGAACTTTCTGTGAACTCAACTTTTTAATTTTCTGTGGACAGAGTATGTATCCTGTGTTTCAGAAATTCCCAATAACATTTGAAAAGAGGACATGTCAACTGGACATGTTTTGTGAAGTCAAATGGGGAAATTTATATAAAAAATGTACTTGGTAAGCAGGCTGTCCTGGAAATGACAGTAGGACTTTGGCAAAGAATTTAGACTTTTCTTCACCTTTGGGTCCTTTCCATTCATTAAAAAAAATTAGCATTAGATGGACACAATATCTTTATTTTATTTATTGATTTTTTTTAATGTGGTGCTGAGAATCAAACCCAGTCCCTCAAATGTGTTAGGCAAACACTGTATCAATGAGCTGCAACCCCAGCCCCCCCCTTTTATTATCAAATCTTCCAAATACGCACACACATAAAAATGAGAGACTAGAATAATGTACCTCATGATACTCACCTGCTCCAACAATGAAACACTCAATGACCAGTTTCTTCCATCTTTATTGTCTCTCTAGCTCAGGTTATTTTGAAGCAAAAGTGACATTGTAGCTCATCATCTGTAAATATTTTCCTATATAGACAGTCCTGGACTTATGTTGGTTTGACTTACAATTTTTCAAAGGTGTAAAAATGATACATATACAGTAGAAATCATATTTTGAATTCTGATCTTTTCTTGGACTGGGGTATGCAGTAGGATTCTCTGTTGTGATGACTCAGGTCCACAGCTCTGAGTCAGCCACTTGATCACCAGGATAAATAACCAACACCATAGTGTACTGCGTTGCTAAGCTATGATGTTCAATAGATTAGGTGTAGTAAATGCATTTTTTTTTCTGGGTGGTGCTGGGGATTGAACCCAGAGCCTTGTGCATGCAAGGGAAGCATTCTACCAACTGAACTATCTCCCCAGCCCACAAATGCATTTTTTTTTTTGGTACTAGGGATTGGACTCAGGGGCACTCCACCACTGGGCCACATCCCCAGCCCTTTTTTTTTTGTATTTTATTTAGAGACAGGGTCTCACTGAGTTGCTAAGTGCCTCGCCATTGCTGAGGCTGGCTTTGAACTCCCGATCCTCCTGCCTCAGCCTCCCAAAGTGCTGGGATTACAGGCGTGCGCCACCGCGCCCGGCCACAAATGCATTTTTGACTTAGGAAATTTTCAACTTGTAATGGATTTATCAGGATGTATTGTGATTCTAGGTTGAAGAGTAACTGCCTATCTTTAAGAGATCAGGAGCTGGTGGCACACACCTGTAATATCAGTAGCTCAGGAGGCTGAGGCAGGAGGATTGCAAGTTCAAGGCTAGCCACAGCAATTTAGCGAGGCCCTAACCAACTTAGTGAGACCCTACCTTAAAATAAAAAAGGCTGGGGATATGGCTCTGTGGGTATGTGCCTCTGGGTTCAATCTCTAGTATAAAAAAAAAAAAGAAAAGAAAAAGGAAAAAAAAAAAGATTAGGATCCATTAAAAACACTAACCACAAAACCATATCAAACCCAAAGAAAATTAGCAATAGTTTCTTGCATTCCTGTTGTATTTTGCAACATGTTCTTCTATCCTTTAGAGTACTTGTAAAATGATGGTTTGATCAGATGTAAGTTTGATATGTGTTATTTGTTTTGCCAGTTTATTTTGTGGAAGTTGGTCTATATTTCCAGCAGGAGGCACAGAACCTCTGTGATGTCAGCACTCCTTGATCATTGTTGGACTCGTTACTTTATTGATTTTCAAACAATTGCTCTAACAGTTTGTCCTGAAAAGGGTTATAACTTTTGTGTGTCATTGCCAACATCTTCCTTGTTTCTGGGGTTGCTGTGGAGGGGGAAGAAGAGGGTTTGGGGCCATTGATCTCTTCTCAGTTGTCTCTGGATGGGGAGGCTGCTTGTGACTGCCATTTGAGAGGGACACTCAAGTGGTGGACTTGGGAAGGCAGCCACCTCCGTTTCTGGTGGACGGGTAAGAGGTTTTACTTGATGGGTGCTGATTGGGAGGCCTTGAAGGTGTAACTAGTTCAGCTTTGTTAATTAATTAATTAAGGTAGTGGGGGATCGAACCCAGGGGCGTTTAACCACTGAGCCATACCCCTAGCCCTTTTTGTATTTTATTTAGAGACAGGGTCTTGCTAAGTTGCTTAGGGCCTTGCTAAGTTGCTGAGGCTGGCTCTGAATTTGTGATCCTCCTGTCTCAGCCTCCCAAGCTGCTGGGATTGCAGCCACCATGCCTGACCGGGAATTTATGTAACAAGCATGTTTTGAACAAAGGGGATTTGTTGGCTCAAGTAATAGGAGGTACAGATGTGAGGCAGGTGTTATGGGCTGAATTGTGTCCTCCCTATATGCATGTGTTGACGCCTCATCCCCCACTACCAGAATGCAGCTGGGTTTAGAGGTAGGGCCTTTCAAAAATTTTTTCTCTTTAAGTTTGTGTAGTTTAATATTACACAGTGTACACATGTACCAAAACATCACATTACCCCATTAATTTAATGACCAATCTTTGTTTTCATGTATCAGTTTAAAAAAAAAAAAAAAAAAAAGAACCCAGGTGTGGTGGTGGACACCTATAATCCCAGTGATTTGGGAGATGGAGACAGGAGGATCACAAGTTTGAGGACAGCCTCAGCAACTAGTGAGACCCTGTTTCAAAATAAAAAAATACAAAGGGCCGAAGATATAGCAGCTCAGCTATAGGGTGCCCCTGGGTTCCATCTTCAGTACCAAAAAAAAAACAAAAACAAAAACATATATATATACACATATATATATATGTATGTATGTATGTATATATATAAAATTAAAAAAGAAAGAAAGAAAAAGAAAAGTTCAGCTAGGTAAGTATAATTAGCACTCTTTAAAAAAGTAAGTTCGAGCCGGGTGCGGTGGCGCATGCCTGTAATCCCAGCACTTTGGGAGGCTGAGGCAGGAGGATCGCAAGTTCAAAGCCAGCCTCAGCAATGGCAAGGCACTTAGCAACTCAGTGAGACCCTGTCTCTAATAAAATCCCAAAAAAGGGCTGGGGATGTGGCCCAGTGGTCAAGTGCCCCTGAGTTCAATCCCTGGTACCAAAAAAAAAAAAAGTAAGTTCGTTCAGCTGGGCAAGGTGGTGCATATCTATAATCCTGGTAGCTTGGAAGGCTGAGGCAGGAGGATTTCAAGTTCAAAGCCAGCCTCAGCAACTCAGCGAGACCCTAAGCAATTCAGCAAGCCCCTGTCTCTAAATAAAATACAAAAAGTGTTAAGGTGTGGCTCAGTGGGTAAGGGCCCCTGGGTTCCATCCCTGGTACAACAACAACAAAAAAAAAGCAATTAAGTTCAAATGAGGCTGGTAGGGTGGACCCTACTCGAGTTTGCCTGGTGTCCTTATAAGGAGAAGCGATTGGGGCACATAGAGGGACATCAGAGGCATGGGAGCCCTGTGAAGAAGCAGCCAGAGGGTGGCCTTC
Source organism: Tamias sibiricus (assembly GCA_025594165.1). Taxonomy (NCBI): domain Eukaryota; kingdom Metazoa; phylum Chordata; class Mammalia; order Rodentia; family Sciuridae; genus Tamias; species Tamias sibiricus. The sequence goes on along the minus strand of CM046659.1, from coordinate 39,299,735 downwards.
CTTAAACCAAGGAGAAGAAAGGCCCTACCCCCAGAAGAAACCAACCCTGCCAGTACCTTGATCTTGGACTTACAGCTTCCAGAAATGTGAGAAAGTAAATGTCTGTGGTGTATCCTCCCAGGATGTGGTCTTTTGTCATGTCAGCACTGATTTGATTCAGTGGCTCAGCAGAGACGTCACTCAGTACCTTTAAGTTCCTTCTGTCTACCTTTGTGGTGTCTCTTGATCCCAGGTGCAGCTCTTCTCAGCCACTGACTGAGGGGGTTCTGACTGGCTCCCAGGAGCTCTCTTGAAAAAAGGAGAGTCTTCATTTCTAGATGGTTTCCGAACACTTAGGCTCTAGGCTTGTGGTGGGGACTGCATCAGGTGCCCATTCTTCTAGCCAGACCCTTTGGCCAGGAAGATGCCAGACAGCGAGTTGACACCCTGGGTTGCTCAGACCCATCTTTATGGCAGGGGAGGGGAGAGAGGCTTCCTGGAACTGAGGGTTGGGTTAATCCTGCTTGCACATGGCTGCTGGAGGGGTGGGAGAGCGGAAGGGATGCTAGGGCGACAAGTACAGTGTCTATTTTGGGATTGGTGGCATTTGAGGATCAGTGAGGCGGTGGAGTGGGATGTGTAGTGAGAAGATGTTGAACATTGGGGGTCAGAGCCCATTGGGAGTGAGGGCCCACTGTGTGATCAGGTCCTTCATTAAGTACATGAGGATTCAGTGACTTCCAAGCTTAGCCCCAATGCAGACATTCCAAGAGCAGGAGCTGGGGGTGGGAATCCCCCAAACCAAAAAACACAAAGAATTTGGAAACGTTCACAGTGGAATACGTGGGCTGTATGAAGATGATCCAGAAGGCCCGTGTAGAGGGAGCACGGCCGTATAGGCTCACGGTTGGAAGATTCTCCCAGTGCCTTCCTTTCGTGCACGAGGTTAATAAGGACTGTCTGAGGACGCTCGGCCCACTTTTGGCAGAGCCAGGGCCAGAACGCAGACTTCTCCCTTCATTGTTCTGTCCATGACTTTTCCTTTCAAAGATGCCCTGGAACTTTTGGGAAAGTGGCCGAATTTCAGCCAAGAGAAGGAAATAGCTTGAATTTTTATAGGGGATTGTGTTTCCGAGTTGCCTTTGGCCAATTCAGCAATTTCCAGTGGTTGGGATGTGTGGCCAAACCCTCAGGCTGTGTGGAATCCTTACTGTCTTTGCCACCTGACTCTAAAAGCATTTCATCGCATTCTTGTTTCCCTGAAAGGGGTGGGTTTTTGGTTTCTGCAAATGCTGGAGGTTTCAGTTTGGAAATACGAAGTAGAGCAGACCAAGTGACACGATTTGAAGAAGTTAAGGTAGATCTCGGGCTAGACTCCCCGTGCTCATTAATAGCAGCGAGATCAGGGCAGATGTACACCAGGCTGAAGAGCCAACGGTTTGGAGTGGAGGAGCCATGTTTGGTGGCTGGCACAGTGGCTTCTTAGAAGGCCCTTAAAAGTCAGTACCCTCCTTGAGGCTTGATGTGGAAATCCTTTCTTTTCCTTGAGAAGGGTCTCAAAGTGTCCAGACCCTCTTCTGCAGATAGTCTCCCTGCTTCTCTGGCGCAGTGGCTTTAGAAAGACTTAGGGAAGATTCACAACCTGAAGCCAGGGCTTGAAGAGAGAAAGAAACATCATTTCTATCCTTCTGGTCTTCTCCCTGGCTTTAGGACCACGCATCCTCTCCTGGTGATAGTATCCTGTACTCATTCCCTGCATCAAAGTAGGGGCTTGGAAAAAGGCTCACAGCCTTAGTTTCATCTGTTGCTGATTCCCAGTTTGTACGTTTTTTTTTTTTTTTTAATATTTTTTCAAGTTGTAGATGGATACAATACTTTTATTTATTTATTTATGTAGGGCTGATGATCAAAGCCAGTGCCTCCTATGTGCTAGGTGAGCACTCTACCACTGAGCCACAACCCCAGCCCTCCAGTTTATACCCTTTCTTTCCTTAAAGCTACATCTGCTTTGAGAATGAGATGTACCTCTCCTCTCATTGCTGGGCAACAGGGGAGAAGTCCGAGCCACTAAGATTTGACGGGCTGGTGGTTTTCTTGGTCATGCGGAAGGCAGTGTTGCATAATCGTTTGGGACTGGAGTGATGGTATTAGGTTGTAGCTCTGCCATCTTCTAGCAATGTGTTTTTGGGGAAATTAACTAAACCCTAAGTTTTCCTCCTCTTGAAATGGAAGATGTTATTCACCTCACTGGGTCATTGTGAGTTTAAATGAAGCAATGGCAGGGTGCCCTGGAAATGTTAACTATTCATAAAAATAACAGACGTAACAAGAGCATATGAGGGATGCATATGTCAGCCCCCAATTACTTTGTTTCACCACTTGGAATTAAAGCTAAAAAACCCCATCAATACATGGGAGATTTAAATTCTATGGTTCTGTTGCCTTTTGTTAAAAAGAAAGAAACAACAAAAACCCCAAAACCCTCACTTTTTTGTGCAACAAATCAAATTCCTTCCCTTTCCCAACCTGATACAGGCCAAGAGGATCCTCTTAAATGGAAGGTCAACAGAGGAAGGATGCTGTCTGGCATGGCCTTTCTCTACACACTGGGTGGCTGTGTCTTCTCCCAGCAACTGTATACCTGTCCTTCCTGAGATCTTTCATTTGCTCTTTTCCTGGCCTGGTAGGTTCTTTTCCTGAGATCAGCATCTGAAGGAAGCTTGAGAAGTTCTGACCACCTTCTTTGACCACCTTCTTGTTCTTTCTGTGAGACTGAGAAACAGCTTTGTCATTTGGAGGTCCTGCTAACTAATGTGCTCTCCTGGTAACTTCTGGGCTGGGGGTCAGGCCACTGACTGCCCACTTATGTTCCTAGCTCTGGCCCAGGAAAATTCCATGGAGTGGGAGGTTCAGTGCCTGGCTTCTAGGCCTCCTCTCCGCTTACCCCAACTGGCCTTTTTTTGCATGAGGCTAGAAAACTAGTAGCAGCAGGGCCTCCAGGCTGCCTTCAGAAATGAAATTCCTTGCAGTAGTGAGACTTCCTGGAGGGATAGTTCCAGATAAGGGGCTCTGTGCCAGTCATACTCAATTGTTTTTCTTCTAAAAACTTCTAATTGGTAAATATAGACCATTGAAATTTTCAAAAATTAAAAAATTTTCATATTTTTTAAATTGATGCATTATAATTATACATAACAGTGGGATTTGTCATCATATATTTGTACACACACACAATATAACAGTATAATTTGGCTAATATCATTCCCCAGTATTACTCTTCCCCTCCCCCTCTACTCTATAGATCTCCCTTCAATTGTCATGAGCCCCCACCCCTTTCTTTTCCTTTTTCCTCTCATCTTCTGCATATATGAGAAAATATACAACCCTTGATTTTCTGAATTTATATCATTTTACATAATGTAATGTTCTCAAGTTCCATCCATTTTCCTGCAAATGATGTAATTTTATTTTTTGTTATGGTTGAATAAAACTCCATTGTCTGAATATACCATGTTTTCTTTATCCATTCTTCCATCCACAGACACCTAACCTGGGTCCATATTTTGGCTATTGTGAATTGTGCTACTATAAGCATGGCTATGCATGCATTGCTATAATATGCTGACTTTAATTCCTTAGGATAAATATTGAGGAGTGGTATACCTATGTCACATGGTGGTTCCATTTCTGGTCTTTAGAGGAACCTCTGTATTGATTTCCGTAGTGGTTGTACTAATTTACAATCCCACCAACACTGTAGAAATGTTCTTTTTTTCTCCACATCCTCTTCAACATTTATTGTTGTTTGTATTCTTGATGGCTGTCATTCTGACTGGAGTGAGATGAAGTTTCAGTGTAGTTGTGATTTACATTTCCCTAATTGCTCATCATGTTGGACATTTTTTTCATATGTTTATTGGCCATTTATATTTCTTCTTTTGAGATATGTCTGTTTCTTTCATGTGCCAATTTATTGTGTGGGTTATTATTTTTTTTTGGTGTTGAGTGTTTTTTAGTTCTTCATATATTCTGGATTTTAACCCTCTGTTAGAAGAAAAGCTAGCAAAGATTTTTCTCCCATTCTGTAGGTTCTCTTTTTATCATTCTTAATTGTTTTCTTTGCTGTGTAGAAGTTTTTAAATTTGGTGCCATCCCATTTATTATTTCTTTGTATTTTTTTCCTGATATTTAGGAGTCCTTTAGAAAGTCACTGTGCCTACAGGTTGGAGTGTTGACTCTATGTTTTCAAACCATTGACATTTTTTTTTTTTTTAAATATTTATTTATTTACTTTAGTTGTACACAATGCAATGCATTTATGTTTACGTGGTGCTGAGGATCGAACCCGGGCCGCACACGTGCGAGGCGAGCGCTCTGCCGCTGAGCCACAACCCCAGCCCAAACCATTGACATTTAAAGTGATTATTGTAGTTCAATTAATGTCTACTATATTTGCTAAGGTTTTCTATTCATTGCTCTTGTTCTTTGTTGTCTATTCTTTTTCTGCCTGTTGTGCTTTTATTTGAGCATTTATATGATTCAATTTTCTTAGTATATCAATTATGCTTTTTTTGTTTTTTTTTTTTGTACCAGGGATTGAACCCAGGGGCACTTAACCACTGAGCCACATCCTCAGGCCTTTATTTTTTTAAATTTTGAGACAGAGTCTCCCTAAGTTGCATAGGGCTTTATTAAATTGCTGAGGCTGGTTTTGAACTTGTAATCCTTCTGCCTCAGTTTCCCAAAGTTCTGGGATTACAGATATGCCACCACCATTATGCTTTTTTTTTTTTTTTTTGTGGTACCGGGGATTGAACTCAGGGGCACTCGACCACTGGGCCACATCCCCAGTTCTTTTTTGTATTTTATTTGGAGACAGGGTCTCACCAAGTTGCTAAGTGCCTCGCCATTGCTGAGGCTGGCTTTGAACTCGCGATTCTCCTGCCTCAGCCTCCCAAAGTGCTGGGATTACAGGCGTGCGCCACCGCGCCCGGCTTGCTTTTTTAACTTATAAAAATAGTTGCCCTACAGTTTGCATTATGCATTTACAACTAATTCAAATCCGTTTTCAAATAATACCATACCACTTCATTGGTAGTATAAGTATCTATAATAACAAGATATCCTAATTCTTCTTTCTTTCTTTTTTTTTTTTTTTTTTTTTTTTGGTACCAGGGATTGAACTCAGGGGCACTCGACCACTGGGCCACATCCCCAGCCCTTTTTTGTATTTTATTTAGAGACAGGGTCTCACTGAGTTGCTAAGTGCCTCGCCATTGCTGAGGCTGGCTTTGAACTCGCGATCCTCCTGCCTCAGCCTCCCAAAGTGCTGGGATTACAGGCGTGCGCCACTGCGCCCGGCCTAATTCTTCTTTCTGTTCCTTGTATTATTGCTGTCATTTATTTTTCTTATACATAAGCTATAATCATTGAATACATTGTTGCTGTTATTATTACTATTTTCTTTTGTTACAGGGGATTGAACCCAGGGGCACTTAACCACTGAGCTACATCCCCAGTCCTTTTTATTTTTCATTTTTAGGCAGGGTCTTACTAGGTTGCTTAGGGCCTTGCTAAGTTGCTGAGGCTGGCTTTGAACTTGCAATCCTCCTGCCTCAGCCTCCTGAGCCACTGGGATTATAGGCATGGGCCACCTCACACAGCTGTTGATATTATTTTGAACTAAATACTATCTGTTAGCTCAATTTGGAATAAGAAAAATGAAAGTTTTTATTTAATATTCACTATTCCTTCTTGAATGTCTTTCCTTTCTTTATGTAGAGCTGAGTTTTCTGACCTGTATCATTTTCCTTCTTCTTTGAACATTTCTTACTAGTGAAGTTTACGGGTAACAAATTCCCTCAGTTTTTGTCTGTCGGTCAAAATTCATTTCTCCTTTACTTCTAGTGGATAATTTTGCAGGGTATAGAATTCTAAGTTGACAGTTTTTTTTTTTTTTTTTTGTTAAATATTCCACTGTATTCTGTTCTTGCTTGCCTGTTTTTTGAAGAAGTCAGATATAATTCTTTTTCTCTGTATAGGCAAGATTTCCTTTCCACTCCCAGCTTCTTTCAAGATTTTGTCTTTATCTTTTTCTTTTTTTCTGCAGTTTGAATATGATATGCCTAGGGTTTGTATATGTTCGTGTTTTTCTTTTATCCAGTTTCGTGTTTTCAGATCTTTCTGAATCGATTGTCTGGTGTCTGTGAATTTTGGAAAATTCTTAGTCACTATTGCTCCATATGTTTCTTCTATTCCTTTCTTTCTTCTCTTACTGGTATCCCATTATAGCTATGTTATAACCTTTTTTTTTTTTTTTTGGTACTGGGGATTGAACTCAGCGGCACTAGACCACTGGGCCACATCCCCAGCCCTTTTTTGTATTTTATTAGAGAGTTGCTAAGTGCCTCGCCATTGCTGAGGCTGGCTTTGAACTCTCGATTCTCCTGACTCAGCCTCCCAAAGTGCTGGGATTACAGGCGTGCGACACCGCGCCCGGCTTGTTATAACCTTTTGTAGTTGTCTCAAAGTTGTTGGATATTCTGTTCTGTTTTTCTCTACCAATATATTTTGCTCTTTGTTTTTCAGTTTTGGAAGTTTCTATTGACATATCCTCAAGCTCTGTTTAGTCTGATGAGCCTATTAAAGGCTTTCTTCATTCCTGTTACAGTGTTTTTGATCCCTTGCATTTCTTTTTGATTCTTTCTTAGATTTTTCATTTCTTTGAGTACATCATGAATCTGTTCTTAAATGTTGTTTACTTTTTCCACTGGGGCTATTAGCATATTAATCACAGTTTTAAAAAAATTCTTGATCAGATAATTCCAACATCTCTGCCATATCTATGTCTGGTTCTGATGCTTGTGCTGTCTCTTCAGACTTTGGTTTTGTTTTTTAATATGCCTTGTAATTTTGTTGTTGTTGTTGGAAACCAGTCATGATGTAATGGGTAAAAGGTCTTGTGGTAAATAGGACTTTGGTAACATGGGTAAGGTATAGAAAGAGGGAAAGCAGTCAGTCCTGTGATTGGCCTCAGTCTTTTGGTGAGCCTTTGCCCTTGGACTGTGGACTTCACAAGTGCTCTTCAGTGTTTTCCACCCCTTAGGTGAGACAGGATGGCTACAGCAGACAGAAGTTGAATATTTCCCTTCTCCCATGTAGGTAAAACTCTGAGAAGACTCTAGCAGGTGAAGCTCTGGTAAACAGTTTCTTTTGAGGGCAGGCCCTATTAAGAACAGAATGCTCTGGCATATTTCAAAATGATCACTATACCCCACCCCCTCCCCGCTGCTGGACACACAGCAGGTTTTTCTCTGATACTTACTATGAGAACCTGGTAGGGCTATTGGAGGTAAAACTCATCAAAGTGTACAGGTCCCCTCAAGACTGGGCCCCTGGAGTTTTCAGCTAAGCCTCTAGCAGTCCTCAGCTGGGGTTTAGGTATTTCTGCCCAAACTATTTATGTTTAGGTACTGAATTAGGTTTTCCTACCACACTGGTTCCAGCAGAGGTCCCTGCTCTTGTAAGCTGTCATTCTTTGTATCTGTCTGCCTGTGTCTCCAGGTTTGGGGACATTGGTGTTATGGTTTAGATGTGGTGTCCCCCAGGAGCTCACTTGTAAGATAAGCAAGAAGGTTCAGAGGAAAAGTGATTGGGTTGTAAGGGTCTTAACCCAATCAGTGATTTAACCTCCTGATAGGGATTAACTGAGTGGTACCTGAAGTGGTAGGGTATGGCTGGAGGAGGTGGGAATTGGGGCGTGGCTTGAGGGTATATATTTGTATTTGGTGAGTGGAGTTTCTCTCTCTCTCTCTGCTTCCTGATGATGTGAGCTACTTCCCTGTGCCATACTCTTCCACCATGATGTTCTGTCTCACCTGAGCCCCTAGCAATGGAGCTGGCTGTCTATGGATGGAGACCTGAAACCATGAGCCCTCAAAGAAACTTTCCTCCTCTATAGTTGTTCTGGTCAGATCTTTTAGTCACAGCAGTGAAAAAGCTGACTAAAACAAGTGGTTTGATGTGGGACCTCACTGTTTGGAGGTTGTAAGAAAAGTTGCTGATTTTCAGCTTGTTTAACATTTTCCTTGTTAGACTGGAGTGGAGAATTCTAAACTCCTTATATGTTCATCACACCCACTTATTCACTCCAAATACACACAAAGAGGGTGTGCTTAGTGGAGCATCACAGAAACTTCTTCCTGGCTCAGGTGGCTGTGCTTTGCAAAGGTTGTCAGTGTAGGAGGAGTCTAGGAAGAGAGGAGGGAAGACCAGCTATACTTTCCAGTGCCAGCAGAAGCAGCTGCCCAACTACCTGGCCTTTAAGGGATATGACCAAGGGAGGGTACTACATCCCACTATTTTTCCACATCAAAGGACCTAGCAAAGAGCCTGGCACAAAACTGGTGTTTTCTACCATTCAAATCAACACATTCAAGCAACATTTATTGAGTGACTACTATGTGTCAGTCAATGTTCTGGGAACTGGGGAACAAGAGAACAAAACAGGGAATGAGACACTCCCTGAATTTATGGAGCAACATATAATACACAACTTTTTTTTTTTTTTTTTTGGCACTGGGGATTGAACTCAGGGGCACTCAACCACTGGGCCACATCCCCAGCCCTTTTTTGTATTTTATTAGAGGCAGGGTCTCACTGAGTTGCTAAGTGCCTTGCTATTGCTGAGGCTGACTTTGAACTCATGATCCTCCTGCCTCAGCCTCCCAAGTGCTGGGATTACAGGTGTGTGCCACCGCGCCCGGCATAATACACAACTTTTATGACACTTATATGACTCTTAGATACAGTTTAGGGTCTTAGATACTTTTCTTAGTCTTTTACACATACTAATTCATTTCATTCTCATGACAATCTTCTGAGGAAGGCATTTTTTTAAAAAATAAATTTTTCTTTTCAAGAACAATTATTCATTTATTTACTTATGGATTGAACCCAGGGCCTTGTGCATGACAGGCAAGCACTCTACCAACTGAGCTATATCTCAGCCCCAGGAAGACATGTTTATTTTATTTTTTTGGTACCAGGGATTGAACTCAGGAGCACTAGACCACTGGGCCACATCCCCAACCCTTTTTATTTGTATTTTATTAGAGACAGGGTCTCACTGAGTTGCTAAGTGCCTCGCCATTGCTGAGGCTGGCTTTGAACTCAAGATCCTCTTGCCTTAGCCTCCCAAGTGCTGGGATTACAGGTGTGCGCCACCGCGCCTGGCTCCCAGGAAGATATGTTTATTATCCCCATTTTACAGATGTGGAAACAGAGGTACAGAGAAGTCTGTTGACCTGAGATGCTCACCTTGGGCAGCAGGGTGTTTATTCATGACTTAATAATGTGATGAAAATATCAAACAAACAAACTCTTGATTATCCCTAACATTTAAGGGCTCCCCTGTACTGTTGTAATTATGAAAAACCCAATAACCAGGTGCTTCTCAGAGCCCAAGCAGACTGCCTTGTGCATCCCAGGGAAGAGCTCTTCCCCAGGCTTGTTCTCAGCACTACTGATTAGGTTCATCACTACGTACCCCAGTGGCCTGATCTAGCACTGAATGTTAAGTCACGCCTGCCTGTAACTGGACATCATTAGCAGAATCTTGGCCTCTTCTCCAAGGAGCTGAAACACAGGTAAGAGTCTTGTTACTTCTTGTAGACACATACTTCTCAAAGAGTGCATTTCTTGAATGATTGGCTAGCTCACCTGAGATTTCACAGGATCCAAGAAACCTCACTTCCAGAAAGTCCCACACGAGATTCTTAGACACACTCAGGTTTAAGACTAAAATTGTAGAAGGGAATAAAATCTCTCAGGCAAGGATGGGAATCCATTGCTTGTGCAATTGTGATTTTAAAGAACACAAGCAGCTGGGTGTGGTGGCTATACCTGTAATCTTAGTGACTCAGGAGGCAGAGGCAGGGGGATCACAAGTTTGAGGCTAGCCTCAGCAACTTTTAACTCAAAGTGAAAAGAAAAGAAAAGAAAGGGCTGGGGATGTAGCTCAGTTGTAAAGTGCCTCTGGGATCAATCCCCAGTACTGCAAAAATAAAAAAAAAATAAAATGAAATAAATAGAAGATGAGTGACTCCAAATTTTACTTTCTCTTACCGGTAGCTAATTCCATGTACCAAGACAAACTCCTGGGGAGTAGCAGAACCTCTGGAAATAGAAGCCTCGGCCCTCCCTGGTGCTCCGCTTTTGATGAGCCTCTCTAGTCTGGGGCTGGAACTGTTCCTTCATTGACACACATTAGGAATCTTGGCGGGAGAACTGCAGTTCTGAAGAATGGTGTCCAGTTCTGTGGGAGGCCAAGTCTTAAGGGCCCTGTGCAACTCCTGTGCTATGGAATGAAATTTAACTTGAGAATTTCTATTCTCAGCCCCTGTCCCACACTCAGGGGATGTCGAGCAGGATGAAGAGAAGCACTTCCTCAGTAAATGATCATAATCCTGAAAAAACACAATCCCAAATGTCATAATTCCAAACAAATTGAAATTTCCAAAGATCAAAACCCCTAACGCAGCTGGGCACGGTGGCGCACGCCTGTAATCCCAGCACTTGGGAGGCTAAGGCAGGAGGATCACAAGTTCAAAGCCAGTCTCAGCAATGGTGAGGCACTTAGCAATTCAGTGAGACCCTGTCTCTTTTAAAATACAAAAAAGGGCTGGGGATGTGGCCCAGTGGTTGAGTGCCCCTGAGTTTAATTCCCAGGACCAAAAAAAAAAAAAAAAAAAAAAAAAAAAAAAAAAAAACCCTAACGCCTAAAATCCAGAAAAATCACAATCCTGAAAGATTAAAATCCTGGATGTGGAAATCTTGAAAGCCTGCATCCTGATAAACCATAATTCCATTGGGGGGAAAGAAGAGGATTGGAAGCTGAATTCTGGGGAAGGGATTAGTGCATTAGGCAGATAACTGCTTCTGTTGCATTAGGCAGAATGAATGCCTAGAAGTCTGCTGAAGTGTTATTTTTGGGGTGTCTGTTCCTAGAGGGGTAAGTGCGTAAGTCTGAGTGGACTAGGTGATGATCTGGGGACCATCCAGTTGGCCAGGGCTGGAGAAAACAAGCACAGATAGAGAGCTGGTCTCTCTTGGAGCTGGGACAGTTTTGCTCTGCTGCCTGGGACATCAGAACTCCAGGCTGGTTGCACCAGTGGCCCCTGCCCTGGCCTTGGGTTTTTGGCTTGGGACTGAGATAACACCACCGATTTTCCTGCTTCTTGAAGCCTTCTTCAATAAATGAAGAGATAATCCTTTCTGGAAATATGCATTTGTGAAGTATAAAGTTTCCCAAGGTCTTGATTCTTCAGGTGACTCCAAATGTGGTGGTGATCCATCTCATCAAAAGACTCAGATTGTCTGTCATGGTATTTTAAATGACTGCAGTTATAAAGTTGGGGTGTAACCAACTAAACATGGTGCTATCCATTTATACATTTCATTTTTGACTTTTTTTTTTTCTTCTTTTTTTGTGGTGCTGGGGATTGAACTCAGGGGCCTCATACACTCTATGCAAATGCTCTACCACTGAGCTATATCCACAGCCCTTGACTTGTTTTTTTTTATGAATTAGCTTTGTTTGCTTATAGCTACTATGGCATGTCTGACTTTTGTTGGTGCACCTGACTGTTTATGCTTGCAAAAGTGTATGTTATTATTGACTATTTTTTGGGTTAAGTGGCCTATGAAATGAGTTCTAGCATGTCTTTATGTTTCTCAAAAAAAAAACAAAAACAAACTTTTAAAAATGTAAATAAGCCAGGCGTGGTGGCGCACGCCTGTAATCCCAGCACTTTGGGAGGCTGAGGCAGGAGGATCGCGAGTTCAAAGCCAGCCTCAGCAATGGCGAGGTACTTAGTAACTCAGTGAGACCCTGTCTCTAATAAAATACAAAAAAGGGCTGAAAATGTGGCCCAGTGGTCGAGTGCCCCTGAGTTCAATCCCCGGTACCAAAAAAACAAAAACAAAAACAAAAACAAACAAACAAAAATGTAAATAGATGTCTTTTTTTTTTTTTTAAATAAACTGGGAATTGAACCCAGGGGTACTTTAACCACTGAGCTACATACCCAGCCCTTAAAAAATCTTTTTTTGTTTAAATTTTGAGACAGGCTCTCACTAAATTGCTGATGAACTCATTGAATTGTGCAGGCTTAGCCTCAAACTTGCCATCCTCTTGTGTCAGCCTCCCAAGTTGCTGGAGTTACAGGCATGCACCATTGTGCCTGGAATTTTTAGTTTAGAAATAATTTTGTCAAAAATCATATCTTAGATATTTTGATCTTTTGGGATTTGGGACTCTAGGAATTTTAGGTTTTAGGGAGTTTTGGATTAATTTGATCAGGATTTTAACATTCAGGATTATGGTGTTGGATTGTGTCTTTTGGGATTATGGTCCTGTTTTACATTACTGTAACAAAATACCTGACATAATTAACTTGCAGAGAGAAAGGATTTATTGTGACTCATGATTTTAGAGCTTCTGCTTTCAGGCCTCTGATTGGGGTGCCAATGGCAATGGTGAAGAGCATGTAGCAGAGCAAACTGCTCATCTGGTGGCCAAGAAGCAAAAAGGGAAAAGGAAGGGGGTAGGGTCTCATAATCCCCTTCAAGGGCACACCCCCAGTGACCTAATGACCTTCCACTAGGCCCTAAAGTTTACACCACGTCCAAATGGTGCTACCTGGGGAGCCAAGTCTTTAGCGCACAGGCTTTTGGGGACATTCAATATCCAGATTATTACAGGCCAGACCCAAAGAGAAGTGCTGCAGTAGAAATTAAAAATAGTCCAGGAAGTTTCAAAGAGAAGGATTGGTTGGATTGCTAGGCTATGTTTGATCTACTGCTGATCTTTGCTTCAGGACTTGAGGGCTTTGGATCTGACAGCTCTGATTAGGAGGGCGTTTTAGTTCATTCCTTCATTAATTTATTCATTCTTCAACTTATTCATTCATTTGCTGGAGGAGGGCTAATTTCTGCAGGTTATGCTGCAAATATTCTTGGACACCTGAGGTGGTCTTGGAATTACTAATTTGCCAATAGTACATCTCTTCACTATAGTCCCTCAATACTTGTGCAGTGCTGGCCCAAGTTACGCTAAAATTTTTCATGTTGTCCTGTGATGGTGTGGGAGACGGGGAAGTTGTGTTTGCATCTGGTCCAGGAAAACCACAGAATCAAAAGACAAAGCGTTCCGGTTCCTATTTGGGTGGGGGCCTCTTAGGGAGCAATTTGACAAATGTCTGAGAAAGGATAACTTTTGCCAGACTGAGGGATTGTGCAAGGGCATGTTGCAAAAGGCTTTGTTCTACGTCTTTGTTTTTCAGACACATAACAAGCTATTGAATGGTGCACACACCACCCCGCTGGGTCACTGGGACTTGTCAGCTGGCAAAGTTGCATGATGCATCGGAGGGAGAAACGCAGTGCAGTCTGTGGTGGCTTTTTACCCTGTCACCATCTTGAGAAGCCTATTGTAGGAAACATCTGTTGTTTGGGTCTGCCTAGCATCTATTCTGTCTTTTTGCAGATAGAATCTCTATTTTACCTTAGGCGACACCCCTCCCTTCCTCATTCTTAGTCCCTATGACTTAAGTGGACTGATTCTACCTCCCAGTTCCAGGGTTGAATGGGTGACCCAGGCTGGGTCAATCGGTGTGTGTTCTCTCCCCTGGTTCATGTGACTCAATGGGCCAGTGGATTTAATTCTGAGGCTTTTCATTGGAACTACTGGGAAAGAGAAGCCCCAAGGTTGGTACACTCTGAAGAAATAGCTGAGAGTGGTTGTGGGTCGTTTGGTCACGATGAAAGAATGTCCTTTTTCAGAATGAGGCCAACACAGCAACACAAAGCTGAGACGGGCAAGAGGTAAGTTTCTGATAATGTATTGTGAACATCTGGATTCAGCTGTAATTAAGGCTGCTTTGAATCTCCCATTTATAGGAGCCAGTAACTTTGGGTGATAGATTAAACATGGCCACAATTACTTTGTGGCTCCTTTCATGAAGAAGTGACATCTATTTCCCCACCTCTGAATCTGAGCTGGCCTTGTGACTGCTTTGACTCATGGACAGTGGAGACCAGCTTTAGGCACCTTGCAGCTTCTGCCCTCCCCATCTTGGCCCTCTGTTGGAAGAGGAGGGGCCGTGAGAACCACAGTTCCTTAGCCAACTGCTGGCACCTGCTGCCCACTGTGTCAGTCAAGCCATCTTGGACTTCCCGTCTCATTGACCCTGGGCTGAATGCAGCTGCACTGGTGAGCACAGGTGGCACCACCTGTCAATTCTATCTAGTCAATTCTCAGAATCAGAGTTGTTATTTTAAGCTACTACGTTTTGGGGGTTAATTGTTATACATCAATAAATAGCTGTTAAGCTTCCTTTTTGGGCTTAAGTAAATTTGATTTTATTTTCTGCCATCTGCATCATAGAATTCTGACTGATACACTTATGCAATAAACCTTGCCAGAAAAGTACTTTTGCAGAACTTCTTTCCACCTCTAAGTGAAACCAGCTGCATTGATCTAGGTCTTTGCATGTTAAGTGTGTGTGAGAATTCTGTTGTTGGTGGATGCCATTTCTTCTTTGTGGTTATGCAAATCATCTGAATGATAATGTTACTATCTTCCAAAGTGTATTTCTCTAGCAAGGGAGACGTTTCAACAACTCTTTCTTATCACCGAAGGCTTTAACACTTGTCATTCCTTTGTCTTATTAGATTTTTTTTTTAAACTGGGAATTGAACCCAAGGGCTCTTAATTCCACCCCTTTTTATTTTTTACTTTGACACAGGGTCTTGCTAAGTTGCTGAGGCTGGCTTTGAACTTGAGATCCTCCTGCCTCAGCCTCCTGAGTTGCTGGGATTATAGATGTGTACCACCGTACCCAGCCAGGAGATCTTTTTATAGGCTCTCATCTCACACAGTTGATTCAAGAGTTTCTGATCTGTCCTGAAAATAGCCAAGTGAGATGGAGGGTCAATTACTTGAGAAGATTGTAGAGGCAGTGAGTGAATTAGCATGGGCCCTGGCATTAGATATATGTGGGCTCAGAGCCTGGATTGGCTACCTGCCAGATGAGGACTTTGTGTACATCACTTAACCTGTGTGAGAGTTGTTTCCTCACACATGAATGGGGCTATAGTGACCACTCCACGCGGTTAGGCATATGAGACCTGATATGTAATGGCGGTAGCCCAGATTTAACACTGTTCCTCTTGAAGGAGGCAGGATATGGGTGAACATTCCTTTTTAACACTAGAAGGAATTGTGCCTTGGTTGGTTTGTTATCAGGTATATAATGGTTGTGCGTGGTGGAGAGAGTCTTTGCTGATAAAATATCTATTTATTTCCTTTTAACATAGACTCATATGGTGGTCAGAATGGTGATATATAATAATGTAAGCAAATTATAACATCCTATGACCATGTTGTATATCATAGAATTATGATGTTGGGACAGAGTGGCTAATGCTCTTCTGAAAGCAGAATCCAAGCGCTTGATTTGACACTGAGGAGGAGTTTCTCAGGCAGGGGTTGGAGAGGAATTTCCAGCCACAGGAACCAACATGTGCTAAGGTGTGGAAGTATGAGAAAGAGCAGTGTGTTCTGGAAAGCGCCAGAAGTCCAGTGTTATGGGACCTGGGGTGACTGCGAGGGAATAGAGGAGGGAAGCTGGAATGACAGAGGGTGACATTTGTGAGGGACAATGCCCCTGCGTGCTAAGGAATGTGGACTTGATGGTGTAGATAGTGGTCATCACTGAGGGATGTTACTTTGGGATGTAAAGTGGCAGTGACTTTGATGTTTTAGAAAGATCAGGCAATTGGGAGGGGTACGACCCTGAAGGCTGGGGGGGGGGGTCAGTTATTATTTAATTACAAAAGTCCATCTAAAGCTGATAAAAGTCTGAATTTAAGGTGACTGAGGTGATAGCAAGGCTGGAGAAAGGAAGGACTAAAAATACCCTGCAGGCAGCATTGCTAAAAGTTGGCAGCCAAGTGGTTGTGGAAGGGTGATGGTGAAAGGCAGGGAGAAATGGAGGTTTCCTACTTATCTTAATAAGTAGGCATCCTCAAATTCTTTATTGCTTTCTGCAAATATACATGGTGTCATGAATCACATTGGAGAGAACGGGAAGAGAAGCAGACTTGATGTGTGGGGGCAAGGAGGCACTGGTGTGGACATGTTGAATTTGAGGCGCCTTAAGAAATTCAGGGAAAGACTAGTACATATTCTAGGTCAGATTTACACTGAGGAGCCACCAATCTGTAGAGGAAAATTGAAGCCATAGGAGTGGTTAAGATTGACCAGGAAAAACGCATACAGGACTATCTGGTGTTTAAACTTTAAAGAATACTCCTCTTAAGTGGAGCATGAGAAGAAAAATCACGGAAGAAGGTCATTGCACATCACATTCTCCAAAGGTGGCTGCACCAATATCTTCCATGCCACAGAATCTGTGAGCATTACGTCGTTGCTTTAAGTTGCTAAGTGTTGGGGCAGTTTGCTATATAAACAAGTAACTAGGACAAAGAGAAAAAGGAAGAGTCAGGAGAAGCTGGACACTAGTGGAGAGAGGGAAGCCTTAAGGAGATCGCAACAGCTAACACCTATGAGACACCCCCTGGATTTGGCCACTAGGAAACCATTAGTGACCTCAGTAGAGGCACTTTCAGTGGCATCTATTTGAAGTCAGATTGCTGTGAAGGAAAAAATAAGAAACAGAGTGCAAGTGACTTTTATTTTTGGTGGTGTTGGAGTGGTACTGGGCATTGAAGCCAGGGGTGTTCTACCACTGACTGCTATTTTTCTACAGTGTGCGTCTTATTTGGTGACATTCAGTAAAAATGGGGATGGGTGGGTGGATAAGAGGGAAAACAAAAGAGAATTAAGAAAGAACCTGAGTAGGTCTTGGTCTGACCAGACTGTTGTTACAGTACCGTAGACTGGCTTACAAATAACAGAAATGTATCTGACACAGTATTGGGAATTCCAAGCTCAAGGTGCTGACAGTTATGGTGTCTGATGAGAGCCAGTGTCTCATAGATGACCCTCTTCTCACTCTAACCTCACATGGCAGAAGAGATGAAGGGTCTCTTTTATAAGGGCACTAATTCCATTAATGAGGGTTCTGCCCATATGACCTAATCACCTCCAAAGCCTCTTGCTCCCACTACAATCACCATGGGTGAATTCTGGAGGGATGTGAACATTCAGACCATAGCAATAGGTGAGTAAGTTATGGCACAGATCTAAGGGTGCAAATTACAAATTCTTTAAAAATAGCTGTGTGTGTGTGTGTGTGTGTGTGTGTGTGTGTGTGTTTTTCCCTCTTATCTTTTTTTGGTACTGGGAATTAAACCCAGCGGTGCTTAACCATTTAGCCATATTCCCAGCACTTTTTATATTTTCTTTTGAGACAGGATCTCACTGAGTTGCTTAGGGCCTCACAAAGTTGCTGAGGCTGGCTTTGAACTTGCGATCTTCTTGCTGGGGATTATAAGTGAGCACTGCTGTGCCCAGCTGGGTTGTGTTTTTGACAGGGATAAATTCATAATGGATACCACATGGGGAAAAAAAAAAAAGCAAATTATAGCTGGGTGCAGTGGCACACATCTGTAATGCCAGTGGCTTGGGAGGCTGAGGCAAGAAAATTGTGAGTTCAAAACCAGCCTCATCAACTTAGTGAGGCCCTCAGCAACTTAGAGAGACCCTGTCTCTAAATAAAACATAAAAAGGGCCCCGGGATGTGGCTCAGTGGTTGAGTACCCTTGGGTTTAATTCTCAGTACATATATGGGTTTAATTCTCAGTATATATATGTGTGTATATATATATATATATATGTATATGTATATATATATATATATATATATATACACACATAAAAGGTTTTATAGAAATGTGAGTAGAAATAATAGTATACACCGAAATATCAGTGGTTTTCTGTGGGTGGGTGTTGTGATGGAGATTTTCATTTTCCTTGTTTAAAAGGAACAGGTATTTCTTGTGTGAGTAAATAAAATCAGTACAAAGGCAGCAACCATTGAATCTGTGTATTTGTTCCTCAGGTATCTCTGTGCCAGCAGGAAAGCCTGTTGCTGTCCCCTTGCTGGACGTTCTGCAGACTTGGAGAGGGTCACATCGTGTTGTCCTGTGGCCTCTGCTGTAGAGGGCAGCGGCCACAGGACAGGCTGTGTTTAGAAGAGGAACAGGAAGACCCTAGGAAGAACATGGCTAGATGCCTGAGGGTCTGCCAGCCGGGACCTGGAGGGCCTGAGCCTCAGCATCCTCTTTGCCCTCTTCATGTGGCCTCTGTCCTGTTTCTTTGAAAAATGTGTGTATCTTGGACATGTCTTTCATTCTGATGGTGCCTTGGGTTCTGCGGGTGCCGGGCTGGCCTTCCGGTGCCCTCCGACAGTTCTTCCTGTTAGTGTTGGAGGCTGCATGAGGAGGAGGCCATTCTGGCTTGTTGTGATAACCTCCCCAGGTACGATTAGGACCTGGGGCAAGCTGGGGAGTGAAGCGGAAGTGTTTTTCTGTGTTTTTTCTTTTTCCTTCCCCCTTTCTTTTAATCTTAAATATCAGTGTCTATTTGCGTGTGTGTGTGTGTGTGTGTGTGTGTGTGTGTGTGTATGTGTGTGTGTGTGTGTATGTGTGTGTAACTTATCTGGGAGAACTCTACTCTTCTAATTGTTTCTTTGCAATGTCCCTCTCTTCCTCTTTGTCCCCTCCCACAGCACTTGATACTCACCTGCTAGAGTCCTCCTTGACAGAGGGGCTTGTTGTCTCTGCATTTATCTACCAGGTTAGGGTTAAATTCCAGAAGGACAGGGACCTTGTATTTCTAACTACATCAAAATAAATCAGAAGACAGTGACCTCTCTTCTTCCAGGGCTCTGCATTGTATCAAGTGCTGAATAATTGTCTGTTGGTAATGGCACCAACCAGTCTTTGATCATAAATATGTGTTTCCTGTGTGCCTGGACCACTGTGTGTATTTCCTCTAAATGCTACATTATTCTGCTTTGGTGTATGAAATATTGCCTCAGGATCTGAATATGTAGGAATTGGCTGAGCCCTTCCATGTTTGTGGTAACCTTCTTTAAGCCAATATATTTCCTCTGCTGGACTTCGCTCTGATCAGTCGACACATCCAAGGTGGACCTGTGCAGTCCCACTGTGCTGTTCAGGTGGTGGAAAGTTTGGCCAGGGAGGGAGGCAGCTCTTAGATCAGAGTGTAGTGTGGGGGCAGCAGGACATCCAGGGCGGATTTATGTAGAAGCTTTTCAGAATTGTGACTGTATCTCTGATGAATGTTCAGTCTCTTGTTTTTGTAAAGAGGTATCTTCCATTGAAAAACAATCTTGCAATTTAAGTCATGCCAACGGCACCCTAGGAGGGAGGATCAGTTAAAATGCTTTTAAAAAAATCTGTATTCTGATGGATGTTGGCTATTTAATTTATTTTTTATTGATTCCACCTGGGTGTGAATGAGGACAGGGAGTGAGGGAGCCTCACATTCCCTAGGTTGAGATTCCCTTGGTTATTAGTCAAGGGGACACAACTGGAGACCAAGTTTCATTGTGTTTGCTCACCTATCATTCACTCCTTTGAACCATGGTCCCTCTGGAGTGGCAGGTTTCCTCCTGGGGTCTGATCGCATTCTCCTGCCTTTGTGTTAGCTTATACGTTCAGGTTCATGGGCAATAGCTCCAGATAGGAACCTAACTAAGGGAAAAGAAAGATGTCACAGCATGAGCATGTTTTATGGGTCAACCGCATGTTAGGTGTTTTACATAAACTCGTTTATTTCCATCAACTGCCCTGTGAAGGGAACTGATTTTTTTTTAATATCTTCATTTTATTTATTTATTTTTATGTGGTGCTGAGGATCGAACCCAGTGTCTCATGCATGCGAGGCAAGCACTCTACCACTGAGCTACAACCCCAGCCTGAGACTGATTCTTATTCTTGCTTCTAAATGAGTAAATTGAGGTACAGAGAATTAAAAAAAAAATGATTGGGGTTCTTGGGAAGAGACTGGATTTGAATCCAAGGTTGTCTAGCCACATAGTTCTTGTACTTTCTAGTGTACCACGGTTCCTGCAGGATTCAAGTTACTGACACAGGTGAGTGGAAATAAACAGTTGGGAAGAAACATTTCTGTGCAGGTTTTTGTTATATTTTGAGCATCTAGGGTGGAGTATTTGATGGCCGGGCAGGAGGCAAGAAGCTGGCACAGCCACTCTGGCACCTTCTGCCTACAAGACAGGCTCTGTTTATTTCATGCCAACAAATGTGGAGGGTGGCTTAAATGATTTATGTTTGAAGGATTTTTTTTTTTGCTTGACAAAAATGCTCCTATTGCAATAGTCTTGGATACTCAATTTTTAATAAACCAGGCTTAGCAGCTGCATAAGGTCAAGAGAGACAGACTGTGTTTATGCTGAGGAGGTGTCAAGTCAAATGCGCCCCTGGTCACAATCCCTCCTGAGCAGATGGATTTTCCATGGCCTGACTCTTAGGGATTAACCCTGGACATTCAAAACTTGAGGGTACACTGTTCCCCAGGAGGTCACAAGGATAGCTAATAGGAACCTGAAACTGGGCGACTTCGGTTGGAGTGGGTCTGTTGATTGTATTATTACCAGGGAGTTTCCAAGGACTGAGACTTATGAGCTATAGATTTAAGACTGACACATTGAACCGTATCCAGACTCCATGTTACCCTGGGCAGATCCTCAAGTCCTGGGAGTTGGGCAGCTGCAAAGGCCAGTAGCAGGGAGTCACCATGGAACTTGTTGCTAATGTTTATGCAGTGGCCGGTATGGAGCTGCGTACAATATAGCTATTGTTCGGCATTTCAGGAGTGCCAGTTCGTGGCTGGTGTTAAAATGTGTCCGGGATTTAGATGAAGAGTCCTCCCTGCCTCGCACTGTATTAGATTTTGGAGGGATAGCCATACAGCACCTGGAGGTAGAGGGTGGTGATGGAAATAGGTTAGGCAGATACTGAGACCAGACCCAAGGTGGATAGTCCAGGACAGCCATGTGGCCCAGACCTAGTTTCTCAAAGGGCTGCCCACTTAAACTCCTCTAAAATTTATTTTTTAGTTATATACAGTAAATGCAACACACTTTTTGTGTATAGGTCCATGAGAGGTTTGTATATGTGTGTGTGTGTGTGTGTGTGTGTGTGTGTGTATGTGTATGTGTGTGCGTGCACGCGTGCGTGATGCTGGGATCAAACTCAGAGCATTGGACATGCTATGCAAGTGCTCCACTACTGATCTACAGCCTCAGCTCCTAGGCCCCTGAGTTTTGACCAATGCACATACATGGTTTTGCAATTACCACAATCCTCCAGATATAGAGCTGCCTCCACTCCCACCCCGATTCTGCTGTGCTGCTTCTTTTAATGCACCCATCCTACTTAACCCCCGACAACCAGTGGTCTGTTTTCTGTCTCTATAGTTTTGCCTTTTCCAGAAGAATGTCAAGTAATGGAATTATGCTGTCTTCCAAGTCTGACTTTTTTCATGTATTCTAATGTAGTTGACATTCACCCATGGTATTGTATATACAAATAGTTTGTTCCTTTTTATTGCTGAGTAGTAGTTCATGGAGTGGCTGGATCATGGTTTGTTTATCTGTTCATTAGTTGAAAGACATTGGATCATTTCCAGTTTTCTATGATTATGAATAAAGCTGTCAGGAATAGTCACATGTAAGTTTTTGTACGAACGTAAGTTTTTATTTCTTTTGAGTCAATATCTTGAGTGGGATTGCTGGGCCATATGCTCAATGTGTGTCTTGCTTTCTTAGAAGCAGCCAACTGTCTCTTAGAGCAGTCATACCTTTTGGGGTTCCTGCTGTCAGTGTAGGAGGGTTCCAGCTGCTCTGTAGGCCTGTTGGCATTTGGCATTGTCATTATTTTTTAACTGATTTGTAATATTCTGATAGGTTTGTTGGCATCTCATTTGATTGATTTATTTTTCTTTTATTTATTATCATTTTCTTTCATGGGGGATTTGTTTGTCTTTCTATTTAAATGTTTTTGGACGTTGTTTCCCAATGAGGTCCACGTGTACAGTCACCATTTTCAGGATCGAAAAAAGTAAATAGCATGATTATATTGAATTGTATTTTTGTATATGGAAAAAAACCCCATTCATTTGTCAAGTGTGTATATTTAAAATTTACCACAATTTTGGTACCCTTGTTGTGGTGTTTCTTTATATTTTAATATACCCCGAGCCTGTGGCATTTAGGAATGGTGTCTGGCTGCCATTAACAGATACTCAACCATAGTTGAGGCGTAATTATACATAATTCACATAAAGGAATTCCAGATGTGGACGGCTCAGGGTTGAAGGTGGCTCCACAGAATCCTCAGGGACCAAGTTTCTTCTATCTTTATGTGCCATCCTCCATAAATTGTGGCTTGTTTCTCAAGGTCACAAAATGGTTTCTGGAGCTCTAGCCATAACATTTGCTTTCCAGGCAGGAGAGGGGGGTGAGGAAGAGGCGCTCCCCACTTTTCCTTGTGGTGGAAGAGTCCCAAGTTCCTTCACCTTCTGGTTATATGTCTCTGCCCCGTCTACAGTTTGCCTTTCTCCTTCAGTGTGTCTGACTGCTTTCTGGTTCGGAAAAATATACAAGATTTTACTTATTTCACTAGGGAATTTGCAGGCCAGTTTATGTTCTGTTTCAGCCCGGTTTGAACAAGACTATAACTTTAAGTTCATCTGAAAATTGAAAACATCAAATTAGAAAGTTGGAGAAAGAATGGTGAGGGACTGGCATGTGGAGGCACTGATCTTTGAGAGTTTGACGTGAAGGAACAGACAGGAAAAAAACCTTAGATTCAAGCCTCAGGTCATGTAGTGGAGGGCCACGCAGCTCTGTGTGGCTTCAAATCCTCTGGTGTCTTGATTGCATAATTTTACCTGTAGGGTTGGCTGGCTAGGTAACAAAATAATTTCAGTATCTCTTTCTACTGGACTGGAGGTATCTCTGGAGGGCAGGAAGAACATGGTGGATTTTCCACCTATACCCAGCATTCTAGGTACTTACACGTGTGAATTATGTACCCTTGCCAGCTTCCTGGGAGGACCAAAAAAAGTAAAATATAATTGGATGCTAGGGGGATCCTTAGAGTTAAGGCTGCCAGATCAAATATAGGACACCTAGTTAAACTAGATTTCAGATAAACAATAATTTTTAATTTTTTAGAGTAAATATATCCCAGATTGTGCATGGGATATAACTTTTTTTTTTTTTTTTTTTTTTTTTTTTTTTTTGTGGTACCAGGGATTGAACTCAGGGGCACTTGACCACTGGGTCACATCCCCAGCCCTTTTATTTTTTGTATTTTTATTTAGAGACAGGGTCTCACTAAGATGCTAAATGCCTCGCCCTTGCTGAGGCTGTTTTTTTTTTTTTTTTTTTTTTTTTTTGTGGGTACTGGGGGTTGAACTCAGGATCCAGCTATCCCACTCCTCCGACTATACCCAAAGGACTTAAAAACAGCATACTACAGGGACACAGCCACATCAATGTTTATAGCAGCACAATTCACAATAGCTAAACTGTGGAAGCAACCTAAGTGCCCTTCAGTAGATGAATGGATAAAGAAAATGTGGCATATATACACAATGGAGTATTACTCAGTAATAAAAGAGAATAAAATCATGGCATTCACAGGTAAATGGATGAAGTTGGAGAATATAATGCTAAGTGAAGTTAGCCAATCCCCCAAATCCAAATGCCGAATGTTTTCTCTGATATAAGGAGGCTGATTCACAGTGGGGTTGGGACAGAGAGCATAGGAGGATTAGAGGAACACTAGAAAGGCCAAAGGTGAGGGAGGGGAAAGGAGGGGATAAAAGGGTGAAGAAAAAAAAGATGGTAGAATGAGATGGATATCATTGCCCTGGGTGCATGTATGAAGACACGAATGGTGTGAATATACTTTGTATACAACCAGAGATATGTAAAAATGTGCTCTATAAGAATAATATGAATTGTAATGCATTCTGCTGTCATATATAACAACTTAGAATAAAAGAAAAGGAAAAAATACAATTGATCAAGTTTCTTTAAAAGGAAAAAAGAAGAAGGTGTTGCTGGAGCTGGGGATAGAACTGATTTTAATGAAACACGCAGTCTTGGCACAATGGTGGAAGCCTTTGTTGATCTGATTTGACTCTGAGCATGGGACCCCTGATGCTCTTTTGAAGCAAAGACAAATAAGTTTCCCTTTTCATAGCTGCTAATAAGCTAACTCAATACAGCAGCCCTTGGAGAAATGCTGGCTGGCTAGGGTTTCAAGAGACTCAGGGACGACATGAAGTTTATGTTCCCTTATCTCCTTGGCTCATCCCTTGCTTATTTAGAGAACCCTTTTTTTAGAGGGTGTGTTTATGCGTTTGAACCTAGAGTTAGAACAGAGAAGCTCAAATTCACCCTGGAGTCATGAATACGATGCTGATGATGTGAACTCAGCAGGCCAGTGTTGACATATTCAGGGCTTTCCTAAACCAGCAGTTCGCAAAGTGTGGTCCTTGGACCAGCAGCATCAGTACCACCTTGGAACTTCATAAGGGATGTCAATTTGGGCCCCACCTCAGACCTGTGCAATCACCAAGTCTGAGAACAGGGCCCCCAAAACAGTCTGTTTTAATAAGTCCTCAGGGTGTTTCTGATGCATCCTAAAGTTGGAGAACCAGGGCCTAAGGTGGAGCTCTATGCCTTTTCTGTAATGGATCAGATAATAAATACTTTAGGCTTTGTGGGCTATAGTGTCTCTGTTGCAGCTGCTAACCTCTGCCATCGTAGTGCAAAAGCAGCCCCAGACAAGATGTAAAAGAATGGGTGTGACTATATTATAGAGTAAATCAAGCTATGTATTTCTAAAATGGGGAGCTGGGCCAGATTCACCAAAAACTTGAAGGTACCTTCAGAGTTGTTCGATTTGTTTGTTTTATGCCTCTGTTCACTGGTGCGTGTGAAAAGCTGCTAGACAGCCGCACAATCGGAAGTGGAGATACCACAAGAAGGGAAAAAGCAAAAACGGAAACAACTCCCTCAACACTGTCCGTGGTCCTCACTGTACTGGGCGTTCGGTGGTACTTGACGCACTTGGTCACCGCCTTCTTTATGAGATGCTTTCCTTACTCCCCGGGACATCACTGTCAGTTCTCTTTAACTTTTCTGGGTGCTCCCAGTTAGTTTCATTTCCTGATTCCTCCTCATCTCCTGGTTGCTTTTCATGTCTCTCATCTCTAAATGTTGGAGCTCCTTCCTGTTTCTTCCTGGTTGCTTCTCAAACTTTCCCACCTCTGAATGTTGGAGTTCCTCAGGGATCAGCCCTGGGAAACCCTCCGTACTCATCCCTTTACTGATTTCATTTATGGTTTAAATACCATCTACATACAGAGCCCAGTCTGTGCCTCTAGTCTGCATATATACATTTCAAAATGTCCAGATTCTCACTCAACCTCTCTCTGTGGATGTCTGATAAGTATCTGAGACTAAGAACAGAACTCAATGGGTTCAGGACAACTGAGCTCCTTTAGGAGGCTCCATCTCTAGACAGAGGAAGTTCAGAGAAAGCCCTTCCCAAATTTGCTATTCCCAGCTGTCCTCAGTGGCATATTTTGGGGATGGTATTTCCAAAACCTCTTCATTTCCCCCATCTGAAGCGTCCCAGATGGTTCATGCACTAAAAGTTGAGTTGGTAACAGGAGAAAATAATGGGCTTAGTAGCTGAGGGGTAAGAGACCCTGGAGAAGGTCAGTCCAGTGAGATACTTGTGTCTCATCTTGGGCGGTCAGACACACGTGGGTTTCCGGGTCAGAATCAGGCCTCTCCGTGGTGCAAGCAAACAGGTATTTAAAAAAGAGTCATTTCTGTAGAAACAAAAGAAAAAAGTTTAGTGTTTGGAGCAGTCTATAACATAGTTCCTGAGTCTGGAGGTCAGACAGCTGAGAAGATTCCTAGACATTAGACTGGAGGCATCTTCTGTGGGGTGGGGCGGGCAGTGGCAATCTGGCAGATTTTCCTCATTTGTAGTTGCAGCAGGTGTCCCAGTGGGCTTTCTGAATGGACCAGACAGCAGCAGGCACAAAAGTTGTCCATAGGTAAGTTGCTGTGGAGATTTCTCTGACGGCTGTGTTAAAGTCGTGTGGCTTCAACTTCAGGGGTTTACGAAAGGGCAGTTTTAATTTCAATAATTCTAAGCCAGAAGGGTGGGGAAAAGTTGGACATATTAGTTTGGAGGTTAAAGCCACATATTGGTGGGAACTAGAATTAAGGATCCAAACCAGTTTGCAGATAAACAATAGGCCCTTAAAACAATGAGTAGGGTTTTATTTTATTTTTTTCTAAAACATGGAACTCATGAGAGAGCTAGAATTTAATAACAGATGCATTGTAGTTTTTTCTGAAACATAAAATTTCTCTCTACAATTACCTATATTTCTACTAAATGTAATCAAAGCAAGACTGATTTATTTGTAGAATAAGTTTGGTCTCATTAAATATGGTTTGAATATTTATATAAGGGCAGTAAGATGAGCCGGGCGCGGTGGCGCACGCCTGTAATCCCAGCACTTTGGGAGGCTGAGGCAGGAGGATTGCAAGTTCAAAGCCAGCCTCAGCAATGGCGAGGCACTTAGCAACTCAGTGAGACCCTGTCTCTAAATAAAATACAAAAAAAGGGCTGGGGATGGGGCCCAGTGGTCGAGTGCCCCTGAGTCCCAATCTCCGGTACCAAAAAAAAAAAAAAAAAAAAAAAAAAAAAAAAAAAGAAAAGAAAAGGGCAGTAAGTGCAATGAATGATTGACCATACAGATTCTTTTTCAAAACATCTGTTTGTGGTGGCTGTGCACAGTGGCACATATCTATAATCCCAGCTAAGTGCCTCGCCAGGCTGTGGCTTTGAACTCGGAGGATCGCAAAGTGCTCAAGACTAGCCTCAGCAATTTATTGAAGCCCAAACCAATTTAGTTAGACCCTGTCTCACAATGGAAAAGAAAAGGAAAAAGGCTAAGGATGTGGCTCAGTTTTTAAGTGCGCCTGGGTACAATCCCTGGTTAAAAAGAAAAGTGCCTATTGAGGCTCCAGAAAGTCAACCTTAGTTTTTCAAATTTGTCTGGTCATATCAGAAAAATACAACATTGTAGTCAAAACCTTGGTAATATAACTAGCATTTCCAATTGTGTTGTTCTGAAGAGAACAAATAGATTCTTTTTTTTTTTTTTTTTTTTTTGTGGTGCTGGGGATTGAACCCAGGGCCTTGTGTATGCAAGGCAAGCACTCTACCAACTGAGCTATATCCCCAGCCCCAAATAGATTTTAATTGAGTTTCTGCAAGTACATATGTTGCCATAAAACGAGAGAAACTGTTAATTTCATAATCCTGGAGAGATCAAGTAGAGAGTAAAAGCATTTCAATTCTGCTCACAAAGGTCTACTTTCCTATATTGTTTTATGTTATAGATAACAGGGAAAAAAAGAGATTCTTTAAATCTGGTAAACAAAACCAAAAAAGAACTAGCAGTGTTTCAAACAAAAAATGTCATAAAAATCATAATCTTTCATCATTCAGTCCTGTGTGTAATTAATTCTTGGTGAGTTTGATGCTGCTTTAGCAATTTTATGAGTTCAGTTCTTCTGTTAAAGTTCTGGAAATTCTTACCCAGTTTAATGGCATGATCTTAAAGTTATCAGAAGCTGTTATTCCGGAGTCCTTGTCAGAGTATTTACCATGAATTTTCTGCCTGAGTAATTTTGGCCTGTAGCTGATTGCAAATGCTTTTAGAGAAGAATCAAAACAATAACTGGGGGATAAATACTTAATACTAAATACTTAGAATGGTCATGGTTGAAAATCTGATGTGAGTTCATTATAACTAGTAACTGACAGGGTAATTTGGTTATTTCCATGGTATACAATATTTTATATAACCCAAATTATGACTGATTACATATTAGATTTCTAGAATCTCAGATTTTTTGGATATTTTTGTTACTCATATCAATAACATACTCACGCCTGTAATCCCAGCACTTTGGGAGGCTGAGGCAGGAGGATTGCAAGTTCAAAGCCAGCCTCAGCAATGGCGAGGCACTTAGCAACTCAGTGAGACCCTGTCTCTAAATAAAATACAAAAAAAGGGCTGGGGATGTGGCCCAGTGGTCGAGTGCCCCTGAGTCCAATCTCCGGTACCAAAAAAAAAAAAAAAAAAAAAAAAAAAAAAAGAAAAGAAAAGGGCAGTAAGATGAATGATTGACCATACAGATTCTTTTTAAAACATCTGTTTTGGCTGTGCACAGTGGCACATATCTATAATCCCAGCGGCTCTGGAGGCTGTGGTAGGAGGATCGCAAATTCAAGACTAGCCTCAGCAATTTTTTTTTTTTTTTTTTTTTTTTTTTTTTTGTGGTACCGGGGATTGAACTCAGGGGCACTCGACCACTGGGCCACATCCCCAATTTTATTAGAGAAGGGTCTCACTGAGTTGCTAACGCCATTGCTGAGGCTGGCTTTGAAGATCCTCCTGCCTCCCTGTCTCACCTAGCCTCAGCAATTTATTGAAGCCCAAACCAAAGTTAGACCCTGTCTCAAATGGAAAAGAAAAGGAAAAAGGCTAAGGATGTGGCTCAGTTTTTAAGCGCGCCTGGGTACAATCCCTGGTTAAAAAGAAAAGTGCCTATTGAGGCTCCAGAAAGTCAACCTTAGTTTTTCAAATTTGTCTGGTCATATCAGAAAAACATTGTAGTCAAAACCTTGGTAATATAACTAGCATTTCCAATTGTGTTGTTCTGAAGAGAACAAATAGATTCTTTTTTTTTTTTTTTTTTTTTTTGTGGTGCTGGGGATTGAACCCAGGGCCTTGTGTATGCAAGGCAAGCACTCTACCAACTGAGCTATATCCCCAGCCCCAAATAGATTTTAATTGAGTTTCTGCAAGTACATATGTTGCCATAAAATGAGAGAAACTGTTAATTTCATAATCCTGGAGAGATCAAGTAGAGAGTAAAAGCATTTCAATTCTGCTTACAAAGGTCTACTTTCCTATATTGTTTTATGTTATAGATAACAGGGAAAAAAAAGAGATTCTTTAAATCTGGTAAACAAAACCAAAAAAGAACTAGCAGTGTTTCAAACAAAAAATGTCATAAAAATCATAATCTTTCATCATTCAGTCCCGTGTAATTAATTCTTGGTGAGTTTGATGCTGCTTTAGCAATTTTATGAGTTCAGTTCTTCTGTTAAAGTTCTGGAAATTCTTACCCAGTTTAATGGCATGATCTTAAAGTTATCAGAAGCTGTTATTCCGGAGTCCTTGTCAGAGTATTTACCATGAATTTTCTGCCTGAGTAATTTTGGCCTGTAGCTGATTGCAAATGCTTTTAGAGAAGAATCAAAACAATAACTGGGGGATAAATACTTAATACTAAATACTTAGAATGGTCATGGTTGAAAATCTGATGTGAGTTCATTATAACTAGTAACTGACAGGGTAATTTGGTTATTTCCATGGTATACAATATTTTATATAACCCAAATTATGACTGATTACATATTAGATTTCTAGAATCTCAGATTTTTTGGATATTTTTGTTACTCATATCAATAACATACTGATAAAATAGTTTAAAGAAGTTATATCAGGGGCTGAGGTTGTGGCTCAGCGGTAGAGCGCTCGCGTAGCACGTGTGTGGCCTGGGTTCGATCCTCAGCACCACGTAGACATAAAAAAAAAAATGCGTTGCATTGTGTACAACTAAAGCAAATAAATAAATATTAAAAAAAAAAGTTATATCGTCACTTAGTTTTTTTAAAATTTCTTTTTTTAGTTCTAGATGAACTTTTATTTTTTATTTATTTATTTATATGTTGTGCTGAGAATCAAACCTTGTGCCTCATACATGCTAGGCAAGTGTTCTACCACTGAGCCACAACCCCAGACCCAGCATCACTTAGTTTTGACAAAGCTTCCCATATAACATAACATATTAAATAATCCTCATTAACTTTTTTTTTTTTTTTAAACAAAGTGAGAGACACATCATTTGAGCTTTTTCAAGAAAATTCTGTAGTTCAAGGTCTGAAAGACTTAATTTAGAACTTGATTTTGGGAAGTTTGTTTGAAGTGTCAAAAAGGTTTAAAACCCTTGATTAAATATGATCATAGAAGCTGGGCGCGGTAGCACACGTCTGTAATCCCAGTACTTGGAGGCTGAGGCAGGAGGATCACAAGTTCAAAGCCAGCCTCAGCAATGGCGAGGCACTTAGCAACTCAGTGAGACCTTGTCTCTAATAAAATACAAAAAAGGGCTGGGGATGTGGCCCAGTGGTTGAGTGCCCCTGAGTTCAATCCCCGGTACCAAAAAAAAAAAAAAAAAAAAAAAAAAAGATCATAGATCTCTGTATCATTCATTTAACCAGAGTAATAATTTAAAGACTTTAATTTAAAGACTTTAAGGTTCAAATACATAGAATTACATAGTTGTAGAAAAAACAGTTCTTTTTTATTTTTGGTACCTGGGATGGATTGCACCCAGGGGTGCTTAACCACTGACCACATCCCTAGCTCTTTTTATTTTTTATTTAGAGAAGGGTTTCCTTATGTTGCTTAGGGCCTTGCTGAATTGCTGAGATTGGCTTTGAACTTTTGATCCCCCTGCCTCAGCCTCCTGTGCTGCTGGGATTACAGGTGTGTACCACCAGGCCCAGCAAACCTTAGTTCTCTTAATGGAGAGGAAACAATTTTCTTTTTAAATAAAAGACCTGATAAAAGACAACATGAAACACACAAAAAAATTATTTTGATAGGAGAATTTTTTAAGGCAAATCACTCAAATAGTGCAAAACACTTTCATTTCAATAATAAAATCTTATCATTTAGAGAAAAGACTAAATTCTAGTCATTTAAATTGCATATTAGAATTTTAAGTCTTAGTAACTCTAATTTACAGTGAAAATCAAGGAAGAAATTTTAAAGTGTCCTGAACCAACGTTTTATGAATACACAGTTGATAATTTCTATAAATACATGCTTTCTCATAGAAAAAATTTTCGTGTTTATTAACAACCCAAACATTTTTAGTTACTTTAATAAGAAGCCAAAAGTTAATATAAACCTTAGGTTTAACAATTAATATTTTGGTCTTTTATCTTATTTGGAAGTGATCAAGAGATAAATAAATATCTAAATCATTAAATTTAACTTAAGAAAACTGTAAGGGTATAGTCACCAAAGAGGTTTGGATAAAGTTTTCAGTAAACACATAATAAAGTATAATTATTGTTAAAATGTTCATTTATTAACTTTTATCCCACTTATAGCATTTCATTTAATTTACTTGTTCTTAACAATTATGCTTGGGTTACCCATGATAATTTCACAGACATTAGACAAAGCTAGCCATTACATTTTTATTTTCCTATTAACAATCTTCATAGCACATGCATGTCAGTCAGCACCTGAGCAAGAACCCTAAAGTTAAATATATGGGTCTTTGGCTGATAATCCAGAAGGCGCCATGTTGACCTAATCTAATCAACTAAGATTTACCCAAGTCGTGGGATCTTGAAAAGGATTTGGATTAGGTCCTATATTTCTAGCAGTTTTGGGTGTATTTAATTTATATAAGCACTAATTTATCTCTAAGCTAATATGAATCAAACTTCTTTAAGAGATTTTATACCTTATAGACAAAATATACAAATATACATATATATGCATATATAAAAACATATAGGAACAGATAAACAGATCTCGTTTTAGCTATAGACTGGTACAAAAATATAAAACTCACTTGTTTATAAGAAGGACAGTTGGATCCAAATTGTACTTTTGCAAATGGGACAAGTTAAGATTACTTGATCACATGAGTAAATGTTTTTATTACTACTAGTGGAAAAGACAATTTAAGATTTTTCATTTGTAACTTTTCAATTCCCCTTTAATCTCCTTCCCTCAACTTTCTTTGAGAATTAGCTCCCTGAAGTTTGCAAATGGACAGGTCTCAGGCAAGACATGGTCTAAGATATACATTCCAAAAGCACAGAAAACAGAATGCTGGTTTTCACCAAGAAGGAGTTGGGGTTGGAGGCATCTTTGCCTAAGAAATGTCTAGGGTATTTACTATTTAAATTTTCTTTTTCTTTTCTTAAGCACAGAACATCTCTATATTCAAGGTTTCACATTTTTTTTCTTTCTCTCCCTTTTGTTTTCTTTTTCTTTTTTATAGTTTTGCAAACATCTTGATGAGGTTTGAAGATGGGTATGGATAGATGGGCCTTGAATTGCTTCTAGAGCACATTCCTGTTTTTGTAAACACTCGATTTGTTAGACAATGACAGCTAGTTTTACTTCTCCAAAGAATTTGGTTGCTGCCTGAATGATGTCAAAGGGCTGGATAATTGCCATCATCCAATTGCATTATCTTCAATTTGCTCCTTTATATCAGAGAGGAGATTTCCAACTAAGATGGAAATAAAAATATTTCTCTATTCCAGTAATAGTTGTTTAACTTTGAAAAGTTTTAATGAATCATTTTCTTTCTTTTTGCCTATGTAGTTCCATATTTGCTGAGGAGAGAAGGCCTTTTAAAAAGTTCCTGTCATGTTCTGAATGAAACCAAAGTTCTTAACCAAAAGTATACCTAGCAAGTGACTGAAGACCAAACTAATTAGCCTATTATGGCTTTAACCACAGATGCATGAGATGCCTCCAAAGAGGGGGTGAAAAGATGCAGCCCTTCCACTTTCCTGAGCCACTCCCAAAGATAGCTAATAGCAATCTAGATGTAGGGCTGGCCAGTGATGCATGCCTGTAATCCCAGTGACTTGGGAGGCTGAGGCAGGAGGATCACAAGTTTGAGGCCAGCTTTGGCAACTTAGTGAGATCCTGTCTCAAAAAAAAAAAAAAAAAAAAAAAAAAAAGGACTGGGGATGTAACTCAGTGGTAGATAGAGCTCTTGCCTAGCATGCTCCAGGATGCTAGTAGGACCTTAGGACCACAAAAAAGACTTAGGAAATGCCTACAGGGTTGGCCACTGTTAGTACACTAGCTACAAATAGAGCACAACCCACACTTCTATCCAGCTGTATTCTTGGCAGCTCCTAGTCTTTTGGTTGTCCACCTGTACATGCAGTTTCAATAATCTGGTGTCCCTGACAAGCAAAAGTCAAACCCAAGTTCTCGGGGAAAAACAATACCCAAGACGAATAGCAAAGCAATAGCTATCTATGGGAGAGAAAAGGCCACTAATGGATGGGCACCCCAAAACCAAGAGTCATAATTCAAGCTAATTTTTACATTTGAAGAGATTTGCTGAAGAAATGGAGCTGGATTTGGAGGAAGGGAGCCCAGAGATCCAAAATATCTTCTGGAGGATCAAGGATTGGGAATTGGGGGAGTATAAGAGGCTTAAAGGATTTAAAATTTTTAACTTTGTTCTAAATCTGATTTCTGCAGTTTAATGTTCTGAAGGGAGTTTCTGAGACTGGCTATTATAGTCCTTTACAGCATCTTTTAAATTTGATCTTCCCATAGGTATTAATAAGACAAGTTGAGAATAAGAGCTCTCTAAAAAGTTGCTTGAAAGTATAGCCAATTTTGTTATTCTAGAAGTGACTCAAACCAGTAAGTCTTTTCCTGGAAGGACCTGGAGGTACCTTTCCATCATCACAGTGGGTACAGAGGATGCAATCCCTTGATCCAAGTTCACTCCCTGAGTTAGACTAAGAAAGAAAGCAAAGACCTTCACTACCACCATCCCTGTCCCTTGTATGTGGGATGGCTGCCATCACAGACCCACTCATCTGTGACACAGGGTGAGCCATGCTGGGATGGGCGATTTCCAGCATGAATGAAACAACGGAGGTCAACATGACAAAAGCCCCTTATGGACTGAGTCATCTTCTCAGGACCAGCTCCCAGACCTGGCATGGTCACAGGCAGAGAGAGTTGCCTGTCACTTCATGTCATGGATCCTAGCTGCCTGATGCAACTGACTGGTGTCTTCTTCAGCTGGCAAAGGCCAGAACCAGTGTTCTCACTGGCCCAGAAGCCAAGGTTTCAGAACCCAAAGGGGACAAAAGGACAACCTCATCTGATTTTTGTCTGGAGGACCTATGGCAAAATTTGCCTAAGAAGAGGCCTGACTGTGAAGTCCCCAGTCTGCTGGCTGCAGCAATAGACTTCCAAGGGCCTCGGCCTGTGTTCTTGTCCTAGGTGTCACATGACATGCACAAGAGACAAAGGAGAACAATGACCACACATAACACCAAAGTCACTTTACCTAAGGCCTCACACACGTCTTCTGCTAATCTGAGTTCAGAAAGGATAAGGAGGGATTCTTACCACCCTCACTGACTGGATCTGCCCTAGGCAGAGACCTAGGGCCTGACTTGGTAAGAAGTCTTGCCTTTTCGATGGCCCTGTCAGCTCCCTGTCTCTCAGCTGTAGCCTGCGGAGGGAGGGAGCTGAATAAAATGACCCCACCTACATCCCCAGAACTGTAGGAGCAGGAAAAAGTTCCCTCTTGGCTCTCGGGGTGTGATGAGTTTCCCTCTGTGCTTTGAAGGTGAGCCTACAAAATAAACTGACAGCAGACAGGCCCATAGGAGAAAAGGTATGCAAATTAATTTTGTGCACAGAGGCGTTACATGGAAGAAATGTGAGTATCCCAGCACCCCCAGCAAGACCTAGAAGTTTATAGACCCTCTTCCTAGGTGAGGGGCCAAGTTAGGGAAGAGTAAAGCATTCCTGAGAAATATGGAATAGTCCCTCAGAGGAATAGGAAACAGCCTGCAACAGGATCTAGGTGTGACAATTGTCTTCCAGTCTCCTGTGGTACCAGTTCAGTCTTCCCTGGTTGAAGAGAGTCCTAGGGGCAGGGTTTGGGACAGCTGAGCTCCTTTTGGAGGCTATGTCTCTAGACAGATAAAGAAAGTTCACATTTCTCTGCTGTTTCCCAAGTAACCTCAGGTTGGAATCTAAAGTGGCATATTTTGGGGTGGCCAATCCTGAAGGTCTTTGGAGTCATCCTTGACCCTTCTCTCTCTCTCACATCCCAGATCTATCCCTCAGTACATTCTAGTGGCTCTACCTTCACGATGTATCCAGAACCTCTCCACTTCTCACCATCTCTGTTGCTGTGCCTGGACCAGTCTCTTACTAGGATCACAGGAATCACTGCCATATTGTCTCCTTTCTATACGGCTTTTGCCCCCTGCGCTCTGTAATCCGTGAAGCAGCGGAGCATGCCTTTGATACTCAGCACAGTGCTCCTCTGGGTCACATTTATAAGGGCTTCCAGGCCCACTGGATTAGCTGCTCTGATTCACTCCTCTGCTGCCTCTTTGATCTAACCTCCTTGCTGTCCCCTGAAGGCTCTGGGCATATTCTCTCCTTAGGCACTTTTCCCTTTCTGTTCCCTGTGCGTGAAATGTTCTCTCCCTAGAAGGCTGCATGGCTCACTTCCTTCAGGCTTTTGCTCACATTTCACCTTCTCAGAGACCTTCTCTGATCAACCTGTGTTTAAAAACTGCCACCCACAAGCTCCTCACACCCTTTACCCTTTGTTTTGCATTATTGCTCACCATTTGCAAGGTTACTTGCTTACTGACTCTGTCTCTTCTCTAGAATGAGTGCTCCATGAGAGCGGGATCCCAGTATCTAGAACAATGCTTGGGGTTCAGGACATGCCAGCATGTTTTTGTTTTTGTACCAGGGATTGAACCCAGGGTTGCTTAACCACTGAGACACATCCACAGCCCTTTTTATTTTTAATTTTTTTTTTTTTTTTTTTTTTGTGGTACCAGGGATTGAACTCAGGGGCACTTGACCACTGGGTCACATCCCCAGCCCCTTTTTGTATTTTATTAGAGACAGGGTCTCACTGAGTTGCTAAGTGCCTCGCCATTGCTGAGGCTGGCTTTGAACTCGCGATCCTCCTGACTCAGCCTCCCAAAGTGCTGGGATTACAGGCGTGCGCCACCGCGCCCAGCTTTATTTTTAATTTTTGAGACAGGGTCTTACTGAGTTGCTTAGTTGCTGAGGCTGGCTTTGAACTTGCGATCCCCCTGCCGCAGCCTCCCTCATAGCTGGGATTACAGGCATGCACCACCGTGCCTGGCCTATGCCAGCATGTTGAATAAATGAATTCTTACTTCTCAGACTTATCTTAGCTGCATTGTAACAGGGCACTAGTTTTATTTCTTTCTTTTTTAAGCCAAAGGATAACTCTTTTTCCCCATACAAAGTCAAAAGGAGCCTCAATTTGTAGGATAGATATCCACGATATTTTAAACGATATTTAAACTGCTTGAATTTGTCTAATTCTTATCTTGTTTTTGTTGTCTTCCTGTGGGAAAAGAAATCCTGATTTGTGTTGCAAAGAGTATCAGCTTGCTGAGCAAGAGCAGAAAACTCTGAGGTTAAACTGACCCAGAAGTTTCAAGGAAGGATTGTAAGGTATTTTTATTACAGAGTTGAACATTCATGGTTTTTTTTTTTTTTTTTTTTTTGGTACCAGGGACTGAACCTGGGGTGCCTAACTGCTGAGCCACATCCCCAGTGCTTTTTATTTTTTATTTTGAGATAGAGTCTCACTAATTTGCTTACGGCCTCGCTAAATTGCTGAGGCTGGCTTTGAACTCACAATCCTCCTCACTCAGCTTCCTGAGCTTCTGGGCTCATGGATTGCCCGGTTGGCTCATGGATTCTTAAGCCTTGGTCCCAGACACCTTGCTGACCGTCCTTGCTGAGTATAAAAGTGCCCATCATTTGACTTAAGGGCACATATGCTGTCCTGGTGAGCTTTATTTCTAGAATTTCACATGAACAGCCATGTGCAGCCTGAGTTCAAGACAAAACAAAACACAGAGCTACAGCTTCTTAATCAATGAATGACACATTTAGAAAACATTTAAATAAACACACAGGGAGATGACCCTGGAGAGGTTTTGTTATAGAGTGTTGTGCAAAAACCTTGGAAGTGCAAGACAGGGTGTCGCCAGTCTTCGGTGTGTTACGATTTGGACTATAACACATTAGTTGTTCTTATAAAAATGCTTTCAAAAATAGCTTAACTCTTCTGACTTATTCTCTTCCTCAGCCCTCTTTCTGAAAATGGCAAACATTGTTTTTCAGGTTTCTATATAAACACCATCTGCCGAGCAGTGTGCAGTAGGCCAGTGATCTCTGGTGTCTTTTGGCTGTCAGGGGTGCTTCCAAAGACAGCTTGTAGGCACACAGTAGACCCTCAGTTAATGAGTGTTGGATGTTAAGTGAACCCAGCAAGAAACAGAACCCGCAAAACAAAACCTCTCTTTTTGCCTTAACAATGTGTTCCCCGACCCCTCCTGCTGGCTTTATTAAGGTGTAATTGATTGACGCAGAAAAGCCTATGTTCATGTGACGTTAAGTATATGTGACATTTTGATGTATGTATATGTTGTAAAATGTTTAAATTAAGATAATCAACAAATCCCTCACTTCATATAATCATTTTTATTTTGTTTGTGTGTGTGGTCAAAACACTAAGATGTACTCTCAGCAATGCAATGCATTCTTACTAATTCTGTTACCATAGGTCTCCAGGACATTTCCCTCATGTGTGTTCTGACCATGAACCACAGGGTCAGACTAGCTGCCTTCCATTTCTGGCTCCATCCCTTACCAGCTGGTGACCACGGCCAAGGACCAAAACTTTGAAGTGCCTCAGTTTCTTCATCTTTGAAATCTATAGGCAGGCCCTATTTCACAGGACGGTTTTGAGGGTTAAATGAATTGACGTGTGAAGCAACAGAACAGTGCCCAGCAGTGGAAGAAGTCACAATTATTATTGTTGTTTATCATTTGCGAGGTGACACTGTCTAGCTGCCCAGCTGGCCACTGATCAGTGCTCTGAGAACAAAGCTGCTCTGTTCCCTCCCAACCGTAGCATCTTGAGGGGCTTCAGGTGATTCTTGGGAACACGCAGCTCAGCGTGGGCCATCAGGCCTTAGGAAGTGCCCTCTCCCCGTTCACCTGCATAAACCCAGGGTGTGGTGGTCCTGCGTTTGTCTGATTCCTGCCTCTTGGGGTTTAAGCTGTGTGTTTTCTTGGCTGCTGTCAAGCAGGGCGCACACACCTGATGGGTGTGGACAAGTGGGGGCTTAGGGTGACTTTTACAGAGAGATTTTCCCTGGTTCTGGTATCTCCCATTTGGGAGATCCTGTTGTTGTTTGAGTGTACCTTTTCCCCCACATCCTCGCCAACTTTTATTGTTGCTTGTATCCTTGATGATTACCATTCTGACTGGAGTGAGATGGATTCTCAGTGTAGTTTTGATTTGCACTTCTATTATTGCTAGAGATATTGAATATTTTTTCATATATTTGTTGATCAATTGTATTTCTTCTGTGAAGTGTCTGTTCAGTTCTTTTGCCTATTTATTGATTGGGTTATGTGGTTTTTTGGTATTAATTTTTTTTTAGTTCTTTTTATATCCTGGAGATTAATGGTGTATTCGAGAATCATGTGGTAAAGATTTTCTCCCATTCTGTAGGCTCTCTCTTCACATTATTGATTGTTTCCTTTGCTGTGAAGAAGTTTTTTTAGTTTAATTTCATCCCATTGTTTTGATTCTTTTTTTTTTTTTTTTCCCCATTGTTGATTCTTGATTTTACTTGTTGTGCTTTAGGAGTCTTTTGAGAAAGTCAGTTCCTAAGTCAACATGATGGAGAGTTGGGTCTGCTTTTTCTTCTGTTAGGTGCAGGGTCTGTTTCTAATGCCTAGGTCCTTGATCCACTTTGAGTTGAGTTTTGTGCATGGTGAGAGATGGGATTTAATTTCATTTTGCTAAATATGGATTTCCAGTTTTCCCAGCACCATTTGTTGAAGAGGCCATCTTTTCTCCAATGTATGTTTTTGGTGCCTTTGTCTAGTATGAGATAACTGTATTTATGTGGGATTGTCTCTGTGTCTTCTATTCTGTACCACTGGTCTACATGTCTGTCAAAAACTATATTTTAATATACAATTATTAATGTAAGTTGGGTAGCTTATACTGGTTAAGGATTGTCCAATATTAAATAATGTTGACACCTGGACTAAATCATCCTGTTAACACAGATACAACACACACACACACACACACACACACACACACACACTCGAGTTGGAATGAAAGGTATACACTGCATCTTAAGGTAGAGGTGGGTGCCTGCTGTCATCCATAGTCTCCTGAGAGATGTGGCTCTTTGGTGGTGGCCTAGGCCATTGCTGAGGATTGGATTCAGTTTAGGGGACCTCATCAGAGCAAGGCTCATGGCCTCCACAGGATCTTGACCTATAGGCAGAAGCATGTGCCCCTGTTGAGGGGACAGGTGCTAGTGAACCCTGCAAGCCCAAGATGCCTTCTCTTCTGTAGGGGAGACTCTTTCTGTGATCTCCAGGGCTTTGCTGAGATTGGCCCTGTGTCAATGAGTGAACCCAAATGTGTCCATCTCAAGATGATGAGTGATCTCGATATGATGAGTGCCA
The DNA here is from genome assembly GCA_025594165.1 of Tamias sibiricus. Lineage (NCBI taxonomy): Eukaryota > Metazoa > Chordata > Mammalia > Rodentia > Sciuridae > Tamias > Tamias sibiricus. The sequence goes on along the minus strand of CM046659.1, from coordinate 39,260,185 downwards.
GCACTGTTACTCTCACCCACCTGCTATAGGTTTTATGGACATGCAAATTAGGTGACTTAGGTGGTACAGATGAGCTGTGTGGGTCCTCACTGGGCGTAGGCATCCCCCATGCTGCTACCAGTAAAGGCTGTTGCTAGAAGAAGGACTTGGAGTCACAATTCGCCTGCTCACACATCTCGACAGCTTCCTGCCATATTCCACTATTTGCCCCACCGTTCACCATTACTCTGTCCTTTGGAGCCAATCCAAATGTTCTTCTGGAACACTTATACCCAGCTTCTGCTCTGTACCAGCTCCAGCACCAGATGAGGTCACAATGATGACAGCAAGAACTGACACAGTTGCTGCCATCACGGAGTTTACAGTCTGGGGTGAGGGATGTGTGGAGGGAGGTAATGAAATCATCACACACGGAAGAGAAAGCTGCCTCTGTGGTGAGAGCTATGAAGGAGATGTCTATGCCTTGGTCTGAGAGCAGGTCTAGAAGGCCAGAGGGACTTCCAGATGCATGCTTGAGGCCAGGTCTGGAGTGAAGGGGACCAGAGCTCTGGGCAGAGGGCACTGCACAGGGAAAGGCCCAGTGGGTGCGGGTGGGCTGTGGAAATTCTACCCATGCTTTAAGTAAGTTTGCAATCACTGTTCAGATGGGGCGTCCTGCTCTGGGCCCATGGTGGGGGATTTCTTGGGGTATTGATACACTCCAGCTCCTGTGAGGCACTAAATCTCCAGGGGTAAGGCCCACACTTGGTTCCCTGGGACCCACCATCATCCTGGGTGGCTCAATGGCTCTTCAAGTACCCAGATGGTGAACTACCCTCTCTCATACCAATTTCCTGCCACAGGGCTGACGAGAGGCCTCTGGAGCCTAGCCCACAGTCTGGGGGAGGTCAGGGCCAGGGAGGAGAGAGAAATTGTCACTACAACCACTACCACTGCAGACTTCTAGCCCTCATTATATCCTGGGCAAGATCCTACAGGCTGGTGGAAAGAAAAAGGTGCTGGCTTGACCAGCCACTCAAGTCTCACAATATGCCTGGGCCTTCCCAGCTATACTTTTTCATTTCATTACTTACTACAAATTTAGTGTTGAATTCTCCTCTGTTCTGGGCCAAGTTTCCTGGTACAGCAGAAGGGAACATTAATTAATCCAACAAGCAGTTATTGTAGTCCTGGGACCTCAGAGGTGAGCAGACTCTATTCCCTGTCCTCAGGGAGCTTCCAATCTGGTGACGATGCCAGGCTTCTTCCCATCTGTGGACTAGTCTGTAGTAAGGATGAATGACATCCCATATCTCTGCAGGGCTTTGTATTTTGGGAAGGGAGAGAGATTGCATATACCCAAGGAGAATCTCATCTGTCTTCTGTTTCTGTATTAGTCTGCTTTCTGCTGCTATAACAGAATGCCTGAGACTGGATAATTTATGATGAACAGAAGTTTATTTGACTCATGGTTCTGGAGACTAGGAAATCTAAGAGTATGGTGCTGGCATTAGATGAAGGCCTTCATGCTTTCATGCTGCTTCATCCCATGGTGGGAGGCAGAAGGGCAAGAGAGGACAAAAGAAAGAGGAAGGGGGCTAAACTCGTCCTCTTATTAAGATCCCACTTCCATGATAATGGCATCATTGCATTTATGAGGTCTAATTGCTTCTTAAAGTCTCACCTCTCAACTCTGTTGCTTGGGAATTAAATTTCCAATACCCAAACTTTGGGGCTTGCATTCAAGCCAGGAGTTTCCCAACAAATAGCATTTCCAGGGGCTGGGTTGTGGTCCTAACTTGGGTGATCTCACTGCATCATCCAGCTGGAGAACAAACTGATGCTTCTTGTTTGTTTCTTTTCTTTTATCAAATGGCTCAGAGGGTAACTAGTAACTAGTACTTTGTGGTGGGATCCAGAAACAGCAGATTAGGAATCAAGGTGGGCATCTGAGGGAAGGAGGCCCTCTCTCCACCCCAGGACCCCTGAAGTCCGGCTATGACCATGGAGTGCCTCACCTGGTACCCTGTTCCTGCCTGCCCCAGCCTCCATTCTCTCCTGACTCAGCGGTCTGGTAGAATCAGGCAGCTCAGAGTCACTGGGCTTCATACTCCTTTAGCTCATGGGAAAGGCAGCTTGGTTGTTGTGGTACAGAGCTCAGACTTTAAAGTAGGTCTGCTTGGGCCCGCCTGGGCATCTGCTGTGTTGTCCTGGGATGGTGGTGTGACCTCTGGAGGGTTCTCACTGGTGAAATGTAAATGCAAATATAGCAAGTTGTGAGGATAGATTGAAAAATGTACCTAATGCTCAGCCAACAGTGGTGATGTTGTGATCTACTTTTTTGTGTCTTCCCATCATGCTTCAGGTGTGAAGACCCTGGACATCATTATACGCTTAGGCACAGTACATGCTCCTGCCTGAAGTGTTGGGAATGTGGCCAGGGCTAGCCATGCCCTTCCTGCAGCAGGAACAGGCTTTCTTGGGGGAAGTCATGGCTCAGGTTGACTTCCTCCCTTGACTATTGCTGTCGGGTGGAACGTGGTCCCTGGGTGTTGACCAGCATCTTTGGCACCCCATAGATGCTATAAGAAATGCAGCATCCTGGGCCCTCTCCAGACCTACTGAAAGAACCCTGCATGTTTACAAGATCTCCCAATGATTCATATTCACCTTAGAGTTTGAGAAGGGATGCTTGATTGGATCAGCTTATAGGGATAGAGCCCTTTGCTCTGTGTGTATGGGGGGCAGAGGAGGGAGGGAAGTGCACAGATGTGAAACTGAAAACCCCTAGAACTTGACCCGTGACTTTGCTCATCCCCACGGTCACACTGGATCTCACTCACCTGTTGACTTCTCTCCTGGGTGATCCCAGGACAGGCTCTGAGCCACCTTTACTACACATCTTCCATTCCAGCCTCCTGCCTGGCTCCCAATGGGACTCATTAAATGTTTGAGTAAATGCTGCAAAACTGTTTCTATGTGGCCATGAGTTCCCTGCTCATTGGTTCTGAAACCCTGGCATGTAAGGGGTTGGGGTTGGGGTGGAAGCCCATGGGACAGTGCAGGGTGGGCTAGAAGGAGAGGGACTGCTCTGCTCCTCCTTGATCTCACTGGGTTTTCTTTCCCAGTCTCCTGCTGCCTCCTCCTGCTCTGCCTCCTCTCCCTGTGGGATTGCTCCTGGCCTTTGTCCTGGACCCTCTGTTGCCAGCTCATACTCTCTTCCCCAGACGATTTCATCAAGTCGCATGGCTTTAACTGCATGCCTTGGTGATTCTCTCTTTCTCTTTATGTCATTCATTTACTTATTTATTTGATGTTGAGGGTTGAACCCAGGGGTGCTTTCCCACTGAGCTACGTCCCCAGTCCTTTTTAATTTTTATTTTGAGATAGTGTCTCACTAAGTTGCTAAGGCAGGTCTTGAACTTTCGATCCTCCTGCCTCAGGCTCTGGACTTGCTAGGATTACAGGTGTGTACCACCGTGCCCGGCTTTCACTTTATTTTTTAATTGGTGCCTTATAATTATACATAATAGTGTATCATTACCTATAATAGTGGGATTCATTGTGACATATTTGTATATGCATACAACATAATTTGGTCAATTTCATTCCCCAATACCTCCCTTCACCCCCTCCCTCTACTGCATTCCTTCTATTTTGATGAGATCCTGCTGGCTCTCACACTGGCGCCTCTACCCCTGGCCTCTGGAGTCCTATGACCAGCCGCCTCTTTGACATCATCACCTAGGTGTGGTCTTAGTTGGGTTTCTTAGTTGCTGACAGTGCCTGAGACAGGGATTCCAGCACGTGGGCTATATCGTGGGCATGCTTCCTGGGGAACAAGCTGGAGGGAATCTGGATAGGGCGGGAGGAGAGGCTCCGCAAGGAGGTAGTGCTGGGTAACGCCTGGGCACTCTCAGGTTGGGTGGACAGGGCGGACAGTAACTTCCCTGTTTCCTGTGGTGGGTGGCTGTGTTCACCAAGCCTGTTCTGCAGAGAGATCTGCAATATCTTCACTGGGGGTGGAGGCACCCATCACAAGAGGGGGTCTGTGTGGGGCCCAGTGGCATCTAGTACTGGTGTCCAGTAAGCACTCATGACCTAACATGCCTCAGGCTGCTCTTGCCTCACAGGCTCTTCCCCCAAAACCCCTCTGCCGACTTTTTCTATCTCAGCAAATGGTGATTTACGGGTTTGCTCAGGCCCCAAATCTAGGGAGCACTCTTGCTTCTCTTTTTCCTTCAGCTCCCTGCATCTGGGCCATCAGCAAATCTCTTTGAGTCTACCTTCGAAATATATTCCATCTGTGTGCACACTTCTCTCCACTGACACCATCCTGCTCGACACTGCCACCCCCATTTATTGAGCCCGGCTAACCCTGCTTTTCTTTTTTACATTTTTTTTTTTTTTTTTTTTAATGGTGCTGGGGATTGAACTCAGGGCCTCACGACCATTTGCCAGGCAAACATTCTACCACTGAGCCACCTCACCAGTCCCTTTTTTTCTTTTTCAGAAAAGAATTTTAAAATGGACATTTACAAATTTTATCTATTTAGCATGTACCTCATGTTTGAAAGTGTATGCACAGTGGAATTGCTCAATTGAGCTAAGGAACATAGGCATTAACTCACTAGCCTCACTGAGGAAGATGCTTAAAATCAACTCTGAGCAATTTTCAGGAATACAGTACTCTGTTATTACCTCCTTGTGCAAAAAGACCTTGCAGTTCTTCCTATCTGGCAGAAAATTTGCATCCTTTGACCAGCGTCTCCCGACCACCCCCATCCCTGGCCCTGGTAACCTTCCTTCTACTGTTGGATTCTTTTCTTATCACAGCAGCTAGGGTGCATAATTTTTAAAAAATGAAAATTTGGAATGGAACCACCATTTGACCCAGCTATCCGGGAACTCCTCAGTCTATACCCAAAGGACTTAAAATCAGCATACTATAGTGATGCAGCCACATCATGTTTATAGCAGCTTAATTCACAATAGCTAAACTGTAGAACCCACCTAGATGCCCTTCAATAGATGAATGGATAAAGAAACTGTGGTAAGCTCTGCCCACCCACTCTGGAGCTACAGCCAAGCAGCAGAGCCAAATCTTTGCATCCATGCTTGCCAACATTGAGAAGGCTCTGGAAGCAGGTGATTCGCACAATCATTGTCTTCATTACTACTTCTCTAAGCTCCCCTATTTCTCTCAGCGCTGGTACCGAGATTCTTTACTTCCATTTACACCTATTGCCCTTTGAGATGGCTCCTGCTGTAAATTTTTCAGTGACTTCAATGAATGAGTAAATAAAACATTTAAGCAAGAAAAAAAAAAAGAAACTGTGGTATATATACACAATGGAATATTACTCAGCATTAAAAGAGAATAAAATTATGGCATTTGCAGGTAAATGGATAGAGTTGGAGAATATCATGCTAAGCAAAGTAAGCCAATCCCTAAAACACAAAAGGCCAAATATTTTCTCTGATAAGTGGATGCTGATCCACAATGGGCGTGGGGCACGGGAAAAATGGAGGAACTTTGGAAAAAGGGGAGGAAGGAAAGGGGGGAATGGGGGGGGGGCAGGAAAGATGATAAAATGAGATGGACATCATTACCCTGGGTAAATGTAGGACTGCACATATGATGTGATGCTACATCGTGTACAACCAGAGAAATGAAAAGTTGTGCTGCAATTGTGTATAATGAATCAAAATGCATTCTGCTGGACTGGGGTTGTTAGCTCAGTGGTAGCGCACCACTTGCCTAGCATGTGTCAGGCACCGGGTTCGATTCTCAGCACCACATATAAATAAATAAATAAATAAAGGTCCATCAACAACTAAAAAAAATATTTTAAAAACTGCATTCTGCTGTCCTATATATCTAATCAGAAGAAATAAATGAATAAATTAAAAAAAATGTGTATCAAATGGTGTCATCTTCCTGGTAAAACCCTTCAAAGCCTTCTTTCTCATGGCACTTGGGAAGAGAATTCAGGCTCCTCAATGTGGGCCAGTGTTGGGTCCTGAATAACCCCCCCCTTTCCCATTCTCTCCCTTCCTCCTGCATGCAGGGTGTGGTGAGGGAGGTAAGGGAAGGTGTGCCTCTTCATGTCCATGGTCTTTTCTCCTCTTAGACTGGGGGCTCTGCAGGGAGGAGCTGTGATCTTGTCTAGATTTTGTGTGGGTAGCACATAAAATGTCACCCCCGGCCCCCAGGGAGTCTTTCTTCCATCCCATGAGGTGTCACTTGCTGGCCCCTCACCCTGTTTTGTTTTCTTCAGAGCAGAGGTTACCTTCCGAGGTTGTTTTGTCCCTCTCTCTGTGTACTTTCCTGTCTGTCCTGACCCGCTACAATGTGAGGGGAGAGCAGGACGTGTGTTTCTCGCCCACTGTTTCTCAGCACTGCGCTGAGCACCTAGTAGGCTCAGACATTTGCTGTCCGAGTGACTGAACCCTGGGAGGAGCAGAGCTGTGTGGGGTGCCGCTCTCTGGAGCCTGGAGGGGCCTGTTTGAGGTCAGGCAAGCTCCATCCAGAAGGTTCACTGTAGGTGGGAGTTTGTTCTTTTTCCAACTTTCTTCTTATCTCAATGAACAGAGCAGGAAATGAAGCCCAGTTTCCTGCTTGTACCTCCGACCACCAGGAAAGACAGAGAACTCTGGAAAAAGCTGAGCACACACTGAAGAGTCTCCTGGCTCTTCCCTGTCTCCCCAGAGACTTGCTTGGCTCCTCTCAGGAACCCTCTGGACCCAGGGCCAAGGAGCTGGTGAACATCACAGGCCTCAGTTGGCTCCTGACTTGGATTTCCAGAACCTTGACAGAACCTGGGAGCTTTGTCCAGGGAACAAACAGATGAGCCATGTTCTGGGTCACCACTCTGGAGAACAAGAGGCAGGGTTGTGGTGATGGGACCTTCTGAGGGCAGATCTCTGGATTGTGTCCTGAGCAGAAGTCCTGCCGGGAGGAGGCTCAGCCCAGGACCCGCCAGGCCACGGGGTTTGGTCAGCTAGGCCAGAGCTCTGCTTTTGATTTTGTGCTGGGGGCCAGGGAGGACGGGGCCCTCTTGTCCGCCTCAGGCTTCTGGCCAGGATGTGGGACAGGACAGACTGCTGTCAGAGCCCAGGAAGGAAAGACAGGGCTCGAGGGTCAGGGTGTGTGTGCTGAACCTCATTCCTTCTCTCTTGGGGCCTTGGGTCCCAGGAGGCTCTGCAGAGGAAGGATCATGTGGCTTTTTGCTCAGAGGCAGCTAAAGCCCACTTCCATCCCATGCATGGCCTGTCACATTGCTCAGAAACCATGTTCTCATTTTATGCTTCTTATGGGGCCCCAGCTGGGGACCATGCTTGCCTTGATCGTGCCTTGATCACTGGTGAGCCCTGGTGCAGGATGCCACATGGGTGACAAACGATTTTAATGGAATGTGAAAATAATTGGATATAGAAGGTGGGAAGTATGCTTTAGTTTGATGACCTCACTGAAAGTCATGTTCTGGATGACCTCTTGACTTGGTGACCTTAAAGAAGTCACTTGACCTCTCTGATCTTCACTTAATTCACCCAGGATTTCTTTGGGGTTGCTGTGACAACCTCAACATGGCCCTGATGATGATGAAGACAATGATGATGATGACGACAATGACAATGGCTAACACTGACAGCACATGATCTGGGCCAGGTGCTGTTCTAAATTCTTTTTTTTTTTTTTGGTACCGGGGATTGAACCCAGAGGCGTTTAACCACTGAGATATATCCCCACCCCCTTTTTTGTATTTTATTTAGAAACAGTCTCACTGAGTTGCATAGGGCTTTGCTAAGTTGCTGAGGCTGGCTTTGAACTTGCAATCCTCCTGCCTCAGCCTCCCAAGCCACTGGGATTAAAGGCATGTGCCACCGTGCCTGGCTGTAAATTTTTTATGTGTTTTCACTTGGACTTCACTTGGCCCAGACCCTCCTTATGCAGTGGTTCCATGAGCATGTGTCCATTTTGCTAGCATGGGAACCGAGACACAGGCAAGCCACGCACGTTCCACGTCACCAACCAGAGCTTGGGAGCCAAACCCTGCACTTACTTCACAAGACGAGCGTGCTTTGTGAAGTGCCGACTGGCTTCCAGTTGTCACGGTGTTACCTGAGGAGCTTGGCTTTGGTTTTTGAAGTCATCAACTTCTGAGCTTTGGCCGTGTGTCGTGCTGGGACCTACACACACTGGGCAGGAAAGGCTTGGCCATCCCTCAAGACGTCAGGGGGTTGGCAGCCTAGGAAGTTGGGCTTAGTAAATGATGCGTGGAAGACCTCTTACCCGTGCTGGAAAACCTCAGAGGAGGTGCGGGATGTTGGGGGTCAGGACGCTTCTCTCTCCATTGCTCTGGTTTTCTGTAGGGAGGCGGAAGGGCCTGGCCCTTCTTGCCTGCTTTCACCTGAACCGAGTACTTGGCGGGGCTGAGCCACCAGCGGGGACTTCCAAGCCACCTCGGCCAGGGCTGATGGAGCTCTGTAATGTGAAGCTTAAGAGGGAGCCCTGGAGGAAACTAGAAGAGGAATAAACAGGAGGGGGTGAGGGTCAGTGCAGGGAAGAGAAGGAGCTGGAGAACTGGGCAGGACAGGAGGGAGGGATGCTGGGCTGTGGAACACTGGGACTCCTGCCTGGGAGAAGGGGTGCCTTGAACCAGGTCCAGGGACCTGTAGACCCGAGACCCAGGCAGAGGGATTTGCCTGGAGGAGGATCTCTTTGTCAGAGCTCTAGGTTGTCACCCAGATGGCTGGTGCTGGTCACTGGCTTGCCAGGCTGACCTGTAGTCCATCCGTCCTCCTCCTCCAGGAAGCAGGCGGGCTTCTGTTGTGCTGCGCCTGTGCGTGGCTCTGATTTATTTCGAGATTTTTCCTTGTCTGAATCAGAGATGGTTTTTCTTGGCAAATTGCAACTTTTTCAGAAAGCAAAAATGCAGTCTCCTCATAGTCTGGGTGAGCGTAATCCCTTGTTTGTTTGTGCAGGCTCAGTGTGTCTGAGGCCAGAGCCAGAGCCAGCCAGGGCTGAGGGTCCAGCCCGGCCCAGACAGCTTTATAGCTGGATTTGCAAACTCCAGCGAGGCTCCAGCTCTGGATCTTGTTGATCCTTGGTGTAGGGTGGCTGTGTGCCCTGGGTTCCCGTGTGCCTATGTTGGAGGTGCTCTCTGCTTCCTGGGATCTTTATTTTAGAGTACAAGTGAAGAAAGAGCCTGTCTCTCGTATCACTTTGGGAGAAAATGTAGATTAATCCAGATTTCTTCCAACGCCATTTTTCCCAATGAGTATGCCCATCCGAGTTATTAAGATCACTTCTCTTCAGACCCTGGAGAGTTGAATCATGCACATATTTGCTTCTGCTGATGTTTGTTCTTATTTTCCACCTTTATCATGAATTCCCCAAGGGTGGGTCAGGGAAACCTCTCTCTCTCTAGGCCTCCGGTGCTAGGCAGAGTGGATGCTGGAGTCCCTCTACCCTGGAGGGACAACTCTCTGGAGGGCCCAGATCCCTTAGGAGAACTTCTGCCAGGAACTGGGGGCCTCCCCAGGAGCAGCAAGCTCACATATTGCACAGGCAGAGACTTTGAGGTGGCATCTGCTGACTTTGTTGAGACTGGTCAGCATCTGCCACATCAGAGCACTGTTCCTGGAAGCTCTAATCTGTTGGAAGAGACAGAGGAAGAAGCCAATGGGAGCTATTCTATTTGCTTTCTCTTCCATTCCTCACTCCCTTGGCCTTCTCCATCCTATTTTGGCTTGAGGGATATTTATGGAATATTTACAGTGTGCCAGTATTATGCTGTGTGTGCTATAAGTATCGTTTCACCAGTCCGTGAAGTCAGCATTATTCTTATTTTATAGATGAAGATTTAGACTCAGAGCAGTTGAGTGACTTGCCTAAGGGTCACACAGCAAGTAAGTGGTGGAACTGGTCTAATTCTAAAGGCCAGGCTCTTAAATACTGTGCTCTGTTGGCCACAGGGAAGCCTGAGAAACAGAGTGATTTCCGGGACATTGAGATGTTTGTTTTAGACAGATGTTCTAGAAGTCAGTTAAAAGTTAAGCCTGGGGTTCAGAGAAGCCAGAAGATTGAATCTTGGAGGCTTCTTTAGGAATCTGAGCCCCGAGGGAGGGAGAGAGTGGGACGTGAAATAGAAGTCATTGAAGAGCATCTGGGGTCTGGAGTAGACACAGGTGGGAGGGCTCTTAGCCATCCCTGGGGCTTGGACAGACTCTCTGGGGCTCATTTCTTCGTGCAGAGGTGGAAAGAGGCGCCCACAGGGCCTGAGACTGACAGAGGAGAACTTGTAAGAAGGCCTCTTTTCTGGACATTCAGGTAGGTCTGGTGTAGCACTTGATGAATTGGGCTCATGCCAGTGGAGAGCCCAGGGGAGCAACCCCCACCCTCAAATCTACCACAGGCCAGGCTGCAAAGTCCACCCATGCTTCTGCTACCCTGCTTCTGGGTCATTCCTGGTTTTGTTCCATCCCTCTGTCCCTGATAACTGTACCCCTGGTGGTGCCCATCCCCACTCTGCACATCTCTAGCTGGTTACTGAGCGACTGCACTGTGGTGCCACCAGTCCGTGCTGGGTCCCTTGTTTGAGAGTTCTGTGGGCCACTTGCCTTGTGCCTTAACCACCTCTGAGGCTAGAGGGAGGTGCTCTCCGGTGAGGGGTACCATGGCCTCCCTCCTGGGACGTTGTGTTTCTGTTGCCTGAACCAAACTGTGGCTTTGGGGAAGGTCTTCTTTTCCTTCTCGGCAGCCGACTGAGCGCAGAGTAACCACGGCCAGTTCCAGCCGTGTTTTCTGGGTGGGCAATAGCAGCCGGGTCCCTGAGCTGGACCTTCAGGAGTAGGAGTTCTGAAGAAGGGCCCCTGGGGACACTAGAGAAGGGATCGGGGAACCTCTGGGTTTGGGCCTCTGGAGAGACTGTCCAGAGAGGAGCTTGCTGGCCGCTGACGCTTGCTCCCCAGGCAAGGACAGCCCCCGCCCCTGCCCCTTGGCCTGGAGCAGGGAATGCAGGAGGTGACCCAATTTCACTGCATTTACTGAAGTGGGCGGAACCTGGGGATGTTTCCACACTCTTCCACTCAACCATTTTCTATACTGATGCCTTCTTTCCACCCCTGCTGCCACTGGGTCGCAAAGGCCCCCGTCGACACCTCACATTTGGATTTGTGCCAGCGAGTGCCTTCTTACTGTTCGTCTTGCGTGTATTCTCTTCCCCTTCGGTCTGTTCTACCCCTGTGTCCTGAACAAGGACCCCAAATGAGCATTTTTGTGAAGTGATTACCCTACTGGAGCCCCCATGGGGTCCCTCCGGCCCACGGGTCTGAGGTTGCTGTCCTGAGACATCCGTGCAGGAGGACCCCCAGCCAATGTGCCCTTCCTCCTCTCTGCTGTGAGCCTTCCCTCCTGCAGGCGCCTCAGCTGCTTCAGCTCCTCCTCAGGACCCGCCAGCCTCCCATCCTTCAGACCGCTGATGAGGCAGGCAGTGCGGGACTCCCATTGGTTGGTCTTTCTTCTTCAATCAGAGCATCGGCTTCTGGAAGGAAGGGAACCAGATCATGTTTTTTGGCAGCCCAGGGCAGGACCTGGGTCAGGCCTCTAAAGGGTACCCAAGAAATAATTGTTGAATTGATCAACAGGAAATAAGCTTAAACTACAGCATGAGGGATTTGGATTAAATTTAAGGAAGGATTTGCAGCGAGCGGCCAGCTGTTCAGAAAGGACCACTGAGGGAGGTTGTGGCAGGACTAGATCTTTTACTGTTTATGAAAACTAGAGACAGCTCTCCAGAGCGGCAGTGAGGCAGAGGCTCACGTGGAGAAAGGTGGGGGAGGAGGGAGAGAAATGCCCAGCTTTAATGTCTAGCTAAAGGACTCCAGATTTTCTGCTGGAATCTGCTTTCCTCTTCCTGATTCTTGTCACTGGCTCAGGGCTTTCTCCTCTTTCCAGAGTCAGACTGTGACTGAAGGGGTGGGAGGAGAGGGAAGCTGGAGCCACGCGGGGAAGGGACACCATCTTCACTGGGGCCAAGGCCATGGAGCCATTTGCCTGTGTGGAAGTTCCCAGCCAGAGTGGCTTTGCCATTCTGATGCCTGAAACCCGGGCTCTTCCCCATTTTGCAGCAGGGCACACAGTGGGCTGTGTGGTGACAGCCCAGAGAAGCAGTAGTGCCCCTGTCCCTGCTGTGCCCTTGCTTCTGCAGACACAGGTGTTCTGGCCAGGGTGCTTCGGTGCACCTGGAGATGTGGGGGCCCCCAGGGGCGACCAGAAGGGCCCACTGGGGGAGGAGGTGGGACTTTGGTTCTTTCATAAAGATGGGTGTGATTTGCAGCAGAACGTGTCACGGCCACATGGCCACACGGGAGTCTGGACTGAGACATAGGTGACTGGCTGCTCTGCTGTCGCGGGTCTCCCAGACCCTGTCCCTGCTGGCAGCCCAGCATGCCTCCTTCTGTCTGCCTGCGGGTGGGGGAGCAAGGGGGCCGGTGAAGGTGAGGAACAAAGCCGGCCACAAAGGGGCCAGGAGGAAAGGGGGGGGGTGGTGGGAGCCCAGGGACCTTTTGGTGCCACTGGGGCTTCAGATGCAGCATTGTTCCTACAGGTGCAGCCCTCAGCCCTCTCCGCAGCTCTCAATGGCCGGATTAGGCACATTCAGCCTTTGTTCAAACACGCGGCGGAGGGAGGCCCTTGCTCCATTCATTCAGAGGCGGCTTTGTGGGCCTGGGGACCAACCCTGTGCCGGAAGACAGACAGACGCTGGTGGGGCAGCGGTAACCTCTCGGGGTGACTGGTCCCAGGAGCCAAGATGGACTGGGGCGAAGGTGCAGAGCAAAGGCCACCGGGTCAGGGCAGAAAGAGCTTGGGGGATGATGACACCTGTTCTGCTTCTATCACCTCCTGTCATCCCACGAAGGCCTCTGAGTAATTCTGAGATAAGATGTACAAGGCTCCGCCAGCCTAAGGCAGGAGCGTTCAGGCTTTATGAAGATGTGACCCCTGCTTACTGATTTTATTCTCAAAGGCGAGACAGGGGAGGGTTTTAGTAGGTGTAGGATGACATCAAGGTGCAAGAAGCAAAACTTAAAATTGAGATGGTTCTTTGAGTTTTATGCAACAGCACATGCAAGATAAATAAAAAAAAAAAAAAATTTTGTTGCAAAATACATCTTTTAAATTTTTTTTTTTTTTTTTTTGTACCAGGGATTGAACTCCCATCCCCAGCCCTTTTTTTTGTATTTCATTAGAGACAGGGTCTCACTGAGTTGCTAAGTGCCTCGCCATTGCTGAGGCTGGCTTTGAACTTGTGATCCTCCTGCCTCAGCCTCCCAAGTGCTGGGATTACAGGCATGTGCCACCGCACCTGGCCCTTAATCTTTTTTTTTTTTTTTTTTTTTTTTTTAAGTATTGTTAAGGATCAAACCCATGTCCTTGCACCTGATGGGCACCCCTGAGCTAAACCCCCACCCAAGGTAAAGTTTTTATCCTACTCTTACCTCAAGCCACTGATCCTCATTGGAAAGGTCTAATATGAAAAGTGAATGTCTAGGGTAGTGATATTTACTTACTGGAAGATTCAGGATAGGGGCTGGGGCTGTAGCTCAGCGGTAGAGCACTTGCCTAGCATGTGTGAGGCACTGGGTTCAATCCTCAGCACCACATAAAAACAAATAAATAAAACAAAGTTAGTATGTCCATCTACAACTAAAACAATGTTTTAAAAAAGGATTCAGGGTGGTAATTGTGGGGCTGATAACATTGTTCTCTCATTTAAAATAGTCATCATTGCCGTCACTGCAAAACAAACAAACAAAAAAAGACATCTTTCACGATGGTTAGTAACAGTTGTACTGTTTTTTAATTTAAAGCTTTTTGGAACTTAAAATAGTTGCCACTTCTTTTTGCCATGGTCCTTTATGCTGCTGTGGGTGGAAATGACTGTAATATGAAATCAGAAAATAAAAAAGATTAAAATAAAAGAAAATTCACTATTTCTCAAAATATCCAAAGATTATCTTTGTTGGCAAACCAGTCCCTAGAGCCTTTGATGGCTTCAGTGAGATGATGTTGAGTTATGGAACCCAGTTTGAAGAACTCTGATTTAGTGGGTGATAGAAATAATAATATAGTAGCATTTACTATGTGTTGACCCACTCTTCCGTTGACACCAGGACTCTTACACTTCTTTGCCTTAATGGATGGTATAACAAAGGCTCAGAGAGGGAAGCACAGTGGGTCAAGGTCCTCAGCCTGGGGACTGGGCCTCAGTTCTGTCTCACTGAAAGGCCACACTCCCAGCTTTCAACACCTGCCCTGGCACAGAGGACCTTTCCAAGTAGCACTGCCTTCTTTGCTGTGTCATCGAAGGCTCAGCTCTGGTTTCTGTTAAAAGTGTCACGGCAGCCGGGCGCGGTGGCGCACGCCTGTAATCCCAGCACTTTGGGAGGCTGAGGCAGGAGGATCACGAGTTCAAAGCCAGCCTCAGCAATGGCGAGGCATTTAGCAACTTAGTGAGACCCTGTCTCTAATTAAAAAACACAAAAAAGGGCTGGGGATGTGGCCCAGTGGTCGAGTGCCCCTGAGTTCAATCCCCGGTACCACCAAAAAAAAAAAAAAAAAAAAAAAAAAGTGTCACAGCTGATTGACGACTGGGGTATTGAGTTAGTCCCCACCCCTTCCCTTGCTCTGATCCCTGGAGGAGGACAGCTCCTCTCCCCCACAGGGGAAGTGGAATGGCAGAACTGATTCTGAATTTTGTCCTTCATATTCTCACCTTGCTATTGTTAGAGGGAGATCATCCAAGAGAGACTGAGCAATACCCAGTCCACTCAGGAGGTACAGGAGGGAGTGGGTAGAGCCGGATTCAGGGCCAGAAGTCTGGGGTCCCTTGGAAAGTTACTAATGGGTGCTTGTGCTCTGGCTTGAGAACAGCTCAGAATCTTTGTTTGATCCTATTCTTTCCCACCACCCTCTGTCCCATTTTTTTTTTTTTTTTTTTAAGGGAATGGATGGGAAGAAGTGAGAATGTATTTGGTAGGATTATTAGAAATCTTCCTTTACTTAATTATGCAAGAATATAACCATATCAGACTTAAAAAAAATTTTTTTTTGGAACCAGGGATTGAACCCAGGGTCACTCAATCACTGAGCCATATCCCC
The DNA here is from genome assembly GCA_025594165.1 of Tamias sibiricus. Classification (NCBI taxonomy): domain Eukaryota; kingdom Metazoa; phylum Chordata; class Mammalia; order Rodentia; family Sciuridae; genus Tamias; species Tamias sibiricus. The sequence continues at coordinate 39,245,037 of CM046659.1, read as the reverse complement.
ATCCCTTTTTTATATTTTATTTAAACAGGGTCCTATTGAGTTGCTTAGAGCCTCATTAAGTTGCTGGCTGGCTTTGAATTTGCAATCCTCCTGCCTCAGCCTCCCAACCTGCTGGGATTATAGGCATGTACCACTGTCCCTGGCTAGACTGAATTTTTGAAATCGTTGAGCCCTGTGTAGTCCAAAGCTGGGTTGGGGGGCAGTTAGCTCCTTTGGGGTCTTCATACATTTCTTTGGTCCTCGATGTCTTAATATCACGGAGTCATAGGTCTGGGTTTAAATTCCAACTCTGTGGCCATGAGCAACTTCTTGCTTTATCTGGGCCTCAGTTTTTCTATCTGCACAGTGGGATGAAAAACATTATGGCTCAGGTTGTTGTCAGGAGCAATTAAAATAATTTAAAATACTTAACCTTGTACCTGTCACAAAGAGGGAATGCACGAAGAGGGAGCCTCCTGAACACTTTATTTCTAGTAATGACCTCTTCCTTCCCAACTCCCTCTGAGAATACTTTGAAATACCAGCTGTGCAGTTAGTTAAGTCAGTTGTTTTATAGTCTATGTGGATTAAGTGCCGTCTCCTTCCTTGGAATTCCTGCACTGAAGGATAACGTGGTGGTGGGCAGTTTTCTGGTGGATACTAAGACCCCAGCAGATTCCTTATGGTGTGGAGAATCCAAAGCATCATCTTCAGAGATGCTTTAGGGACTTGGGAGGACATCAAGGTAAAAAAGGGAAATTTAAAAATTGTCCTTTTCTGTAGAAGGAATAATTTCTTGTACGGGGCCAGGTACTTATGCATCCATCACCCTCAGCCCTGTCCTCCTGGAGACTGGGCTGGGAGGCAAGTCAGCATCATTTCCCCACAGTCTGACTACTATGGTAAACTTGAAAGACCCCTGGACGTGACCTGTGGGGGGGCCCACAAGTCCTACTGCCAACTAACATTCTGATTTCTTGTTGATCTGTTTTCCTGGATTGGGTTTGGAATGGAGATGTCTTTTGTTGGGGGCATCTGTGTGGTAACTCCTCAAGAATTCTGCTATAGTGGGTGCTTTGGCTTAGCCCTGCTCTGAAGTCTGTGCCTTGGATCTGACCCTGTCACCTACTGGTACCAAGGACCTAGTCATGTGAAGTATAAATGTGAAGCTTGTAGAGACTCATTGTAACTTATGAGACCATGAGGGCTCCTGACTGTGTACCCAGGGCCCGGTACAGGGCCTGGCCTATAGAGAGATGTTAAGAGATATTTATCAAATCAATGGGGTAAATTGAAGAGCTAGGATGTGAAACTTCCTTGCAGGTTTTGAATTATTTTGCAAGGAAGTAAGTGCAAGAAATTTTTTTGTTCCAAGGGCATCTTTCAGGAGTAATAGGGAGCAGATACCCCTCTTCTTCCCTTTCATACCTGGAGCTGTAGCTCTGAGGTCTGAGAGGTCTTATTTTTAATGTTGTACAATTTTTATCTCTTCCCATTCTTCAGTTGATGACATATTTACCACCCATCACCACCCTCTAGTCCGATGGCAGGTACAGGATACCTATGTGCCTCTGAAAGGCTGCTGAATCCTGTAGGCAGAACTTATCACAACCCTGCTCTGGATTGGGAGATTAGAGGTCATCCCCACTGGGAGACTCAGGTCACTTCCATAAAGAAGGCTGGAGACTGCCTGGCTATGTCCTGTGCACTGAAGAGGGAGACCATGCAGGGAGGAGGTGGCCGCCTGGATAGATGCTGCCCAAGAGGTCACCTGGGCCCTGCAAAGTTAATGACATCACTTGGAAAGGATGCCACATGGTCTCGTGCTCACCTTTGAGAGCTGTGTGTGTGATGCACGGGAATAGACTCCTGAGCGAAAAACCAAGGCTGCATCCTCCCCTTGTTCTTCACGTGTAGGCGCACGTCCTTCCAGTCCCTGGCCTTCTGTAGGCCATTAGCTGTCAGTGTTGGGTGGTCCTGAGGTTACATCAGAATTTAGGGTAGAAATGTGCATGCAACCTTGCTTTAGAGACAGGTCTGGGTCAATCTGCTTGGAGTTTTGTGTGGGCTTCTCCTCCTCACCCTTGTACCATGGGCATATTGTAGAAAACTTGGAAACTAAAGACAAATACCAGTCTCATCTGTGTTAGTCAGCCTTTCATGGCTGTTATCAAAACACCTGACAAGAAGAGCTTAGAGGAGGAAAAGTTTACCTTGGCTTATGGTATCAGAGGCTCAGTCCATGGTGGGCCAACTCCATTGCTCTGGGCCCAAGATGAACCAGAACATCGTGGTGGAAGGGCCTGGTGGAAGAGTGCTGCTCCATTCCTAGAAGCCAGGAAGCAGAGAGAAAAGGGGCTGCTGGGCAGGTGCACCCTTCCAGGGCACACTGCCAGGGACCCAGCTCCTGCAAGCGTGCCCCACCTGCCTCCATTCACCGCCCAGTCAGTCCATTCAGACGTAGAGGGACTGATTAGGTTCCAGCTCTCGCAGTGCAATCATTTCACTCTGAACATTCCTGGAGCTTTTGGGAGACACCTCGTATTCAGACCATAGCAGCATCTAACCTCCACCTGTATTCTTTTTTTTTTTTTTTTTTTTTTTTTTTTGGTACTGGGGATTGAACTCAGGGGCACTCAACCACTGAGCCACACCCTCAGCCCTATTTTGTATTTTTTATTTAGAGACAGGGTCTCACTGAGTTGCTAAGTGCCTCGCCATTGCTGAGGCTGGCTTTGAACTCGTGATCCTCCTGCCTCAGCCTCCCAAAGTGCTGGGATTACAGGCGTGCGCCACCGCGCCCGGCTCCACCTGTATTCTTACCAGTTAGAGAAAACCACTGTGAACATTTTGGTGTATTTCCTATCTTTTGTCTTTCCATTTCCCTCTCTTTCTCACTGGGTGGAAGGAAGATATACACATGTAGACATGATGTGTATGTGTGTATGTGTATGTATTTATATATGTGTTTGATATTCTGCTTCAGTTTTACTTAACTTTATATTGTGATCATTTTCCTGCTCAGAAACAGTCTTGAGAACCTTTGGAGACTGGGCTGAAGTCTTTAGCACTGAGCCCCTGTGGACACCGTATCCAGCCTCAGAAAGCTGCAAAGCCTGGATCCTTGGGAGTGGCAGCCTGGCTTGTTGTGCCCACAGGCTCTGCTGAGCTGCTTCAGTCTCCCCTTGCTACCTTGCTTCTCCAGGATTTCTTGAGAGACAGGACCCGCTAAGTGCAAAGGCAAATGTCCTTTCCAGCCTGCTGCCTAACCCCGAGTTGGAAGGCAATCTGAACCTTCAGGCTGTACTCGCAGAACAAAGATCCTCAAGAATCAAGTACACGTTTTGCAACTTCAAAGAAAATTGATTTCTCTGCTCAGGAACTAGAAGGGTTAGAACATGGAAGACTCATTCTTTCTTTCCCCCAGGAAGGGGTTTGGTTTGGTTTTCCACAGATTCCCTCCATTCCTGCCTGAAGAATTTGACATGGTTTTGTTTACTTTTCCTTGGTCCAGTTTCGGTCAACAGGGTTTCTCTCCTGCTCAGAACAGCCTCACACTTGTGTGAGAGGTAAGCCGAGCCGGGGCCCTGGACAGCCGTAATCAATCCTTGTCTGAGTGACGCAGCGGGGATTTTCAGCTGGAGATGGTCTGACAGCAACAGGTTTTACACAGTCCAGGGCCATTCCACGTGGACCAAACTGTTTCTTCTGTTTTGTCTATAAATGACTTTGAAGGGCTTTTGGTGTGTGTGTGTGCACGTGTGCACTCTCATGTGTGTGCATGTTGTAGTTGTGTGTTTGGTGATCTGCAGCTGGGCACCAGTACAGTGGGGTCTTAAGATGACAGTGGAGATTGCAATAAAAGGAAACACACGGTTTAAACATCCACGGCCCCAACAGAGCGCCGTGATATAGCAAGGCTGGGATTTCCTCTTCTGATAGTTTTCATCTGTACTTGCTCAGCTTCATCCCCAGGGCTTAGGGCTGTAGGGGAGTGGATTTCCTCAAGTGCTGTGGATCAAACATTTCCCCCTCTGTTATCTCCCTTGTCAGAGTAAATTGCTGCACTGTGCAAGTCCATACGAAGATGTGCGTGCCATGGGATCTTGCCTGAATGAAATGGGCACTAAAATGCCCTTTTCCTTTGGGATAATCCCATGACATTAAAAGTGTATTAGCTGCTCTATTTAGTTATTATAGAGCCAGGAAATAATTCCCAGGGGCAGGAGGGCGTAAGACTTCTGCCTCTTCCTCCTGCTCTGTTGGGAATTTGCATGGAGGTCTTTTATCATGGGTGGGCTATGTGAGGTTGCTTTGGGGCCCTTTGTGTGGATCAGGAGAACAGTAGGTGGTAAGCCCAGGAGGGCCCACAGCACAGTGTGTGAGCAGACAGATATTTTCCAAGGCCAGAAAACGTGCAGCAACACCACCAAGAATCCGAAGTAGTGGACTTGTGAGGGCTAAAGTCAGCCCTGTAGCAGGATGAGAAGGGAGACCCAGCCAAGTCCAGAGTTTGTCTTTCAGGGTAAGCTGCTCGTTCCTGAAGCGGGTTCTCTACCAGTCAGGGTCCTATTGGGCTGGTGCTGTTGTGAGTGGTTGGTTAGGGGCCCAGCTAGCACAACTGGCCCACTGTGGAAGGGACTAGAGGTGTCTTGTGACTTTTGTGGGTGGCATGTGGCTTCAGGGTCTCCATTTGCCTTCTTTGGAAACTATATGTGATTTTTTTTTTTTCTTTAAAAAAATTTTTTTAGTTGTTGTTGGGCCTTTATTTATTTTTATGTGGTGCTGAGGATTGCACCTAGTGCCTCACACATGCTAGGCAAATGCTCTACCACTGAGCCCCAGCCCCAGCGTCCTATAAGTGATTTCAAAGTATGTTTCTGACAGAGGAAAACTAAGACTTCTATGCAATTGATTTTTGCAAATATTACTTCCTAGGCACTCTTCTGAGCATGTGCATGTATGTGGGGCACACGTGTATCCTGGTGTCCATACATTTGCATGCCTTGGCTCAGGAACATGCTCAGCTGATCAGCCCTTGTCTGGGGCATGATCCAAGTCCTGCCCTCTTCAACTCTCCCTCTGACTCTGGGCTGAGTGTTATTAGCTTTATTTCAGCTCCACTGTGAGGGACAGGGGCATTTTGTTGACCAGCCCAGAAGCCTAATGGCCGTTTCCAGTGCAATCTTTGTGGAAAGTGGATCTCTGGATCTACCACTGGGCTCTGTAAGTCCTACCTGTAAGTCCGAGCCTGCCTGTTTGAGTTCCGCAGCCTGCTGACTGCTCACCTGTGCTCACCTCAGCAACTGTTCTCCTAACTGGCCTCTCTTGTCTGTGATTACAAGATGGCGGCACATTTACATTTACTGTCAAGTTACAATGACTCCAACACCCTCCTCTGCTCAACTAGTTATCCCCCTCAGTCCTTATATTGCAGTGCCTTAACTACTTCCATAGACTAGTCATACATTTCCCCTTTGCCTAAAGGAAACTCATTGCTGGCAGTGCCCATCGTGAAGGCACACAGGTCTGGGCTGTGGAACTGTTGCCAGCTGCTGCCAAAGTGGCCCAGGTGCCAAAGCAGGACTGGGCTTCGTTCAGAGATGGGGAGAAGGCCCTGTCTCATTTGTGTTTTTCTTTGTCACCAGGCCCTGAAATAGCTCTCTGTGAGTACCTAGAATCTCTTAAAAGATCTTGAATCTCTCAAATGCCCTTTGGGACCTCCAGAGGCCTCTGTACCTCCTACTTTGCCTAGAATCTCATTAAGCCTCTGATGGAAACAATATTGTCTACTTCAGGATCTTGTTCTTCCAACCAGAGGGGCTCAGTCACTCCCCAGGGCCCAGCTGAACTAGGACCAACCCCAGTCATGCCCTCCAGTCATTAACCCCATCTAAACTCCTCCCTCAGTCCTTGGGTTGTCAAACACATGTCACATATCACTGGGTGCAAGATAATACTAGTGATGGTGGGATAGCGTATGGTGGAGCAGGGACAGGTGGCACAGAAGGACCGTCTGTGGCCACCCGCCAGGATGCTCAGTGACATGTTAGATATTTCTGTTCTTAGTAGTGCTCACAGCAGACTTGGATCACGTTGCTGCGAAGACCTGTAGGAGTTTCAGGATAACCTTGTAAAGAGCCACTAACCTTAACAGCTCCTGCCAGCTGGAGAGAGTGCTAATTTAACAATCCCTTATTACCCAATGAGTGTGTCATGGGGATGAAAAGTGTGGCCCTAAGAACCAAACAGGCACTTAGAAACTTTATGATCCTCTTTGCCTCTGCACCCCTTAAAGTCAGGGCCCCCTCATATAATCCACAGTCTTTTGGATGTACCCCAAGTACAAGACTTTGTTGCTTCTTGGTCATATGATCAAATTAGTCTTTATTCCCCCCCCCCCCCCCCCCAGTGTTAGTGGGCTGAGAAGAATGGAAAAATCTGGGTCCTGGGTTCTGGAGAGCCCTCTGTTTCTTTCATTTGGAATGAGGAGAGTTTTTAATTTACATTGGTGGCAGAGTTTGAAGGATGAGGAGGGGGTGGGCACATGACTTTCTCCCAGCTCTTGCTTTCTGAGTTCTGTTGGCTAGTATTTGGTGACTGGAGGGGTACAAGCAGGTAACAAAAATAGATGGTTTTGCCTGTGATTAAGATTTGAGGTCCTGTTGGAGCTCAGGGTGGTTACGCTGTAGGACCCTGCTTGTTCAATGAGATGCATGCCTGTAGCATCCCAGTTTTCCCTTCCTGGCCTCACGGAAGTCCCACAGGGCTGTGTTGCAGCAATTCCATTTCCCACAGATAGCTATTAGATCCTTAGTGGTCTCAGCTCATCCAGTGACTTCAGATTCCACTTGGTGCATCTGCTTTTCTGCCCGGGATAACCAGCTCCCGGGGAGAAGGCGGCGTGTCAAGCTCTGAGACTCAATGTGCCTGAGACTCTGTTGTCACTCTGTTATCTGTGGGGAGCTGCAGGTTTTGGGGGCTGCTGATGGGCTTGGGTTTGCTCAACTGGTTGCCTGCAGCGTGGCCGAGCTCATTACCTTGGCCGCCCAGCCGCTTCCTTGACCTGAATAGGCTCCTCTTTTTCATCTCCCCTGTCCATGTTCAGGGATAAGATCCTCCTACTCAGTCCCTCTGCTGTCTTTCATTCCCCTGCTGGAGATTTCTAAAGTTCAGGTCTGATCTTGCCCTTTCCTTCCTTCACTGGCTGCCAATTCTTTAAAAGAGGAAAAAAGACAGCTGTGGGGTTTCAAGACCCTCCATGATCTCACCCCCCACCTAGCCCTAAACCCTTACTTCTTCCATAAATGGTAGTTTCAAAACTGTATTTTGAAATTAGTTCACTTGTCCACTCATGTGTAACTGTGACTGTGGCTTACAATGACCTTTATACATCTCTTTCTACTTTTAGAAATCCTTCATGGCCCAGTTTCCAGCCCCATCCCTGAGAAATCCTCCTGGATCCTTCCAGTCTGAATTAACCTCTCACTCTGACCCACAGAACATGGGTCAGCTGCTCTGTCTCCAGCACAGCAGCCCAGCCCTGGGGCATCCTAGGTGCTCAGCAGTTCTTGGCTGAATGGATGCCTCTTTTTTGGTCCCTCCCTACCCCGCCCCTCCTCTCTTTTCAGCTTTAGGAGTTAGCTTCTGCTCTCTCTCCTCTTGGGCTTCCCAGCTTCCCATTTTCACATATTTTATCCTCTTGTCTTTTGGAAACTTGGGCTTTGCTTCCTGGTTGCTGGTTTCAAATATGCAGCCCCTATGGAGTTAGCTGTCCCCGTGTTGGTCTCTGCAATTAGATCAGCTCTTGGGGGCAGGGCCTGTGTTCTTGTTTATTTTCATAACCCGAAATGCACCTAGCGTAGTGCCTTGTAACTGAAGGGGGAGGGGGAGGAAGTGTCCAGAAACCTCTCTGAGTACCTATGGGGAGGGGTGTGGGTCTGATGGGCTCTTCAAAGCAGACATTCTTTGGAATTATTATTATTATTTTAGTTTTGTGTTTTATGTTTTTCTCTTTTTTTGTTTATTGAGATATAATTTGCATGGGGTATAATTCTCCTTTTTAGGTATACGCTTTTATGAATTTTAATAAATTTATATAGTGTGTAACTACTACCATAACTAGGAATATTTCCATCACCCCCAAACAGTCTCTCATGCTTCTCCTCCTATTTCCAGTCCCTGGTAATCACTGATCTGATTTCTGTTTAGTTTGGCCTTTTTCAGACTGTCATAGAAATGGAATCATGTACCATGTAGTATTTTGAGTCTGGCTCCTTCACTTAGAATAATGCTTCATTTTTTTTTTTGGAAATTTGATGACCCGATCCACACTGTATGTGTACCCACTTTTCCAGAAGGCTGGCATGAGGCGTGGGTTTGGGGGTGCAGATGTGGTTGGTGTAAGTTGAAGCCTGGGTTCTCTTTAGACCCAAGTTCCAGTCGCTCTCTCAAACTCACCGACCCCCTCATCCTCCCACCAGGGGCACCTGGTGAAAGACAGCCTTCCCTCATGGGTCTTGACCTGTCATCCCCATGGTTGTGGGGGGCACAGCGGAGGAGGGAAGCTGGGTGGTGGTGGGTGAAATGACCACTAAATTCCTCCCTTGGGGAGGGGGTGGTGGAGGGGTGAAGAAGGTCAGGCCTCTCCTGACTGAAACAACAGAAGTGGTTCCAGCTGCCCCACAGCTGGAGGGGGTGTCTGCTTTCCCTCAGCAGCGTGAAAAGCTCTTTAATCGGGGCGTGCTGTTGTCAGGCCCACGGTGGAGGTGTGCAGAGGAAGAGCAGATGCGGAGCTGCTGCCAGGCCTCCCCTTCCCTTTGACCTCCCTTATCTCCCCTCCTCCATCTCCGCAAGTCCCACTCTGAAGCTGCCGGGAGGCCCTCCTTCGCACCTGTGTAAATGCGGTGGTCGTGGGGTCAGGGAAGGGTGAGCTCGAGCTGGCAGAAGTGGGGATGTGGATTTTCTCTGCAGATGATGGATCCAACAGTGGGTGGGCGAGTGATGGTTTGATGGGAAACTCCTCTTCCGTCCCAAAGATGTGGCCCCGGGAGAAAAAGGCCAAGGTCTGGTGTTGCAGATGGTAAGGCAAGTGGCAAGAGGAGACAGTCCCTGGTGGGAGAGTAAGTGGCTGAGCCATAGTTAGACGGCTGGAATGCGATGTGCCACTCTCTGTTCTAGGCATTGGCTCCGGGAGGGGCATTTCCCTGTTCGATAGCAGATTTACCTCCCAGAGATGCTTTCAAGTGCTTGAGTTCTAAAAACTTGAGCTGGACTTTGAAAAAAAAAAACAAAAAAAAAGAATTCTTCTAGGGAAGCTCTCTTTGCCTCTGGAGTCCTTCTCTTCTCCTGTCTATTTAAGGGGCTGCTGCCAGAGACCCCAACCATGGTTGCTGAAGCGACCAGCAGAGCACCCTGCCCCTTAGCAGGCCTCAGGGCACAGTGCTTGATGTCCCTCCCCTGAGGAGGCACTGATGTGGTAGAAAGAATCAAGGCCATTAGTTGGACCTCAAGGGTGCTGTACCACTTGCTAGCTTAAAGAGCTTGGTTTCCTCCTCATTCATCTAAGCCACATGTGTTCATGGAAGACCCGTTTTGCTCAAGGCACTTGCCGGACGCCGGGCATCCTGCAGTGTGGCACTTAGATCTTGGGTGCTGCCCACAGAGGGCTTTCAGCCTAGCGCAGGAGGGCAGGCAAGAAATGTCTAACTAACCAAATGGTCATTTAAATCATGATTGTGGCACAAGCCACAGTGGAAAGTAAGGGGGTCTCAACCTACTTGGAAAGTCAGGTGCCTCCAGGAAGCAGCACTTGCACTAGGTTGGAAGGATGAATGGGAGTCTGGGAGGTAGAAACGTGTTCCAGGGAGAGGGGCCAGTATGTGCAGGTCCCGAGGTGGGAAGGAGCAGTTGGATGGGGCTGTGATTCTACCTGTCTCCTTCTCACCCAGAGGCACACGGGTAGGGGTTTTTCCCCTTCTCTTTCCTTCCCAGTCGGCATTTGCAGATTGGGCCTTTGCTGGTGGAGAAAACTCATAGGTATTTACAACGCTGAATCTGTGGGAAAATGAATGAAAGTGCCTTAGAAGTGAATCCATGCTATCCTGTAGCTGTTGTCTTACTCAAGTGCATGCATGTGGTAGCTGACAGAGAAGCCAGAGTGTCAAGCACACAGGCTGTTTGTCAGTTTTCCAACTTGACATATATACTCATTTCAGGCTCAGCAATCTAGATGTCTCAGATTTCTACCCGACTTATGGGTGAGTTGGTACCTGCAGGAAGGGCGAAAGGTTTCCTGCAGGCCTGGGTGAGGAGGCCCAGCCAGGCTCACTGCGAGCAAATTCCATAATCACCTGGTGATAGCAGCCCTGGATTTGTGGGTACTGTCTCAGCCACACGGCTACTTTCTTTGCAATGACTTAGGAATTTATTTTCCTTTTCTTTAATTCAAGGATAAAACACTGTGTTTAATGCATAACTGTCCTTATTTAATAGATGTTCTTTAACAGAAAAGAAAGAATAAACAGCTTCCAACACTCTATGCTTGGAAGTTTTAAGCTTCTGGTGGTGGTCAGACAAGAACCTCTTTCTTCAATTGTAAGCGATAGAGAGAGGGGTGCTTATGCATAACATGAATTTGGTATGGCTTGGTATTTATCCATTTACTCTCCAGACACCCTGAACAACTGCTTTGGGTTAGGCACTGTGTTAAGCCCTACGTATATAAATAGGGGTAAGACACATCTTTTGTAGACATGTAAACAGATAAATGATAATGTATGTTGAAGGGATTTTTTTATTGGTACATTATAATTATACATGATAGAGGTTTATTATGCCATATTTGTACCATAATTTGATCAGTCTAGTTCTCCAGTAGTTTCTCTTTCCCTCCCTTCTTCCCCCCTGCTGTCTGCTTACTCTACTGATCTCACTTCTATTATTATTATTATTATTATTGTTTTAATTAGTGCATTGTAATTTTATATATATAATTTTATATATATATCTATTTATATATGTAATATATATAACATATAATATATTATATTTATATATATTTATATTATTTATAAATATATATTATTATATTATATATATATATATTAGCTGTTGACCTATATGTATATATAGTTATATATATACATATATATGTGTATATATATAAAAAGCAGGATTTGTTGTGGCATATTCATATATGGACATAACATAATATGGTAGATTTTGTTCCCCAGTACTTCCTCATGCCCTTCCCTCTACCCTTCTTCCTTTACCCTGTTGGTCTATTGAGGATTTTTTGATAAAAGTATGAATACAGTGCAGCCCAAGCTCTAGGAAGCTAATGGTGTTGTTTCAAATATGAAAGCATTTGCTTTTTTAGGATGATAAGCTCAGGGGCACCCAGAGTGGAATTTGAACTTGATTGGAGAGGAAAGACTGGTGGCAAAAAGTCAAACATTTAGGTGAGTGATAAGGGACTAAATGTAGCCATCATATATGAGAGAGGAGAGTCTGTTAGAAATATAGGCCCCACTGGGCCTCATCCATTCCAGCTACCCCAGTTGAAGGTCAGGGGGTGAAGCCACAGTGAATGTTCCAGCGCCACCCAAGCTCCCAACCAGATGTAGTTGAACACATAACCTCAGCTGCCACCATGGTGAGCAGAGAAGAACCTCCCTGCTGAGCCCCACCAGCCCACGGCATTATGAGAAATGATAAATCATTGTTCCAGGCTACTAAGCTGAGGGGTGGTTTGCTTGACAGCAATAGATAAGTGAAGCAAAAATGTTGAAAGTGAGTACTTAAAGCTGTGTTAAGTGTGAATTTATTAAAGAAAAACCTCAAATTTGTTTTGAGTTTGGCCTGTGAATTTTTAAAAATTTGCTCTTTTTAGATATGCATGACAGTAGAGTGCCTGTGATTTCTGAGTATGATATTGTAAAGAGAAATGCAATTGCTGCTCCAAATTGTGGACTTCACTCTCCCAAACCCTACCAAGAGTTTTTTAGTATGGCTCTGTCCTGCCCCTCTACACCTGGGGGAAGTGGAGAGATATACATGTTACCAGGAAAATACCTGTTTAGAGTTTTAGCCACAGATTAAATCAGCATGGTACTAGCAGGTGGAAGTGGAGACTGTGAGAATAGCTCTATATTAGAAAGAATTGAACATCTCCTTGCAGATGGAGCCATGGGCTGGCTCTGTTGTTCCTTACATTGTCATGGAAACTTGGCAGTCGGTCAAACCCAACACAGCTTGTGGTATTGGGGTGGTCTCCTTGGGCAAGAGCCCTGGCAGGGTTTGCATTCTACTCTGCCTGAGACTGAAGGGTAGGGATCAGCATGTATGCCTTTCAGATGGAAAGGATTATTGGTTGAATATTGATTTTTTTTTTTTTTCTTACTCTGATCTCTCCCATGGCAGTGCTGCCCCAGCGAACAGCTTACTTTTCCAATGGAAAGGATGACTTGTTTATATGTAGATCAAGTGCCTGTCCTACTTTACAAATGTGAGCATAACACAAAATATTTGGAGTCATCTACTCCCCAAGGAGAAGGGGTGGGAGAGACAACTGCAGATGCACAATTGTCCTGGCGCTCTTTGTTTGGCTTCCGTATTAGGCAATCATATTTAACATTATTATTTTGTTTTATTGTCTATTGGTTAGGAAGAGGGAAGGGAATCTATGTAGGGATTTTTATGAAAACACAATTTCCCCCCTAGAGGAAAATGGTTCAGTGTTTGGCTTGTGGGGGAGACTGCTTGGCCCTGCCCAACACCATAAATTTCCACCAATCACGATTGCTCTGGAGTCCACAACAACAGACTTCTGTGATCCAGGGGTCACATCCCAGCTGGGTGACTCCAATTCTTTGAGTTTTGCTTGTGTTCTGAGAGAACTGACCACAGTCTCAGCCTCATGCCGAGGACTTCTATCCTGTACCTCTGTCACCTGCAAGACCCTCCTGACTTCATGTGGACTGTGTCAACCTCCTGGGGTCACTTAGCTGTTGACCTATAAGTAATGGACTGATTTGCTGTCTGGTTTCAAAATGCAGAAACTATTCTCAGAATCTGCTCTTTTTGCCATTAGTCCAATCAGTCTTCACCTGACTCAACCAGGAGAAACTTGGTTGAGGCCTACCCGCCCTCTCCTGTTGGTTTATTTGCTAGATGGGCTTTTGCATATGGTAGCCTCTAGCTGTACACAGTCATTTCAGTTAAAATTGACTACAATTAAACACATCTAATATTTGGTTCCTCAGTTGCATTTGCTATATTTCAGTGCTTCATAGCCACCTGAGGTCTGTGGCTACTGTGTTGGACAGGGGGGATATAGACATTTCCATCATTGTGGAAAGTTCTATGGATCTGTATGGTTTGTCACATTGTGGAGTGCTTAGGATTATGTCCTCTCTTAGTATGGCTGTGGTTTCTGCTAACATGCTGTGTGGTAGCTGCTTGCTTGGGGTCTCCATCCTAGGGTGTAAGCTCATGGAGGGCAGGGGCCATACTGGTTGTGTGCTTTTTGGGTCTGTGGGGCTTTGGGCTCACTGCTGATGCCTACTCACTGGATATAGTGTAGAGGAACAGAGTGATGAACAGACTTTGTCCTCAGTATTTGTGGACCCAGAGTAATTCATCTCTTCTATGAGGCTCCGTTTTATAGAGCTCATTGCCTGTTTCTGAAAGCAATGACAAAGACACTCAGTTCTCAAAACAGATGAAAACGAGACACCACAGTCAACGGAAGATGGTCTTTAGCAATGGCCCTGTGCTGCGTCTGAACTTTTTACAGGACTCTTGGGAGCCCTTCCGAAGCTGAGAACCATCTCTGTGTGTTGGGTAGGTGGGTCTTCTGGGGCTCTTTGACCTGTCTGTGTGCGCACAGAGTGCTCCTCTTGTTGTTGAGCGTGTCTCTGGCACAGCTGCCTTGGAGTCTCTGTTGGCACAGAGAGAACCATTTCCAAACCAGATTTATGGCCTGAAGTTCAATGCCATGGTGACGCCTGAGGCTCTCTTCCCTGAGCTACAGAACAGACAACAGTGCAACCTCTACAGTTTGAAAAGAAACTTTGTCTTTTTTCTCTCCCTCCTTTTTTGGGTGTGTTCTCCTAAAAACAAACAAACAAACAAACAAAAAACCCTATTGAAATTCCAAAGAAAGAAGATGGGTAAGAACTTATTTATGACTTATAGCATGATAGGTAATTTAATTTTCATAATAACTCTAGGAGGCTAGGTATGTAAGTATTTGTACTTCACAGATGAGAACACTAAAGCCTAGAGAAATTACATAACTTCCCTAAGGAAAAACAGCCTGTGTGTGTTCTGCTGGGAGTGATACTCAAAGCATGTCTCCAGAGCTGTGCTTCCAACCACCAGGCCACACTGCCTTTCATTGTTACAAAGCATCATCACAAACAAAAACATGGAGCCAGCTGCGAAAGTGAATTCACAGAATCAGAAGCTGTTTACCAAAAGCCTATGTGGACCCAACACTAAATGCTAAATCTCTAGATGAGATAGTCTCACCTTCCTAGTGCTTCAAGGCCACTGTGAGATGCTTTCTTTTTGAGTCGGGGGTGGGGGGGGGTGGGGGGGTGGGGGAGTACCAGGGATTGAACCCAGGGTGCTTAACCACTGAACCACATTCCCAGTCCTTTATTTTTTATTTTGAGACAGGGTCTTGCTGAGTCACTTAGGGCCTTTCTAAGTTGCTGAGACTGGCTTTGAACCTGCAATCCTCCTACCTCAGCCTCCCAAGTTGCTGGGATTATAGGCAGGCACCACCATGCCCAACTGTGAGATGTTTTTGATAAGGTTCTGGTTGTGGAGTGGGGCAAGGACAGGGGCTTCTGGGCCACCTCTGCTTACCACATAATGCCACAGAGTGGGCAGAGGAGAAGGCATGGCTGGAGAAGGGCAAGCCTCAAAGCACTGCAGGGAGGAGTGGTTCCAGGGGGCCCCAGCGAGCAGGATCCTGGGACACCAGGCCTGTCACTCATACCAGCAGGTTCTGAGGTGATGTTGCATGGGAAGTGCCACTGCACAAATGCATTCCTCCCACAAGTAACCAAGGGCTGGAGGCTGGGGATGTGTTTATAGGTCAAATAGACATTATCCTTATCATCTGGAAATTCAGAGTTGGGGTTTGTGTTGTTAATCAAATTACACAAATAAATTCCTCACCACACATGTCAGGAGCTATGGCGTGTGAGAGATCACTTCGGGGAACCATCTCCACCTGAGAGTCAGGGAGAGCCGAGTTGGTGTGAGCCCAGACCCAGTGCAGGGTGGGAGGGGTGCAGAAGGTAGAGCCGTGGGGCTCACAGGAGAAAGGAACTGGCTACAGTGTGCACAAGTGGTGAACAGGGGACAGAGTCAGAGGGTGGCCAGGGAGGGACCCAGGTCAGAGTCTGCCAGGTCTGGATGCCATGCGGAGGTCCCGGGGGCAGCGGGATGCTTGTCAAGTGTTTAAGCTAGGCAACCCAAGGGGTGTCAAGGCCACAGATCCTGCACAGGGGTTGATGTGCAGACACCCTGCCTCCCATACTATCCCTGTTAGCTCATCCCTTGGTGCGGCAGCTGGGGACTGAGTGGGCTTCCTCTTGATAGGACTTTGCAGTTTCTCTCTTTTTACTCCAGAACACTAGGCTCTATTCAGTGGTGTGCTCATGAGAGACATCAGGACATTTCTCTCTGACCTTTGGGCAGGACTCAGGTTTAACCTGTGATGTGTGGGAGCCCTGGGCCTCTGAAGAGGGGCTGAGTCGCCCCGTCTGTCCTGATGAGGCCTGTGTCACAGGTTGAGCCCAGCACCTGGGCATGAAGTCAAGGTCGTGGGGCGTGGGGTGGGACCTGGCTTTACTGCTGAGATGTGCTCTGTGGAGTCACGGACTGGCTCAGCCTCTCGTGATCTGGCTGGGGGCTGAGAGGAGGGCTGTGTGTTTCCAGTTTTCCCTTGAAGGGTGTGGCACTGCCTCTGGACCTTTCTCTGCTCTTCTGGACAAGTTCTCAACTGTTTGCTTCACACAGTGGTCCTGCAAAGATGTCTGAATCAGAGCTGTGTTCACGCCTCTGAAACCTCTGTGAGCTTGCTGTCATCACACAGTCGGCTTCAGCATTGCTGGTGGCCACAGCTGTGCTCTTGACACTGCCAGGCATCACTCCCTCCAGCCCTATATAGAGAATCTTAAGCATGCCCAGGGCCCTGCTGTGTGGGTGGATGAGAGTGGACCCCTTCCAGGCCCCAATATTCTCATCCTATTGTGCATTGTACTGGCCCAATGCCGTTCTCCTGCTGCGTTCAGCAGTTGTTAACAGGGGATTCACTAGTGAAGAATTTCATGGCCACGAAGAGGTTTGGAAGAGGCATCACTGTTCCTTGATCTTGTTACTTATGATTGCTGTGCAACAAACTACTATAAAATTAATGGTTTACAACAATGGGTTATTGTTATCTCTGTCAGTTCTCTGGTTGACTGGGCTCAGCTGGGTGGTTCTTGCTTGGGGTCTCTCATGCAATGACTTATTTTCATCTCTATTGATTGCAGTCCATTGACAGCTGGGCTGGACCGTGTGCCTGGGTTTATTGGGCATCTCTCTCTCCACGTGGTTCTAACACCAGATGACTTGGGCTTCCTCATAGTATGGTGGTCTTAGAGTTGTTAGGCTTCTTATATGTTGGCTGGTTTTCCCCAGAGTGAGAAAACTGGAGGAGGAGGAAACTGCCAGGCTTCTCATGACCTGGTGCAGATGTCCCCAGATGTCACTCAATACCCTTTTATTGGTGAAGCATGTTAGACAGTGAGGCCAGTCTATTTTTTTTTTTTTTTTTTTTGTGGTACCGGGGATTGAACTCAGGGGCACTTGACCACTGGGTCACATCCCCAGCCCTTTTTTGTATTTTATTTAGAGACAGGATCTTACTGAGTTGCTAAGTGCCTCTCCATTGCTGAGGCTGGCTTTGAACTTGTGATCCTCCTGCCCGAGCCTCCCAAAGTGCTGGGATTATAGGTGTGCGCCACTGCGCCCAGAGGCCAGTCTACATTTATGTGTGACTACATAACTCAATAGGAGGACTAGCAAATAATTGCTCTATCTTTAATTCATTATGTCTCCATAATGCAAAAGGATATATTGAAGATGTCCGAGAATTCCTGTACAAAAACAAAAAACAAAAAACGAAAAAATGAACCTGTTTAACCCAGCATTTTCCAAGCTGATTATTATTTCTGTTAAAATCGGGAAATACCTTCCTCTCAGAAAGTCACTTAACTTGTAATTCTGCCAGAGAACTCTGGGCAGAAATGGAAGGGTTCTCGATTTGGGGCTCAATACCATCATATAATAAATAAAATTTGCCAAAGATGGAATTTGGAGAGGGAACATGTTCTGGATTTGAGGTTTCATGGTTGTCTATATGGATGGAGAAGCCAAACATCCTAGAGGCTAAAGCTTTGATTTTATTTCCTGCTGATCTGGGTTCAAGTTCAGCATCCACTCCTCATAGCTATGTGACGTTGGGCAAGTTACCCCTTCTGGGTTGTTGTGATGTCTAATGGGATTTGGCCTGTGGATTTCTTGCTGCAGTGACTGTTCATGGTCAGTACATGTTAGACATTATGGTTCTTAGGGTGTAAAGGATGGCTTCTTTGGTTAGACTTTGTGTCTGCTCAGTTCCCTTCACCTCTAGGGTTTTATAACTTTGGGTTTCTTTGATACCTTCTTCCCAAGGGCAGCCTGGTACAGGAAGTCATGGACTTTCTCCTACTTTTCTTGCAAAAGTAACCTCTATACCCTCTTGCTTTCTTTTTCCTAATCTAGTTTCTCATAAGTGACCGTGACCCTCAGTGCAACCTCCACTGCTCCAGGACTCAACCCAAACCCATCTGCGCATCCGACGGCAGGTCCTACGAGTCCATGTGTGAGTACCAGCGAGCCAAGTGCCGAGACTCGACCCTGAGTGTGGTCCACCGAGGCCGATGCAAAGGTGAGTCCAGGGGAGGCTGCTGGGACCCCAGGTCGCTGCACGGCACAGTCACTGTGGTGGGGGCTGGGGCGGGGGCTCAGCATGCCTCTGTTCCTCTGGTTTGTTGTCCTGTCTCTCTACCCCTAACATCAGGGGTAGAGAAGGGAAGGAAGAAGCTCTACCTGAAGGAATGAGCGTTTTCCTGTCTTTCAGTCGCTGCCACCAGGCTAGGGCTTAGAGAGATGTGTTGCTCTCTGGCTGGTCCTTTGTTGTGCTTATTTTTGTTTAAAAACAGATGTCAAGTTTTGTTGATGACCCCTGAATAGGGATTTCAAATTGTTGACCACAGGGTGTGTTTTTGTAAAAAAATCTGCTCTAAAACATTAAAAACATTTGAGACAACATTTAAGAACTGGGGTATTCACGCCCCCCACCCCCAAAATTTTTTTTTGGCTTTTTATGTTTCTTTTCCAAAATTCAAATTTCTGGTAATATTAGGTGTGTGTTCCTACAAAGCAGCACATGACTAGAGGTTCCCCCCCACCTTTTTTTTTTTTTTTTGGGTACTGAGGGATTGAACTAAGAGGTGCTTTATCAGTGAGCCACATCCCCAGCCCTTTTTATTTTTTGAGACAGGGTTTTGCTAAGTTGCTCAGGCTGGCTTTAAACCTATGATCCTCCTGCCTCAGCCTCCTGAGTCACTGGGATTACAGGCATATGCCACTGCACCCAGCTGAATGTCCTTCTTCTTGTACCCCATTTATATCACTTTCCTGAGTCCTAGGCATATTTGAATTTGTGGCCCTGGATTGCTTAGAGACATTACAGGAATTATAGAAGGCCAAGTAGGCTGCCCTAGAGTCTTTGCTCTTCTAAAGAAAGTGCTAGCAATTCTTGAACCATAAAATATCTTGGAGACCTCTTGGGTTTATTCTCTTTAGGATAAACCTCAGGAAAAAGTAATGAAAGTGGAATACTTTTTTTCCTGGGAAAGGGTAGGGGTACTTGGGAGAAAAAATAGTGGGACCTCCTATAAACATGAGCCCCCCACCCCCACCACCACCATTCATTTTTAAGAAAAACATTGAGAGGAAGCTAAGGCTGATCAGCTGTCACTAGCCTTGGCCCTTGTACTGTTGGACAAGTTGGTGGCATGGGCTTCTCTGCTGGTAGAAGGGGCTTCTCTTGTTCCTGCCAATGGGCAACCATTTTGTGCCATGGCTTCAGGGTGGAATCCAAGTGAAATATGAAATACGCTCCTCTCGCCTTTTAGATGCTGGCCAGAGCAAGTGTCGCTTGGAACGGGCTCAAGCCCTGGAGCAGGCCAAGAAGCCTCAGGAGGCTGTGTTTGTCCCGGAGTGTGGTGAGGATGGCTCCTTTACACAGGTGAGGCCTTGGACACGTCTCGTGAACTGTGTGCTGGACTGGGGCAGCAGGGGAGGTGTCCCGAGAGCACGGGGGCTGCTGGACCCCTTCACTTTCTGAGAAACGGCTGAGTGAGTGGCTCTTGGACTCCCCTGCATGCTGCCTATCCCCGCCTGAGCCTCCATGCCGCCTCTTGCCAACTGGCATTTGGCCCTGACAAGATGCATGGAACTCTGAGCCAGGAAACTGGCATGGCTTGGTCCCCATCCTCCCTGCTGGCCGTCTCCTCTGAGGACCAGACCTGCATTGATTACTTTTTCTTATCCCTGCCAGTTTCCAGGGGCAACCTTGGTGTTCCCCTCACTGTTTATTACTCCTCCTCTGCACTCCCCTGCTTCCTACCCTTGTCCTTGAACAAAGCAGAGCCCTCCTTGAGCAAAAAGTGTGCTGTGGCTCCTGGAGCGTCTGTGCCCATGTGTGCATGGGCATGCATGGGTGTACATACACTCAGATTTGGAAATCTCTTTTTGGGCCACCTCTCATCCTGCATGGTCTTGAGGTAGTGCTTGGTGTAAAAGCAATGCCGACTGTGCTGCTATTGGCACAGACTGCTTCTGAAACTCAACAGCAGGGGGACAATAAGGTGCTCCTCAGGGAAGTTTCTAGGCTGGCCCTGCTACACAGGGGCTTGTGGCTGGGAGGCAGGAGGCTTCTCAGAGAGTCAGGACACATGCCAACTGGATGAAGGTGCTGTGGGGAAGGTCATTGGACAGGGTGAGCTTAGCATGATGGGGGATGATCCCCATGTCTGTGACTCTCCTTGCCCAGTAGAGCATCATTGGGGGAGTCCATGTCCTGGAACTGGGGTGGGGAGGACTCAAAGTTTCCCTGTAATTCTGGATCAATGGGCAAAGGATGCAGGCTGGCCCTTGGTCCGAGAGGTTTCAGGTTTTATTTCTGGGCTGGGTTAGGGGATTACTGGTTTCAGACTGATGCTGTTGGGTAGAAATGTGGAGGGGTGGTGGGGTGCGGATCACACATCAATGTGTAAAGGTTTTCCAGTTGACTGCAGCATACAGCAGGCTGGAGCAGTGGGGTAAACTGACCGTGCCTGCCAATCCTGGTGGAGGTGCTCCTTATTCATTTCCTTGTTTTATGCCTACCACAAACCACTGGGAAAGCAGTGGGTCATGGAGCGGAGGACTGGGGTTCAAGCCCAGAGCCCTCCAGAGGCCTCGGAATAAGTGGTTTCAAAGGAGGCAGCCTGGGGCTATGGGTCATGTGCTGCCCGTGGGTGCCAGGCCAGCCCCACGACCCTTGCAAGTCACCCAGCTACTCCGGGTCCCAGTTTCTTTATATGAAAAATAGGAGGTGATGATTATCACCTATTAAAAATCTCACATTAAAAATGAGATGATTAGGGCTGAGGTTGTGGCTTAGCAGTAGAGTGCTTGCCTCTCAACGTGTGGGGTGCTGGGTTCGATCCTCAGCATCACATAAAAATAAAATAAAGGTATTGTGTCCAACTACAACTCAAACAAAACATTTTTAAAAAATGAGATGATTATCTCTGCCTTTGGTATGTGTTATACATATGTTATATATTACTATTACCATTAAGTCATATATGATGTATTACTGTTATTATGATATATATTATGTATTACTATTATCATAACTGTTGTTAATGGTTATTATTATAGCTTCCCCCGTGAGGTTTTGATGAGGACTGAATGAGTGAACACATGTAAAACACTTGGAACAAATGAATGCCATATAAATGTCATCATTATCATCATGATTCTCGTCTCTACTATGGTTCTACTATTCAGGTCTTCCTAAGATTTTATGGACAATACCACTTAAAGGAAAAAAGAAAACAAAACAAAACCCTACGACCTTTCATTGAAACTCTCCAAGTTTGGAAATTGCTGAACTCTCTCAATTTCTTAATTTTTTTTTTTTTTTTTAGGGATTACAAGTGATATTTTATATAACAGTGGGATTCATTATTACATATTTGTACCTGCACACAGTAGAAATCAATTTTTAATTGTTAATTTTAGTAAAAAGAATATACAAAATCTTTTTTTAAAAAAATTGTTTTTTAGTTGCAGTTGTACTCATTACCTTTATTTGTTTTTCTGTGGTGCTGAGGATGGAACCTAGGGCCTCGCACATGCTGGGTGAGCACTCTACTGTTGAGCCACAACCCCAGCCCAACCTTTATTTTTGTTTATGTGGTTCTGAGGATTGAACCCAGGGCCTCACACATGCGAGATGTGTGCTCTACCGCAGAGCCATAGCCCCAGCCCCCAATATCCTTTGTATATATTCTAAACTGCATTGCTGAACCTCCATGTCTCGGGGAGGAACTCAGACCTTCTCAAATTAGTTTGGGGCCTAGGTGGGGTAGAGGTGACCGAGAGGAGGGCAGAGTCCACAGAGGTTGTCTATGCCTTCTCTAGGCTTCTGCAATCTTGGTGTGTTACTCATGAGGACAGTTGACCCCTGCCCTCCTGATTCTGGAGGGTTTGCTGCCTGTGACAACCTGCTGGCCAGCTTTTGTTTTGGTGAGGCCAGGCCAGACCAGGAGGTGTTTGCTGAAGGAAAAGAATTTCCAGATGAGTCCAGGATGAATTGCTAAATGAGAGAGCCCCGGGAGCCCAGCAGAGGTTGTACAGATGCTGGGTACCCCTCATTTATTGGACTGCCACGTGTTCTCAGGCCCAGCTGGCTCACCCCGGTGGGCAGGCGGACAGACAACGGCCCATCCCAGCTCAAGTGATTGATTGAAATGGACATGCTTTCTCCTGGTCAAAAATGCTGCAATAACTTTACAAAATGAGGCTGCCTCTTTGAGGGTGCTTCAGTCATACTGACAGGCCGCTGGAGTGCGGGCGACAAAATGCTTTTCTCCTTCCCCCACCCCCATCATCACTTAGTGGGTCTTGTTTTTTTTTTTCTTCTTCTTCTTTTTCTCTCCAAGACCAAAACCCAGAGTCAAGCTGCATTTCTTTAATGTTCCTTAGAATATTGACATGAACACATCCTGGTGTTAATAACAACGTATGTTAGCCCTGGGAATTATTACACACTCTCTTGAAGTTTATGGAGGGGATGATGGGGTCTAATGCGATTGGGTTTGTCTGGTATGGGACACAGCTTGAGACCACATGACTGAGGTGACTTTAATGGGGTTCAGATGGGACTCTACGGCTTCTGTTCTCTTCCTTTGTTTACCCTGGTCCTCTTTCCTCCAATGCCTGATCCAACTCCCTGTCACACATACACATGGTTCATCTGCCTCCTATAGCAGTAATACTAAAACTGCACATTAGATCATGTTAGATACTTTGTAATTAAAATTTTTTTTTGTAGTTGTAGATGGACAACATGCCTTTCTTTTATTTATTTATTTTTATGTGGTGCTGAGGATGCAACCCAGAGCCCCACATGTGCTAGGCAAGCGCTCTGCCACTGAGCTACAACCCCAGCCCCAAGATCGTGTTAGATTCTTAGAAGTCTCAAAACCCTAGTCCATGTCCATCTTCCCCCCAGACCATTAAATCAGATTCTGAGAGTGTGACCCAGACCTCATATATTTTGAGCTCCCTGGGTGATGCCAGTGTTTGGTCAAATTTTGAAGCTACTTAGAAAGGGCATCTCTACTCTTGTTTCTTTCTTTCTTTTTTTGTTGGTACTGGGGGGTTGAACCCAGTGGTGCTTAACCACCTCAGCTCTTTTTTTGTTTTTTATTTAGAGACAGAGTCTCGCTGAGTTGCTTAGGGCCTCACTAATTTGCTGAGGCTGGCTTTGAACTTGTGATTCTCCTCCCTCAGCCTCCCTGGCTGCTGGGTTTACAGGTGTGCCCCAGGGCGCCCGGCTCCACTATCATTTCTTGATAGCATTGTTGGATGGGGAGTTATGGCTCTTTGGTGACCTGTTAAGTTAGGAGCTACAGGCTCTGTCCTTTACTGTGATCGATTCTGTTTTCTCTTCTGGGTATCGGGAGCATAATTCCTGACATCTGGCCTACCAAGTCCCCCCAAGCTGATTAACTGAAATCCCAGCCATAGTGGAAGGGTGCTGGCTTGCCACCACCAGGAAGTGCTAGCTGCAGTTTGTCAAGCATGTGCATCTCCAAATGATGATGATGGGACTCTTTATGGAGTGCTAGCAAGTGCTAGGCACTGAGTTTTACTTCTACTGGTCTCCAACTACAACTTTTTGAGGTAGTTATTAGTACCCTTATGCATAAAGGAAACTGAGTTTCAGAGGAAGTGAATAGCAATTTGAGGTCATGGAGCCAGAGGATTTGTTTGGTTTCAGGGCCTGCGCTGTAACTATTTTGTGCTACAAAAGTGGCCTTGCTACATGTGTCTTTCATTTTCATCACCATTGTTATCCCAGAAGTTCCCTCTCTTGTTGCCCAATCAATCAAATACACATTAAAAAATCTTTTGATTATGGAAATTTTAAAAAACACAAAAAAGTAGGCATAATAACATAATGAACTCCATCACCAGCTTCAATAATGATTGACACATGGCCAATTCTGTTTCGTCTTTATATCATTTTCATCTCCCATCCCTAACTGAATTGCTTCAAAGCAAATCCCTAGACAACATATCTTTTCATCCCAAGCTGACAGTTTTGAGCTCCACTGTGTTCTGGGCTGTGTACTAGTTGCTATAGGGTTTAAAAAAAAAAAAAAAAAAAGATGTCCTGCTTCTGCCTTCAAGGGGTTTACATGCAGAAAAGATATTAAGGCAAATGCTAAAATGCCTATGTATAGCAGGTAATACAGATTCTAAAAGCCCATTAGCAAGTCATTTATTTGAAATTTGGAATGTAACTTTGTTGTTGAGAAAATATATACAAATTTAAATTTTGTGACCACAAACACCTTGTACAAAACTAAAAACAAGTGGCACACATTAGTCTTAAACAAAAAGAGCTAATCTTATGTAAATAACTCTTAAAATTTGGAAAGCAAAAGAGCTTAGTAGAAAAAGTGCACAGGACATAGCAACAAGTAGGTCACCCAATAATAATAAGTAGCCAATATGTGAATCTGAATGATGTTATCTTTCCTAGTCACTAAAGAAATACAAATAAAAAGGTGGTTTTGTTTAGCTTATTGAATCAGAAAAAAAAAATTGGAAAAGATGGTAATATTCGGGGAAAAGGCTACCCCTGAGGTATTGCAGTGGAGGAAGCAAATGGGTATCGACTTTTTTAAGGGGATGGTTTTGCAATGGGAGTCAAAAGTCCTTAACTGGGTCCACATTTTGGACCTGCAGTTCCACTTCTAGCGATTTAGTCTAAGGAAATAATTAAAAATATGTGAAAATATTTTGCCACAAGGATTCCCATCCAAGTTATGTTTATAGTAGCAAAAATTTGGAAACAACCAAAATATGCAATAATAGAGAATGGTTTAAAAATTGTTTAAACAAATTATGGCATAGTCACACCAGGCAACTACTGAAATGATGTGTTGCAGAGGCTCATTTTGCATAAGTGTATGTTGTGTGTTTTGGCCCAATAATTAAAAAGATAAATATTTTCATATTATTTTTCCTCAATAGAAAAGCAATCACAATCTGTAACAATAAGTTCTGACAACATAGAAATGCATAGGGTGGAGAGATAGAAACAGTGACTTATTTTCCTGAAGTAGCAACAATTGGGTCTATTACCCTCTAGATTTTTCCTTATGCAGACTTATTATTATTTAGGATAAATATAGTACCATATCATGTATTTTCATAACATTTTAAAATGAATTGTATTGTGGGCTTATTTCTAGTTAAATTTCTTATAGCTCTACCTCATTAAAAAAATGATCACATTTGTATTCCATGAGTCTTGGAAATTTGGGAATTAAATTTCCAGAAGGCAGATATTGGGTGAAAAGGTCCAACTTTAAAAAAAAATTTTTTCATATATATTTTTTGTTGTTTATGGACCTTTATTTTATTGCCGAGAATTGAACCCAGTGCCTCACACATGCAAGTGCTCTACCACTGAGCCACAACCCAGCCCAGGCCCAACTTTTTGAAGGCATTTGATGCATACGACTAAATTGTTTTCCACAGATGTTGAGCAATTATGTGGTTGACTAATGGTTGTTATCAGCCATATTCTCAAACCATTTTAATTTTTTGTTTTAATTGATTATGGTTCTAATAGTATTATTATAGAATATGAAACACCATTTATTATTACTTCTATAATAATAAAGTGTTACATTTCCTATCTTTGAGCCCCATGGTCCAGGAGCAATCTTTCTTGATGCAGCTCTGCGAGAAAATTAACAACTTTTCCCATTTTTATTCATTCGAACCACTGGTCTTCCCATTAATGCATGAACATATGCATTATTCCCTGAGGTCATTTTCTTGCATATAGAGGTCCTGGGAGCCGTAATTTGTTCTTGATTATGCTTTGTTCTGAAGTTGGAGTTTCAAAGAAAAGTTGTGTGGCTTTTTGACAAAGGCAGTGGGTTCCCTTGTCATTTCTATAAGTCCTTACTGTTGTATTTCCTACCACCCATGGAGATGCAACACTTATTTTCCAAGTGCCTGGAGTTGGTCTATGAAGCAGGACTTGTTCCTTTTTAGCTTCCCCCTACCCTGACTTCCCCCACAGTACAGAATTGCTCTTCCTGATGTCATTCCTGCAGACCTGAGTTGTGTGACTAACTTGCCCTGGAAACACCTTGGTTTATCATCTGGTCCTCTCTTCTAGCATCTCAGCAAGTGCTGAAGGTATCAATGCTTTATGTGAACTGTGAGCCTTTGTTGGCCTGGGCTGATTAAACATTGGCTGGTTGGGGTGCTGAGGGTACTTGTGGAGTGGAAAAGATTTGTTCCATTTTTGAGGAGAGTAGATCTCTGAGCCAAAGGCAATGGTCATTTTTGTGTTAATGTGGAAAGATCTTGCCTGGAGCAACAGTGTGAATCTCTCCTCAGATAGTGTGGAGGACTTTTTAGGTGAAGAACCAAGACCCAGGGTACATATGTCAGCTTTTTTCCAGGCATGGATTGCTCCTTCTGATGCCCCAAACAGAACCAGTTCTTAGGTTTATTTTATTTTATT
This sequence comes from Tamias sibiricus, assembly GCA_025594165.1. Classification (NCBI taxonomy): domain Eukaryota; kingdom Metazoa; phylum Chordata; class Mammalia; order Rodentia; family Sciuridae; genus Tamias; species Tamias sibiricus. Next base: position 39,218,612 of record CM046659.1, on the reverse strand, counting down.
TTATTTTATTTTGGGGGGGAGGCGGCACTGGGGATTGAACTCAGGGGCACTCAACCACCGAGCCACATCCCCAGCCCTATTTTGTATTATATTTAGAGACAGGGTCTCACTAAGTTGCTTAGTGCCTCACTTTTGCTGAGGCTGGCTTTGAACTCTGTATCCTCCTGCCTCAGCCTCCCAAGCCACTGGGATTACAGGCATGTGCCCCAACACCCGGCCAGTTTTTAGGTTTTAAAGGACGGTGCCCTAATTTAGACCCCAGCTCTCTGGTGCATGTAAAATGCCAACATATTTCTCTTTCTGTCTTTCTATGTCTCTCTCTCTTTCAGCAGTCATACTGTTAAAAATTCAAGCCCATTCTTTACGTATAGATGGCATAAATGGTAAATAGACCCTTGTTGGGAAAGTTGTTGCTTTTCTTTTCTTTTTCCTTTTTTTAAAAAGTGCTCAATAAACATAGTTATTATAATTTGAACATCTACCGTGTTCAGGACATTTTACTACTTGTTTTACATGTGTTTTTCCTTCGTGTTGCTTTTGTGGATAATGTATATAGAAATGCTCGCTCTACTTCTGCACACTTGGGTTTTCTTTTTCTTTTCTTTTTTTTTTTTTTCTGCTCAGCAAAAATGTTGGGTTTTCTTCTTCTTTAGGTCTTACTTTGCTTAACTGTAATATGGGAAAGTTGGCAATCCAAAAGTTGGCAAACTATGGTCTGTTGAGCTTACCACCTATTTTTGTTCTTTAAAACCATTGGCTCTGTGGAGATATAATTTGCACAACATAAAATTTGCCCTTTTAAAATGTATAATTGAGTGGGTTTTAGTATATTTACAGAATTGTGCAATCATCACCATTATCTAATGCCACGCCTTGTTCACTAAAGAAGAACTCCTATACCCCGTTGGCTGTCCTCAGCCTTTCATAGCCACTAATCTTTTTGTTTTTATGATTTGCTTATTCTGGACATTTCATATAACTGGAATCATAATATGTGGACTTTCATGGCTGACTCTTTAACTCACCATGATGTTTTCAATGTTCATCCATGTCATGCCATGAATCAGCATTTCATTCTTTTTTATTGTCACATAATATTCTATTATATGGCTGAGTCCTATTTTGTCTATCCATTCTTTAGTGGATGGACATTTGGGTTGTTTCCATGTTTTGGCTATCATAAAAAAGGTTGTTGTGGACATTCATATATGTTTTTGTTTCATTATATATATATTTTCAGTTCTCTTGAAATAGAATGTCTAGGTTACATGGTAACTACATATTTAAGTTTTTAAGGAATTGACAGACTTTTCCAGGGTGGCTGTACCATTTTATAGTCCTATTAACAATGTATGAAAGTTCCAACTTCCTTACATTTTTGCCAATGGTTGTTATTATCTGTCTTCTCTGTAATAGCTATCCTGGTGGGTGTGAATTGGTATCTTTGTAGTTTTGATTTGACTAATGATGTTGAGCATCTTTTCATGTGCTTTTTGGCCATTTATATATCCTTGGAGAAATATCTACTTGGATCTTTTGCCCATTTCTTAATTCCGTTCTTTGTCTTTTTATTATTGAGTTGTTAGAGTTGTATGTATGTTCTAGATATGACTTATATACAGTTTATGAATATTTTCGCTCATCTTCTCAGTTAATTTTTCACTTTCTTGATAATATCCTTTGAGGCACAAAACTTTTAATTTTGAAGTCCAGTTTATCTATTTTCTTTTCTTCTGTTGCTTATGCTTTTGTCAACATACTTTAGAAACTATTTCTCAACTTGAGATAACAAAGATTTACTCCTGTGTTTTCTTCTAAAAGTTCTATGATTTCAGATCCTATATTTAGGTCTTTAATCCATTTTGAGTTAATTTGTGTGCATTGTGTGAGGTAGGGGTTCAATTTCACCTTATTGCCTGTGTGTAAACCGTTATCTCAGCACAACTTGTTGAGAAGGCTTTCTTTCCCCTTGGATTGTCTTGGTGCCCTTGTGAAGGTCAATATGAGGGCTTATTTCTGGGATTCTCAATTCCATTCCATTGATCTCCATCCATGTCTAGCCTTATGCCAGTATCACCCAGTCTTGATTACTATAACTTTGCCATGAGTTTTGAAATCTTCTCCTTCCTGTTCAAATAAACAGTGATCTCACTGTGTTGTTCTGCACCTGCGTGTGGGGTTGATGCCAGCTTCTCTTCCCAGGGAAGTGCATATGGGTGCAGAATTTCCAGGTACCTGTGGCCTGTGTTGTAGTCTGAGGTTTTGTGATGGTATCAGTGTCCTTGGTTTGATATTTGCAAGGGAATGGGGAGGCAGGGAGAGAGGGATGCAAGTCAGTGGTGGGAAACTCTCTAGCATCACCAAAGATGAGTCTTGTGTGTCCTCAAAAGCTCTCAGTCTTTGACAGGCTTATCTTTGAATCTTCCAGTGGGGAAGGGATTTCTTTTCTGGATCAGGAACTATAGGTTACAGTGAGCTGTAGAAATGTGCTGCAGCCTGTCCCCATAGAACACTGGGCTTGGACTCTTTCCTCCCTACCCTGACGTATCTTCCATGCTCACTAAGGTTCTCAGCATATCGGGGTCTGGGAAGATGTAGAAGCTGGCATCTTAGGGAGCAGCAGCAGCAGCCAGCTCTCCAAGCCTTCCCTTTTTTTTTTTTTTTTTTTTTTGGTACTGGGGATTGAACTCAGGGGCACTCAACCACTGGGCCACATCCCCAGCCCTTTTTTGTATTTTATTAGAGACAGGGTCTCACTAAGGTGCTACGTGACTCGCCATTGCTGAGGCTGGCTTTGAACTCGCGATCCTCCTGCCTCAGCCTCCCAAGTGCTGGGATTACAAGCATGCGCCACTGTGCCCGGCTTACCTTTTGCCTTCTTGTGAGAGTTCTAGGTGGCATGTAATTTGTGGTCAGTAAGCAATCTATTACTGCAGATAGAAAAGCAAAATTTTAAGTTTGTAAACGATGGCAGGAACAGAGTCTGGTCCCTTCATGTGCAGGAGGGACTTGTCTACATGGTAGGGAGCCACCACCACTCTTTTTTTTTTCAATGGGAGGACTGGTATCCATTGGAAGCAGGGATGTACGGCAAGATGAGGTGGACGGAGCTGTCCTGTGTGCTCAGGACACTGTCCATTGTGTTCTGTGAGGACTTTCTGACCCCAGCTTCTGCTGTGTCCTGCTCTTCTGTGACTGACCACCAGCTGAATGATCATTGTGCATCCTCTTGAAGACTGGCTGATGTTATTCATTTTGGTGCAAGCACACCGGGTTTGGGTACTCCCAGCTGGGCATCGGATCTCCTGGTAGCCCTTGGGATTCTGTCCCTGTCACTTGTCTATTGTGGAAATGAAAGGAGCGAGCTCTGGGCGGTATCTCAGCTGCTCTTCTGTAAGGAGGTGTACTTGGGAAGGAGGGAAAGATGGAAGGGCTTCTCTGGCCTTCCTGCTGTCTGTGGGAGAGAAAGGCCCCATTGATGTCAGGCCTCAGTCACTCTCTCTACGATTCTTCTCTTTTTCAGATAATAACAGTCAGCAGCAGCACCACCACTTTCTCATTTATGTAGCATTTACCATGTTCTGGGCTGTTTTACACCCGCCTGACATATTTATTCAGTCTTCACTTCAACTTATGAGGTAGGCCCTGTTATAGTTCCGATTCATAGATGAGGAAACAGGAAGCAGAGAGGAGCTGAGTAGCTTGCTCAGGGTCACACAGCGGGCGACTTGGTTAGAGTCGGGGTTCAAACCCAAGCAGCCTCACTCCTGAGTTCTTGGCCCCAAACACTACTCCATACAGCCTCTCTCAAGGACACTGCCATCTTTTGAAGTGATGTTGCCAAACTAGGGCATATCCAGGGGAGTGACTCAGGTGAGTCACAGGAGAAATATTCAGGAGGAGCCAGAGATGTTTGGTATGGAGATGAGAAAACCAAGGGTGAGTGGATGTGAGATGGCCAAAGGGATACACCTATGATAATAGCCTTGTCTGTGAATGATAATAGCCTTTCTCTATCTCTACAGTCCTCTGAGCTAACCCAGGATCACTGAGTAACCATATAAAGATAAGAGATTCTGACTCAAAATGGGGAAGAACTTTTTACGAGCAGAGCAGTCTATAGATGGAAAATCTGTAGGACTTAACTTTCCATCTTGGAAAAGCAGAGGTAAATGGACATCCTGCAGAGATGCAGCTTGGCCATGGGGGCTGGAGAGGGGGTTAAATCGATGACCTCTGAGAAAGAAACACTTTTTTGGATTTTGTGAGACAGAAGGTAACATTGTATTGGGTAACTAGACACACAGTAGGTCCGTGGGCAACACTTACTCAGGAAATGTCCAGGCAGAGCTGATAACACACATGCATTTAGGGCTATTTCTAGTCCAGTGTGTCGAACATGCCAGGAGCTGACCCTACAGGTGGGTCAATAAACTCTTTTTTGCAAAATGGAAGAGATCAGAATTCCCCCCCCCCCCCCCCCCCCCCCCCCCCCCCCCCCCCCGACCCTGCTCATGTCAAAATAGGGAAAGGTCACAGAAGCACAGGCATGGGGTGGAGGAAAGGGAAATTTAATTAAAAGTGAAGTCAGACCTGGGTTCTTAGAAAGGGCTCCCAATACATGTTACCTTTGTTCCACTACCAGACAGACTTTTCACAGTTCTGATCTGAACAGAGCTCCTACACTTGAGGGACTTTCTTATTGGGTATTTTGTAAACATAAAAACATATTTGATATTTTCCCCCAAAAAATGGGAAGAAAAGGAAATCAATAAGAGTTACCATTATTTGCTGTTTACAAATCTGGATCATTCTAGACACCAAACAGAGGGGCAGGTCTCAGAAAAAAAAATTTCTGTGGTTCCCTATTTTTAAAAATAACTTTGTATGTGTGTTGGGCGAATGGTATTCAAATTTTTTGGAAAATGCAAAAAACATTAAAAAGTTGATCATAGACTAAGAAGAGTGGTCTTACCATTGACAGGTGCTAGTTACATTTTAACCTTTCTCTTCCACAGCAAAAGCCCAATTTCCAGAAGGGTTGTAGAGCTATGGACTTTTTGAATTAAGGGCCTTGGAGGTGTCTGCCTTATCTTCTCCCTACTTGCTCCAATCCAGGGCTCTGGCTCCATTTATAGTCTTGTACCAAGTGGTCATGCATCTTCTACTTGATTGCCACCAGACAGGAAGCTTATTCCCTCAATGACAAAATCCATAATATATTCTGGGACCATTTTGTTGGGAAGTCCTTCTTTACATCTATTACATTGATTTGAGAGCTTTCAGAAGCTGTCTTCCTATGATTTTTAATAGATGACTCCAGTTCTAGTCATGGGACTTATAAAATCCACAGAAATCTCACATTTCACAGAAAGATTTGAAGATGGACACCATTATGTCCTTGTGAAATCCTCTCTTTTAGCCAACAAATATTTCCTTTGCTTGGCAAAAATCCTTTTATCAATCAGGCTTTCCCATATCATAGGGCCTTCTACCTCTTTCCTGCTGGTCTCTCTCTTCTGGATCTGATTTTTTCCAAGGTCCTTCTTTATAAAAGTATCCTTCTTAAGACGGGACACAAGATAAGCCTAGGGATGTCTTTGGGGGATGAATGAGGCTGTCTCTTGACCTAACTAATATCATGTTGGCACCTATGGCACACCATCAATTCACAAGGATGTGGCCAACAAAGACGCTCATGTTTAAGAGGATTTGAAATTGAAGGATCATCTCCTTCTCTGTGTCTCCTCTTAAATTCTGGATGATGAGGTATATACTTCAAAAAGAAAATTCCTCACACCCAACACTGTGTTAGATGCTTTACCTATTTTGCTTCACTTTGTCTTCTCAATAACCTTCAAACTGGTACCATTACCCCTATTTTATCCATAGGCTCAGAGAGGTTACCTGTGACTGGATTTAGAACTATAGACAGATCATGAAGAAAAAATAGTTGCATATTCCTACTGTCAAGCAACAGGTTTAAAAAAAAAATACCCCACATGCCTTCTGCTTTCATTTAAACCTTTTCCCACTAGAAAGTGTTCGTCCATTTGGGAGTTGTCATTTCATTACAAGTTTGGTAGTTGCTGGAAAATGATGAATCAAACCTGTGGTTCATGTTTTCTATTTTACAAAAGTGGCACAAAGAAATAGATTGGGAGGAGGGGATCAAGCCACAGGGTGCAAGGGTTCTGGGTGTCAGAGGGAATCCAAGTTGTCCTTGAGTGTATGAGACAATTGGAGATGGAATGCTTACTATATGTCTCTTGAGAAAGCCTTACAAAAGGAGAGGAGGAGGGGTTGTTGCTGGAGGGAAAGTATTCTAAGTATAGAGAACTAGATGAGAACCTGTCATCTAGACTGTAGGAAAGTAGGACTTGGGCAAAGGAAAGAAATAAAGCAAGGTCCATGGTTTGTTTTCCTGCCCTGGCCCCAAAGCATGTTGCTGAGAACATGAGTACCATGAAATGCTCCTCACACAAAGGTTCAGGTAGAGTCCTCTAGTGTAAGATGTTCAGGAATTGCTGTATATGGGACCTTCCTATTAGAGCTAAACCATCTATTGAGTTGAAGCTAGAATGAATTCTGCAGTTATGAATCTTTTGACTTGGTTTAACCCAATATTTCCAAAGTTACTTGGCCAGGGAACACCTTTGCCCCCTGTAATTCCTATTCACACCCATATGACACCAACGGTGTCTGTCAGTGTAGCAACCAGGTGGGAGTGACAGCAGTGGACGTCCCATCTCTGGAGGAAACAGAAGGAAATGGGCATGCGTGGGAGACAGTTTTCATCGTGGGATTCTTAGGGAAGTGGATGGTTGGTCGGAAGGAAAGCAAAAAAAGAGAAATAACAAAGAAGCTGCTCTGGGAGGGGAGTTCTGAGCCCTGTCAGAGAAGTCCCTAGGAAGGGCCCAGGGAAGGCTGGCCAGCCAGTGGGTGCTGGGAGGCCCCCAGGCTATTCTACAAAGCACCCCAGGAAAGACTTCCCACTCACTGAGCAGATGGCTCTCTTCCAGCTGCCTCCTCTAGGAGAAGTTTATCCTTGCCTTCCTCACCCCAAGAGTTCTGTTTGCCAGGGAATTACAAGGCACAGAGAGACCCAGTCAGTTCCCTCAGACGCCAGCACTTGTCACGACTTCTTTTCTTCTCCTTCCCCCTTCTAGGTCTGAGAAATTTCCATCTGTTAGGATTAGGGACCAGGGACCCTGCTACTTCTCTCTCTCTGGGCCTCAGTTTCCTCACTTGTAAAATGCTTGGGTTACACTGGTGAGCTCTATGACTGTTTCTAGCCCTGTCTGTTCTGAAGTGTTAAAAACAGTGATTCTAATTTCCTGGGATGTTATTAACTATGACACTTGAAGAACAGCTCTCTCCAGGCCTCTCCTATAAGGACTTGAACTCGGGTTGACTTTGAGGCCTAAATGAGGTCGTGCAGAGATCACGGATGGGGATTGAAAAGCCATTGTTAAAGTGAAGGTGGAATTTTCCATTTTGGACATGGCACCTGTGGGCGAAGGCAGCCTATATGCACAATCCACCTACCCCTCTGAGTTTCTCCATGCTTCCCTATCCTTGGTCCCTGTGAAGTGGTGTTTTCTGGGTCCCTCTCCACTCACTGCTCATTCATCTGCCTTGATTGGCAGTGCTGGCCTTCCGCATTCTCCCAGGTGGCCAGGAGTTGGGCTAATGTTGAAGATTAGCAGGCTTAAAGTGGTTGCAGATTTGTCTTAATCTGGATGGAGGTTGAACTGCAATATGCCACTGAGCTGTTTATGTAAAGGGCTTCTTGCCAATAATATGAAAGTTTGTGAGTCAGAGATGAAACTCACTTATCTAAGGACACACTGTTTTAATGTACCCGTTGGAACACCAGTTATATCCAACAAGATAATTCCAATGTAAGCAGAGGGCAACCTCCTTTTGCTTGAGGTGTGCACACTTTTTGTCTCTAAAGGAAGTACCCTCAGCTGACACTGCAGCCTCCTAGAAGGCTCCAGCATGGTAGAGAGCCAGTTCCCTGGTTTGTGCCTGTACCTTTGGAGTGGGAACAGCCTTGAGTTGTGAGAACTGCACAGCAAGATATTAGAAATAGCCCATTACCTCTTTAGTTCCTCAGGCCCAGGCTTCTCCTGTAGATTAAGGCTGAGAGTTGATCAATTTGAGGCTTGCAGGGAAACAAAGGCTATTCCTTATTAATTTAAAAGAATAAGTTTGCAAGGGAGGAAGATAGACCAGGCAGAATTCACATTTGGTTGTCTGTATAAACCATCAATTCTATAGAATGTATACCCAGATTGCTTTTCTTCTGTGAGAGGAATAGAACTGTTTCTGTATCTTCCTACTCCCAAACTTTTTAAAAACTTTTTGCTGATTTCAGATTGCTCTTCCCCCCCTAGGCTGGTCAGAATAGGACGTTCTTTGGTCCTCATGAGATAATCTGGCGCTGGTCTGTTTGAAGATACAAATTGTTTCCTTAAAAATAATATGATGATATTAAAAACAAATAGTTAAGGTGAACTGGGCACTTATCCTGTGAGCTAAGTACTTTATTTATATTACTTAACTTAGTTCTCCCAACAATGGAGATAGGTACTATTATCATCATCTTCCTTTTTAAAATAAATGCAGACAGTTCGAGCCTTAGTCTAACGAAGAAGTTTCCCAGGCTGCAGTCTGTCTTCATGCCACTTCTTTTTCTGCAAGAAGACATCTTGAAAACTCCCCAAGGAAACTTAAAAACAACCTCTCCATTTAGGATCACGGGCTGATTCCCTTCGGGTCCCTTCAGGGAAGGGATTTTGCTCAGCCACCTCTGTGGTTCCCACAGTCTGACATCCTTCTGGGGGTTTCTGTGCCTTCTTTTACTCCCATCTGCCGCCTCCCCTGTAATACACCTGGGGCAGGTGTGCTGGCTACCGTGTACCCCAGGCACGATTCCCCATTCAATTTCAGTTTCATAATATTGGGAAGGAGCCCCCAGTCTGAGGATTTTACAGTCCATTTTTGTAGAGTGTGGATACGTGGAAATGCCAAGGACCCTGGGGGAGAAAGGAGCTGTGTTTGGGCTTTTGGGCCTGGCTGGGGGCTGGGAGGCAGTGCCCATGTGCCCCCAGGGATACAATGGGCACACTCACTGTACATGTGGCCCTGGGGACCCACTGAGCACAGAGGTCAGATCATATCCCCTGGAACAAAGCTTTGGGCTTGGCAGTTGACTCATGTATTTAGTTTTGTCCCCAGTAACCTTAGCTGGGACTTTGTGCATGCCTTGGTGGAGGGGGTTCTCACATCAGCCAGCTCTCTGCAGCTTCCTGGACCACAATACCCGGGTCCAGCAGTGCAGCACTGGCCCAGAGGCACAGGCTGGGGTGCTGACTTGGATTGTGCAGGCCTCATGCAGAGAGAACCACCTTGACCATGAGAGCCAAGGCTGCCTCTGTGTAAGTCAGTATGGCCGCCCAATCCCAGGACAGAGTCCCCCAGAGGTGATTATTGGCCAAAGAGGAGAAAGCAGCTAACCAGGCGCCATTAAAATGCTGTTCCTGGTGAAGAATCATCTCTAGGAAATAGCCTCTGATAGAATCTGAGAGGGGGTCAACTCCAAGGTTCTTGCTGCGTTTCCCACCCAAGCCTGCGGAGATTGCTAGGGGAGCTCTGGCCTGTGAAGAGACGGCTTGCCAGGTGTTTCTGGCACAGCCAAGAGCAACTATGACTATAGCCACTCCACATCTGTCCTTTACCACATGACAAGCACTGCTCTGCCTCCCCCCAAGCCTTCAGGTTGGACAATGTCATCCCCATTGTGTAGACGGGGCTCAGAGGGCTCAGTAAGATGCCCAGTTCCCAGCTGACTGGACTAGGATCCAAACCCTGGTTGGTGTGTATATTTTTTCTTTCCACCTTTAACCCTGCTGAGAAAGTAGCGCTGTCCCAACCCAAGATATTGATCTTGGTGAGCAACCATGGCTGTGGGTAACAACCATGCCATGAAGCGAAGTGGGGGCGGGATGCGGTTGCAGGGTCAAGGCACCAGGTGCAGCCGCCTTGCAGAGATGGTAGAGGCAAGTGCCTCATTTGACAGCAGTTGTCATGCTGGTGGGAACAAGGAACCCTCATTTTGTCTTGCCCTGATTTCTATGAGTAGGCCTGTGGTGGAACAACTTGTCTTGGAGGAAAATTGCAGGGTGTGGTACCCACACTAGAGCAGAAACCTGTCTGTAGCTTTTCTGCCTTAAGCAATGACTTCTGCGTCTTCCCCAGTCTGTCAGATTGCTCTTTTCACTGTCTCCTTCTCTGCCGCCCAACTTGATTTGTATGCGATTACTGTCTAGCTGTGATTTCAATATGTCCTTGATCCCAAGAGACACATTTTTTCACACTTTAATCTATCTGCAATTGGCACACATCTTGTCATTGAGATCTACAGTTAATGTGCTGCGGCTCTTTAAATTGATATTGCATTTTTAGAATTGATGGAGACCAAGACTTGAGGAAATATGAGAATTCATGCCTTTATTCAGCCCATCAATCACCTACAATAAATGTCAGGTGCTATGCTAGATGCTAGGAAGGGGGAAATAACTAGTTTGCAGTCCTTGAAGTCATGGTCTAGAGCGGGAAGAGGATTAGTCAAATCAATAGCAAAAGCTCGCTGTGATAAGGGCTCTGAATTTGGGAAAGAATCAGAGGAAGGAGGGGAAGCAGGGAAGGCAGGGACTGCTCTGAGGTGGAGGTGTGTCATGAAGGGGGATTAGGAGAGGGCCACCAAGGAATTAGGAGAGGACTGGGGCTGGGCTGGGGAATGGTGTTCCAGACAAGTTGAATAGTTGGAGCAAACAAAGGTTCAGAATCTGGAGAAACGAGGGTGTGTTTGGGAGCATCAAAGGGTTCATTGTGGTAGAGTGGAGGGTGTGTGGGAAGACGTGGTGTAAAATGCTGCTGCTGGGATAAATAGGGTCAGATATGGAGGAACTTGAGCGCCATGCAAATTTGTTTAATCTATCCTGAGCTAAGAGTTTTTTTTTTTTTTTTTTTTTTTTTTTTAGGGTTTTCTGTTTGTTTTTTTTTTTTTTTTTTTTTTTTTTTACAGCATTGGGCATGGAGCCCAGGGCCTCATGCATGCTAGGCAAGTGATTTACCACTGAACTACACCTCCAGTCCTCATCGAGGGGTCTTAAGTAAGGGAATCTTCTCTGATGTGTACTTAGGAACTTCACAGAGAAAACAGATGGGAAGAGGACAGTGGGGTGGAGTGGGAGGAGGTGGGTGAGGTGACAGCTATGTGGGGAGAAAGAAGAGTTTCCTACAGGGTGTGAATAGCTCATTTTCATTTCCTATCCCAGACAAGGGGACCGGACCCTGGAGATTTGGGGAAGGTCACCAGTAGTGCACCTGGGCATCTAGAAGTAGAACCTACAGGCACAAAGGACTTTTCTCTTGTTTTGACCCTGTGGTATGTATGTGCCCTGGCTCAAGAGAGCCACACGATCAGTAGGCAGGCTGAACCATGCATGGATGGTTGGAGAAACTAGAAGAAGAAAAGTAGCTTGGGCTGGGCTTGTGGCTCAGTGGTACAGTGCCTGCCTAGTATATGTGAGGCCCGGTATTGATTCTCAGCACCACATATAAATAAATAAAATAAATAAATAAAATAAATGTCCGTCAACAACTTAAAAAAAAGTGTGTATGTATGCATATATATATGTGTGTGTGTGTGTGTGTGTGTGTGTGTAGTAGCTTACCATTTGTCTCTACTTGTTAAAGAAGTGTCAAGTCAATCCACAATGGTGACATTCCAGCTCATACTTGCCTGATTAATTTACTGATCAGAATTCTTAATAATTAGATGGGAATGCTTGGGAAAAGAATATACAGAGATTGTGAGACCCAACACGGGGAAATCACAGTGGACATATCTCAGAATGGTATCAGCTGTCAAGTGTTTGGAGTCATAAGAATGAGGCAGACAGGGGCTGGGGTTGTGGCTCAGTGGTAGCGTGCTCGCCTAGCATGTGCGCGGCCCAGGTTCGATCCTCAGCACCATGTAAAAATAAAAAATGCATTGTGTACAACTAAAGAATGAAGCAGACAAATGGCCATGGTTGGGCATGGATGCTGGTGGCCCACGTCCTAAATACAGCCGTTGGGTGAGAGGTGGCAGGAGCTGTTCTGCGGGATGGGCAGTGCATGGAAAGGGCTGGGGTGCCTCTTGCTGTTGTGTTCTGGGACTTAAGGTTCTCCTCCCTCCCCTTCCTCTGAACAGGTGCAGTGCCATACCTACACAGGGTACTGTTGGTGTGTCACCCCGGACGGGAAGCCCATCAGTGGCTCTTCTGTGCAGAATAAAACTCCTGTATGTTCAGGTACCGTAGGGAGGGGCGGGAAGAATGAAAAGGGGTGGAGAAAAACCCCTTGATTGGTCTCCTGCATCTTGTTGGGGACCATTAAAAGGTTGGTAGTGGCTATGAGCCCTGTTCCAGGTCAGGAAAGATCCCCCTCTAAAAGCTTCCTCAGTAATCAGCTGGATAATGAGAGCCAGTGTGTATATGTTTATTTATTTTGAGTTTAGATATTTTTCCCCCTGGTGCTCTTTTCCTAAGCATTGGTAAAAACCTTTAGAGCTGGGATGGCATATATCTTTTTAGCTTTTGTGCTAACTGATTGCTAGTGGTCCTTGAAGTGCATTATTGGTATGCATTTTGAGACCGTATGAGTTCAGCATCAAAGGCTGCAGTGATCAGTTAGTGATGTCTGTCACAGGTCTGGGAGAGGAGAGTGATGGCCTCTGTGCCATAGATTTGCCACACTTGAGCAAAGTAACGTACCATAATGGAAAGCTTCCATAACAGTGGCCCAACTTAAAGCTGACTGATCATCATCAGCGCCTGGGGAATTAAGAAAGAAGCCAGATGTCAAGGCTTTTTGTATATTCTGATCCAGTAGTACTGGAGCGAGACCTGAAGACCTTATTTTTATGAAGCTTCTCAGGTGGTTCTGCTGAGTAGGTAATTTAGGAAACTGTTGCTTGATGGGGATCTCTTGGGTTAGTCCATAGGAAAAATTAAGTCTTTTTCTATTCCAACTTTAGAAGCATAGAGAAATTTTGCTCCTGGGTCAGATTGATGGAATTGTGGACTCTGGATGTATGTAAACCCCACACCTTCTACCTCCTCTTAGTGATGAGGACTCATGAGCTCCTCCCTTAAATTCCCTGTGTGGTCGAGCTCTCATTCAATAGGGCCTCTCTCACCATTTCCCCATATCTGTGTACATAGGGTTTTATTAATTCACTTACTTTTAATTTTAAATGTCAACAAAGTATAAAACACTTGCTGCCTGCCAGGCGCAGTGGCACACGCCTGTAATCCCAGCACTTTGGGAGGCTGAGGCAGGAGGATCGCGAGTTCAAAGCCAGCCTCAGCAATGGTGAGGCACTTAGTAACTCAGTGAGACCCTGTCTCTAAATAAAATACAAAAAAGGGCTGGAGATGTGACCCAGTGGTCGAGTGCCCCTGAGTTCAATCCCTGGTACCACACAAAAAAAAAAAAAAAAAAAAAAAAAAAAAAAAAAAAAAAACCACTTGCTAAAACCTATTTGAAATTCCAAAGGGTAGCAGTCCTAGTATCTTAAATTTTGACAAAATTTACTCATTTTTTTGTTTTGTTTTGTTCCTACTAGCCCTTCCGTATAAAAGAGAAAAGTAAGTGGATAGGACAGTAAGAATGTATATTAGGAAACCCAAATTTGCAGGCCAAAAGGGAAGTTTACTTTATTTGTGGTTTACATGGAAACTGGAAACCTTAATTGGGTCTGGGGTGGGAGGGGCAGGAATTAGCTCTCCTTGCACATGACCTGGAAAGTTTCATTTAAAGCAAACAAATGTACTAGAAAGTAGCCACGGCAGAAATATAATGGAATCCTCACAAAACTAGGATATGGCGAAGGAAGGGGTCTGATAAAGATTAGGAAAATATGGATCCTCTTTCCTTTTGTTGGTGGGGTCTCTGCAGATGTCGTCTCGGGGACACACAGTCATGCCCTGCTTGTGTGGGGGTGGGCTTCATGGAAAAGGCAGGTGCCACAGGGTCAGGTCTGGAGGATGGGGGCATGTGACACTCCAGTATATGCAGGGGAGACGCACATGTGGCCCCATCCCTGAGGAACAGGCTGTGTCTAGAAAATTGTTTCCATGCCTCAAACTATTTTGGCCCATTCAGTACAATTGGGCCGACAATTTTCTACTTAATGCAGATGGAAAATTGCTGATTTCCTGCCCTAACCAGCAAGGGATGTCAATCACTGCCTTTGCAGTGAGAGGGGGTTTCTTTTCAGTTGGCCCTGCTGACTGGATATGGCTCAGAACATGGAGCTGGTGAGAAGTGGGGGACATGGGGGCGTGGAGGGGTAGGTTTTGGACTGTTCCACAGGGGAGTTATATGCAAGTGGACTTTTTAAAGAACCTGGTCAAGACCACTGCCAGGGAACCTGGAAATCATAGTTTGTCTCAAAACAGTACTGGGTTATCAGTGACATTGATGTTAAACAACCCCTGCTCGACATGTATATATGTACTCACTTTGTATATAATATCTCCCGATGTGTATACAATCCGTATATACATGGCCACATGCTCATAATGTCAGGCTTTACCAACTCTTTGAAAGAAACCAACCGCCGCACATTCTGAATGGCTGTTTTTGTTTCTCCTTTCCCCCAAGGTTCAGTCACCGACAAGCCCGTGAGCCAGGGTAACTCAGGAAGGAAAGGTGAGTGGAGTTTGATGCTTTATCTAAATGTTTTCCTTCTAAGGCCAGGCCAAGCAGAAGTTCTTAGACAAGATAGAAGGAGCCTGGAGTGAAAGCTAAAAGTGCCCCCCAGAAAGCCTTCGCCATTCTCATTCTGTTTCCTCCCAGTCCTGGTGGTAAGTGAGGCTCGCGTGGTGGTGGTGAGTCATCTCCCAGAATTCCTGAGGGGGACGAGCAAGTGTAGCCTGCAGAGCTGCAGGGATCTCGATGTGAGCCCTGAGCTCCTGGGCTCCCTAGGGAGTTCAGCTGGTCAACCACTGATATAGCCAGCATTCAGCCAAAGTGGACAGTGAAGGCAGGGGCTCATGTCTCCCTCAGCTTTCTTTTGAATAACCCACTTGAGTAACACCCCTTTCCCCACTGCCATTCTCCTTTCCCATGTGTTCCAGCGCACCCCGCTTCTCTTCACTAAGGGTGGGCTGGCTCCGTGGTTGTGTGGCCTGTGCACTTGTTTTTCTGAAATTCTGAGTAGTTCTATCTTGAATATCAGGGGACAGTGAAGCATGCCCGTGAGCAGGGAGATACCTGCAATATGAGTATCTGCTGCCACGTGTTGTCACCCCAGAAGCACGTAGCTTCTGTGATATGTGCTTCATGGCTTTCTTTCTTGAGCCCAGGGGAGCTTTATCACTGAGCCACGTCCCCAGACCTTTCTATTTTTTAATTTTGAGACAAGGTCTCAGTAAGTTGCTGAGGGCCTCACTGAATTCCTGAGGCTGGCTTTGAACTTGCAATCCTCCTATCTCAGCCTCCTGAGTCACTTGGATTACAGGCATGTACCACTGGGCCTGGCTGTGCTACGTGGTTTCCATAGAAAGCTTAAGGCTTTAATTTTCATTTACCTAGAACAACACTAAATAGCAAATGAAAGGCCACCATGGTCTCTCAAGAGGAGAGACTATGGAAGACAGGGTAAAGCTTTATATTTTAGTGACTTTAACGTCAATTTTTCCTTTTTTTTTTTTTTTTGTTGTTCTGTTTTAATTTTTACAAAGGGTCCTACATATTCATTTCTTGCTGGGTCCCAGAAGTTAGATAGTTGGTATTTGTCTGAATGATGTTTAGTGAATCAACAACCTGCATGAGGAGTAGATATATGCTTACCACGATTTCCAGTGTGGAAGACAGTTTGAGGCCCATATTTTACTGCCACTGGCTTCTAGGACAGCACTCACAGAGAGCCGGTGGCAGCCTGGAAAGCAAGTCTCCATTTATTTCATGTGTAAGCACTGCAGAGCTCTTCTCTCTGCTGAATTTGAGGCTTCCACCTGCACTTAGGCCTTGAGAGCCCATGTGGAGTTGGAACTGCTGAGTCAGCACGAAGTGCACAGTCTTGTCCTACACACACAGGGCCAGGCCCTGGGCCCTGGGGATGGAAGAAGAGGCAGAGCCACCCACTCTGAATGTAGGAGACAGCAGTCCAGAGAACCTGCTACCTGAAACACAGGTGCTCCAAGCCATGGAAGAGGAATACGGTGACCCAGTAGAATATGGTGACCCACTGGGAAATGTACACCCACGGCCCAGATGGGCTGCTCCTCTTCCTGCTGGGCAGGAATGAGCAAGTGGGTGAAAAGAAGGGAGCAAGTGTCTTTCCAGGTTCTCAGATGAAACGAGACAGCCATGAGTGCTGGTGATTCCCTCCCAGGTAGGGGAGGTGGGGAGAAGGGCAGGAAGTCTCTTTTTCCAGGTCTGAAAAGATCGGAAATCACCCATGCTCTCAACGACCTGTGCCTACAGGGGTTGGAAATGGGAGCTGCCTTCCGTTTCGCTTTTTGCCACTGAAATCTTCAAGAACATCACCTATGTCTCTGGGCATAGTAGTAGAGGGGAAAATGGGCAACCATGCAAAACTGACCTCTTGGATTTTTTCTTCCAAAGGGAGTTGAGTGTGTGATGCTGAATGAAGCCCAAGCACCAGGAAAGGTCATCTGGGCTGTCTGGTTCTTAAAACCAGACAGAGACGTGCTTTCCAGGTTGATGTGGCTTTGCACCCT
Organism: Tamias sibiricus; assembly: GCA_025594165.1. NCBI lineage: Eukaryota > Metazoa > Chordata > Mammalia > Rodentia > Sciuridae > Tamias > Tamias sibiricus. The sequence goes on along the minus strand of CM046659.1, from coordinate 39,201,804 downwards.
GTGGGTAACAGTGAGACAGAACCGTGGTCATCCTGGACCTCACCTAGCCAGCTGGAAAGGGCAGGTGGGTGGGGGAGGACATTGACAACAATTTCCAATGAGCACCCTTTGTTCTGTCTTAGCTGTAGGGCCAGGGCCAAAGGAGGCCAGAGAAGCCCGATTCCTAGAGTGGTATAGGGAACAGGGCAGAATCTGCAGCCTCCTCTCGGAGGGAACAAGTGCTCTTGGCTCCCAGCTCTTTGCTCCCCTGTCCTGGATGGGGTCCTTCTGCCTAGGTGGTTCTGCAGAGGCTTCTTCCTTGGGGCAAAGGTCAGGACAAGACCCTGGCAGGAGGTGCTAGGGCTCACTCTCCCCTGGAGATTTGATTTTTGCCCAGTGATCTCTCTTTCCATCTATTTGGAGAATCCAATTAAGCACTGAGTCTTCTTTTCTTTGTCTTCCATGGGCAGTGCTATGAAGAGCAGGTTTGGGCCACCTGTAGGAAGGGCCACCTGAAGCCACACCTGTCCAGGAAGCCTGAGTTTGAATGGGGACAGGGTATGAGAGGGCATTCGTAATATCCTGTATTGACCTGCCAAGGTTCCTCTTTCAGAGGCCACTTAAGAATGGAATGTGCTCTGCAGGGCAGCAGGTGGGAAGACACAAAGGCCCCTTGTCTGAGCTTGTGCCCACACGTGGCTTCCCTAAGGAAGCATCTCCCTGGAGCTGGAGCTTGCGTCCTGAGGCTGCCACTTAAGTGATGCTGGCCTGGGGACCCTTGAGCAGGATGAGGGATATGGTCAGAAAGGAGGTGAGGCCCGAGGTCTGCAGGTGTGAGGGGTGAGGGGCTGCAGGGCCAGGCCGGGACCCAGTCTTCTCTCTCCCTCCCATCTGGGCTTTTTGAATCTGCCCCACTGACGGGGCTGGGAGGGATCGGTTCTCTCTGCCTGGAAGGAATGAAAAGATGTATTGTGTGACCACGGAGAGTCTGGTTGCCAGCCAGGAATTAGTCTTGTGAAGGAGAGGAGGAGAAAGGCGAGGAGCTGGGGGAGGAGGCCCAGAGAGATAGCAGGAGGAAAGGAGGAGGGAAGCCTGCGGTAGCAGGTCACCACGTTTGGCCCCAGGCTGGGAGGCCTGGGTTGCTGTGGTCCACAGGTGTGGGGCCCCAGGGAAGAAGTGGGGGAAGAAGGGGGGCCCTGTTATCTTCCCCAGCCAGATGCTCGTGCTCCAGGAGGGGAGGAGGGCCACAACTTCAGACTATTTACTTAATCCCTTGGAATGTCCTTTGCTCGCTCTGTTCTTTGGGCCCCTGTGTTTAACGGACTCCTTTATGGGCACATGTGTGGTAATTAACACGTGCAGTGTAGGTCCTGGGCCATGTGTTTGAGTTTCAAATATCCATTGATCTGGGGCAATCTCATCCTGGCCGCCCCCTCCCCTTCTTCTCCTCTGGTCTCAGCCCTTGAAGAGCGATGGAGTGTGTGTGTGTGGGGGGGAGCACTGGGGGTGGTGCACACGTGCATGCACGTGTGTTTCATTGATGCGACAGAGGAGTATCTGAAGAGGGGAAGAAGACCCCACACAGCCCCTTTGGTTCTGGAAATCTACTGTTAAAATACTTGAGAGAGAGCAAGAAAGATGGATTTCGGGTTTTCACTGAAATAGTCGAGAGAGAGAGCGGCTGGAGGCAGACTGCTCTGAGGTCATCAGCTTGCCCCCCTTGGCTCTACCTGGCTGTGCCAAGGCCTGTGGATGTCTCTCAAGTGTGTCTTTTTTGGGGTGACCTTCCAGGATGACATCAGGACCCGGGCCTGGTCTTCACATCTCATGAGGGGTCAGGAGAGAAGTCCCTGGCCTCCAAGGGAGGGTTTGATGGGTGGTGAAGAATGACAGATGAGAGGACATGGCAGTGCACTTGTCAGATGCTCTCTGGCCGTTCTCAGGGAGCTGTTTCCTCTGAGTGCCCAGAATTACAGAGGCCCTGGGGCTGATGCTGTGATAAATGGCAAGTGAAAGTTTAGGGTCATCCAGAGTTTTCTGCCATTTGTTTATTTTCCTCTAAGAGGGTCTGGGAGTCTATTGTTTAAGGGAAGTGAGAGAAAAATAAAAAAAAAAAATACATTAACAAACTCTGCTTAGATTTTGCTGCATGGGCTTCTGTATTTGTGAAGACAGTCTCAGAGAAGGACAGAACTTCCAAACTCCAACCCGTGTTTAATGTGCAGAGACTTTATTTTTTTAAAATTTTTTATTAAAACACAGCCAGTAGCTGCTCCATAGTATGTGCTCCAAGATAGGAGAGTGAGTCACATTTCTTCCACAAGGTCTCTGTCTGTCTCTGTTAGAGTCTTGTCTACAGATTGGTGCCAACTCGGAGACCTTGTCCCTCAAGTGATAGATTGGGCAGCACTGAGGGGCGCACTTAGGGCGGGGTGATGGATGGCAGGCATCTCAGATGAAGGGGCCTGGTGGCTCCAGCCTCACCTTCACGGGGGGTCAGCATGCCTGAAGGAGGGGTACTTCAGCGCCCCAGGCCTGGCTGATGTGTGCCATGCTGGCTGTCGAGGGATGTTCCACACAGGGAATGTCACTGCCACGTGACTTTAACCTCTTCCCAGCTATCTTTTTTTTTTTTTTCCTTTCCCTAGCCCAGGGGGAGGCTGGATCAGCAGTTGATGAGCTGCCAGCCTGGGCTGGATTCGAATGGAGAGGGGCAGCTGCTGGGCTCTGCTCACTTTACCTTTGGTAGAAGCATTTGCTCCGATGTTGGGCCTGCTGGAACAGAGCTGTGCCTAAGCAGCCCCGAGCCCCCAGCAGGCAGCTCTTGGGCTCTCTGCGCATATGTTGCTGGTTCTTTCTCATGCTTCAAACCTCCTCAACCAAGCCTGGCATATCTGTGTTTCAGCTTTGCCACTGCAGTGTCAAAAGGGGCGTGTGTGAGTGTGCATGGATGCTTGTGCGCGTGTGATGGCTCCCTTCTTCCCACAGTTAACTGTTCCTCCAGCTTGGCTCCCTCCCCAGTCCCTTGCTCCTCACCTTGGCCCTTATACCAGGGCTCCAAAGCAAAGTTTATGTGTGAAGAGTATGAGACTAAGAGTTTGAATCCCTGCCATATCCCCATCTCCAAGGATTGAAAGGAAATGGGATTTAGAGATGTGGAAAGGCCTCCTAGTCATAGACTTACTTGAGTCCCTATTGGTATTAGTAACCACTGGTGTTTTATACTTGGTTCTTTTATTCGATAAATATTTATTCAGAACTTACTAAGTGCCTTGCTTCTTGCAATCACTGAGGATCCAGCAATGAGTAAAAATGATAAGAGCCTTGGCCTCATGTCGAGGTGTTCACATCTTGACAGTCCTTTCACCATTTATTATGGAGGTTCTCTTTAGGTGGATGTGAAGTGTTCCCAGGGAGCAACAGTCTTCTAGATGCTCTCAAGTTGTCACTCCTGCAGGGGAGGGAAGCCAGGTGGTCCCTCCAAACAGCCCCAGCTGGTAGCCCATGTTGCCAGAGCCTCTAAAGAAAGACCCTTGGAGGGCCACCTGGGGTGATTGTGACGGGCTGCCAATCTGGTTGGTGCTTTCATTGAGCCTCTGAAGTCCAGGTGCAAGGGCTCAGATCCTGTGAGGCCAATGAGACTGTGCTTGTTGGCTTCCTGTTCCTTACCTGAGTTCAGTTCCAGCTGTGGCACGGCAACTGAGGAAGTCAGGGAAGTGGGCACAAGGGCAGACAGGCCTTTGGGTCACTTTTGACCCCATATGCTCAGCTCTTGGGCCACGTAGCTCCTGTGGTGGTGGTTGAGAAATTGCCACTCTCAGGTCCTGTTGTACCAATTCTGTGCTTGTAGCAAGGAAGATGTGAGATTCAGGGTTGCTTATTCTCAAGTTTCTGTGGAAAGGCAATGGAACTAGAGTAACTGAAATCATTTTTTAAATAGAAAAATCAAATGAAAGAAATGATTGTATCTGATTTTAAGACATATAAAGCTGTGGCAATGAAGACAGTGTGGTATTTTAGTGGAGGGTCTGACACATAAGTCAGTGGGAAACAGAGAACCCAGAAACAGATCCGTACCAGATGGCCAAGGGGTTTTTGACAAGATGCAAAAGTAATTCAGTGGAGGAAAGGTGGTCTTTCCAACCACTGATTCTGTAGCACTCAGCCGTCTATAGGCCAAACAGACTTTGAACCTGAACCTCACACCTTATGTGAAAATTAATTAAAAATGGATCATAAACTTAAATGTAAAATGTAAAGCTATTCCATCTTTTAAAAGAAAATATAGGAGAAAATCTTTACCACCAAATACGTGGTCCATATGTAAAAATGTAATAAATAAACAATATAGTCTACAAAAATTCTGTTAAAGAGAATGAAAAAACTCCAAATGGGGAGAAAATATTTACAAACCACATATCTGACATAGGACTTGTATCTAGAATACATAAAGAACACGCAAAACACAATGGTAAAAACTGCTTAATTTAAAAAAAATGAGCAAACTTGTTAAAATACATTTCATCCACACATATACAGAAGGCAAATTAGCAACACAAAAAGAAGTTCAACATCATTAACCACAGGAAATGCAAAGGAAGACCATTTTAAGAGATCACTATTTGAAGAGCTAAAAAAAATATTGTTTCAATCCCAAATGCTGGTGAGACTGTAGAGAGACTGGTTCTCTCACATGTTGCTGATAAGACTGTAAAATGGGGGTGGGGGGGAAGACTGTAAAATGGTACAGGCACTCTGGAAAATACTTTGGAAGTTTCTTTAAAAAACAAATTTTACATTTAACCATAATCCAGCTATTGTCCTCCTGAACAGTTTTTTTTTTTTTAAAGATATATAAAGACTTAACATCCACACAAAAAACCTGTACATGAATAAGTAGCAGGTTCATCTGTAGTAGTTCAAATAGAAACAACCCAAATGTATTTTCAGTAGGTGAAACAAACTGATACATCCAAGCTTCCATGCTAAGGACAAATACTTAGCAATAAAAAGGCACAAGCTATATATATATATGTGTGTGTGTGTGTGTGTGTGTGTGTGTGTGTGTGTATAACAACTTGGAGGACTTCCAAGGGCATTATACATTATACAGAGTGAAAAAAAAAATCCAATTTCAAAAGGTCACAAACTGCATGATTCCATTTATACAACATTCTAGAAATGACATGATCAGAGAGAGAGAGAACTGAAGAGTAGTTGCCAGGTGTCGGGGGAGGGGGGGGAGAGGGAAAGTGTGACTCTACCTAGGGAGCGTGTGGAAGATCTTTGTGGCAATGGGATAGTTCTGTATTGGCTCTGGCAGTGGTGACAGAAATCTACACACAGACAAATCTACACACAGAACTGCAAACACACACATACACATACAATATAAATGCTATTAAGTAGTTGTTGTACTGTATTTTTTATGTTGTATTTCTCATTGTGTCTTTTTTTTCCTGAATATTTCTGATAAGTAGTTGGTTGGATTTGAGGATGCAGAACCCTCTAATTCAGAAGGCCATAGGCGTAGGTTACCTATGTAAATGATGTTAACTATAAAGATGTTACCATTGGTGGAAAGGGGGTACACAGGACCTCTCAGTATTATTTTTAGAACTTCCTTTTGAATCTGTAATCATCTCAAAATAACAAGTTAAAAAAGTTAGCACAATCTTCTATATGAATCAGCCCTCAACTGACTCTTGTGTGGTTGGCGTCTCCTGTTCCTCCTCCTCTTCCATATTTGGTCGCCTTCTTCACCAGCCTCATGGTTTTGCACTTATTTGGGGAAATGGAGGGCTTGAGAACATAGGGAACTGGTCACAAAAAGCCAGCTCGTTTTCATCCTGGGAGGGAGCAGACAGGTGGGTGAGCTGAATGAAAGGCATGGACCTCTTGCTTTGGAGAGGCCCGAAAGTGCCCAGAGAAATTCTGCTTTTGGGTGTCAGAATCGGGACGGATCCCAGTCCATTTCTGAGCCTTATTGGTTAGGGGACGTGCATCTCAGGAGATGCTGAGGTTGTCTAATATTCCTCCTCCTCGTTGTATGATTTGGGCCAGGTTCTTAAGTGAGTTACCAACAGACCTAGTCATCTCCCTACGATGCCCAGATAAGTCATCTTGACTTATTGGCACTGGGCCCCAGAGTCACATGCCGAGGATGATGGTGGCTCTGGCAATAATGTAGTCCCCCTAAAAGCAAGAACTTTCTCGCTATTCTACTAGGCTGAAGTTTATCTCCATGTCTGTTTAAAACAATGGCAGCCAAAAATAATATGAGGGAGGAAGTCACCAGTCATGGACATGGTTTGGGAAGAGCCCAAGACCCAGATGACACTTGGGATTGTTGAGGGACCTTCCATATCTCAGGATGGGGGTGGTGGTTTCTTTTTTCCCCTCAGTCCCCAAAGCTCTTCAGTCTCGGAGACCCCAAGAGATGCCATTAATACAGATTCCTCTTCTGCCCCCTTTGACATACTTTCTTTTGAAGGACCTGGAAGAGAAAGCTCTTTGTATGTGGTCAGAATAAACTCATTGTACACCCAAACAATTAACTCCTCAATGGACTTGCCAGCCCCTTGAAAGGGCCAGCCCTGCTTCCCTGGACCTCTTGGGCTCTATTCAGTCCCTTAAGCACACCAATGTTTTGGGGGTTTTGTTTTGTTTTGTTTGTTATTCTGAAAAGTCTTTCCTTGAGAATAGTCAGAGGGATCTACATTGTCCTCAGCCCAGCATTTATCTCTCCTCGCCAGCGAATGTCAATCAGGAATCAAAAAGCCAAACAGAGGCGGCTTTGAACGGTGTCATGGGGGTCGAAGTGACTTCCAGCTGTCTGTGCGTGGGCCAGGCCTTCTTGCAGGGCAAGGAATTGTGCTATCACACAAACCCACTGTCTGTATAGACTCCCAGAGCCCATGTTGGGGCCGGGACTATCTGGGGCTGCACCTGCAAGGACAAGGCATGGTTGGGGGTTGGGGAACCTTGGAAGGCCAAACGCCCTGGCCCTGTGTCTGGCGGTTTCCAAAGCTGTTGCTCAAGGCCCCTTACTTGCCTTGAGACTCAATTCTCTTTTTATCTGTCTGGTGACTTCCTCCTTCTTGGCTGGTGGTGCAAAAATGATAATCTTCAAATTGACTTTTTTCAGTGTTATATCTTGCCTTGGTTGTGGAAGAATGTTAGGGTATTAAGGAGAAAGAAAGTCCTATTACTTGAGGTCCAAAAGATTCACTGAGAATAAGCCTCAGGCATGAAAATCATCATAGACACATATATAAACTGAGATTCAGGTATTTTTTTCTTTAAAATATATGGAAGAGTCTCCCTCTTAATTAAGGATCGCTCAAATGATCTAGTTGCCGATGCCCGATGATTTATCGGCGATGACTTTTCCACTCCCTTCCTTTTGTTTTGACAGCTTTACTGAAGTATTTATATATCAACAAGTTCACCCAGTGTAAATGTACAGTCCAATGAATTTAGTAAATTTATAGAGTTGTGCAACTATCACCAGAGAACATTTCTATCACCTCAGAAAGAAACCTTGAGCTTATTTACAGTTATACCCCATTTCTACCCCCTATCCCTCACCCCCCACGGATCTGTTTTCTGTCTTTATGGATTAAGCTTTATTAGACATTCCATGTAAATGCAATTATATAATATGTAGTATTTCCATCTGCTTCTTATAATGTTTTATAAGGTTTTTCACCTATACTCTCACATGTTTTTAGTGTATAGTCCTCTTCACTGCTCAATAATATTCCAGTATATGGATATACCACAATTTATTCACCAGTTGACAGAGAGATGGATTGTTTCAAATTTGAGGCTATTATGAATAATGCTGCTATGACTATTTGTGTAATACCTTCAGAAGAACATATTTTTTAAAATTTTTCTTCAATAGATTCCTAGAGGAGGAATTTGGGAATTTGTTGAATACTAAGGAATTTGGGAATTTGTTGAATACTAAGTTTACATTTAGCTTTAAAACAAACTACCAAATTATTTCCCAAAGTGGTTGACCAATTGTACATTCCTATCAGCAATGAACAAAGGTTCCTTCTCCTTGTCAAGACTTGGTATTTTCTTTTCTATTTTAGCCAATCTAGTGGGCATTTAGTGGTATCTCACTGTGGTTTTAATTGCCCCTTCCTAATGGCTAATGATGTTGAGCATCTTTTCATGCATTTGTTAGCCACCCATATATCTTTGGTGAAATGTCTATTAAAACAACTTTGCTCGTTTAAAAGATAAAGACCATCATCTTTCTGAATTGTAAGGTTTATTTAATTAAAAGCTTTGATCGGATTTTAACTTTGTAAATCCAAAGTTAAAAAGTAAACAGTTAAGGTGGTTAGCATTCACAGAATTATATACCCCCTTTAGTAGGCCTTTAACTTATTCTCCACCTACAGAGTACTCTGAGACTTGGTCACCAGGCATCCCTCATTTTTTAACGGTAGTTTTTATTTTTATTTTTTTTATTTTTTTTTAACTTTCAAACCTTTATTTTTATTCATGTGGTGCTGAGGATCGAACCCAGGGCCTCACACATGTGAGATGCGCGCTCTACCACTGAACCTTAGCCCCAGCCCCATGCCTCATTTTCAGAAGAGATGTTGCTGCAGAGGGGAGTAAAGGGAGGGCTTCAGGTCAGTCAACATACTGGATGTGACATGGGGACCAGAGTTTGATCCTGCTTGGGATCAGGAAGCCAGGGGCACACGTACAAACCTTACACTGTCCCCAGGGTCCAGTGTGGGGCCTGGTGCTGCTCCAAGGCTTGCCTGGAAACAGAACTGCTGTGGACCTTGGACCCAGGCCTGGGACCCCTGCTTGGTAGAAGAGGTGTGCTTGTTTGCTAGTCAGAAGCCAGGTGCCCAGGTGCCCGGAGATGATGGCTGCAGGGTCCTGTTGGCTTTGGCTTAGCTTCCTGGCTTTGGGGCACACCGGATCCCACAGGTGGCTCCTGGCAGCAGTGCTCCTTGTCTTTTCGCACTTCATAAAGATTTCCATGGAGGTCCTCCCTTGTGGTGGAGCAGCTGTATCTCTTCACCTTTGGTGACCTTACTCTGCAGGAAAATTCACTGCCTGCATGTGGCTTCACGGTCTGTGGGTTACTGCGCCTGCGTCTGGGCAGTCCGTGGGAGTCCTCCACCTGCAGGAGTGCAGCTCCTCTTGGGAAACCCTCTTTGCTCCCCTTGGGCACAGATCCCCTTTGCTGATGTCTGAGCCCAGTGGGCAGTCCCCGACTCTCATCTGGATGGCAGGAGAAAGAGGAAGGATGTTTTCAGTTATTTTCCTCCAATTCTTGTAACATGGGATGGTTTTAATGTCTACGTTAAACATTAAAATATTGCATAAACTATCCTGCACTTGGGTTCTCAGTCCCTTTTTGGAAGTTTGATCTCTGACTTTCCCTTTGATGGCCTGTGAGACTCCTACAGTGAAGCGACTCTCTGAGGACGGGCTGAGCGTCCTGTGCCGGGCGGTTTACACTGTGGACCTCTGCATCCGGCAAAAGCAACCAAATGTGCATTGCAGCTGCAAAAAGACTCCTTTCAGTGGCTCGTTGAATTCAATGGCAAGAGGTGTTAATAGAGTCAGGGGAAGTGATGCTATTAAAGAAAATGACATTGTGTGGCTCTGTTCTGTGTTTATTCCCCCTCAATGACTTCCAGATCAAGCGCTCACAGTCTGGCATCAAAAAATGCCTGTTTGGAAGGAGATACAATGTGCAGTGCAGTGACTCCTCCCTTCCTGCTACATCACATTCCTGGGGTTGATTGTCAGTTCAGGATACCTTTGGCCTGGTGAGAGTTGGGTCTTGGTGTCAGCACCTGGGAATAATAGCTGGGGTCAGGTGTCACACAACTGTCAAGTTGCTGACTTGGCCTTCAGCGAGGGTGTGGGTCTCCATAACTCTCAAATCTTAAGATTCCAAGGGTGGGGGTGTTGACACAAGAAAGAGATCAGGACTCTGTATTCTTACTCCCTCCTCTGATAAGATGCAGGGAAGTTGGCCAGAGGTATTGGGAACTCCAAATGGTGGAGGGTTGCTATTATTGATGATCTGACTGGCGTCTCACAGACTATCTGAGAACTTGCATTCTCCATAAATAGTTAATGTTCAGAGAATATCGTGTTCCATTCTAAAAGACCTCTGGGGGGTCTTGGGAGGAGGAGAATGGTGTAATCATCAAACCATTGGAGATGATAGTATTCAACCTTCCTCCTCCCACGGAGGGAGAAAAACAAAGAGAAATCTCTAAACTATGTATTCTCAAGATGGGTGAAGATATCTGTTCTCATCCTTCACCAAGGGGATAAAACTGTTTCTTCGGGGGGGGGGGGGGGGGGGGGGGGGGATGAAAAAAAATTACTTTTTGCATATAAAGCACAAATACACATACACCGAACAAATGTGAACAAATAGTTTGAGTTATTAAAATTTCAAGGAGGTGATTAGGGGGAAAAGGAAGGCCTAAAAATGCTTCTGAAATGGGCAATAATGAAAAAGAAGTCGAACAACACTTCTCTCAGCTAAAGGTTTTGAGGCCTTGATGAGTCCTGGAGGGTAAAATAAACAAAGTTTGCACTAAGTCCTGACCTGCAGAAGTTCTTGCTCTGCACAAACAGCTGCTCACACTAGGGATGATAAGCATTAGGACTTTGCTACTGGGAGCTCCCTGCTCCCATCATTGATGTTAGAAATTTCAAAGCAAGACCGGGGTGATTTCTGCAGTTTCACAGGTTGTCTCCCATTTTGTTTGCCCCCGCCTCCTACAGGGAATCGCAGTGCATGCTGTTTTATAGCCAGGGATTCCTGATTCTCCTCAATATAGCATGCAGGAGAAAGAGGGATCCTTCCTACCTTCTCATCATTCTTAGGCAAGGATGGACAAAAATGGCTAGGATTTTGGAAAAGAATAGCACCTGGGCCTGTTGCCTTTTTTAAGCTTTTCAATCAGGACCACTAGAAAGAGTTTCTGAGCCAATACCTTCACAAGAGGGCAGGAACGGAACTAGGGACACCAGAATTTGATGCCAGAGGGCTGCATACCCTAATGTGTCTGGTTAAAGCCCAGGGCTACTGAGGGAAATGCCTCCTCCAGGCTTTGCAGTGGGGAAGAACAATGATGTCATGCGGGTATCTTCAGGTTTATGAGAAAGGTCCTCCAAAGCCATGAGTCCATTTGTGTGTTCCCTGGGATGGTGAGCACACACCTGGAATGGTTTTACTGTTGTGTGTGTGTGTGTGTCTTTCTCTCTGGTTCTCCTTTCTTTCTCGATCTTTTCTTCTTTCTTTTCTTTTTCTTTGGTCTTTTTGCTGGGACTTGGCCGGGCCATGTACAAACCCCAACCATTCAACAGTGCTGGAGAGTAGATAGTATTTACCTCAATAATGGTAGTTTCTTTTCGCTTCTTTTTAACCCTCAATTCAGATGACGGGTCTAAGCCAACACCCACGATGGAGACCCAGCCCGTGTTCGATGGAGATGGTAAGCCCTTATATTACTTCCACCCCTTGTCCTCCCACATATTTTCAGATTTGGGAAAGGTCTTAACCTTAGATGTTTGTTTAAGCTTCATTATTACTATTTTCTTTTTTGATTTTAATTTTTCCCAATGTAAGCAAATCCTCCAAGGAACTGGTAACACTCTCTCCTTCTGGAAAGGCCTCTGTTTTCTCCAGGCTTCCTGCCTGTCTCCCAGTATCCAACAAAAACACATCCTGAGTTGCCAAGAGCAGGGAATCATCGCTGAGAAAGTCACCCAGTGTCCCTTCAGTGCTTACTAGCGCTGTGCCTAGCCTGTTGTGAGGCCCCTTTGCTCTTAAGATAGTTGCAATTGCTTAAGAGCTTTATGTGCTGAATTCTGTGGTCTCAATTTTTATTGTAATAGAAGTGTATAGAAAAAAGAGGTCACAGTGGTCTGGGAAAAGCTTCTGTGAGGAGATGAGACTTGAGCTGAATCTTGCAAACACAGGGGAGGGATCGGGCAGGGGGACTAGCATGAACAAAGAGGCAGTGCGATGGTATGAGTGAAGAGTGAAGGAGGTATCGGGAAGCAGATGGGTGAGTGGGGCTGGCTTGGCTATATTATGTAGGGCCTTGAGAGTTGAGTCTAGGCATTTGAGACAGGAGGAATTTTAGGTCAAGGGAAATAGTGGCTGGTGACAAAATAGATTGTGGAAGTCCTTGGAGGTGTGGGGAGTAGATAGAAGGGGCCCAGGGTGCAGAAGTCTGGCCTCCATTCGTGTTGAAGCTGTGCAAGGCCTCTCTTCTTCGGGTGCTTTACTGAGTACTCCAGATTCTCAGGGGCAGGAACAGGAGGTGTGGCAGCATGAATTCTCTAAATGATCTGACTACTAGCTTCAGCTTTCAGAGCATTATGTAGCAAACTTTTAGCAGTTCTCAGCCAAGGGTGTCCAGGCTTGGATCATGAAACTGGACAGTAGGACAAATAACTTGTTTTTGTTTTTTTTTTTTTTTTGTACCAGGGATTGAACTCAGGGGCACTTGACCACTGGGCCACATCCCCAGCCCTTCTTTGTATTTTATTTAGAGACAGGGTCTCACTGAGTTGCTAAGTGCCTCGCCATTGCTGAGGCTGGCTTTGAACTTGTGATCCTCCTGCCTCAGCCTCCCAAGTGCTGGGATTACAGGCGTGTGCCACCATGCCTGGCTTGGACAAATAATTTAAGAAGAAATAATGCTGGTGGTTGGCACCGTGGCCAGGGATGTGGCTAGCACAGGCTCAGCTCTGAGGAGGATTGAAAGTGAGGTCTTCTTTGCAACTGGTTCAGTTGGTAGAACAGAGGTTGGTTCATGCCTAAACAATGAATTCTGTGGTTCACAGAGGTCCTAGGTCATTGGCAAGTCTGGGTCCTGGAGGACTGGGAATGGAGAGCATATCATCTTGGGAGACCTCCCCAGCACCCTCACTGAAGAGCTCATCCCTCCACAGAAAGCTCAGGATGTCCTGGGGTTTCCACCCGCCCTGTCCACTGGTGACCTGGGTCCTGAGAGCCTGGAAGCACTCTGGGGCACTCAGCCTCTGCTTAGGGAGACCATGGGAAAGGGGGGTTGCAACACACATGAGACCTTTTCCTTTCTTCCCCCTTAGAGCAAAGTCTCAGCAAGCTGAATCTGCTGTGGCTAAGCTGTTTCCTCTGAAATGGTCTCTGTGGTTGGTTTGGCGTTCGTTTGTTGACTTATCCCCTTTCAGTCTTCTCCCAGAGAAGCAGCTGAGAGGGACTTGGCTTGGCCCATGTTCCTCACCTCCTGGGATAATATTTTCATTCCTGGATGGAGTGGCTCGGTGCCTCTGGACTCTGACCACTCTACCTCCCAGCACAGGATGTCCTGGTTAGCTCTTAGGAGCTGGTAGGGAGAGGAGCTTCTGTTGTAAGGAGAGGGCATTGGGACCAGGGGATGTCATAAAGGAGATAGCTGGTTTTCAGGCCTTAGGCTTTTTTTTTTTTTTTTTGGTACTGGGGATTGAACTCGGGGGCTCTCAACCACTGGGCCACATCCCCCAGCCCTTTTTTTGTATTTTATTAGAGACGGGGTCTCATTGAGTTGTTAAGTGCCTTGCCATTGCTGAGGCTGGCTTTGAACTTGTGATCCTTCTGCTTCAGCCTCCCAAGTGCTGGGATTATAGGCGTGTGCCACCCCGCCTGGTGCAGGCCTTAGGCTTTTTAAAAAAGCTTTTTACTTCTTTACCCAGACCATCTCTGTCTCACACACAGTCTTTTATAATTGTTATTTTCCAGAAATCACAGCTCCTACACTATGGATTAAGCACTTGGTAATCAAAGACTCCAAACTGAACAACACCAATATAAGAAATTCAGGTAAATCATCTTCCTTGGATTATATACACACCCTGCCCATCCTTGGTTGCCCCTGGTTGCTCCATGCTTACCCACTGTGTGGGTTTAGGTAAGTCATTTAATTTGTCTGGTCTTGAATTTCTACATCCGTGAAATAAGAAGGTTGGATGAGTTCATTCCCAACAACTCTAATTTTCTTCAATTATCAACTCAGGGATCATATATCATGAATAGTTGATCCTTTATCTAAAAATGGTTTTGACTGTATATCTTAATATTTTAGTTGACTTTCTATATGCCATGGAGAAGAATTTGAAAGAAGAATGCCTGGGCATAAACAAGTTGGACTTCAAGGCTGGAGGAATTTGGTCTATGTGTTTTTAAGGCTGTAAAAGCTGTGTGTAGTCAGGTCTTTCCTGGTCTGATCTTTCGGGGTGGGGGTCTTATGAGTGGTCAGATTCTGGCACTAACTGAACCCTTTGTAGAAAGGTGATGATATTTGAAAGGTGATAAGATCTGTAGGATTTATTTGTAGAGTTTATTTATCCAAAATACAGACCAAAGTAAAAATACAGCTCATTGGCCATCAATTAAGACTAAATGTTCATCAACATGAAACAAAACAAATCCCTCTCATCTTTAGCCTTCATTGTGATCACGAAATACCACTTTGCACAATTTATGTAAGTTGTTGAATTTAACCACATTATCTTTTCTTATAAATGGCAAATGCTGTGAACAAAAGATACGTGCCTTTGAACCAGCAGGTAGAGTTTTACATGACCACTAACGGATGAGTGGGCGGCCATTAGCCTCCTTAGGGTTTATCTGTGTGCCAGCTCTGTCCTCTAGGGGCGATGTTGGAGCTGGAGCACAGGAGGTTAGAGACCAAGAGGTGAATCCTTGAAGCACTGATTGATTTTCTCTTTGACTTGGGATGGTCAGTACCTCTCCATATGTCTGGTTCACTGTTTGATAAGAATTGAAGGTATCGGGTGGATGGAGACTGAATTCCCTTGTGCCATACTAGTACAGTGGTTTGGAATCAGCAAAGCTGGGTTTACATTCTGGCTCCAACACTTAGTGAATGATCCCAACTCAAATAATCCCTCTGGGCTTCAGTTCTAATCTGTAGAACAGAATCATGATCTGTCCCTCAAAAGACTGATTAAGGATTTACTAACCTAGTGTCTATATGGCATTTGATGTCTGTCTGAATGATAAATAGTAAGTACATGAAAAATTATGTGTGTTATCATAATTATTGTTAGGACTAATGGGAATATTAATCATAGTGCTTATTGTGAGAATTCTTTAGTCACAGAATAAGTGATCACTGTTAACCCTAAGCAAAGCATTTATCGGACAGTCTTCTAAGTATCTTCTTCTTCCTCCTTATTGGTAGAAAAATGGATATGTCCAAGATAAGTAGATTTGGTGCCTATAGTACCTAATGCTGGAAGGAACATTTGCAAATCGTCTCCCTAGTTCCTTAGACCCTAGAAGGTCTGCAAGCCCCAGTGAGGGTTCATTCTCATTCCGTGACCAAGTGGTAGATCTTTCAGAATCACACAGCGCCTTTTTCCTGAAACACTCACATTTAGCAGTTGCTCCCACAAATTTCTTTTCTATCGACCTGTGGTTAATTTCTCCATGGAGGTCATTCTCTTTGTGAGCACAAGGACTTTATTGCCTGCCTATTCTGTCTATTCTAGAATCCAGCTCAATGCATTTCATTGCTTTGGGAAGACAGAGGGAAAGAGATCATCATTATCAGTAAAATTAGACTAACACTGTCATCATAGCTAATCTCATCAGATCCTGTAGAACTTTCATTTGTTATCTAATTTGAGCTCATTTCATCATAACCCTGTGAGATTTCCATGATTATTGTCCCATCTTATAGATGAAGAGTTGGAGGCTGAGAGAGAGGAAGGAACTTGTTTTGCTTCATAGCTAGTAAGTGGTTGGGATGTAGAAAACTAGTTATCTTTGGGACTAATATACCTTCTTTGTGAGCTGTGTTCTGTGAGTAGGATAAAAAGATGATGTCAAGTGCTGCTTTACATCCTACTTTGCCTATGTACTTCCTATTGGATGAGTTCAGGGTCATGTTGAGAAATGATTTCCAGGCAGGTACAACTACCTCCTTTTCATTGGAGTGGCCCAACCACTTTTATTTTTCCTGGTTGTTCCCAGTTGTGTTTGCAAGATGAGAGTATACGACACTTGTGGGAGACCTAACAGTTCTCTGGGAGAGACTGAGACCAAGGATAATGATTGGGTATTGATATCTTAATGATCTAATAAACTGGGACCTTCTCTATCATAATCATCTGGCCATACTCACTGAGGGTCTGTCAGTCTTTTTGATGTAATTATGTGTAAAAGATGTGGTTCCACAAAGGCCTAAAGCAGGGGTTAGCAAGTGGGTACCTGATTATTTTGCATATGAAATTTTATTGGAACACAGCCACTCTGACTTACTTCTTGTGTATTGTTTATGGCTGTTTTCATGTACATGAGAAGACCTAACTGTGACTGAGCCTATATCATTTGCAAAGCCTAAAATATTTACTATATGACTTTTTACAGAGAAAGTTTGCTGGCCCCCCAGCATATATGATTGACTGAATGGAAGCATCAGGATGGCAGGGTGTGTGCGGAGTTGTTTCACTCAAGTTTCTTAGCCCCTTTGTAGATCAAGCTGAAGCAGGGGCTGTGGCTCCTGTGATGCTTCCTCATGCACCCAGATAAGCCTGCATCAGCATAGAAACTGCTGAGGCAGCTCACGAGGCTCTTCATCATCACAGATGAGCCATTTCCAAGCTTTACCATCCTGTTCTGGTACAGAATGCCTTCACAAATGTGTTGCCAAGAGAGCATCCTGGGTTTGGTTTTAGCAGGCAACAGGTAGGGAATCTTATACATTTAGTGGAGAGAGACCATGAAATAACCACAGCCTGAGCTTTGGAATCCTACAGACCTGCAGAGCTGGCTTCCATTGCTAGCTTCCCACTGGGAGACTTGGTGAGACTTGGTGAGCTTGAGAGCCCCCTGAGTGTTGGTTTCCTTATATGTGAAAGAAACTTAGTGCCTTGCAAAAATTTTTTTTTTCAAAGATTCAACAACAGACATGTAATACCTGGCACAAAGTAGTGACTTTTTAAAAAGATTCAGAACAATGGCTACTCTGATGGAATACTTCTAGGTGTTGTGCTAGCCTCTTCTCACACATTGTCACCATTCAGTTTAGTAAGTCAGACATACTTTGGTGATAGCTCGTGTCTGGGCAGCTGGCTCTGGTGAGGACTGGAGATGTGGGGTCAAACACCTGAGACCATTTTCCATTAGACTTTAATGGAAGATTCTGGGTGCAGGTGAGCCTCAGCCACATGCCTGGGGAGGTCGGAGTAGGACTCCGTGAAGCCCCTCCAGGTGAAGACTTTTCTTCTAAGCCATCTCTTGGAGTCAAAAGGGATATCCTGGTTTCTTTTACACCCAAAACATCCTTTTTTCACACTTAGACCCTGTGACGCCAGGTTTGTATTCTGGCCTGAGGACTGCTGATGTTGGAAGAGTTCCACTGGGCAGCTGAAGTTGTGCAATAACACGACACACATGCCTGCAGATGGGTCCAGTCTCCGGCTCACCTCCTGGAAGTTTTGTTCCTTGTTTTTAAGGCTTTGTTATGTTTTGCTATCGTCAGTGCTGCCTCTGAGTCCTTGGCAGCTCCAGCAGCAAGAGACTTGCTCTTTTGGGTCTTTTCTTCCATTCTTATACCCTCAACACCTCTCCTCCATTGCACCACAAATTCTTCTTGCATTCAGGAAGATGTCCCAGGCCAGCTAACACCCTGGACCTCTGGAGCAACATCTCACAGATGAGTGCCAGCCAGAGTCTCTCTGCTGCTGTTATAAGGACATGTGAACTCCTGCTGAAGTTAACTACCAAGGGATTTCTTAAAATACTTAAGAGGTGAAAATATTTTTAAGATCTCTTTAAAGAAGAGGGTGAAGAGATGAAATAAAAGACAAGTTAGACTTCATCTAATTCTTCATCTCCTGTTTGAAGGTTTCTAATTTAAACTATGTGCAGACACTGGAAGTCTTTTTGTATCTGTGTGGTTTATGTCTTTTTGTTTCCATGTGACAAAATTTTGTGCTTCCTTCTCCAGGATGGTACAGTCTCTCAGGAAATAGGGTCATGCATACCACAGTGACACTCCCAAGCCCCATAGCTTGTTGCCTTCTGGTGGAGTCTCCATCTCCTTCTTTCCTTCCTCCCTGTCTTTTCTAATTATCACTTTGAAGATCTAATGATGGTCCTATGAACCTGGCCACATAAGTTAAATCAGAAAGGACCGTGCCTCTCTTCTGTCACCTCCTTGACCAATAGAGCTTCCTGCTGTACATCAGAGAATGAAGCAACTTCACTCCCAGAGATAGAGCCACTAACAGCCACACATGGTGGAAGTGTATTTCTTATAAACTTTGCCATGAAATGACATTCCCATCCCCTTCTATAAGAGCATCTCTTTACCTAAGACGCTACACATGCCCAGCATCCCTGCCCTTACCTGCCTGGTTAAGAGCATTGCCTTCTGGGCCTGCCTTGGGCCCCTTGACCACAATTTGGATTGCTCTTCCTTCTCCCAGGAAGTTCCTGCTGGGATAGCTGCTATGACTGGGGATTGGGGTCACTGAGGCAACTGCACCTCCTGGCTGGATCCCCCATCCCGCAAGCCTGCACGCTTGGCCCGCCTAGAAACCACGGGCTGATGTAATGACCTGAGGCCTGGAAAAATAAACAGCTTACAAGGAAACCAGCGGTAGCCGTTGTAAGCAAATATCCCACAGCCACCTGGAATCTCGCACATGACGTGATTGGAAGGAAGAATGAGTAATCCACTAACGTTAGCAGCCGGGACGGGCCTGGGCTTGTGTGCATTTAAAATATCTATATAAAAACAAACCCTGGATATTTATTTCTATAACTGACCTTCTGGGCATCTGCCCGTCTATCCTATGCAGGTGCCTTGGTGTATCATGACCAATGGGACTGAGCTGGGCAGGGGCTGGTGGCCATCCCCATGGCAACAAAGGTTTTGTTCTTTCTCTAGTTGCCCCTTTGCTGAGAGGAGCCGTAATCATATGTGGGGTCCCCAGAGAGCCTAGCCCATCAGTTCATTTTTATCTCATTTTAAAATTAGCTCCTTTGCCCACATTGTTTGCTTGGGATAAGAGTCTGGTGGTGACTGCGTAATTCAGCATTGAGGATTGTTTGACTAGCAAAGTTTTATTTCTGGAGGTGAATTTATATGTTTTTTTTTGGGGAGGTTGATAGCAAAACCACATTTTTCTTGCCAAAAAGCTGAAATCAAAGATCCTTTCCAGGTATTATAATTAGTTTATTCCAATTTGCTGCAAGTCTGGAATGGTCCATGCTTTAATTTGAGGCTTCTCATTCTGTGTGTATTTGTAAGTGACTTTGGGAGTAGGCAGGGCATAGTATAAACACCTTATAAATTTACACGAACATTGACCTTTTTTGGGGGGCATATTGTGAAGTTATGATACTTAATTTTGACAAGTTAAAATAGATCTCTTCCATCTTTCCCCTTTATGCCTTCTTTTCCTTCCTTGCCTGAATTTTTATTTTTTTTAGCTCTTGTTCCTTAAAGTACAGTCTGTCAGGTCAAGGTCAACAAAATTAGAAAAAAAATAGAGACTTCTATTTCTTAGTACTTGTCCTTGCAAAACTACTGTGAAGCTATTTTTTTTTTTTTTTTTTTTGAGGGAGGGTCCTATCTGCCTGCTTCACAACATGAGGCAATGGAGACAGAACCTTCTCTAAAACTTGAATGCATGTGAGTCAGTGATACTTTGGGGGCCAAGTTAAGAAGAGAGATGCATATGTGTTATATAGGGACAATCCATTCTGGAAGAAATATCCTCTGTAAAATTTATATCTCATTCTCCCCTAACCCTTAGGAGCTCGGCATCTGTCTGTGTGGGAAGGAGGCGGTCACCACCTCAGACCATGGTGAGCCACTCATGGCCATATTAGGTTCTGCAGAGAGAAGCTGTTTAGACAGGCTGTCTGGTTTGTAATTTTCCCTTACACCTCCTCCCCCATGACACTTCATCCCAACAACATGCCCTATTTGCAGTGATACCTGCAAATGCCCCTGTGAGGGGGCGCTCTCCGCTGCGTCAAGAAGGTGGGATGGGAAGTGTTAGTTTTGCCTGAAGATGGGGGCCCCTGGGACACAACAGGTAGGTGTGGCTGGCAGGCCCCGTAGCAGGACTGTAGAAAGATGTCTGAGGTCCCAGGGAGAGCTTGCATGTCCCCAGAAGTCTTGTCACAGACTCAGCCACTTCCTAATGTTTGGGTTCCCCTGGGACTGGGGAAAGTGCTGTTGAATGGTCGGATTATAGACCATTAGAGTGAGAAGGGCCTGGGAGTCGTCTCACACCACCATTTAATTTTCAAAGAGAAATCAGGAGCCCACACTAGCTGAGGGCTTTGTCCAGGGTCCCAGGTCCATCAACAACTCCTACATGCCAAGGCCTCTGCTGGGATGAGGGTAAGAGAAGCAACACAAGGAACATTTAAGGAAGGAGCTGACCATTAGGCAGAGGAAGCAGGTAATAGTGTAGTGCCCCCCACCCCTAGGAGGGGGGAATATTTTTATCACTGGCATTATTTTGAATTTTTGTTTTGCAAAAAAAGTTAATAAAGAGCAGACTGACTCTTAGTTACATATATTTTTAGTTCACCTTTAGCGTACCCCTTTATTGCCTGTACTGGGGGCGGACTACTCCCATCACCCTATCTCCTAGGTCAGCCACTGAAATCAATGGAGGAGACTAATCATGTATAAGGATGGGTCAGAAAGATCACATTCACTCCATATGACTGAGACGCCACTACCTTAGGCCAGCTAATCATAGAGCAACTACTATTTATCCATGTATTCTGGTACTGGGTTAAATGCTTTACATATACTATTATATTTATTATTTTATTTTTTAATTTATGTGGTGCTGGGGATCATACCCAGGGCCTTGCACCTGTTAAGTGCATGCTCAGCCACAGAGTTCCCAGACACATGTACAACGACAACTAATCTTTACAGTGACCTTGTGAAGCCTATGCTAGGGTTGTCCTACTTTTATAGATAAGGAACCTTGGATTTGGAGAACTTAAGTAAACTGGCCAAGGTCATAGGGCTAACAAGTAGCAGAGCCTGGTCCACTGACTCCAAAGCCCATGATCTTAACTGCCATGCTATACTGCCTCTATTCCAGCTGTGGTTGACTTTTTTTTGGTACTGGGGATTAAACTCAGGGGCACTCAACCACTGGGCCACATCCCCAGCCCTTTTTTTTTTTTTGTATTTTATTAGAGACAGGGTCTCACTGAGTTGCTGAGTGCCTTGCCATTGCTGAGACTGGCTTTGAATGCGCAATTCTCCTGCCTCAGCCTCCCAAGTGCTGGGATTATAGGCGTGCGCCACTGTACCTGGCTGTGGTTGATTTTGATGAAATCTCCCAGTATGCCAGACTCTTGGCTGGAGTGTGAAGGAGTAGGAGTGACAGGCACTTCCTACTGACTTCAGCTGTGCCAAGGAAGCCCAGGTATCTCCACCCTGAACTGTGGCTCCTGGAACATCTTCCCTCTGAATGCCCTAAGTGCCCTCTGACATTTGGGAACAGCCATTTGGCTGAGCCTTTATACCATCCCCATTCCTCATCTGGGTGGAGCTGAAGATAACTCTTGGCTGGCTGGCTAATCAGAATGGGTGCCTGGTTAGAGGTCTTCTCCAGTGTCCCTCTGTAGCTTTTGATTGGACGATGATGTTATAATTGTCACTTCCTTTCACTGCATACTCTGTGGACAAAAGAGCTTTTTTATTTTAAAAATTGGTGCAAATTTTCTTTCTGTTCTCCCCACTCCCAACTCTACACCATACACACCTGAGCACAATTCCGGGGACTGACTTTGTTCTACTCGCCTGTGACTTGCTTCCTGCCCTAGCAGCTCCCTTTCTCAGTCAGTTGTCTGCCTCTGTTCTGAAGGGAGCCCTGATCAGTGGTTTCGTGGGCTCTCCTCTTCTTCAGGGGTTGTGAGAACCCCTGGGTAACTCTGAGTCACATGGATGTTGAAGCTTGGGAATTAGCTCAGGCCAAGTGGCATTCAGTGACATGGGTGATGGAAAGCCTGTGGTGGAAGGGCAGGGCCAGCCCAGCAAATGGTGCTTGGAAAAATGATCCTCCGGGGGCCACTTAGCCCCTCCTGTGAAAAAATGCTAAATCCACAAGTAAGAAAAATAACTTATTCACATAGTTGGCTTGAAACCATAGGTGCTAAAACCCCATGTGGCTAAATAAACAGAAAGGGCCTGCTCAGTGATACACCATAAATCACTCCCAAAGATCACGGACTCCAGCAGGGCCTCTCTCCTAAGCACCACATCTCCAGTCCCAGTGCTTACTGCTTACGCTTCCCGAGCAGCAAAGTCAGTGCCTGAAAATCTGGGCCCCCCTTTCCCTCCTTTTGCTTCCGCAGTTCCTTCTTCTACCAAACTCTCAGCTACCCAGCAATCTGGGGGCAGTGGTGACACCACCCATCCACATACTCATGTGGACCCAGAGAATCCTGAGGCAGGAACCACACAGTTCTTTACGCCTCTGGTATTACATGTTGGGATTTGGAAAGGTTATTTCGAATGCATGGTTTGTTATTTTTGCGTTATCATTTAGCATTTCATTCATTTTTGATAAGAGGCAAGATGTGTGGGAGGTATTTGAAGGGTTTCAGGGTCACCATAGGCGACATGACACTGGTGTTTTCCTTAATATTCTTGGCCTGGCAGCATCATTCCTTTTGCAATGAAACATAAGTAAGCGTCTCTCATTTTTCAGGCTGGGTAGCCTTGTATTGATGTTCCACCCCCCTAAGAAAATCAAGTCTCAATGGCCTGAGGGCTAAGTGTCTCATTTCCCAGGATGAGTCAAGGGGCAGATATTCTTTTTTCAGCCCCTGCGGTCTGATCCCCACCGTTTGGCATTTATTCCACTGTGGGTGGCCCCATCTCTGGAGCATCAGACTAGAACAAACTTCTTGGACTAAATACTCTTCCTGAATTCTTTATCCCTAAGATTCCATGGTTCTCTTCTGAGCAAGGAGCTGGTGCCAGTGATGGGGGTTGGTGAAAATTGGGAAGGATGCCACAGTCCCTGCTCTCAGGAGCTTGCAGCCTTGTGGGGTCAGGATACCAAGGGTGAGGGGCAGAGGAGGGGCAGAGACTCTGCAGGGACTGTGATGCTCCTAACCCTTCTGTTTAGTCAGCTTTCTTGCTGCTGTGACTAAAGGATCTGACCAGAACAACTCTAGAGGAGGAAGAGTTTATTTGAGGGCTCACGGTTTCAGAGGTCTCAGTCCATAGAAGGCCGGCTCCATTCCTCAGGGTTCAAGGTGAGACTGAACATTCTGGCAGGAGAGGGTGGCAGAGAGAAGCAGCTCACATCACAGTGATCAAGGAAACACAGACTCCACTCGCCAGATACAAATATATCCCCAAAGCCATGCCCCAATGCCCACCTCCTCCAGCCACACCCTATCACTTCATTTACCACTTAGTTAATCCCTATCAGAGGATTAAATCACTGATTGGATTAAGACTCCCACAACCCAGTCATTTCTCCTCTGAACCTTCTTGCATTGTCTCACACGGGAGCTTTTAGGGGACACCTCACATCCAAACCATAACACCTTTTGCCAGGGTAACACTTTTTGCTCAAGGCAAGCGCCAGGGATGGAGAAAGACCTTGAATGAGGGTAGGTTAAGCTCTCATGGCTAGTTCTTTCTGCTTGCCTTTTTTTTTTTTTTTTTTTTTTTTTTTTTTTTTTTTTTTTTGTGGTACTGGGGATTGAACTCAGGGGCACTCGACCACTGGGCCACATCCCTGGTCCTTTTTTGTGTTTTTATTAGAGACAGGGTCTCCCTGAGTTGCTAAGTGCCTCGCCATTGCTGAGGCTGGCTTTGAACTCACGATCCTCCTGCCTCAGCCTCCCAAAGTGCTGGGATTACAGGCGTGCGCCACCACGCCCGGCTTCTGCTTGCCTTTTTATGGAACTTTTCTGGCCTCTTCAGGGCACCAGCATAAGGCCCACACCCACGCACAGCCTGGCCCCAGACCTTCCCTGCATCCTCCGCTTGAGCCCTAATCTTTCTTTAGGTCCTCCTTTCTTGGGGCCGCGTCACCTTTCCACTGCCTTTTCTGTAGTGTAAGCAACTGTGTCAGGATGACCTGAGTAGCTGCCATACCAAGGGACCCTCCTCCTGGAGGACTGGCATCCTTGATCCAGATGTCCTCCCAGCCCAGGTCTCGGAGGCCTGGGACTCCTCTCAGTTCTTCTGTGTGTGGTTTTTGTAAGATTTGGCTTCTTCCTCACATCCATCTTTCCTGTGGACCTTGATGCCTTGTTCTGCATGTCCACTTGGCTAGGCAACTGGGTCCCATTGTTTAGTCAAACACTGCCTAGATGTTGCTGCAGAGATATTTTGTGGATATAGTGAACATTTATAGTTGGTGACTCTAATAAAATTACCCTCCTTAGCCGGGCGCGGTGGCGCACGCCTGTAATCCCAGCACTTTGGGAGGCTGAGGCAGGAGGATCGCGAGTTCAAAGGCCTCAGCAATGGCGAGGCACTTAGCAACTCAGTGAGACCCTGTCTCTAATAAAATCCAAAAAAAGGGCTGGGGATGTGGCCCAGTGGTCGAGTGCCTCTTTCAATCCCTGGTACCAAAAAAAAAAAAAAAAAAAAAAAAAAAAAAAAAAATTACCCTCCATGATGTGGGGTGGGCCTTATCCAATCAGTTTTGAAGAGTTTTTTTTTTGGGGGGGGGGCGCGATTTAATGGAGGTGGGGAGGGCAAGCAGGTTACTACTGAACTACATACCAAGCCCTTTTAATTTTTTTATTTTGAGACAAGGCCTTGTAAATTGCTGAGGTTGGCCTCAAACTTGCAATCGTCCTGCCTCAGTTTCCCAAGTTGCTGGGATTATAGACATTTACCGTCACACCTGGCTCAGTTTTGAAGTTCTTAAGAGCAAAGTCTGAGGTTTTTTTCAAAGAAGAAGGGATTCTACCTCAAGACTAACATAGAAGTCCTGCCTGAGTGTCCAACCTGTGGACTTGACCTTTTGCTTTTATACTTAAGACTGCCCTGTCACTCACACCTGAATTTCCAGCCTATTGACCTGCGTATGTATTTTAGACTTGCTGGTCCCTGCAATCACATGAGCCAACTCCTTAAAATTTCTCTCTCTCTCCTCCTGGATTTCTTTCTCTGGAGAACCTTGAGTGACAAGGGTCTCACCATTGCCTTCTCTCACCACCTGTCTTTCCCATTGCCTCTACCACAGTGAGATTCCCATTTTCACTTGTCAAAGACTTCACTATGTGGCTGGCTCACCCATCACTGCTGACTGTATCCTAAAGGTGCTTGGGTGTTGGGTTACCCAGGATTTCCGCTTTTCTTTCTGTACCTTCTTTAGCATGTCCTCCTCCGGAAGGCAGCAACCAGAATGAAGACCCAGCCCAAGGAGCTGAAACTCCTAATGTTTATGATTGTTGGCCATTTTTGCTTTAAAAGAAAAAAAAAAAGTAAAGAAGAAAAAAGATGATGAAAGATAAAAGATTCCCAGAAGAAAAAGGATAAACTCTGGGCTAAAATCAAGATTGGGGCTTAGCTGAGGATTTGGGTTCTCCGTGTCCTCCTTCACTCCTAATTACCATGGGTAACTGAGAGGCGTGGGCCGCACAGACAGGCCTCTTCTCCCTGCTTATCCCTTCTTGGCGGGACACCTAAGGCTTGGGCCCTGGGCCTTCAGACAGGGCTTACGACCTGGTTTGACCTGGCCTTTCCTCCCTCATCTCCTGCTCTGTCCATTCCTGGGCCTGCTTCAGAGTGGCAGAGGAAGGGGCTGTGTGCTTTCTGGTGGGAGGGGCTGGACTTGGCTGCATTTCTCCACAGGGTGCTTCTCTGTTCTGTGTCTTCTTTAGTAGGCCAAGGTTTGTGAGTGAAGCTGCAGTCACTCGCCGTCACACAGGGCGTGACCAGGCTCTCACTTCTTCTCTGTACCATCTCAGGGGTGAGATTATAGAGGGTAGGCCTGTGTGAGTGCATAGGTGTGTGTGTCATGGAGTCCCATGGCCCCTGGCCAGCCCCAGTTTTTCCCTCTTCCCTGCTGTTTATTAGGTCTTCCGAGTGTGTGCAGATGGTCCTGGCCCACTCCCATCATTACTGGGCAGACTTCTCATCTTGTCCTCCTTCCCTGAGCTTTCCTAAGCAGAGACCAGAGTCTTTGAGAACAATGGGTGCCCACTTTGGGGGACTCTGCCCTCTCTGAATAGATGGTAGCAAAAGACCCTTGAAAATGACCCCCTGTCTTACATTCTGGAAAGTGACTTCTAGGAAACCTGATAGATGTGAATTTTAAGATTCATTTGGGAGGTAACTGAGAAGGGCAGATGGTAACAGTGGCCCCGGGATGGGCTGGCTTCTGGCTTCTCAGATACGGAATGACCCTGTACCCCTTGGTACTTGCTTATCAGCATTTGGATGGAGAAGGACTGCAGGAATAATTTGATGATTGATTGGTTGGTTAATTGAAGGACTTTCAGGGCCTGCAAAAGTACTTATGTGATAAATTGATCAAGAATTGAGCAGGTCTAGAGGTTTCTATTACTATGTAATAAACCACCTCCAAATTTATTGACTTAACATAAAAATAATTTATTCTTGCTAATGTGCCTATGGGTTGTCCCAGTGGTTCTTTAACTGGTTTTACTTAAATTCCCTCGAGGTCTCATCCAGATGGAGGGTCAGCGGGGCAGGAACATCCCTGATGGCCACTCACATGTCCGGCAGTTGGTGCTGGCTATGGGTTAAACTGCTTCTCTTGTCTGTGTCCTCTCTTCTCCAGGAGGCTAGACCAGTTTCCTTACATGGTGGCCTCAGGGCAGCTTCCAAAGAAGTAACAGGGGGAGCTGCAAAGCCTCTGAAGCTCTCTCTGGTCCTCCAGCATCATCACTGTGACATTTTCCTTGCCAAAGCCAGTCATGGTCCGTATAGATGGGTCTATAAAAAGGCATCACTGTGACCAAAAGACCGGGGGAGGAAAGGTTTATTGGCACTTACAGTGTCAGAGTTCTCAGTTCATAAACAGCAAACTTTTTGTAGCTCTGGACCTTATGTGAGGCAGCATGTCATGGAGGAAGGCAATAGGGAAGCAGAGAGAGCTGTGCTCATCAGGGACAAAATATAAACCCCAGTGATCCACCTCCTCTGGCCACTCCCCACCTGCCTGCAGGTACCACCTAGTTAATCCATATCAGCGGAATAATGCACTGATTAGGTTAATGCTCTCATAACCCAATCATTTAACCAAATTTTTCTTGCTTTATTGCACACTTGAGATTTTTGGGGACACCTCTGTCTGAATCATCTGGCAGGAAGAGAGGGAGGCATAGTCACTGAAGACTATTTTGTAACAATCTACTCCATATACTGAGTAAAAGTTGTAGTTAGATTAAAAGTCAGATTAGCCTATGGCAATGAAAGACATCATTAAAACGTCATTGTGAGAGGGGAAGGATGTCGCCAAACTGGAGTCCCCATTCTGCCGCCTCCTAGTTGTGTGGTCTTGATCAAATTCCTGCATCCTCCCCTCAGGGTGGTAACATGCATCTTACAGGCTTTGGAGGAGTGTGACGTGGATTAACAAGCAGAGCGCCCAGAATCAAGTCTGGCTCATGGTAAACGCTCAAATAAATGTTAGTTGCTAGTGTTCATTTTGTAGTTCTGTACTGGCAGGTGAGTTACCAATTGGGTTTTCAGTTTTCTACTTTGGAGGCATAGGGCTTCCTAGGGCAAGTGGTTAGAGGCAATACCGCCTCGAGGTTAGCAAGGTGGGAAAATGTATGATCTCTAAAATTCATCTTCCTTGTCTCCAAAGTGGACATTATAATAGTCCCCACCTCAGGTAGCCAAGAGATTAGGAGGTAAAACCTTTAGCCTATTATTGCCTGGCACATTTTACTCAATGAATATTAGCTTTTAGTGTTATTAGTTGTAAAGATGATTTTAAGGGAGAGGTTCTCTTTATGGAAGACACATGGCGTACCTTTCACAAATGGTTGGTGCTATTATGATAAACTACTCTTGTCTTTTTCTAAGAGGACACCTGGATGTGCAGGGGCTGTAATAAAGTAATAAATAGATAAATAAATAATGAAAAAGAGGATAATAAACGAATAGGTCCTGAGTTTAGTCTTTTCCTTAATTCCATGCTACTCTCCATTTTTCTAGATTACTGAGCTTTATCATTGATGATTTTATTCTCTGTAGAACTTTCCAGAAGCTGACTGTACACATTTCTGAACAGCCTTCAAAGACCTCCAGAAACCCATCCACAGGGCCCACATCACTGGAGGCACCTCTTCCTACCTGGCCCGTGCCCACATTGCCACAGGCTCCGGGACCCCCAGTGGTGTGAAGTCACGTTCATTACTCATGCTGTCCCTGGTGTGGTGGGGGAGGGAGTTCCCTCCTCCCCTCCCGGTGTCTCCCTGTGTCTGATTTATGGCTCAGAAGGTTGGCCCGGAGGGCCTTAATTTAAAGCCTCTGTCAGAGGTTGTTGTAGGAACGTGCTGCCAGCAAAAAGCTGTTTTCCCCTGCCTTTGCTTTGCTGTCACCTCTTTCATGGCATGAAATACGAGGCAGGAAGGTAAGGCTACCACACTGGGATGGAGGGAGCTATTGCAAACCTCTTGTGTAATCTACTTGAAGTTGCCCTGGTGCCTTCCTAGCCAGAGGCTGAAGTCAGAGTGCTGGGTCCATACACCAGGTTTCCCCAGGACCCGTTCCCACTCTGCTTCCGTCTCTTTCCTAAGCTGCCTCCAGGTGCTGCTCTGGTGGTGGTTACAATTGGGGGCAGAATCCCTAGTCTGATGTTCATCAGTTGTTTTCACCTATACCTTGTCCAGCCAAGGAGAGTCTCTTGAGCTTTGCTGAGTTTGCATTATGGAAACAGTAGTTATTTTTTCATTTTCCAAGTTAAAAATTACATTTCTACAGTGAAAAAAAAATACATACATATATGTGTATGTGTGTGTGTGTGTGTGTGTATGTATATATATATATTCCCCTTGTCTGCAAAGAGAATTACTGGGCTGTTATTTGTCAGCATAGCCCCTGCCAGTGAGACAAAGGATGGTTTCCCATTTTTTGATGGTGGTGGTGGTGGGGTACCAGGGATTGAACTCAGAGGCACTCAACCACTGAGCCACATCCCCAGCCCTATTTTGTATTTTATTTAGAGACAGGGTCTCACTAAGTTGCTTAGTGCCTCGCTTTTGCTGAGGCTGGCTTTGAACTTGTGATCCTCCTGCCTTATCCTCCAGAGCTGTGGGATTATGAGTGTGTACCACTGTGCCTGGCCCATCATCTTAACTTCTTTAAGTTAGTGTTGAGTTTTGTGGCTCTTGTACACCTGTGATGTATTTGTGCTTCAATGTATGTGTGTCATTAATGGAGCCATTATTTTGAGGGCTTTGGCTTCTTTGGGATAACATTTCTGTTATTTTGATCATTTGCTCTGTGTTTAGTGAGTGACATGGCTCTCTAGGTTCCTGATGCCAAGTTCCTGCTCTAAGAATGGCATTTTGTAAGCACACAAAAACTCCACGAGATGCCCAAGACTATACTCCTATCAACTTTTTTAAGAGGAAAGCCGTAGAATAATGTTCATAAAAAAGTAACATAAAATCATGAAATAAATAGGTAAATGAAAAAAATAAGGTTTTAGTACAGGTTCATAATGCCATCCTTATTTCGTTCAAAAAAAAAAGGTAGATGTGTGTGTGTTGTGCATCTGAATTTGCTTATATGTGTGTACACGACACAAGAGCTAAGGTAGAGGGGTTAACTTTGATGAGGTTATGGGTTGTTCAAGTTTTTTTCTTTTTAAAGTTTTCTTTATAGTAAGGAAAGAAACCCAACACTACTTAATTTTAAAAAATAAAACAGAAATAAAAGCAAAACCAAAAAACAGCAAGGGAAGCCAGGCTTGTGGGTGGGGTAGAATTTTCAGGTAAGCGCCGTGCACGGGGTAGGCCCCTGTGCCTGGTGCAGGGACCTTACGCTGTCTCTGCCTGGGCCTGGCTCAGGGGAAACCCGGTTTGGATGTTCAGACATGTTGACTTGTTCCTGAGACCTCTGAGCACAGACACCTTCCTGCCAGACCTGTTTTCTCTCCCACTGGACAGAAGCAGCATTGAATAATCAATCCAAGCCCATTGGCCTACTTTGTCTGGCCTCTTGGAGGATGGGAAGGAGCTGAACTTGGCTCTTGTGTTCGTTCTTGGGTGGTGAGCATCACTTTGCATGAGGCTAGTGGCTCATGCTCTGTCCTGCTGTGTCTGGGCTTGGCGTCTACCTACACATGACATCCCTGCAGCGGCTTGCTGGGCAGCCTGGCTCTTGCGCCTGCCCCTCCAGAAGCCAGTAGACAGTGCATCAGCAGGAACCACTCTCAAAACAGTGAGGAAATTCCAGCCCCAGGGCAAACTGCTGCAGCCGTGGAGTCCGTGGCTGGCTCGTAGCTGCAGCAGACGCCGCTTGGTGGGAATGCTGATGAACCCTGGCAGTAGAGATGACCACAGGCCTGTTCTGGGCTTCCCAGCCCCTCACCACCCGCTGGCGTGGGAGGCACAGCTGTCAGTGATGCGTCAACATCCAGACCATCAGTTCCTTGGGGCCAGGCCTGGTCATTGCCCTTGACTTTGGATGCCGGGCACAGAAGTGATAGTCATAGAGGCTATGTCTTCTCTTACAGAGAAAGTCCACTCATGTGACCAGGAGAGACAGAGCGCTCTGGAAGAGGCCCGGCAGAACCCCCGTGAGGGCATTGTCATCCCTGAGTGTGCCCCTGGGGGGCTCTATAAGCCAGTGCAGTGCCACCAGTCCACTGGTTACTGCTGGTGTGTGCTGGTGGACACGGGGCGCCCGCTGCCTGGGACCTCCACACGGTAAGCCCGCCCACAGCCTCTGTTGCACCTGAGCTGGGTCCTGGCATAAGCTTCCAGTTCTGCTAGCATTTCTCAGCTTGACTGCCCTAGTTAGGTGGGAGTCAGGTCACTAGGTGACCAGCTTTTCTATTCATGAGCCGATGAGGTTCTGTTAGAAAGATCCTGGGACCTGGATTCTGGTCACAGAGCTGACTCTTTCTAGATGTGGAACTTGGAAAAGTATTAACCTACCTGGGCTTCAGTTGCCTGAAGAGATTAGTAGGTTGTCAGAGTTAACAGGTTCTATGGATCAAAAAAGATCCTGTGTGCAGATCTGGGGTGGCCCTGTTATTATGCTTGAGTGGTTAAAATGACATATCTGAACATGTCCCAATGGGAACCTTGATGCTGGATGGCCTTGTAGGGGCAAGGCAGTGCAGGAGACAGTGTGCTGCCAACCCTGAGGGCTCTAGGCTTGGTGACAACACAGATCTTTGCTGGGCAGCAGTGGCTGAAGTATTCTCTGTTGCTGACCCCTCCAAACCTCCCGCCTCTCTCCCTTCCCAGCTATGTGATGCCCAACTGTGAGAGTGACGCCAGAGCCAAGAGTGCAGAGATAGACGACCCCTTCAAGGACAGGGAGTTGCCAGGTAGGAGATTCTGCCCTGCTGGCACCTTTGCCTCTTTCTTTTCTTTTCCCTTCCTTCCTTCTTTCCTTCTTTCCTTCCTTCCTTCCTTTCCTCCCCTCCCTCCCTCCCTCCCTTCCTTCCTCCCTCCCTTCCTTCCTCCCTTCCTTCTTTCCAGGGGTGCTTAACCGCTGAGCCAATCCCCAGCCCTTTCTCTTTTTTGAGACAGGGTCTCACTAAGTTACCTAGCGCCTCACTAAGTTGCTGAGGCTGGCGGTGGACTTGCAATCCTCCTTCCTCAGCCTCCCAAATCACTGGGATGATAGGTGTGCACCACCATGCCTGGCTCTCTTTGCTTCTTTCTGTTCCTCCACCCCTCGTCATGCAGAAGCAGTCTCTCCTCTTGTGTTTCCCCCTCTGTTCTGCAGCTCAGGAGATGCCCGTCTGGTACATCACTGGGGCACAGAACCAGGCGCCATGGAATCTCACCCCAGTCTGGGATTGGTCCCTAATTAGAACTGTGCATTTTAAACGTTGCTTTTTCTCCTTGCTCTTGCTCCTGTGTCTTTCAAATGTGGCCCTTGAGTTAAAAATCCTGTCCCTGGGATTCCACAGGCCATTCTCCATCCCAGTGTGACTGGGGGCAATGTTTTACAGGCTGTGAACTATTTTTTCACAGGGCCTTGAAGAGAAGATGGCTTACAGGGAGGGGCTCTCCATAGTGGTCTGGACAGCACCTGTCACCTACCTAGCAGAGTGCTTTCATGATGATCCCTGGGGACACAGGATGGGGAGGTCATGGTGGGTAAAAGACAGGCAGTGGCTCAGGACCCTGAAGCGGATGCTGTTCTGGGTTTCTGCTAATTTATAGCAAATTCTGATCGTGAGTTACATTAAGATTGCTACAGATCGGGGCTTTGGAATCCCCTAGCTTTTACTTAGCACAAATGCGGGTTGGTGCTGGTGGGAACTAGGGCCACCTTCCCCTGATCCACTGGGATTGAAGAGTGAGAATGAAAGCAGAAAGTCCAAAAGTCGGGAGTTTATAGAAATCACCCTGTCACCAAAGTGGAGTCGTGGAGGCCAGGGTACCTCCTGGCCATTCCCTCAACATATGAGAATTGGGATTCTACTCTGTGCCAGGCATCAGATATAATCTAGTGTTCAAAAATCGACAGGAGACTTAGAGAGTGGAGGAGACAGATCGCATACAGCTGAAGGAAGGCATGCATCAGTCATAATCACGCAGGAAAAGAACAAGATGCTGTGAGAATGTCGGGGAGCCCCTCAGATGCTCTGAGAAGTAGCAGTTAACCCAAGACCCGGCAGGTGTGGAGAGAGAGGAAGTAGTTGCTGCAGAGAGAGGGGCTGTGGCTACGTGGAGGGCCCATTTGGTGCTAGTGAACACTTATAGGGACTCCCACCTCTGCAGTTGCATGGTGGTTTCCCCAGTAGTCCCCTGCTAGTGGGTGTTGACATGGAACAGCCACACCCGGGAGAGGGTTCACCTGCACTGGGATTTTGCAGGCATACGAGGGGAGTATTTACAAGGGGAGTATTTACAAGGTGAGTCTATGATATAATCTCAGCTCGATGAGAAAGAAAGTGAAAAAAAGGGAGGAGGTTCTTGGATAGGTAAAACAATTGGTGGATTTAAGTCACCTAGGACCTGTGGGGCTTCTCTCTCCTCTTCCTGCTCCCACAGCATCTGGTCCTTACTCTTGGAACCGTGTTTGTAGTAGTTTAGGATGACTGCCTCGCCCTTAGCTTGACTATATTATTAGCTCAGTATCTTGTGAGTTCCATGTGGTTGAGGATCCCGTACTTTGTCTCCCTAGCGTTTAACACAGTGCCTGGGTTGGTACTCAGCGATGGAGTGGAGATCATTCAAAGCATTATTGTCCCTGTGGACTGGGAGTAAATGATGGAGATTTATGAGAATCAGCCAAGCAGTCAATACATCCCCAAAGTGGATTTGGCCAGATGATAAGGACTTCACAAAGTTTGGGAAAGGACTGTACTAGGGAAAGCTTCAGATCTCACTTTATCTTTTAGGCTGTCCAGAAGGGAAGAAAATGGAATTCATCACCAGCCTCCTGGATGCCCTCACCACTGACATGGTTCAGGCCATTAACTCTGCAGCACCCACTGGAGGTGGGAGGTGAGTATGTGAGCAGGACTCAGGCCCAATAGGGAGTGTGGAGCCCAGGACTCTCCAGGTGCTACGGGAGGCTGGAAGGGCGGGAAGGCCTGCAGGGAAGGGGTTGGAAGCCTGTCCTCTTCCTGAAACAGTATGTCCCCGACTTTGTCCCACTTTCTGCCAAAAATCTTCCTGCCCTTCCGTCATTCCTATTTTCAAGCTGTGTATCTCTTGCTTTTAGTTACCTAGTTTACAGGGTTGTCTGGAAACTTTTAGCTATTTAATCTCGGAAGGGGAAGCAAAGGAGTGAGAGTCTTACATGACAGGAAGAGCAACGGACTCCTGATGAG
Source organism: Tamias sibiricus (assembly GCA_025594165.1). Classification (NCBI taxonomy): domain Eukaryota; kingdom Metazoa; phylum Chordata; class Mammalia; order Rodentia; family Sciuridae; genus Tamias; species Tamias sibiricus. The sequence goes on along the minus strand of CM046659.1, from coordinate 39,167,781 downwards.
AATGGGGAGCTCCGGGAGGGCAGAGAGGGAGCGCAAAGTACTTTGTGATTTTTATTTTTCTCTGACAAGGCAGGATCTATATGCATTCCAGGCCTCCTAACAATCGCAGGGAGCTCTGGGCAGTGGAATTGGATACTCCCATAGCCAAATCCAACTTTGTTCAGGAGGTAATATGGTAGGGGAGGCAGCACTGATGTGAGGCTGCAATTCACGTGCTCCTGGTTAACCAGCATCCCAGGAGCTCTTAGTGGGCCCATGGAGTCAGTAGACCAGAACACACACATCCATGCTTCCACTGAGGGCTTTTTGAGCACAGCTGACATGGTAAGCCCTGGGCAGGGGGCTAAGTATCCAGGAATATGGAGGCAGGTCCCTGCCCTCAAAGAATGCAGCCAGGTAGGGATACTCGACCATCGACAGAGGCTCACAAACAATGTGCTACGATGGAGAAGGGTTGTCTAACTCAGTGTAAAGGAGTCAGAGGAGGCTTTCTGCAGGAGGTGATAGCTGAGCTGTTTTGAAGGACAGGTAGGACTTAGCCAATCAAAGGAGGGAGAAAGCCATTCTAGGAAGGAGGAAAAGAATATTGTGACTCCAGTAATTATATGCCTGCAGTTCATTATGGCTGGCCCCAGGTGGTGGAGGAGGAGAAGGAGCTAGCAAAGGAGGAGGAAAGAGTGACCATGGTAAGATGGAAGATGCAGAAGAAACCAGATTCCAAAGGGCCCATGAGACATGCAAAGTAAAACTTCCAGTTATGCAGCCAGAGCAGGAGGCACAGTATGGGGGGCTAGAGGGTAGCAAAGGAAGGGAGAACCAAGGTGTTGAGGCTCCTTATGATAGCAGAAGAGGTACCATGGGCTTGGCAGCCTGCTTCTGAGCTTACATGGTCCGTCAGGGATGGGAGCTGGTTCCCAGCTTCTTCTCAGAAGTAGAGCGGCTAGGAAGGTAAGGAGTGACACCAGAGGACAGGCCTAGGCCCTCAGGCCCTGTGGAGTGGGTGAATATGGAAGTGATGATGAGTAGGGATATTTAGGATGTATTGAGAATAGGGATCGAGGACTGCATGCATAGCCATCAATTGTTCTGCATCCTGAAGTAGACAAGGCAGCCATGAATACCCAATTTTATGGCATATCAAAACAATTGCCACAAACAACCTAATGCCACCCAGAGGTGAACAGATAAACAAAATGTGGCATATGCATAGATTGGACTATTAATCAGTCTTTTTAAAAACTCCTATTATATTGAGGAAATTATGCTAAGGGAAATAAGCAAGTCCCAGAAGCACTCCACTCACAGGAGCTATCTGAAATAGAGTCAGAGTAGAATGGTGTTTGCCAAGGGCCTCGGGAGAGGGAAATGGGGAGATTTTAATCAAAGGGTGTCAAGTTTCAGCCAAACAAGATGAATTAATCCTAGGAGTACGCTTTATAGCATAGTCCTTCTAGTTAAGAGAACTGAGCTATGCGCTTAAATTTTTGTTAAGAGGACAGATCTTATGTGAAGTGTTCTATGATAAAATAAAATAAAAATATTATAAGAAGAAAGCGGAGGAGGGAACAAGTAAATGCAGAGGTTGTCACCCTTGGGAAGTGCTTGTGGGGCACCCCATGTTCCCATGGGCTCTGAGCTGGTCTCTGGCTGTGGCTATGTCTCCACTCACCCTGGGGATGTGGGCCAAGCCTCCCCTAGGAGGAGAACAGCAGAATCTGAGAAAGATGGAGACAGCGTCCAACAGGCCCACAGATGGGAGCTTCCCGGAGGCCGCCCACGGTGCTCAGCAATTCAGTATCTAACACTCAGAGGACGCACCCCGATTGCCAAGAAGGCAGGAGGGATGTGAGTTTTGAAAAGGAAGTATTGTCTGCCTTTAGGTTTTCTGTTTAAAGTATGGAAATACAACTGTTGTTTCATGAAAAAACAAGCAAGAGATACAGTAGCCCCTCTTATCTGTGGTATCACTTTCTGTGTTTTCAGTTACCTGCTCCAACGTGGATATTAAATGGGAAGTTCCAGAGATAGACTATTTATAAGTTTTAAATAACTTTTCTTACAGTGTATTATTATGCATGTTCTATTTTATTATTAGTTATTGCTAATCTCTTAGTGTGCCTAATTTATAAGTTAGACTTTATTGTAGGTGTGTATGTTAAAAAAAAAAAAAAACAAAGCCCTAGTCTAGGGTTCCATTCTATCTGTGATTTCAGGGGTGCCTTAGGGGGCTTGGGATGTATCCCCTGCACATAAGGGGGCTATTGTATTTATGTTCATTAGAAGATAGAAGAAAAAAAAAGGGGCAGGCATGGGCTTAAAAACTCCCATGTGCCGGGCGCGGTGGCGCATGCCTGTAATCCCAGCACTTGGGAGGCTGAGGCAGGAGGATCACGAGTTCAAAGCTAGCCTCAGCAATGGTGAGGCACTTAGCAACTCAGTGAGACCCTGTCTCTAATAAAATACAAAAAAGGGCTGGGGATGTGGCCCAGTGGTCGAGTGCCCCTGAGTTCAATTCCCAGTACCAAAAACAAAACAAAACAAAACAAACTCCCATGTATGGGTGATCCCACCCATAGTTCTCCACTGGCTGCTGGCTCTGACCACCAGCATGGGGTACTGTCCAGCAGATCTGCTTTAGTTCCACACGGACAAGACTTCAAGCTCAGCCCCATTGGGCTCCCCATGAGCCACAGCCCTTGGGCACTGATGGTCTTAGTTACGGGGAAGGGAATACAGATGGGCTCTGCCACCAGGGCAAATGAGAATTGGTGCCTTACCCTCGAATCACAGGTAGAGGGGATTTTTAAAGGCAATAGAAACTAAGAAACATATAATGTTTTAATACCAGTGGATCCTTAGAGACAGGATTCTTTTTTCTTTTTATTATCTCTACTTTCAAGTGTAATTTAGAGTTGGGAAAAGATTAAAAAAAAAAAACTTTCCAAAACATGTTTTTCATTTTAAGCTCTTGTCAGCGTAACTATGCTTGGTTTCGATAGCTACGAAAAAAGTTTGGACTGCTTTTGCTAGTTGTGTTACCTTGAGGCTGGACTTTTAATCAACAGACAAACAAGATGGAGCAAGAAGTAGTTTAGAAATCAAGGAAGGCAGGGATAGGGTGGGGGAGAAACAGTAGCACAGGGAGAGAGGTGGTCAGGGTTGACAGGATTCTGGGTTTAAAGTCCTCCCAGATCTTCCCATTACATGTACCAGACGCCCTAACGCTGATCTGAACTGGCCCTGCAGGGTGGTCTTGCTGCCTCTGGCTCTCCTCCAGGACTACTTCCCCCACCACCATGTCCTAGCATCCACACTTCCTTTGGCAGGTCAAGCAGACCTTCACCCCAGTCTCTCCTTTAGGCTAGAGTGGGATGGTCCTTCTTCCCATGGCTGGCTCCTGTGTATCCATTTAAACATCACCTTCTGAGAGACTTCCCCGTCCAAAGGAGCTATCCAGTCATCCTCTGTCCCAGCACCCCTTTGGCACCCTCAACTGGAAAGACAGATGGAGGGATGGATCCTTGGGGGTCCACCAACTACTGCAAGACGAAATGTAAGCTGGATACAGCTATCTGGTTCTCTGTGGGCCTTTTCTGTAACCAGGGCTCTATAGCACCTGCCCGGGTCTGAGGGACTCGGGCATTGTCTAGACAGACCCTGGTCAGTCACTCCTCTTCTGTGCAGGAGGAGAGAGGCACACGATAGGTAGAGATTGAGCCACACATCTGGAACAGGGCTGATGAAGAGATTAGGAAATCCAGGCTTTCTGGGTTTTGTCCTTGGGTTTGGAATTCCGGCAGAGCTGGGGTTGCAGTCATGGGGTTAAGGAAGCCACATCCGGTCCCTCCTGCATCCTCTCAGGGTCTGGCAGTTAAAACTGGACGTCAGCTGAGGCCAGCAGGAAACAGTCCCAGATGAAGATAGTGGGAAGAAGTGACAAGAAGATACTGGGGCAGTGCAGAAAAGAGGACATCTTGTCCCCCAGCCTACCACCTGTCATGGTGATTTTGGTTTGACATAGGAAGTAACATTTGAGCCACATTCTTACTTGTAAGTGGGAAACGGTCTCACCTGGATGGACCAGGGGTAAGGACATCACAGAAGAGGGGACCATATGTGTAGCAAGAGATGAATGATATATGGAATTGTAAGAAGCAGCATGGTTATTTGGGAGGCAGGGTGTGGACGGGCAGGAGGTGAGGCTGCAGAGTTGGGCAGAGCCCTAGTGGTGCTGGGCCATGTGAGTCATGCCAGGGGCACAGGGACCATGGAAATAGATTGGCATTTTTGAACAATCATCCTGGTGGCGCTTTGCAAGCAGGAGTTAGAGGGGAGTAAGGAAAGAGACAGGAAGGTTATAGCAGTTGTCAGCATGAGAGTTATGAAGGCAGGACTGTGGGGGGAAGCATGACTAACTAAAGCTTTTGCAATGAAATCGAGAACATTCAAGACTCAGTGGATACAGGGAGTGGGAGACAGGGAGGTGTCGGCTCGCTTTTCTGGCTTCCTAGCCTGATTCAGTGGTGAAAAGCAGTGCCGCCCACACCTAAAAATAGACCAAGTAGAATGGAGTGTTTGGGGAAACTTCTGTGGCTGGTGCATGGGAGGGGGCACCCACAGATATCATTGGATGACATCCATCCTCGATGAACACTTGTTGAATAACTGAGCAAGTCCCTTGCTACCCACCCCTCCCAGCCAGGAGTCCAGAAGGCAGAGCTCCCTCCTTCAAACAGCCCTCCCTTGGCACCCTTGAACCTTTATTAGTCCTGAAGGAAGACTTTTGGGATCCCAGGTGGCATAGTCTCCTGGAAGAGCAGGGGAACCCACCCTTGCTCTACCTGACCCAGGCATAGTCAACCTGGAGAGGAGCAGGGACAGGCTGCATAAGCCTGCTGGCCCTTCCCAGGCCCCCTAAGGAGAGACTGCTTCTATTGGGCTTCATCCTCCCTGCCCAGTTCAGCTGCCTGTTGATGGCTTCTGCAAGGAAGAGGCTGGAATGTGGCTGACTTGGCATTTCCCAGCCCCACCCGCACAGCTGGTGGGGCCTGGACCCAACTCCAGATGGGGCTCAGTTGGTCTGCTTGGCTTGGCCTGGGCCTCTTGGCCGTTCTGCCTTACCTTCTCGAAAACTGCTTAGGGCAGCAGAACTGGGCCCCAGATCTTGGCCAAAGCAGGTTGTGGTAAATGGGGCTGGCTCTTCAGCTGTGCGTTGCAGCCAAGGCCTGGCAGGGCTGAGGCTGCAGAAACAAAACTGAAAGTGCTGCAGGAGACCTGCAGCTTCTGCCACCCCTGTCAGTGGGAGAAGGCTCCGTGGGGCTGTTCAGGGAGGGACCTGGCTCAAGTGAGTTTCCCCATCCCTGGAAACAGGAGTCACTGAAATAGCCCAGAGGCTATGGACACCAGTATTGCACTGAACTACGGTCTTGCCAGATCTGAAATTTGGTATCATTAAGGTGTATTTTCTACATCATAGCCAAAGAAACTTGCACATTCTGTTTACCCAGTACTAATGTCAGCCTAAAGCTGTGAGTGTGTGCTGCAGATGTTTTAGAAGGATACTTCCAGAAAATTGAAAAAGCTAGGTTGATCAGTGGGGTGTGGCTTTGAGGTCAGGGTATAAGTGGTGGGGAGTCTATGATGGGAAGTTCTATAGCACAAATGACTTGAAAGACTCCTGGAGAATCTAGGGAGATCTTTCCACCCCACCCTTACCCAACACTTGTCCAGGAAAAATCTCAGAATCTGCTAGGTTAGCAGAGGCAGGATTCTTGACAGATTTCAGTCTTAGTGGGATCTTGTCTAAACTATGGTAGGCGCCCTGCTATCAACCTTGTTTGTGACTTATTTTTATTGTCAAGCCAGAACTTGATTTACAGTTCTAAATCAGATGCCTTTAGTAGTTTTCTTTAAAAAAAAAATTTTTTTTTTTGGTTAGAAATATGGAAGCTGCCCCCAAGCCCCTCCCAGTACTGTCTTTTGTCCCTGTCTTCCTCCTGAAGAGTCCTGCTTACATATTCTTCTGGAGCCATGGCTGGAATTTCCATTCCTCTAGACTGAGGGTTCTTTAGGAAGCCCGTGGACTTTGGATGGGCACTGGGGAATCCATGAATCCTCTAAAATCTGCAGACTTCTGTGTGTGTGTGTATGGGGGGGGCCTACATACAGCTTTATTTAGGTTCTCATGATCCTCAGATGGACCCAAAGCTAAGAAGTTCTTGGTATAAAGCACTTGGACTTTGACCTGACCTATGTGTCGGGTTCCCAAGTATGACGCTAACACCACCCAGCCCCACAGGTAGACTGAGAGCTCTGATACTTGAGGAGGGGGCCTGGGGGGTCAAATGATTCAGAAGCAGAGCCTCATGCTAGCTGGGAAGGAAGGGGATGGAGACAGGACCCTCAGGCCCCATGGGGCAGGCCATGGGGTTATGGCTTGGTGGGGCCACCAAGGGCCTCTCCTGAGGAAGTGTGCCCTTCCTAGCTGCACAGCCAGGGGCCCAGCAGGGGGATGGGTGGTGCAGGCCAGCAGTGGGAAGTCAAGGCTGCTCCGCAGTGTGAGGTCCTGATGGGAGAGAGGAGAGCAGTACCACATTGCTCCCAAGAAGAGGGCAGGGAAGGAAGCAGGAAGGGCCAGCTGATCACTCTGGCATGGAAGGAAACTCTCAGGGCTGTACAGTTGGGAAGAAGAACTGCTTCTTGCTGCAGAACAGCCTGGAGGAAGGTGGGGGCTGGGGGTGGGACTCTATCAATGGAGTTGCTGAAAACCGGACAGGCGAGAGCCCAGGAACACGTGTTGGAGGGAACAGCCTTCCCTGGCAGGGCCTCTGGGTGGGATGACCTCATCCCTTCCCGTCTCAGCGACTGAGGCTTTATTATTCCAGCCTCTAGGTAGACATTACGCTATGCCGAGCCTAAAGGTTAAAGGAAGAGCTGCCTTTGCCTTGGGTTCTCCTAGCTCCCTGGCAGGAGGGACTGAGGGGGAAGGTCCTGACTGCCTCCCGCTGAGAGGGCCTTCCTCAGGGCTCCCACAGTGCCCTCCACAGCCTGAGTCCTCCTTGGCACTGGGAAAGACCAAGGCAGGCAGGATGCTCCTATTCCTGCACCCCGAGTATCCCCACAGAATTTTTCTGCCTGCCACCTGGTGCAGACTGCAGGGGCCATCTTGAGAGTACGTAGAGGGACAGTAAAACCACCAAAATGTTGGCAGCAATAGCAACAAAATAAAACTGAGTTTTGCATTGAATAATTTCATACCTGCTTCAAAGACCTCCTGCATCTGGTTCCCATGACAGATGCAGCAGAGTCCCAAAGAGTCGGGGGTGGTGGCTGCTCTGCATGGCTTCCTTCCCCAGGTACCTAAGCCTGTCAAGATGAGGTCCTGCTGGCAGATCTGTTAATTGTGACCTCTTGGAATCAGTCCAGGATGCCCAAGGGGACCTGCCCAAGAACGAAATCCACCTAACTAGGAATTAGGAATGGGCATTTACTGGGAATGACAAGTTGCCCCCTCCCACAAAGAAACTTCATTTTCCTTGAACTTTGAGGTCCCTTGGGAGTTGTGTGTGTGTGTGTGTGTGTGTTTGTTTGTGTGTGGGTGTGCATTTTGATTTGCTGGCTCATTCACATGGGAGCGATGAGAAATGGTCCCTTCCCTTCTGGAAACACTGACGAGCCTCAGAGAGGAGAGAGCATCAGCAAGAGTCTTGCACATTTTTCTTAACCATCTGCAGCTTCAGAGTGCACTGGCAATCCCTGATCCCATGGTTTGGGATCCTGGTGAACCCTCTATTCCATAGTGTTCCAGTGCCCTGAACACTAAGTATTTTGAGTTAGGGATTTCTCAACTTCACCTTATTCTCCTTTCCAAGGGCAAGTTACTCAGGCATCTGAATACAGGACTTAGCCTACATTAACTCAGCGTTGAGCTCTGGAAAAGGGACCCAGGGTACTGCTGTGTCTCTGTTCTTCTGGTGAGACTCCAGCCAGCCCCTCTGAAATAGATCCATCATTGGCTTTAAAAATTGTAAATATTAGTTCTCACCTTGACTCCTTTTGGGGAGAAGATGGGGGCATGAATAAATAAACAAAATGCTTGGGTAGACCATTGCATGCAGTTACACACAGACACTGGCCTTATAACTTCATGGTCATCAGAGATATATGGGCTGTGCAAGACATGGTCATTACTGTGCATTTGGATACCAGGATGTGTCCTGGTCACCCTGTCCTGTTCCTCAGAATTGCCTGGAAGTGCTGGTTAACATGTGGTCTCTTGGGCTCACCTCAGACCTCCTGACCAACCAGAGACTCATCCCAGCAACTGTGTGAGATGCCTGTTTTAGAGTCTCTGTGTCTGTACCAGTTGCCTCCTTCTCTCAATTCCTACTGTACTTGCTACTCAGCTGTGATGGACCATGGGAACATTTTGAACTTGCCACTGAATTGTTGCAGCTTATTTTCATATTTTTGGCTCTGCCTCATGGAGACAGTGAGCAGCTTGAGGCTAGGGCTACATCTCTCTCTTTGGAAACCTTCTCAGACCTGGCCTGGCACTGGGTGTGGGTGGATATTCAGAGGACCAGTTCTCATAGTTGCATACATCAGAGCATGAAAATTTATGTGAGAAGGGCATTTTTTCTAACAGGAGGAGAAAATTTGTATCCTAGCTGGGAGAATCAATCCAACCAATTTGTCTTGAACACCTGTCTTGTATAAAGAAAATCCTAGCTATAGTAAAGGGTGAAGTGGGTTCATGTGTTAAGGGGACCTTATTACCTGGGGACTCCTAGGAAAAGAATTGTCCAATCTGGAAACTCAAACTGGAGAGAATGACTTGATCCTGCCCTGGGATATGCAGCTCTGGGAGATCTTTGGCTGGGAGGAGCCATTGCTACCTGATTGTTGGCAGCTCAGCATAAGTACTATCTTCGTCTGTTTTCTGATGCTATAACATAATACCTGAGACTGGGTATTTATAAAGAAACAGATTTATTTTGGCTCATGGCTCTGGAAGTTCAAGAACATGGTGCTAGAACCTTCTGGGCTTCTAGTGAGGGCCTCACATAGCTTCAACTCATGGAGGAAAGCTTAATGGAAGTAGGCGCATGCCTAGATAGGAGGGCATGGGGGGCATATGCTTTATAACAGCCCACATTTGGGAGAACTAACCCATTCCCACAAGAACTAATCCAGTCCCTTGAGCTCTTAAGGTCCCACTTCCAGGTTTTAAAGGTCCCACCTTTATCCCCCAACACAGCTACATTGGTAACTAATTTCAACATGAGTTTTGGCGGGGACAAAGCACACTCAAACCACAGTAAGCACCCTGGCTTCTGGACATCTTGGAGAAAATTACAGTGGGGTTGATATTCCTGCAAGATCCTGAGTGGTGTTCTCTGGGGTGGGGTGTGTCCATGGCCCAGGTTCTCGGAGCCAGACCCCAGCCATACCCTGGAGGAGCGAGTGGTGCACTGGTACTTCAATCAGCTGGACAGCAACAGCAGCAATGACATTAACAAGCGGGAGATGAAGCCTTTCAAGCGCTATGTGAAGAAGAAAGCCAAGCCCAAGAAATGTGCCCGGCGTTTTACCGACTACTGTGACCTGAACAAGGACAAGGTTATCTCACTGCTTGAGCTGAAGGGTTGCCTGGGTGTCAGCAAAGAAGGTGAGTGCTCTTCCCTCTGCTCCTGGTCTTTTGGTATTTGCTGTAGGCAGACACAAGGACCAAGGGCTTTTAAGATTCCAGACATTCATTTATTGAACAAAGATGTTTACTGGGAGTATCCTGTGTTTCATGCTAGATGCTTGATACAGGGGTGGAGTTGACTAATTAGGTCCCTAACCTTACATAGTCTACTGAGGAAAAGAATTGTCCAATCTGGAAACTCAAGCTGGAGAGAATGTAAGTATTCATGTATATTGTGGTAAGCACTTTGAGAATGTATTAGAGTGTGTCAGGCTGCAGTAACAAGTAGGCATGCCCACACATCATGGCTCACTTGAAAAATATTCTGTCTTGAGAAGCATGGTTCCAAATTGTGTGTGTGTGTATGTGTGTGTGTGTGTTTCTGTCGGTCTGTCTGTCTATATATCTCGTGAAGCATGGTTCCAAGTTGTGATGTGTGTGTGTGTGTGTTGTGTGTGTGTGTGTGTGTGTGTATGATATGTTTTGAGGGGTGGTGGGGGAAGAATTAGAGCACAGATTGCTCCATGTAGTCACTTTGGGATCCAGGCTGAGAGTGATTCTGGGATCACTCTGGTATCCATCTTTATCATGTGGCTTCCAAGGTCACCCTGGGGGTCATCTGTATTCCCAGTCAACCAGATATAGTAAACATGGAGCAGTACATGTGAGGTAGTTTCATGGGATAGTCCTGGAAGTGACATATGCGTTACTTCTCATAGTGAACTCAGTCCACTAGACCATACCAACTGTAAGGAGTGGTGACAAGAGGCAAGGTAGGGTTGGAGAGCTTTTTAATCCACATGAAAGATGTTATAATGGCAATGGGAAGATGTTTGTTTTAGTCAGCTTTTTCACTGCTGTGACTAAAAGACCTGATAAGAACAATTTTAGAGTTGGAAAAATTTATTTGGGGGCTCATAGTTTCAGAGGTCTCAGTCCATAGAATGCTGACTCCATTCCTCAGGGCTCAAGGTGAGGCTGAACAGTATGCTGGAAGAGTGTGGTAGAGGGAAGTGGCTCACATGATGATCAGGAAGCAGAGAAAGACCACTCACCAGATAAAAAATATGTAACCCAAAGTCCTGCCCCCAGAGACCCACCTTCTCCAAACCCACTGTACCCACTCAGTTAATGCCATCAGGAGATAAATCCACTGATTGGGTTAAGACTCTCATAACCCAATCATTTCTCCTTTAAACCTTTTTGCATTGTCTCACACATGAGCTTTTGGGGGACACCTCACATCCAAACCACAGCACTATTGAAGGGGTTCAATCAGAGAAATTATAGAATCAATTTTGCTTTAAAAAATTATTCCGACTGCACTGTGGGAAATGGATTGGAGATGAGCAAGGCAGGGTCACCCAAGAGGAGGTGTGACATAGTCCAGGCAAGAAGTGATGGAGAACCTAGTTATGAAAAACACAGGAGGATGAGGAGAAGTGGGTGGACTGGTGACTGAGTGGACGTAAGGGCAGCAGTTGGTGTGGGCACCTACGGGGTGGGACTGCTCACTGAGCTAGGCAACAGGGAAGGAAGACAGAGTGGCGGTAGGAGGAGGGCACGGTTTGGACATATTCTGTTGAATGCACCCGAAGCCCGAGTGGGTCTGTAGAGCAGGGGAGGGTCTGCACTGAAGATACAGATTTGGGTGATACAGACTTATTGGAAATGGAAAAGCTGAGATTACTTAGGGAGAGTTTAGCATAAGAAGACAAAAGAGCTTCTCCTTGTTCCTTGGTTGTCAATGCAAACCCCCAAAGTGCATGGGTTACCACAGGAAGCCCAGTCTTGGGACCTGCTGCTCCCTCGCTGGGCTCTGGCTCTGGTTCTGAGGCTGACTGGTGTGTGATGTGGGTGAGTGGCCTCCTCACTCTGGGCACATCTATCTGATGAAGATGGCTTTCTGGTTTCCACCATACTCCATTTTTCACAATACAACATGATGGTTTCCAATCCTGCCTCTGCCATGGACTAGCTCTTTTATCAAATGCATATTAATCCACCATTCTGTGTTTCAGTTTCTTCATCTGTAAAATGGGAATAATGATAATATCCACCTCCTAGGGCTGTTGTGCTCATTAAATGGGACAAAGTGAGAGCATTTTATCATAGTGCCCAAGACATTGAAAGAACAGAATAAAAAGGTCAATGTTAATGTTCTTCTTCATAAGATTATTGCCTCTGCCAATAGTACTTATCACACTGTGTTGCAATTTACTTTTCTGATTCCTTCCTTGTGGTTGTGGACTCTGTCCTCTCTATTCCTAACCTAGTAGCAGTTCCTTAAATCCTGTGCAATGAGTGAATGGATGGAGAGGGGCTTGCTCCTTGTGGCAGTATCATGCTCAGACATCTTTGGAATCTGCTCATTTCCCAGAGCACAGGTAGAGGTCTAGTACCAGAAAGACCCCATCTATCACTAGTGGTACCCCAGGTCGACCCAGGAGCACTTCCAGGTTGACTGATTTTGTTCTTGGTCTCCTTCCCATACTGGGATTTCTGGTCCGTGCAACACACAGAAGCCAAGAGAAGGTCCGATGTGGTGACCTTGGGTCCCCAGAGCTCAGGGGACCCTCTGAAGGCATCTCCCAGTCCCTGTTGATGCGCAGCACCTGAAGGAACATTCAGGGAAGACGCTGGACCAGAACACAGTGTTTAGGGGAGCACTGGTCAGAGTCAGTCAGAGATGGGTTTTAATTTCAAATTATCTTCACAGCTTTGCCCACAGAGGCCCGTAGGGTGCTTTGGGTTGCAGCTGTCATTCTTCTTGGCTCACTGTATCTTTCTACTCTCCTCACCTCAAAGGTGGCACTAGGGAGACAGGAGGATGGATGACTGTTCAGGCCTAGGAGAGGAGTGGAGGACCTGGCTCTTAATCCCAGCTCTGCCACTTACCTGGCTCTGTAATCTTTGGCAAGTCACCTAAACTCTCCAAGCCTCAGTTTCCTCATGTGTAAAATGGAGACAGCAGTAACCTCCTTATGGATTTGGTGTGAAAATATAACAAGTTCATGCATGTGAGGAACAGCATGGTACCCGGTACTTGGTGAACACACAAAAGAAATTAGTAGTGGTAGAGGAGCCCACCTAGGAGGCAAGACACAGCAGCCAGCCTCTGCTCTTGTGGGTGGCAGAAAAGCCACTTGGGTCCATAGTTTGTAGCCATGCCAGGGAATGGAGCCCCTGCCCTGGTCATATGATGTCATGTGGTGCCCTCTGGTGGGCTAAAAGGGGCTTGCATGCTAGGAGGGGGTATAAGAGGGGTGGAAAGCAGATGTGGAGCTTGGGGATGAATATACTTTTGAGTCTGAGGGGCCTTTGGAAATATCACATGAACACAGCTATTTTCATCAACCAGGTCTCTTGCTGAAGAGCTGAATTCTCTGCCCAGCATGAAAAAGCCAGACATTCTGAGGGCTGGGGCCTCCGTCTTAACTGGCCTTTTCCAATGGATAAAGCATTTTCACCAAGATTATTGTCACCATTCTGTGAGCAAGGGAATGGAAACTAGTGCCTCCATGTTCCAGTAATGTCAACTCTCCCTTTAAAGTGTCTGAGGATGCCACCTGCCCCTGGGCTCAGCCTTTCCCTCCCCTGCCTTGCCTGGTGGGCCAGAGCACGGTGCCAGAGGCTAAGATCCGGGTCCGAATTTGCTTTCCTCTCTGAAAGCTGTGCCATCCTGGGTAGGTTACTTGACATCTCCAGGCCTCTGTTTTATCGTCATAAGATGGGGATAATCGTATCACTATCATTTAAAGTCGCTCTGAGGAGTCAATGGCACATTCCTGACCGTACACTGTGTGTCCTGAGTCTCAGCTCGGTGCAGGACTGCTGTCGGCCCTCTTTCTGTGTGTGTGGATCTTCCTGTCCACCACTGAGAGGAGCAGCTGTGGGCTGGAGTGGAGGAAGGGTGGGAGCTAAGGCCAGGCAGCCTGGCTGTGCCCCTTCCCACCCGTCTGCCCTGGGCCTGTCCCTCTGTATTTCTGTTTGTGTCCTCACCTACTAAATTGGATATGCCAGTATGTACGCTGGGTCCCCTTTACTCGTGCTCTGTCTCTTTCTCAGGTCTTGAGGAATGTTGGGGACATTGAGCTATGGGGTCACATGGCCCACTGCTGGGCCCCAAACACTTTCTCCCCCAAGAATTCAGTTGACCCTGAGGGCAATCCTGTGAGGGAGGCCGAGCAGAAGCAGCGCATCTGTGGTCCTAATTTCCATTCTCTTGGCAGGTCCAGAGGCATTCGGGGGCCTGCGTAGGGCCACTCAGAATGGCTCAGCACCTAGTGTCTTCCCCAGCTCCCTGCTTTTCCTTTGGGAGGCCAGGGTCCTGCAGGAGCAGGCACAGCCTGTCTCCAGAGCTGCTTGGCACCCATGGGGAGGAGTGCATGAGAGCAGAACAGGCCTTGGACTTGTGCAAATCACTCAACCACTCTGAGCTTCTGCCTCTAGATGTGTCAAGGACCAAGATTCCTTCCATCTCCGGCATTCCATGATTTGGAAACTAAGATCAAGGAGGTTATAACACAAAAAAAGTTCACTCACACAAAACCCCCTTGGCTAATAGCTGAAGAGACTCACAGGGCCTTGGCCTTAGGGAAAATGTGACTTTGTTTAAAGGTGCTGGCCAGCCATGGGCTCACCCAGGCAGAACGTGACCCTAGGCTTCCACAGAACAGGAAGTGCAGCCACACAACTTCTGGCTTTATCCCAAGTTCATCTTTCATTTGGGGTTATAGTGGGCAAGGACCCAGGTATAGAAGCTCTACCAGTTCTCTGGGTCAAGGCCACTTCAGTGTCTTGTGTTCCTGTTTGTTGCAGGTAGCCTTGACAGCTCCCCCCAGGGAAAACGAGCAGGCACAAACCCATTCAGTAAGTCTCCTTCTTTCTGAGCTCCCCACTTTCTCTGTGGATCCCCTGAGAAAGTGTTGGTGGCACAGTGCGGGGTAAAACCATAGGCCCAGTGACGTTGGCTTTATTCTCAACATTTTTGCTGAGGACATGAGAGAAAGATGATTAGTGCTAAGAGGATAAACCACATGCCATTTCCTCCCCAGCCCCAGGCTGAAAGGCTGGCATCTGGGGTGGTATGATGTGTGCAGAGAGCACCCCCACCCTGTGCTCCCCAGGCAGAGCCGAGGTCTCTAGAGAGCTGGACCCATTCTGTATGAGCTGGGCTGCCTCAGAGTGGCCAAGGATGGGCTGGCCAAACGTGCTTATCTGCAAGTCTAGGCAACCCGTGTCATCCTAGCCCATCTCTAACAGCGGGTGGAAAGAGCTACCCTCGTGGGGAAAATTGATAGACATAGCCGGATTTCTCAGACATCCCACTCTAACTTTTTGCTTTTATCTCCCCTTGTTCTTTTTTGCACTTTCCTTCCCCCTCCCAGTAGGACGCCTTGTCTAAGGAGCAGAAAAACATCCAAGGGCGGTGGAGAGTCCAAGGAGGCAAGATGGACCACCAGACACCTAACTAACTTTCAGCGCGGCCTGCGGCCAGCCACACCCCGTGTAACAGAAGTGGTGCCCACCATGTTTGCACTTTTAATAACTCTTCTTTGTGTGTTTTGTTTCTGGTTTCATTTGTAAACAACCAATATCTAATACCAGGTGGAAAGAGGAAAGGGAAGAAAGACTTGATTCTCTCTCTTATCGTAAGTTTTTGGATCTGCTACTGACAACTTTTAGGTTATTGGGGGGAGGGGTGTTGTTGGGACTGAGAAGAAAGAGATTTATATACTGTATATAAATATATATGTAAATTGTATAGTTCTTTTGTACAGGCGTTGGCATTGCTGTTGATTCCTTCCCCTCCTTCTCCTGGTCGTGGGTGCTCTGGGGGTTCAGTCCAGCTATCTAGAACCTAGGACTCCATCCTCTTCCCACCTAGATGCCACTGGAGACCGACCCTTGTGTGTATATTGACAGGAGCTCTGCGGTTTGCTTTGCAGATGCCACTGGCTCTCATCTGGTGGGAGGAGTGTACTGCCCCATGCCATTAGCTGTCAAACTTGGCAAGTCACTAGGCCCTTGGCCTTCTCGAGGGAGGCTGAGTTGAAGAGAGACAGGCATTGCTCCTGGAGAGGAGGGAAGTCCAGATGATGTGAATAGTCAGCACAGGCCCCGGTTCTCACATGGCCCAAGTGTTCCTGCTAACCAGATCCCCAGGGAGCCCAGGATCCATGGGTACCCTGGTATCTTAGTGATTCACTAAGGTCAGTTTAAACATTCCACATATATTTAGTGACTACTCTGTGTAGGGCATGAGGAGGGAGGCAAAGAAGAAAAAGGATATGCAGTTGGGCCTTTTATTTAGTATGTTTGATACCTGAGAAACCCAGGGAAGAAGACAGAAAGCCTGCCGGACGACAGAACGCCAGCTCTCCTGCACATGCGCAGATGAGGCTTCCGAGCTTAGCTCTCACTTTTGAGGTCACACTGGGTTCTTACCTCCTTTCTCCTCCCACTGTCATCTTTGGTGATCATCATAAGCTTCCAGGCCTATAAGTCAATTCCAGAAGTAAAACCGATCTTGGGTCCTCAACTTCTGTCTTGTCTGGAAGGGCAGCGGTAATGACCAGTTTTATGGGAATCCAGGTGTACCTTTCCAGAATGTTACCAGGATTCCAGATGGGCTGCCCAGCCCTTGGGGCAGATGGGCAGCTTCCTCTGCCCAGGAGATATGCCCTTGGAGCTG
Organism: Tamias sibiricus; assembly: GCA_025594165.1. NCBI lineage: Eukaryota > Metazoa > Chordata > Mammalia > Rodentia > Sciuridae > Tamias > Tamias sibiricus. Next base: position 39,151,393 of record CM046659.1, on the reverse strand, counting down.
CAAGTGGTACTTGGCACCTCTTCCCATGGGCAAATGTGGTGACAGTGAGGATGGTCACATAACCCAGGACTGGTGCCCTCGTCCGTCCAATTGCTCTTGGCAGTCTCGCCTCATTTTGTATTTCATCCCAGGTGGATCTATCTTGTATTCCATCCCATAAGTGCATCTGTCTTGGCAAACTATTTTCCATTTTGGGTCTGGAAGGCATTGGCCCCATAAGCACTGCCCCAGTGGGGAAGTATGGCCTCTTGGGACTGATCTGCTGGGGTCTCAGGCTAGAGAAAGTTCTTGCGGTACTGAAGAAAGTCATAGGGCTTGTCTCGGGGATAGCCGGTGGCCCTGTCCTGATATGGTAAAGTGGAACGGAAGCCCTCTCCTACAACCTCGACCAGAAAACAGCATGCTGGAGCTGGATGGACCTGGCAGGAGACCCCAGCCTCATTTCCTGGCTGGAGGAAGCATGCACACAGAGAGAAGGCGCCTCCTCGTATGAGTGCAGACTCTTCCCAGCCACTTCTCTCTCACATTTGTGCACAGGCCGTGTTGTGTGGTTTTCCTTTGTGAGGGAGGGAGGGAGGGAGGGAAACTATTTGTAGCTTGTTTTATAAAAAATAAAAATGGGTGAACCTCAGCAGCAGTTATCTCTTTTCTTTGGGCAGCTCCCTCTGGTGGGAAGGTTTCCTTGTTTTCCTGGCCCGAGTGCTCTCACTCTGATCCCAGGAAGTCTGATTGCTGGCATAAGGTGGTGTAAGGTGGTGTGTGCATGTGTGCAGATGCCCAGTCCACTTGGCCTTTGCCTACAGTGTGTGCATCCTCTATGATTCTCCCCATCACCTCTACCCATGCAACTGGTCCATGGGACCCCCTACCCCCATTCTGATCTCCTGCCTGCAGGCCAGCACTGGACGAGCGGGAATGTTGCTGCAGAGTTTTGGAGGCAGGACTGGGGACAAGCCTCTTCCGTGGCTTCTGGCTGCTGGGAATGGGTGCAGTGGCCATGATCCAGATCACAAAACCTTAGGCTGGGATGCAGGTGGGAGGTAGACCTCAGTGGGGTTTGTATGGTCCATGTCACAGTTCTGTGGGTCACATCCATGCTGAGCCTGCTGATCTGGTTGCTGATCAAGATGGGGATTGACAGCAGGCCTGGATATTTTCCTGTGTGGCTGGCATCTTCTCCTTTTGCTCTCTCCATGCACCCAGAAATGACCTCCTCCACCACCCACTTGAGATCCTTCTCTAGATTCCTTTTGCCACAGTCTGGGCCCTTGTCCTCAGTGAGTAAACAGGAGATAATTCCCCCTTGTAAAACTCTTCTTCAATCTTTTCTCCAGCTGAGTGTCCCTGGGAAAGGGTCTAAGTGCTAGAAAGTGGCCACACAGGCCCCTCCTCATCCATCATTTTCCCTTTCCCATCCCAGTCCCTCTGCAGCTTCAGAAGAGGACAGCTGATTTGCTGCATGTTCATCACATGCCAGACACTGTCCCAGACCTGTCATACGTTATACCACAATCTAGTGATTCAGGCATTGTTCCCATTCCCCAAGTGTGGATTCAGGATCAGGAGTTGATTGACTTGCTGGGGGCCCCCCAGCTATGACAGGCAGAGCAGGAGTCACCCTCAGACTTCAGACTCTGGGCCTGCAGCTCTGCCCATTCCCTGGCTGCCTTCCTTGAGGGGCCAGAATAGCAACCTTCTCCCTGCTGTGCAGCTTAGGGGCTGAATCAGCAGTATGCACATTTTTTTACTCTGAGCAGTTAAGGGTCCTATTAAAAGTCACTACTTTGCAGAGACCTATCACAGTCTTCAGGGACTCTAAAGAGAAATAGGAAGGCACTGACCCCTGTAGCACCTCCTTGGGAGATTTGGGGTTGACCCAGCAGAGAGACCCAGCCTGACACAGGAAGGGGGCAGGCCTGAGCTCACCCGTACATTCTGTTCCCCTTTGCTTTCTCCAAGACCACAGGACCAGGAGCCAGGGAGAAGTGCAAGATATATCTGTTCTATTTTTTTCTAATCATGAGGCTCCTGAGCCACATGCTATCTCTGTAGGGAAGACTCTGGGGATCTTCAGTGGAGATGCGGAGAAGTGACTGCTGCTGGAACCAGCCATCTTTTCAGGGCCCCAGGGCCAGTTCCCAATGGGATCCAGGATGGGTGGGGAGCTGCTGGCACCACCCCTATGTAGAAAAACAAAAATGAAAAAAAAAAAAAAAAAAAAAAAAAAAAAAACAAAGATTAAAAAAATGGCTGGCCATCTGCCATTTATACCCAAGTTCCTGAATGACCTGCAAGACCACAGGTTTGCTCACCAAGGAGGCCAAAGACCATCTAGGCACCCTGACTTTCTGGAATGTGGCATTCAGCTTTTTTCTACCATATAGTTGGAGATGGGTGTTATGGTTTAGATATGAGGTATCCCCCAAAAGCTCACATGTGAGACAAAGAAAGAAAGGTTAGAGGTAAAATGATTGGGTTATAAGAGCCTTCACCCAATCAGTGCATTAATTCCTCGATAGGGATTATCTGGGTGAAAACTTCAAGCAGGTAGGGTGTGGCTGGAAGAGGTGGGTCCCTGGGGCATGCCTTTGGGGGTTATATTTTGTCCTTACTGAGCAGAGCTCTCTCTGCTTCCTGATCATCACAACGTGAGCTGCTTTCTTCCACCACACTCTTCCGCCATGATGTTCTGCCTCACCTTGAGCCCCAAAGAATGGAGCCAGCCTTCTATGGACTGAGACCTTTGAAACCATGAGCCCCCAAATAAAATTTCCCTCCTCTAATTGTTCTTATCAGGTCTTTTAGTCACAGTAGTAGAAAAGCTGACTATAATACATAGATAGGCAAAACTTGATCTATTCATGCAGTGCTTCCAAACCAATCCTACCTAGATCACTACTATCCTTTGTGCAACTTCCATGAATTAAAAGAAGGGCCATGACCTTGGTCATGTGCCTGCCAAGCTCTACTATGCCTGAACTAGATATGTGGCCAGTTATCTCCTTGTTTTTCCTTGTCAAATATGGGCAGAGGATTCTGGCCAATTCCTCCAATTATTTTATGTCACTACTAACCAACACTACATCAATGAAGGCTCAGTCCCCCCTTTTTTTGCGCTGTACTACCTCTTTCCCCTTAATAGGATGTACTCTATGAAACTCCTTTTGCCTGTGTCCTCCTAGCCAACATCTTGATGATTGATGATCCTGTATGTGGTAGGCCAGGTCTGTCTGCAAGTCCAAGGTCACCCTGATAATCTACATACTTGATGGTAGAGGGATGAACTGCATACCTGGGTGTGATTTCTCTGCAAGGGGATGGGTGATTGTCAAACTGCTCACAAAAATCAGTCAGGAGAGACCAGGATAAGCTGCAGTAACACACATCCCTCTCAATCACCGTGGCTTAAAACAAAGGTGAAACATATCCATGTGTATCAGCTGGAGTACTCTTCTTCATTGTCCTCCCTCAGGGATCCAGGCCAAAGAAGGCTCATCCTTCATGATTGTGGAAGCAGAGGAAAAGGAACATGTTGACTTGCACCCTGGTTCCCATCTGGAAGTGACATACGTCATGTTGCTCACATTTCGATGACTAAAGCAAATCACATGGTTCCAACTACCTCCATCCATATCAGTTAAATGTCCAGAAATAGAATCAGAAATAGTTAGTGAACAACTCTAGCAATTATTACAGCACATATTATCTTTGTGTTTTCTTTTCTATCTTGATTTAAAGTGTGAAAATTTTACCCCATCCAAGAACAAAGACTTTCTTGTCTCGGTTTGCATGGTGCATAATTTATACACATGACTTCTGACAGGTCTAACACATTTAGAATATTGACCATAAATGCATTTTTTTTTGTGAGATTTCAGTCCCCAACTGGAAAGTACCTCTCAGCTAACAGAGATCCTGTGGAACTGCTATCCTCATAGTGTGGGCAACTTAGAGAAGGAAGGGGAGGCCCAGGTAACTCTGGGGGAAAGTAGTTGGTTGAAGACGCATGAACGTGGAACTTTTGCTTCCTGTGTGGTCATTACTCATCCATGCCTGCTGAGGCATCCTTCCACTGTGGACCAGACCCTTTAATGACCAACCTGACCATTCTCATAATTTCCTGGTCACTTCAGTTACCTACAAATTCAGTTCCATTCAATCACAAATCTTCTATCTCCACATTGATTTAGATCCTCCTCCCCTCCCTTCCTGGGCACAATCTTGTGTTGGTTCCCTGACTTCTGGGAGGAGAAGAGAGGAGTTGTGGTGGGTTCTGAGTCATTTCCTCCTCCTCTACTTCATCATGACTCTGCCTCTCTGAGGTGATGGGGTTAGGCGGAAGGAAAGGAAGAACATGAGGGTCTCCTAACAGTGGTAGCCTTCTCTCTTCACTGTGGCTTTGCTTTCCCACCCTGTGGCAAGTGCCCACGTGCTGGCCCTCGTATGGGGCACGTGTCAAGTCCTAAGGTGGTGACTCCCCGTTTGCACAGGACCTTGACATGGACAGTCCAGCCCTGGCTTGATTTCGTCCATATTTCTCCACACTGACGTATCTCACATCTACTTTGTTCTAGGGACTCCAATTTTGTTCTTTGTTTTGTTGCTATTTGTTTTTGTGCAGCTAAGGATCAAACTCAGGGCCTTGCACGTTTTGGGCAAGTGCTCTACCACTGAGCTCCAGAGCTCCAGCTGGGGACTCTGCCTTTGGTTTTTATTTTTATTTTTTATTTTTTTGGTGGTAACAGGGATTGAACTCAGGGGCACTCAACCACTGGGCCACATCCCCAGCCCTTTTTTGTATTTTTTAATTTAGAGTCAGGGTCTCACTGAGTTGCTGAGTGCCTTGCCATTGCTGAGGCTGGCTTTGAACTCAAGATCCTCCTGCCTCAGCCTCCCAAAGTGCTGGGATTACAGGCATGCGCCACCACGCCCGGCTGCCTTTGGTTTTTGTACCAAAGATATAGCTCTGCCTGGCTCCCTTCTGGAGTGTTTGTTCACTTGAGGCAAACTCACACATCCCAGCCAGGCCCAATGGTGGGAGTGCAGGCTGGTCCTCAGCTGCCCCTCTCTTGGCTCTGTATCTCTCTCCTCTTCTTGCCTCTTTAATCCCTAGAAGTGATTTCTTCAAAGCCTCCCCAATTTTCTGTTTTTTTTTTTTTTTTTTTTTTGGCAAGGGGGAAGGGGGGCAGCAGCCTAGCATTTCTTTGCTCTCTCCTTCCTTCTTTTTCCAACTTTCTTTTACAGATGGGGATGGGTAGCTAGTTGTAGAGATAATTCAATATTATCTTAGGCTGGGGCATCAGTCCCCAAATGGCTCTTGGGGACATGGGATGCTTAGCATTTTTATATTCTTAGTTTGGGGTTCTAATCGCCAACTCCAGGAAACTGAAAAAGCCCTGTTATGGTGGGTTTAATGTTAGATACAAGGAAAGTTGATCCCAGAGAGAGTCGCCCTGCCCCATCATGGAGGATGAAGAAGGCCCCTGTGTTCTGAGCCCACAGAACCCCAGCAGCTCCAATTCCAGGCTCAGGAAGCCCAGGCTCCTGCCATCTCAGAATTCTATGGGCTTGCCCTAGACAGCTCTGTCTTTGGAGGGCCCAGACTCCCATCTATTCCAGGCCCAGGCAGGACCCCTGGGGACTTACTCGTCCCCACTCCCCACATAGGCCTCTGTAGGGTGCAAACACATCTTTTAAATTCCCATGACTGGCCTGTTTCCATGATGATAAAAGCCCTTGCAGTGCTGGCACAATGGAAAAAGTTGAATCTTTTTCAGGGGAGGATTTTTGGAGGTACGATATGGAGCTCACATGGAGACCTCAGTCTTTCAACTGTTCCCATCCTCCCCACAGCCCAGTGTTTAGCCGTTCTCTCCTACAGCATACCTCTTCCCTGCTCAGGACAAAAACTATGACTTTTGGAATTCTTATTCTTAAGACCCAAGGAGGAGCCATGCTGGGCTGAGCTGATCCCAGAAGGTTTGATCTGACTCTCTTATACAACAGTCTCTTCAAAATCCTTGACTGGGTATAAAATGGGCCTGGTGGAGATTTTCCCAGGCCCCTGCAAAACCCAGAAACCAGAACAGGATTCCTGGCTTGGAGTAGGAGGACCAGGAGAGCTTTTTATTCTCCTACTGAATCAGCAGGAGATGGTGAGAAGGTCTGCAGGGCTATAGCTGGAGCCCAAGTGAGATGAGAAAGCAAGGGTCCCATGGATCTAAGCACCCAACCATACCATTTCCCCAGGTGTGCCAGAGAGTACTGGACTTCAAGCCAGGAGGCCAACTTCTCAACCTGGTTCAGCCATTGAACTACCTTAGGCCTTGGGAAATTTCCTTCACCTGTAGACCCAGATGTTTTCTGTATGGGTTCTTCCACCTACTGCACATGAGGTAAGTGGGTCTTGAGTTAAAGGAAATTTGAGTGTTTCAGAAGAGAGGGAGGCACATGCAGAGAGGGAAGGGGGTTCAGACAGGCTGAGGGCCAAGGGAGTGAAGAGGAGTTGGTACAGGACGGGGAGAATGCAGGAAGCACAACTTCAGGACACGCACAGTCTGAGAAAGCCTCCTCAGAGAGGATCCGCTTTATAGGGACCGTGGTGAGCTGTACAGGAAGGGGAGAATGAGAAGGGAGTAAGCATTGGGGGAGAAATAAGACGTAGATGGAATAAAAAGTAAAGAGAGGTGTAGGGAGTGGGAGAAGAAAGGCAGGATGTAATGAGAGAAGGGGCAGAGGGATCCCTGGGGAAGGGATCACATGGGATGATGAAGAGTCACAATAGGCTGGCTGGAGGGGTGAAGCGTGGTGGGGGCAGGAAGGGCAGGAGAGTAGTGTAGGATGTGGTGAGGGGGTTGGAGGAGGAGCACTTGAGGGGAATGCTGGGTCTCAACCTGGAGAAACAGGCTAGAACTGGGCTGAGGTGTCTCTGATAGGCTGTTGTTGTTTGAGGCCTTCACATTGCATCTAGAGAGGTCTGCAGGGCAGCATGTGGGCTGTTTCCAGTTCAGAATAGGTGCTCAGGTGAACTGTGGTTACACCTGAAATCTGCTGCACTATTCCTGTCTCCGACTCCAGCCCCGGTCTCTTGCAAATCCAGGTTCCTGGGCACGTCTCCGTAGGTGTCCCACAATCCTTGCTACTCAACATGCCTAAAACTGAACAAGTCATCTCTGCTCTCCTCCTATCAGAGCTGGGTACACCCAGCCAGCCACTCCCCCAAGCCTGGAACCCCAGAGACTGCTCTCCCTCTTTCCTGTGTCCCTCCCTCCCTGTCCAAATAGTTCATTACCATGTCCTATAAATTCTCCCTCCTGATTCTCCTCTGGGCTCTCCTCTCCATCCCTGTTGCCCCACTTCCTACAGCTGCCATTGGTCAAGCTCTGCTCTATCCATCCCCTACCTTAATCATCCACAATGTGGACAGCTCAGATTCAGCTACTGAAAAAGGAAATGGTGTCAGGTGACTTTCCTACTTGAAGTCCTTCAGTGGCTTGGAATAGCTGACATGGGCTGAATTGAGTCTCCCCAAATCCCTGTATCAAAACCTAACCCCTAATGGAGACAGTATTTGGAGATAGAATCTTTAAGGAGGTAATCAGGGTTAAATGAGGTTATAAGGATGTGTCCCTGATCCTTGTATGGACCGGTGTCCTTATAAGTAGAGGCAGACATACCAGGTCTCTCCCTCCCTCCCTCCCTCTCTCTCTCTCTCTCTCTCTCTCTCTCTCTCTCTCTCTCTTTCTGTCTCCACACTCAGACACAGAAGAAAGGCCAGGTGAAGACACCATGAGAAGGCAGCTGTCTCTAGGACAAGGAAGAAACCCTCATCAGAAACCAATCCTGACAGCACCTTGATCTTGAACTTGTAGCCTCCAGAACTGAGAGAAAATAAATTTCTGTTTAGGCCACTCAGCCTGAGTCATTTTGTCACGATGGCCTGAACAGACTAGCACAATGGCTCCCCGCTGTTGCCTTAGTTTAGTTTGCAAAGCTTAACATCTTGATCTAGTCCTGACATTGAGCCACTCCTGTGCACGTATTCCTGGGAAATGCACACATCTCATTGTTGTGACATTGACACACTGCATTGGTGTGCTTCAGGTAAGCACTGCTATATCTGCATTCAAGGCATTCTCCAGGTCACATATATCACACCATCTGTGCCTTGTGCTCTTCAAGGTCTTACATTTTGTGCTTCTGCCTGGAAAAACAATAACATCAGTAACAGCATAAATAATCACAAACCTACCAGGCAGTGTGACGCATAAATTATATCAGTTATGTATTGTAATCCCTCCCAAATCCCAAAGTAGATAATATCTTAGTTATGCAATTGAGAGGGGAAAACAATGCAAGACTTGAGGACCTTAGGTGACATGGTCAAGGTCACCTTACCTGTAATCTAAGAGTTAGGACTTTAAGCTCAGGTCTCCACAAACAAGCCACTCTTTGCTTTCAGCCATTTCATACAGCATCACTAAATAGCTCAGAACATGCGTCTTCCATCTGTCCTCATCTGGTGAAATCTGCCTAGTCTTTCAAAATCAGCTCGGACATCTTTCTGGCAGGCTGAATCTCACATGCTTCCTCCTGAATGTTCCTAAATTACCCTTTCCATGCCTCAGCCACAGCCCTGGGCTTTCAGGAGGAATGTGGAAAGTAGAGTCTCTATTTTAGGTGTTTTTCTTAATTCATCCCTGGAAGAGCAGTCAATGAATACCTTTGAATTGGTGAAAAGATTATCTTTTTGTTGGATTTTTTAAAAGGAACTAAGAAAACAAACTACTATAATTTTTCTGGTTAATGTTGGAAACTCCATTTGAACATTCCTCTTCTTAGGAAGCATCCCTGGTTTCTTTGTCCATTGTACACTGCTTCAGCATCTAATGCTGATGTCTCTGACTTCAATGGTTTTCCCATGTTCCCTCCCATATTATAATCAATGATTCTCATGTCTGTTCCATCTACTGAACTAGAATCACCACCTTAACCTTAGAATACCTTGCAAACCTGCATGAGATGTTTACATGGAAATAATTATGAGATTAGCACATCTAAAAATAATATGGGGCACAGTGAAAAACTTGACTGGACACGGACAGGAGTGATTATTAACAGGTATGATAACAGTATTATGATATTTTTTAAAAAACTGTCAGCCGGGGCGCGGTGGCGCATAATCCCAGCACTTTGGGAGGCTGAGTTTTCAAAGCCAGCCTCAGCAAATATAGACTCAGTGAACTAATAAAATACAAAAAAAAAGGGTGGGATGTGGCCCATGGTCTATGATTCAATCCCCGGTACCAAAAAAAAAAACAAACAAACAAACAAACAAAAAAAACTGTCCATGTAACTGGGTGTGGGGGCCCATGCTGCTAATCCCAGTTACTCAGGAGGCTGAGGTAGGAAGTTGCAAGTTCAAGGCCAGCTGGGCAAAAAAAAAAAAAAAAAAAAAATGGGGGGTGGGTGGGTGCTAGGATGTATAGCTCCATGGCAGGTCACCCCTGAGTTCAATCCCCAGTACTGAAAAAATAAAATAAATAAAAACAAAACCCTGTCCATTTATTTTAAAAATACCTACTTCAGTTTTTACAGATGAAATTTTTTGATGTCTGGAATTTGCTTCAAAATAATGGGAGGCAGGTGGGTTGGGAATGGTTGTAAGTTGATAGCTGTTCAAGCTGGGAGGCAATACATAGGAGTTTATTACTCTAATCTCTTTATTGTTTTACATATTAGCAATTTTCCAACATGAAAGTTAAACTGGGGCTGTGTTTGAAGAGCAGTGTTGCTATCTTCATGTCTGACTAGGCATTGTGGATGATAAGAGGGAAAGAGGGGACAGGGACATAATGGTTTGGAACAGGGGATCTCACACTTGAGGGTGCAGCAGATTCCCTTGGAAGGCCTGTTAAACAGATCACTGGGACCTATTCCCAGAGGTCAGGAGTGGAGTCTGGGATGAGGCCTTAGAATTTTCATCTCTAGTACATTGGCAGGTGATGCTGATGTTGCTTATCTGGGGACTCTATGTTGAAAAAGTCATTGGTTTATAGTTTGGCTTTCAATGTCAGATGAATCCAAGCACACACTTGAGTAATATTAAGATATAGTTGTGTGGACTCTGGGAAAATCACTTGTCTGTTGTGTCTACATCTGTAAAATGGGTGCCATCCTATCTTATAGGGGGGCCATGGTGATTCAGCGAGATAAGGTTAAGTTCTAGACATGGTGCCCAGATTCCTTTCAATACCTAATACAATGTAAATACTATGGGTCAGCCTCCTCTTCCTCTTTAATTTCTTTTTTTAAATTTAATTTAATTTGTTATACATGCTTGCAGAGTGCAATTCCTTTCATATTACATATAAAGAGCACAGTTTTCCAAGTCACTGGTTTTATACAAAGTATTTTCACACCATTTGAGTTTTTATATATGCACTTAGTGTATTGATATCCAACTCCTTCTGCCATTATTCCTATCCCCTTCCCCCTCCCCCTCCCCCCTTGTTCTATTTAACATTCCTTCATTTCTCTCATCCCCTCTCCTTTGCCACTATAATTCAGTATCATCATAGCAAAGGAAACAATCGACCTTTTGTGTTTTGGGATTGGCTGACTTCACTTAGCATTATTGTCTCCAACTCCATCCATTTACCTGAAAATGCCATGATTTTATTCTCTTTTAGTGCTAAGTAGTGTTCCACTGTGTATATATTCCAAAATTTTCCTATCCATTCATCTGTTGATGGGCATTGGGGTTGGTTCCACAATCTAGCTATTGTAAATTGTGCTGCTATAAACATTGATGTGGCTGTGTCCCTGTAGTAAGCTGTTTTTAAGTTCTTTGGGTATAGACCGAGGAGTGGGATAGCTGGGTCAAATGGTGGTTCCATTCCAAGTTTTCCTAGGAATCTCCATACTGCTTTCCAGATTGGCTGCACCAATTTGCAGCCCCACCAGCAATGTATGAGTGTGTACTTTTCCCCACAACCTGCCAGCATTTATTGTTGTTTGTATTTTTGATAGCTGCCATTCTGACTGGCGTGAGATGAAATCTTAGAGAAGTTTTGATTTGCATTTCTCTAATTACTAGAGATGTTGAACATTTTTTCATATATTTGTTAATTGATTGTATATCATCTTCTGAGAAGTGTCTGTTCAGTTCCTTAGCCCATTTATTGATTGGGTTGTTTGTTTTTTTGGTGTAAAGGATTTTGAGAGCTTTATATATCCTTGAAGTTAATGTTCTGTCTGATGTGCTTGTGGTAAAAATTTTTTCCCATTCTGTAGGTTCTCTGTTCACCTCACTGATTATTTCTTTTGCGGAGAAGAAGCTTTTTAGTTTGAATCCATCCCATTTATTAATTCTTGGTTTTAATTCTTGCAATATAGGGGTCTTATTGAGGAAGTTGGGGCCTAATCCAACATGATGGAGATTTGGGCCTGCTTTTTCTTCTATTTGGTGCAAGGTCTATGATTTAATTCCTAGGTCCTTGATCCACTTTGAGTTGAGTTTTGTGCATGGAGAGACATAGAGGTTTAATTTCATTTTATTACATAAGGATTTCCAGTTTTCCCAACACCATTTGTTGAAGAGGCTGTCTTTTCTCCAACGTATGTTTTTTGGCACCTTTGTCTAATATAAGATAACTGTAGATGTGTGGGTTAATCTCTGTGTTTTCTATTCTGTACCATTGGTCTACTGGTCTATTTTGGTGCCAATACCATGCTGTTTTAGTTACTATTGCTTTGTAATACAATTTAAGGTCTGGTGGGGGGAGCCTGAAAAATTACCTTTTCTAATGTTTCTTATTTATTTATAGTGATTTTTGCAGTGCTGGGCCTCCCATATGCTGGTCAAGTGCTCTATCACCAAGCTACATCCCCAGCCCCAATATTCTAATGTTTATACATAAAAGAATCCCAAACTTTCTCCACGTCAAACACTTTATCTTGTGGTAGATACAGAATCAAAATCAACTTCTTTCAACCTTAATATTTTTAATTTGCTATACATTGAAAGAAGACTCATATGAATGGAAAATTCACTAAGTGTGGAAGAAGGGGCTTGTCTACCAGAATCTTGAATAGTGCATCACATCGTATCTAAAAAGTGAGGTTTTGGAAAAGATATAATAAAATATACCCGCTAACACCATGAAATAGATGTGCCATTGTAAAAAAAGGCACGGCAAGGGACTGCATCATGGAGATTCCTGGAGGAGAAGCAAAGAGTGAAAAGGCTATTTCACATCAGTAGCAAAACCATATGGCATAGCAGGGAAGGCAGGGGCAGTAGAGAGCTCCTTGTATTCCTGGGTGTCCTCCTCTGCCTTTGCTATGCAGTATTTATGTGTCTTTGAGCAGTCAGCCCCACCTCTTGGACCTTCTCTTTCCACCTGGGAGTTTTTTTTTTTTTTTTTTTCCTTCTTTTGGTAGCGGGGATTGAATTCAGGGGCACTTAACCACTGAGCCACATCCCCAGTCCATTTTTGTATTTTATTTTGAGACAGGGTCTCACTGAGTTGCTTAGGCCCCGCTAAGTTGCTGAGGATGGTTTTGAACTCAAGATCCTCCTGCTTCAGCCTCCCTAGCTACTGAGATTACAGACGTGGGCTACCACGCCTGGCTCACCTGAGAGTTCTTACTACAGTTAGCTCTCCATATCTACAGGTTCTGCCTCCACAGTTTGAACCAACCACAGATCAAAAATATTCAGAAAAAAAATGCATCTCTGCAGAACACCCACAGACTTTTCTCCTTGTCATTATTCCCTAAACAATACAATGTAACAACTATCTGCATAGCATTTGCATTGTATTAGGTATTGTAAGTAATCTAGAGATGATATAAAGTATGAAGGAGAATATGTGTAGGTATGTCATAGGCAACTAGTGCACCTTAGCCTTTTCTATAATGAGACTTGAACATTTGCAGACCTTTTCTTTTCTTTTTTTTTTTTTTGTGGTTTGTTTATTTGTAATAAGCCACAGATTTAAACATTGGAGGCTGGAATGAATCACATGTTAATACTCATGATTCCTCCGTCTTTCAAAGCCAAGAAACCACTTCAAAACATTAAAAATTGGAAAAAATTGGACTTTAAAATGTATAAAGCCAAATCATTCCAACATGCAGACCCTGTAATTGATCGGGCTCTCTTTGCTAGCATAATTCTGGCCAGGGTTGTTCACACCATCCCATTATGGATTGAAAATTTTTGTGCACCCAAGTATAGTATCTTTTTACATACAACTCGATGTGATCATGCAGGTCCCCCTCCCTCCTGACCAATTCTGTGTTCCTCTGATGTTTAGGCTGGTTAACACCTTTTCTTTTCTTTTTTCCTTTTCTCCCTCATCTCCCTCCCCCCTTGCTCCCTCCCTTACTCTCCCTTCCCTTTGGTCCATTCGTATGTACCCTTTTCCAACCATTACTATGCTCTCTTATATAAGAGAGCATTGTACACTGACTAAAACTTCACTTAGCATTAGGTCAACTTTTATTTGTATGCACTGGTTACAACAGTGGAGCTCTCGTGCCCTTAGACCCAGGATAATTCCCAGGGATTCAGCCTTCCCCACCAAGAGCCTTTTCCCCCACATCCTCTCCAAACATTTATGTTCTTGATAGGAGAGAGGTGGTTCTTTATATATTCTAGAGATCAGTGCTCTGTCTGATGTGCATGTTACTAAATATTTGGTCTGGCTCTCTATTCACCTCACTGATTTGTTTTTTTTGCTGAGAAGAAGCATTTTTAGTTTATAATCTATCCCAATTCATTAATTCTTGGTAGTAATATCTTGCGACTTGTGGCCTAATCTATGACATGTTGGAAATTGGAGCTTACTTTTTCTTCTATTAGGCATATTGTCTCTGTTCTAATTCCTAGGTCCTTGATCCATTTTGAATTGAGTTTTGTGCATGGTGAGAGATAAGGATTTAATTTCAATTTGGTGCATATGGATTTTCCAGTTTTCCTAGCACCATTTGTTTTGAAGAGGCTATCCTTTCTCCACTGTACATTTTTGGCACCTTATGTCTAATATAAGATAGCTGAAATTATATGTATTTATGTTTCTGTGTCCTCAATTCTGTATTACCATTGGTCCACCAAGTCTGTTTTGGTGCCAATTACCATGCTGTTTTTGTTACTATTGCTCTTATAGTATAATTTAAGGTCCGGTATGGTGATGCCACCCTGCATCACTTTTCTTGCTCAGATTGCTTTTGGCTAGTTTCTGGGTCTCATTATTTTTCCAGATGAATTTCATGACTGCTATTTCTATTTCTTTGAAGAATGACATTGGGATATTTGATTGGAATTGCATTAAAATCTGACAGATTTTGGTGTTTGAACCAGCCTTGCATCCCATGGATAAAACCCCACTTTGATCATGGTGCACTATCTTTTTTGATATGTTTTTGTATCCGATTTGCCAGGAGTTTTTGTTGAGGGGATTTTTGCATCTATGGTTCATTAAAGATCTGGGCCTGAAGTTTTCTTTTTTGGATGTGTCTTTTGCCTGGCTTTGGAATATGTGTCTGGAAGAAGCTCCCTCTTTTTTTATTTCTTGGAATGTCATAGAACTCGGGCAACTAGCTTTTTGTGCTTGTAATTGATCTGTTTAAATTGTGTATAGCCCATCCAGTTTCTATACTCTAGAATCTGACTTGAACATTTTTTGCAGAGTTCCCTTTTTTTGGTAATGTTTGATCCACAGGGAGGGGAACCAATTCTTTGAATTGCGTTTCCTTAGTCTCGATTTCATTAATTTTCTGATTTTCAATTTATTTCCTTGTCTTCTAAATGCCAAGAGGTGTGATGTGTTAAACTTAAGGAAGTCAGTTGTATAGTTAGATTTCATCCTGTGCACTTTTGCTCCTGTTGATGGAGTAGCCTGTTCAGTGTTTCATCCCCTCCTTTTAGTTTAATATCTCCCTTTGTTGATTTTCATTATCATCTTTCTCTTCTTCTTCATGAAAAATGTTTTGCCCAGGATGTTCAGAAGTGCTGGCTTTCGAGATGTAAAATCTTTAACTTTTGCTGTCGTGGAAGGATTCCTCCCCAGTATAGTTGCATTTTCAATGTCTAATTTCATTTCAGTGTCTTGGTGTGGATCTGTTGAGATTTTGTTTGTTTGTCGGAGGCTGCTTGGAGATCTTTGTCAAAATGATCTTTTGCATCCTGTACTTGCTCCCTCATTCTCATTTTTGAGTTCTATTCTTAAGTTCCCTAAACATTTGGCATATGTAATTTCTAAATTCCATCTTCTGGCATTTGACCAACTGTGTTTGCCATGAAAATCTACTGATGAGGAATCTTGATTTGATTGTGTCACTTTCTTCCCTTGTTTTTTCATGCTGCTTGTGTGTCTTTTCTTCCTGCACGTGGGACCTTGACCTGTTTCGATTTACCTTAATTCCTTATGCTGTTCCTGTAGTATGAAGCTATCAGATCCCCTTATAATTCCTTTACAAAACTTTAAAACCTAACACACTTTTATTCAGAAAATTCAATTTTGATCACAATGTACAGATTTTGTTAACCGAGATATTATTTCCAGTTTAACTCTGTATGCTTCTGATGGGGTTAATTATAGCTTCAAGTATTGGATACAGAGGTATTATGTTAAGAAGAAGGAAGTGTCCTTGCCATGAAATTTTTGTAATGACTCGATGTGATATGCCAGGTCTCTCCTGCCTGTGTCTTTAGGTCCATTCTTCCCTTTTCCCCACCTGCTCTCTGCATTGCCATGGAGGTCAACTTGTATGCACTGTTAACAGTGGAGCTCTCGTGCCCTTCGGATAACCAGGGATTCAGCAAGAGATGGGAGAGGGGAGGGAGGAGAGGACAGGGTGTTTATCCCCTTGATTCCTCCCTGTGAGGCTGCCTTAGGCTGCCTATTTTTTACTCCAACCTTTTACCCCTCTCTAAGTAGCCTACCTACCTGATGCTTCTCTTAATTCTGAAAACTTCTCCACTCCCACAATCTGTGCCTAGGGATAATCACAGCTCCATTGCTGCTAGCCCTGGATTTCCAACTCTGTCCCTGCCTTTGGCATATCCTGCTTTGAACGCCCCATTTATTTCTATTGATATTCTGACCGATTCAGGACTGCTACTAGAAGTGGCCCCAGGAAACAGACTCATAAAATGGAACTCAAGGTTTAGGATGGTCATGTAGTTGAGCAGTTCAGAGATCGCTTCCTTGATGAGGGCCAATGATGGATCATGAAAGATGGTGGCATTAAGCTTGTCCAAATCATCACCAAAGGTGGTATGAATAAAATGGAGGGCAAGGTGTTGGGAGATCAAGTGGTTCTAACATCAGTCACTAGGGCAATAATAGTGATTATAAAAATTGTGGAACCACTGGATTCTTTGAGTGGCCTTGATGATTGCTATGGTTTGGATCTTAAATGTCCCCCAAAAGCTCATGTGGTGAAAGTGTGTTTGCTAGCTGGTGGTGCCTCTGTGAGGAGGCAGAAACTAGGAGGTGGGGCCTTTGAAGGAAGCAGGTCCCTGGGGGTGTGTCGTCCTCTGTCTCTTTGCTTCCAGGCCCCCATGTGGTGAGTGGGTTTCCTTTGCAACACCCTCCTGCCATGAAGTCCTGCCTCACTACAGCCTCCAAAAATATAAAGCCAAGTGACCAGGGACTAAAACCACTGGAACCATGAGCCAAAATAAATCTTTCCTCCTTTAAGTTGTTTTTCTCGGGTATTTTGTCAGAGCCATGGAAAGCTGACCAACACTGATATCCTACAGGAGGGATGGAAAAACAAATTTTAAGCTTAAAATATACACATGGAGAACTGGCAGTCCTCCCAGGAAACTCTAAAGGACCCCCTCCTTTCCTGTAGTCACGGTGAAGACAGGGATGTGGATCAAGTCCAAGTTGTAGCACTCAATCACATTGGAAGTTTATGGACATTGGTGAGGAAGGAGTGAAACCAAGTGACATGTGACTTTATCCATGTGGAACTGGGGGCCTCACCCAACACAATTATAAAATTGGATGTACGTGGCAGTACTCCATTGTAAAATAGAAAAGGTATAGAGAAAACCCAGGCCAATTAGGTCAAGAAGACACTGCAATGCTGTAGGAACAGGTGGTTTAGACTCCTGCGATAACTCTGGCTACAGCTTTGCTACCTCTCTCTCCGCCACACTTTGGCTTCCCAGAGAATTCCCTGTGATCAGTTTATAATTTAGAAAAAAAAAATGAACTTAATTCTGCATTTGCACAGTGTGCCTGCACCATCCAGAGGTGGACAACACCATGCTATAACCCTACTCAGGTGTGGCCCTCAAAGAGGGGCTGAATTGAAATCCTTCCAGTGGGCAGAATTTCAGGCAGTACCTCTACATGTTCAGTTTGGTCCGAATTATGGATCTATTGGCTCATATTGAGGACTTGAAAGGAATCCAAAGAGTGGTGAAGTACTATGGTCTGGATGTATGTCCTCTCTAAAACTCATGTTGAATCTTAATCCCCAGAGTCATATATTAGTGGCATTTGGAGATGTGGCTTTTGGGAGGTAATCAGGATTAGATGAGATAAGAAGATGGACCCCCCCACCCCCCCTTATGATTGCATTAGTGGACTTGTAAGAAGATAAAGAGAGACCTGGGTTGGTAAGCCTTCTGTGTTTCACCATGTGATGCTTTATGCCACTTTGGGACTCTGCAGTGTGTCCCCACCCTTAAGAAGGCTCTCACCAGATGAGGCACCTTAAATTGGACTTCCCAGTTTCCATAACTGTAAGAAATAAGCTTCTCTTCTTTATAAATTACCCAATCTATGATATTCAGTTATAGCAACAGAAAATGGACGGACACAAGGAACTCTGGGGAAGGTGTGGAATGAGGTACTCAGTGTGGAGACGTTAGTGTGTCACATAAATGTCTACCAGAGAGCAACAATCATGGTGGCCAATGTTCTCAATAATCAGATGGACTCTATGCGATAACTATTAGTAGGCCTCTCTCTTTCTGATACTTGCTCCATGGACCCATGTATAAGATGGCAGCAGGAATGGAGTCTGTGCTTGGGCTCAACAACACAGGTGTCTCCTCATCAAGTTTCATTTGGCGATTGACACTAAGGAGCGTATGAGCTGCTAACAGCAGAAGCAACAGATGAGCCTTTGATATGGCATTACCTCCCAGGAAGACCAGTTGGCTACTTGGTGTCAGGTTAATTACTTTGGACCATTCCCATCATTGTGGAAGAGGTAGAAGTTAGCCTTTATCCATATTCTTGGTATGGATTGCCCTTTCTTGCCCACAGTGTTTCTGCTGTCATCTCCTTTATGGACCCAGAATGCCTTATCCATTGCTATGGTATCTTTCACAACATGTCTCTAACCAGAGGTGCTGGTCTTACCATATTTTCCATTATCCAAAGGAGGCTTGACATAGGGTGGAATGGCCTGATGCAGACTCAATTACAGCACAAGCTAGGAGATAACACCTTGTGATATTATTGTGCTATCTTACTGTATATGTTCTAATTTACATACTTTAATATTTAGTGCTGCCTGCCTCTACATAGGATTCATAGGTCTTGGTATCAAGGGGAAAGGTGTCGTGTCGTGAACTTACATTAAGGGGCCAAGGTTTTTAGCCACCCCCCTTTTGGGCCCAAAAGGAGTCCCTTTCTGACCGGCAGAGAAGGGCTGGGGTAGCCTACCTGGCGAATACAGGCCGAGAGGACAAGAGTCGCCAGCGTCCCCTCCCCCGCCTGTCAGACAGACACAGGGTCACGCTGGGGAGTCCAGTCAGTCAGTGCAGGAGCTCGTTTATTGAAGGGGTGCACAATGCTTTATAGTGGGCCACAGCCAGTCAGTGACCAGCAGGGCGGTTCTGGTTCTCACAGCCACGCCCCTGCTTAGCCTAGGTCAGGTAACAGGGCATGGTAATGTGGCAAGCCTCCAGAAAGCCAGAGCTTTTCCACCCCTAGGCAGACAGTGTAAGGTCCCCAAAAAAGGTATCAAATGATAATGATATCAAAGATCATTACTGAATGTAATAATCTACTTAAAATTTTTTGATTTCTGTTTCTAAGTCTTGGGCTTAGTAGGTTTATGAGTACCAATGTCCAAAGGATAAATACTTCCATCAAGAACCATAGATATGGTTCTGATGAAAAAGAAGCTGAGCCTGCCCCTAGCCATTTTGGATTCACTGAATTGAGTAGGGTGATTGTGCTAAATACTCTCGGGAAACTAGGTTGCTGTTACACAATGAGAGTAAGAAGGACTGTGTTTGAAACTTGGGGATTTGTTTAGTGTGTATTTTCAAACTCTCTTACTCAAAAGTACTGGTCAATGAAAAACTGAGCAACATGCCAAGAATCATGGAGGTCTTTGTGATCCCACCAAGTAAAGCACTTCACCCAGTTTAGATGCTGGCTGAGAACAATAGCACATGGAATTGCTGGAAAAGGTGACAGCATGACATAGCAGAAGGTGAATGTATAGAGTCCGCCATTTTGTAGCTCTGAAAGAATCATAATATTTGAGGATGACCAACCATCCCTGTTTCCCAGGATTGGGGGATTTCCTGGGACACAAGACTTTCAGTGCTGAAACTGTGAAAGTCCTGGGAAAACCAAGAGAGATCATTCTGTTATGGTCTTTATTTTCATTTGTAAATAATGACTTCATTTCATATCCAATAGGAGTGTGTAAAGGTGGTAGGCAATTACCTTGGATCTCAGTAGACCTAGGTATTAAGTGTAGCTGTGCCACTTGTGAAACATCCTTGGACAGTTTCCTCAACTTCTCCCAGGGCCTCCCTTCTTTCTTGAAGTCCACAAGTTGTTTCTGCCTACCATTATCTGCCTTACTTATTAGCATGCAAGACCTGATCTGGCCTTCTGGCCCTTTCTGTGTTGCTCTTTCATTGATATCAAGCTTGTCTGTCTTAATTCTTCACTATGCCCAGGGGTTGGCCTGACTTGGAAGTCCTGGTGACCACTGGTCATTTTTCCAGGTATTAACTTACAAGTCTAACACTTCTAGGGTATGTACATAGTATGCACCATGGTAATTGACTTGGCAATGATTCATTTAATTTTTGCAACACTGCATTTTTGGATTGAGAAAAATAAGACCCAAGGAATTCATCACTTGTTTAACATGGATAAAAATGGTAGACTTAGGATTCAAACCCACAGAGTGCTGGGGGCAAGCACCAGCATGTGAAGGGCCAAAATGCTATTCCACATGCCTTGATCCCATAGCAGGTGTCACACAAATAGCCACAGTACCAGGATGGTCACTTAAATGAGAGAGATGGGTTGGATAGGAAATCTGAGGAACTAAGAGGGAAGACCCTGTGTATGTGGGGTGGCCACTTATTAGCTCAGAGAATTATTACCACTCAGTGTGATCAGTGAAGCCCAGATCCAGATTTTATACAACATATTTCAGTTTTTAAATATTAACAACTATTCCAGTTTTTGAAAAATCACTGCATGGATCAAACACTTCAAGCCTGCTGGCTACCAGATTTTAACTGCTGAGCCACAGTCACAAAAAGAGAAATTGATTGAATGAGGACCTAGTTAGAGGTGCTGATCATGGGACGAGAATGAACATTTACCACACAGTGTGGAAAAAAATTCCACTCATATAATGTGCAGTTGTAACAAAGATGGCAGAGTGACAACCAGCTTCCATTGAGTTTTGTAGAAGTAAGGAAGAACTTGAGATACAGCAGAAAGAGCTAAGATTAGAAACCAGAATCTGAGGATTTTGAGGCACCAGAATAGTTTACCTTGAGTCAACCTCTTTCTAAATTTTAAAGAATAATGCAGCCTTATTTATAGGTATGTGTTAGTCAGGTTTTTCCCCCCACTGTGACCAAAATAACCAACAAGAACAATTTAGGGAAGGAAAAAGTTTATTCTGAGCTCACCATTTCAGAGGTTTAGTCCACGGTGGGTTGACTCTTCTGCTCCCCGTCCAAGGTAAGACAGGACATCATGGGAGAAGGGCATGGGGGAGGAGTCCTATTCCATTCACGGCAGCCAGGAAGCAGTGGTGCAAGGGGAAGGGACTGCGGGGGAAAATGAACCCTTCCAAGAGCATGCCCCCAGTGACCCACCTCTTTCAGCCATGCTCCACCTACCTATAGTTTACCACTCATCCAAACTAAGATGAACTGGTTATTGCTCTCATAACCCAATCATTTCGCCTCTGAATATTCCTTCGTTAATACAGGAGCTTTGAGAGGACAGCTCGTATTCAAATCCTAATAGTCCCCAACATAGCAATGTCCCGAGGTGGGGTTTTGGAATGTGCTTGAATCATGAGAGCTCTAGTGTCATCAGTAGATTAATCCATTTGGAAATGAAATCAATTGAACATTTTTCATGAGTTTGTTGTGTATCGTCTTCTGAGAAGTGTCTGTAGCAATAATAAGCGTTAGCAAGGATGTGGGGAAAAGGTACACTCATGCATTGCTGGTGGGACTGCAAATTGGTGCAACTACTATGGAAAGCAGTATGGAGATTCCTTAGAAAATTTAAAGTAGAACCACCATTTGACCCAGCTATCCCACTCCTCGGTCTATATCCAAAGGATTTGAAATCAGCATACTATAGTGACGCAGCCACATCAATGTTTATAGCAGCTCAATTCACAATAGCTAAACTGTGGAACCAACCTAGGTGCACTTCAATAGATGAATGGATAAAGAAACTGTGGTATATATACACAATGGAATATTACTCAGCATTAAAAGAGAATAAAATTATGGCATTTGCAGGTAAATGGATGGAGTTGGAGAATATCATGCTAAGTGAAGTAAGCCAATCCAAAAAAACCAAAGGTAGAAAGTTCTCTCTGATAAGTGGTTGTTGGTCCATTATAGGAGGGGCATGGGAAGAATGGAGGAACTTTTTGGGCAAAGAGGAGTGAGGGGAAGGGAGTGGGCATGGGGGCAGGAAAGATGGTTGAATGAGATGAACATCATTACCCTAAGTACATGTATGACTGCACATATGGTGCCACAGTACATCATGTACAACCAGAGAAATGAAAGTTGTGCTCCATTTGTGTATAATTAATCAAAATGGATTCTGCTGTCATAGATACCTAATTAGAACAAATAAAAAATCTATAACTGAATATTATCATTACAAAAAAAATGAAATCAGTATCCCAAAGAGATAGCTTTGTACTCAAGTTCTTTGAAGCATTATTTGCAATAGCTAAAATATGGAAACAATCCAAATGTCTGTTGACAGAAGAATGGATAAATAGTGGTACATATATAAATGGAATATTATTCAGCCTTAAAAAGAAGAAAATCTTGTCATTTGTATGAACCTACATGACATGATAAGTGAAATAAGCCATGCACAGAGTGACAAATGCCACTTATATGTGGCATTCACCAAAGTCAAATTCATGAAACAGAGATTAGAAGAATGATCACCAGGGGTTGGGTGAGGGAAATGGGGAGATGTTGAGTAAAGGATACAAACTTGTAGTTATCAGATGAATAGGTTCTGGATATCTAATGTACAGCATGAAGACTGTGGTTAAAATGTATGGAATACATACTTGAAATTTTCTAAGAGAGTAGATCTTAACAATTCTTGTCACATAAAAAGGGCAACTAAGTTGGGTGTGGTGGTGCATGCCTATAATCACAGCAATTTGGGAGGCTGAGGCAGGAGGATTGAAAGTTTGAGGCCAGCCTCAGCAACTTAGTGAGGCCTGTCTCAATAAAATAAAATAAAAAGGGCTGGGTCTTGTAGCTTCAGTGGTAAAATGACCCTAAATTTCTCCTTTCATCTTTTGGCCGTGTTGTGATGCCCAAGTGTCTCACTGGAGTCTGAGCAGATATAAGTGCCATGGACTTGGACCTCCAGAACTATGAGCTAAACAAACCTTTTTAAAATATAAAGTACCCAGTCTGAGGTATTTTATTATAGATTAGGATTCTCTTTTCCTATTCTCTTCTGAAAATGCAGTAAGTGCCACATGTCATACATCCCAGTGTGCAGTTTTCGAGGAGTATTTTTTGGATACACTTTCCCAAGAAGGTGTTTTTTGAATCATCTTTCCCTGGGCCAGATGACACTCCCTCATTAATTACCAATTTCCCATCTGCCCTCGCATCTTTCTGGTACAACGGTCCATCCAAGTGCCCCTAGAGGAAGCTCCTCAGTAAGGATGGAGACTAAGCAGGAAGGAGGGCCACAGGGAGACGAGGGGCCAGTTGCTGGCTGGCTTCTTCTGCTTTTCCTCCTTGGACACTGCCTGTCTTTCTGTGGGCTTCTTTGCCTAGATCCAGTATCCCAAATTCCAGCGTTCTCTCATTCCTTGTTCTGATGTCTATCAGAATAGATCCCACACCGTGGAACAAGCGCTCCAGGCAACACGTGGACTCAGAAGACCTCTTGGTGCCTGATGTTTCCCATCTGTGTGCTCTGGGGCAGTCATCTCACCTCTCAGGACTTTACTGATAGAACTGGAACAAAATCGCCTTCTGTGGTTCTTATCAGACCCAGACATATGTATATGAAAAGGTTTTTTTTTTTTTTTTTTTTTTGTTTTTTGGTGCTGGGGATTGAACCCAGGGGCAATTAACCACGGAGCCATATCCCCAGCCCCTTTTTATATCTTTTATAGAGACAGAATCTTGCTGAGTTGCTTAGGGCCTCACTAAGTTGCTGAAGCCGGCTTTGAACTAGCGATCCTCCTGCCTCAGCCTCCCAAACCTCTGGGATTACAGGTATGTGTCACCATGCCCGGCTTATGAAAGGTTTTTGGAAACCCACATAGACAAATATCAGATTTCTCTTGGCCATGGATGTTAAAACAGCTATCCTTAATCACAAAGGGATCATGGGTGGGGCAAACATTCATAAGCCATTCATCTTTCCATGGAATAGCACAGTCATTGGGAAGCAGCTGCCCAGCTAACACTATGCTTTTCAGTCTCCTTGGCATTTGGGTTGGTTGACTTTTCTTCAGAGTCACAGCAGTTTGGAGTGTATGCACCGTTTCTAATTTTCTTCCCATCTTCTGCTGAATGAAGAATACTCCAAGGCCCCAGAGGCCGGCAGAGTTATAAAAGGAGAGGAAACCGAGTCCCTGAATCATTGTGTGGAAGAAAGCCACCTGCTGATCAAAAGCCATCCTCACTGGATTATCATACGAGGGAGAAATAAACTTTCCTTTTGCTAAGCCACTGAAATACTGGGGTTGATTTATTACATCAGCTAACAGTGCCCTGAAAATAAGTGAGACGCAGGGGTGGGGATGAGGTGGCTCATTCAGTAAAAGTTGCTGACAGTGAACGTGTGGTTGACGGAATAATACACAGGCTATAGGACCCGGGCATTGCAAAGGGGTGTGTGCAGTGCCATGTCAATCAAGGTTGTCAGGCACTTGGTGCGCATGTGCTTGTACATATGTGTGCGCACACACGTGCACACACACGCACACACAGAGCTTCTGTATATATTCTAGAATTTCAACGTTAAAACTGGAAGCAATTGACTTTGGTGGTCCTCTGTTACTGTGATTGAACAGGAGAAGGGTTGATTCAAGTCCTCAGAGTCAACAATACTGTGGATGCTGGTGGCATCTAGACTGGCACCAGCATCCACAGTGTTCAGTGAGCAACTGCAGGTTCCTGGGTCAGCTTCCCTCGTGACAAAGCCTTGCAGCTGGATAATCCAGAAAGGACTCCACAAAAGGCAAGAGATGGACACAAGTGGATTTCATGATTTTTGTATCTACCGTTTAGTCAGCTCAAAGGTTCTATTCATTTTCAACTGAGTGGCAGGCAAAAAGACGGAATGAGCCTTTTAGCCAAGAAACCTTCTCTTTGCCTGCTTTTTAAATGCCATTTACTAACAGATCCCACTGTCCCCTAGTTATTGCTTCCACAACAGGACGTGGGCTCCTGATGCAGCTTTTTCCATCCCATTTTTGGCCAGGAGTTTAAACCCAGGCAAAGGCTAAAAAACTCTCAATCCCGAGAAAGAAGGTAGAGAAGAGCCTTCATCACAAACCCATAACCACTCCTGGGCCTCAGACTTCCTCAGACACACCAGCAGGCCACAGCTAGGACCCACCTGCCTTTCCTCCACCCCCAGCAACTCTTGCCATTCTGTGACCACACCCGATTCTGTTTCGTCCTGTGCCTCGCTGGAGCACGCTGTTCCTTTTAGGTCTGTCTGTCAATGCCAAGCCCTCTCACAGGAGTGAATCACTATTTGTTCTTCCTTCCAGATACTTCTTACATGTTACACTCTCTGTGAGGCCTTTCCCAGCTCCTCCGGGCTGAGTTAGTGTTTTTTTTTCCAGTGGGTTCCCACAGGACTCCGGCTACGCTCCTCTGAAGCCCTCGTGGCACAAAACTGCCATTTTCCTTGGTATCTTGGTGTTCACGGGCTTCCGTGAGCTCTTTCCCATTCTGCAGCTTTTGGAAGGGGCAATTGAGAACCTCACCCTCCTCTCCTTACCTGAATCAATTGGACCAGGAATGGAAAATTCGATGCACAACCGTCAATCCACAGGTGCCCCCGACCACCACCACAGCCTCCTACAAAGATGTCTGCTTTCCAGAAATGGAGTTCTGGGAATTAGCTGTATGCTCTTAATTGAGAATTTGTGCTCAGATGAGAAAAGGGGAAGTTCCAGTTAGCTGTGGAAGTGAAGCTGTGAGGTCATGAAATGGCACCAGGGCTGGTGACTGTGCTGGACCGGGTGTCAGACAAGTAAAACAGGAACCTCTTTTGAGGCAGAGGAAGAGGATGGGCCTTAAAGGCAGAGGAAAGCAAGGATGGGAGAGACCATGTTGGTTTTTTTGGGGGGGTCAGTGGCCTGGGTTCCTGAGAACTTCCAGGCCCTGAGGCCTGGCTGTGCTCCTGCTTTGCGTTCTACAAGATCACCGCACCTGGCTGTCACATTACCCTCCTCCATTTCTCTGAACTATTTTACTGGATTTCTGCTTCTTCTGACCCAAACAGCCTTTATTAAAAGAAGTTTTACTTCTCCCTCTAGACTGGGAGTTTCTTGTGGTCAGATATCTCACTCTTCTTTGCGTCACCAGACTGTAGCTCAACGCATGGAGGGCATCCAAAGTACTTTGGTTGAACGGATGGTGAGGGAATGAATGCGGAGTATGTGTCTCTTGAAAATCAACATGGAACCCTGGTTTCCTAACTGGAATCCTCCCAGGCTGTGCCTTCCCCTTTATCACCACAGTTCTTGCTACATATGTCCTCCAGCTTCTTAAAGTCCAGGCTGTGACAGCTGGCATTTCCCTAAAAATGTTTGTGCTTAAAAAAGTACCGTGTCTGGCACATTGGCACCTGAGTGTGATGGGAAATGACACTTTCACCTCACCTCAGTTGCACCCGCTTCAGAAGGAAACCCAGGGTGACCCCTGGGCCATTTGCTGAAGAAACACAGGGAGAAGCAAGCTGTATGTAGAGATATAAGTAGAGCTTTTATTTTTTTTTTTTAAACCAACCCAACATTTCCACTGGCAACTGTCAACATAGCTTATGACATGAGCACTGTTTCTTTTTTAGTTATTTTTTCTTAAAAAAAAGTGTTTAAAATTAAACAGGTGTTTTTTTTTTTTTAAATTTATCCCCCCCTTTAGAAAATGCATTTATGTCAATGCAGAAAGCCTAAAGATCTGTGGGCAGTTTTGTGGTGATATATGTGTGTTCACTGGTGTGTGTGTGTGTGTGTGTGTGTGTGTGTGTGTGTGTATGTGTGTGTGTGTAAAGCCAGGTCCTTTCAAAAGTTGTCAGGAAAAGGTCCTTAGGGCATGTCAATCTCTTTTTCTATAAATCCAGGCTCCACGGGATTATGGAGACTGAGACTCCTTTTAGGGGGCAAGAAATACCCCACAGGCTGGAACAAAAGCTTCATGAGGTTTTAAAAACAAGCAGGTACATGGGAGAGGTGAGGAATTCCAGTTCCTATCCTGTGCAAATGTTTTCAAATGTGGCTCGAGGGCCAGGAGAGGTGGCAGGAGCCCCTTGCTGTCTTATAACCCCCAAATTTGCATCACTTGAAGAAATCTAGGCAGCCCTCTATGTATGGCACATGAGGAGGTGAGAGGCTGGTGTAGCTGACATCTCTCAGAAGGCTGACATTTTAAATATCGTCTTTTTCTTTAAAGATCTCACTGGTTGGACACCTCTTCTTTCCTGCTTCAGATACAAGCTCAGAGATGTTCCAGAAGGCATGTGCCCTTTTGTTTCCTCAGCTGACCTTTGTCATCGTTTACGATTTCTATTTTTGTCCCATATCACCCACTCGGTGGGCTTTCTTGCAGGAGGATGCACATACACACAGTGAAATATATAGAACTGGACAGACATGGACGGGGAAGAGGGCAATTGCTTTTTGGTTTTGATTTGATTTCAAAGCAAGCAAATAAAGCTCCACTGCTCTCCACGTTGGTGTGTGAGCTCATCTCCGCTCTAATGCCCCCCAGTCCTCCAAACAACACAGAGGAAAAAGGAGATGGGAGACAGGACCTTGCTGGAGCTGCGAGACATCTGTGACCCCGTGAAAGCAGGAGGTGTGTGTCTGAAAATTCATGCCTCCATCGGTCGACTTAGACCTGGGATTCTTTCATGGCACTTTGTCACTAACTTCAGAAGGAAAAGACAAGACAAAACAATAAGCAAAACCTGATGGGAGAAATGAAAACAGCCACAATAATGATTACGATGAAAAGAGAACCCCAGACCAGCCACATGGCATGACTCAGGTTCACGCCTTGCCAGCTGGAGGAGAGAGAATTGTGGCATATCCCAGTGGATAGACAGGGGAAACCCTGTCCCCAAAGAAACCAGAGGCAAAGGAATAATCGGAAGGTGGAATAGAAGGAGACGGGGTCTGCCCTTTGTTGGGTCAGGGACAGGAATGGGGGTGAGAAGACAAGAGGTGGATTTGTTGCTGTTGTTGGTTGTATTTAATTAAATACTTTGGAAAGTGGGTGTCTCCTCTGTTCTATCTGATGAAGACTTTGCCCTTTCAGAGTGCTGCCAGGGCCTAGGTCAGGTGAAGTTCCTGGGGCTCCGGCCCTGACGCTGCCTCTGCAGGGCTGCTCAGCTGGGGAAGGTCACTGTTGGGAAAGTGCCCTTTTCTTGGAAGAAGTCCTTTGGTCTGCCCTGCCGGAGGCCCTTGTTCTGTGGCTCAGAACCCCTTGATGTAACAGTAGGCCTCCAGTGTGGCAAAGAGTATGTAGAGGAGCCACAGGCTCACAAACAGCCACGTGGTGGCAAGCTTGCAGCCACGGGGGCCACCGAGCTCCCCACCCAGGTGGGGCCGCCGTCGGTACAAGAGCACACTGATGCAGACAAATGCAAAGATGGTGAAAAGGGTGACGGAGAAGGCCAGCGTGCCTGCGGACACGTGGAACTCCTGTCCCTGCAGGGCCCAGTAGATGGCGGCCACGGACCAGGCCAGGCCAATACCCAGGAAGACATTGACAGCGTTGCTGCCAGTAACGTTGCCAATGGAGGCGTCTGCGTACACGTCCTGGAGGGCGGCAGCTTTGCTGGCAAATGTATCTGGAAAAGGACACAGACAAACGGGAGCTGGTGGGAGTCTGAGATCTGGAGGGCCTTTCTTCAAGTATGCCCCGGGGCACCTTAGCAGCAGGAGCTAAGGGGCCCCTGCCAGCCCTGCCATTAATGAGCTATGTGGCCTTGGGCAGGTCCCACTACTGATCTGGGCTTCCTAGTCCTCATTTCAAGAATCTGAAAGATTACGAAGAGCCACCCAGTCCTGATATTCAGCAAATGGGTTTATTGTTCTCCTTTGACTATTTTTTCATTAAGGGGAGATGGCCATTTTAGAATGTCTCCCCAGGGAACTTTCACATCCTGGAAGCTGCTAAGTGGATGCCTGATTGTAATCGTCTGAGCAGTGCCTATAGGCTCAGGGGTGGGCATTGATTTCAGGCACCAAGGACAAGGGAGGATCGCCAGGGACTTCTAGCCCATTACTTTTATTTTGCAGGTAAGGAAAATAAGGGCCAAGCATCTATCTAAGGTCACAAAGGAAGTTAGCTAGAAACTTGACCTTCATGTAAGGTCCATACCATTGACCTTCAACCAAAGAGCATCAGTCAGCTGTGAAATCAGATGTGTGGACCACAGCATAAACTTCCCAATGCTCCAAGTGCTGTCAGCTAGTTTTTGGACAAATTGCCAGGACTTGGAAATGCCTCAAGACACCTCCCCGTCCAGTTTCTCCTGACTTGCCTCAACATTGCCAGTTTTCTCAGATCTCCTGGAGAAAACCTCCTGCCTTTTCTTGCCCATGACCTTGCACTCAATCCTATGTTATTTATTCCCACATCTACTATTCTCCCCATATCTGTTCCTTTTCCTCTGATGGTTTGGGTCTCTCAATGCCTGGAGAACAATGATCACAGGACATGTCATATACTAAACCTTGCCTGTATCATCCATCTAATTTCTTCCTCCCTCCCTCCCTTCCTCCTTTTCCTCCTTCCTTCCTTCCTTTCTCTCTCTCTCTCTCTCTCTCTCTTTCTCTTTTTTTTTGTCCCAAGAGTTAAACCAGGAGTGCTTAACCACTGAGCTACATCCCCAGCCCTTTTATTTATTTATTATTTTGAGACAGGGTCTTGCTAAATTGCCTAGGACCTTGCTAAGTTGCTGAGGCTGGCTTTGAACTTGCGATCCTCTTGCCTTACCCTCCTGAGCTGCTGGGATTATAGACGTTCACCACCATGCCTGGCTCTAATTTCTTATCACTCAATTTATTTCCATGATAGCCAAACCTCTTGTATCACTAATAATCCCAAGGTCTGTGCTGGGGTTTGGGGAAGAGGTTTTCCTAAAGTGTGACACAGATTCAGTTATTCTCCAGGAAGGTAAATTTTCTTAGTGTAGAGCGGGTTTCCCTTGGTTCAGCCAGCAGATTCCTGCCCAGTGAGATTCAGCCTCACCCTCAAATAGGAGGGTGTCCTCTGCTTCTCCCTAGGGCAATTAAAGCTGGGAGGAGTTTGGGGTTCAGATGCCCTGGAGGTCCCAACTAAATTGTGTGAGGCTCCTGGCCTAATGCATCCCTCTGCACCTGTGAACTCCTGCTTCTCATTCAGGCCCAGCTTCCATATGATTTCCCTTGGAAGCCATCCCCGACTCCAGCCTAGCTCAAGTCTCCTTGGTTTATATCTTCCACTTCATAGCACTCATTGAGATGATTTTAATCAGAGTATTTGAATGTAGTCTCCTATACCTGGATTATAAACTTGAATTGGAAAAGGAAACACATCTGTTATTATTTGTATGTGATAAAATCCCGCAAAAGCTCACATGTGAGAAATGTGAGAGGATTTTTGTGGAAATGTTAGGTTGTGAGAGCCTTAAAATAATCAGTGACTTGATCCCTGATGGGATTAACTAAGTGGTAACTGGAGGCAGGTGGGGTGTGGCTAGAGGAGGTGGGGCATTGGGGGTGTGGCTTTGGGGTATACATTTGTATCTGGTGAGTGGAGTCTCTGCTTTCTGATCATCATGTGAGCCACTTCCCTCCACCATACTCTTCTGCCATGTTATTCTGCCTCATCTTGAGCCCCAAGGAATACAGCCAGCTGTCTATGGACTGAGACCTCTGAAACCATGAGCCCCCAAATAAACATTTCCTCCTCTACAATTGTGCTGGTTGGATCTTTTTGTCACAGCAGCGAAAAAGCTGACTAAAACAACATCAGTAGTCTCTCATGACAGTCCCAGCAACTTGCACTATACTGTATCAGGCGTAAGAGGAGCTCAGTAAATATTTTTCTGATAAATGAATTAATGACACCTACTCCTGTGAGTCTTTGGGTATTTAGAAGAAAATAAATAGTATGCAATTCATCATATGAAAGGGCAAATCTCACTAAGCTTCCTTTGCCTGTCCTTCTAGGAGGTACTTTGTATTCACAGGTGTCCTTACAAACAGAAGAGGCCAAGAATGCTTGTGGACATTTCTGTTGTGACATTTTCGGGGAGGTTGATCTTTCATCTCTCAGAGACTGCCAGGGGTAAATGGAAGAACAGTATCTCCATTCTTTGAATTACATTATTTGTGTGCCCTGTTAATGTAATAAATTAAGAAATTATGTGGGCAGGTAGCTTAACCTCAGTGGACCTCAGTTTCCTCATCTGTTATGTGGGGATAATAACTTTCCCTATTTAATAAGGTCTTGGTGAGCATGGCAGGGATGTAGAATTTTTAGCATACATAGGCCTGTCACATCAAAAGTGCTCCAGAAATGTTAGACCTCCTTATTAATGTTATCATTCATCCCTTTGATTGACTTTTGTGCATTGTAGGCACAGAGGCTCTGTCATGCTCAGATCTGAGATGACAAAGAAGGCAGAGCACAGGGATCACATGAACCAGGTCCTTCCCCTTTGCAGACTCAAGCCCCTCTCTCTCACCTGGCACAGAGGTGCCAAATGCCACGAAAACAACAGCTGTGACTGAATCCTTGAGACCAATCGTGCAGCCGAAGTGGGAGGCCAGGTCCCCGATGATGGCGGTGAGCATGCCGATGATGAGGATGGAGACGACGAAGCAGGCCCAGCCGTGGCAGTACTCTGTGGGGGGCACACAGGCAAACAGCACCTTCCAGAAGACCGTCAGGAAGTGCATGACGTAGTCAAAGCAGGACGGCAGCCTCTCCTCCCCTGACTCATCCTCATCCTCATCCCCTGCTGGAGACAAGATAAGCAGGTCCCAGAAAGGACACTGAATGAGATCAGATCCTCATTCATGGAAAATCAAGTCCATCCCACATTATGGGCATCATTGACCAGAGGAGTCTACAGCTCTCTCTGGGCATCTGGTGACACTCAGGGTGTGGATGTTGGAAAACAGCCAGGAGATGGGAAACACTGTGGTCATTTGGTTGTCAATTTGGATGCAGGGCACAAAATGAGACTGGGAGAAAGAGCAAGGGAGCAAGGAGGAGAAGACACAAAGAGATCAACGGGGTGGGAGAACACGAGAAGGATGAGGCCATGGAAGGGGAGGAAAGAGGATGGAGCAGGCTGCATTTGATTGCCTAAGCCCTAATTGTCTGGACCGGCTGCTGTGATAAACATCGTATGTCTGGTTATTCTCCATCGTCAGATGGCTGTCTTTCCAGATCATGCAGGTATACCAGAGAGCCAGTACCATTTTCCAAATACCCCATGGGACAGAGCGGGCATGGGCCCCGATTGTCCTTGCCAGGAAACATGAGCAGAGTCTCCCATTCAGCATCTCAGAAGAGGATGTGCTGTTGCATCTCAGTTCCTGGTCAAGATCAGCACGTTTTGGCATAATGGGCAGACGCTGAGTTTCTAAAGAGCAGCAGTTGGGAATTGGGGTTCCAATTCCAGCTTTGCCATAAAGAAAATCTGTAACTAGGGTACATTGTTTATTGTTTTTGAACCTCAGTTCCTGCATTAGTAAAAGGAGAAGGGTAGATTATGTGGACTACATTCTGTTTACTGTCTCTTGAGGGGTACTGTCAGGTCATCAGAGGGGGCAATGGAAGGATCAATGTGAAAGTAGGGCAGCAGCAGCAGCAGCAAACCTTTCTTCCTGGCTGTACTTTTGCTCTGGCTCTGGGGCCTTGGGGATGTGACCCTGTGGGTTGCTATGACAACAAAACCTCCTGAAAAAAGACAAGGCCAGTAGTGCTCAGCAATACAAAGAGGCCTCAGTGATGCTGACAGGCAACATAGGGGTGATTGGGAGACTCTGTTCATGCCCATTCTAAGGTACCTGCAGGCCCCTGGGACTCCTGGCTAGGCTGTGGGTCACCGCAGAGGGATCTGTCAGTAAATGCTGAAGTAGAGGTTTGGAATCATCCAGGGTGGAGATTTGTTGAAGAGTCAATGTGAAGCATTTTGAAAACTCCCGACCCCTATCTTGCTAGATCAGAATTGCCCCTCATTTCATACAAAGGAAGATCAAGTTAATGAGAAGAAGGAGTGATAGAAATGACAATTTATTGTGTACTTGTTTTGTACATGACTTTGTACCTTCCTACTTTTCTGAGAAATGTAGTGATAGTTCCCTTTTGGGATGAGGACACTGAGGACAAAGAGGATACGTGCTCTGGTCCACACAGGACGACCAGGATTTGAGACCAGACATAGCCATACTCTTTTAGTTACCCCACAATCCTCTTCCAACATGACCCAGTGAGGCAGTTGAATACCCAGGACCAGGACTAGGAAGATGGAAGGCAGGGCCCTCCCAGAAACTGGTGAGCCACTGATGGTGATGTGCTCTTGCTTCCCATGGCTTGTCTGCTTCTCCCAGCAAGGCCAGTTTTAGACCCTTCTTACCTGCACTGACAGTGATGGCCTCCATGAACTGGTCCCTCCAGGAGTGGGTCCCCACAACCAAGGCCAGGTTTGTCTTCTTGATCAGTTTGTCCACTGTAGTCTGTCAGGGAGAGAAAAACTTGGACTCATGAGGTTAGAGTGCCCAGAACCAATGAGAAGCCTGCTGCTTCAAAGGAGTGAAAGATGCCCTGCATTCTGGGGGTTCTGGAAGTTATGAATGGAGCAGGCTTGGTTGAAATCCTTTGGGACAATCTTCTACTTGCCTTTTTTTTTTTTTTTTTGTTATGACTCCTGACATTGGACATTTAAAGTGATACAATAGAGAATAGGGTCTGATGTCAATAAACCTTGCCTTACACTGCTGAGGTTTAGCATCTTTGTTTTAAAAATATAATTAAATAATTGTGATGGTACATTTATGGTCTTTCTAGCCATTCATTCCATATTCTGTATTTTTTTTTCTCACAATATTTCTAGTACTGTTTGTTCCAGGTTACAAATGGGGAAAAAGATACCTGGAGTGGGTAAGTGATTTGTTCAACTTCAACTTCACATATTCAGTGATGAAACTGGAGCAGAACCCCAGGTCTTCTGCCCCCATCCTGATTAATATATTATTGAATTAGACCTCACTGATGGCCTGACCTTGAACTCATAGGACTCTTCAATGATGACCTCTAGTTTGGGGTGTTCACCCAATACTGGCTTTCCCATCTCTGCTATCCTCTTGGCTTCCTCTTCCTCCATAGTCAGCTTCCTGTCTGTCACCTCTGCAAAAAAGAAAATCAAACTAGCTTTAGCACCTTTTCCATTTCCTGGCAATTTAAAGCCCAGCTTATTAGACATGCGCAATGGGTAGAAAACAAATAGCTCTTGGGAATGGGGACTTTGTGCATTTTCAGTGCCTCTTTCTATGCAGTGCTAAACACTTCATGACCATTAGACCACGAGAGGGTTCTTGTAGGCTTGGATAAGAAGTCCTGTTTGCATACCTGTGGGCAACATGGCTCAAAGATCTTCTGAGAAATAGCACCAAGTGAAGTCCCCAAATAATTCAGTGTGATGTTGAGGAGCTAGTAAGAAAAGTTGAACTCTTGACATTTGACTATTTTGAACAGTTGGGACTGTTTAACTTCATGTGAGAGTTCTTGGAGGCACAATTATCCAAAGGGAACAGCTACTGGTCCACATCAACATCTGTATCTGACATCGCAGGTCCTATCCCCTCTGGAAAGGAGAAAGGGGGTTTCCAGGATATCTACGTTTTGTACAAGAGAATATTGTCCTCATGGTGAGACACTTGGAAAATTTCCCCCAAATGTCACGGTGTTCCAATGAATCATCCCCAGTGTTTCTATACAAAACAGGCGTATTTCTTCTGGAATACAAATATTTATTCAAACATAAAATAAAGTGCTTCCTTTACTTTCTTTGACCCTCAGCATCTTGACTCATTTACCAATCTTGTGTTGCACAGTTAGACATTTTTCCTGCTTTGTGTGGTGAGTCCATTTTAAGACCACTTCACCATGAAGACACGTTTTCTGGATTAGAGTGAAATAGAGATTGAATCTTTTTATTCCCCTTTGATTAGAAAATCGCTCTTGGCGGCCTGTTTCTTTCAAAGCTCATTTAAACATCTTCCCATCCAAGTCCACATTCTCACTTGCAATTAATTCTTTTATTCGGCTCCTTAATTGCTTTCATTCCACACAGTAAACCTCCCAGGGGAATTTTCGAGTCCTTGGATAATCTCAAGGACAAGATGGGTCAGAGGCCAAGAAGATCTTTCTCTCTCACTGGGGAATTGGTGAAGCAAGGGAAGGGGCAAGCCTCAAGTTCTTGAGGTTGCAATGAAAAGAATTCACAGAAAAGACCATAAACAACCAAGAGTGTAGATT
Source organism: Tamias sibiricus (assembly GCA_025594165.1). NCBI lineage: Eukaryota > Metazoa > Chordata > Mammalia > Rodentia > Sciuridae > Tamias > Tamias sibiricus. Next base: position 39,116,124 of record CM046659.1, on the reverse strand, counting down.
ACTAAAGAGAGAGCCTTGTCTTTTATATAATGCTTTCTTTCTTTTTTCTTCTTCTTCTTCTTCTTCTTTCTTCTTCTTCTTCTTCTTCTTCTTCTTCTTCTTCTTCTTTTGGTTGGATGGTATGAGTGTGCACAGTCTCTGATTTCTGCACTTGCTGTTTTACTACTGTTTCTGGCACCAAACATAAAAAGCAATCCCAAAACTGTGTGGGAGCTGTCCATGGTGCTAACCCCCCTCTAGTGCTGGTGGCCACTTTTGGAAACACTTATTTCTCAACGATGTATGTCCTTCTGTATATTTCCAAGTCAGAAGACACCTGCTGGCATCATTAACTTCATTTAATTCATTGATTCTGGTTCTCTGATTAGTTAATTCTGAAGGTAAATCTGTGTGCCTCTAGGATTCTGGCTATGCACAAGGCCAGAAATCCTAGAAATCAGACTGCAAGTCACTCTGGAAAAAAGACCCTTAGCAAAAGACATATAGATTCCTTCAAAGAATGGAATAGTCTTTTCCTCTTCTTTCAGGGTTTGGCACCATATCATGATGCCTGTCTTGGTAGTGACAGTGTTATTCTACCCCTCCCTCCCAGTTCCCCCATGTCATACTTTTACATGTGCCATAAGAACTTTAGACCAATATAATGAGCTCTCCAGTGACATAGAAATGTACCTGTCTAACCCCTTGTCTAGCTATCAATCTAGCCCTGTATCCATCTGGCATGATATTCATCTACCTACTGACCTGTCCACCCCTGTGGTGACAGCCAGTTTTTCCATTTAGCTTTCAGCAAAAAATCTTTTTGACAAATAACCAGTGCTCTATCTTTAGGTCTCCTACAACTCCACAGGGGCATTCTGTATTTATCTGTTAATTGATTGATTCACATGCCTTTATATAAACTCTGATTTAGCATCTTGGTTTGGCAGCAATTCCTGCCTTTTTCTATTTTAGTAATGAGCATTGCTTTCAATTCAGATCAAGTTAATTTCTTGAGAGAATGTTAAGTCTCCAACTTAAAAGACTATAGTGAGTCTGATCACTTGTTGATAGAACTCCTCAGAACTTCAAGTAAAGAGAATAAATGATAGGTGATCCTGATATGCAGTCTGATTAAACAAACTCTTAAGTCTAGGAACAGGAAAAAAGAGAGGTAGGAGCAAAAAGAAGGAGAGAGAGAGAATATGAATAAGATGGAAGATTGGACAAATACTGGAAGAACAAAGAACTTGCCAGGCCAGACAAGGTTGTGAATACTCTGCAGGTATCCTTACCAAGATGTGGGGTGGTTCAGCCAGGGCTGTCACTCCCAGGCCCCTGAGCTTGGTGGGTAGATTGGGATGAACATATTTACTCTCTTACTCTCTGTGTCTAATGCCACCAGGCATTTTAGTCACATAAGTCTGTCCTCCCAGGAATAAGAATTTGAGTTTTCCAGCAAATTCAAAGCCTAATCAAAGGATTCTAAATTAAAGGTTTATGGATTTAAATATCTAGAAAAAGTGTCCCCCCCCCCATTTTAGCTTCTAGTGATATTTGAAAGTGTGTTAAACATATAAAGAAGCTTAAGGTAAATCACAACCTTTGTTGTAAGCATATGTGTGTGAGGTAGAGGCAAGAATTGGAACACACAAATCTAAATATCTTCTCATGCAAGAGAATGAATGAAATGGAGAAGACCCAATGTTATGAGATCAATCCTCCAAGAGAATAGTGAAAAAAATACTGTTGGGCTTGGCCCTTGTCCTGTTGGTATAAGAAGGAAGCAAGAAGCCAAGGAAACTGGAGCAATGTGTTTTTGTTTTCCCTACAAAAGTAAAGAATAAGCCTTACCTACATTTTTTGTTTAGGCTCCAAGGAGGCAAATGCCCTTACTATGTACATGGCTTCCTCCTCAGCCCAGGGTGCAGCCCGTGGGTGACTATGACTAGGAACTCTGTAAGATGTTTTTCATCTTAAATGACCTTAAAGTTTTCTATGTTCAAAGAACGAATGAGAAGTAAAACATTCTTTAAAAATATATTGAAGCTGTCTTGTAGAGCCCATTTTGCCTGCATCAAGAGCCACAGGATTGCCAGATATGGGGAAATGCTTTCCTCTCTGCTCATAACGTTGGATGTTTGTGAAAGGTTTCCACTTGCACCAGCATACTCTCAAAGTAGGTGGACACCATACATAGAATCTAGATTCTCCATGAGAATTTCTACAAAATAAATTTTCTAAAATGTCTATGTCCATCCAGAACATTGTGCCCATTCCTCTTCCTGTTGTTCATGGAACATGTCACTTTAAGGGTCAATGACAAATGCATCAAAATTCTTGTAATTTAGGTTTCAGCTGTGATGAGATAGAAGATCTCCAGGATCAGTAAAATGTCAAGTTATTGGTAAAAAATTGCTTTATATGTTCTCACAGCTGCTTTTGATTATTTCCTCCTAGATCCCTGGGATCAGTATTCTCTTTTAAATCTCATACAATCTTATTAGGAAATTCCAGGTTTGACTTTCACCTTCTCTTCTCCAACAACCTGAGATACAGATGAATTCAGGTGTACAAGTCTACTATCCATCATCTCCTTGGTCAGTTTCTCTTCCTGGTCCCAGAGAGATTCAGCTATGCATTTACCCACAGGCACTGACAGAAATTATATGCATGGAATTGTCTACTTCCTCACATTTATTTCATGAGGGGAAATAAATCTCCCATTCCTTAGGAGAACTGGTCAGGTTCACCTGAGCCTGTAGGTCCCATTAAGTCAATCAAAGAACATTGATCTTAAACCAAGCAAGGGCACTGGCAAGAAGTAGGAAAGAGGGGAAAGATACCTCTTACCTGGAGATAACAGGAGCGCTGTTTGCAAATAGGTACCAGACAAAGGGAAGAAAGAAAAGGAAAGATCATTAAGGTCCCATCTTGAAAGTATCCCCAGACTTTGTGGTGTCAGCATAAGAAAAGCAATGAGCTTAGTAGGTGAGAGCTGAGGAATACATGCAAAAAAAAAAAAAAAAAAAAAAAAAAAGCAGCACTCAGAGCATGCGTAGCAGTAGCAGCAGCAAGAGGTGTGAGCAGCTAGACAGGCTGCTGAGCAGTTAAGAGAGAGTTATCCCCACTCCTTCCCTGCAACCTTGAGAGCTAGGCATGGAGGAATGGGGGAATCAAATGACAGGAACAGAGACTGAGTAGGTTACTCATGATCCATTCTGAAAAGAAGAAGTGAGAATCCAGTTATCATGAAAACTAGGTTGACTGCAACCTGCTAGAGTAGCTGGGTTATCAGTGGTGAGTGTGTCCATAGGGCTTGAGTGAAACCTCAGGGCACCAGGTAGTAGTGTGCAAGAGTGCAATGGTGCCCAATTTCATGACATCTATTCCTAACCTTACAACCAGACTATGATCTGCTCTCCAGTGCCCATAGGTTTCTATGGCCACAAAGTGCATCCTAGCTACCATGTTGGCCAGAACTTTGATTTCTCCTAAAAGAAAGACTTAGTGAAAAGGTAAGTCCTTCAGAACGTTTCCCTGAAATGGTTTGTCTTTTATATATATATGTCCTGGAGGTTAGGGTCATGGGCATGAACTCCTATTATTTTGTGTCACCTGTGCCCATAAAAGTCCCTGCACCTAGAAGTGTTCAATAAAGTTTTGTTTTTCACTATTTTTGCGGTCATCTTTTCCTTAGTTGCTGCATCTATGGGTGGACACACCAGGGAAGTCTTCTTTTTTCCAGAAAGGGCAGGTGAAATCTGAGTCCATATATTCTGGAGAAGAGAGACTGTCATAGAAGGGAGGTAACAAATGAAAAGTCCCTAAATGGACGGAGAAGCTGAGTCAAGACATAACAAACACAAGTTGTCCCTAGTCTCTGAATTTATATACCTTGAATTTTACAGCATTTATGTGAATTTGTAGCATAGTACTTACGCTAAACTCTTTTACACTTCAACATTCCTCCAAGAAATCTTATGACATACCATACTTTCATTCTGATGGTGTCTTAGTAAGCTCCTCACTACTTGGTACTTGTCAGATAAGTCTGGAAACACCCTTCCATGTACCCCTAGAGCAGAGTATGATTGGTGGAAGGAGTATGTGTGTGTGTGGTGGAAGGGGGTTGTGACTTATTTTTTCTAGGCATCTCTAGGATTGCAACTCAGGCCTGGGATCTATCATCGCATATTCACAGCTACTGAAGACGTGGACCCAGAATCTGCACAGCACATACATAGCAATTGATTCTTCCTGATATCTTCCATTTAGAATTCTAAAGAAGTGATGGATCAATGCCTATCTTCACTACCTTGAGATAGAGAATAAGAGCGCTTGTTTATTCTGCTCTTTCCATAGGTTTGCCTGGGAGAGTGCCTCCTGGACCCCAAGTTCCAGCGAATGCTGGAGATCCCAATGCATTAGTGTACCCAGGCAGGACACACCAGGGAAGTTCTTCCAGAAAGGCCCTAGTACTCTGGTTTTCACTCAGATGTCCATTTCAACCTGGGCTCATTCCTAGAGCACAGAGAAGGCCTGCCATCAGCTGGAATTGCATCATTCTCTAGCCATTGTCTGCAGGAATCTGAGACTTCCCATTAAACAGCTACAGATGAGTCTGTGAGATCCAGGAAGGCCAACTTTGAGGGATGCAATACCTTGAGGGTGTTTTTCCTGTTGCTGCTGATAAAGAGAAGCTGGAGCTGAACTTTCCCCTGTATTGGCCACCAGGGTCAGCTTGAGAGTCATTTATCCCTTTTCATACACTCCAGGCACAAGCAGAAAAGAATATAGCTCTGAGAGTAATTAGGAAGCAACTGGGGTATTTGTCAGGGTGCCCCTACATGTGGGAAGAGGAGGAACAAATAGGCCCAGTTATTGGAGGATAGTGTTTTCCTTCACCTCCTGAGACTTCCATGTCCAGGCCCAGCAGCCCTGAAGATGCGGTTTACTGCTGCTCTGGGAAGCCCATTTCTAGACTCCAGGGCAACTATGTTTCCTATTTATCCTTCCTTTTATCTCTACCCCAGATTGTTTAGAGCTTTTAATATCACTCCTGAAGTCTGTTTTGTTTGCCAAGAATAGTCTTCTATTTCAAATCCTGTCCTTTATTTTTTAAAAAATGCAGTTGTCATTTTGACCATGCAGAGACTATGTCATTCTAAATGCCTAGGACTCTCCCATACAGCAGTGATAATGAAAAGCAATTTCCACTGTACTGTCTCTCACTCTGAGAACAGCAGGGAATTCTGCAAATCAGTATGGGTTTTCATTTTATTCTGAGTCTAGACAATCTGGTTTTATGACCTTTCACCTTATGATGGTCTAATGCCAATATATAAGAAGAACTGAAAAAAACTGAAAATTAACCCCGTAGACCACAGGGCAGGTGGCTGAGAAATTGACAAATTTTTTATTGTCTGCTTCTATCTTAGGATCTTGGTCACTGGGAAGATATGAGGATACATCCCACAGAGAGCTTGCTGAAATCTTTGCCTTCTCCCCTATCCTCTCCCTCAAGATTAGGTTTCACCAGGGCTTTGCTGATAACTGACAAAAAATCCAGTGTAAAAAGGAAGGGTGTCCTCAAATGGGGAGTAGCTACAGGTACTTGCATTTGGCCAGGTCTCTGGAGAGCAAAAGACCTATCTTAGGTCACTTTCTGTCCTGCAGTTGGTAGAGGTTTTAGGGGAGGCAGAAGAGAAGTCTTTCTTTACTGTTGCAACAAAGGCATAGATGGCCTTCAATCCTTTTCTCCTGTCTGGAGCCTTTGCCTTCCTTCCAGTTCCCCTCTATGATCCTTTGGGCTGCTGTTACTTGGACCTAAGTATATGGGACTATGAAAATTGATGATACTAACTTACAATGGCCTCAGGTATCTGCTAATTACAATCAATCATGAAGAGGTGGAATAAATGCACAAGGGAGGTGAGAATGATGTAGGGAAGGTGCTGACACAACTTCTGAGAACCTCCTTAGTTGCAGGAACTAGAAAATTAGCTGAAATACAGTAGAATGGCACGAGAGATGCTTTCTCTCTCCTAGCACCCTTTGGCAGTCAGCTGATGGCAGCATCTTATTAGGTGATCAAGAAGAAGGTGAGCTATGGAAGATCCTGAGTGTTTCTGCCCATACACCACCAGATGTGTCCAAGCCAGTATGGCACAGAATTGGTTAGCTCTGCAGGTAGTCCCCAGAAGAAGGAAAGAACTGATCAAGCAGACCGGTCTGAGAAGAACTATAGAGGAGCCTTGGGAAACATCACTGCCCAGTCTTTTAGGTATGTTGGCTTCTTGCTGTTCCTTGTTACATGAATATGAAGTAGTTGCAAAATGATTGTCCTTTTTGAACAATGGGTGCATTTCGCTGCTCCATTCTCCATGAGGCTCCCAGCAGCATCTCTTCCCTTAAGGGGAGTGCAAAAGTCCTCCTCTTGGTATTTCCCTAGAGCATGCTTACTCATTCCCCCATCTATTTCTCTGATACTTTCAAAGGAGTAGCTTCAATCATTTTTTTCAAGGGGGAAAAACCCTTCCTTACTTCTACCCTGGTTGCAACATAATCAGCCCCTTAGGGATAAACCACTGGCAGGTATGCTGAGATGCATATCCTGAGGACAGGAGGAGAGGGGGCCACTTCTCTAGTGTGGGGTAAAAGTTATTTGAGGGATCTAGGAAATATCCTCAGTTGTGAATGCCAAGCAAAGGCAGGTGTACATGAACCATCCATTAGCTGTCTTCAATAGCTATCCCTCAGAAACCAGCAGCAGAAACTACACCATTTAGAGTCCCTTCCACTGGCAAACCCATAATCAATTCTCTGGGTGTGCTTAGAGTCAGTCTGTTTCCAGGGCTCACTGGATAGGGGAATTTTCACACCTGGACTTACTTCTTTTCACTTGCAGACTATCAATTTTTTGCTTTAAAGCTTGTATTATCCCAAAGTAGTCTGAATAAATAAACCCTACCTTGGGCTACAAAGAGGGGTAGAACCGGGTGGATAGAATGCTGAGGGGAAGAAGAGTAGCTCAGGATTCCAGGTTGCGGGACTGCCTCAGGAGCCAGCTTTCTCTCAGAGAGCTCCAGAAGCCTCTGACAACTGGTATACCTCCCCATGCCACCGTTGACCCAACTGGAAAATAGCCAGATGACACACTTACCTCCATGAAGGGTAGAGGGGCCCATGGGCCACTCTTGCAAGTGAATAGCCTGCCAAGCATTCAATAGAGGTCGAGGAATGCAGCGGAAAACTGTCAAAGCATCATGGCAACATGAACCCCCACTCCCCATCCCCAACCCTCCCACATTCAATTCTGGCTAGAGAGTAGTGAGGGGTGGCAGGGTAAGAAGGCAGGGAAGGGGCACAGGCATGCAGCACATCACATTCCTTTCTTTTTCTTCTCCTCCCCACCCATCAAGGAGTCTTCCCAATCACAGGCTACGGTATGGGGTGGGGTGCAGGGGGCAGTGGTAACTGGATAGGTGTAGCAACACATGGAAATAACTCATCAGGGTAATGAGGACTTGAGGCTGCAGTGCTACCCAGGAGGCGGGAAAGGAGGACTTTGGAAATAAACTATGGCTAAGAAGGCAGAGATGATACCGAAACAGGGTGAGAGCGAGAATACAGGAGGGAAAAAGAATTAAAAAGCCCATTCATTGGTCAAAAGGAGAAAGGAGGAGGAGGGAAGAAACAGGGTGGGGGGAGAAAAAAAAATAGAGTTGCTTTTTTCTTTTGGATTGTTTTTAAAAATTTCTTTCTTGCTTTTTTGGTTTCTTGTTGTTGTTTTGTTTTTAAAGAATCTCACACCTGATATTCCACGTTCCATCCATTTCGGTTCACCAAGGGCAATGAAGAAATTCTCTTGCCTTTCGTATTCCTCCTCATCTACTATTTTAACCCTTATGGTTTTCCTGTAGGGACAACAAGAGAGAGAGTGTGTCGACTGGGTGGGCAGGTTGGTCGGTCACCTGGAGCATAGTCTTTAAAATCATTTCCCCATCACTCTTGGCACATGCAGCCCCGTCCCACCACGGTGGCCTTAGATAGGACTATGGTGGATTGTGATGTTCTCATATAAAAAATGGTCTTGGCTTTTCTTGTCTCCTTGATCACAGTTGTTCTTGTGGGTGAGAGGGAAAGGGAGCCAGGAGGCCAGGACAGGTGGGTAAAGGGAGGGAGCCAGGAGGCCAGGAAGGGAATGGGGAGGGAGATTGGGGATGATGGTGGGGAGGAGTCCTTTTAGATCCTGCAGAGGGTTAGTAGGAGGTGAGTGGGGCAGCATATTCCACAGGGTGTCACATGGTAACAATGCCATTTCTTTTAGGCAGCAGGTCAACTACCTGCCCGCTGGGATGACCCAGAACCTTCTACAATATCAAATACATCTGTGGAACCCGGGGCTTGTGTCCCTTTTTTTGTGTGTCTGTACCCACTTCTCACATGAATCTCTTAAAGAAAAATTTAAAAGGAAAGTATTTATGAAGAAGGTAGAGAGAGAGCAGGGGAAAGAAAGGGCAGCAGAAGTCTACTGTCTTTCTCATTCTTTATCTGATGGTGGACTTATGCTATCAGATGGGAACCAGAATAATCAAATACTAACCACAATACGAGACAAGAAGTTCAAGTCCACCTCAACACCACCTCTATTGCATGGGGTGCTAGTCCTAAGTCTGGCTTACTAAAATGCCGATTAACTTGGGTTTGGGGCACAAGGTGGTGAGGTTTCTGTTCATCTCTGGCTATCTTAAAGAGGCATGGTGTCTTTTACAAGTATATCAAAGCAAAGTTTCTTGAAAGTCATTACCTTACAAGGACTGGCTTGAGGCTAGCTCAGGCTCACTGTCACCTGAAAAGGTTGGGTATGTCTGTCTCCTGGTCCTTCATGGAACCACAGTGGTGATTAGCAGGTCCCTTGAGTGAGATGGAATTGTTATTTTCCATTTTTTTTTTTGGGGGGGTGGGGAGGGTGGCAGTTGGCTGGGGCCTAAATGCTTTCAAAGTAAAAAGAGAGTGAATAAATGACGGCTTAGATGTGTCCTCAGATCCTCTGATGTTGATATTCTAAAGACATGCTCTGCTGTGCTACCAGTAAAGTAGTAAATTTATCTGAGCTTGTTTGTTGGGCACAGGACTTGATGTGCATGCATGCCTGAGTGTGTTTCAAAAGTACATCTTTTGGTGACCTTTAGGGCCCTTTCTTGGATACCATTTCATACCTTGCTCTGTGAACCAAAGACAACACTCACTGATTGTTGAGCCATTTGGGGGGTGATTTCTCTCTTCTCCTTAGATATGGGATCCTGAGGCTATCTGTAAGATGTGAGTGAGACTGTTTTTCTGCCACAGAGACTTTGCTATGGGATGGGAATGGGGAGCCCTCCACCTGTAAGCCTGGCCCAGAGGGACACGATTGATAGCTTGGCCAAAGAACATTGACCCCCAAATCTGGTAGCTGCCTCCTCCGTGGTATGATAAAAATGGAAAGGATGTCCTGACCTGCTTAGCAGAGGCCATGGGATATACAGGGTCCTGTAAGTTGAGGGCAAAGGACTCCATCCACTCTGAGAAGTTCCATGGACTTGTTGGAGAAGCTTCCCTGAAGATCAGAATCCTCTCGCCCACTATTCCAAATCTGCCTGCACACCTAGCTGCTCTGAATGGGAAAGTAGAGTAAGGCAGGCAGATCTTTAACCAAGACTGGTATTTCCGGCTCAGTCAAGGTCAGGGGGAGAACTAAGTCTTGATAGTAGGGTTGTGGCAGGTCAGATGGCTCCTGAGGCCTGCTTTGGGAGTAGAATGAACCATGATCCAAAAACACAGATTCTCAACTTTGAGGGACTCTAAGCTCAGCCCTGGGAATAACTGTCCCTGTCAATCTGTGCTGAGTCTTTTTCCTCGAGCTTTCTCCTGCCTGCCTCTGTGCTGCTGCCCTTTCTCTTTCCTGTACCCTGAGTCATTCAGGAGAAGCTGAGAATCCACATTCCTGGGGCTTGGGCAGTGGTCTCTCTCTCTCCCTCCCTCCCTCTCCTCATCCCAGAAAAAATGCCATTGGTTCTTGAGCATCCCTTATCTGGATACCATGTGACAAATTGGCAGGTGTTAGGAGAGAGCTGGGAACAGAGAGAGGACAGAGGAGAGGGAAAAGTGAATACAGAGCAGGAGAAGAAGAAACAGGGAAAGGGACTCAGGTAGAAGAAAGAGAAGGGAGAGGAGAGAAAGGGGTTGGAGAAAGGAAGAAAGAGAAGAGGAGAGAAGAGTGTTAATGTTAGTGTGGAGGGCAGGGTACTACACCTTTCTGAAAACTCATATCCACCATGCGGGGGCCCATCATCTGAATGAAGTAATTCTTGTTTTTCTCATACGCCTCATCATCAATTACCTTGATGTGAATCGTTTTGCTGTGGATGGAAAAATAAGTATCATAAGCCAGGAGCTCAGTGGGGACAAGCCAACCAGGAGAAAAAACAGGAAGAGAAGGAAACAGCAAAAAGATGCAGAGAAGTTCAAGTCTGCCCCAACACCACAGAGGTGGTGGCATGGGGGAGAGTGACTGCCCAGGGGCCCTCCAGACTCAGTGGGCTCCTCCTGTGCTTCGTGAAGCTTCACTATGTGACCATACTCAAAGACTGGAGGGAGCTTGGACTTCATGGCCAAAGGTTCTAATTGTGGATATGCTGTGTGATCTCAGACATTTTTTTTTTTTTTTTTTTTTTTTTTGGTATAGAACCCAGGGGCACTTAACCACTGAGCCACATCCCCAGCCCTTTTTATTTTTTAATTTTGAGACAGGGCCTTGCTAAATTGCTTAGGGTCTTGTTAAAATGCTGAGGCTGACTTTGAACTCGTGATCCTCCTGCCGCAGCCTCCCTAGCCACTGGGATTACAGATGTGCACCACCGAGCCTAGCTCAGATGAATAATTTAACTGATATACAAACAGGATGAATAATGCTTATACCATCCTTGGGCAACTGTGAGCAATTGAATAATATGCAAGAGATATGTTCTAAGATATGTTCTAAGAGATATGTTCTAAACCCCAGTGGTTACCTGAAACCACAGATTGTACTGAACTCTCTATATGCTATGCTTTTTTTCCCTATGCATACCCATGACAGAGTTTAATTTATAAGTTAGGCACAACAGAGATTAAAAAGAACTAGTGATAAAATAGAACAATTATAACAATATAATAAAAGTCATTTAAAACTTATGGATTGTTATTTTATTTTTCTAGAGCTTTCCCTTTGATATTTTTGAACTGTGATTGATGGCAGGTAACTGAAACCATTGACAAGTGGGGGGACTACTGTATATCTATAAAGGCTCAGGCATTAGTGCCCTCACATAATGTTGGTTTCCTTATCCCTCTTGCTTTTGGAACAAGGAAGTTTTTGTTTTTGTTTTGTTTTGTTTTACTTTCAAAACCAGCTGATACTAATTTAAAATGTTTGTTTTATAGAAAGGGCAGGAAGAGAAGACATTTCAGGACCAGATTCCAGACCCCAAATGGCCTGTGAGAATTTAGGCCTAAAAAAGCCCAGATATTTTACCCTTTCTGTATGGCCATGATAATCATGGAGGCACCTGTAGGGGACTGGGGGCTATTCTGCGCATGTCACATATCTTGGTAGTTCATGGCAGGCCTCAAAGACCACTGAATCTGTCTCCAAATGAGCTCCTGCAGTCACAGGAGGGACACATGGGCAGGACCCTCAACTCTAGGGCACCCCAGATTCTACCGTGATCTTGTGACTCACACAATTACACTGCTCTGTAGGTTGAAAAGTGTTTTGTTCATGGGAACATTTAAATATATAAACTGACTTTAAAACACCTGATTTGCATTTCTTCTTCTTTTTGAAAAATACTAGCTGCTTTGAAAACAGAGGCAGGACTGGGCCCCTCACTAGTTGTTGCCTCGTGAGAGGACATTTCAGGACCAGACCCCAGTCAAGACATTTTGGCCTCTCCTGGAGGATGGGAGATGTTGCTGATGGAGTGGGCAGTGAAGAGACCCCCACAGGAGCCCACTGCTCCCAGGGGTGCTTCCTTCCTCTTCCAGGCTCTGCTGCCCTGATCCTTGCTTGGCCTTTTTTGGGAAGGTGGAAGCCTTCAACTCCTCCCTTCCTTTTTAATTAAAGTAGGAATATCTTTACAGTCTCTCTTGGGTCAACCTCTTTGCTTTCCAGAGCATTCCCAAGTCACCATGAGAGCCTCCACTGTCCACAATGTTGATCCTGCAGACTGAGATCCCATCAGTTCCTCCCGAGGTGAATGTAACAGCAATCACTAATATGCCCTGAGCCTGCCAACTGAACACCCACAACAGCAGACTCTAAACCCTCATCTCTTGCCAGGCCTGGTCACTGACAAACCCAATGAGCCACCACAGAAAACACGACCAGCAGCCTGTGAAAGCCAATGACACTTCGTCCTCCCTCCCTCCAGGAGGTGGAGACCTTAAGCCTGCGTTGAAATCCCTCCTTCCTCCCTCACCAGCAGGGCAACCTTGGGCATCTTGTCCAAGTTCTCCAAGTCTCCTGTGTGAAATGGAATAACAATACCTACTTCTCAGGGTTATTAAATGAGATAATGCACAGGAAGTTCTTGGTAGGATGTGTGTTCTGTTTAATCAATAGCAACCATCATTACTAAGAGTAATAATGACCTCAGTTTGGTAGTTTGAGAGTGATATCTAAGAGGATCTTAACACCTCCAGGCCCTCCAAGCCATTAAGTCGGAAAATAAGGGGACATCAACAAAGAATTGGTGACTCAAGAGGTGGTACAGGCTGTAAATAGAAGCCAGGTCAACAAAGGTTGGAAAGAACAGGAAGAGAGATCCCAAATGGGTTATTAGAGGGGTCTGGAGTGTGAAGGGTGGTAACAGAGAGCACCTCTCATGTTCTCTCAAAATCCAGCCTCTGGCCCCCGGCAGCGACAGGCTCTGGGCAGGGCAGACCTCGTGTCACCCAACAGTGCATGACTTGCGCTTGTTTGAATTTTTGGTGAAATCAGATAACAGAAAAGGAGCCGCTGACTTCTTAGTCGAGGACAGAGAAAGGAGGGCTGGAGGCCAGGTGGAAGGTGGGATGAGCGAGGGCGCAGGCTGGGGGATTCCTCCACTGAGACGGTCACGGGGACAGCCGCACGTCTGTTCTGATAGAAGCTGTTGCTCTGCCTGGAGGCCACAGAGAGCCCTTCCAGCTCCCGAAAAACTGAGGAAGTTCTTGCTTCTCACACAACCAGGTCAAAAACCAAACCAAACCAAAACAAAACAACATTTAAATTGAAACGAGTCACCAGCCAGGTCTCGAGTTCTCTTTCCAAGCCTGTTCTCCCACTTTGGTCCACGGCACCACAGTCTACCAAGTAACTCAGGCCCGGGCCTAGCATCACCCCTGGTTCCTTCTTTTGCTCATGCCTCTGCCCCCATCACATGGACCATCACCTTTCCCTCCTGGGTTTCCCGCCCCCCCCCTTGGCTTTCTTTCTCCAATCCTTCCCCATAACAATCAGTGTCATGGATTAGAAACAGCCCAGGTCCCACGGTGGCCCTGTAGTTGGAGTGAGTGCAGAGCCCTAACCACGGCCTAAAGGAACCTGCCCAGAGCCCCCGGACTTCGTTCAGTAGCAGCTGCCCTTCCAGGGCCCAAGGGGCACTGCTCTTCCCCCTCCTCAAACCGGGTCTGGCCCCTCCCCTGGCTTCCCCGTGCCTCAGATCAGGTCTGGGCTCACCCTCATTCCTTGAGTCTCCTTGCAGGCACCACCTTTTTGGAGAAGCCCTGTGTGGCCACTTTTAACTCATGGCCACACCCTCCCTGCACAGGTCTGTTCCCTCTCGTTACCACCTTGGTCCCTTTCAGGGCACTGATCACAACCCCAAGTTAGCTGTTAACGTGGTTACTGTTTGTCTGTCCCCATTTGAGTGTGAGCTCTGTGAGGACAGGGGACCTGTCTTATATGTCACTGCAGCTCCAGCACCTGGCAATGCCTGGCATGTAGGAGTCCCCCCCCACCCCCACCCTCTCACCCCGATCAGGACTCAGTGTCTAATGGTGAATTTCTAACATACCTGGATTTTCATGAAATGTATCCATGCTGTCTTTTTGCAGTAAGAATATGTCATGAGGGACAAAAATTATTTCGAAGGCTACTTTGATGACATGTCTAAGGATTCTCATTGGGACCATCAACCGGAAGGTCAGTATCATCACCCTGGATGCTCAGTTAACTTAACCCAGGACATTTGTCCACTCTGCAGAAGACCTTTCCAACCACAGGGATCTTACTCATTGGTTCAGGTGGGGACGTTTGAATCCTTTGTCCCAGTTCCTCCTTCCAGCTCAGTGGCTCTAACTCAATGGTCCTGGGGACAGACTATCCTGGGCAGCTGCTCCTGGAGTCAGCAATTTGTCAGCGGTTGCAGGGCCCACCCACACCTGCCTCCTGGCCAGCTGCTGCTGAGGGAGGTGCCAAAGCATTAGCATCTCCAGCTCAGCCCTGGCTGAGCCTCTTGGGCAGGAAGCCCCAGGAGATCTCCCACCAGCAACCCAGAGGGATTGGGAAAAACACTCCAGGCAGCTGGCTGGCCTCCCAGAGCATTCCTTTGCATTGCAAACACCTAGTCGCATTAGGCCTCTGATCCTCAGTGTGCTGCAAAGGGAACAGTTCTCTTTAACTGCTGAGTTCCTTCAGAGTGAAAGGGAGAGGAAGCAGCATCTATCAGTTGATTGGATGGGTAATACATTGGAGGAGGACCCTTGAATTTTACCATTTATGGAAAGGAAGAAATCTGGGGAAAAAAAATTATAGATGAATATGTAGTGTCTGGCTCCATGAGACAACTTTTTAATTTCATCCTTATTTTGCCATGTCAATATGGGTATTATTATTACTTCCATTTTAAAGATGAGAAAAATGTTCAGACAGGTTAAGTAACTCACCCAGAGTCACACAGCTAGGAAGCAGCAGAGCTGGGGTTTTAGCATATGTTCCCTATTACTCCTATAGCTTATTTCCTACAAGCAAGTAAGTAAGCTCTGAGTGCCATTCCCAAGATGCAGGCACCCTGGGGAACCACAGAGTTAGTTCTCCCAGTGAAATTCAGGCTGCCCAGGCAGTAATAAGTGGATCTGGTCTGAGTTGTACTGTAAGGAGGAGGCTTCCTAACACTTTGGTCCTCCCATGCTAGAAATAATCTGTAAACACAGGCTGGACTTTGGAGTCTGAGATCTCTTACCTCTTGATTCCTTCTAAATGACTCTTTGCCATATCAACCTGGCTGTCTCTTATCACTTGTAAATGTGTCTTGCTGCTCCAGGTCACTGGATGCTCACAAATCTTCTTGGACCTGAGGCAGCAGGATGGGGGATATGCCTGTGAACCTTTCCAAGAAGCTTCTAGAAACCTCATGTCTCCATGCTAGGTTCTTTTTTCTGTCTCTTTTATCTTCCTGGTTGAGCATCAGAAGCTCCCCTCTCTTCCCCAGCCAGGTTTCTGACTCTTCAAACCTGGGCAGAGTCCCTCACCCCACCTAAATCTGACAGCCAATGCTGATACTACCCTCACCCATCCACCCATCCATCCATCCATCCAACCATCCATCTATCCACCCACCCACCCATTTATCCAACCATCCATCAATTCATCCACCCACTCACCCACACACTCATCCATCCACCATCCATCCATCCATCCATCCCTGTGAACTTATTTTTTCAAATTTGTCCACACAAATGCTGTACTTTAATTATCCTCATTATGCACCAACATGTTATATGTCTGCTCACTTTGGAGGTCTGTCCTTCCTTCCTACCTTTCTTCCTTAACTTCCTCCACTGGTTAATCCACCCACCCATCTATCCCTTTCACTCAACAAATAATTTATTAAGCACTCAGTACATGTCACATGTAATTATCAAGAAAAAAGATCTATTATGCCTTTAGAGAGTCTTTTGTGTAGTGAGGAGGCAGACAATTAATTGAGTAATAATTGTAAGATGTGGTAAGTATGATGATAGGGTAAGAGCAGGGCTGAGGAAGCACTTGGCCTAAAATCAGATCAGTGAAGCTTTTCCAGGGTGAGGGTAATTAATCAGGGCTGAATGATGAGTGGAGTGGAGTTGGTTTGGTCATAAGGAAGAAAGTCTCCTAGAGAGAGGGATGGTGTGTACTTGCTGGTGGGAAAATACATGATGGTTTCAAGGGCGTGACATGAGTTTAGGTTGGCCACAGTGTCAAAACTGCAAGCCATGCTGAGGAGTTTGGGGTGTCCTTCTCTGTCCTCTACTATTCAGATCCACTAGCATATCTAAGATAGATCCAAGGTACTGCCCAGGTCTCAGAGGATGTTCTTGCACAGCAAGCCCACACTTGCTGAGAATTAAAATAAGAATTTTTCTATGTTCTTATTGTTGCCCTAAGTACTCAGTACATGTACTGTATGAAGCATTTTTTGGTTGCTTCATGTGTAATTATCTTGCCTCTTGAAATAAGTTGCGTTGCAGGAGCAAAGAAGATGTCTCACCCCTATACTTCTTTGGTTCCTCTTCAGTGATACCTACTGGATACATGGTCTCTTCATCCATTCATTTCCCACCCTCTTGCTACTTGTCAAAGACAAGCTCCTGCTTTCATGGAGTGTATAGTCTAATGGTGTGTAAAGGGTTATCATATGCACTGAAAATGTTTCCTTTGGTTCTAGGGGTATAGGTCAGTGGCAGACGGCTTGCCCAGTATTGTAAGACCCTGGGTTTGATCCCCAGTGCTGAAAAAAAATGTATTTATATATACACACACATATGTGTGTGTTTGTATATACCTTTTTTCTTTCCCCTTTGTTTGTATGGAATTTCCGTAGAGCAGAGGTCACTATTAAACTCATTATTATTAAAAATATATTAAATTTATTTAAAATTTATTATTAAAATATTAAAAATTCAGTGTCTCTATGGAGGGAACCAACTTATTCACGTTTCTCAGAGAATTCAAGTAAGTCTTGACTTGAGTATACAACAAACTTAAAGGCAGCTCCTAAGCGTGACTATTTCTTCTGGCTACCAAGCAAAGATAAAGCAGGTGTCTGTGCATTTGCACGCACACACATGGAAAGTGAAGGGGACCAGCCACTGCCCCATTGTAATTTCTCTGCTAGGACAAGAGCGCTCTTATTTCTTTGAGCTACTGTAAAGATTTTCCTCTCTCTTTGCTGTCCCATGGTGGAAATGCTTTGTATTTCTGATCATGAGTGTATGTATATGAATAGGGGTATGGTGGGGAGAGGGTTAGGAACCTTGCACTAGAATTAGAAGGAGAATCAGGCTTTTTTAAAGGTAATCTCTACAGGGGTCTTGCTAGTTTATCTCAAAGGGGAATTAAATTCTTAATTTCCATAGCTGTAAACGTATATAGGTTTCAGCTCTGTATATGACTTATGTACATCCTTATTTGGGTCCAAATGTTGCTATTTATAGCCCTATTTGAGCCCCAAGTTTGCCCTGGCTCACCTTAAATGTGTGGGGGAAGACAGAAAGATTGACAGCTCCAATTCTCTCCCTCTTCTAAGAGGGGAAGTAAAAAACACAAGTGATCTGGGAATAAATGGTTGCTGTGTCCTGAAATTGATAAATCCCCTTCTTGGAAAGGCAGTGAGAATAATCCATGAAATAATTTGTTTAACAGTGTGTCTGTTCTCAGCACTGAAGGGAACAAGTGGCTGGTTATCTGATTCATGGTTTTACAGATGTTGGGTCTCTCTGTCTTACTTTGTCTCCTGTTGGGGATCTCGTTTTTAAAGAATGATTTTGATCCAAACAGAAAAGAGAGAGTTTGTGTTGTGGAGACATAAAACTTCAGACCCAAGAAAAACCTTCTAATACTTGGGGAGAGAGAGGAGCTGGCTCCACAGGATCAGAGTCAAACTCAGTCATAGCTTCCTGCTGTCCACCTTAGTTCCTTGTCCACTGGAGCATTTACAAAGTTCCTGTTTCTGGTGGGTAATTTCTAGAGATCCCAGTGAGTAGTAAATTCAGGAAAGATGGCTGTGCCTGGGCCCGTCCTTCAATTAGAGACCCTTAGATGATCAGCTGATTCTATAGACATTTTCTTGGCTGTGCCAAGCAGGGACCAAACTGAAGCAGACAGAGCTGCAGCATTGAGCACCTGCCCTGGGCTCCATGCACACAGGAGTGAAGGGGAATGCTGCCCCCGGGGTTGTGCAATACCACAGCCCATAGAGGCCCTGGATGAGAGAACTGCGCACAGCTGCTATGTCAGTCATTTGAGGAGTATTGAGTTTTGGGTCCCAAAGGGGTTGTCAGAAATTTCCTTCTGTGAGTCTTCTAAACAACCTGTCTTCCAGTTCACAGCTCTGCCCTTCTTCTTTTAGTCAAATGGCAGATGCTTATTATTATTGTCATTATTTTGTATGACCTAGACACAAAATGGGGCCCAGGCTGTCACAGAGTCGGAGCCAGAGGGCCCAAGTCCTAATCTCAGCTCAGCTAAAGAAGCGGTGTAGCTTCTGCTCTGATGGGAGAACGGAGTCCGTGGTTGGTTTTACTTGCTTTGGGTGCTCTTGGGAGGAGCACAGTAGGCAAACTTCTTGGGAAATAGAGTCTAAAAGCAGAAGCGGAGAATTTTCACGAGGGAGGGAAGTGGGGATAGAAATCACGAGATCTTCACATTTAAAGGTTTGACATTCTGATGGTTCACACAGAGGCTGTTACAGAGGACAGACAGTAGTAGATCCAGGGCCAGGGTGAGGGTGAGATGGAGAGAGGGGGCAGACATGTGCAAAAGATGTGCTGTTCCCTACTTGCCGTGGGTTCTCCTAAGCCACCTACCCTCACTGAACTTATATGAGAACAAGAGGCCTGTTTCTCTCTTGGGATTTTTATTGGCAGTGATAGGAGCAAACCCCCAATCCTTATTTTTGGAAACTGCAGGTCTCATTCCACAGTGTGTGTGTGTGTGTGTGTGTGTGTTGTGTGTGTGTGTGTGACATAAATAGCTCTGTCATACTCCAGAGCTAACTCCTAACTAAGTCTTTCAGGAAATCAGACCAACAAGGCCTCAGCCTTAGAGCCTATGGTCCACCACTGCCCCAACTCTTCACTGGCTCTTCTTCTTCCTCTTCCCCACTAGAGGAGGTACCTGCCCTCTGCTAAGAGTCCAGTTCTGAGGATCCAGCCCAGGTTGGCCTGGGCCAGCTCTCCACCATGCTTCTTACTTGTAGGCAATGTGTTGGGGGAGGTGGTGGAGGGTGGGGTGGCTTCTTTGAGGATGCCAACTTTGAACTGTGCTTCTGAACAGATGGTGGCCTGTTATGTATGCTCTTCCTTCTGCTCACTCACCCTTGTCAAACCAGTGTGAGCCACACTCCCTCCATTCCTTGGCATGGTCCATCTCTGTTGGGACGCCTTCTCTGGTCCCTACTCAAACCACTGTCGCCACTTGCCTGGACTCACACTGGCCACCTCACCTGCTTCCCTTCATCAATTCCTCTCACTCTGTGACAGTCCATTCTCCTTTCAGGAGCCAGAGGACTTTTTTTTTTTTTTTTAAGTTTTAAAAGTAAATCCTAACATGCCACTCGCCTTAAATTACAGACAGTTTCCCACTGTGCTTGGAATACAATTGAAACTGTATAATCTAGCTGAGAAATTCTGAAATTTAATTTTGGCAAACTCAGAATCATCTGGAAGGCTTGATGAAACACAGAATGCTGGGTTGCATTCCCAGAGTTCTTGATTCAGCAGGGCTGTCTAGGTGGGGCCTGAAAATGTGCATTTCTACCAAGTTCCCAGGTGCTGCTGCTGCTGGCGCCAGGCCCACACTGACAGCTGCTGATCAAGCCCGCAAAGATCAACCTTTCTTGCCTTCCTAACACCTTCTACCATCTTTCTCCCTAGCCATATTTGCCTTCTTTCTATTTTCTCGAATGTATCAACCTCATTCCTACCCCAGGGCCTCTACACTAGCTCTCTTTTCTTTTCCAGACATTCCCATAATCAGATTTTTAAAAAAATGTCCCAGCTTACATGCCACATCCTTGTCTACCCAATCTGATTGGTGCTCCAGAAATTCTTCATGAAATCACCCTGTTTCACTTTTATCTTGTTTGTTTATCTATGTATGGTTGGTATCCTCCACTAGAACAAAATCTCTGTGACAGCAGAAACCTTTTCTGTCTCATTTATCAGCACCTGGAATAGTCTCTGGTATAGAGATAGTACCCAGTATATATCTGTTGAATGAATGAGTGAATTGTGACTACTGGTAAGTAGCACAGGTAGAATGTGAACCCAGGATTGTCTTACCACAAAGCCCATGTTTTAGAGTCATCAAGTTACACTGTGAGGGAGGTGGAGGCTGTTGGCTGGCCTCACTGATTCTGTTTTTGAACATACTACTCTGTTGAGGGCACTGTATTGATCACTTTAATAGTTCCCTTTCATTTCCCCCCCAAAAGTCTAACCTCCTTTTCTTGGCCTTCAAAATATGCATGGAAGGAGTCACCTTGGCTAGAATTCTGCCTCTGCTGTCACTTCAATTATTCAGTAATGACTTTAGTTCAGTGCATCCTCCATTGTTCCTTCCTGTGACCGATGCTATGCAAATGATCACCCGTTCCATCCTTCAGTGGTTAAGAACACAGGCCTTACAATCAGAGATATCCATGGGCAGTACTCACAAGTTTTGGCAGATTACTGAACGAGGCTGTTATGAGCCTCAGTTTTCTTATCTGAAGCTTTGTGCAATAGTAAGACCTACCCATGGGGTTTTTGAGAGGACTCAACATGATAATACAAGGAAAATTTGTAGCATGGTAACTAGCAAAGAATAAGCAGTCATAAATGTCACTTAATCTGGTGATGATCTGTTTAAGTTATAACTAGAGCAAGCAAGAAAAGGATTATGCTTCCCCTAGTTCCCAGGACAGGATCAGAAGAGATTGAGATAACTGGCAGTTTGACAAGTGCTGATTTGGGACCAGGCAGGGTATATCCTGAACTCAGTGGTCTGGTCTGAGGATGAAATGCTGACAAAGGGGGCGTGCCTTGAGAGGCCTTGAGTTCCCTCAACACCATTCCTCACTCTCAGCACTGCATGTTGGCCTTACCCTATCTTAAGAAGTCTGGAAATGGAGGTCATCATTCCCTGCACCTGCTGCACTAGTGTGAACCAAATGCCTTTCAAAGGTCAACCTCTCCTGGTACCCAACACTGTTTTCTCCAAGGTCTTAGTGCAGAGGCAGCTCATGTGCATATCTAAATCCCACTGGTTAGAGATAGACCTTCCAGGGTCCAGTTTTATCTCCACAGGGGTATGTGGGGAGAACCAATGGGATCAATTTCTACTCTTTTTTTTTTGGGGGGGGGGCGTGTATTAGGAATTGAACTCAGGGGCACTAAACCACTGATCCACATCCCCAGCCTATTTTGTATTTTATTTAAGACAGGGTCTCACTGAGTTGCTTAGCGCCTCGCTTTTGCTGAGGTTGGCTTTGAACTTGAGATCCTCCTGCCTCAGCCTCCTGATCTGCTGGGATTACAGGGGTCCACCACGGCTCCTGGATCAATTCGTGCTCTTGAGGGCTTTTCGGCCTTGGATAAGGAGAAGTTAGTTCATGCACTGGACAGTCGATGCTTTTACTGACACCTAAGCCCCTCACCCATGCCCTTTTTTTTTCCCCCAGAGATGCCAGAATCTGATTTTGTAGTACCAGTTCCAAGTTGTCAATGTCCTTTGCCACACTGCCTTGGCTTTAATGAATCCTCCTGAGCTCTGCTCCTTACTCTGCTGGGCAGAGTGAGGGCGTAGGAGTGTCTGTTTCCTTTTAGAACACAGCTGTCCCTCCTCCCGTTTCTACCTCTCCACTCTGTCCAAGGGCAGAAGATGGGCAGTGACTACTCATTTCAAGCAGGACATTTACCTATTCTTGTCCTATTGGAGGCATGAAAAGGAGCTTGGCTTTATAGAAGGGTGAGGATCAGCTGGTAGGAGACAGCCCAGTTAAAATCATGTTTGCTTATACTACATATCTGGGGGCGGCTGTCTTTCTGATGACATTCAGGGCATGGAACAGTCAGACAGAGTCATTCACCTGAGAAAGGAAGGCAGTGACAGTCTGGGGTAATTAAAAAAAACACACATAACGACAGTGACAATAATATAATATATTTTAAACTCTGCATCTTCCTGGAGGGCCCTTAATCAAGGATTTCAGAGCATTTTCCCCAGATCTTGCCCATTCATCTTTCCCACATCCCTGGGAAATAGCTGGCAGGTAGGTAGCACAGCGCTATAAATAGAGTACTGTATCATTACCTTTGATGTGAACACTATGTATTTAGACAGCATTTTCTCTGAAGAGCTCAAGAGCTCCACACACGTTATATTATCTAATTCTAACTCATTCATACAACGTCCCCCATGTTTGCTGCCTTGCAGGTAGTTTGGAAAGCTTTGGATCCGACAGAAATTCACAACTCTACGGCCTACTCTCTTCCCTCCCACTCCTGCATAATTCACAAGCCCTTCTCACTGCTGCTCTTGCTGTCCTTAAACAGCCACGTAGCACAGCCTGATCACCCTGTCCAGATACCACCATGACACGACCACCCTCGGCGCGCACGCTCAATGTCATGTCAGTGACACCAAGGACTGAAAGAAAAAGACATAATAAATTTCCTTACTGCAGGTTCCATGTGGATCTAGTTTGTTGGATTTGAAAGCCTCACTTGTACAGCTATCAGATGGACTCCGTGATATTACGACGATACGGGGTGGGAATGGATCCGCAGCAAGCCCTGATTACAGGAGCCCGTGGCTGAGGCTCAGCTCCCAGAACAGTCCCTGTTCACCTTGAAAATGCACATCACCTTGAAAACGGACCCAATGGGTTTCTTTTGTTTGTAAGAGATTCTGTATGTCCGTTCCACTGATATCATCAGGCAGGTGGTATTCTCCTGGTGTGGACTTACAGGGTATGTCACATTGTAAGGAATCCATCAATCAAGTCATCATCTTCTTATTTGTCTTCTCCACTGTTCTAGGCTCCGTGGGGGCAGAGGGCTGTATTTGCTTGAGTTGTCTCTAAATTTCCAGAGTTGAGTACATGTTTGATGCTTAATACTCATTGAATGAATGAATGAGGGAATGAATGATGGTGGAAACCACAGTGAGATATAAGTTCCACTTTAGTGCATGACAATGCCACCTCATGCCCTGGCACACCCTGGGAACTGCAGCCTCAACAGCCCTCCTTCTCCCCAGCCTTAAGAAACACAGGGGGCTCTTTAGGTACAGTCATATATTTAGTCTAGTATCATCTCATAGTTTAGTTGAGCTCTAAACTCAAAGTGTTTTTATGATCTGCCCCCCCCCCCAAAGCCCAGTGTTCTCAGCAAAGGATGTCACCTGCACCTGTCTATAGGATACGAGGGGAAAAAAAACCACAGAAACTCTGGGGGTAACAGAAGCTTGAGTCAAAGTCTTAGCTCTATTGCTTACAGCTGCGTGAGCTTGGCTGTGTTCCTAACCTCTTAGAGCTGCTTTCTCTTCAGCAGTAATGTGGAGAAGATAACATCCACATTGGGGGGTGGTGGAGGTTAAATGAGAAAGCTCAGGCAGCAGGCTCAGTAAATGACTGTTCCTTTCCTTCCTTCTATCCTCGACCCTGTCCTTTGACTCATCCTCCCTTCTGGCGGCCAGTTCTCCTTTGGATGCGTCTAGCTGTCACCCCATAGGTTTTAGGCTCCATGCTGGAAGTGTTGAGACTCAGACTATATTTAGATGCCTGAGTTCTTTTATTTTTTTACACCACTGTGTTGCTATGGTGATGGTGGAGTGGGAAGGGGGAGGACAGCTTGAAAGTAAGGATGGAACTCAGCCATGGAGATCAGTGGCTCCGGCTGCGGACTGTTCAAGGGAGCGGGTACTCTTCAAGGGTCCTTACCTGTGCATTCCATCAAGAGATGCTGCAAGGAGAAAGGAGGAGGTGCTGCCTGGCAAAAGTGCTTAAGAAGAGGGGAGATAAAGAGGACGGAGTGCTGAAAACTGCTTACTCCACTGGCTCAGACACAGCCTTATCCCCTTGAGTCCTTCTCCAATGGCTTCTCTATCAATCAAGTCAGGCGACAGCAAATGGGGTTGGATGGAAAAATGGCGTTAGTTATGTTGGCGTTTGGAAGATGTTCAGATCAGAATCCTCATGAAGAAAGTCACATCTCTGCACATTGGTACAGACTTGTCATGGATTCAGTCCACAAGGACAACCAAAGTCACACAAGGGCAGAAAGGAAAAGGTTCCTTTAATTGTATACTTGCTGGATTTGCATGTGGGCAGGCAGGCTGATGGCAAAACCACACACTGTAAAATGATCCCGTGTTCCTAAGGCTGTTAGACATCGTTCCATCAAGTCCTCAGAACGGCCTGGTGAAGCAGGATTATCTTTTCATGGGGAAATGACACAGAGTTGGCAACTTGCCCAATGTCACACAGCTGGTAAATAGCTGAGAATTGAACTTGGGCCACCTGGACTCCAAATCCAACATTCTTTCCAGTATACCAGTCGCTACCAAAATCATTTTTTTTTTTAAAAGCTAAACATAATTTATGTGAAGAAAGTCTAAACCAACAAAACAGATAAAAACAGAGCGGCTGCAACTGACATGGAGGATCCAGCTAAGACAATTCCTCCTCCTACTTCACCTGTGTGAAGAGGGTTGGTTCTAGGCAGCACTCTTCAAAGGGTGGCTGCGCTGCCGAAGCACCCATATTAGAAAACAGCTGGGGTGACCGTGAAATGCTGATTCCCAGGTCACTGGCCCAGATTCCAATAAAGTAGATTTAGGAGAATTTGATAAATACTAATTTAACTGGGGGTAACCTAGAAAAACTGGGTCAGAAAAGTGGGAGATAGAACATAATTGCATCACCTATTTATTTTCCTATCTGATTCCTCAGGCTCATTTCCAGCAGCCTGAGATCATGCCCTGCAAAGCAATCTGGCTGGATTGTTGTGTAAAGATTTCCAACTGTCCTCTGGGCCTCCTATCTAGGAGGCTCATCAGGGTCCAGAGGAGGCCACAACCATTTTCTGGACTTGGTGGAGTCATCATTGTGCCTAACGGGGCAGATATCCATGCAAGGAGGTTCTGCGTGGAGGGTAGAGGAGTGGGTGTCATGCTCAAGAGCACCAAAGGGGTATTTATCAGGTGAAAAGTCCTAAAGGAAAATGTGAGGTTTGGACTGAAAATATATTCACTGGCCAAGCACAAAGTCCAAAAAGATATTCTGGAAAACTTGTGCTTGATTTCTCTTTCACTGAAGGGTTTGAAAGGCCCTACATGACAGAGAAAGGAGATTCTGGTATTTCTGTTGAAGGCAGCAGTTAGGGTTGGACTGAAATTTTGAGCTCCCCTAAATTATGAAGACTTTATGTTGATCTCTTATAAACAATAGCTTCCTGTGCTTTACACACATAACTCATTTAATCCTCCCCCAAACCGAAGAAGGTGCTATAAGCACTCCTATACTGGAGGTGAGGAAATTGAGGCTATTGGAAATTAAATAATTTTGCCCAACATCACCCAGCTAGAAAGTGAGAGAACAAGGATTTGATCTCAGTGATCTGATTCCAGGGCTCATGAATACTCTCACCTTAAATTAGCCCATAAAATAAATATAGATAGTTCAAATAAGTTCCTATGATGAAAAATTTTACTGTTGAATTCTTTCCAAAATTTCCCCCTAATTTTGGGTGGGGAAATGACCCTGCTTAGGATGTTTTTGGGTAATCCAGCTGCAGGGAGTTGAAGGAAGTCTCCAAGAGGGCTATTCCCTGCACCCCCCCCCCCCCCCCGCCAATTTTCTCCTTTACTACTTCCTACTCTCTCACCAGTTTACATTTTTTCAAAGTGCTTTTTTAAAATCAAGTTTTATTAAAACAAAAACTAAGGACTACAATGGATTTATGATATAAGCCCTGCCTCCAAGGCAGAGCTGGGATCCCACCTCCTCCCAAAGCCTTCCCCTGTGACTCTGCCTGTGGGCCTTCTACCTCCTCTAAACCTGGTCTCATTTCCAGTCTGTAGCTACCACTTGTACCCAGCATCCCATGACTTCTGTCCTCTCTCATCCTCACTGTCCTGTGGGCCCCATAGGGGCATGGCCATGCAATACACCTGTCTGTTTCTCGGGCATTTGTCAGAGTGTGGTTAGCCAAAGCCATTCGTTGAGCTCTCCACCTGGGAACAGGAAGTTGAGCCAAAGGGAACATGAAATCAAAGGAGGTCAATAATCCTTTGTATTTGCACTGGGCTTTTCTGGTTGCAGAGTTATTCTGTTTTATCTTCACATCAGCTCAGAGATGTCAATGTAGTTATACTCACTCCCATTTGAGGGGAATGATAATTGAGACTCAGAGGTGTCAAGGAATCTGCCTAGGCCCATGTCTTCAGATAATGAGGCCTCCCTGCCTTCAAGCCTCATCCCACCCATACGTAGGCATTCTGAAGGTAGCAAAATAAATGTAAGAAGATGGTCCATTTCAGTGGACCAGGTGTATCACTGTGTAGGAGTGAAGGTAGAAGGAGAGATCTTGCAGACAGATTCATCTGTGTTTGAGTCATGGCCCTGCTACTTATAGCTAGATGACATTGTGTGATTGTGTGTGTGGGGCGGGGGGAATCACTATTTCTTTTCTTTCTTTTTTTCTGTTGTTTTGTTTTGGTACTGGTGATTGAACCCAGGGGCACTTAACCACTGAGCCTTTTTGTATTTTATTTAAAGACAGGGTCTCACTGAGTTGTTTAGGGCCTTGATAAGTTGCTGAGGCTGGCTTTGAACTTGTGATCCTCCAGCCTCAGCCTCCCAAGGTGCTGGGATTACAGGCGTGCGCCACTGCACCCTACCGGGGAATCCCTATTTCAAGACTCTATTTTCTGATCTATGCAAGGATGATGTGAGGGTGAAGCGAGACACCTTCTTGCAAATTGCTTGGCATAAATCACTCAATGTCTATTCATTGCTACTTGGTTGTTGACAATACTGAATCTGTTTTAATTAAAAGATCCGGAATAAGAGTGCATCCTTTTGGTTATTTCCCAAGATGGAGGCTGTATCCAATTGGCTTAGACATTGCCTCTATGTAGTAAACTTTTCTATTTCCTGAAAGTGGCCATATGGTTGCTTTTTTAGCATGCCCTCCATTAAGAGCAGTTTCAGTGCTTGCTGTTGTCAAACTTCCTGGGCTTTAGGATAGAAATCCTGTAAGTGGGTGGTTATCTTATCTTTTCACCCTGCTGGTCATTATTCAGCCAAGCCTAACACATTTTCGTCTTTTCATTTTTCCCATACACTCTGTCTAGTCAAGTTTCTAAAGAAGAAAACTTGTCATTGAAGCGATCAGACAGAATACTTAGCATTTTCCTCACATGCACATGCTTTCAAAGTACTTTTCCACCTCTCTCCAACATGCAATCTCTAGGGGCAGTGTGGTGTCCAGGAGCACAGTATTAAAACAGGAGAAAATGGAACGCTCTCTGGAATTGCTCTATGCCTGATGGGGAACCAGAAAATGTTCAGAGGAAGGGAAGACATGGAATTGGGGAGAGAAATTCAGAACCTGCCTCAGTTCAGAAAACTGGACTTCAGGGTCTGAAGAGCCCTAGATCTTCAGATTCCTAGAATTCCATTTCCACAATGGCACTTAAACTTTTGATATGGGAGACAGAGTGGTGGAGGGGGCAAGAGCAATGATGGAGGAGAAAGATCCTTGGGGAAAGGATTACAAATATTGAGAAATAGTGACCTTTTGGCCAGATTCATAGGCTGTTTATGGCATTTGCCCCGAGCCCTAGTCTGGAAATATTAGTGGTACCCCATTTGCCACGCAGACTAAAACAAAACACACCAACACACACACAAACAATATATAAATAATAATACACACATGCGCAGATTACAATTTTCTCTTTCCTTCCACATGTTCTGCTTGAACTCCATTGACCAACATCTAGACAGCAATGTTTAAAGTTCATGGTTACTCTGTAGTGATGCTTCTGGGCCCTTCTCCTCTCTTTAACCTGACCCACCTCCCTCCTACATTGACCCTCATTGACTGAATCCCTATAATATGCCCAGTGCTGTGCGTGGTTCCTGGTAAGTGTCAGGCATCTTACCTAATAAGAGGCTATGCTATCCACAGAGAATAAAACACTTTCCTGCTCTTTAAGAATTTACAGTTGAATGGGAAAGGCAGATGTAAGCAAATATTTATACTGAAAACTCAAGTCTGATTTATGAAACTGGGAAGAACTGCAAAGACTGAAGTTCCTAAATGTCACACACCACATATCACTCAATAATGGCAATGGTTAATACTTTCATGTCATTTAATATTTCCAGGAACTATTATAGTGCTTTTCACATATTAATTCATCAAGACTCCACAACCAATAGGGTAGGAACTATTGGTATCCCTCTGTTACAGATTATAAAACTAAAGCCCAAGGAGGTTAAGTCACTTGATAAAGGTTACACAGTTAATAGATGATAGAATACTAGATGAAACAAAAGGAGGTTGTGGCCTCCACTATAACCTCCAGGTCTCCCTGGCTTCTTTACAACCAGCATTTATTGAGGTTCTGTATGTGCCAGACACTGCTAGGTGCTTTCAACACATCTTATTTAATTCTTTTTACAATTGTCTATGAGGCAGGTGCTAATCTTACCTCTATTTTACAGAGAAAGAAACTGAGAATCAGGGAAATTTCCAAGGTTGCACAAAGAAGGGAAACGAAGCCAGGATTTCAGTCCAGCTTAGTCTGACTTGAGGCCCAAACCTTTTCTTTGACCTGCATTTCTTCTTCCTGTGTGATGGGTTCTCTTTTGCTGGAATCTCAAGAACAGTAGGATTGGTATCTGTAGTTCCCTCAGCCTACTACCAGATGTGCCAACCCCTTTGCTCTGCGAATATGTTTGTATCCACGTTTTGCTGAAATGGATCAAATTCCATAAATTAGTCCACTTACTACCCAGAGCCAGCACTGAGCTGGGGGTACCTGAGGGGAGAAGTTAGAGATATCAGAAGATGAAGGGCTTCAGCCCCAAAGGCTGTGACTGACTGCAGCCAGGGGACCCCTGATGACACAACTTCGCAAAGGCACCACTACCCAAAACATGGGTCTCACGGGCTTTGATGCTTATTCAAGGAAACAGAAATTCTCCAAGAATCTCCAGTGGTCTAACATATTTTTTGTAATTACTACAACTGACCAAAGGGAAAAATATTTCAGGATCGTTCCCATCTCCAAATGTCAGGCTAGAGTGTTACTGGATAACCATTATGAAAGTGAGCAAAGAATGAGAGTTTAATGTAAAGAATAAGGAGAAGGTGGCCAGGCAGGTGGTGCTCAGAAGGAGGACAGACTACCTAAGGAGGCTCTTGGGTCTCTGGGCAACTCCCACATCACCTCAAACTTCCCAGAATGCCTGTAATCCCAATGGCTCAGGAGGATCAAGAGTTCAAAGCCAGCCTCAGCAAAAGCAAGGTGCCAAGCAACTCAGTGAGACCCTGTCTCTAAATGAAATACAAAAAAAGAGCCGAGGATGTGGCTCAGTGGTTGAGCGCTCCTGAGTTCAATCCCTTGTTTAAAAAAAAAAAAAAAAAAAAAAAAAAGCTTCCCAGAACATTGGCTGTTAACACACATTATTTACTGATGGCTTGACAGTCATATAAACATTGTCTATCAATGACCACAGGGGCTTGTGTCCAACAGGTTTAGACATTTGCTACTCAATCTCATTTATCTTCACCTTTTCTTTTTTTGTATTGCTTTGCTGTTTAAAAAAAAAAAATCTTGAGAGCTACTCTCTTCCCCTTTTCCTGTCTTAAGCAATTATTCTCTATCAAATATTCAATTCCAGCTTCTAGATGTACAGAAAAATCACTTGAGCTGCCATTTACAATTTCAATTCTTAGGTGAATCAAACAAATTCAAAACAATTGCTTCAAGAACTAAAAGGAAAAAAAATATATCTGCACCTTCTCTTATATGCTCTTTGCTTTGTGGGATTTGAGCTCCATGTACCATCTGTCATTTCCACTTTATAAAAGATACACATGGACCAGAACTTTGAAGCCCATGTCAAATAGGAAATTAACGAACCAGTCTTCTAAATATTCATGGCACATCTAAATATGTAAGGAAATGTACTAGAAATTTATGAAGTATAAATTGGATTCTCTGTCCATCAGAGATTGAAACATTAGTGCATAATATTGTTTTGTGCTTGTGGTGCTGGGAATGGAACCTAGGGCCACATGGATGCTAGGCAAGCACTCCACCACTGAGCTACATCCTCAGCCAACATAGGTGCACAGTAGCATTTCATTTGATAGTTATGGAAGACGGGGTGCTACTGGAAATGCACAGTGAGTGCATTTTTCCTTTTCCTTCCCTGCTAAAATTCTCATGTGTTGGTCATCATTGTCTCTGGCCCAGATTCAGGTTAACCGTCTCCTAACCCATCTCCCTGGTCTACTCACCTTCATTCTCTTCGTCTGTTTAAGTTACAAATCTCCTTATGCCTTTCCTTCCCTCCAAACTTTGTGATGGTTTTTCATTGCCCTCCAAACTTGTTAGCACGCTGTAAAAAAGCATTTTTATTTGTATTTTTCCTGGAATACTGTTGCTTGTCCTCTTTCTTGCTCAGTTCCCATACAATCTCCAGATCTCAGACTCCTTCTTGGAGAAGCTTTTTTCAACTTCCTTAACTGGGTGTGGTGACCCCTGCCCCAGCCCCGCCCCCCACCCCAGCACCCTGTGTCTCTGTGATGATACTGGCCACACTCATTTGAAATTATTGTTGAGGAGACTATTCCCAGCACCTTGAACAGATTCCAGAATGCAGCAGGAGCTCATAAACACTTATGGAATGAATGAACGGAAAAGCAATGTAAGAGAGAGAGATTTTGAATGAAGAAAAGGTGGGTAAGACCAAGTAAAAGATAAATTTAAGGCTTCACACTGAGTGAAAGAGGTCATGGAGCAATGATCACTTGGAAGATATTAAGTGTTCTTGGAAGAGCTGGGACAGGACTGATCATTAAGAATATGAAAGGTTCAGGTAGTTGAGATGGGCAGAAGGTTATGACAACGAGGCTGAAACAGAGAGCCTGCTCAGGGAAGAGTGTTCTTCCTAAGAGCAGAAGGGTTGTGGGGGCAAGCAATGAGATGTTCATCTGGTTGGTGATGCTGAGACCTAACAAAGCCTCTTAACCAGACAGGAGTCCCTTGGGAACAGAATTTCTCTATGTAGGTGTTTTAGGGAAGCCCCTGCCCAGCCATCTCCTATGGGTGCTGCTGTTTCTTTCCTCAAGATTGGTTTAGAAGCAGATTCCTCAGAGCTGTGTCAGCTGGGGACAGTTCTGTCCTCCCTGCTGTCTTCGGGTAGTGGCTCTTTTCCCATCGGGCGATGAATTCTTCTACTGCTGCTTTCTGCCACTCTTCTGACATCTGAGTCACTTGCCTCAACCGTGATGACTTTGGTACCTGGCGTGCAGTCCTCCTGCCAAGATCCTGGATGATGTTAGCGCCCAAGATGACTCATTAAAACTCCTTGGCCCTCAGTCCCTTCGTGAATGACTTTAACCTCCACCTCAGCCATCCACTCTCAAGTCCACACCTTGAGCCTTATCACCCACAACTGCCCCACCTTCGGGATATCAAATGCAAACACCATCTTCTTCACCAGAGCTGCTCTTCCTTCTTCATGCTCCATGCTAGTTGATCATACCACCGTTCATTCATTCTTGCATCCTGGCCCCCTCTCTGTACTACCTCACTTCCAATCAGGCACTTGGTTCTGCTGCTTCTACCTACTTATGTCTTTTGAAAATGCTTTCTCCTTTTCCTTCCCTGCTAAAACTCTCATGTGTTGGTCACCATCGTCTCTGGCCCAGATTCAGGTTAATTGTCTCCTAACCCATCTCCCTGGTTCACTCACCTTCATTCTCCTCATCTGTTTCAGTTACAAATCTCCTTATGCCTTTCCATCCCTCTGAACTTTGTGATGGTTTTTCATTGCCCTCCAAACTTGTTAGCATGCTGTAAAAAAGCATTTTTATTTTTATTTTTCCTGGAATACTGTTGCTTGTCCTCTTTCTTGCTCAGTTCCCATGCAATCTCCAGATCTCAGACTCCTTCTTGGAGAAGCTTTTTTCAACTTCCTTAGCTGGGTGTGGTGACCCCTGCCCCAGCCCCGCCCTCCACCCCCCACACCAAAACCCTGTGTCTCTGTGATGACACTGGCCACACTCATTTGAAATTATTGTTGAGGAGACTATTCCCAGCACCTTGAACAGATTCCAGAATGCAGCAGGAGCTCATAAACACTTATGGAATGAATGAATGGAAAAGCAATGTAAGAGAGAGATTTTGAATGAAGAAAAGGTGGGTAGGACAAAGTAAAAGATAAATTTAAGGCTTCACACTGAGTGAAAGAGGTCATGGCGCAATGAACAGGGAGGGGGACTATCAGAAGAGACGGAGCCAGTTTTAAAAGTGATCCTTTCAAGTTTGGCATGCCAACTTAGATAATGGCTGGACCTGAGGAAGCAGAAGACAGGAGGCACATATTTGGGACATTTACACAAAGAAAATACATTTAAATCCATCTCCTCAGATGATTTCTTCAACATAGAATGTACAGAGAGGGAAGCAGTGGACCAAGGCTTCTATATGGAGGAAGTTTCATCAGTTATCCAGATAATTCAGCCTAAATGAGATCTTTTCCCTTAATTTTCTAGATAACTGTTTCCATTTGTTGTTGTTGCTTTCACATATAACAATTGGACATATTGATGGGATACATATGTAAAGCACAATGGTCAAATGAGGGTAATTTGCATATCCATCACCTCAAATATTTATCATTTCTTTGTGTTGGGAACATTCAAAATCTTCTCGCTATTTTGGAATATACAATAAATTTTCATTAACTACAATCTGCATTGTTTGTGATTTTGAAGAGATCTGCTGGAATGATTTTTCCTCTAACTACTCTCTTTTTTTGGACATATTTTGCTAACTCCAGCTGTTAATTACCTCACCACACAATCAAGCCATTGTGACTCCTGTTGGCTGTTTTTGTGCAGCGTGATGCTTGTTTTTCAATTGACTTGTGTTGTTTTCCCCCAGAAGATAATTTCTTTGATCAACGCATTGGCTGGCTATTGATTTATCTATGTTTTACCAGAAATATTCTTGCTTACTTTCTCTCCTGATCTCCTCTATAACATTTCTATAACATTTCTGTGTTCTGAACTGCCTTCTCTCCATTCCAACTGACTGTCTTTAAACATATTGCATAATGTGTGCAGTCCTGCTGCTTGCTTGTCAAGTTCAAAAGCTCAGTGCCTGTTAGTAGATAAAAGTACACGGCACTGCCATTTTGCAAGGGTTACATTTCACCCCTAAAAGCCCCAATCAGACAGCATTTTCCTAATTGAGGTATAAAGGTTTGATTTAGTGAAATCACAATTACCTTTCAGGGTTGAAATATAAACACGAGGGCACTTCGTGAGTCCAATAATGCTCTTTGCTGCCAAAGGCAGAACCTTTTATGTTTTGGAGAAAACTGTACATAGTGATTTTTATTCTAAATAATCATACTAAATGTCTGATTCTTACAGAATGACTGTAATACATCCTTGATGCTGAAGTAGACTTGATACTGAAATGCAAAATTACGTCCCTATTGGGTGACCTGCTCTGGTAACCTCTGGTTCAACCTTTGCTCTAAGAAGTGGTTCTTAGCCTTTTGGCAGATCATGAGCTGCTTTGATCATTCAGGTGCTTTTTACCAGAAAAATGCACATGCTCATACATAATATTTTGTATATGATTTCAGAGGGTTCATGGAATCCCCTAGAGTTCCATGGACTCCAGGTTAATAACCTCTGGACTAAGAAGTAAAGATCAATTATTGACAGGTAAGGAATTGCACAAACCTCAAAATATGCAGAAAAGGGCTGTAATGAAAATGTGGACCGCTGGGTAGTAGCTACAGCCCCCAGCAGAAGAATCATGGCTTGTGCACAATCAAGCCCAGCATGGCGTTGAGTGGGCTGCCATCTTTCCTTCTGCAGGGTATCAAGTTTTCTGCCCATTCTATTATGAGATTTTTATTTCATAGCATCAGAGCTCTGATTTTATGATGGGAGTCAGCACAAAACAGCTCCTTATTTTTTTAAAAAAATGGAATTTTGCCTTACAATCATTTTAGCTAAAGCAAACCAGTTTTTTAATTTTTTTTTTTAAGCAGGAGGGAAGGGAAGGGTGGGGAAGCCTCCTGTGTGCAAAGGGGAACTCTTTTTGCCTCTTCCATTTCTTCCTTCCAAATCAACCTTAGCTTTTCACTTTCTCTCATATTTCAAACTCCCTAGACTTCCACTCTCCTTTATTAGGTCTCATTTCATTTTCTTGAAGCTGGAGTCTGAAAATCCTATATCAGTTCCAATCTTTCAAACGTCTAGTATTAATCTCATTCCATACTGCTTCACACATATCTGATTTCAGAGCCGCACACCATTCATTCCCTTGAATCCTAGCGGGCAGCTTGGTGCTTTTGATCATTTGAATCACCATCTCTTATACTCTCTCTCTTTTTTTTTAACTTGAGGCAACATAATCTCTCTGTTTCTATAGTTTTTTCAAACTTAACTGACCTTTGATTTTTCAAAGTCATGCATAAAAAGCGTGACCTGAAGGATGAGGCCAACTTAATAACCATGAATTACAAAACAGCACTGTGATCTATTTTGTCTATCTCACTATCATCCTCATAACAGTACTTATTAACATTTTATGCGTACAGGAAAGCTCATGAATTATTGGCATAATTTGAGATTCTTTCCTCTCCCTTCTCAAAGAAAAGGCCCCTAAAATGCCATCATGTCATGGAAGTTCCGTTTTTTAGCCAACATTTCTGCCATGTCACTTTGGTCCCATCTTCACAGCCTGTATACCTCTTTCAGGTTGCTCTTTGATTCTATTCTAAGTAAATCCTTTCATGGTGCATGAGATTCTAACTCAAGTGTTTTCCAAGGACTTCCATTTTTCTCTCCTTCACCTCATCAACCTTCCCTTTTGTATCTTGACGTCTGACATGACTGATCTACTTGTCTTTCCTGGATGCTCAAACTTCTCTGTGTTTTTAAAAAATATATGCATATATTTTTTTCTTTAGTTGTAGATGGGCACAGTACCTTTACTCTATTTTTTATGTGGTCTGAGGATCGAACCCAGTGCCTCTTGCATGCCAGTCGAGTGTTCTACCACTGAGCCACAACCCCTGCCCTTCTCTGTGTTTTTGCTGATGTTTTTTTATCCGTGTTTGGAATTCTCTCCCTCCCTGTGTATTTCATAGTTGCCAGGCAACTTTTGAGGGAATGCTCCAGTGTCCCTCAGGCTCCCATTAATGCTTTCGAGATACCTCTCCTCATGCACACCCAGACTCACACAACACCTCTCCTGCAGACTCTCTGGGCTCTTGTGTTGCAGAGCTAATGCTGCTTTCCTACAGCTGTTGACTTACTTGCTGTAAGGCCCATTCCCTCTGATAGACCAAAAGCTCCTTAAGGTCAGGAGCTGGGAATTGTTTATTACCTTCAGACACAAACTCCTTCCTCCACTCCCCCTGATTTGGGTGTTTATTCTTCTAACTGTAACCATGTGCTTCCAATGGGTGCTGCCATATTTTTACCTAATCTACATTTTTTGCAAAGGAGGTGATCTAAGTAATCTCTGTCACAAAAGGGACAATCCATCTTTGGTGTTTAAGCTGAAAATGAGGGCCTGGTGGAGGGAGGCATACTGAGAGAAAAAAATAGGCACAAAATGAGACTAAAGACTCCTGGAGACATCTGAATTCCTGGTTGTGATCATCCCGTGAACTTTCCTTCTTATGCTTTGCTTATGTAAGCCAATGAGTACCCTTTTTGTCCCCAAAGTGAATTGAAGATGAGTTTCTGCGATTTGGAACCGAAGTGTCCTCTCCAGTAATGTCAACCATCTTATTCACATCTCTGTCTCCAGCAGGTGACTCAGTATTTGGTGTTCAGTAGGGGCTCCATAAACAGGGCCGTCATTAGTTTAAAGCCTGAAATAATACTTGTGGTGATGTGGAATCAGGATTGAGGTGACAGTGAACACATTTCATACTGTGACAGGTGCACGGGGATCACACGTTAGAGCTGTGTGGGAAGTGCAGATGCCACACTCACTCTGACCATCTCCTGGAGTCTGAGGTCATTCTGTTGGTATTGGGTCAACCATCCTTGACCAATGCCATTTCTTATCTAACCAAGAATAATTAGGTCTCGTAGGGTATAGTCCTGAAAGACAAAATGAGGGAGACTGCAGCCTGCAAACTCAATGGTGGGCTATTGGGTTGGCCAGTGGCTTCCTATTTGCATGGTCCACAGAGTACTGGAGGTAGGAAATGGAACAGCTCAGATGGACACTGTTTACCAGCTGTGTGGTCCTGGGGATGCAAGTTTACTTCTCTGGGCTCTGCTCTCACCATTGGCCAAGAGGAGAGAGTAACAACGTCTCCTCTGCCTAACGGGGCTATGTAGATGATGAGATGGAAATACACAAAGGTGGCACTTTGTTGATGTTGGCAAATGCTTTCTCAGAGAATCATGTTAGGGCCTTCTTTAAACACAGAGGCCACTGTAGGGCTGACAGTTTTGCTTTGATAAACACATGGCCTACGGCAGGGTCACTGCTGCAAGAGCTGGCCTGGTGCACTTCCATCAAGGACTGAGGTGAGCTTCCCCAAGCCTGACAGTTACTTTCTTTTCTGTCCTTCTGGTTTGATTGTCAACCAGAACTTCTGGATGCTTCCTACTCTGCCACTGCTTTGAAAGCCTCTCTGTTCAGCTTTTGGTCAGGGAAATGGATCCCGAGTCTCCTGCCTATCTGCTCCATCTCTGGAAACAGCCCCCTGGTACCTGCCCTAGTTAATACAGCTAGGCTGAACCTCAGTGAAACCCGAAAGCCTGCTCCTTCACGGGCCCCCAGCAGCTTATGCAATATCCAGGGTGTCCCTGAAGAACACAGCCAGCCTTGTATGAGGCCTGACAAGGACAGCTGGCTGGACAGTGTGGGCTGGCATGGGCAAGTTGCCTGGGGGTGCCCCATATAGTTCTGACTCTGCTTCCTGCCTGCTGGCCTTGGCATGAGTTCTTCCAGCAGCTCTCCAGCCTGCTAGACTGGAAAGAGACATCTCTGACATTCAGGCCAGGGCTTCTCCTCCAGTGGGAGGCAGTGGTAGAAAGATGGAGGCTCTGGAGACTTGGGTTCAAGTCCCATCCCCTCAGCCACCTGTCCAGGGGAACCAGCACATGGAACACAATCCTGCTGGGTTAAAGTCCCATCTGTGAAACAGGGATAACAAAGCCCACACTACGTGGCAAGAATGACCAACACTCTCTTAGCTTTCTAGCACATGGTAGGAGCTGAGTAAAATGCCAGTTTCCCTTCCCATCCCTCAATTATAAGACAAAAAAGTCCCCATCATTGGAATATCTTATATTTCTAGAAGGAATTTGGATTCACAATTTGAACCTACAAATGAAAGTATTTAAAAAAGAAATCTGGGGGGAAAATACATTTCCTTATCTCCCCAACCTGCTGGGACTACATTCTGGGTTCTGCTTTCCCTCAGCAACAAAAGAGGACACAGTGTGAGCTACACTCCTTCCCGGCATGGGGACATGGGGGAAGAGTGGGACTCAGTTTGTCAGCTTCGCTTAGGATGAAGACAGACTGTCCCCCCTGCTGCTGCTGGGGAGGAGGTAGCTCCAGAGCTCTGAGCTGGGAACAGCTCAGCAAAGCCCCAGGGGCTGGTGGTGTGTGACAGAAACAAAAATAATTCCCATCTGCAGGGGCTGCATTCATTTTCAAAGCACTTTCTCTTCTTTTATCTGTTTTTTCCTCTACAATATCCATGTGAGATGGGTATTATCGTTCCCATCTGACAGACGAGGAAATGAAGCAGAGAGCAGGAGAATTGCAAGTGGCAAGCGCACGGCTCTCAGGAATCAGACACAGAGCTATGTCCACGTCCGGGCTTCTCTGACTAACCTTGAACTTGCTGCTTATCCTCTGAGCCTCGGTTTGTTTACTGGTGATTTTATCTGAAAGTATCCATCCTCATAGGGACATTGGGAGGTTTATGAGGGCTCATCCCAAGGTAAAAGGAACATAGACTTTGGAGACCTAAATTCAAATCCAGGCGAACTCAATGTTAGCACCATAAGGTCACGACAAAATTAGGAAAGAGCTGCTCTTAGGACCTAGGGTCCTTATTCCAGAGCCAGAACTTCTAAAACTTCACTCTGGAAGCTTTTGTCCTTGGGACCTTGACCTGAGTTTATCCTAAAGAGGGCCCAGGACTCCCTGGCCAGTCAGTGCTCTATAGACAGCATGTGGCAACATAGAGAAGCCACATTTCCTTTAGAGATCAGATACCATGTCCAGGGGATGCAAAGTCCCAGGGATGATGCAAAGTTCCAGGACTGGATCCCTGCCAGGTTCCCTCTGTGCCTCATTATCTTCATCTGTGATGAGGACATGGCTCCTTGACCTTTTGAACTATCATGGGGACCATGAAAATAGCTTCCTTCCTGGCCTCTCTGTTGCTCAGGGACCTGACAGCCACATCTTTACTTCGTTTCCTTGCCCTTCAGAGGAACCCTGGCACAAGCTTCCTCCCCCTGATGTGGAGTCTTAAGGACACTCTGGCTGCCTGAAATGCTGAGATGAGCATAGAAATGTGGGAGTCACTGATGCAAGTTTTTCAGTGTACATGATGAAGCAATGAAAGTCTGCAGAGAGAGACAGAGAAGCAGGTAAGAAACCATTTGTTTCTAGGGGAAAGACAGGGAGGCACTAGCAACTTCCCAATTTCTGCTTGTAGCACTTTGTAAGGCCTGTCAGCCCTTCCTTGAGTTCTGTAAGCTACCCTTATATCCTACACACTCAACTTTTGTTTTTTTTCCAGAGCTACCTTTAGTGGGTTCCTGCTCTTGGAACCAGGAGAGTGACAAGCATAATACATGTGTGCTCTTCCTACCCTGCCCTTGGACGGGCCTCATCCCTGATGAAATTTCACGGTGGTTGGTGTTCCAAGTGCTGTCTGGTTGTCACGGCACCCAGGCAAGTCCTTGGACTTGAGGCTGTCATTTAACAAAAGCCACTGACAATGAACAATAAGGTCAGTGTGGCTTCAGGGCAGTTAACCTCTGATTTATTGTGCAAGAATATTGCAGCTTTCATACCTCAAACGTTTCCTTAGATGTTTTCAAGTAGGAGGCAATAGAGAGCCGTGGCTAAGGGCACAGGCCCAGCTTTGCACCACAGTTGCAACGACTCACAAGCTGTGTGAGCTTTAGCAAGTTACTCCAACTCTCTGTGCCTTGGTTTACTCACCTGTCAAATGGGGGCATTTATGGTACTTAGCTCATAGGAATATCCTAGAGATGGAGATACGTAGCATCATAAATACTCAACACATGTCCCACGTTTATTTTCACATCCCACCAGAATCTAGAGGAGAGGCTGTGGCAGGTGGGGCTGTGAATAAGTTTGGGTTCCATCCTTTCCACTTTGGGAAGTGGTGAATGTGGGAAATTAAATGCTGTCCTGAGAAAGGAGCAGAAGGACTGGGGAGCTGCACCAGGAGAGAAACTCACACTGCCCAAGAATGGCTGGGCAGAGTGTGGTCCTCCAGCAAGGCTGGGGAGGCAATGAGGCTCAGGAGAAACAAGGCAATGAAACCTGATGAGAAGTCTGGGGAGAACGGCAGTGCAGGAGAGCCAGAACGGAACTCGCGAGAATCTCAATCGTAAAGACTTTTATGAATTTAGATACCGCCCTCAGAAAACCTCTTTTTAAAAAAAAAAAACCACCTCTTTGAGGATGAATGAAATCCCAGCAGCACATCTGCAGACTACTTTCAGCTCATCAATACAAAGTTACTATAAATGGTTCTGTGCACAGAACGTTGTCTAAAATGTATGACAGGCCAACGCACATTACTGATTTAGGTTTGCGGAGTCTCAAATCAGTTTGCTTGGGTAACAAACCTGGCTCCAGGGCTGGGGTTGTGGCTCAGTGGTAGAGCGCTCGCCTAGCATGTGAGCAGCCCGGGTTCGATCCTCAGCACCACATAAAATTAAAGGCATTGTGTACAACTAAAACAAACAAATAAATATATATTTAAAAAAAACCTGGCTCCACCATGAAGTAGCTAGGTGATTCTGAGTCAGTTCTCAACTTCTCTGTGCCTCAGTTTCCTTGTGGGTCCAATGGAGATGGTAAGCACCTAGTCCCCTAGTCCATAGAATTAGGGAAAGGAAAATGGGTTAACGTGTAGAATGCCTACCACACCCAGTGGCAGGGCAAAGGTCAATAAGCATTAGCTATTATTTCCACCTGTGGTTTTTATTTCTTTTCTTTTCTTTTTTTTCTTCTTCTTTTTTTTTTTTTTTTTTTTTTTGGTACCGGGGATTGAACTCAGGGTCACTTGACCACTGGGCCACATTCCCAGCCCATTTTTTTTTTTTTTTTTTTTTTTTTTGGTACCAGGGATTGAACTCAGGGGCACTTGACCACTGGGCCACATCCCCAGCCCTTTTTTGTATTTTATTTAGAGACAGGGTCTCACTGAGTTGCTAAGTGCCTCACCATGGCTGAGGCTGGCTTTGAACTCGCGATCCTCCTGCCTCAGCCTCCCAAGTGCTGGGATTACAGGCGTGCGCCACTGCGCCCGGCTGGTTTTTATTTCTTTGTGTGAGGTACGAGTGTGCACGCACATACATACTCCAACAACTCCAGTGCAAACAACTGAGCCAGCTTCATGAACTCTCCATAGCGCAAGGTGAGGCCAGAGTCTGGCTGAAGAGCTAAAATGAGAATTTGCAGAATCTAAGCAGCCAAGGAATGTGCTTGGCATTGGGGCCCAGCACCAATAACACTATAGGCCCTCTCTAACCCCCACATCCTGTCTTTGGACATAACTACTGTCTTAACGCTATCCTCTCTTCCTTTCATGATCTGCTGACATCACACACTGCAGGTCCCCAGAGCACCAGCTTGCTGCTTTGCCACTACTCCTGCCCTGCCCCCTCAGCCCCTGGGAGGGAAACCCATGAACAGCAGCATCAATCACACCCCCAGGCTTAAGTGTCACCCTGGCTGGAGCTGACTGAGCTCATGGAAAGGGAGATCAGAGGTTCCCTGGACATGTGACCAGGACAGTTGTCACTGCAAGCATCCAGGGGGCTTCCAGCAGGAAGGAGCTAGTTAGGGAGAAGCTGCTCAAAAGAAGTGCTCCATTCTTTACCTTTTTGTGAAACCCTCTCCTTCTGAGGTTTTCCTTCTCTTCTTACCTCTTTTTTTAATCTTCTCTCTGTCCATACAGTCCCCTCCTCCCTCTCCAATTCCCATCTCATTACGCAACTGCACGGGCTAAAAATACTTCTGGCAGCCTGATCAAACCCAAACTGAGCAAGATGCAGATTTAATGAGGCTTCCATGGAAACAAGATTTCTTTTGCCAGGCAGAAGACTGTCTATGCCAGGGAAGAGGAGAGGGCAGGGGAACATGTGGGGAGGAGGTGGAGGTGTTACTTAGATGGGGGCAGTGGAGTCACAGAAAGCCTCTTGGCCCAGAAACTTTTTCTGGAAGCTGTGGACTGCACCCGCTAGAGACAGTCAATTGTCCTGGTCAGCTGCATTCTAAGAGCCACACTGTGCATGTGAGATTAGCAAGGGGAACAGAAGCTTCTTCCAGGCTACACATAAATATTTACCAGTGGAGTCTCTCAAATAGTCAAACACTTAGCCACTGAAAAAAATTAAAGTATAAAAAGAAAAAACTGCTGACTTGAAGGTTCCTGCTCTGATGATGATCAAGAAAATGCAGAGGAGAAAGGTTGAGAAAGTTCAGCCAGATGCAAAGACAGTTTCTGCCCTGCAGTTTTCCTACTCCCTGGAGGAGTCATTTCTCTCCAGCCCCATGTTTTTCTGGGCTGTGGAGGCATGAAGTTCCTGAAAGAATCTCAAAGGGGAAGCTGAAGCCTTTGTTGGCACAACTGGTCACCCAATGCCTGGTTTTATCTCACTAGGGCAGAGATAGCATCTAC
Source organism: Tamias sibiricus (assembly GCA_025594165.1). Classification (NCBI taxonomy): domain Eukaryota; kingdom Metazoa; phylum Chordata; class Mammalia; order Rodentia; family Sciuridae; genus Tamias; species Tamias sibiricus. Next base: position 39,073,906 of record CM046659.1, on the reverse strand, counting down.
TGGAATCCTACCACCTCTCCCAGGCCCTTACCATTTTCTTGCAATTTTTTTGCTACAAATGTGCTGAAATTTTACATCCCAAGAAGTCGTATAGGTACTGGGTAAAGAGTGGCCCAGCAAATTATGTACCAACTTAGCCTGTAAGCTGATCTTGTAAGGGTTGTGAATCTAAAATGGTTTTTACATTTTCAAAAACAGTTACAAAAGAAAAAAGAATATACAACAGAGACTGCATATTGACCACAAAGATGAAGACATTTACTAACCTTCTTTATAGAAATAGGTTGCTGATCCTTGGTTATGAGCAAAGACTATGAAATCAAACAGATTCAGATTTGAATTCCAGCTCTTTCATGGACCAGCTCAATGACTTGATAGAATTATTTAATCATTTTCATTCTCAGCTTTCCCAACTGCAAAACTAGGCTAAGAGCACCTATCTCACAGAGAATGAAGCAAAGAGCTTAGTTCCATTTTGGTCACCTAGATGCTCTATAAAAGCTAGTTAGCATTACCATTGGGAAAGATGGGGAAGTAAATTTGAAGTTTGGCAGGAATGATCTAGATATTTTGAAGGATTACTCCAATGACAATTATTCTACCCCTTGGTTTGGACTAAACATCAGACATGCATCCTTGTGATTAATTTGGGAATTAGAATTCCCAGAGTTCTAAGACTACAGTATTTCATTGGTGCAGGGACACTGGGCTACATTGAGCTTGGCAAAGCCTCTCAGCAGAATGTGCTGCTCGTGCAAATCACAACTTTACAGCATTGTGTTCTAAGTCCTTATGTATAAGAGATTCTAAAACCAATGTTATGTTAGGAACCCTGCACTGATTTACCTGTGGTCTTTAACACACAGCACAGCAGAAAAGTGGCAAAGAGCTTGTGGTTAGAATCCAGACAATCTTTAATAGTACAAAACCCCTTGGGCCTACCTTTTCCCCTCTTTTTAAATGACTAGACTTTATAATGACTAGGAAAATAAGTGAGATCAAATACCCCAAAGAGACACTAACACGATGTTCAATCAACCCTTAGAGTAAATAGCTGAGCTGCTGAACCAAAGGGGAGCTGAGAAGGTAGTCCTGATAAGGTCAAGGTTAAACCTGGGTCAGCCACTCAGCTTTGTGTGGTCGAAATTTCAGCTGGTGTTCCCAGCCCCAGCCAGTTGTCCTGAGGAGCTTAGGTAGAGGGCGTTGAGCTCAGCAAATTCACTTCCACCCAGGGACAACAGCAAACAAATGACTGCAGGGTTTCTAGATTCATGGCTGATTTTTGGCATAGACTTAAAAAAAATTATTGGGGGCTGGGGTTGTGGCTCAGTGGTAGAGTGCTCACCTAACACATGTGACACACTGGGTTCCATCCTCAGCACCACATAAAAATAAATAAATAAAATAAAAGTATTGTGTCCATTTACAAGTTAAAATTTTTTAAAAAATGTTACTGGAATGTTTGAGGTGTATTTTTACAACAAAAAAAGCTCAAGCAACTTTAAAATTTAACAGGATGACAAAGGACCACCCCCAACCCCTGCCACCACCAAGGCCAAGAATGGGAATGGGGATGTTCTGCTCACTGGGAATTGAGAGGAGCAAAATGGTTGTAAGCCCACAGGGTTTCCTCTGTGCTCACTGATAGTTTCAAGAGCTTCAAAAGCCAACATGATTCCAATCTGAAAAAGTAAACACCTGCTTCAAAAGAGGATTTTAATTTTTATACATTTTGCCTTACAAAGTACATGTAGAAAATACCCAAGAGAATGGGAGATCAGGGGCCTTCTAGACAGAACTCCTGATAAGACGTCTGGAGACTGCTCTATCCATGTTTTCTGCCTCTGGCAGCATTGGGCTCTGGCAAACCATGTGACTTTTCTGTGTCTAGAAATCTTCATCTAAAAATATTTATTCATAATCTTTTTTTTTTTTTTACAGGGTTTTGTGAAGCTCAGAGGAGCTATTCAGGGAATCCTCTTTGAAAAGTAAAAATGTCTCTATGAATGTAAGGTATTGTGTTTATTATCAATGATAAGTGAGAAGATCTAAAAGATAGAAGTTGAATCATTTATTCAACCAGAGATATTTACCTACTGGGTATCAGGTGCTAATACTGGAGATGTGATGTAAATAAAAGGCAGGATTTCTGTTCTGGATTGTGTATTCTAGAGGGACAGACAGACATCAAATGAAAACCATATCATTACAATGTAAATAAGTGCTGTGAAAGAAAAATATAGGGTAAAACAAGAGTATATAATATGTGTGTGTGTGTGTGTGTGTGTGTGTGTGTGTGACCTAGACTGGTTGTGCCAGGAATGTCCATCCTCAGGAAATGACATTTCAATTGACTTCAATTGACGCATAGGATGAATAGCAATGAAGGAGGAAAAAGAAGTTGAAGCATTTTCATGGTGGAAAGAAAAATCATGAAAAACATCTTGTGGCAGATAGAGGTTTAAGTAAAAAGAGGAGAATAAAAAGAAAGTAGAATCTGAGGCGAAAGTTGGTAGAATAGAAAGTAGAGAGGTTGTCAGGATCCGGATCATTTGTAGGGCCTTGAAGGTGGTAGTGTGGATCACAAAGTTATCCTAAGAGCAAAGAAAAACAACCCAAGGTTTTGGGGGCAGGAAGTGATATGGCTTAATTTGTATTTTTAGAGTGACTGAAGTTAAACTTGTGAACTTGGACAGAGTAACTGGTAGTAGAATTGGCCTCCATGGAAAACAACCTTAAGACTGGAGAAAAAAGATTGGAAGATTATCTCTCAGGTACTGAACAACAAACAGTGAAAAATTATGATCCTTGTGAGAAACGAAATACATAAAGTAGTATCACAATCATTTCATGATTGTTCCATCTTTCCTCCTAGAGATAATTCCCCATTTGGGAGCAGGAAAATGAAGAAGAAATAGAGTGGCAGTTTGGCTACACTGAGGAGGCAGAGAAAGAGTTCTGGGTTATTGAGGTAGATGAAATTTGCAGGGTAGTTTTCCTCAGAAGAGGAGAATATACAAGGAACGAAGGCCCAGAAGTTTGCAGGGGGGACTTCCCTAGAGGTGTTTGGCTGAGTGCTGGGTTGTGCAAGTGCAGGCAAGGTTCTACCAGGACTGGCAGAGATCTCTTCCTGCAGGCTTAAGAGCTGAATGAACACAGAGGCTATGCTGGAAAACACCACAGTTCCATTCCAACCAAAGTTATGAGATTTAACTGATTATTTCAGGCTATATAAATTTGTGTCATAAAAGTAAGGATCATATCATCAAGCAAGAGCTTGAGTTTAAAACTCATTCTAACAAAGAATAAGACCAGGTGTATGTGGCAAGAACAAAAGTCTCCACCAGTAATTTAAATACTTTCAGAACAAAAACTCAATACCCTTTAAAGGAAGATGATACAATTGATGCTATTTGCAATATTTCATCTCAGTATCTAGAAAATGAAAATAAATAATTACTAGACATACAAAAAAAATAGGGGAGTGTGACCAATGGAAAAGACAAAACATACTCAATAAAAAATGATCCCAAGATGGCCCAGATAATGGAATTAACTAACAAGAACTTGAAATCAGCTATTATAAATATGTTTAAGAACTGTGAGAAAAACATAGTCACAGTGGATGAACAGATGAAGAATCTTAGCCAAGAAATGGAAACTATTATCAAAAAACCTGTGAAGGGCTGGGGATATAGCTCAGTTGGTAGAGTACTTGCCTCCCATGCACAAGGCCCTGGGTTCAATCCCCAGCACCACCCCCCACCCCAGAAAGAAAAAGAAAAAAATCTGTGGGCTGTGGTGAGCTCAGTGGTAGAGTGTGCACTTAGCATATGCGAGGCCCTGGGTTCAATCCCCATCACCAACCAACAAACAAACAACTCTAGAAATCCCAGATCTTGATGGGTTTAATATAAGATTGGAAGCAGCATAATAAAGGATAAGTGAACTTTAATAGATCAAGAGAGAGGATTCAATCTGAAGAACAGAGAGAAAGTTTTGAAAAAAATGAACAGATGCTCAGTGATCTGTGGGACATCAAGCCGCTTAACCTACCTGTACCTAGAGTCCCAGGAAGAGAATAGGAAAGAAAAAAATGTTTTACAATTTCCCAGATTTGCTGAAAACAAACAAACAAACAACAACAAAAAAATCTTACAGAGAACCTAGATGCTCAGGGAACATCAAGTAGGATAGATACAAAATAATGGCAACAACATTTTTGGCCATCACATTCAATGTGTTAATAACCAAAAATAAAAAGAAAAATCAACAAAAGAAAGATAACAAATTACATTCAGGGAAAGAACAAGTAATGGATAATTTTTCTTCATAAACAACAGAGCCAGAAGATAATGGAACTTAAGAATTAGGGGGAGGAGCCCAGCACTTTGGGAGGCTGAGGCAGGAGGATTGTGAGTTCAAAGCCAGCCTCAGCAATGGCGAGGCACTTAGCAACTCAGTGAGACCCTGTCTCTAAATAAAATACAAAAAAGGGCTGGGGATGTGACCCAGTGGACAAGTGCCCTGAGTTCAATCCCTGGTACCCACACAAAAAAAAAAAAAAAAAAAAAAAAAAAAAAGAATAAGGGGGAGGGCTGGGGTTGTGGCTCAGTGGTAGAGCTTGCCTAGCATGTGTGTGAGGTTCAATTCTCAGCACAGCACATAAATGAATATAAATGAATAAAACAAAGGTCCATCAACAGCTAAAAAAAAAAAAGAGAGAGAGAATAAGGGGAAAGATTACCAACCTAGATTTTTATGTCTAATAAAAATGTATTAAAATATAAATCCATTTGAAGATAACTTAAAATAGATAATGTATTGTTAGAAGCCCTGCACTAAAAATGCTAACAGAAATGACACCAAATAGAAACACATCTAAAGCTAAGGCTGAAAGACTACAGATAAGAATAGGGTGGGGGGAGCAGAAATGGTAAATATGTAGATAAACATAGAAAGAACTTGCTGGGGATATAGCTCAGTTGGTAGAGTGCTTGTCTCACATGCACAAGGCTCTGGGTTCAATCCTCAGCACCACAAACAAACAAACGATCAAACAAAAAAACTATATGTTTTTTCTACCCATCAAATTTTATGACTCACATGAGGGGTTGAAGCAAAAGTTACAAGACTCTACTTTTACAATGCATGTGGCTATGATATATAACACAACAATAGTACAAAGATTGGAGTATAAAAGGGCCTAGACTGATGCAAGGTTTTTATATTTAAGCAAAGTAGCACGATATTATTTCTAAATTGACAGAGATAAGTTAAGTGTTCATATTGCTATCCATGGATTAACCAATAAAAAATAATTCAATGAGGTAGAGCTATCAACACAACAGAGGAATTAAAATGGAATATTTAAAATTAACTTAAAAGAAACAATAAATAAGGAATTGAGGAACAACAAAAGATGGAAGATGTGACAAATAAATGATAAACTTAAATGCAACTATATTAATAAGTATATTAAATGATAAAGTCAAAATCATCAAAGAGGCCGGGCACAGCGGCTCATGCCTATAATCCTAGTGGCTCAGGAGGCTGAGGCAGGAGGATCAAGAGTTCAAAGCCAGCCTCAGCAACAGCAAGTTGCTAAGCAACTCAGTGAGACCCTGTCTCTAAATAAAATACAAAATAGGGCTGGGGATGTGACTCAGCTGTAGAATGCCCCTGAGTTCAATCCCTGGTAAAAAAAAAAAAAAAAAAGTCATCAAAGAGGAGTAAAAATAATCAAGATCATAAACTATATACTGTCTACAAGACTGCACTTGAAATATAAAAGTATAAATGGATTAAAAGTGAAATAATGCAAAAAATATAAATAGTAAGGACAAAAAAGATGAAGTGGCCATATTAATATCTGTAAAAAAAGACTTAAAGACAGGGAATGTTCCCAGAGATAAAGAAGGCCATTTCATTAATGATAAAAGAATCAATTCATCAGGAAGATATGACAATCATAAATGAACATATATAATAACAGAGTTTCAAATTACATGAAACAAAACTGACAGAATTTAAAGAGAGAAATGGCCAAATCCATAATCACAGATAAAAAAATGCTAACAATCTTATCTAATAATTCATGAAATAATTAAACAGAAATTCAGTAAGGAGATTGATGATCTAAATAACATTATCAATCACTTTACTGTCATTTATAAAACCCTGTGTTCAATAATTTAAAACGACACTTCCTTTTGAAGAGCACAAGATAAACGACCTAGAGGCCAGAATATATTCTTAATAAATTTCAAAAGATTGCAACTTTATATAGTACATCATACTCTGGTCACAGCAGAATTAAATTAGAAACCAATAAAGGAAGAACTAACTAAAATGTAACCCAAATTTTCTCAGACAATAAAAAAGAGAGTAAATTTGACTTATTTTGTGAGGCCTGTATAAACTTTCTAAACCCTTCCAAAAAGTTTATAAGAAAATAAAAGAGCAGGCTTATATTTTTAATGAAAATAAACACAAAAATGCCTAACAAAATAGCTTCAGATTAAATCCAGCAGAATATAAAAGGGATAACACATCATTGATCAAGTAGGGTTGGTGCCACTAACAGAAGCTTGTGAATCAGTAAATGAAATTAAACCATATTAACAGGTTTAAAAAGCAAAACCATAAGATTTTCTCAGTAGATACAGTAAAAAAGGGCAAAATTCAATATTTAGTCATGGTAAGCAAAATTATAAGGAAACAGGAATAGAAATATAAATGTTCAATCCTAACCAGTGCAATAAAACAAAGAAAAAGAAGTCAGAGACATAAAGACAGGGAAAAAGTAAAACTACATAAGCACAACATAATTGCCTGTTAAAAATCCTAAGGAAAATATAAACTACTCGTTGCTAAGTGAATTTTGCAAGGTCAAAGGACACAAAGTCAAAGAACAAGATACCAATTGTATTTCTATGCAGCAAACAACAAGAACATAAAATACTTTGAAACAAATTTAACAAAATATGTACAAGACTCCTCACTGAAAACTACAAAACATTATTGAAAAATCTAAGTAAATTAAGAGATACATCATGTTTGTGCATTGAAAGCTGACATGTTATTAATATTTTAATTCTAGCCAAACTGGCTTATTAATTGACAACATATTTCCAATTAAATCACAGCCAGTTTCTAACATAAAAACAGACAAGCTACTTCACAAAAATGTACATAGAGATTCAAATGACCTAGAATAATATTTGAACAAGGGGAACAAATTTGGGGGCTCATATTTCTTATTAAAATGACATTGCGCCAGGTACTGTGGTGCATGCCTGTAACACCAGCGGCTTGGGGGCTGAGATAGGAGGATCAGGAGTTCAAAGCCAGCCTCAGCAAGGGCGAGGCACTAAGCAACTCAGTAAGACCCTGTCTGTAAATAAAGTACAAAATAGGGCTGGGGATGTGGCTCAGTGGTTGAGTGCCCCTGAGTTCAATCCCTGGAACCCCCCAATTTTTTTTAAATGACATTGCGATCAAGTCTGTATTGGCAAAAGGATAGATTAATGTAATAGAAGAGTGAGTTTTTAGCTGTCAGTGAGGACAGTTTGATAAAATATGTGACTAAGTTTTTCTAAGAAAATTAGGTTACCTGAAGTACACAGAGAAAACTCTCCAAAACAGAGCATGAGAACAGTTGGTGCTTTGCGCAATAATAGTAATTCTAAAACTATAAAAAGTGGAAACACCAATTTAGAGCTATATCAATGTAATGGATATGGAAGTGGCCACCACTGTTCTTAGTCTTAAATCATATGCATTTTATTTCATGTCTGATTAAATGTGATTTATCTTGTAAGCTAACACTCTGGCATAATTTTATATTTTATATTTCACTTTATAAAAAAGAAAATATTCTTGAAAAAAAGAATAAGCTTAAAACTGTAAATAGGACCCAAGTTTTATTGTGACAGAAATCTTAGTATTTAAAAGTGCCTTTAGAAAGAAAATAATCATCTGTATAATATGAATAATCGCCTTATACAGTGTTGGTGTGGAAAGTTCACCCATGAGTAACTGTCTTAGTAATTTTGTAATGATGGTGGTAGTCATGTTGATGCTCACGGTAATGAGAATGGTGATTACTTTTAAGAATAGAATGGAGGCCAACGTGCTTAAAAGGATACCAGGATGGGATGGTGATATCACAAGAGCAATCAGGAACTCCATCATATGTAATATCTCAGAGTTGGGGCCAGATTCAGTTTGACTTGATTTGATTTGATTAAATTCTTTACCCCATACTTCTTTTTTACCTTTGTTGTGGGAAGTTGCACAGGGAGCATCTACTTAGGTCTGCTCTGCACAGATGGTGAGGATTGAGGTCACAGATGCTATGTTACTTGGCTGGTTATCTTCCCAGTGCCAAGCATAGGACCTGATCTATGGAATCCTGAAAGAAAGAACTCTCTGGTAGAGGCAGAGAGAATGTCAGTTGGAGAGAGAGAGAGACAGACAGACAGACAATGGAAGGAAGAAAGGAAGGACAGATGGACGAACTCCCTTTGTGGAGAAGAGCAAAAGAACCTGTCTGAGTAGAAGTCAGGTTCAGGATACCACAAGTAATATGGAGGATCTAGGTGACAAAGAACAGGTGGGAGTGGAGGCTGGAAAGGCAGATTTTGGCCAGACTGGTTCTGATATCAACAGAGTATGATTTAAACTGATTGGTTTGTCTATAAACAACCCAAATAAGCCAACCTGATGACTGAGAAGGGAGAGCATGTGGTGAGAAACTTCCTGCTTGCTTACCAGGCTAAAGGGGAATGGTACACACACACACACACACACACACACACACACACACACACACACACACACTGGAATATTACTCAGCCTTAAAGAAGAATGAAATTATGGCATTTGCTGGTAAATGGATGGAGCTGAAGAATATCATGCTAAGCAAAGTAAGTCCATCCTCCAAAACCAAAGGTCAAATGTTTTGTCTGATATGCAGATGCTAACTTACATTAAGAGGGTTGTCTAGGAAAGAATAGAGGTACTTTGGATTAGGCGGAGGGGATATGGGGATAGGAAGGACAGTAGAGTGAACCAGACATTATTACCCCGTGTGCATATATGACTACACAACTGGTGTGAATCTATATTATGTACAAACATAAAAAGGAGAAGTTATACTCCATTTAGGTATGATGTGACAAAATGTATTCTACTATCATGTATAACTAATGAGAACACATAAAATAATAAAGGCAAACAGGAATAGGAAAACAAGATAACTAGTTGGTCACAGTGAAATCAGGTTCCTTATATATCTACTACGGCGGGTAATTTATTATTTTTTTTTTATCAGAATGCTTGAACAGAATAGCACAGTTCACATCCAGGTTGTAATAAACGTTGCCAGCAGTCACTGTGTGCTTGTAGACACGGATCTATACATCAGATCCTATCACAAGGGCACGGAGGCATTTCAGCCTCTGAGTGAGGAGACAGTTGGCTTGCCCTGTGCGTACAGCCTTGGGACGTTTCCAGGAGAAGCCAACCTCCAGACGTGGAGAGATGCTGCAGTAGATTAATTCATGCCAGTACTGTCCAGTGGGGTCCCAGCACAATCTCAGCAGCCCAGAGGGCCACAGCTCTGCCTTTTATTTAAGCTGCCTTCTATAACATGGATGAAACGTGGGAAGTCTACAAACTCAGGACAGACTCTTCCTTTCTGTACGTTACGTCAGAAATGACTCTAGCAGCAGCTCCTTTTAAAGCCTTTTAAATGTGGGGCTGGAGGAGAAAAGGATGTGAAAGGTGGGTAGCAGGGAGAAGGACAACGAATGAATGATTTATCTTAGCAAATAAAATTTGCCAGCCAGATAATTTCTCTTGTCTTTCTTCTCTATCTTCCTTTCCAAAGTCCCCCTTTATTATTCAGGGCAGGTCCTAAAATTCCTCTCTCTTGCCTCTGATAGATGTTCGGCAACCATGGATGTGTCCGTCCTTTAAGGCCTTTCTTCTTTTGGATGTGTTCATGCTGACTTCCTATAAGGTTTGCTGTCAGCTCCCTCGTGCCCACTGAAATGTATGCTTCCTCATAGCCAGGATTGTATCTGTGTCATTTACTGTCATATCCCAGTGCCCTGACTGCCCCGTGTAGCCAGGAACACAGTGGAGCCTCCTTACAAATTCACTGAACTGCCAGAGGAGCAGCCAGAGTTACTCCTGAGATTCTCTTCCCGGTTCCCTCCAGCCATTGCGAGAAAGCAGCAAACACAGGTTCCTCTGTGGGATCTGACTCAACATGAACTGTGGGTTGGGGAAGAGGGCTCAGCACCCCTTTTCTTCTTTTCACCCTCACAATGCCCCTGTCCCAGCAAGCCGACTTCTACTGCTGCCTTGTCTCCTCCGAGACTCAGGTACTTCTCCAGTTGGATTGTCCTGGGTTCCTCCTAGAGAAAAATGGCTGCTTTATGAATCAGAGCTTTGTCCGAACAGCGCTTGGCAGGAGGACTGGCTCTGAATTAGAGCAGCTGCTGCTCATGGTGGTGTGGTCCAAGTGTACAAGAGTTTATTTAAGACTCTGCCATCCTTAGATAAATTAGCTTTTCAAAAGCAATAATATTATTTTAGAATGCAGACCTACCTTAAATCTTCCATGTTTCCAATTGTGCTGAGAAGAAAGTCTGAGCTTCTCAGTGCGGTCTACAAGGCCCTCCCTACCTCTCCACCCTGGCCATTGTCCTGCCACCCCGGCCTTCACTGTCATTTCTTCACCAGGTGTTTCTCTACCTTGGGCCTCTGCTGTTCTCTCAGCCTGGGTTGCTCTTTCCCTGCTAACTGCCTGTTTTGCTCCTGCTACCCTTCCAGGTTTCACCTTAAGTGCCGCCTCATCAAGAGGCCATTGCAATCTAAGGTTCATTCATCTTTCTCAATCTTAACATCCTTTTGTGTCACTTAGAGCCCTTTCCACAAATTATAATTTACATGTATTTTGCTATTTAAACCAGTTTTTCCCACTAAGCTGAAAATTTCTCAAAGAGAGGGGCTGTTCTTACCACTGCATCTTAATCGTAGAATACATTTACTGCCACACAAGGGCTTCTTAGTAAATACTTTAAAATCAAGGAATAATTAAAGAATATATCGCCTGTCAGAAATGACCCCTACAATATCCCTGGTATAGAAACAAAGAGCTCACCACATCTTTTTTTTTTTTTTTTTTTTTAATTTTTTTTAGATGTTGACGGACCTTTATTTTATTTATTTATTTATATGTGGTGCTGAGAATCAAACCTAGGGCTCACACATGCTACAACCCCAGCCCTCACCACGTCTTGAGATAGCTGCAGGGTTGGGCTGCTCTGAGTGTTCTGAGTTGTTCTATATCAAGTCCACAACACCTGACCACTCATATCCACTGACTGGTTTTAGTTTCATAATATGGAGACTCAATCTGTCCTCACTCTTCTGTGGGTAACATTTTCAAGTGTCTAAGTCTCATGCTCCTATGACAGTCCACAACCGCAGCAATCACCCTATGGATGTGGCCCTGTTTTAACTAACAAGGGAATTTAGCCAAGTAACACACCTGGATATCAAAATGGGGATAATCATTCTTCTTAAGTGATGACTATCTTGAGCATTAAGAGCCAGGCTTCATTTGAAAGTATTTTTTGTAAGCCATCAAATATCATCGAGAGGCAAACCTTCTTATTTATTATCATAAGCAAGTTCCAATAGGTAAGGGTGTGGCTCATGGGGAAATAATCACAACAGGAGGCAGAATATGGTGGGAGGCAAGAGACCCATGCAGAGGGGTCCAAAGGCAGTCACTTGCTGGCTAGCCACATACTCTTTCTGAACGCAGTTTCAAAGGACCGATGAAGCCTTGCTCTTCCCAGCTGCCGGCTCCATTGGGAAAGCGAAAGTGAAAACATTTTAGGAATATTCTATTCAAAATTAGGATAAGGTTACGGCAGCAAGCATGGCAAGGACAATTTGGGATAAATCTTGAAGTAGGTCCTGGATTTTGACAGGTAGTGCTCTGGGGAGGGAGGAGGCCCGGGGCTGAGGAAGCAGGCTGAAGTCATCAGGAATACCCTGGATCTGAGCAGGAGAGGAGGTGCAGCTGAGGAGCAGGAGGGACACCTGCACCACAGGAAGGGATTTGAAGGCCAGCCTGAGTCTCCTCTACAGAATACTTACCCCCTTTTTTAGTAAATTGAGTCATATTCCTCCAACTCATACTTCAAGCAGCACTTTGGAAATGTTTTTCTATCATGTAAGTTGACATTGACTGAGAGGGAAACTCAGGTCCTAAGACTAGTTAGTAGCCAGGTGCGGTGGCGAACGCCTGTAATCCCAGCACTTTGAGAGGCTGAGGCAGGAGGATCACGAGTTCAAAACCAGCCTCAGCAATGGCAAGGCACTTAGCAACTTAGTGAGACCCTGTCTCTAAATAAAATACAAAAAAGGTCTGGGAATGTGACCCAGTGGTCGAGTGCCCCTGAGTTCAATCCCTGGTACCACAAAAAAAAAAAAAAAAAAAAAAAAGACTAGTTAGTAACCCACTGCAGTAGTTTAGATACAATATGATAAGGGTCTCTTTGGTGGTATGAGGCATTTAAAAACTCTTATTTTGAGGGATAGTATGAGGTTAGACTCTCAGAATTAAATCATCTACTAGATTGGAGGAGTAGTGGAGATGAAAGAACCAAAAATGACTTCAGAGTGGCCCAGAAAGTAGTGTTGCTGTGGACTTCTCTGCAGTGGCACGGACAAAGAGGGCGTCAAAGTGGGAGATGATGAACAGAGAGCCAGAGATGACTCAGGAGGGGTGGGTGAAGATGCTGAGGACATAGAACAAGAGGAGTGTTTTGGGGAAAAGATAACAAGTCCAACTGTAGGTATGCTGAGAGTGAGGCGACTGTTGCACAGCTAGACAGGGCGGCTGTAGGAAGATCAGCAGGCAAGTCTAGACCTAGAATAGGAAACGGAGCCTTTGGCAGGCGGGTGTTACTGAGATTATCCGAGCAATGAGAGACCCAATGAGGTTAGTAGAATGAGAACAGATAATGGTCAGGAAGAGGAGCCAGAGAAAAACAGAAGGAGTAGAGGGGCAGGAGGAGAACAGGGACTAAGAGGTTCAAGAATTTCAAGAGCAGAGTGGTCAAGTGTGATCGAAGCCATGACATCCCCATGCACATAACACATGTATGAAAGGCAAATTGCAAAATCTAGAGAGTTTTATGTACAGGTGTGAGATTATGCGTGATGCTTACAACGAATAAGTTGTCTGAAATACCTTTAATGTTAGGAGACAGAAGATCATGGTGCTTGTTGATTTGGAAAGAGTCTGGTGGCTTTTGAGAGAGCATCCCAGTAGGGGGTGAGGGCAGAAGTCTGTCTCTAAGAGTTTGCTGGAGTGGAAGAAGAGATGGTTAAAGCACTGGAAAGGAAAGGGAAAGATCAAGTAGTGGTTTGAGGAATGCATTTGCAGTCTGGTTTTGAGAGAGAGGGGGCCTGCTGAGAATGGAGAGAGAAGAGGGTAGGGGCGAGACTGAGACAGCTGCTGGTGAGACGAGTGAGCAGAGCAGACCCCTGAGGTTGCAGAGAGGGTTGGATCTGGGGCACATGTGCAGGTAAGCAAGAGCCTCGCACCTGCCCTCAGACAAGGCAGGCGTGGGGGAGTTCTGAGGTAAGGCCAGAAGAGCAATTGCATCCATGTTTGAGAACACGTCATGTATTGCAGGCAGGGTGGGTGGAGTGGGCTCGGGGCCTTGAGAAAGGCAATAAAGGTCTGGAACAGTCGCTGAGGGGCTGGGATAGGGCATTAGCAAGGGAGGGGTGGAAGGGTCACTGCATGGCCATGACTAGGGAGAGGATGTGGGGGGAGACAATCATCCTGCTTCACCACTTCCTGTCGTCTCAAAGCCTGGATGGGATGAAGAGTGGGGGCAGAGGACAAGCCCAGGCTGGGGGTTTCTGGCTGTTTCCATTTGTTCTCATGTGTGTCCCAGACACCTCTCCATCCTAGTTGGATGGGTTTCCTAGGACTGCTATGAAAAAAGAGGTGACAGAAATGTATTTCCTCACAGTTCTAGAGGCCAGAAGTCTGAAATGAAGGTGCCAGCAGTGCCAAACTCTCTCTGAAGGCTGTAGGGGAGGACCCTTCCTTGCCTTTCCTGGTTTCTGATGGTTTCGGGAAATACCTGGTGTTCCTTGGCTTGTAGACTCCTTGTTCCTGTCTTTTTTTTTTTTTTTTTTTTTTTTTTGGTACCAGGAATTGAACCCAGGGGCACTTAACCACTGAGCCACATCCCCAGTCTTTTTATTTTATATTTTGAGGTAGGTTCTTGCTAAGTTGCTTACGGCCTCCATATGCTGCTGAGCCTGGCTTTGAGCTTGAGATCCTCCTGCCTCAGCCTCCTGAGCAGCTGGGATTATAGGTGCACGCCACCACGCCCAGCTATTATTGTTCCAGTCTTTGCCTTTGTCTTCATGTGGCCACCACCCTTGTCTCTGTGTGTGTCTGTGTCTGTTTTCCTCTTCTTAGAAAGACTTTAGTCAATAGAATTCAGGTCCCATGCCAGGTGCTGTGGCGTGTAATCCCAGTGGCTCAGGAGGCTGGGGCAGAAGGATTGTAAATTTGAAGTCAGCCTTAGCAGCTTAGCAAGGCTCTAAGCAACTTGGTGAGACCCTTTCTCAAGATTAAAAAAATAATAATAACAAAAAGGGCTGGGGATGTAGCTCAGTGGTAAAGCACACCTGGGTTCAGTCCCTGGTATCAAAAAAGAATTCAGGTCCTGCTCTACTCTGATTTCAACGTGCTGGGTGGACATGAACTTTTGTGGGATGCCATTCAACGAGCACCCTGATCTTTGTGCCCCATGGGGACTTAAGCTTGGAAGGGTGGTCAGGGTCTCGAACTGGACTCCCAGGGTCGTGGCTGGCGTAAGCAGTATGTGCAGAAGTGTGATGGCACTTATCAGCTGCACTAAAGCCAAAAACTCTCCCCTTTTTCCTTTTATCTTATTTTATTCATAAAGTTATCTGTGTTCCAGAAAAAGCTGTTATTTAGCCATTCTTGCCTTAATGTTGATCCCTCACCATGCAGAAAATGATCCTGCCAAAGGGAAAGGGAGAGTAAAAACGAGGTGAATCACTAAATTGTTTACACTATAACCACAGGCTAAATCAACATGCTCCCACAGAGCCAGGATCGCTGAAAATTGGTCCAGAGAGCCATATCTGTGCTAAAGGAAGCAAGCAAAGTGTTTTAAAGCATTTAGTCACTGTCCTGTCATTGTTTCATTAACTCACTTGCCTATCATGTCTACTTATAGCAAATTCAAAGTCAAATAAGAATTCAGCAGCCTCACTCCACCATGACATAGGGGACTTTATTTCTCTGGAATTGCTTATATGTTGATGGGATTTTCTCTGAAGATTTGAGAATAAACCTCATGAACTTCCAGTGCTGGAAATAATTCAAGACATGCCCTTCTTAGATGGCCTTCATAAGCCAGAAGGTAGGTACCTTTCCCCCATAGAAAGTTTGTGAAATAAAGCCCTAGGTTCTTACTTAGGAGGAAAGATGAGGTTGTATCAATAAAGGTAACTGAGAAGTCTTGAGTGGAGGGGAGAATTTTAAATGGGAGGGACGGAGCTCTTTGTGGACTACATGACATCTCACGGTTCTGGGCTTCAGCACTGCTGACATATCAGCCTCATTTAGGATTTTAGAGTTGGAAGGAACATTAGGCCCATTTAGTTCAACCTTCTCATTTACAGATGATGAAACTGATAGGGAATGTAACTTGCTCAAGGACACACTGAGAGCTTTGGGCTATGCTGGGAATAGATTCAGGGCTCTTGACTCTTGGCCCAGTCATCTTTTCACTATATGCAACACCATCCAAAACAAAATATAGGTGCTGGAAATGAACTTAGCTCCTCCATACATCTGCTGTGGTTTAATTGGCATTCTCCACCCACCCATCCTCTACCACTGGAAAATTCAGGTTCAGAAATGCAAAGGCTAAAATTTTCAGAGATTTATTGGCTCTTAAAAAAGCACTCTCTAAACACCTCTTCTCCCTGCCCCCATCCCTACCATCCTCTGGCAATTCCATTAAAAATAGCTTTGACTCAAAATTGTCCTGGAGATCATCATCAACTCTGCAATTACATAACCTCTCAACTGAACGTATTATCATAGCAAGCAAAACCCAACTGGGTTTATGCTGGGGCTGGGCCGCCTGAGAGGAACGCGAAATCCCTGCTGGGAATCTGCAGATGCTCTGGGAATTCAGACATACAGATGCTTCTTACCTGAGCTGGAGCACGTGTGCACAGAGGTGTGTGTGTGCGTGCGTGTGTGTGTGTGTGTGTGTGTGTGTGTGTGTAAGGTGGGGTTGGGGGTGGAGGTGCTCTAAAGAGTCCAGGAGACAATGCCTCATTGCTTGGCCTCTCCCTATGCATCAGGACCAAGCAGGGTTGATGTGAAGTGGCCTTTGCAGACCCAGGTGGAGCTGATGGCTGGAGATATGAGCAGGAATTCCCTACACAGAGATGACTTGAAGGATCAAGGATCATAGATTCTAAAATGCTTTGCTCTGTGAACACTTAAAGTTCATCTTGTCTATGCTCCTAGCCCTTCTGTTCTCTGATGAGGAACCTGAGGCCCCATGAGATAACGTGACCTATAGGAAACACTCAGAAAGGCAGTGGCGGTCAGGACCAGACACCAGGACACTTAATTCCACATCCAGTGCGCTTTCCTCCTACCAGCCTTCAGACTATGCCATCTCTTTCCCCTTTCCCCTACCTCCAACATTTGAGAAACACCCCTTCCTCTGATCAAGTGCTAAAAAAATTTTTTTTTCAAAGATGAATCCAGATATAAACCTTTTCAGTGGTGGGTACTTATCTGAAATGATGTGCTGTGTCTTTGCCTTGGTTTGAACCCCACTGCCTCGGTTTGCCCTTCTGCAAAATAGGTGCAACAATGGCTCTTCCTTTACAAAGTTGCTATAAGACATCAATAGATTAATTCCTGGGAAGCATTTGGCACCTTTCCAGGCATGCAGGAGGTAATGATGAACACAAGCTGCTGTTACTGCTCCTGAGCCTGCACATGAGAAGCAGGGAGATTGGCCCAGCAGCAGTGGGCACCACAGCAGGAGGAGGGAAAGGCTGCTGGAGGGAATACGACAATGACAGGTAGCACAAATGAATAGGTGTGACTTGCTTGCTGGGCACACATTGAGTGGTCAGGTGGGCTTCAGTTTTTATTCCTGGCTTTTTCCCTTAGCAACTCTGTGAACTGTGAAGTGCGCAAGTTGTGAAAACATTCTAGGCATCAGATCTGCAAAATGTTGGGGTTGACCAGGTGACATCTTAGGTGCCTTCCAACCATCACAGGTAGAGTTCTATGAAAATCTTCTTTCCCAGGTTTAGAAGGGAAGAAGCAGGGGCCTTTCCACCTGCCAAGCATTTCCCAGATCCTCCCCCAGCTCCACTTCTTTAACAAAGCATATATCAGACATCTTCCAGTGTCAGGTCTAGGTTTCCCAAAAGAATGCCCAGGCTTATATTTATTTGACAATAGGAATAATGTCAAGAAAGAGAAGCAGGGCTCCCCAACAGTAAGTCATGCTGAAAGGTCAAAGAATGGAGCACAAACTTTGAAACTTTGACATGGTCTGAGTAGTGGCAGCTAGGGGATTATACAGGGCACTTGGATCTTCTGGACCCTTCTCCAGTCTCTCAAAAATAATTCTCCAGAGGGCTGGGGCTGTGGCTCAGCGGTAGAGCGCTCGCCAACACGTGCGTGGCCCAGGTTTGATCCTCAGCACCATGTAAAAATAAAAATGCATTGTGTACAACTAAAGCAAATAAATAAATATTAAAAATAATAATAATTTTCCAGAGGCCAGGAGTGGAACTAGATGCCACACACATTGGTGCATACTAAAAAAAAAAAAAAAAAAAAAAAAAAAAAAAAAAAAAAAAAAAAAAAAAAAAAAAAAGATGAGCACCTAAAACACTGTGTTTGTGGGATGGGGTGGGGTTGGAGGGATATGGAACCCAGCAGGAAAAGCAGATTGAGGACTTTGACTCTATAAAGTGTGGATTTCCCTGATGCAGTGGGAAGGGGCTAAAGCCACATACTGGGCCATCTTCCCAAGAAGATCAGCTGACCCAGGCCTTTCCAGGTGGATAGACACATCACCACTTCATCACCGCTTCCCAGGTGCACCATGAGCCTGTGCCGCACAGGGGCTGGAGGGTAAAGACAGCGGTGGTGTGCCTTGACCTGTGGCTCTCAAACAAGTAATTTCCACGAAGTCTTCCTCTCACAAAAGGGGAACTCAAGCCATCCTTTCTGTAGGGCTGTTGCTTCATTTTAAAGAGGAAGCTGATGCTTCACAGAAAATCCAGAGGAGGCATACGATGAACTTCTGCCTTCAAAACCAAATTCACGAGAAAGAAGATGCTGTGGATCAGATTCTCTTTGTGGAATTTTTAGCAACGATACTGCTATACCACAAGCATGCCAATAGATACATTTTATCTGAGCAGAATTGTCAAAAAGAAAAATCTGAATGCGATCCTCAGACATTTTCAACACGAATAAGCCAGTTTGGTTTGGTGACTTCTTCCTAGCAGCAAATTGGGATGTCTTAGCACACAGCTTCAAACACATAGCTTGATTAAAAAAAAAAAAAAAAAAAAATTAAAATCACGCCTGTCCTCCAGGGTTCCCTGCTTGGGATCCAGCCTGTTTCTGAGATTGAATCTCTGTCTCAACTCTAGTGCCTGCCGAGGTGTGCCACTCAGTTCCCTCTTCAGGACTGCAGCATTCCTCCCTCCAGCTGCTGCGTGTTGGTGACGACTTGCCCTTTTAGGGTGCTCCCAGTATGGAGAGTTCAAAGACCATGCTTCTCCTGGGATGGGACGGGAAGCCCACATCCAGTGAATGGTCTCACTCTTTGCCCTATTTGGGGACATTTCTGAAGGGCCCTCTGGGTTCTGAAGCTCCCTGTGAATCAGGACTGGCTGAGGCCAGTATCTGACTGGCATTGCCTTCCAGCCCCTCCTGCACCCTGTGGCTTCCTGCACTTCCTCCACAGGTATGCTGCCTTAGGAACTTGGCTAGACCATTAACCTCCTTTCATGCAAATCTCCATCTCAGAATTGATTTCTGGGGAACCTGGGTAACCCACACCAACTAGCAACTCTCTTCCTTTGCTCTTAACTACACACAAACGAGACCTCTTGCAAGTATGAATTAATCTTTTTCAAAAAATTATTTTCTTATGCTTTGGCATCTGAGCCCATACTGTCCTTGGATAGACTGCCCCTCCCAGGGGCTAACCAATTTCTAGAGATAGTAAAAGACTTCTTGCAGGTGTACCTTTCACATACAAATCAACCAATTCAAAGCCCTCACCACTATCCCTTTAGTGAGTTCCCTCACTCCAGGCTATAGGTCACTTGCTCTAATCACCCCAGGGCCATTGTACCCTATAGCACAATGAATTTGTTCAAACTGGACAATTCTAAACCTTCTTACTCCACCTTGTTTGTTCCTTCTCCATAGAAACCACAAGGCTCCTGTAGCATGAAATGCCCCGACTAATATACAACTGCAATTATTATGAAAATAGAACATATATTGAGAAAGCAAAAGAGAAAACTAGAGTGGCTAGATCATCTGACTTCTGGCCATAACTTCTCAGTCTGAAGGTGGGAAAGGTGTGTATTTGAGCCATCTGGGCTTGCTTACACTAATGCTCACACCCAAGACTTTTGTTCCTCTACTATTTTAATAGTAGAGGACAAAGAGGCAGAGGCCAGGCTATCTCTGTTCTCCCTAGGGGCTGACATAGCTTTCTTGGTGAGTGGTAAGAAGATGCTAAATGATTGCAGCCCTGGCATTATGTTCCTGTAAGATCTCGTGCAAGAATGGCAAAAGCATTAAAGCCATTATAGAAGGGTGACTGTGGGGTCATGGTCCTCTCTGTGCCTGCAGCTGCATGCCCTTGGCCAAGCTGCATAATGCCTTGAGCCTTTGCTTCCTCATCTGTAAAATGAGGGCCAGAAGGATCTGAAAGCATCCTTCAGCTCTAATGGTTTGGGATTTTTAAGAGTTCACTCATTCAGTGAACATTTATTGAGCACTATTCTGGCTGCTGGTGGTTCAAAGATCTTTAAGAGGTGGTCTCTGACCCCAAGACACTCGTAGTCTAGAGAGGATTTGCCTGTCCTGGAGTCAGGCGTGATGAAAGTGGTCTTTGTGCAGTGTTCTCTGCCTACGCATCCACTTAAAGGCTTCACTTACCTTGACATAAAATAGAGGAGAAAGAAGAGAAGGACCACTTTACAAGACCAAGAAGACTCTAAGAAATGTGTTCATCCTGGAACAGTCTGGAATCTACAACACGGCCACAATTCAGAAAAGTCCTTATTCCCCCCTCTGCCTTTGTAACTCTCAAAAATACTGCACTTCAGACCCTAAAGAGAGCCCATTCCCATATACTCCCTAATTTTGAGGCCCAGAGATACTAAACAGCTCATCTGAGATCCCTTACCTAAAGAGTAGGTCAAGTTCAGGATTCCTATGCCAGTTATGTTGTCATGGCCTTGGAAAGGAAGGTAACTTTGGAAAAGCACTGCTCCTCTATGCTCCAGGGAGAGGCCCGGTGAGTGTTTTCCATGGCAGTGCAACCTAGATTCCTGGCTTTGGAAACCTCTGTATTTCTTTAGTGGATGTTATTGAGCTGGGAGACTCTTGATGCTCCCTACAGTCCCTACAGAGTCTAACAAATCTCTAACCAGGACTAACATCCTCAGCTCTGATTCACAGTTGCCCAAGTACCTCTGGACTAGTGCCTCCTTATGCCCTTCAGCCTCAGTTTTCATTTATTGTATTTCTCCCACTAATGTTTTAAGATGCATGACTTAAAAATGCATAAGACAAGGGGCTGGAGTGTGGATTGTGGGAAAGTGCCAACAGTTACCTTCTGGTTGAAAAGATTCAACCTTCTGAGGAAAACAAAAAGCCCCTTACTCTGTTGCCATGGGAACAGCCAGCAATGCTGAGGATGCTCTGCAGGAGGCTGCCTTGGAACAGAGCTGGGGAGAGGGCTTTCTTTCCAAAGAGACAGGAAGGCCTGAAAAAGCAATCTCTGTGGGCTCTTCTGATTCCTGCAGGGGCTGGGAGTGGTCCTACAGCCCCTGGCCTCATAGCATCTTTTTCTCATAGTATTATCAGCTTGCAAGAAAAGGTACTATGGCCCAAGGTTCATTCCAAATGATTATGGAATGAGGTTCTTTTTTTAAGGACTCAAACCTCACAGAAGAGGAGAGCTTCCTCATCGCCACTGTTACACTCTGTCCTTCTCCCATCACGACAAGATGACCAGACACCCCTTGTCTGAAGAAGCCAGAGTCTCTTCTAGGTGACTTTGGAATTCTTTATTGCCCCCACACCCACACTACACATTCAAATGAAGATTAGCAATGATTATTGCCTCCTGACCCATTTTTTTTTTCTTTTGCTCTGTTTCACAGAGACTCATTTCTCAGCCCACTCCCAGCTGTTGCTGACTCAGACACACTGCCAGGGGCCGTGTCCCCCAACCATCCCTGTTGAAGAGCTCCACCTTTACTAGGTCAAGGACAGGAGGAAGGGCCCTGATGGTACAGGAATTAAAAGCATGAGCTCTGATGTCAGACGGATTTGGCCTTGCCTGGCTCTGCCACTTCCTGGCTCTGTACCTGGGCCAGGCCACTAAACCTTAGCATCTCAGTTTCTTCATCTGTAAATGGATAGCAACAATATCTACCTCACAGGATTGTGGGGCATATTATATGATATACTGCACTGTTAACATTTAGCCCAGATCCTGGAACATAATGGGTATTTAATAAATGTAGCAAAAAAATTGGTCGAAGTTCAGTCTAGACAACCTTTATAAATTTCCCACTTGTAGGAGACTGATTTCTATCCTCACTTCTCTAAAAAATGTATAATGTTCACCCTTCATGGTTATTTAAAGTTTTTCTTAATCTTATTTACTATCTCCTTTTCATATTCTTCCTTAAAATAATTGCTTATGTTAAGAACAAAGAGCATGGCATAGAGAAATACAATAAAATGTTAACGATGTGTTTGATGGTAGGAGATTATGTGGGTTTTTTTTCCCCTTTTATCATGGAAAAATATTTTCCATGGTGGTGTTCTCCAACATTCCATCGGTGTGATCTCCATTCTCTTTTGGACATCTATTTAAGAGATCTTAACAATTCCCAACTTTAATTATCTTTTCCACATAAAATATTTTCAAGTCTCCATCTCCAGGCCTGGCCCTCTTCCCAGGCTTTTATCCCCAGGGCCAGCACACATCCACGTGGAGGAGCCAGAAGAATCCATAATTAACCAATTGCACATGGTGTGTTACTGATTACAAAGCCCTGCCACACTTGTTTTACTTAATCCCCCAAATTACCCTGTGATAAGACTATTGATATCATCATCCCCATTTTGAAGAAGACGCATCTGAGACAAATCAAAGGGCTCGCCTATTCGATTCCAGTCAGTACGTAAATGGCGGAACTAGGAATCTGAGTGCAGGTGTGCTGATGATGCCACTTCAGAATAGGTTTCCCCGAGTAGACTGTCCAGATACCCCAGGTTAATTGTCTCCTCACTAAATTTAGTGACTCCACTTGTCTCTCTCTTTCATCTCATCCCCCAACCTAGCAGTCATTTGACTTCTCTCTGTCTCTCTTCTCTACTACTTGGCTCAATGCATCATGAAGTCCTGTGAATTCTTCTCTTTCAATGCCTCAGGTTGTCCCCATTTTCCTCTGTGGTTCTCTGCTCATGTTCAGGTTCTTGTCACCTCATCTTCTGATGATTGAACTATGCAACTGGCCTCACTCACTCACTGCAATCTCTTTGTCCTTTACAGTAACCAGGTTAATCTTATTTATAGTCTCTTGTGCAAAAGAAAGTAGGAAAAAAAGAAGAAGAACTTCAATAGCTCTTGATTGCCTTTGGAATAAAATTTGAAATCACTGCCTGAGAGACAAGACCTACCTTGATATCCTGCAAACCTGTCTTTCTTGCTTTAGCACTTCTTACTGTCTGTGTTAGTCAGCTTTCCATTACTGTAACCAATGCCTGAGAAAAATCAACTTATAATAAGAAAATTTCACTTTGGATCACATTTTTTTAGAGGTTTCAGTCTGTGATCAACTGGGCCCGTTGCTCTGGGCACATCAAGGCAGAAGCACATACCAGAGTAAAACCAGTTGCCTCAGCTATGATGTGAAAAAGAGAGAGAGGAAGGAGCTGGGGTCCCACCATCCTCTTCAAGGGCATATCCCCAATGACCAGAAGACCTCCCACAGGCCCCACCCCTTAAAGGTTCCACCATCTCCCAACTGCACCACTTTGGGGAGCAAACCTTGAATACGGATTTTGAGAGATATTCCAGATCTAAACTACATCATTCCCCTATTCATTCATTCAATTCCAGCCACATATGTATGACCTGTCCAAGAACAGCAAGTGGGTACCGAGAGATCAAATGATAATATCTTCCTGGAGCCCAGGGTTGAAAACATTTATAAGACCATATTTGGGTCAGAGGAAAAGGACAACAAATATCAGTTACTAACATCTGCCATTATCAAGAGGATGGAGGGATTATTGGAAGAAGATGCCATTCTTTATCGTTTCTTATGTTTTTTTATTAGCTTGAAACCTGGACTATGGCCTTACCTTCTCTCCCCAACTAATTTCTCTACAGCCTCTTAACACCTTGCACACAGTAGGTACTCGATAAATATTTGTAAATTGCTCCCTAAAGTTTCCTAAACTCATTTTGAACAGAGACCCTACAGGATAGAGCAGTAGTTATCAACTCTAGGGAGTTTTGTTGTTTTGTTTAAAAGCACTAATGTCTGAGTCCCAAAGGTTCTGATTTAATTGATCTGGGATAGATCTGGAACTAGTAGTTTTTAAATCTCTCTAAGGTTGAGAACACTGCTTTAAGAAAAAGGCAGTGAATCTCAGACATCCTGGTTTTACTGAACAGCTGTATGATTATGAGTAAACCACTTAACTTCACTGAGTTTCCATTTTATCTTTTAAAAAATAAAGTGGTTCTTCTGCTTTATTTCTAGGGTGCTATAAGTTGTAACAATATTCTATTCTTTTTCTTGAAGTATTTCTACCAGCAGAGTTCAGCCCTTACTTTGGAGGATCCAAAGATTTTTTATTAGATGTTTCAAGAATTAGAAGAAATATATGTTCTTTTATTTTTTATTTATTTATTTATTTTAGTTGTAGATAGACACAATATCTTTATTTATTTTTATGTGGTGCTGAGTATTGAACCCAGTGCCTCACTGCGCTACGGTCCCAGTCCTTGTTCTTTTCTTTCTTTCTTTTTTTTTTAACCTTTTTTTTCCCCCCAGCTAGCTCTAGCCATTGGAAATATTGCTTCTTCAGCCAATCAAGGGATGATAATTAAGGAGCGACTTGGGTAGGAAGTCATAAAGCCCCTCCTATCCTGTTCTTAAATCTGCAGTTTCATTTTCTCACATTTCTGAAATGTGTTTTAAGAAAGACCCCAAAATTTTCTCAAAATCAGACTGTTGCCTTTGATGCTTCTCCTACAATAAAAAATTGGGAGTTGCTTAAAATCAAAGACTTAATGAATTCCTATTATTGCTTAGAACATGCAAGGGGCTGTGGGGAGAATATAAAGAAACGCAAAATTTTTTCCTGAGGAGCTTAGAATATAACTGAAGAAAGAAAACACTACACACACACACACACACACACACACACACACACATACACACACACACACAATTTAGAACTAAATACAGGCCCTGACAGTAGGAGTATTCAAGTAGCACCCAGGGAAGGAAAAGGTTCATGGGGCTCCCTCCATTTCCAGGTAGTTCTCTTTGACTTGAGTGTTGATATCATCCCAAACCTACTATCAAGTTTATTCATGCTATGGCCAATTCCTGGCCACTGGCAAGGACTCCCAGAACCTCTTTTAATTGTTGAGCATAGCAGGAAGTAACAAAAGCATCTTCTGCCATTCCCACCATGTGTGCCTTCTATTCCCCTAGGAATGGCTCCCAAATTCATTCCTAAGTAATTTACTTGCAAATTAGACTAGAAGGAGGCAGAGAAGATTGGGGTAAGGGGTGGGAGAAAGTAAACCATGTGGAGGCACTTAAAATTGAGAGCCAAATGTTCTGTCACTGGAAAATAAGAGTCGTGATGATGCAGACACATGATCTATAGAGGATGGGGTGAGTTCAGTCTTGACATAGGTCAGACCTGGGTCTGTGTGCTGAGCAGGTAGACATTTTGAACCTTCCCAACTTCTTACTTAATGGCTTATTGACAGTCTTGTAGAACAATTGTGTTAGTGAGTTTTCCATTACTATAACAAATAAGTGACATAATCAACTTATAAAGAGAAAAGCGTTGGCTCACAGGCCTAGGGGTTTCATTACTTTGGGCCTCTAAGGGCATATCATGGCAGCAGTGCATGGCAGGGCAAAACTTCTCACCTCATAGCCAGGAAGTAAAGAGAGAAAGGAGAAAACATGGCGTCTCACAATTCCCTTCAAGGACACACCCCCAATGACCTAAAGACTTCTTACTAGGTTCCACCTCTTTAAAAGTTTCCACCTCCTGCCCCAAAACTGAAGAACAAGACTTTGATACATGAGGCTTTGGGGACACTTAAGATCCAAGCTGTAATACCAGTGTTCTTTGGCCATCTCCAGTTAGCTCTCAGCTCTGATAATTTGTTGAGTGTGAGCTATAAAAGCTGAAGGCTAGTGATGTGATATGGTGGGCAACTCAGGTAGTTGAGCTCTGCCTACCTGGAACCAGCACCAGAAAATGTTTTCCTTGTGCCAGACTTTCTTTGCTTAGTTCCACCTCAGAATGTCCCCATTTGAAAGCAGCCATTTTTTTACATGCTGTCCAAACAGCTTCACAGAATATGGACCATCCTGTCCAACTCTTGATGATACAGATACTGAAATTAGGCCCTTCTAGAGAGGGGACTGGTGCATGGTCAAACACTAGGTAGTTATCTTTATGGCACTCTGTGGGTTTGTGCTTAGGACTGAAGAGAACTGTGAGGAGAGAGGACACCAAAAGCTTAGACTTTGGCTTTATCTTTTGATTTGAATTCTCCCCTTGGGTGATCTCATGTGTACCCATTGCTTCTATAACATCTTGATTTTGATGACCTTTTAATTGGGGTCTCTCACCCATATCCCATCCTGAACTTCAAGGGCATACTTCTAATTGCCATTATTAACTCAAAAATAAATGCCCCAAGTGGAATCATCATTGACTCCAAAATACCAACTTATTATCCACTTTCAGATTCTCCATCCTACTAAGGGCAATTCCATCCATCCCATTGTGCTGGATTGAAATCAGGCTGCCATCTTCGATCTTTTCCTTTCACTTTCCCTCCACAGTGCCGTTCAGTCTTCAGATCAACTTCACATCATAGAATGCCTTCGTATCTACTTTCCTGTCCCTTTCAAAGGACATAATCCATCCCCATCTTTCACTGGCAATACTATGACAATTTCTTAATCAGAATTGGATTCCCTCCATCTGCCATGTACCCACCTCCATATTGCTGCCAGACTAACTTTTCTAAAACACAGATCTCTTATGTCATTCCTTTGCTCAAAAACTTCTGGTTTGCTTTACTGCCTCTAGCAGTTGGTCCCTTCAGCCTGACGATCCAGGCTCTCTACTGTTTGGTCAGATTCTAAAGTTCTTTCCCTCTCCATCCTGTTCCTGCCACATTTTACTACTCACTCCTACCTCCGTAGGCCCTGTTCTTTTTTCTCTTGACCAGAAACGTCCTTCCTCTTGTTCTACCTTGATAAAGCCCTACTTCTTCTTCAATGAAGCATCTCCCATCCACATATTCTTCCAGAGTGGTTGCACTTTTAACATTTTAAAATTAATTTGCTGGCATGTTGATTATTTAAGACTATGATAAGATGTTAGGGAAAGAAAAACCATGAGAAACCTGGAGAGGTGGAGAGGGTGGCCTCTTTTAACATGCTTCCTCTCCACTAATCAATCTTCTCTTCTGTCTTTGTACCTTGTACTTCCACGATAGGTGTGGGTATAAAACTTTGCCTCCCCTACTGGTTGAAAAGCTCATGTTTGAAGTAGCCCTCATTATTGGTTTGGGCTCTGGACTTAAATACCAATGCATAACTCCTATACCCTAGGCCATACCTATACAGGGTAGATGTAAACATAATTATCCACTACACTCAATTCTATCTTAAATCATACCCCTCTTCAGCTTTGGAAGGCCACACTCAATTCCTGAGTGGAGGAAAGGAATGTGAGAAAGCCTGAGATGAACCAGAATAACTGTATTTATCCTCCCAGAAAAGCTATCACAGAAAACATGTTATCTTGGAATCTGCTCATTCTGATCTGGACTCCTATAGAGCAAAGGAAGGATGAATAATGCTGAGAAAACCTACCTTAGAAGGTACTATGACAATAGTAGCTACTATCCTATGAGCCAGAAGTCTGTGCTAAGATTTTGTATACATTATCTCACTTAATACCACCAGTGATCCTATGTGGGTATTGTTATTATTATCCTTATTTATAATTTAGAGAACTTTGGATCTGTGTTTCACAAAACAGAGTGTTGAGTAAGCTTCATGAAAGTTTTAATTCATTTGTTGAGTATTTTATGCCAGGTACTATAGGAGCTTCTAGAAGAAATCTGATATTTTCCTGAACGCAAGGAGTTCACATGCCAGTGAGTAAGACAGTTATGTATTCAAGTAAATCAGAAATTATTAGATGGGGGAGATATTGCCACAGACTCAGCAGTCTTATTTAGAAAAAAGAATTTGGCCCAGTGGCCTTGAAAGATAGGTTGGAACTTAGAAGGCAGAGATGGGAAGGCATGTGCTTTCAGTGAAATTAAACTGCAAACTCCTTGAAGGCAAAACCTAGTCTTTTATGCAAAGCTCAATTCAAAAGATACTTATCAAGCACATTCTATGTACCTGCCAGGCTGGTGTGTGTATGTGAGGAGGAGAGGAGGGACATAGAGAGATGTAAGACAGAACTATTGTCCTCAGACCCTTGGGAAAACCTCTTCCTTGGTCACCAACATTTTTTTTTCCCCTTTGCTGTGCAAGGAATCTCCCTCACTCTCTTTCTCTCAATAAACATTTGACTGATTTAATTATTTTATTCTCCTTTGCTTCCTCTGGATCAGACATCCCAGAACAGCACCTGGGGCTGCAATTCTGAGATCTAAAAGATTACAGGAAACAGCTTCACGCCCTAAAACATTTGCCTATAACTTACTGAGCCTGTGTATGCATGTGTTTTAGAGGAGATTTAATAACCTTCCATAATCATACTCAACTCACCTGAAGTTCACCTGATCATTGACGTGTCTCCATCTCTTGATGGAGGTGCAATGCTTATAACTAGGAAATGTGGAGATACTGGGTTTCTCAGGTTTGGTTTTGGGGAGAGAGAGTGGTGGGGAGAGAAAGAGACAGGGAGAGAGAGGTCACCTTCAGGTACAAGTGATAATTTTCAGGATCGCAGTGCATTTTGGGGGAACCCAAGTCAGCTTTCCTGCAGTTCCATGCAAGGAAGATAAGAGCATCCAGGAAACCACCCTCAAACTTGGGTAACTGACCTTCATGACAGGGGAACTCCTCTGGGAATCCCCAGGGGCTTGTCTGGGGAGAGCCATGAACACTCATAATACAAAGGCAGAAAAAATAACAACAGTCCATCTTGGCACCCTGGCTGTAAATGGCTCATTTACTCTGGCAAGAGGGATGGAGTTTTAATGACAGATTGTAATGCTGCACAGCAGGCTTGGTTGTGTGCTGTAAATTATTTTGAAAGAGGCACTATGCCTTAATAAAAAAAAAAAAATGGATTGCTGTCTGCCATGGAGCCTGAGGTAGCAGCGCAGTGAGAGCCACTGGCAGCCCCCATCCTCATTTCCACCCGTCTCAATCACCCCCGGAAGCCCCAGTCCTGCTCTTTCCTGCCTCTGGTCAATGAGGAGCTGGCTAGGTGGGATCTGTAGCAGTGGATTTTATCTCCTGGGAGGGCAAAGGGATAGAGTTGGATTTCACAGCTCTCAGACCCAGAGGGCACAGGGCAAGTGTACATTTGCCCTGCTGAGAACTTTCTAGTCTTTCCTCTACACAGAATTCCCTTTCATAAAGAAGGACAGAACTCTTGAGAACTGTGTTGGAAAGATTTAGAGGTATATCCGTGGACCTGAGAAGCATGCTATCAACATCTTTGAAGAAGGCAGTGTATGCGAACAGGGGGCTCTTGGGCTAGGAGGCAGATGCCAATGTGACAGAGATAATACTCCATGACATATCCCAGCTCCCCTTGGAATGGGTCATGTGACTAGCATTGGATGATAGACTTAGATGGCAGTGCAATGAGCTGGGTGTGGTGGCACATGCATCTAATCCCAGCAGCTTGTGAGGCTGAGGCAGGAGGATTAAGAGTTCAAAGCCAGCCTCAGCAACAGCAAGGCACTGAGCAACTCAGTGAGACCCTGCCTCTAAATAAAATACAAAATAGGGCTGGGGATGTGGCTCAGTGGTTGAGTGCCCCAGTTCAATCCCCATGTGTTATTTCAAGGCTGAGGCACTTAAGAGCCTTTGTGGCTTCTCTCTCCCCCCCCACACACCCCCGCTCCCCCCCCTCTCTCTCTATCTCTATCTCTATCTCTGTCTCTCTCTCCCCTACACTGTGGTGATCTTGGAGTACATCCATTCCAAGCAGAGTAGTCATGAGATGAAGGAGAGCAACATGGCTTTGTATTCTTGTGAATGAGAAATTAAACTATTGTGTTAAGCCTGTGATGTTTCAGAGTTTATTACTACAGTATTTGCAATTGCATCTTGACCAATGTACCCACCTTCTCTGGGGATTCTACTTGGAACTGTGTTTTCTGGAGCTGGGTAGTATGTCCCTGTCCTGTCCCCATGCACTAGCCCTGCCCTGCCTGAGGCCTGACTGTAGAGTGATGTCAACACAATCAGACGGGCCTGCATCCTAGGCCTGTTACTTCCTAAGCAATCTCAGACAGCTCACCCAGCTTCTCTGAGCCTCAGTTTCTCCATCTGTAAAACAGGAGCATCTATTTTATCAAACAATTATGACAAATAAGGCAATCTTTATAAAAACTGTAAGGCAGTTCTTGAAACATAATATGTGCTCAAAAAAGCCAATTCTTCCCTTCTCTTGCTGTCAACTTTCTCAAGTTGCCATATAGTCCTAAATGAGGTGAGATTAATTGGCCCATGAGAACGCAACCTGAGAACTGGTCTTCTCAGCCTTCTATGCTATCTAAACACTTGAACATCATGCACAAGCTATGTAATCCCTGTACTTCAGTTTACTTGTCTGAAAAAGGTGAAGGAAAAAAAAAAACCTTAGACACTGTGTTGTTATTAACTAGACAACATGCTTGAAACAGCAGCTGGCACACAGTAACTATATAAAGGTTATCTGCTATTATTATTTTCTGCCCATGGCTAATCTCGCCTTGAAGAAGCTGTCTACTGCTGGGCTCTCATTGATGTATTCCTTAAGATCCAGAAGTGTTATTCGCTGCAAGACAGGTGGCATATTTTCCTATGCCCAAGGGTGTCTTCTAGCCCCTTCTTCTCTAGGCTGGCTCTCAAGACCTGCATGGTCAAGTTTTCTTAGATGTTTGGGTTACTTTTGATGAGACAACAAAGGTTAGGAGAGGAGAGAGGAAAAGAAAACCACATCTAGATAGATAGGATGAAATTGTGTTCTGTACCTGGTGCCCCATTCATTTATCCTCTGAACATTTATTTAGTGCCTGCTGTGTTCCCGGTATTGGATCATACATTGAGGCTGAATGAGTATACCCTCATACACTGATAGGGATGACAGACACATAAACAGAGTTATGATGTAATGCGAGTGGGATGACATAGATCTAAGTAATACATTTTAGGGAAGATCAGGAAACAAGTCCTAAAGCAGCCTGTTACATGTGTATGTGTGTGTATAGACTTCCTAGAGGAGATGACCTTCAGATGAGTTTATAAGCTAGGTAGAAGTTTCTGAGAAAAGAAAAAGAGGAAGGTATTCAAGGCATTAAAAGAAACAAACAGCACAAGACACAGAGACAAGAAACAGCTGGGTTATGGATAGAGCCAGAGGCTGTAATGTGCTGCTAATGCATAAAGTGTGAGGCAGAGATGAAGAAAAATGAGACTGGCAAAGTGGATGGATGGCAAGCCACGGAGGACATTGTTCTCAAAGATGAAGAGCTTGTGTTCTGTTCTGTTGATGATAAGGAGCCACTGAATTCCTCAAAGTTCACTGTGGAGCAAAGTTTACTTTGGTGGCATGTGAAGATGGATCTGAAGGGGACAGGCAAAAGACAGAGGCCATTTAAGAAGCTATTGCAATATAAAAGAATAGAGATGTGGCCAGGCATGGTGGCACATACCTGTAAACCCAGCGGCTCAGGAGACTGAGACAGGAGGATTGTGAGTTCAAAGGCAGCCTCAGCAACGGAGAGGCGCTAAGCAACTCAGTGAGACCCTGTCTCTAAATAAAACACACAATAGGGCTGGGGATGTGGCTCAATGGTCAAGTGCCCCTGAGTTCAATTCCCAGTAAAAAAAAAAAAAAAAAAAAAAAAGAATGGAGATGATGAAGGCCTGGTACAGGGTAGTGATAGGTAGGTGGAAAGAAGGGAATGGATTTGTCTGAGAAATTTTTGCTTGAAGTAAGGATGTGAGGTGGATTAGAAGCAGAGCAAAGGAAGGGTAACCTGAATGAATCTCAAGTTACTGGCTTTGGTGACTGTGCTACCAAATAAGAGAGATTCTGTTCCATGGGAAGGAGACCTGCACTGGCTGAGTTTGAGATGCCCGTGAAATAGTCAGGTAGAAACAACCAGCAGGCACTGGGCATATGGTAAAGATGCCAAATTTGGATCTTGTCAACATGGAAGTTGTGAACAAAACTTGAGTGGGCAAAATAGATCAAGAAGACTGTATAGCAAGGAATGTGGCGTCCAAAGGTGGGAATCCCATGACACCAACATTCATGGAGTAGGATGGAGAAAAAGCCACCAGTGAAAGAGACAGATGCAGAACGAGAAGAGCCAAGGAGGTGCTCTGCTCTGTAGTGCGTGGGAGTGGGACGCTTCAGGAGCAACAGTGCCCAGTGTAGCAAAGAAGCCTTAGATGATCTCAGAGTAGAGGTTGGACTGCAGAGGGCTGAGGAATAAAGAGAAGGGGGGACATAGAGACATTGAACAGTGGGATAAGAATAGGAGGTAGGAGAGGGGAGAAGCGGAAATGAGGTAGGAGGGAGACACAGAGGGCGGAGCTTCTGCCATGTTTGAGTCAGACAAGTTTGGCTAGAATCTCAGCTTGCGTACATCTGTGTGACTTGGCGTAGATCATTTTACCTCCAAGACTGTTTCATCGTCAGTGAGCTTGATATAATAAAAGCTAGTGTTTGGGGCCATATAAAGGAGATGCCCAATAAATGAAGCTGAAGAAAGAGACAGACAGGACAAGACAGAAGAAAGTCAGACACTGGCCCTAATAATGTCAAGTTGTGCTGTTCAAGCAGTCCTGATTCCTCTTCCTGACACTGGGAGAAATTACGATTTCCTAGATTGCATCTGAAGAAGGGAAATGTGTTAGTTTACAGAATGTGATGGAGTTTATAACTGTTTAGCAAGACACTGTGTGTCTGAAAATCAGGTTGAAGTTCAGGGGCATCAGAAGATCAACTTAGGGGTTTACAGGATAGTTCAGAAGTTATAATGTCACCTGTAGACAAAACAGAACAACTGCCTGGATCCCGGCTGGACAGATTTTGCCATGGGCCCCCATAATAAATAAACAAACACTGTAAAAAGAAAAAAATAAGCCAGACGCGGTGGCACATGCCTGTAATCCCAGTGGCTTGGGAGGCAGAGGCAGGAGGATCACGAGTTCAAAGCCAGCCTCAGCAACTTAGCGAGGCCCTAAGCAACTCAGTGAGACTGTCTCTAAATAAAATACAGAAAAAGGGCTGGGGATGTGGCACAGTGGTTAAGTGCTCCTGGGTTCAATCCCTAGAACAACAAAAAAATGATTTTTATGCAGTTTGATCAAACTGAGGAGAAGCAGCTAGTTTCTTTCTCTGCTAGTCACAGAAGCAGTTACCACTATAAAAACAAAAGCCAGGGGCTGGGGTTGTGGCTCAGCGGCAGAGCGCTCGCCTCGCACGTGCGCGGCCCGGGTTCGATCCTCAGCACCACGTAAACATAAATGCATTGCATTGTGTCCAACTAAAGCAAATAAATAAATATTAAAAAAAAAAAAAAAAGCCAGGTGATACACATGTGTAGATTTAGCTAGGCTGTGCTGGCCAGAGAACACACCAGTTTCAACTTCCTTGGCATGCGACTGGGCCAGGGGGTAGTTTTTATTCTTAGCCTGAGGAAGTTCAGGAGCTATTCTTCAATAGGTACAGTGAGAGAACAATTGAATAGATGGAAATAATGGAACCCATAGGACAAGGTCACAGAGAAGAGAGTGGAGGTGGGTCAAGGCTGCCTTTAAATAGGAGAAACATCTCAGGTATTAATCCTCACAGGAAAATTCCTGAGTGAGCGGATGTTCATCCAGGGGAGAAGAGTGATTAGTGATCATCCAAGCTGCCCCTTCATCTCACCAAGAAAGACACTGAAGACCAGAATTGCTGACATATAAAATCTACACATGTAACTCACGGTGGAGCTGGAACTATAGCCTGGATCACTTGGCTCTTTCTGTGGTATCTGGTTGAAATTAATCAAAAATGGAAGAATTAGGTTAGGCGTGATGGTGCACACCTGTAACCCCAGTGGCTTAAGTGGCTAAGGCAGGAGGATAGCAAGCTGGAGGCTACCTCAGCAACTTAGTGAGGCCCTGAGCAACTTGGTGATACCCTGTCTCAAAAATAAAAAGGTCTGGGAATGTAGCTCAGTGGTTAAGCATCCCTGGCTGGGTTCAATGCCTGATTCTAAAAAGTAAAAAAAGGAAGAATTAGCTCATCTTGGTTTGTGAGTGAGTTCTTCATGTAGATCAGGAGAGAGGAAACAAAACCAAAATATGAGAATCCTCCATCAGGGAAGTAGGAAAGTCAGGAGATGTGGCAAACTTCACTGGAATATTTGAGGACCCACCCCTTGCACTATACATATGAGTTCATTCTTGAGAATCATGCTATGTTAGTGCTTTAAAAATAAGAAACCTATTTGCCAGGCACACAGGGAATCTGTGGCCAAGATGGAACTAGAATTGAGGTGTTCAGGCTTCTAGCCACAAGAAAATCATTGTGTGTGTGCAGTGTATCCAGGCTACTAGGATGCTGGCTGCTCTAAGTAGCTCAGAGGCATGCATGGAGGAAACAGGAAGCCCTTTGTGCCATTTTCCAATTGCATTTCAGGTCACCCATTTGAGGTGATGATCCTGACAACTGGTATTAAAAGAGAGGTAGGCATCTAGATTAACCAGATAAATTCAGCTCTTTGCTGTGCTGGTCTCTGTGAGTAAGTATGTGTTTGTCAGCCTTGAGGAAGGTGATCTGAACCAGTGAATGCAGGAACTCAGGTAAACACAGCCCACCCCTGGGCATCTGTGGATTCACTGAATGACAGAAGGAGAGTTTCAAATCCCTTTTTGGTGCCAGCCACCAATTCACCTCCCTGCTTGCCTGCCCATGGCAACATCCTTGGCCTACCTGCTTATCACTGGCTATTGTCTTCTGATTCTAACTCACTGCCAGTTTAACACTCAATAGAAACCAAGAAAACATTAGTTAAGAAACCTTCTCTTCTTCCAGCTATAGCCCTTTCCTCCAGTCTCCCAAACCAAACAGATGTTTTCTTGAAGTTGTACAAAGGAAAAGGGAACTTTCTTCCTTTTGCATAATAAAACCAAGGCAAGCTTGGTCAGTACTATTAATGCAATGGCCTTTATGTTGTTCAAGGCAAAAAATGAAGCCAATGGGGGGAGGGGGGATGGAGAAGAAAGACAATAAAATAGGATTCAAATAATGTGACTGTGGGCTGGACAAGTGGTCCTGACAGCAGCATCTATGGTGGTCTGTCCAAAAATGGTAAGCCCTGCAGCCACCTCTGCTTTCACCGTCACCCATTGAAAATTACAACGGGGCCAGGGACCCTTTCTGGCCTAGACGCATGCTCTATCTGCCATGCTCTTCAGTGGTAATATCCTATTCAGAACAAGGTACACTGAGGCTCTAGGGGAGCTGATATTGAGCTTGTCTTTCCACTAAATTCATCAATTAACCATACCAAATGGTATGGGAGAGACCAGTGGGGTCACACCGTGCCAATCAACAAAGCTAGGATGTCACTCTTGACAGCTATTATCCCAAATGCCCAAATTCAGTTGGCCTGACAGGGAAGAAAAAAATGACAATGGAAATTAAGGCTGAAGGGGCTGCTGAGATGATAACCCAGCTTTGGAAGAAGCAAACTTCTGGGATGTGGAAGAGCCATTGCCAAGAATGCAGAAGAAGATGGGTGTCAAGAGAGAGCTATGGTGGTCGGTGAGGCTCAGGGAACAGGTCTAAAAAAAGAACCTCAACTTTAAGCCTGGGTTTACTCCAAGCCTGTTTCCCAGTTTCCTGTGCTCCTCTCAGCATATCTTCTTTGCCTCTCAAGCACCCCGTTTTATTTCTGGGTGGTCTCTGTGGAGGGAATTTGCTACCTTCTAGCCCTCTTATCCTGGTGCTTTGGGCAACTTGCTCTTGGGTGTTGGTTATGCTCCAGCCCTGACAGAATTAAATTAAGCTCTCACCCACAGCCGGTCTATAGAAAAACCATGACACCCAGGACATTCTGCCATGGACCTAATTGTTCTGTCTGTCCTAACCACATTCTCTGTGATGTCCCATGTGCTACTTTGTCTCATCTCCTAAGCAATGGCTGCTTTGGGAAAAGGTGCTCTGGTAACTGTTTCCTCTACAAGGATGTATTTGCACAAGGGATTGAGCATTTCAACAAAGGAATGCTAATATATGTATGATATTTCAGATAAAAGCAAGATGGTGGTGATGGGAAAGGAGTATTTCTAATTTTCATCTCTGAATTTTTTTCCATTCCTTCCCCATCTACACCACTCCCAACCCCAAACCTGATCCTTTCCCAGGTTCCCACAACGAGGTAAGTGGCACCCTGTTTAATCTCATAATTAAAGTAAAAGGCCTAGATACCACCTCATAGTCCTTCTTTTTCCTCATCCCACATCCAATTCATAGAGATGTTTTGTCATTCTTCCTATGAAAGATGTCCAAACTCCATACTGTTACAGCTTTAGTCCAATCAATACTACCTTACAACAGAGCTGGCCTGTCACAAGTCATTTACTTCACGCCAACTTCTATCCTCACCACCCTAAGGCCATCCCCACATGGCATCCTTTAGAACATTCGTGACCTTGTGCCATCTACCTGCTTAGGACACTCAGGACTTGCACGTAGAACAAAGTTCAAACTCCTTTCACAGTGTTATGGGCTGAACTTGTCCTACTACATTTCACTGGCTGACGTCCTAACCCCCAATACCTTGGAATGTGATCTTATTTGGAAATAGTGTTGCTGCTAATATTGTTAAGATGAGGTTATACTGAAATAGGGTGGGCCTCTAATTCAATATGACTGATGTCCTTATAAGAAGATGGCTACATGAAGACAGACCCACAAACAGAATGCCGGAGAGACTGGAGTTACACAC
The DNA here is from genome assembly GCA_025594165.1 of Tamias sibiricus. Lineage (NCBI taxonomy): Eukaryota > Metazoa > Chordata > Mammalia > Rodentia > Sciuridae > Tamias > Tamias sibiricus. Next base: position 39,037,022 of record CM046659.1, on the reverse strand, counting down.
ATTTGCAAGCCACGGAATCCAAGGATTGCCAGCAACCACCAAAATCTGGAAGAGGTAAGGGAGGATTCCTCTAGATTTCCTCATCCTACATCCAATCCATTGAGATGTTTTGTCATTCTTTCTATGAAAGATGTCCAAACTCCATGCCCAAGAGCAAGTTGCCCAAATGGAAAAATTCAGGATTCCCCACAGTGTTCTTGGGCCTACCAACACCTTGATTTCAGAGTCTAGCTTTCAGAGTGTTGAGACAATATAGTTCTGTTGATTAAGCCACCCAGTTTATATAATGGTAACCCAAGGAAACTAATCCTCATGGTTTCTAAGAACCTGTGTGCTGAGGCCTCACTCAACTGGCTTTTCTTCAGGTTCTAGCACACAATAAGCCCACATCACCTTCAAGGATGTTGCACGTACTTGTTCTTTTCCATAGAACATTGCTCTTTTCAGCTCTTCATGTTATTGACATCTTCTCATCTTTTTTTGGTTTTGCTTTAAATGCCATCACTTTTAGACCATCATATCTACATCAGCTTAGTTCCCTCACAGCCCCCATCTCACCCTAAAAATTGTGTAATTTCTTTGAGCTCTCTGCTTACTGTACTCTTCTTCTAGGAGGCAAACTGCAGAAGGGTATGGGGTGAGATGGTTCTAAGTCAAGCTCACAGTCACTGTCTGGAAAGCGTTTGTTCCCCAAATCCCCTTGACCTTTTTCACAGTGGTTGGCACATAGAAGGTACTCATTGCATATGACCTGAATGAGCAGAGGAATGGAGGACAAATGCTACACTCGAGATATACATCCTGTTGTATCTCCTTTATTGAAGGAAGGACACCCACAGACAGGAACACCTGCTATGAAGCACAGAAGGACTAATCAATGCAGGTGATAACATACCCAGTAGGAGCCAGAAATAGAATTAGAAACCAGCTTCTAAGACTTAAGACACATACATTTTTTTTTAGTTCATGCTGAGAATATATTTTTAAAATCTTGTTTATATTTCAATTTTTTGTAAACCAAATCATATTTTAAAAATACCGAGGGAACTGCTACCCAAAAAGAATCCTGTGGTAAGCCAATCTATAAAATGAGCAGTGATCTCCTAATTTATAATTTGTGAAAAATCAGCTTTGTGGCTATTGACTTAGTAGGTATTAAGATACAACTGTGACTTCTGTTTTGAAAACACCAAGGTTCTTCTTTGTACCACCCATCCAAAGGTGGATGAATTTTCAATATAAACTGCATGCCTCAACCCCTTGTTCAAGGTTAGATGCCAAACACACCAAAAAACCCACCAACCCATCAGCCTGATTTGGGAGCTGGTGGGTTTTTTGTTTGTTTGTTTTTGAAATCAAAACCTTGCCAATTTGACCTTTTGGTGGAAAATGTGGTGTTGAATTCACATTCTTAGGGGAGAATGGTGGAGGGCTTGTCCTTTTAAGGACATACTTGTCCTTTTAAGCAAATCTTCTGCTTCTCTGTGTCAGGCAAGGGTTCACTTCCACGTGCCCTCAATCCACCACTCTCCTCAGTCCCCTCTAGTCACCTTTCCTTGGGCTCTTCAGTAAGGTGAAGTGGATGGAGATTTCCTGAGATCTTGCTTTCAGAAGGAAGGTAGCAGGGGAGTGGGTGTCCCTGCTCCTACTACCAATGGACGTAACTCTGACCATGCATGACTGGGTGGCTGGCATGCCAATGATCTGTGTAACTCTGGAGCTCCCAGCATCAAGATTGCATGAGAACAGCCACTGAGAACGGGGCTTCCGTCACTAGAATGTAAGTTCCATGGGGCAGGAATTTTATCTGCTTTGTTCACGGTTGCACCTTCAGTACGTAGAAGAGTGCTTCACACATAATAGGGGCTCAAGACATCTTTTCTGGATGAAGGAAAGAATGAGTGAATGATTATGTGTGATTCCTACCAGGTTACGAAGCAGCTTAGAGGTGACGGATCCTTCTTTGTGCTGGTGGTTTCCTCCTCTGAGCTCATAGTACAGCCCCCCGCTCCCCTCACCTGGATCAGGCTCTTTGAATCTTGATTCAAACTTCTGTCTGCGCCGCATCAACTTGAAGTCCCTGGAAGGTGAGGACTTGGAGCTCTACTTACAACGATCTTTTCTCTCCTCAGTGTTTGTACTTAAAAGCTCACTAGCCATGTGCCTTTGTGCAGAGTTTGGAAAAAATGGTCTCTGTGGCTGTATGGCGCTTGGCAAAAGTAGACCTCAGTAGACATTTGTGGAATGAGCGTGTCTAGGCTCTGCCTTCCAGACTCCTGGGTGGGATAAGGACATGGGGCAGAGGTGACCACAGTCTCAGTCCTCTGTTTATCTTGCTATTTGGGGACAAGCACATGGTCTTAGCCACCTTGGTGGCAAAGCAAAGAGGAAAATAATATAGCAGGCCTCCATTGGCTACCACTTAGGAAACACCTGCCCGGTGCCAGGCACTATGCTAATATGTATTACATATTTAACAGGGCGTTGGATGGAACATTCCTGCTCTCCCAGCATTGGCAATTGGCATGCAGAGCTGAGGCAAACAGGCCTTAAGTCTCCCCAGACTTAAGACAGCAGCCAGCAGCTGAGGACAGACACCCCTCTCAGGACTTAGCAAAAGGCAGCTGAACTGGCTGTGCCACCCCCAGCCATTGCTCCAGAGTCCCCTCTTTCCAGTCTATAAAACAGAGGACAGAGGAAGGGATGCCTGACGTATTGACCAGTGGGGAGCTTATGAGCTTTCCCTCCTCTTTTATGAGGAGAGAGGAGAGAGGAGAGATGTGTCTCCTCTCACCCCTACCAAATCAAGTGAAGGGGGCACCAGGAATTACATTGGGGTACCTCTAAAAAGGGGACACTGGTATTCTCTCCCAGCTGATACTTTGCATGCTTCCTTTCCTGCTGCCATTAAAATGGGCAGAGTACAGAGTCCCTAAGACTACTGGTATGAGCTCAATCAAGGCTTTGGGGGCATATGAGATCATGGGGATTCATGGCTGCAGCCTCTTGCCCAGCAGGAGGCCTGGCTGGAATGGTACAGCCACATGGGTGAGGAGAGACAGTAGTGTAAAGTGCCTGTAGAGAAGGCATGAAGACCCTCCCTTGGCCCCCAGCACCTCTGGGTCTCAGAGGGTATGAAAGAGGAACCCAGAGGTTCCCCTAGCTCTACAGAGCAGAACAGAAAGTCAGGAGGGTGGGGAGAAGCCATGAGGCTGCCCAGGAAACTGCTAGACCAAGAAGGTGATGACCCGTGGAAGAAGGGATGGAGGACTGAACTTGACCTAAGGAAAGTATAGTTGTCTCCCTCTGAGAGGGTCCATAGTGACAGAGGGATGTGGTGAAGGTGTGCACAAAGGGTAGAAGACAGAGGGAGTGGCAACCCCAGACGTGTCTCCCGTTCCCACTCTCTAACCCCCCAAAACTGGAAGAGTTTCGCCCTAGAAGGGAGGAATGTCTCAGAGGCAAACCATGCCCCCTTGGTGCTGCTTCAAGCATGATGGGAGAAATTAGGCAATGGATCACACTTGAAGTTCCTTATCTGCCTGCAGATCCCTGGAGTTGTGAACCTGGTTAATATCAGAGGAGGGAGTTTCAAATAAGTTTTGAGATTGGTGATTTGAACTAAGCAGGCAGAATGATTTTAACAACAAAACTTGCCAGGATATCACAGATCTTGCCCGATATGTCATTAAGGTATGAACTTAAAGTACACATTCTGGAGACATAAGACTTCTGGAGACAATGAATAGAGAAAAATGAAGCTGTTCCATTGTTATACCTGCTAAGTGCAGTCTGCCTAATGAACTAGTTACACATACGTAATACCACTGCATGCATATAGCCCTATAAGACGTATATGTATACAGATGAGTAAACTGAGGGCTAAAGAGGTAAAATAACTTGCCAAGAACCACACAGGACTGGTCGTCCTTGTTCCTAACTCCTACAGAACATGGCTTCCCCATTCTCCTCTAGGCACCAGCTCCAGGTGTTGTTTTGCACCACCTCACACCTTGGGATCTGAGCAAATAATCCAAAGTGTCTGAAATTTACTTTCCTCCTCTATAAAATGGAGGGAGTAACTACTAACACAGTATAGTGAGGATCTGATAATACTTTTGCTAGTAGGTCATGTAGGTGTGCATTAATTGTTAATTCTTTCACCCCTTTTCTTAAAGGTCTGGTTCAAGGTGTACCCTTATCCCTGGACCTCCTACACCATCAGTGAAATCTTGAAGAACCTTCTATCTTCAGCACTTGGAATTGACTACAAACTGCTCTGATTATCGATAGCTCCCCCCTCCAATTGATTACATCTCCCCAACTAGACTGTATGCTATCAAAGGGCAGGAAAAAATTTGCACTTTTCTTAAGGCCTGATAATATTAAGCTACACATACACAGTAGAGGCTCAGTTAAATCAACAAAGGCTTCTGCTAGAACATCTCTCTGTTAAACAGCTAGAAAAACCTCAAGTCTATGAAGAATGGGATGATGATAATACTGATCATAACAACAACTGATTTATTGAGCACTTACTCTGTGTTAGGCATGGTGCCAGGTGCTTTAAATACATTCTCTCATAGACTCCTTCCATTAATCCTGGATACAAAGTTGGTGTGTTGGTTGGCTTTAATGAACATTCATCAAAAGCTTACCATTGCATGAATAGCATTTGAGGTGTATTAACACATTCAACCCATTTAGACCTTACTGCAAAGCTACATGTAGACACTAGCACATGCATGCACTATGTGGGCCATAGAGGAGGCACAGCTAGGTTGAAACATTGCTCAAATCCACGTAGCTAGCAAATGAAAGAGTCTGATCCTTGAAATTTGTCTCTAAAGCATAATCCAACCCCTGTGCTCCAGTGCTAATGGGTTAGGTGATTTGCCAAAGTGTAGCTAATAAATGACAGTATGGAGATTTAAACTCTCTGGCTGAAGAGCTTAGTTCCCACATATGATAGCCGAAGCAGGACTCCAAAGCAGCAGTTCATAAATGGAGTAGTGTGAACATATGCTTCAATCAATGAACTTCTTCAATAGGACAAAAGAGTTCATGAATCCGTCATCTAACCTTTCATACTTTCATGTCAACAAAACATGCTGTCCTCAGAAGAAAGGCGAGGCTTTGGAGGCGACATCAAGGAGATAATCTCTAGTCTTATTGAATACTATAAATCAGCTACTGTATATGACCAGAAGTTAAATCCTATCATTTTAAAAATATTACTCTCCCAGAGAGCTATCCCTGATATTCCCTCATGTCTCCAGGACCACGGGACCTTTCCTATATCATTGTTCTTTTTGACCTCAGTGTGACTCCCTTTTTTTTTTTTTTTCCACCTGTTCTCTCTGAAAAGGGAGCTACCATCCCTGGGATGTGTAGATCCATGCCAATGGCCTGCCTATTGTCAGTGACAAGAATCCTAGTGCTTGCTTATCCTGGGAGAACTGGCAAACCCTTCCCCTTCACCTGTGCTTTCTCTTGCTTTTCCTCACCCACAGTTAGTCACTCACTCTTATGAGTGAGTCCCCCGGGGCCATGATCACCCCCTCCTACAGTGTTTATCTCTTCCTATTTCTCTATTTGTCTGTCAGTGTGTTTCCCTTGCTGGATTCTGAGCTGCACAGGGACTGGGGCTGTGTCTGCATAGCCCCACTGTATTGCCAAGTGCTTGGTACACAGGAGGGGCCCAAACAAAGTGGTCTCGAAGAATAAATTCAGGCCTAGAAGAGTTGGATTCTGATACCAGAAAATCTTTCCCCCATCTGTTCCACAGCCTCTTCCCATTCACCTCCATTTGACACAAAGACTTTTTTATGAGAAGTAAGAAACAAAAGTAATTCACCCTTCAAGATTTGGCTCCTAACCTACTTCCAAAAGGAAGTCTCTTGGATGGCTCCCAGCTCATCATGATCTTTTTAAATGAATTGTTACAGTCACTACAGTCTGTATATTTTAGTGGTCAACTTGCGTTCCTCTGTTATTGTTTCAATGGTTATTTTTGGTCTCGTAGGTTTATGTTTTACCTTCTTAACAAGTCTGCCAACTCCACGAACTTGGGGACTCTATCTATGATAGCAGCATCATTTTGTTGGCTCACTCGCTTGATGTCTCCTGATAAACTGCAAGCGCTTTCAGGCCTGACACTCTCTTTCATTAATCTTCACATGACAGTAAAGGCATAGTGCTGGCACGGGCAGGTGCTTGGTTGGACTTTGTTAAATGAACACATTTGGTAACCCCTTTTAGCCCCATGCCCTGAACTTACTCACAGATCGTATTTGCTGACTGGGTGTGAAATGAAAAAGCATAGTTCTTATTATAAGACATGGTTCATAGGCAGCACAGAAATTCTTAGAATGAACCCTTTTTCAACTTTTTCTTTTCTTTTTGTGAATGCTTGATTTTTTGGCTTCAGCATTGAAAAAGTACTGGGGGGTCGGGGCTTCCTCGTCTACTTCCAAGTCCTTCATGTATCCATTTTACACAAAGTCCCTAAGCCACTCTGAATGTCATATACCTCCATTATTAAATTCCATACATCACTGCAGAGAACAGACAGTGGTGCCAGCTGTGTTTGGTTGGGGCCTGTACGCCCACACCTGCACCTAAGTGTAATTCCTAAATATGGAATCAGCTTTGCTATTTAATTTTTTTAGGAAAGGAAATAGATTCCCCAGCCCCCTCACTAGAGATGCTGCCTTGCTGTATCAGCTACAAAGCACAGGATTTGGCTCTGTTTTGCCAACTGATTATATAGGAGGGCTCCCCACAGATGACAGGCTTGGAACCCAAAGATAGCAATGCTGTCAAACAGATCGCTGTTTTCTGTTTTCCTTTGGTGTAGTAAAAGTGTGTGTGGGAAGAAGGGGGCAAACAAGAGAAACAAATGAACTCACCTGCCCCTGACTCCACTCTGTCCCCAACACTGAAACCAGCCCCATTTTTGGCCCTCCGGTTTCTACACACCCGCACACAGCTGCTGCTGCTGCTCAGCTCTAATGATCTGTGGTCAGTGTGTGTGTGTGTGTGTGTGTGTGTGTGTGTGTGTGTCGCGGGGTGTGTTCCAATGCCACTAATGAGAAGGCTCACAGATAGGGGCTCAGGGACGCTGGTCGTAAAGCAGATGAGCAGAAGGAAGGAAGGCCCAGAGACAGCTTGTCCCAATGTGTCAGAATATGAGGAGGCTCTGGATAAATGTCTTCTGGAACGTGTTGAATGCGTTTCAAAGCCTTCTCCAGACCAGGCTGGTTGCAAACTTCCCCTCAGGAAGAGGAAAGAAAGAAAAAGGCACAGCTCTAGATGCTGGTGCTTTGTCCTTCAGTGTTCTGCTAAATGCAGTGGCTGCTGAGGACGGCTTCTCATTCCAGGCAGTGGAAAGTCTGTCCCGTGGACAGTGCCATGGCTGAGGAAGTTCAAGCCAAATTACCTTTGGCAGAAACCTGGGTCTACAGTGAGCTGGGGGTGCTGTGTCCCTGTCTTCAAAAGCGTGCCCCAGGGTATTTTCTCTCGTAGTACTGAATAACAGACAAATGAGGCTTTTTGTTGGTGAGACACAGTTTCCCCTTTTAAACGGCACCTAGAAGAGTTGCAAAATATACTGAGGGAAATGATTATTCTCCAAAGAGGCTCATCAGGGGCAAAGGTCCTTGCTTCTTACCTGACTCTAGCTTCTCCATTCACTGGAACACACATACACACATACATATGAAAAAGATTTCAGGGGGAAAAAAACAACTATTTTTACATATATTTTTCCATATTTATAAAATTTAAGTGACCTAACTGCATGTTCCCACCTGAAGTCAGTTGTGTTGGTTAGCTTTTCATCACTGTGACTAAAATACCTAAAAAGAACAATTTAGAGAAGGAGAGATTTATTCTGGCTCAGAGGAGTCAGTCCATGGTCAGCTGGCTCCATTGCTTTGGGCCTCAGATGAAGCAGAACATCATGGTGGAAGGGTGTGGCAAGGGAAAGCTACTTAGCTCATGGTAGCTGGGAAGCAGAGAAAGAGAGAGGAAGGGTCCAAAAGGAGATAAACCCTTCCAGGGCATGCCCACCATGACCTACTTCTTTCAACTAGATCCCACCTCCCACTCAGAGATCAATGGATTAATCCACTGATAAGGTCAGAGCCCTCATGATCTAATTACTTTCCGAAAGCCTTGTCTTTGGATATTGCTGCCTTGCGGACCAAGACTTTAAGTACATGAGCCTTTGGGTACATTTCAGATCAAAACAATAATATTCCACCCTGGCTCCCAAAGGCTCATGCCTATTTAGTCTGTCTACAAGAGTCTCTCTAGTCTTAACAATTCAAGATTGTTCAAAGGTCCAAGTTCAATGTCTCCTCTGAAATTCAAGGCAAATTTTAGCTATGATCCCCTGTAAAAATTTAAAAGTAAGGTGTTTTCAATATAAAATGGCCCATAGCAAACATTCAAATTCCAAAAGGGAAGAATGGGGGCATACAAAGAAAGGATACCAAAGCAAGACTGCAATCCATCTCAGTAAACGAGTCTGGTAGTTCCATGTCTAGCATCTGGTGCATGTGGTGAGGAGATGTGGATTCCCAAGGGCTTGGGCAGCCTCACCCTTATGGCCTTGCTAGATGCAGCCTACATGGTCTCTTTGGGGGGCTGGCTCTATTTGCCACTTGCAGCTTTCCTCTGCAGACATCCCATGTTCCTGGCACCTCTAAATTTCTGTGGTCTCTATTACAACTTTGTCCTTACTCTTACAACTTCACATGTAACCCTATCAGGGGATGCCCACAAGGATTCCAACCCTGCCACACACTGCCTGGCCTCCAAGTCTTTTTTTATAAGTCTGGGTGGAAGTCTCCATGACCCTATAACTCTTGCATTCTTCATACCTGCAAAACCAGTGCCATGCAGATGATGCCACAGTCTACCACCAGTAGAAGCAGTAGCCAGGCCCCCTGTACCATGGTTGCAGTGGTCTCTGAGTACCTGGATGACTGAGCATGGTGAAAACAGTCCTGGGAAAACAACTTCCTACATGGCCCTGTGGGAGGAGGGTGCCCCAGCATTCTCTTTTCAAAGCAAAGTCCCTTAAATGAGTTTTCACTTCTATACCCTTGAGCCTGCAATGGGTGGCATCTGGCCAATCCTTAGATGCCCTCAAGGCATCTTCCTTATTGTCTGAATGCAAAGTACTTGGTTTCTCCTTAATGGCACTAATCTCTTTGGCAACCACCTCTTCCTAGACTCCAATTTTACATGCATCTTTCTGGCCAAACTCCAAGTTCTTCAAATATTTATGTTCTGTTTTTTTGCTCCCAATTCTCACTGTAAACCTGGACAAATGCTGACAGCAATACCCACCGTCTGAATGCTATGCTGCTTTGAAATTGCCTCCACCAGATTAGTTTGTCCATCGCCTTTATATTCAGTCTCACACAAAATCTCAGGGCATGGACTAAATGTAAAGAAGTTCAGAATGCAACATGAATGGCCTTTAGTCCAATTCCCAAAAGAATCCTCATTCCCATCTGAGTCCTCATGAGCCCAGTCTTTACTGTCTACAGTCCGATCAGTATTCTGGTCTTCCAAGTTCATACCAGAATCATCCATTAAGCTCCACTTACAACATTCTAAGGTTCCTCTAACCTTAATCTCCAAACTTTGACAATTCCTCCTACAAACCAGTTCTAAAGACTTCTGAACCACATGGTCAGGTGTAGTCCCATCAACAACCCAACTTTTCAATACCAATTTTCTGTGCTAGTTATCTTTTCATTACTGTGACTGAAATACCCAACCAGAACAACTTAAAAGAGGAAAGATTTATTCTGGCTCAAGGTTTCAGAAGATTCAGTCTACAATTGGTTGACTCCATTACTTTGTGCCTAAGGTGAGGCAGAACATGTTAGAGAAAAAGGAGGAAAGATACTCAGCTCATGGCAATTGAGAAGAAGAAAAAGGGAGAGGTAGTGACTGAGAAAAAAACAAAACCTTCCAGGCCACATCCCCATTGATCTACTTACTCCAACTACATCCCACCTCCCAGTAGTACAGTTAGTTATCAATGGCTTAATCCACTGATGAGTTAAGAGCCCTCATGATCTAATCACTTTGCAAAATCCCATCTCTGGAAGTTGCTGCATTGGAAACTGAGTCTTTAAGTACACGAGCCTTTGGGAAACATTCCAGATCAAAACCATAACATCGATCAAGGCAGTATTCCATCTTCTTGTTTTAGCTCTTCTGCTGTAAAGAAGTGTCCTTTTTGCAGTCTGTTTAATTCCATGCTTTTCACATTTTTGTGTCTTTTGTTGATGATTTTCTTGTTTAAGATGATCTTTCAAGTATAGTGCTAAAGTTCTAGCTAGCATTTCCAAGGGCAAAAAGTCTGTGATGGGCAGTAAGAGAAAATATGTGTGTTCGATAAGCTTCACTCAGGCATGAGTTATAGTGTTGTTACACATGAGTATAAAAGTTAATAAATCAACAATACATATTAAACAGAATGTCTTTAAACAGAAGCATACATAAGACAAGGTAACATATTGAGCAGTTGAAAAAAATGTTGTACATTGTACAGAAGCTCACAAGGACCTAACCTTATATGTCTCCCAGAAAGAGTGTCTTATTCTTCACTGACTCAATGTTTACAACAACTTTGTAGAATAAAACTACTAATCACTGTACTTTATAGAATATAACTGCTAATCACTGTACTTTTGGCATAATTTTGGTAACTTGAAATTGTATTATATTTCAAACCACTGAGACTAGAGGATAGGTGAACAATAATAGGAAGAAGAGATAGAGAATTGTTATACATAATAGTTTAGATATAGTTGGTTGTGTCCTCCTAGAGGTCACATTGGAAGCTTGGTCTCCAGTGTTGCAATATAAGCAGTGGTGGTATCTTAAGAGACAGAATTTACTGGGAAGTCATTGGAGAAGCCACCCTCAAAAGGAATAAGAGAGCTCTCCTGGGACCCCCAAGTTTTCTTGAAAGCAAGTTATAATAAAACTTGATCCTGACCCCTGAATTACTCTCTGGATTTCTGTCTTGTGATGTGAGCCTTTCCTATCCCACACATTTTTACCATGTTGCCATCTCCAGTGTTAGGCCCTTGCTGGGTCTAAATCAATGGGGCTGCCTCATCTTGGACTTCAGCCTCTGAACTGTGAGCTAAATAAATGTATTTTCTTAATAGTTAATCTGCCTCAGGTATTTTGTTATAGTAATAGAAAATGGACTAACAACATGTTTCTACTATGTGCTAGACTTTTCCAACATTTTATCATTCAGTCTTTGTAATAACCTTAGATGGCTGATCTTATTGCCCTTTTTTATTCAGGTAAGGAAAATGGACCTCAGAGAAATTAGCCAATTTACCTGAGGTCACACATAGCATGGGAGGTAGAATCCTAATGTGGCCCTGAGATTCTTTCACCGCCTCCCATGCCTGTGCTCTGTATAATCAATCTTTTCCTTCAAGTGAGAGTGAGACTTACAAACATGGTCATGATTATATACGATTATGTTCCATGGCAAAGGTGAGGGGATTTTGCAGATATTATGTTCCCTTACAAAATGACTTTGAAGCCTTGGTCTTAAGGAAACATCCTGAATAGGCCTGGACTAATCAGATGAACCATTTAAGAGAAGTGGGAGATTTTCTCTCCTACTGGCTATAAAAAAGCAAGCCATGAGTCCTATATCTGCAAGGAAATTACTACTGTTAATAAGCACCTGAGATTGGAAAAGGACCCTCCAAGACTGAGATAGGAGAACATGCACAGCCAACACCTAACCACAGCTAAGTTAGGCCAAGACTGCTGATTCATGGAAATTGACTGATAATAAATAGTGTCATTCATGGCAATTAGTAACACAGCAATAGAAAACCAAAACATGCAGCTGAGGGGTAGCAGAGTCAGGGTGCAAACACAAGTCCACCTGTCTCCAAAACTGATGTTCCTTCCCTTCATACCACATAATACCACATTTTGTTTGTTGTTTGTTTGCTTCCTTGCTTGTTGGTTGGCATGGGGGTGGTGAAGGTGGAAGGGAATTTTTTTTTTTTTTTTTTTTTTGAGGAAAGGGATATAGAAGACATTCAGATACAACAGCCAAGGACTGACACAAAGGGAATTTCTGGCCTTGGGAGGTGGCAGCAATTGTGTCCAGTGAGAAAGGTGGGGGGCCTCTCAGTGTTGGGAGATGAGGGATGGGTGTGAGCAAGTATTTTAACTCCTCTGGTTTAGGGAATAGCCAGTGGGGGTTTGCGGGCAGCAGCAGTGTTCATAGAACACTGGGGCCCTAGTGTTGGATAAATCACACAAAATTGCCAATGTGATTATGTTTTTGATGTTCAAAAATAAAATAGCAATCACATATGACTTAACTAGCATGTGCAGGGATGAGGTTTACCCAGTGGTTAGGCCAGGGCCCAGTCAGTGGCCAGCAGTAGGGCAGAAGCCAAGCGTTCTGCAGGGAAGGACTTCTTAAGTGAGAAGAGAGGTGAGGGGGCCACTATCAATGCCCAAATCCAACAACTAGGTGTTGCGAGCCAGGAGGAGCCTTGTCAGTGATCGCATTCATGCTCCAAACACAGGAAACTGCAGGTGAGGGCTCTGCACAACCGTGGGAAAGATGAACACCTATGAAACCCAAACCTAACCTTCAAATTCCAGTCTTCAATGTTGTGACAAACCGTGCTGTGAAAAGGGAAGCCCAGGCAGAGTTCTCAGGGCTGGGAAGGTGTTCCACCATTGCAGGCTTAGGTTAAGGTTCACAAATAATGTGCTTCACACTTGCTATAGTGCCTGGCACACTGTCAGTACTAAATGAATGGCAGCATTATTATTTGACACTTCGTTAGATGACAGAAAACTGTCTTCCCTAGGTAAGATGAAGGCAAGGGTGAGTCTTCTCCAAATATAAAAATGAAAAGGAAAGGCATATGGCCCTGCCTTATTGGGAAAACTAGAATCAGGTGGGGGAAAAAAAGATAATTCTTTAGTCAGGGAACTTCCTTTTTGGGGGTGCACGAGGGAAGCCAGCCCCCTCCCCAAACAGCAAAGCAATGAGAGGGTTGAGGGTTTTGCTGAGGACCACTTGGCCATCAAGAGCAGGCCTCTCCATCTGAAGGTTTGCAGCACACAAGCCCATCAGTGTGACTCCACTCAGAAGCCACAGTTGATCTGGTCGTGGATGGTCTCTGAGATGGAGGGTGTACCCACTGTAGGGCCTGAGAGGTAGGTTCAATGAGACAGGTCTCCACACTGCCTATGTGCTGCTCAGAGACATGCCCAGGAGCTCTCTGGAGCCTGTCCTGTAATTATTGTAGCTTTTCCAGCCCCAGAGTCCCACTGGCAAGTGATTTCACATGTAATTATCATTGAGACGAGAAAGACTTTACCCATCCTCCTCCCAGCCTTTCTTCCTCCCTCTCCTTTTATTCTCCTTCACTCTCTGTATTCCTTCTTACTTTCTCATTATCTCTCCAAGCAAGCCAGATAAAGCCCGCATCAGGATGCAGAGGACTCAGCCTCAAGGTCACCTTGTGCCCTGGCCTGGGGCTGCTCTCTCCTTAGGGAACAGCCTGTCATGTTCCCTGACATTGTCAAAGAAAGCCCGGATGATGACATTTTGCTCCACCTTCCTCTAGACGATATTCTTTGACTTTCTATCTTTAGATCATCTGTCTCTTCCTAAAAGCTAACCTTGGGTATAAGGAGGGAATCCAATTACTAATGGGGGAGCAAGAGCAATTGTTGGTCCAGGCAGGTCAGAATGGCTGGGACATAGCCAAGATTCTACCAGTGAGTTAACTAATACCTAGCGCATCATACCCTGGTGGGTAACCAAGACAAGGCACTGTGTTGTCTCCTATTGAATGATTGTATTCAGTCTTTACCACAACCCTGAGTTAAGCACCATTAGAAGCCACATTGTGCAAATGAGTCAAGTGAAAGGTTAGGTCACCACCAATAAGTAGCCGAGCTGAGACTCCACTTCCATCTGTCCGACAACAGGTCCACCATTTAATCATGCTGCTCTATCAACACCTTCATGAATACAGGCTTCAAGCCTCATAGTTGCTTTCATACTTCTGTTATTGGTGAGTTCACTGGGACAATAAAGCAAAATTTTCGTGGGTCCCCGATGCTCAATCAGCACCCCTACCCACCTATCAAGAATGCCCTCCTTTCATCACAAGATAGCTGAGGCCTCAGTTGCCCCTAGATTGCCCCTGGCATTTTCAGTTTTACCCCAGACAGGCCTGTTTCCCTTTGCAGAGGGAAGGAGGTAACATATCTGTGATTCAGGACAAGCAGGTAACACCTGAGGCTCAAGACCAGTTGCACAGCACCAGGGAACTGCAAAAAGCTGAGGTGCTTTAGCCAGGCACAGTGGTACATGCCTGTAATCCCAGCAGCTTGGGAGGCTAAGACAGGAGGATCCTGAGTTCAAAGCCAGCCTCAGCAATGTGAGGCATTTAGCAACTCAGTGAGACTCTGTTTCCAAATAAAATACAAAATAGGGCTGGGGATGTGGCTCCATGATTGAATGTTCCTGAGTTCAATCCCTGGTACCTCTACCCCCCAAAAAAGATAGAAAGAGGCTTTGGTTATTTTATCTCCCCACTCACAAGGTGAAAGATCTGAACTTCACTGTAGAATGTTGTGTTCAGTAGCCTGAGCATAGCTGTTTGGAAGGGTAGAAGAGCAGAAATGAGAATGCAGGTCCTGGGGCTCAGGAAGGAGCAGCTGGCAGTTGTTTAAAAACTGGGAAGGCACCAGGGCTGAGGAGATGGCGTGATGGCAGTGGAGGCCATCATAGCAGCTGTAACAAAGTGACTAAACTGACTGGGTGTGTGACTTAGAGAAAGTGGACATTTTTTTTTTTTTTGAACTGCATCTATTTGCAAACAGGAATTGAAGAGGTTTGCAATTAGAGACCTTATATAACAATGAGCTCCTGCCTCCTCCTGAGGGCTGAGAATCTGTGTCCTGAGGGACAATAAACCCCCCAGGAAGCTCTTCTCCCACTCAGACCTTAGGGACTATAGCTGTGAGGTCCCAACACACACAGTGAAGTGTGGAGGAAGTGTTAGGCAGGGATTACCTACTCATTTCTGTAGCTACTATAACAACTTATCACAAACTTGGTGGGTTAAGACAACTGAAATTTATTATCTCAAGTCTGAAAGCTAGAAATCAGAAATCAAGGCCTTGGCAGAGTCAATTCCTTCTAGAAGTTCTGAGGGGAAAATCTGTTCCATACCTCTCTCCCAGTGTCTCAGGTTTACTGGCAATTCTTGAGGCCCCTTGGCCATATCACTTCCATCTTTGTCTGCTGTGACATGACACACACCACCCCCCACATCTTCACATGACATTCTTGTAAGGACACTAGTCACAGGATCTAAGGCCTCTCCTAATCCAGTGTAACCTTATCATAATTACATATGCAAGTTCCCCACTTCCAAATAAGGCCACATTCTAAGGTTGTCACGAATGTGAATTTGGGAAGAACAGACTGTTCAACACAGTATGGTTTGACATAGGAATTTGGGGTGGAGCCCACATAATGGTAAGAAAACCCTTTGGGTTTCTCAAGAGGAAGAATCAAATAAACCTGGGCTGTGCTTCCCAGTGTGGTGGGGGAGAGGAGCACCCCGAGCAGTGTTCACAGCAGTCTGGGACACCCCCTGCCATACACTCAAAAGTTGCACAGGAATCAAGCAAAGAGAATCACACAGGGAACTAAGCTTAAGACAGAGAAGGCACCCTTCCCTCCCAAATTCAGCACTGGAACTACCCAGACCAAAAGCTGTGGATGACTCAATCAACCTTACACACTCTCTCCCCAAGCTAACAGAAAACAGGCAAAGCCTTCAGTCTTCTTTCTCTCCTTCCCAACTCCCAGGAGGGCTGGATGTCCATGGGGATATGCCATGAGAAGAGAGTAGAACTCTCCTGCTCTCTCGCCCTCTCACACATCAAGGACAACCCTGGACAGAGCAGCTCATGGCCAAGAGCAGAGCAGGACTGAGGGAACACTCAGTTCCTGCAAGACAGGCCCGTTCTACTAGTGCAGACTCATTTCAGAGGCATTCAGGAAAGTGCTGCACAGAACTGTGTCCAATCTGGGCTAAGCAGATTAGTTCCCTCCCAGGGAAAGGTTCTGGGCAGCTGAGCGGGGCAGCTCCCCGTGCAGTGGCAGGGGGCTGTCATTACAAGGCACAGATAGGACATAATTACATGCTCCCTGGAGGAAATGCTTAATTGAATTCCAGAGTGTCTCCTGAGCATCAAAGGCAGCCCAGGCTCAGAGGTAGCCCAGCTGTACAGGAACAGCCCCTCTGAAGCACTGGTCCCTGCCAGGGGTTGGGCTGTGCAGGGGCTCAGGGGTGCCAGTGCACAGAGGGCTGTGTGGGTTTCTCTGAAACTGGGAGAGGAAGGGACAGAGAGTAGAGAATGGTATGTCCTTTCTAGTCCTGATATCTGAGAGGCATGACCAAATCTTAGATCTCCCTGTACTTGTGTAACCTGGAGGCGGTAGATAGGCAGAGGAAGTGCCAGGAATTCACTCACTCACTGTTCTCTCACGCATCAGACATTAACTGCAGCTCTCTTGTGTGTGAAGCATCCCACTAGACAGGGGTAGAACTGGGTGCTGTACTGGTATGAGGACCATTGGGGTGGCCTGGATGGGGACC